>CAWUFW010001197.1:0-2400000 GCA_963921515.1 Calotriton arnoldi | reverse complement strand
TAGACCCCATTTCTGAAGAGGTAAGTTTTTAGACACTTCCGAAAAGATAGCAGATTGGGTTCACTTCGAATATGAAGTGGGAGGGAATTCCAGAGAATGGCCGCATTGTGGGCAAAGGACCGACAGCCACATCTAGCTCTTATTATTTTTGGGGGTAGGGTGAGAAAGGCGGTCGATGAGCGGGGATTTCTTGAAGGTTGGTATGGGGTAATCAAGGATTGGATAACAGCTGGGCCTGTCTTCCAGAACGCTTTGTGGGCAGTGCACAGTGTCTTGAACTGGATCCTTTGCTTTATTGGCAGCCAATGCAGGGACACCAGGGCTGGTCTGGCTGACTGTCGGCGGGGGTTTTGAATGATCTGGAGCTTATTGATGGTATATTGAGGGGCTCCCAGAAAGAGGATGTTACCATAGTCCAGGCGGGAGAGGATGAGGGCTTGGACCATGATCCTTCTGGCTTGGAAAGGGAGGAGGGGCAGGATTTTTCGCAACAGTCTGAGTAACCCAAAGCAGGTAGCCGCGAGCTTAGCTGCTTGTTGATTGAAGGTAAGGGAGCGGTCTAGCCAGATACCAAGGCTCTTTATCTGGTCTTTTGGGGCGGGGGCCGGTCCAAGACAGTTGGGCCAGAATGTAGTCGAGTTGAAAGAGGGAGAGTTGCCCAGGAGCATGAGTTCCGTTTTGTCCCCGTTGAGTTTAAGGCATGAGAGTTCCATCCATCTGGCAACCTCCTCTAGGCAATGGCCTAGAGTGCAAGATGACCCATCGGGGTGGTTAAGTGCCACCACGAGCTGGGTATCATCTGCATAGGTGATGATTTTGATGCCAAATGGGTGGACGATCTCAGCCATGTAGATATTAAATTGTGTGGGGCTTAGGGAGGAGCCCTGGGGAACCCCACACGTTAGGAGCAACTGCTTAGAGGACACTTCTCCTTCAAAGACCTTGAAGTATCGCTCACTCAGAAAGGATTGTAGCCAGGTTTGTGCTGTACCGGATACTCCTAGGCTTCTGAGTCTGAGGATCATCGTGTTATGATTAACAGTATCGAAAGCGGCGCTGAGGTCAAGGAGAATAATCGCGGCATTACCTCCTTGATCCAGGATCCTTCTAGCCTCCTCAGTTGCTACGAGGAGGGCGGTCTCTGTCCCGAATTTGGGACGAAAGCCAGTTTGGGAGGAGTGGAGTAAGTCATTGGATTCTAGAAAATCCACTAAAGTAGTGTTAATGTGTTTCTCCAGAATTTTGCTCACCCAAGGGAGGAGAGAGATTGGGCGATAATTAGAGAGGTCGTCCTGATTGAGGTTAGCTTTCTTTAGGATGGCTTTGATCATAGCACATTTCCAGGCCGGCGGGACTATGCCAGATGAGATTGAAGAATTAACAAGGTCGAGGATAGCAGGACAGATGATCTCGGTGGCAGAGGTGAAAATGTGAGGGGGGGCGGGTTCTGTTGGGGAGCCGGATTTCAGTTCCAGCAGGATTGGGGACAGCAGAGCCAGATCATTGGGAGGGAATTGACTCAGTAAGGGTTGACTAGATGGGAAAGACAGATAGATGTTTTGAATTTTCTGCAGAAAAAAGTCTGCTAGGTTGTTACAATGTGTGAGCGCACCTTCGGGTGAGGGTGGTTTCGTTGGCAGTTGAGTGAGGGTTTTAGCGATGCAAAAAATTTCCTTGGGGGAGTTTGCAGACAGATTGATCTTGTTTTTCGTAGAACGCGGCTTGGGCAGCTTTGATTTCCGTTTATAGGATCTGATTGCTTCCCTATATTCTAACTTCGAGGAGTGTGAAAAGTCCTTCCTCCACTTCCTTTCAATCTTTCTGCAGGATTGTTTTAGCTCTCTCAGTTTGGGGGAGAACCAGGGGCGGTATTCTGCCTACTGATTTTATATTTAGGTTTTATTGGAAGTACTGCATCTAGTGAGCCTTCTATCCACAGATTAAATTTCTCAGTAGCTAGGATGGGATTGGGGTCGCTGGCTGGTCTGGTGGCTTCCAGTACGTGTTTCCACTGTTCAGTGGGGAGGCTGGACCAGTTCCGTTCCTGCACGGGGATTGGAGTTTGGTGAAGGGAGAGTCTGGGTATTTCCCAGGTTAAGGGAATTAGGAAGTGATCGGTCCATGCCAGGGGGACGGGGGTTCCTACACTTAGTTCATCACAGTTGCTGAACACAGGGTCCAGTAAGTGACCTTTGCAGTGAGTTGGAGTGGATACTTTCTCACTGAACTGAAGAGCCTGGAGATTCTCAATTAGTTCATTGGCCATCTTGTCAGATGGAACATTGAGATGGAGATTGAGGTCGCCTAGCACCGTGAAATTGGCTGGTGCAAGCGCTAGATTAGCGACAGTGGTGGGGAGAGTATTGAGGAATTGGCTGGAAGGGCCTGGGGGGCGGTAAATTAGGAGGCCAGAGAAGGTGCTGGTTGGAGATACATGTATCCAGAAGCTGAGGCTTTCGCAGTCCGCCAGGGGGTCTGCTGTGATACGACAGGTGAGTTTATTTTTCACAATAATTGCTAATCCTCCACCTCTACCATTCTTGCGGTCTACCCTGTGAATTAGGTAGCCGGGGGAGAGGGATTGAACCAGGATTGGGTCCGAGTCGTTTTGGAGCCACGTTTCTGTAAGGAATAGCACATCAAGTTTCAGGTCTTGTAGCAGGATAGCAAGTTCTGTAGAATGTTTGGGAAGCGATCTGCAATTTAAGAGAGACATCCTTAGTAATGTGGAGTTGCCTGGGGGGTTTGGCTCTTTGAGGGAAGGCTGGAGGGAAAAGCCACAATAGTAACAATGGGAGTCTCCGTTAGCAACATTTAGGGAGTGTCGGCAGGTATCCGTGGGTCCATCGTTGAGCGAGTGAAGCTGCTGGGGGCTGTAGGTCACTATGTCGTGAAATTGGGCAGGGCTTGTGGCCCCCGGTCCCGGTCGGGCGCGGACGGCCGCAGACGGGCGCAGACGGGCTTGCCTTTGGCGCTCCGCCGGCGCGCCCGCTGCGCGCATCCGCTTCGCGGGAGAACAGGCATGTAATTGAAATACAGTAAGAGCCTCCTCCCCCTCCGATCTCCAGACCGGAAGAGGGAAATGAAGGCGGCCGGCACTCCCTCCACAACAATCGGGACAACCCGTGTTGGACCGGGGAGCAGTGCGGCAGAAAGTGCAAAGTGCAGGTAAATAGCAGCGATGGGTAAAAAGAGTAAAAGCGCTATTTAAAAAACACACGTTAAGTAATGCAAAGTAGTTGTGACTGAGCAGTGCTTAGAGGAGCGAGTCACCCTCAGCTTGCCTGGCCAGCTGCGCGCGTCCGCTTCGTGGGAGAACAGGCATGTAATTGAAATACAGTAAGAGCCTCCGGCCCATATTAGGGCCAAATGTCCCACTGCAGGCCCACCCAATGGTTTCAAACCACCCACTTGCTAGTTATTATTCTAGTGCTTGAGCAGCATTTCTCATTGTGCACTGTTCTTAAGTAGATTTCTAATCTAATGAATATGCCAGACCTGAGGTCCTTCTGCATGACAGCATCCTTGTATTTTGCACCCTATCTCCTCTCTTTTTGCTTCAAGTTCATACATAAATGCAGTGACAGAAGCAATGTAAGGGCACATCTCTGGCTGTGGGCCTAAACCACAGCACCTATGCTACCCCCACAGGCAACATAACTCAAACACTCTTCCGACCATGGGTTCATACTGCTGAGCGGTGTGCTTCTCTGCAAAGCTCTTCAGCTCCTCTCCATGGGTAGAAAGCACTATATAACAGCAAGTATATGAACAATATAATTGTGCCACTTGTAATTGTGTTTTACGTTGATTAAACCAATGGAAATAATCTACCTGACTACAGTGGATTATAATAGAAAAACCTATGGATGAGCTGTGTGCATTCTTGCATTGTGGAGTAATCTGGATACTCCTAAAGGATGCATTCCATTGATGTTCTCCTTATTTCACCTTTTGCCTCTCCTTTTTAGGTCTTACCGATAGACTGCTCTCGCTGTCTGTTGGGAAACAAATCGATTGTATTCAACACAGATTTGAGACGGCTGTGTGTTCCCCATTTCTCAAAATTCAGTAACTTTGTTATATATCTCAGTTCCCTCCTCATAATTCCATGGCTTTCCTCCCACATCTTGTGGGAATCCTTCACAATGAGCATTAAGGTCTCACAGTGTTTGATTGGGTGACTTGTATCCTTCCACTGCTGAGGTCAGGATCTTGCATTGCAGTGCATGAAAGACCATATCATCTTCCTCAGTACGCCTCTCCCTGCTCCCTCCCTTCTTTTTGCCTCAGTCTCTTTATTAATAAATACCCTCAGCGCTTGCTTGCCCCCCCCTAGTTCCTCTATGCCCTCACCACCACCAACAGCTGTGTCAGTAAGCAGCCATCTTTAATGGATTTAAAACAATTAGAAGATGGCTGCCTTTCGTTTACATGTGCACACATACTCTCTGGCCATGAATGGTTTATCGAATGATTTAAAAAAATCTTTCCAAAATAGCCATAGCAAGAGTGCAAGAGTGCATGGTGGCTTTCCTTGAATGATTTTTCAAAAGAAAAATCCTTCCGAGCTAGTCACTGTCTCTGCACCTGCATACATGTTGGCCTCTGTGAATGTTTTTTCTTTTGTTTTCAGACAAATTATTCAAAGATGCCCATCCGGCATGCATTGGAATTGTTTTCCAAGATGGGCACCACACATGCGTGTGCGAATGGCCTTCTTGGAATGATTTTTCTTATGGCAACAGAAAAAACTTCCAAGATGATTGCCGCACATACGTGTGCACTGGAGGTGGCTGTCTTAGAATTATTTAACAAAAGAAAATCATCCCGCGATGGCGCAGTAGCAGCGTTCACACAACATCAGTCATCTGGGTAAGAAAACCAATCCTTGGCATCGTACAATATGTGTCATGTGCGAGAACTATTGGCTTTGCCAATGCTTGTTACTCTCATGATACTACACCAAGACCTTTCCCTGCTGTCCTGCCTTTATCATTTTTGGTTGTAACTCTCTGTGCGTTATTAAGTGTGCAGTTCATGTAATCACTAACACGATACCCGTCACATACAAAGAAGAAACACTGGGTTCAGACATAAAGGGTGAAAGATAGACACATACAAGTCACATTGTAAGTTAAGTCCACTGACAAGGCTCAAGCCCATTCACTGTTCTCTATAGGTACATACATTAAGTTAAAATTGGTTCAAAATAATACTTATATTTTCAGTGATTAGTAACAGTGGCCAAAAACTCGCTATTAAATGCTGCATCTGTATTAGGGTTACTGTTATCATACACAACAAACCGCATTAAACATAAAAGTTTCACTTGTAAATAGACGGACCTACTGGCTTTTTTATATCATTCTTGAAGTTGCAATTGTTTATGTCAACATTTTAACTGCAAAGAATGTTCAAGTAATTCATTTTTGCATGTTCTTTACATATTTTTTCTTACTGGGTATTGAGTTTGTAATTAACTGTGACATACAAACGCAAATAGAGCTTTCGTAGAGGAAGCATTCAAACAGCCTCACAATAAGGGTGTTACAAATAATCTCATTTGGTGGTGCCCGCGCGTTGCACAAAGCTGTGTTTTCATGATTGCTTACTCCTGAAAATTCAGGAAAAAGTTTGGAATATAAGTCCAAGCCTACACACAGAAATACCTTTCTCAGTTGCCACCTGTGTTCTTGACATGTTTTATGTAAATTTCACTAATTGACATACTGATCTTCATGCATGGTACAGAGTTAAGCCTAGATTTCTTTTACAAAAACATTTTTTAAATATATTTTAGGTTGAAAAAGAAAAAACAAACAAAACCAAATGGCGAGGCAACACTGACTAGCACCCGAGGAGCGCCTGCAAGCAAAACACTGATGGTGAAAGAAGGCCCTTCAAATGAAGCTCTAAAACAAATCGCTCCAGAGCAGAACTCGAAAGCCGTAGTTGAAAAGGGAAATGGGGAAGAGGAGAAGAAAAAGAAAAAGTGTCAAGCAAAACAGATCAGGCGGACGGAGCTAAAGAGATATTACAGTACTGGTGAGTCGTACTAACATCTATATTCCGCATTTGTTTTTTCTTACTTTCAGTAGCATATGCACATAAAGAAAACCTTTGCTGCCACTGCTACCCCCTGTGATCATAGGTCACAGAGGGCAGATAAGTATAGCAAGGGAAGATATTCAGGTATATGATGAACAGGGGCACAACAAGACTGAAACTTGGGGGCTAACACATGGATTAGCGGACACAGAGACATCATAAGAGTCGCATCAAAATTACTTGTGGGGGGCTCCCTTCGCTTTTTGGATGTAGTGCGTAAAACACTGAGTCATTCTTTGAGACTACATGTGGCAAATAGTGCATTTTAAAGCACAAAGGGTCAGTAACGTTATTCTCGGCATAACATGATTTTGGGGCTCCCGAGGAATTTTAGCACAGTGAATGACAAATGTTCTATTTTAATACACAATCTAGGCCAACTTGTACACTCCAAACACTGGGCCAGTTGTGTCAACCTAACTAGTCTTAAAAAAATATTTTACAAGATATTTCACCATCCTGCCACCAAAGGAAGGTTTTGAAAATTGGAAGCAAATAATGCAGTTTAGGCACATTTATTTAGTTACTGCTCTGTTCATGTTTCATTTACCTGCACACAATACTTTTATGTTATTTTCTGAATATGTTCGTATAGTAAACAACTTTGTAGCTGTTTGGGGGAAGCTGCCACATATCCTAGCTCTATAGCACAAAGAATTTGAATATATATTATTTGGTACTTTGTGACAACTCCCATCAAATATTTTTGATTTTGAAATGCTTGGGTAGTCATTTAGCAAGAAACACAACCATGTTTGATACAATTTGCTCTAATGGCATACATTAAGGATAGAAACTGAGCACACAAGCTTGATTATAGATGATAACCCCACATCACAGATGGGTGTCAATATGGGATTACCCAGGGGAAGAGGTGTTGACCTAGTTTGCCATTTAGCACTCATTGCACTGCACTCAGTACCCCTTGTCTAAATGAAAGGATCAGAAAATAAACATAGCTTTAAAAGTCTTATGTATTTTTTACATTCCAGTCCCTCTACCTAGCCACTGGGCAGCAAATAAGTAGGTGTTGTGGAGCTAAGCATGGGTAAAGGGATCAACCTTTGAGGCCACTGCCATTTTAGTGAATAAATGCCATGGCAGCTCAGGGCGGACATTCAAACCTGCAACATACCCCTGAACACAAATGGGAGCAGATTATTAAATAGCAACAACATTCGTGAAAATAATTTGCAACAGTGCTCGAAGAATGAGAATGTATTTACTGATAACAATGTTTGCAGATTTCTATTAAATTCTTGTGTGAAGCAAATGACGTATGAAATAAGACTTCTTGGGGTGGAAAATTAGTAGCAGTATGACAAAGTAATCCCAGAAAGAACTTTAGATGCATGAGTCTGTTGTCTAATAAGAATGATGGGGCTAAATTAGAACAATTGCATAACATTTTCGAGTAATCATAGCGTGAGAAAAAGACTGGACTGCAGACAAACTAGTCTCTGCTTTGTTGTGGCAGGCAGGAAATTAGGTACATTCGCTAGGCCCTGCAAACCTAATCCCAACCTCATTTGAGTTAACATATTGGTTCATCCGAGCAGGAAGCAATTACTGCAGAGACAGAAAATACCTTCACGAAGTATTATCCATTTTAAGTACTGCCCCTCCTGCTAACATAGCCTTCTGCCCTATAAACTATTGCTGAAGACAAGTCATCCATGTTGGCCTCTGTCCTCAAAGAAGTAATCTCTCCCTTCCACATTCCCTCCTGCTGTCTCCTCAGCTAAATGTAACTATTAAAGCGAGGATCATGAGAGGTCTGCATTGAAGCCCTATGTAGATGGTGGGCAGCTCCTGCTTCCAAGGAGGAATTATTGGCCTGCCCTAGTATCTCCTGCTCTCAAAATACTTGGTCAGATGTTCTTCTTGCAAATCACTGTTCATTACCAACAGGGGAATCTAAACAAAGCTTCACTGATACACACAGACTAGAACTCTGGCCTCAAAACTGGCATCCCAGCCCTCATTCATTTCCTTCAGGAAGCTACAAACTGATGGAACTTCCTTCTCTGTCCACAAAGCAACATTTTAAAACTCACTCCCTGCAAAGATAAGAAACATCCAAAACCACCTCAGATTCAGGGATGCAGTAAAGACCTGGCTATTCCGTAAAAGGCCACACTCCTACTGCAAAGCAGTCAAACATCCTAACAACCCCACAAATTTAAGTCAGTCACCTATGTACTGGTGGTAGGTATTTGCGTCTCTCGCTCCTCTTGGTTCCATTCCAAGCTTAAGTGTATCTAACAATATTGCATGCATATATCTTTTCCCAAAAACACATTGAAAGTTTTGCTCATTAGGAGTGCACAATTTTGTACTGTAAACAACGTAATTCTACTTAGGCCCTGATTACAAATGCCTTGGAGGAGAGTGTGATATCTATTGCACGTGTTAAATTAGATACTAAGATGGGGTCTCAATTTATCGGGTGTGATAAATAGCATCAATTGTGAGTTTCGTCTGAAAATGGGACATAAGGTACAGATTTTAGTGTTTTCTGCACCAAAACCTGCATGCTCTGTTATTTACAAGGCACTTATCCCCCAGAAAAGTTTTTCCAGGTACATTTTGGCAAGGAAACCTTTTGAAATTTACCTGGGAACATTTTTGTGGTTGTGGGGCTTTCAATGTGGATATATCCTGTACCAGGAGCTACCATACATTTCGAAATTAACTAGGCCAAACATAATCGGTGGCTTTAACCACTTCAGTTCATATAACACAAAGTTTTAAGCACGGTACAAAGGTGGGCAATACAAACTACAACACTTAAAAAATATATCTCAAACGTTTTTGAAAAGCATCATTGATGGTGCTTTTAAAGCTGTACCTAATTCTGAATGACTAACCATTACTCCACAGCACACAACATAATTAAGATATCTGCAAGTGCTGTGATTTAAAAAAAGCAACATATCTGAAGCCCTTCTGTACTTTTGAGACTTTTATTTATAGGGGTTCTAGTATACACCACATTGTAAACTTACCATTGCGTGAAAACTGTTTACATTAAATATATAAATTTGTGTTCTACATTACACAGGCTACGGAATATTTTATAGTTTTGCAGGATTGGGTCAGGTATTTTATCGATCCCAGAAGGATGAAAAGGTAAGAAGCCTTTGTTGGAATTCAAATCCATGTCCGGCGGGTTTTAGGTCTCTGTGAAAGTAGAGTTGGTTGAGTGACTGAATGTTCAAGCCAGACTCGAGACAGATGCCTTGCTCTGGCACACCTTGAGGTCCTCTTAGACCCTTAAGACCAAAAAGAGCCAAGTTTGTTTGAGGCTTTTCACTGGCACTCACACTCTAACCTCATGCAGCAAGAACTAAAAACAAAGCATTGACCTGTGATGTAAAACAGGAGAAAGTAATAGCCATCTAGTGTCTGAAGTTCACAATGAGAAACCAGAAAAACTGAGTTAAATCCCAGCTTCCTTGCTTGACTAAATGGTGTGATCTAAGGCAATATTTCATTTCACCATACCTCCTTTTATTATTACACATGGCAGCACCTTGAAATAAGTGAGCACTGTATAAAAAAACATCTTGCATTTGATTTAATAGTCTATAATGCTTCTACGTGTATAATAAGAATCTAGGCCACATTTGGGGAGCACATGACAACTGTCTTGCCTTTTAGTGCCTTATTTATTGGATTTTGGCATTGGGCTGTGCAACAAGACACCTTGCTGTGCTGCCCTATGCCAAAGTGAAAGGCAGGAATGCATCATATTTTTGCAATATGGTGCATTCCTGTCCTTTCACCTTGTGCTGGTGTTGTTTCTGCAGCCTAGCGCCAACGCAGGCACCCTTGCACCATTGTGCAAGGTTGCCTCTGTTGCATGCAGGATTGTTTTTGTGCAGGAAGGGGCAATAGGTGTTTTTGTTTTTCTATGTGTGCTGCAGAAGGCAGCACACATAGAAAGAGGAAACAATGAGGAGAAATGAACATATTTCTCTTCGTTATGCATCATCATGTGAAGCGTACGGATTTGGCCCTTCCCCAGGTTTACATGACTTTGTAAATCTGGGGCAGCGTCAAATTCCATTGGTGTTGCGTGGGAAAACCCACTGCAACGCCCATAGAACGCCTCCGGGGCGCTAAGAAAGGCGACGTAGCGATTTGTGCTGCATCGCCTTAGTCATGATTTATGAGGCCACTCAAAGCCATGCAAAGTGGCTTTGCGTGGCATCTAAATCGAATTGAGAGCCTTGCGTCATGAATGTACCACTTTCCTTGGTGCAAAAGTGACGCAGGGATCTCATAAATAAGCCCCTGAATTCACTAATGGCACTGCCGTTAGGGTGGAGGGGCATGAATGTTTTCTAAGTTAATGATAAAAACTATCTCTTGTAATAAATACTCGTCAATGCAGTGATATAATCTGAGGTACTAAGGAGAAACACTTCTACATTTTAAAGAATTGTACTATTTTGAATTTTGGATGACATTATTATATTTTTGTATAATGTTTTGTTGCACAATTGAAATGACAGACATTTTCATTGCTTGACTCGTGCACGTGCTCTTAGAGTCAAACCATATCCTTCGCTTGGTCAGTTCTCCCTTTTAATTTGCTGGCTCGTCCAACTCTATGTAAAAGGTATCTATATCGAGATAAATATTTTTGACATTTTTTCTATTGCATTTAGATCGCACTCCAAACCACTTTTGTCACTGTGTTATATATTTGTTTCAACTCATGTTGCACTGCACTTTAGGATTGGGCTCGGGCCACTAAGAAAATAAAAGAAATGACTGCAAATATTTATGTTGTAATGCCATGCACAATTCTAATTTCCTGAAAGCTTTCTTCCCAATGGAAAATCTTTCAGGCATATCACTATCTTTGTCTAAATTGCCCTGTGATGGGCGCTTACTGTGCTGCTTTTATTGCTATGAGGATGTTGCAGGGCACCCCTGTTGTGTATTTGGGGATGGGGCGGGATCTGATAACAGCAGCTTTGATCACTCCTGCTGCTTTCACACCTCCTCCATGGCCCCATTAAGAGTCATTTAAGTAGAGCAGTGAATGAAAAGTGGGCACCTGAAAGAAGAGAGAACGACGGTACGTCTGGCTTTAAACAGATGTGTTTTAAGTCTAGGTGAATGCTTGGAGTGACTGACTTGAAGGTAGGGTGACCACCTGACATGGGTGCAAATTCAGGACTGTGAGTGTAAAATTTCAGGACAAAGGGTCAAAATTTAGCACAAAAATTCAGGACAAAAGGTCAAAATTCAGGACAAAACTTCGGGACAAAAGGTACGTTTTACAGACTCATCAGTGCCATTCTGAGATGTAAAGCGGCACGCATAGGATGTAGCTGATTGGGACCTGCAGTGCTGGACTAGAGTGCAGTCCTTCGAGTTGCCAGCTTTATGTGTCAGATCGTTTCAAGGATTCCATTTCTGTTCAGCTGGTGATGACTTGCATAGTGGCTGGGACAGTACTGAGTAATGGATAAGACCCATAGCGGACAGGTCTTGTATGAGGGTAAGAGCATTAAGCAGGAAAAGGGAGTTATTAACCAGCTGAGCGTTATGGTATTATTTATCCCACTGCTTTCGTTGCCTCACCTAGCGAGTTCGTTTGCCATCCTCGAGTATTCTCATGTCCTTAACCCCTGTTACTGTGTAACTTTGTGTAATTTATTGTACCTCTGTGGATACTCTTGTAAAGTGCTCTGATACCTTCGGGTCTAGCCAGCGCTATATAAAACTCATAAAATAAATAAATAAATTGTAGGTCAGAGTGGTTAGATAGGAGTTGACATTGCTATATCATGCCCTGGCTAGCCATATAAGAGCTCTCCTTATTTTACCTGTACATTGGAAATATAATACTGCTTGGGCTGTTTCATTTCTGTGAGCTTTAAACTGCAGATCCTCATTGATGCACAGAAGTGTGCTACAGACTAGAGACTATATACACTGTTGAGGCATAATTGCAGGGCAGAAGGAGGCACTGTCTTTTACATACAGAACATTTTCTATTGAATGGAAGCAAAATGCCAACATACAGTTTTACTGATAAAACTATATAGCGCACAAATACTAATGTGTGGAAATGTGGTTTCGGCCAATATGTATCATTTGAACATCACCAAGTAAAGTGTCTTGATTGTTTTGATCCTATTAAAACTCTGTTTCCAGCACACTTCTGAATTACAAACAAGTGGTCCATTTGTGATTTCCTAACTGCTGTTACAAACAAACTGACAGCTTACAGCCTTTGTTTTCCCACCCACAAGAACATTTGGGAAAACACAGTGCATTCTACAACACATTTGTCATTATATATCAATTGTATTAGCTTCTAAAGCATAGTAAATGATGAGTTTACTATGTACCAGGATACGACAATCTTTGATTGGGCTCTTCAATGATCCTCTCACTAACGCCAACAGTGCCTCTTTCTCACATGTATTTCATTTTGTTTATAGCGCCTCTCATACCAGTGTAGGGTGCCAGAGCACTTTACATCACACACACAGAGACAATGAATCATACGTGTGTAAATCAGTGTATAGAAAATGTTACATAAAGCAACGGGGACTACAAGGTGTAGGATGCACGTCACCCATACTGGTAGGCATTTTGTAAGAGTGCTTGGTCTGAAGAAGGTCAAACCCAGGATTTAGAACATAACACAGTAGTTAGCGTTGACTTTAATGATAAGAATTTATTACTACCCAAACAAACCTTTTTTTAGCAACATCAGGATAATGAAAAACTGGGAAGAAAACATAACTTTGTAACCTGTACCATGCAGCTTGGATGCAGCTCTTTGATGGCAGTTCATAGCTTACTGTGCTAGATTACGTATGCAACTTAAGAACTGCACAGTAGCAAAGAATCTCAGGGACTAAAGCAGTGACCTACTGAGCTCTGCACATAGAATACTGTTGTTTGATATGCATGGTACACATTCTTTGCAGCAGGCATATTAACCCTCTGTGCTTCCTTAGATGATTCAAAACTGCCACTAAATGAAACTCCCATCTCTCTCCAGCAGGTACATTAGTCAACAGAGTTATCGTGACACTTTTATTGCTGCCTGAAAACTGCTGGATATACAAGGAACTTTGCAGGGCCAGCCCCCACTAACAAAACTGCCACCACCACCCTTCCAGCCTCCCAGGGAAACTCCCGATGCGGGTACAGCCAGTCCGGCCTTGCTACCATCCACCAAAGGTGCCCCTCATCTTCACATAGACCCTCTCTCATGTGTATTTAATTTCTTTTATAGTGCTACTCATCCAAAGTATGCACGGCAGGGTGTCGCAGTGCGTTACATCAAACACATTTTATATAGAGACAATGACTCGTAAATGTGAAAGTCAATGTATAGGAAATGTTACTTAAGACATTGAGGGCTACAAGGTGTAAGAGTCAGATGTCATCCATACTGGTAGGCAGTAGCGTAGCGTGGGCGGGGCCACGGGGTGGTTGCTCCGGGCGCAATATTCTTAGGGGTGCAAAATTTTAAAAGAAAAAAACATTTGTGCTGGAAGGGACTCGATTCACGTTGGTGCTGTTGTCTGCAAGTGCAGGTTATGTTGTCTTGCCCGCCTTTCCCCGCAGGAGGGCTGCATGGAGCCGTGCCCTCATGCATCTCTCATGGCCTCGGGGCAGGTGAAGGGCTGCTCACGCTGTTTCCCGGTGGCATGAGCGCAGCGCTGCCCAGTGGCACAACAGTGGAACGTCTCTTGTGGCACCACGCCGTACAAGGAATTCGTTTCTGCTTTTTGGCAGGCAGAAGGAGCATTTCAAACCAAAGTTCTGCGCTTTCTGCCTGACTTCATGTGTCGGTTTGGGATGGTGGGTTGAGTCACCCGAGGGTGTGGCATCCATTCATCTTTCATCCATCATTCAGTCTTTCACCATTCATTCTGTCCTTCCATCTGTGTGCCCATCCATAGCCAAACCATTTCCAAACCTATCCATCATCTATCCTTCCATCCATCATTTCACTCATCCATCCCTCCATCCACCCTTTCACTCATTCATCCTTTCACCCCATCCATCCTTTCACCCATCCATCCATTCACTCATCCATCCAACCATTTACCCTCTCAACCCTTCCAGCCATCCTTTCACTTACTCATCCATCCATCCATTCACATAGTCACTCATCCGTCCATTCGTCCATCCATTCATCATTTCACTCATCCATCCATCCTTTCTTCCAGCTCTTCACCCTTCCTTTCACTCATCTGTGCATTATTTTACTCATCCATTCTTACATCCTTCTTTTCACTCATACATACACCCATTCGCCCATCCATCCTGTCAATCATCCATTCATACTTTCACTCATCCACCCATCCTCCCTTTCTCTCTCCATCCTCCTTTCACTTAGCCATCCTTTAACCCATCCATCCACCCAAGAATCCATCTACCAATCCACTATCACTCATCCATACATCCTTTCTCTCATCCATCCACCCTTTTACTCATCCATTCATCTATCCTTTTGCCCATCTACCCTCCCTTTCACTCACTCGTCCATCCTTACATCCACCCTCATCCATCCATCCATTCGCCCACCCTTTCATTTATCAATTCATCAATCCATCCATCCTCCCATCATCCACCCTTTCACTCATCCATCCACCCTTTCACCCATCCATCCACCCTTTTACCCATCCAGCCACCCTTTTACCCATCCAGCCACCCTTTTACCCATCCAGCCACCATTCCACCCATACATCCACCATTCCACCCATACATCCACCATTCCACCCATACATCCACCATTCCACCCATACATCCACCATTCCACCCATACATCCACCATTCCACCATACATCTATTTATTTATCCTTTCTCTCATGTATCCTTCCACTCACTCATCCATCCTTTCTTTCATTATCCATCCATTCACCCTTTCACTCATCCACTCATCCTTTCACTAATCCATCCAGCCATTTACCCATTCCTTCTCTTACTTACTCACCCACCTTTTCACATTAGAATAGAAGCAAGGGAAGACAACTCAGAGTAATGCAATTCCCGGTAAATAATTAAAGTAATACCTCATCGTCGCTTCCCTGCCTTACATTGTGATGTACAAAGCCAATCAGGACGACCAAAAAGGCAAAGAACAAACTCAAGTATAAGAAACACAAAAGCCAAAGCAACAAACCACCAAAAGGTGACCCAGGGGCCAACACCTGCGACCCAAACACCACAGACTGGCCAAGAGCCTGAACAATCTTAAAAGGAGAGGTGAAAGATGGGGGGCGCCCAGGCGGCTGCTATGCACATCCCAGCAAAGGAATCACCCTGCATCGCAGCCCACGAGGCAGACAGAGCACAAAGAGCGACCCTGAACCCGAAAAGGAAAAACCGGACCCGAAGCCCACTAAGCCAGAGAAAGCAACGGCCGAACCCACCGACTCAAAGAGGAAGTCTACAACCCCCCAGACACAGGGGTAAAAACCACAAAGATGGAATCGGAGACCCTGACAAGAGCCGTCCCATACAAAGAAACCAGAAGAGGCCTTCTGATAACCAGACAATGCAGGCTTAAGGAGCCTCCAGAAACAGGAGACACGAGAAAGGAGTGAAAAACCACTCTTGGACCGCACAAAACTGGGAAGCAACACAGGCCGAAAAGAGAGAAGAGTCCACAAAACAGTCCATCATAAAAAAAAATGATGCCTGAAAGACAAAGCCCCCAGTACACACAAACATGTAGCCGAAGAAACAGCAAACAAAAATAGCACCAAAAGGGGCAACATCCCGACAGCCACGGAGACCAGGGGCTCAAACAGAGGAACCATAACTGCCACCAAACCCCAAAGACTGAGCCCAAGAAGGGTAAGCGTCACAGGAGAAGGAAGAACATCCAACAAACCCATCAAACATTCCGCAGCCAACAGAGTGCACAAAGAACCTCCAAAAGCCCCAATAGCAGCCCACAGAAGCTCAAGGGTGGCAACATCCAACCCCCAAAGAAGCAGCAGCATGGAGAAACACTAGCACATCAAAGAAGCAGAAGAAGGAGGGACCAAACCGAAACCACAGCCAAAGGAACGCCAGGGCCACACTAAAGAATCAGGAGTAGATGAGCACCAAGAAGGTAGCAGAAATGGAGCTAAATTAGCCCACACCTCCGTATGCAGCAAGCTGAGCTCTGACAGCGAGGGCCACAATCGGCAAGCAGAGAGGCCTGGCTGACCCCCGAGAGTAGCCAGAGTCAGAATGCCAACCGAAAAGAAGAAGATCATGCCCCAAGGCCAAGGGGAAAAGAGTAGGAGGGCCAGCCGAACCACCTCTGGCACACAACCCTCAGGCCACAGACCTGGACAACCCTGGAAATGAGCAACACCGGGACCAGAGGGAACAAAGAACAACCCCACAGGAAGCAGGAAAGGCAATAGCAACCAGCCCAGCACCCTCCGGAACACCCCTGCCATAGGCAGAAGGCAAGACCAAGCCTGCGCAAAAGGAACCCAGTGAATCAAAAAGATCCGCACGAGGACAGCGAGGTGCCACCAGACCATGGGGCACCAAGGCAGGGAGAGAGCACGCACTGCCAGTCCGAGAGACACCGCCCGAACAGGCACCGCTAACAGACCACAGATGCGACCGAAAACAGCCACAAGTCAGAAAATGCAAAACGCCCAAAACAGGGGCCACAGAGAAAATAGAAATCAGAAGGACACATGCAGGCATGAAGACCCCTCGCGACACCTACGGAATGCGCCTGCTGCAACCCCAACACAGTCCCAAAGAAGCCCCTAGACGATAAGCCAAGACCCAGGAATACCCAGTAGGAAGGCCCCAGAGACTGACAGGGCAGACCCTGCAGCCCTGCCGGACCCTGGAGCTCACATCCCGAGGACAGGGAGCAAGGCACCAAAGACGGAGCGGGTGAATAGGACAGCACAGCAGACCATAGTAACCCCACCAAGGCCACCGGTGAAAACAACAGAGAAAAACCGCAGCACGGGCTGCAACCAGAAAGGCAAGGACTCCACTAAGCAGGTGATGCGCCGCAGAACCAAAATCAGTTGAAAGCACCCAAAAGCCATCTGAACCACAGAACGCCACAAAGCATGGGAAACATAGATCCAAAAAAACAAACAGAAAACTTCCTGTACCAATATAGGGGTTTTGGAATTTAGAACCCCGCAAACCCCACAGGGGAGTCTTGGCTTGCAGCCAACCCATTCAACCCTTCACATGGTTAGTATCTCTGTAATCAGCGAATAAACATCAGCAACACCCCACAGGAGTAGTACTGGAGACACTACCCACAGGAGCAGCACAGTGTGTCGCCAGAAGCAGAGGAGTCATCCACACACACCTCCCCACAGACTGCAGGCGGAAAGCTAAGCAGGACCCTGCCCGGAGGCACGAGAAAGGTGAAGAGAAGAGGCCCAGACGCCCCCATACCGCAGGAGGACACCCTCTCCCTCAAGCACTCACTGTACCATCTGCAGGCTCTGTCAATCATCCTCAGACCAGCCGCACACCTCAGTACGGCAGCAATCCCCATCACAGCCGCACCGGATGCCAAGAGGAACCAGGAAGCTTTTCCAAAAGGGCCGGCAGAAGGACAGCCCCAGCCACCGTAAGCTGGTAAAACACCGTCTCACCGGCAAGCACAAAACATGCCACGAGGACCACCCCGCGGCACCCCCTGCTGCAACGCTTCACATCAAACCAGCGGATCGGGCAGGCACCGCAGTGCCCGACCAGCACCCGGGCCCAACATCCCATCGAATAGTGAAGAAACAGCCACAGTCAGCACCGCACACGGCTGGCACGGTATCGCGCAGTCTGGTAAGACAAAATTAAAACAGGAGGATTCAAGAGGGAGTGGTCTTTTTATTGCATGGAAAAATCACGCGGTATGGGTGTCTGGTGAGGCAGGATTGCTTCAATGCAGTAATGAAGGAAAGCGCGGGAAGCAACGATGCGGTAACAAGGGCCTAATAGCACTATGAAGCAGGATTGATCCCCGCACAGTCTGTCTCAAGAGGTACAGCTGGCATGGCTCTACAGAAAGTAAGCATTCGGTCGGGCAGGACGGCGCTCAGGACCCTCAGAGCTGCTTTCCCCGGAAAGCTGAGACTGGGCAGGCAGGGAGACCTAGCTCCGAACAATTGAGGGTGAAGAGGCCCGCAGAGGGCCCTAATTAAGTAACAACAGGACTCCAAAGCACATTTAAAAGAGAGGTGCCCACAGGTCCGCAAGGAGGTTCGTGCCAGACGGTGATACCTGGGCTGCTGTGAAGTGGAGAGTGCAGTCTGGGGCTGCATTAAGATTGTAGGCCTAGATCGTCCCCTTGTGCACACAGGGCAGTAAGTAAGACAGCAGGGATTTTCCCTACAATAACAATGACAGGAATACATATACCACTCATTTGGAAGAACAGAGCGGAGGTTGGTGCCTGGCAAGATACCACGGTGAAACTCTCTTGGGGTGGCATTATTTTGCTTGGGGCTACAGCCAAACCTCCACCATAAGTGGAATCTGGGCCAGCCTGCCCAACACAATGAAGACTGGCAAGGGGAAGAAAGAATCAAGCATCAAAGACAGGCTGTCTAAAACCCACAGGCAAGACCTGCTCCATACCAAATTCCCCAAGCAGAGAGACCCACACGAGCCCGGACACAGGACAGACAAAGCCCCCCGCACTGGGAGGAGGTAAAAAAGGGATTTTCAATTTCTTTAAGATCCTCCAGAATATTGCGGCATAGACAGGGAAATTTTGCGGAACATTATGTGAAATTTTGGAGCACAATATTGTGCTTTTAGCAGCATTTTTGGAGCCTTTTATTTAATTACTATTCATTAGTTTGGCATAGCTTTGTTTTGGATTTTAAGTTTAAAGTATGAGTTACCTTAGTAGAAGATATATAAACGTCCCCCAATCTATCTTTTGGCCTGTGTATATATTTACACAAACATGCACATCTATCCCCTCAGCATCCTTTGCAATAAGGAACAGTGTACTTCCTCACTTGCCAAATGGCTTTATTATGTATTACCACATACCTTGAACCTGGTCATACACAATACAAGCACTTAGCAATATGTGGTCTTACACAATGAAAACCATTTGTAATCAGTCTAGAAGTGTGCACTGTTCTTTGTTGCAAAGAATGCTGGGGAAATATTGAAATGGGCAGCTGCTTAGCACCAGCTATGGAGGACAGGTGTGTGTGTGTATTTGTGTCTGTGTGTATATATATATATCCACTGAAAAAATATAAAGGTTAAAGTAATTTTATTGTTAGGTGACTTGTCAGTGACAACATCAGTGTTATAAATTAAAACATTCATAGACGTTCACCAGTTATAGTTAGCAGATCTAACTGTAACTTGCACCCCGCCATGCACTGCTTAAGCCCTCACATACTCATGACATGTACTAGTTCATAACATAACAGATGACATCTCAGATTACATCATTGATGACATCACAGATAATATCACTGAAGACATCATCCAAGCTCCTTTTGCACACATTGCTCTATAAACTAGTATGATTCCTAAAATAATAGCTCAGAATAATAAGAAGCATCTTTAATGCCATCACAGATACAACTCACTTGGGTGTAGCAAGCAAGAATTATTTGCAACATTGACCCCATACCATACACATCATGGGTAGCCTAGTTCACATTAACATCAACCACAGATATATGGGAAACCCTTGTTGCACATGGTGTTCAACCTATGTACAAGTGGTCAGAGAAAGCCAAGATCCCTCTAGATTCTCATTGTTGCTTTGAAAATGAATAAACCTTCTATGGAAAGCCTTTATCGGTTTTCAACGTCCTCACAGTCACCAAACCTATATTGAAGTTAATATGATTAGAAAAGTGGCTACTTTAAACAATGTTTACTCTATGGAGAGAGTTTATTTTGTACCACACTGCTTTCAGACAGTGAAACTCTCATGAGAAATACACTAAAGAGTATTAAACTTTATCTACTAAACAAAGTATACAGTCTATGCAAAACTTTCCCAAAGAGACACTATTCACTTAAAATAAGGTACTAAAGGTCATAATATCTGCACCCTTCGTATTGTGGGGAAAAATGTACATCATCCTCTAAAGCTAAACATGCACACGTACATAGATTAGTACCTAGTGCACACAGTCTTCTATGTTATGTAGAAATTGTCATACTGAGACAATTCTGTCTAATAACTCAAGGCTGCTTACAGTACTTAGTATCCACTATGTAGAATATTTACCCTGTTGGAAACTTTTTCTGCGGAATAAAAACCTTTTGTGGAACATACTGGACAGAACTCGTCAACTGTCATCTGCACACAGAATTATTCTTTAGTACAAAGATTTATAATGTGTTCAATAGCTCTACACACCTATGATGCATTAGAAGCACATGTGTTTTGAAAACACTTACACCCATTAGCTTGACACAGGCTGTACAAAAGTAGGTAGAGAAGTAATATGGTAGCTATCCGTCACTATGTAAACTTGGGCTTGGGCTACGGGGGGAGCCCCAGGGCCCCCGCGGCCCAAGCCGGCTCCCTGCATGGTGCGGCAGCCGACAGCTAATGAAGCTGCTCACTCTGGGCGAGAGCAATATCTTGATCTGTTTCCCTGCCTGAACTGATGCGGGCAGGGAAGCAGATCAAAGTCTGCTCCCAGCAACGGGAGCATTTTTAAAGCTCTTGCCAGCTGAGAGCAGACTTTGTGTTTGCTCCTGTTTGGCGGGAGTTTAAAAAATGATCCCGCCCGTTGGGAGTAAACTCAAGTTTATTCGCTGGCAACAGGAGCCCACCATTCCCAAAAACATCCTGACTTCTCTCTGCTTAGTTAGAGGATTCATTTTCAAAATAGCGGATATTCTCTCCTGTGACACCTTCCTTGCTTCTTTCTCAATATGATGTCCCAAATACAGGACTTCCTTCTGACAGTATTGCATTATGTTTGGGAATACTTTATGTCCATTCTCCCCCAAATGATTCAACAGGGCAATAGTGTCATGCTTGCATGCTTCTTGTGACAATGACGCCACTAACAGGTCATCAATGTACTGCACTAGGACCGTATTACACAGTAACTTCAGGGTCTCCACATTCTTTTTCAAGATCTGGTTAAAGATCAAGGGGCTCTATGTATACCTCTGTAGTACTTGGTACCATGCCAAAATTCCATTTTAGAACCGGAACACGAAGAGAAACTGACTTTCTTTATACAGTGGGATTGGAAAGAAGGCTTGACACAAACCCATCACTGTGACGTACTCGGCTTTACAGGGTATTTGGAACAGTATTACGGCAGGATTAGCCACCCCTAGACAACATGGAACAACAATATTGCTGATCTTTCATAAATCTCCTACTATTCAGTATTTACCATTTGGTTTCTGCAGACCCATAATCAGGGAAGTACATGGACTCCCCAAGATCTCCTTGAAAATTCCTTGCTCTGTAATGGACTCAATCACTGGGGTAATTCCAGGCTCCATCTCTAATGAGAGATTGTAAGGGGGTGTTTGGGGATACTCTGCATTCACTTTAACTGTTAGTTGCACTGGCTCTACTCTTTTTATTAGACCAATATCTTTGCCCGAGAAATCCCAGACTTCGGGTTTAACAGAATCTTTCAGATGAAAAGGTAAATTATCAGTTGTTATCTGGAGAAACAACCCTCCAGTCATACCCTGTCTAGTTAGGTTAAAGTCCACATCCGCATTGTGCGTCTGAAGCTCAACACCCTGCGGTATGCAGTAGATCACACAGTTTAGTTTGCAGAGTAAATCCCTGCCAAATAAATTGACTGGACTTGAGTCACACATGATGAACTGATGTTACTCCTAACAAGAAGCTATCTTTATTGGAACCTCTGTAGACACAGGATTTACAATATGTTTGATAGTGGCAGCTACAACTTGGACTTGCTTTCCCTAAAGGGGTAGTTTTGGAGCTTCCATTGTCCTGACAGTAGAACAGGTAGCGCCTGTGTCCATCAAAAATTACACTTAGGAGCCATTCACCTCACTTCTATAAATGGGCCACTCTGGTCTGCCTCCAAGACTGTGCCAAGTACGCAATCTTCCTCCCCTCTCAGGCACCGTCATTGTGACTGACCTGACCCATAGTCTCCAGAAGTGTTGAAGAATGGGAACTGTTGGAATCTGCTATGATTATAAAAGGAATTTGGGTTAGCTCTAGTAGCTAAGTTCACACTGAGCCTCATATTAACTAGGGTTTGCAGTGCCATCAGGGTTTGGGGTATCTGCATCATTAGGCCTTGGGACAAATTAGAGTTCTGAGGCCTTCGCATCTGCATGTTTTTTATTGGCATCGATTTAACATTTTGCATTTGGCCATCACCGACATTTTATTTGGATTCAGCCTACACTCCCTGTTCCCATAGCCCAATTTGTTACATAATTACATGAATTAGACCTTTTGAGAGTCGCCACATCTATTCCAGTACTCAGATCTATCGGCAGACCAAGACCTCTTGCTTGAGGATCACCGTTCATCATCTGTCTTCCTCCTTGAAACCCAACTCCCTGCATTCCGCCACCAACACCCGGCTTATAAGCTTTAATCATTACACACATACGGGCCATTCTTGAATCCCTTTTTTGCTAACTTTGTCTGTGCCAACATGAACTTCTCCTTAATTCTTTTCTGCTTTATTTCTGATTCATCACTGAAATACTTTGCATAACATAGGGCCACATGTATCATTATTTCAGGTAGCGTTTTCCTAATTGCGATTCTCTGCGAATCGCAATTAGGTAATCGCTACTTGAATGTATGAAACTCCATGAGTTTCATTTAGCGTTTCCTAATGGTTCGCAAATCGACCCTCCTCATTAATATTAATGAGTCAGGTTGCAATTTGCGACCCATTAGTAATGGCTAAAATCACAGGGATCGTGGCTTGCCGGGGTCTGTGATTGCTTTTAAATAAAGAAGTACATTTTTTAAAAATGTGCCGGTTTTCCTTAAAGGAAAATGGGTTGCTTTTAAAAAAGAAAAATTAAAAGTTTTATTTTCATTTTTCAAGAGCAAGCAATGGTCCGCGGGACCGCTGCCTGCTCTTAAAAAACAGTTTATGAACATTCACAAAGGGGAAGGGGTCTCCTGGAGACCCCTTCCCACTTGCAAATGGGTTACCACCTACTTGAAGTAGGTGGTAAAATGTGAATGTTTTGCGACAGCATTTCGGTCGCAAAACATTCCTACATACTGCTGCGATTTGGTATTAGGAAGGGACGCCCTAAACACGCCCCTTCGTAATACCGAAGCGATATGTATTCGCAATCTCAAATTGCGATTCGGTAACATGTTATCGATCGCAAATTGGAATTCATACATACCAAAATGCATTTTACCGGTTGCAAACAGCCCAATTCTGCGAATCGGGCTGTTTGCGAGTGGTAAAAGGCATGTGGCCCAAAGTATTTTATCCAAAGGTTTATCTGCCAACAAATAAAAGTTTGTTGAATATGGGAACTGATGTCTGGACACAACCTAAGATTAAATTAGGACACAAATTTGCTCATATTTCTTCCCTATTCTCAAGGCATTCGTTGTAAGCATGAACCGACTCCTTAGCTTCCTGAGTAGTTCGATTTATATTTAACCATACCGTTTTCGGCATCAAATAATATAATTGCAGCCTTAAGCTCAGGCTTCAGTTGGTGTAAAAAGGTTGATTGATGTGGATCAGTGGGGCACAAAACAAGCCTGCACCGAGGAGACTATCTTCGCAAGCAAGAGGGACAGCCTATTTTTAATTAATTTGGTGAAAATTTTGTTGTCACAATTGAGTAGTGATAGTGGGTTGTAGGAGGAGCATCGGGTGGCATCTCGCCTGGGTTTAGGGAGGACCAAAATAACAGCTTCACGCAGTGTTGATGGTAGCACTCCATCTGACAGCACCTCCGCATATACTCTAGGATGTGGGGCGAAAATATGCTTGTAGGCCTTGTAAAAACCCTTGTCAGGCCATCAGAGCCTGGTGCTTTTCCCCCGCCAGGGCATCAATGGCCGCAACTACCTCCTCTCCAGAGATAGGATGGCTTAAAAATTGCTGATGACAGCTCTCCAGCCAGACCAAAGCCACCTTATCCAAGTAATCTAAAATGGAACCAGACAACTCCTCCACCGGGTCTCGTACAGGTGTGAGTGACCCTGACAATATATCCTCATCATCTATTAAGAGTGCACCGGACTGGGTCGGGATTCTGTGAATGTTGCACTGTCGTCGATCTCATCGTAGAGCCAGGACAAGGTCTTATCTGGTCTCTCCATATTGCCAAGCCAGTGCCTTCTTCCCCAGACAATGCTTCAGTCTGTCCGCTAGTTCTCCTGAAGCAGCTGGTGCTGCTCTTTGAGAAGTTGTTGTCATGGGGCATGTATTATAAGGCCTTCTATTTTCTTGAGTTTCTATTCTAAGTGAGCTGCCCATGTATATCTTGGAGAATTCCTGCGTGTTTGGCAAACATTATTCACCTAACATAGGCCTTGAAGGCCTCCCATATCGTGGCATGTTTCTCCAATATGCCCTTGTCCAGCATGAAATATTCTACTATGGCCCCTATTGAGGTGCGGGTTCTGTACAATGGGGGTTCCTTTTTGCCTTAAAGGACAGCTTGCCCTTTTTGGTTTCGCCCTTCCCCATAGTAATGGCACTGAGCAAGCAACGACCGGTGTAGTTGACAGTCTGTCCCCGGGGACAAACTGCTGGAAATTGGTGCCAAAACCCTAGCGATCAAGGAAGTCTCAGATCCACCAGCCCCAAGGGGGAGTCCCACGGCTATGGTCTCGTGACTGTCCTTACTGGCCTGTACAAAGAGGGGGGTGGGTTAGCTGGATGTCTAAGTTCAGGGCAGCTGTTCCCTTAAAGAAAAGGGCCTTCTCCTTCATCCAGAGCCACCTCTCTCCAGGTCCAATGAGGTCCATATGGGTTTAAAAATGTGGCACCATGGGCAGGGACTTCCTTTCCAACCTTGGCCGCAGCGCTCCTTGATGTGAAGGAAGCATGCACCAGAGCAGACTGTAGAGCCTGAATGGGCCCAAGTTGGTTGCCATCTTGGCTGCCTGTGTGGCTACACCCCCTCAGCTAATCCTTTTTGGGGTAGAGAATCTAACTGTAGCATCCAATAGCCATTTTGTCTCTGCATCCGTGGTCATTGCGAGGTTATGAATTGCACAGGAATGGATCACAACGGACCCTACAAAATTTTGGCAAGTGAAGCCGATGGATTTTTTCAAATGGGAACAAGTTTTTTTATAAAGTTAAACACATAATGGTTCATCGATGCTTTGAACTTATCTGGGCAGACTGTGAGGGATGGTTTGGACTGAGAAGCTTTAAAATAACAGTGAATCTTTATGCTGTTTAACAGCTAATTTAGGATTTAGTTGGGTTAATATTATTTACTTTGCGATTTGCTTATTTCTTTTATGAATCAATTCTTTTTATTTAGGTTTTTAATAGGAAAATGTATTCCTGCCTACATCCTGTTGGCCGGCATGGAAAGCAAATGAAATGCAAAATCACAACTCCCCCTTCCTCCCACCCACTTCCCCGGCCACTCAGTCACACCCTTGATGGAGTGTCATTTCTTACAATATAAGCTTCAGATTTTGACCCTCTTGCCTGCTCCAAGATATACATTCATGTCTACATTTCTGCCTCATTTGGGGCTGTCAGCCTCAGTACTTTAAGCTATTTGGGACATGTTAGTTCAGTGAACTCATTTGCCAGAAGTGTCATACAAGGTGCCCAGTGCTTCTCAAAGTCCGTCCCTCTGTGTTCTACTGTCATTGTCATCTTTACCATGCCCATTATGTCCCACATTATGTAAAGTCATGGCTATGGTCCAATATCTTGCTGGTGCCCCACGCTCCCCAATATCACTTGCTTGGCTGCACATAGTACATTTGTTATCATCTTTCCCCAAGGGGATTTAAAAGGATATGTGAGTTTATCATCTACTCCTAAGATTATGTGACGGGAAACCGCAGTATGAGCAGTCAAACATCTTATCAATATAATTCAGTACTTTCTCCCATTATCTATTGAGTTTGGGGCAGTGCCACATTAGGTGTAAGAGCGAATCCATACCCCTACAGCCCTGCCAACAATCTCTGGTTTTAACCTTGTTCTACTCATTTATCTTTTCTGGGGTGTAGTACCAGTATGAAGTTATTTTTATTAAGGTTTCCTTGTCAGCTACACTGGCCACTGTGACATTTGCTCTTTGGTGCTGCCTCCATTCCCTAGTATCTAGGATTCTCCCAATTCCTCTTCCCACTTCTTTTATCCTGCTGTTTTCCCATGTATCTGTCCCAGTAGTAGGTGTTTATATATTTCTGAGAGAATGCTTTTAGTTTTATCCTTTGACTTGGTGATAAGCCATTTTTTTGAATGGCCGCATACAGCGGTTAGCTGCTTGCTAAATTAAAGGTTAGGAAACCCAGTGCTGTACTTGACAGTACCTAAATCTATCCTTCCTGGATTTTCCATAGTCCAGCTTAACTTGTTCAATGGATTTTAGTCCCTCCTTATCATACAGGTCCCCTCACCCTTTGCCAATCAGTGAAATGTTCTTTGTGTACAGCTAGTGTGATACCTATAATCGGTATCATGGTTGAGGAATGATAACTAAACCCTGCTTAACATCCCGTTTATCCCATGCCAACATAGTTGCACGTGTGACGGGAGATGATTTCAAGCCCCAGGGCCTATGCTTTTTGGGAAGCCGGATGCTCTTGAATATATGTGCATCTGCAATGGCTTGTCCCATGAAGAACCAGCGCTTCTCGCTTCGATGCTGATCCAGCGTTTGGGTACTTGCAAATTTCTATCATCTGGACCCAATTTAATACCTAACAGTCCCTTTCACGCTGCATGAGTTTAAACATTTTACCAAATTTTTCTACCATCTATTTTATCCTCTTTCCTCTCCGATGAATCTTTTTAGTGGTCAAGGATTGGAAAATGACTGACAGATTTCTAAAATAAGAACCTAAATAAAGAAAAATCATTCAATATAACTAGTTGACATTAATAAAGACAAACTCTGTTTTCCTATCAATATGCTTTATCTAAATAAATGTGAATGCTCATCAAGTACAATATAGCTTGAATCATAGATCATCACCCAAGAGAACAACAATATAGTAATTCACAATTATACATCTCAAATATCCGTGTCGTGAGAGAGTGGATAGGCAAAAAGACAAAAGAATAAAGACATTTGCAAATAAGATTACTGCAAATTCAGAATATCATACGAACCTATCGCGCAAAGTACTAGATGTCTGGAAAGCTACTCTCCGGCCGAGCGAGTAAGCTGGGGCCTCCTCAAGAAGGTATGAGGAGCAAAGCCAAAAAAAGTCAGGATCAGCAGAACAACAGCCAGCCAATTAAGTTAAGGAAACAGCAACATGGCTCTCTCCTCACGCAAAAATAAAGAATGAACGCGCACACCCAACCCTTTTCAGTACTAATAGTTATACCCTAAATTCACTAAAGATCCAACCCCCCATGTATCATCACACAGAAAATTCTTGAATCCCATTGGTTTAAACCAGGGGGTGTCTAGTCACTCCACTTTCGATGTGCGTAACTTTTCAACAGTTTCTTTGTCTTTAGACAACTTTCGTCATCAACCTTCAGCAGAGGAAACTCAGATAATCTCTTCCGCGGCTTGCACATTTCTCTTTCTCTATTGTATCAATCTCATAGTACAAGTGTCCACATGCTCCGCTCGGCAAGGAAGTTCCATTCATAGTGTTCATTGTTTCCTCCACACAACCTTGGCCATCATCAGGAACTCATGAAGTACAGATTACATATTTTTCAGTCTACGTTCTAATAAGCAAATTAAACCTAAAAAGACTCTTGAGGCCTTCTCTGCAGAACAGTAAAAATGCGCTCTAGGAAAAACAAATACATATGTGGTTATCGTTGTCATTTTATAAAACTCCACTATTAATGCTCTATAAATGCTTTTGCTTGCATTTTCTTACGTTATGCACATTATTTTCAAACAGTTAATGAAAAAGAAACTTGTGGTTTTTGGCTGTGATTTCTGCATTAATCCTGTGCATTTGCGGCCTACTACAAAAGTACTAAAATAACACACATTTTTCCCAGCTCGCGCTTGCGCAGTTTTCATCTTTTCCCTTTTTAGTTTTGCACTGTTAATTTTCACACCATTTTGTTAATAATCCACACAGTGAGGAGTTCAATCCGAGCAGGTTTTATTTCACAAAAACCCTGCTCCATCAATCCCCCCTTTGATGGCGACTTGAGCCATCATAAAAACCCAAAAATCTGATTGTCATCATGTTTTACTACCTAGAAAGCAGTAGTCTTCTTCTGTTTCAACATAACTCCATCTATATCTTTTACTATTTCATAGTAATTTCCTCTTCTGTCTTCCAACTCTATTTCTTCTGTCTTTCTCTTTCTTGCTCTCCGTTTAGTCTCTAGTGTTTGTTTCTTGCACTTACCACATTTATATATTTGTGCCAACGTTAATATCCCTGTAGCAACAGCAACTATTGGCGTTAGTATTCTTCCTAGCAAGCTATTACTAAAAGTAGAAAACCAATTACCCACTAAGGAGGAACCCTAACCAAGTCTCTCCCAAGCACCGTCAACCTTCAGTTCGGTAAATTCTTCCCGTAAATGTGTAATATTTGGAATATATCCCTACAGGTTCTTACTTTTGTCAGGGATATATGTGCAACACTGTTGAATTTTCAACATACTACAGACTCCAACCTCTTTTGCCAATAGTACATCAAGAGCAAGTCTATTTTGTAAAACCATAGATCTTATAGCCACCATTTCTGTATCAATCATTAGGAACCCATCAGCAGTATCTGATGATAAACGATCAACCTCTGTGGACAATTTTCAAATTTTATGTGAATTTAAAATTACTCCAACTGAAGGTATCAATGCTCCACTAATATCACCCTCAATCTCTGCAGCACTAATTCCTCTTGTATTTCATGTTAATCCACTCTTCTTTTCATTGGTTCCATGACTTTTATCGAAATGGTAAACGTTTGGAAAGACAACCCCCATATAACATCACCCATACCAATGTGCAGGCAACCTATAGTAGGCATTCTTACCACACACATAATATATTCCAGGGAAAACAGGATCTGTACCACCTCTTATTCCCCAACCCCCTGTAATTAGGAAAATATGGTCACATTCACTAGAACTAATGAAATAATTATTAAAATCAGTCTTCTGTCCTAGTAGGCAAAGCTTCCCCCTATGATGCCAATTCAGAGTCATTGCAGCATATGTCTCACCCTTTTTGTAGTCTCCTTCTCTAAAAGCCCAAGGAGGTATATGGGACTTTTGCTCAGCAGCTTTCTTCTTAAAACTCTGTCTCCTATCTTCCACCAAATTTATAAATTCAATCTCCTCCTGACGCAAACTACAGGTTAAATTATTACGATGTGCATACACAGTATCTATGTATGAAAGAATTCCCCAAAATACTCTGCATCTTTCGCACTATTCACCTTATTCATATTCTTTCTAATAGGCACTTCAGAAAATACTAAATCATAATTCAAATAGAAATACTGCAAACTTCCTTTTTCATAGAACAAACTTGTTAGTACACTATGTTAAAGGTAGGTGATGATAGGTCACCCCCTCAGACACAGACAAAGGTAATTGCATGCACACGTAACAATCTCTTGCATCCATAGTATCTACATACTCGTACAATAATTTAGTAAAAACATTTAACGAAAAATCATTAATAGAGTTATCCTGGTGATATATATTATCACTTGTTAATTTCTCAATGTTAGTCTGTGGCTCTTCTTTAAGATTTTCCACATCTACTTTTTCACTTACCAAATTATTAGTAATATAAATTTTTAGTAGGATACATAAAATAAGGCACAACAACAATTAATGTTAACCAAGCAAACATTAGTAGTAAAACACTTACAAAGCAAGCATTAATACATCTACGTTTAAAACTTTGATTTTGATATCCAGTCTCTTGAAATTTTGCCTTTGCCATTTTCTATAAAAATCAAAAACTAAACTAAAATTAAAGCTAAAAAACTAAAAAAAATAGTAAAGACTAGTGTGTAGTGTATCCAAGCACTTCTTAAGCCTTCTTGCTTCTCCCCTCTCTTTATTTAAAAAAAAAATATTTTCACAGCCTATAACTAAATTCCAGCTTAATTGTCCGCACTCTTCAGAGTGATTTTTCAATCTTCTGCACCCCAATTTTTGACACAGTTAATTTAGGGTGGCTCATAACAGTTCTTGTTACTTGATTCTGCAACAGTCTTTTCCTCACAATGATCTGCTGCTTCAGCCACCACATATGTCCATTCAGGTGCTGTGTACTTCTTGTTCGGAACTCTTGTTCTTTTTGTTCTCCGAACTGTATCTTCTTCAGAGTCACTTTGTTCTGTTTGGGTCGATACTTCTATTATTGTATTTGGAACTTTTTCATTCAGAGTGTATGTCAGTCTTTTTACTCCGTTTGGCCATATATCTCCTTTTCTTGCCTTTTTGACTTGAACAGAGTTACCAGGTTCAAGACTCGATTCAAAACTTCTCTTGTTTGCTTCCTTTTTTGTTAGCACTTGCTCTTGAATCAAACTCTCTTCTTCATCAGCATTGACAACAGTCTCACGAGACCCAGTAGCTGGTGCCCACTTTATTCGATTCTGTTCAGACTCTCTTTGATTTTCAGTCTGATCTTGATTTCTTTGATCACTTTCATTTGTTTCTGTTCTTTCAAGTGGACTTGGGACTCTTCTTGTGTGATTTGCATGAATCCTATTTGGTAAGCCACCACACTTTACTGCTGTCATCGTCGCCAATATCACTTGGTATGGCCCATGCCAACGTGGTTCCAAACACGACTTCCTTACATGTTTCTTCACCAGGACCCACTCTCCTGGACTTAGGTCATGTGCTTGGTCTTGCTGTGTTGTGGTTGCAACTTCTCCGACCTGATGATACACAGAACGCACCACATCAGCCAATTCCTTTGCAATAATCGAGCACTAGATCATCAGTTATATTCATCAGTTGTTTTGCTGGAACTATTGGCCGTCTCATTGCTCTCCCCATAATCACTTTGTGGGGCGATAATCCAGTCTTTTTTATCAGGAATGCTTCTCAGACTCATTAAAACTAAAGGTAAAGCATCTGGCCATTTTAGTGCTGTGGATGCACAGACTTTTGAAAGTCTTGACTTAATTGTGCCATTAATTAGCTTGACCACACCTGAAGCTTCTGGTCGATAGGCACCATGTAATTTTTGCTCAATTTGCAATGCTGCACAAATCATCCGAATTATTTCATTGTTGAAATGTGTACCTCTATCTGTTTCTAAAGAGACTGGAAATCCAAACCTCGGTATTATCTCTCTTAGTAGTAATTTAGCAACAGTTAGACTATCATTCCATCTTGTTGGGTAAGCTTCCACCCAATGAGAGAACAGACAGACCACTACCAACGCATATTTCAATCCATTACATGGAGGAAGTTCAATAAAGTCTGCCTGCAGTCTAGTAAATGGACCTGCTGCTTTTCCAATTCGTCCCCAACTGACAACAGTTTTCCTCCCTGCATTTTGCTACTGGCAAGTTATGCACCTCTGGCAAAGACTCTCTGCAATTACCCTGAACTTGGGATTATACCATGTTTGCTTAAACAGCCTAATCATTGCATCTCTTCCTACATGTGTTAGACCATGATACATTCTTGCCATTTGTGACAACAAGCTGTCTGGCATTATTGGTCTTCCATCAGTGTAAACCCACACTTTATCTTCAGCCCTACGTGAACAACCTGCTTTGATCCAAATTTCTTTTTCTTCCTCACTAGCTTCTTCCTGCAAATGCCTAATTTCTTCCCATGTCTCCACAGAAGAAAACATTAGATGACAATTTGAATCAGATTTCTGCATCTCTTTGTTAATTGAAATTGAATTTTGGGCACAAAAAAGTGCAACTGGATCTGCGTAGCGATTTCCCTTAGTCACATAGTCATTTCCAGATTTATGCGCAGAACACTTTACCACTCCAATCTCTTTGGGCAATTGTAGTGCAACCAGCAACTCTTTTACATGATTACTATTCCGAATTGGTGAACCCGATGATGTCAAAAACCCACGTTGCAACCACAATTGTCCAAAATCATGGACAACCCCAAAACCATATTGACTATCAGTGAATATGGTTATTCTCAGATTTTTGTCAATTATACATGCTCCGGTCAATGCGACCAATCAGGAATTTGTGCGGAACTTACTCCTTTCAAGCATGAAGCTTCAAGGACCATGACCACTGTAAAGACTGCATATGAAGCACGCAAAGTACCTTTATCATCTCTCAGACAAGATCCATCCGCAAACATTACGCAATCAGATTCAGGCAGTGGTGTGTCTTTTATATCATGTCTTGGTTTTGCGCACAATTCAGTCACATCCAAACAATCATGATCAGCTTCATCCACCACTTCCTCATAACTCGGACTTGGTAACAATGTAGCTGGATTCAAATTTGTGCATCTTGTTACAGTCACGTTCTCCCCTCCCAGAATCACTCTCTCTTATCTTGTCAACCGACTACGTGTAAGATGCTGTGTTCGGGTTCGTGTCAACAAGATCTCAACAGAATGTGGCACATACACTCTCAATGAATGTCCCATTACAATTGATTCACTCTGTTCCAAATTCACACAAGTAGCAGCAACTGCTTTCAAACATCATGGTAACGCTGCAGCCACTGAATCTAGTGTTGCAGAAAAATATACCACTGGACGACGTGCTGTTCCATGCGTGTGCATTAGAACTGAAAGTGCACAACTGTCTCTCTCACAACAGAATAGTGTAAAGTCCTTGCTATAATCTGGCATTCCTAATGCAGGTGCTCGACAAAGGGTATCTCGCAACTCTACAAATGCCCTCATGCGTTCTTTACCCAGTTCAATTGGATCAGTCACATCTTTATGTGTCAATCTCTGTAATGGCTTGGCTGTCAGTGAAAAAACACTAATCCAATGTCTGCAGTATCCAACCATACCTGTGAAAGGCAGCGAGTCTTCTAAGACCCTCAATGCTGCCCGGTGCAGGGTTCCACCTCTAATTCACTTTGGGTTCGCTATCAAAATAATGAGGCAAGGCGCTGGAAACTGGAAGACAAGAAGGTTTATTTCTCATGAGGAGATCGCGTCAACTGAGACACCGGGATGTCTCAGTGAGGTGCTCTGCTGGCAATGCTTTTGGCTCTTCCTTTTATACAGGTTTTACACAATGTATGTTTCATTTATCATGGTTACAAGCTTGGAGTCTCCGCCCCGGGCAGGTTGTCACATAAGCCTGACATTGTTTCATCAACATGGTTACACAAGCCCAACATTAACTCTCCTCCCGCCCGGGTCAAAAACAGACAATTTAATTGCAGCTGGACCTTGCTTCAGGGTCTAAAAACGAGTGAGACCGGCCAGATCTAAGAGTCCGTTCTGTTGATAAAAACAGGTCCCATTGTTGGCTAAAACATGTCTTGCTGTGTGCAGTGCAATAAACCTTGTTTGCAAGAGTCTGTTTGGTGTTTGTAACCTGTTTGTGCAGGGATGAGAGGAAAGACGAGTTTGAGGCAGCAGGTGATGTTGATGTTTGTCGTGGAGATAGTTTATAGCCCCCAGCACACATATCAGGTTTGGTCAGAGAGTCAGAAGGCTGAGAGGACAGGGTGAAATGAAGGTGACCAACAGAGTACAAAATGGCTGTGGTCAATCAGAATGACTGTAGTTTATGTGCACGTAGGAACTTTCATCAGACAAGATGGCGCAGAATGTTCATGATTATTTTGTTCTTAACATACCCAAGAACATTCGAACTTCTATCTGTGTTCTGGGTGGATTCATTTGCAAGATCACAGTTATTCGATCTTGTGATACTTTTCTGACTCCTTTCTCAATGTTGTGTCCCAAATATAGAAGTTCTTTTTGACGGAATTGCAATTTAGTAGGTGACACTTTACACCCACCTACTGCCAAATGGTTCAGTAGAGCAATTGTATCTGTCACACATGCTTCACTCGTCTTTGATGCAACAAGCAAATCATCAATGTATTGCACCAAAACTGAGTCTTCTGGCATTACCAATGACTCTATGCACTTCATCAAAATCTGATTGAAAATTGAGGGACTCTGTATACCCTTGAGGAACTCAGCACCATGCCAAAACACAGTCTCCGAACTGAAATGTGAACAAATATTGGCTATCCGGATGTAAGGGTATCGAGAAAAATGCTTGGCACAAATCAATTACAGTAAACCACTCCGCGTCACAAGGAATTTGGTAAAGAATTACTGCTGGGTTAGGCACTATTGGGCAACAAGGTATCACTATCTTATTACTCTTCCTCAGGTCTTGAACTAGCCTATACTTACCACTCGGTTTCTTAATCCCCACAATAGGTGAATTACAAGGACTCCCTAGCATTTCTCTCAAAATGCCTTGTTCAATCATTAATTCAATTACAGGTGTTAATCCTGCAATGGTCTCAGGACTCATTTTGTATTGTGACGTTTTTGGAAATTCTGCACCTTGTTTGACTGAAATTTGAATTGGATCAACTCCTTTCATTAATCCAATGTCTTTCCCTGAAAAATCCCACACATCACTCATCACTGCATCTCTCAGTTCAACAGGCAAATCCTTTGCTGTAAATAAAGGATACAAATCATTCACTTCTGTCCCTTGCCTCACCATCATCATCTTGAACACTACATCTTCGTCCTGCGTATGAAATGCTATACCATCTGGTGTACAATAGATGGTGCAATTCATTTTGCAGAGTAAATCTCTACCTAAAGATTAACCTGACTTGTATCACACACCACAAAACGATGCAAGTCTTTAAAATCTCCAATGTGAACCTTCATTGGTTCTGTCACTGGAGTTCTGATCAATTGATTTGAAACACCTACAACTTGGATAGTATATCCCAAGAGGGGTAGGTTAGGGATTTCCATAGTTCTTACAGTGGAACGGGTAGCACCAGTGTCTACAAGGAATGTAATTACATTACCTTCGACTTCTCCATCCACAAAGGGACCACACTGATCTACCTCCATAGATGCGCCAAGTACGCACTCCCCCTCCCCCTCAGGCACCGTCATTGAGATGTATCTGAATCACTCTCCTGGCACTGCAACAGGTATTGTGAAACCATTTGCACATTTTGATTATTGTTAGCTCGCTCACCTGCATGAAAACCCAGATTCGCACTATATCTTTGTACCTGAGCATTCACATCGTTTGGCATCAGGGCTTGTGGTATTTGTACCTGTGTAACTACCTCTTGTGATTGTAGTTGATTTCTGTTCACCTCAACTTGCATTTGCTGATTAAAATCCTGATTCATTTCATTATTCCCTAGGAAAACCTTACTTTTCCAATGTCCCAACCTGCCGCACGTATAACAAGGACATTTATTTTTTATCTCTTTTTATTACCTCTACCCCTACCTCTTCCTTGAGTAGAAACACCACCATTCATCATGACACCTCCCATGCTAGAAATTTGACCATTCTGAGTATTCTGATTCTGACCCTTTCCTTGGAAACCTGCTTGAGAAAAATCTACAAAATTACTACCTTTCTGTGCCGCTTTCATCTGTGCCCACATTAATTTCTCTTTCAACTTCTTATGTCTTAATTCAATATCATCACTACAATATTTTGCATACCGCAATATTTAATCTACACTCTTATTTTGCCAACAAATCAAATGCTGCTGAGTCATGTTACCAATCTCTGGTTTCAAACCAAACACAAACTTATACACAAAATGTCCCATATCTTTATCAGTTATACTTTCAAAGCCACTATACTGTTTAAATACATGTAAAACCCTCTCATAATAAGCATGTACTGTTTCTTTCGTCTCCTGAGTTGTTCTATCTATTTTTACCCAATCTGTCTCTTTTGGTGAAATCTTTCCCTTCAAGTAGGTAATCACTTGATTATATTTTTTCATCATTTCATCTGATGGTGCTCCTGTCTTTGCAACTCTGGGATATTCTTCTTTAGGCCAATCTACTGCAATTTTACACTCAACCCATAAATCTGCTGGAACCACAATGTCAAAAAAACCATCCAAATCTTTCAACAAGACTTTTGAAATCTTTACAAATCTTTCTACTTGTTTGTACCACTCAACTGGTTTTTCTCTCAATCTGGGAAACTCATTTGTAAAAGACAGTATATACTGCCTTGATCACGGAACATGAACATATCTACCTCCTGGTACCTCTCTCATTGGATATATCATTTCAGTCACTGTTGTCTCTGTCCCTGTCTCTCTCATTGGAAACATAGATGATGCTCCTTTATTTGCAAGCATTTCTTCTTTCTTTTTAGCCCACCTGCCTTTCCAATGTTCTAATTCACCACATCGTCTCAATGTATTAATCAACTCTTTAATTTGCAATCGCTTACCGGAAGCATTCGAACTCTCTAAATCATTATCACTAAAATCTAATCTATATGTGTTTTGCAAAGCCTTTGATTTCTCTTTGTCAACTCCATAAGTTTGTGCAACTTCAGCAAATTTCTCATGAAGACGCTTCGCTCTCATTGTACTATTTTTACACAAAAACAACAATTCTTCTTCCTGATATTTACTCAATCTTTCTGGACTAATCGTACCTAAGATCATCTCCTCCAGGTCCGCTTTTAATCTACTTACATCCATGCTTGTATCTACTTTATTAGACACCATCCCTCTAATCCATTCATCCAACTCTTCCGGTGATGGCCCTATTGAACCTCCTGAAGTAGGCGTCACTTCTCTCACATTCTGCTCTAATCTTCTAGGTTCTATCTACACATTACACTTTGGGGTTTCTACTGATCTTTCTGAAATATCAATCAATGTTCCTGTCTCACTCACTTCAGCACCACTATTAATCCTATTATCATTAACAGGTACTGTCAACGTATGTACTTGTGAAATATTCCGACCCCCACTATACAATGGAACTATAGGACCAATCGTCACAGGAACTGATAGAGTTTCTGCATTCAGATTGAATTGAGTAATCTTTTGTTTGAGATCATCTTTTACCTGACTCATTACATTTGTATTTCTCACTTGCGAAGGCTGAGGAACCTCTACTTGAATCAATGGTGCATTCGGGGTAATTCTCTCTTGTTCTTCCTGATATGGTGGAGGTCTGTTTAGTAATAATTCATCCAACAACTCATCATCAACTTCATTTGGATCTGAATCTGAACATTCTACATTTTTCATTTTCTCTTTACACTTTCCTCCAACCGGATCCTCTACTATAACAGCCGGATATAAACCCTCACCTGCTGCAATCACATCTCTTCTCCACCTTTTCATTTGGGCATCCCATTTTGCCTCTGAGTATCTACTCACAGTATTTCTGTATTTATTCTCAGACCTGTCTCTATCTCTCTTATATGCCTCATGTCCCCATTCTTCAAGTGCTTCGTACTGCATAGGCCTAGGATTTGGTCTCAATTGATTCATTTGATATCTCAGGTTCTCTAAAATCCTCACATTAAAAGTACCATACTCTGGAAAGGCCAAATTCCCATTTCCTTCTGTATATTTCACCCAATTCTCCAACCATGTACATGTATGGTATCCTCGTTCTAAAGACATAAAAGAAGCAGGTGTACCATCAGGCGGTATAGGAATACCCTCTCTAATACATATGGGCTCATGTTTCCTAAACAAAGTCTTCATCATTTTCAATAACTTCATTTTATTTTGTTTGTTACACTAAATCTGGCAAAACAAAGGAGAATCCTTCCGTATTTTCACAAACACTATTCGTTCACGCTGACCAATACCAGCGCGGCTCACACCAACCAACAAATAATAGCACAGCATTCTTTCGTGACTATTCACACCAGCGGACCAATACCATTGCGGCTCTCTGTGATGTCAGTATAACTCCTACAACTGACCCTCCCTTTACAAAAATAATCAGCAGTAAATTACAAACTCTTCTCAAAAGAAAACAAGATTAAAAACAACATATAAACAAACCTGCTTGTCTGCTCCGCTAAGAGAAAGAGATAGATTCAATCAACCAAAGAATTCTTTCGCTACTAGCGGAATATCGACCAGCGTTACTCCACCCTCGATCAAGTGAAAATTCTTGGGACTTCTTTAGCTGCGCTTTCTAAAGGTAGCCAAATAAATCTCCATCATACTAACTTCAAAGTTTCCTATGCAATATTAAAAACCCAACTGTTGCTTAGCACCGCATCAGCAGACAACGCAATACTACTTAGTGTATGCCACACTAAACCTGCCCATTAGGCTAATATCATCCCGGGATCTTAGACCACTTCGGACCCGTCTCTCTTAAGGTCAATGATGGACCACAACATATAACAATGATACTAAATATTAATAACCAAAATTATTAGTTCCGTCCCAATAAATTGCCAATTTATTCCATAAAAACATCAAGTCTGCAACCAAAAACTGAACCAGCGTTTGGGGACTTGCAAATTTCTATCATCTGATCCCAATTTAATACCTAACAGTCCCTTTCATGCTGCATGAGTTGAAACATTTTACCAAATTTTTCTACCATCTATTTTATCTTCTTTCCTCACCGATGAATCTTTTTTAGTGGTCAGGGATTGGCAAATGATTGACAGATTCCTAAAATATGAACCTAAATAAAGAAAAATCATTCAATATAACTAGTTGACATTAATAAAGACAAACTCTGTTTTCTTATCAATATGCTTTATCTAAATAAATGTGAATGCTCATCAAGTACAATACAGCTTGAATCATAGATCATCACCCAAGAGAACAACAATATAGTAATTCACAATTATACATCTCAAATATCCTTGTCATGAGAGAGTGGATAGGCAATGAGACAAAAGAATAAAGACATTTGCAAATAAGATTACTGCAAATTCAGAATATCATACAAACCTATCGCACAAAGTACTAGATGTCTGGAAAGCTACTCTCCGGCCGAGAGAGTAAGCTGGGGCATCCTCAAGAAGGTATGAGGAGCAAAGTCAAAAAAAGTCAGGCTCAGCAGAACAACAGACAGCCAATTAAGTTAAGGAAACAGCAACACGGCTCTCTCCTCACTCAAACATAAAGAATGAACACACACACACAACCCTTTCCAGTACTAATAGTTATACCCGAAATTCACTAAAGATCCAACCCCCCATGTATCATCACACAGAAAATTCTTGAATCTCATTGGTTTAAACCAGGGGGTGTCTAATCACTCCACTTTCAATGTGCATAACTTTTCAACAGTTCCTTTGTCTTTAGACAACTTTCGTCATCAACCTTTAGCAGAGGAAACTTAGATAATCTCTTCCGCGGCTTGCACATTTCTCCATCTCGCTATTGTATCAATCTCGTAGTACAAGTGTCCACATACTCCGCTCGGCAAGGAAGTTCCATTCATAATGTTCATTGTTTCCTCCACACAACCTTGGCCATCATCAGGAACTCATGAAGGACAGATTACATATTTTTCAGTATACGTTCTAATAAGCAAATTAAACCTAAAAAGACTCTTGAGGCCTTCTCTGCAGAACAGTAAAAATGCACTCTAGGAAAAACAAATATATATGGGATTATCGTTGTCATTTTATTAAACTCCACTATTAATGCTCTATAAATGCTTTTGCTTGCATTTTCTTACGTTATGCACATTATTTTCAAACAGTTAATGAAAAAGAAACTTGTGGCTTTTGGCTGTTATTTCTGCATTAATCGTGTGCTTTTGCGGCCTACTACAAAAGCACTAAAATAACAGTAATTTCTCCCAGCACACGCTTGCACAGTTTTCATCTTTCCCCTTTTTAGTTTTGCACTGTTAATTTTCACACCATTTTGTTAATAATCCACACAATGATGAGTTCAATCCGAGCAGGTTTTATTTCACAAAAACCCTGCTCCATCAATGCCATTCTACAATGTATCCCAGCTGCGCCGCATGATAGTAGTGCGCTATGTTTAGGATGCCCAAGCCCCCTTCCTTGACTGGTCTATGGATTTGCTTGCCAGCTATCCGTGGACTTTTCCCTGTGCTTAGAAAGTTGTTGCATAGCTGTTGTATGTGTCTTAAAGTTCCTTTGTGGGAAAGGAGCAGTAAAGTGTGTGCCACAAAGATAAATTTCAGCTGCGCGTCATCTTGGCCGCTGCAATGTGGCCCATCCAAAACAAGCCTGCCCTGCGCCAGTCCTGAAAGTTTGACTTCAACTGGCTAATAAGACCCATATATTTTTCTTTTGGCATGTTATACGCAATTTTCAGACCCTAGTATGTCAGGCTGTATGCTGCCCACTGTAGCAGCAATCTTGCTTGTATCTGTGCTCTGACTGCCTGTGGGAGGGATAGACCTAGCACCTGTAATTTATGGACTTTCATTTTTAAACCAGAGGTGGCCGAAAAGCGGTGCAATTTGTGTAACACTTCTGGTAAGGAGACTCCAGGATTAGTGAGGCACAGCATAAAGTCTGTATACATGTACAATTTATGGTCAGTCCGTCTTATGGTCACCCCAAAGAAGGCTGCATTTTGCTGATACCCAAGGCCGGACTTGGAACCCAAAGCAGCCCAGGCAATTTTGTCAGACCAGTCCCCCCCCCGGTGGGCTTGGGGGTGGGGGAGGAGGGAGCACTGCTGCTTTTGTTACTGGGGGCCGATATTGCAGTACTGATGCAAAACAGGCCCCCATTAACAAAACCGGCCCCCACAGCTGATGCCCGCTACGGCCAGTCCCCACCTTATCTGTATGGGAGAGGCCTGGAACCCATTAATTAGAATGTGTGCATGAGGATCGCAATAGTTCCTACCACGTTATGAACTGTGGGTCAATTCCCATGTGGGTCAGTTTTAGTTTGAGTAATTGCCAGTTTACCTGGTTGATCACTTTTTCTACATATATCGCAACCAACACTGCTCCTCTTGGCACCGCGCCTCTTTCTCTATTGTGTGCAATAGCCTCTTGGTATTGTTAGCACAATTGTTCCCAGGTATGAAGCCGATTTGATCCAGGTCTACCAACGTATGCACTTAGGCACCTATCTGAAATACCAGTCATGAGCTTACAGTCAATGTTAAGCAGTGAAATCGGACAGTAGGTTGAGCACACTGGCAGATCCTTTCCAGGTTTGAGATGGATTGTGATGGAGGTTGCTTGCATTGTCCGGGTTGTTTTCCCTGCCTTCCCCACTTCATTAAACATCTGTGTGAGTATAGGAGCTAGTTTTTGACAGCATGACAAAAGAGAGCCGTGAACCCATCCAGCCCCAGGGATTTCTGGGATTTCAGTCTTGATATGTCAGATCTCTTCAATTGTTATGGGTTTCCCTAACATCTTAGACTGGAGTTCTGTGAGTCTGGGTAGTGAGGCCTTCTCAAAAAGGGCCTCCAGCACTTCTTTGGGATTGAAACCTTCCGTGAAGCTTCATTGTGGATTGACCTAATGGTATTTTTAGCCTCTTGAGCCCTGGACTTACAAGCTTACAGCCTCCCAGCTTATTCCCACCTTTATTTTTGTTTCACCTGGAGCAGAGTGTATTCAATTCTATGCATATCTAGATTGCTCAATAATGCCCATGCAGCCTGCGGTGTCTGCCGTATTTTCTGTGCCCCCCCAAATTGGTGTTTGTGCTCTAATAACTTCCTTATTTCTTCTTCCAGCACTGAGAGTTTTCCCACTCTATCTTTGTTGTTTGCAACTGCTAGAGTTATAAATGCACCTCAGACTGCTACCTTGAGTTCATCCCATAGTTTGTATGAACCTATACCCTCTGATTTCTTCTCTGTGGGTCCTCCATCCAGAGGATCCGATATGCCTCTCGCAGGAATTTCAGCTGATAAAGGGAGCCTTCACATGTAAATATTATTCAGAAAGAGTGACCCAATCTGTATCTGATGCCCTTGCTTTTGAGGAACTTCTTCACTAGGCGGAAATCAAAGGGATATCAATTGTAAAAAATTGCCTTGCACATGGATAGATGACACCTCGTGCCATATACTTGACCATATATTTTCCCTCTGACACCCAAAAAATTAGCAGAATATGACTCTTATTATTTGACATCTAACCCAAGTCAAATTACAACTTTATTAACTGCACCGTCGGATGAGGGGTGACAGTTCACCAGGCCCGTTTCATCACATTATACACATATTCACGGGCGAGAACCGGGATAGGTGCAATTCACAGCTTCTTCATTTGATGAAGTGATCTCATTGCTGACCTAGGCTAGGGGTGAGAAACCTCTTTCTTTTATTTTCTTCTCCCTAACCTCTCCCTTATCAGAAACTACCATTACCAAGCCAATAGTGGCTATCTGCTTTTTTGGCACATAGGGTGTGACTTTAAGGACAGGTCATTCTCGTCCCGCATGTGGCAATAAGAAGCCTTATCACCCCAAGGGTGATTTGTCTTACAAAGTTTCACAGCTATACATGTTTTTATGTTCAGTTTTCCTGTCTTGTGTGTCATTCACTTCACAGCACCAAGTGTGGTTTGCTGTGAAATCAACAAGTGTGGTTGGAAAAAAAATATCATTTGCATAGTGTGCATTGAAGGCTGCTCACTCATCATGTTAAATTCTCTAAATGTTTCTTATTTCTTTATCCCAGTGTTGGCACTATTTCTAATAGTCTGTCATTAAAGAAATAAAGTGCCTAATTCGGAGAAAAGGAGGGTGTTGTCCTCAAGAACAGATGAGGAAATGTGTCCCTAAAAATAAGGTTCAAAGCAGCACTTCAAATGGCAGTCAATAAGAATTAGTCATTGCTTAAAGAGGGATTGTGATCAGTAATTTAGAAACCATGAAAGTTTATTAAAATATTAAAGTGCAACACGGAAGGCAATATATATCAGTCAATCAAGTTGCATAACATTTAAGTCATTAGCATATTGCTCAGAAATCAATTAGAGTGGATGCAACCTGAGCAAAATCTGGAAAATAGTTTAAGTCCAGCTAATGCAGCAAATCAATAGTGGTATTAGAGTGCTTTACATTAGCACCAGTTTCTTTACACAAGGACACATTCATTTTTGTAGGCACGGGGAGATTAAGTGATTTGCCCAGAATCAAGGATGTTAATCTGACGCCGAAACTGGAACCCGGTTTCCCAGCTCCACAGTCGGCAGCTATGGCCCTTACGCCACATCCTCTCCCAAGAGGACGCCACATCGCCTCCCTAGACTCAGCCTCAGTTCCACATTTTGTGATTACGGCCAAGTCACTTAATCTCCCTGTGGCAGCTGCATTTGCTGTTGGTTGCCTGTCCACCTCCCGCCATCGCTGCTTGCCCCACTGAACTCTGTTGCAGTTTTATATAACACCAACACCACCCGAAGGTATTGGAGAGCTTTACATTAGCACCAGTTACTTTTTTGTGCAGTTTTAGATAGCGTCAACACCACCTGAAGGTATTGGAGACCTTTACATTAACACCAGTTACTTTTCACGAGGAAACCGTAAATTTGGGCAAATCACTTAAACTCCCTGTGGCAGCCCATATTTGCTGTTGGCTGCCAGTCAACCCCCCATCCGTCGCTGCTTGACCGTGCTGAACTCCCGTTGCACTAATCCCCTCTTACCCCTGATCCCCTGACTCTGCCTTTCACATTTGTTTTTTTGGTGCAGCTATATGTAGCACCAACACCACCCGAAGGTATTGGAACGCTTTACATAAGCACCAGTTATTTTTTGTGTGTGCAGTTTTACAAAGCGCCAACACCAACCAAAGGTATTGGCGCGCTTTTCATTAGCACCAGTTACTTTACACAAGGACACATTCATTTTTATAGGCACAGCAAGATTAAATGATTTGCCCAAAATCAAGGATGTTAAGCCAATGCTCCAACGGCTTTCTTCACTACTTCCCCTCGTCACGCTGTATCGTCATGGAGCGATCTATCACAGCTAGTTTTAAGAAGCGACCTCGCATTTCAATTCGCACCGCTACTTCTAATACCAAGCAGCCTTTCCTTCACCCAGGGCCCACATGTTGCCCTTCAGTACATTTCGGAGCAGCGAAGAGGGCGAGCAAGACATAAACATCGTGAGATTTTTATTTCCCCACTATGTTTTGTCTTGGGACTAAACAGAGGAACCTAGCTTTGAGTTATCAGTCGTTTAAGAATTTAGTAATATTTAGAAGAGGGATAGCAATCTGTTCTTTTGAAATCACTCCATTCTTTCAGAGTAGCACTCAGAAGGAAACGTGAAGCATTTGCACCACAAACAAGGTTTTTTGGAGGAAGTGCCTGACTGCCTTACATAAAATGGACCCTCTCAATGATCACACTAGAAACCTAGGAGCAATGCACACTTATACTATGTCCTTGAGCAAACCATTTAAAAGAAAACATTTGATAGGTATAAGATCTCTTCTCCTCAACAACCTTAACAAACAAGTCTATGAGGTAACCGCCCAATAGCAGATTTTTCAGAAAATAAAAACTGAAAAATTGTCTTCTTTAACCAAACCTGTAGCTGTAACTGTGCCACAGTCAACTACCAGCTCACGCCTGTGCTTGAATACACTGAAGGCAGTATATCATGTGTTTAGCAAAGACAAAATAAATACCACTTGCATAATCAATATCTTGTAGAGCATTGGCACACGCTTGCACTTTCTCGCATATGTTCAGCAGCGGACTGATACAAGGCAATAGATTCAGATGAAAGAAACGGACCTACAGTGCAGCTGATACTTATAGTCAGTGGTTCAGTAAAGCAACCATCAGAACACCCAAGTTCTTGACTGGTGGAGATGTGGGGCCCATGCCTGAAGGCCAGATGTCTAGGGTCAACCACAAAGAGCTGGCTCCTTCTCTCACTATTTCGATCTTTCCCTTATTAATTTTTAAATGATATTTTTCCGTGGAGCTGTCAGTTCCCATAAGACAGTTTTAATAAAGGAAGAGAGAATGAGCATTGTCAAATCAGCTTAACCAGTAGTTGGGTATCATCAGCATAGCTTTATAATATATTGAATGAGATTAATCAATAGCCAATTACCTCAGTCCATAGAGTACGCTGAAAGTAACTTTAGAAACATAAATGCAATATGGTAGGGATATCTGAGTATGAACTACATGTTCATACTCAGATAAGATTAATTCGACCCACTGCAAGGATAGACCATGAACACCTACCAGACAAAGTCTATCCAAAAGCGTATTGTGGTTGGCATCTGAAGGCTGCTCATATATGTAGTAAAAGATGCAACTTGCTATAGCCACCATCCATCTCCCACCTTCGGGCTTCTCAGTGAGAAAAAGTCAGATCAAATGTGTTTCATATGTGTTGGATCTCTCTCAAGATTCCATAAAATATATCATTGCTTAATCATTGTCAGTTAAGAGGCTGGTTTATAAATGCATATCAGTTGTAGAACTTGCATTGCTAATGTCCCATTTCATAGGGTTACGCTTTAAATGGGAATGCAAAGGGTTTATGTGGTCTCTTTCAGATGGTCTGTGGCGTATTTCCACATTCGTGGGTGTTGTTGAGAGCATGTAGCCCCCACAACCCCCAACCCCACTGCCCCCACAACCACCAACCGCCTGCTCTCCTGGACCAACATCAACGACGAGGACACCAGCGAGATCATGAACACCATCCACTCCGGTTCACCGCTAGACCCGTCACCACATCTTCAACAAAGCCAGTACAGCCATCGCGCCCCATCTCCAGAAAATAATCAACATCTCCTTCGAGACAGCAACCTTCCCGGAAAGCTGGAAGCACGCCGAGATCACCGCCTTACTCAAGAAACCCAAGGCAGACCCCAAGGACCTCAAGAACTTCCGACCCATCTCTCTGCTCCCGTTCCCCGCGAAGGTCACCGAGAAAATCGTCAACAAACAACTGACCCGCTACCTCGAGGAGAATAACATCCTGGACCCTTCCCAGTCCGGCTTCCGCAGCAACCACAGCACCGAAACCGCCCTCATCGCCGCCACCGATGACATCAGGACCCTGCTAGACAACGGAGAAACAGCAGCCCTCATCCTCCTGGACCTATCAGCCGCCTTCGACACGGTCTGCCACCACACACTACGAACACGCCTTCACGACGCCGGGATCCAAGAGAAGGCCCTGGACTGGACCACATCCTTCCTTTCCGGCAGAACACAAAGCGTCCGCCTCGCCCCTTCCGATCCAAGGCCACCAAGATCATCTGCGGCGTACCCCAAGGCTCCTCCCTCAGCCCAACGCTGTTCAACATCTACATGGCACCCCTCGCCCACGTCGCCCGACAGCACAACCTCAACATCATCTCCTACGCCGACGACACCCAGCTGATCCTCTCCCTCACCAAAGACCCTCACACCGCCAAAGCCCACCTCCACGAAGGAATGAAGGCCGTCGCCGAATGGATGAGGACCAGCCGCCTGAAGCTGAACTCGGACAAGACGGAGGTCCTCATCCTTGGTTCCAACCCTTCAGCCTGGGACGACTCCTGGTGGCCAACATCACTGGGAACAGCCCCGCCACCCACCGACCACGTACGCAACCTAGGGGTCATCCTCGACCCCACCCTCTCCATGACTAAGCAGGTCAACGCTCGTTTCCTCATCCTGCTTCAACATCCTCCGAATGCTCCGCAGGATCTTCAAGTGGATCCCCACCGAAACAAGAAAAACAGTCACCCAGGCCCTCGTCACCAGCAGGCTGGACTACGGAAACGCCCTCTACACAGGAACGACGGCTAAGCTCCTGGAGACGGCTGCAACGCATCCAGAACGCCTCTGCACGTCTTATCCTCGACATCCCCCGACGCAGCCACATCACACCCCACCTGAGAGACCTGCACTGGCTCCCTGTCAACAAGAGGATAACCTTCAAGCTCCTCACCCACGCACACAAAGCACTCCACAACTCCGGACCAGCCTACCTCAACAGACGACTCAGCTTCTACACCCCCACCCGCCATCTCCGCCGACCAGCCTCGCCCTCGCCACAGTCCCCCGCATCCGGAAAACGACCGCCGGCGGCAGATCCTTCTCCCACCTCGCCGCCAAGACCTGGAACACCCTCCCCACCAACCTCCGACAGACCCAAGACCTACTGGCCTTCAGAAGACTCCTCAAGACCTGGCTCTTCGATCAGTAGCAGCACCACCCCCCTCTTCCCCCAGCGCCTTGAGACCCTCGCGGGTATGTAGTGCGCTTTATAAGTGACATGATTGATTGATTGATTGATTAGCTCTTATAGTTAAAATCCGAGTGGGAGATCTGTAGTTATGTTTTCAGTGATAGGTTTTGTAAACACATCTGACATGTTTCAGAAATAAAGGTTGCATGGAGAATCAGTTAAGGGTGCAGCACTGATTTATGAAAGAAGTTTATCTTTTTTTAAGATAAATTAGAATGTAATCAATTATGTTGGTTTATCTTAGCTGATGAGTATTGCTTTTCAGAATGAGTCTTACTGTAAGCACTAGAAAACAATGAGTGTATTACGGAAGAAGAGGACTCCGAGGTAGTCAGATGGCAAATTACTTGTGATACCTCCTCTGGGAAGCTGTAGGGTCAGGGCTAAGTTCCAAACTGTTGAAGGCAAGTTCAGAGCCTTGTGTTAGTGGAGCTCCCCACAGACTAAAGTGGAAAGATGTAAAACGACCACTATGGCAACTCTGCCGTAATCAACTATATCCCACACCAACAACTGTGTTGTCTCGGTCCCATATCTAGGCCAAAAGCTGCATGCAGTGGTACAGATGAAGAAGGTACCGATTTCATTGTATTAAATTGAACTATCCTTCTCATTATTTCTTGCCTACAGGTAGCTTTAGCTGTCTGTTGGCAGAGACCTATTGTGTACAATACCAATATTTACATTGGGCTTTGGGTCAGCCTATTGCTCATCATTGGTTGGCTTTCCTGTCAATCTCATATGCTTGCATTTTATTCAATTACTTTCCTTACTCTTCTTATGTCTGTACCTTTCCTGGAGCATAGCTTGTTTACCATCCTTTTGCTTAGATGACTTGCATCCTTCCAAGGATCACTTGAGGGAACTACTTTTTGTCTTTTTCTTTTACCATTCCAGGGGAGTACATTTGTTTTTTTGCTCAACTTTATGTGCTGATTCCCTCGATATACTCCAACCTACACTCTCAGTGTTGCTGCCCAACTCTTCCAGCTTGTCTGTAAAAACACTGTAACAGGTATATTCATGCTGGGCTTTAACTGAGGAACACATTTTACTTGGTTGGTTTTATTTTATCTTTTGCAGTTCACATGTTGCATGAAAGCCCAGGACTGGCACACAAAGGCAGTATTTATGCCGCTGGGGGATGGGTAGGCTACAGCACTCAGCTGGTATTTGAGGCTAAAATATACTTAACATTACTGAATTGAGACGTTTCTTCTCCTGGAGGCACATATATCTGTTTGTTGGGCTGCTACAGAGCAACAAATGGCTGGAGCATTTGTTTCAGGTCAGAATCCTCTGGAATGTACATTACGGCTTGCCAAGTATTTTTCTTTATATATTCAAAAACTTCCTCATTTTTACTTCTGGCCCTTTCAGCCAGCCCTCTTCATCCGTTGGTCTTTTGTTGTGTCATTCACATTTTCTTCTCCCACTTCAGCATACTGCATGGGGTAATGGGTCAGTCCACTTCAGCCATTGGCTCACTACACTGTTAATTATGACACTCTGCTCTTTCACAAGGAACACAACCATTCACAAAGTAGTGCCCTTCATTGTCTTGGAGTAATTTGACAAAGTGTTCTTGGTGAGCCCAAAATATATGTTTGGTTTTAGTTTATGTTTATATTTTATACTGGCTGTAGTATGCTTTTGAAGACCAAAAGATGCTTTTGCGCTAAGAGGATTTTTTTCACCTTGGCAAGGGTCTACTACCTCCCCCAGAAATAAGTTTTACAAATCCAATGACAAATCAAAACTGAAAAAGCAAAAAGGCTGGCAGCCAGTGCCAGACCTTTTGGCTTTACAAAAGCATGTTTTAAATTCTGTTCAGAGTTTTCCTGTGTGATAAGTATTTGAAAATAAACTGCCATTTATAAAGTTTAAAAACATTGAATTTAGTGAACAGTTACCTTAAGATATGTGTTTTCTTTACACTTAGTACTAATTTTTTTCTTTTACTTTTTTCTAAAAATTATTTATAAACAAGCATTGACAAAACCAGTAGCTTGACCCTTTCATTACAAAGCTGTGACCTACTAGCTATGCCAGTGCTGTTTTTTAATATGACTGAGTAGGTATGTTGGGTTCAACATAAAATAAACACCAAGTGTAGGTTTTGTTATCTACTTTTCCTTAAGAAGTATGATAGTTTCACTATTTACGGAAAAAGGTCTCAAGTTGTGAAACTGTCACTTTTGTCATGATCCGACATAGAATTCCTCAATTGCGACTGGGCCTATAATTGGGCATTTTTGATTCCACCAATAATATTATTTTCATCAAGAGATTGTCAATCCCCGTATTAGAGTTAACTGGAATAAACTCCTTCTTTAAAGAGCTTTTACTTGTCCTGTCCTAATTGGTGGGAAAATATGGAACTTTTTCTTGGTCTGCAAACCTAGAGCTAGATCTAGTTTAGAATTATTGTGTTAATAATGTGTAATCATCCTTGCAACCTGAGAGGGAGATGGTGGAGGCTTATTCAAGGGACCCTTATAGTATGCAGTCAGTGCTTGAGAGAGGTGATTGGTAGGGGCTGGTATTGCTAAATGCCTAGGTTCGCATGGAGTTGTTTTCCAGCCCATCAATAAAAGGGTCTTAGGTTGGCATTATTTAGTCAGTGTGTCTTGATCCTAAATTATGTTTGCGGGCTGCTTGAGACCTGTCAATCAGGACCATTGTTTGAGTAACTCTGATTTAAGGAGATCTCTGAAGAGCGAATAGTTTTGTGTGCTATCAGTCAAGGGGTAAACATTTTCAAGATGATGTGGCCGATTCTAAGGGCCTGGCCACATGTCATAGTCATTTGAACTTCTGTTTCTGGCTGTAGTAGATATGTAACTAGTGCCGATTTCTGAAACATACTGTCCAGGTACAGACCACGTTCATGACACATTGAGATCACCCCATGACTGCGTACACTTGACCTGAGAGATTGTGACTACAGTTTATTTATCACAATATTAGCAGCATTACTCTAGCTCACGTCAGACCATAATTGTTACCTTTGTTAAACTTCGAGAAAGCTCTAGGCAGACTGGCAACATAGGGCGAAATATGTATGGGCTGTATTCTCAAATCTGATAACTGTATGTGTACTTAAAGTTCAACAATGTATATCAAGCTCTGGCTGTACATGAAGAAACAGCTAATGATCAAATCAAGAATCAATATTTGGCTTAATAATTAAATGCTTTTATGAAATTATTGTACGTTTATTTCATTTGAAGTACAGTTGTGAACCTTTGTGCTTTTTAACTGTATGAGATATGGGGCTCCAGTGACAGTGCCCGTAATGTGCAGCAGGTGTGGGGTGGGTACATACACACATGCTCACTCTTTCACACAAGCATAGACATACACAGGCACACACCCATTCACAGCATGCATGCACGCACGCACAAATTGAACAAATATTGGCAGCTAGGGGACCCGTTACCGCACTACCAGAAGTGTTTCTTGTGTCATATGCAAATGTTGCCCACCTCTAATGACCAGCTACCAGTTGCTCATACATTGGATATATTTAGACACAACTGAGAGGCAACAAAACAAAGTACAGATGAGAGAATTAGCACATAGAACACTAAGAGGCAATAAGACGAGTAGGTCCTTTGCTTGTTTTTGTTACCCTTTAATCAAATTCTTCTTCACGGAATACAGATAAGCGCAGCCAACGTGCTTCGCCTTGTTACAGGCTTCCTTAGGGCAAAGTCACATATCGGGTCATCTTAGGTGGTTCTAAACAGACGCAGCATGGCAAATGATGAAAAAGTGTCCAATAGGGCTCTTGTAATAGCAGTGAGCTTGAGTTCGCTGTAGGACGCAGGTAGAATTAGTAACAAACTTCAGAATTGTGAGTGTGAGAAAGACATCCATCCATGTTAGGCCGTGTTCGGTATATTGTATTCTGACAGCCAGCGTTTGTCGTGTAGAGTACCCGACGGTCATGCAATAGGCAATACTGATGTCAGTAAGGGAATGAGTTCCTCTTCTACCTTTGCAGTACATGCCAGAGTAACAGGTTGAGGTCGAGGCTAATGATCCCTGCACAGTTTAAGAAAGTATATTATGAAACTGAAAGTAAATATGTTACCAATGTGGAGCTTACCTACACAACTGCTAGTTTAACTGAACATTGCCCAAATTGGTGGGCCCAAGAAACAAAAGCACAGAACAAGGTCTGTAGTAAGAATAATAAAAGATCTGTCTGTCGGTTACTGGCTCTTCGTTCACAGTGTACTGTTTTGGTGATCTCCCAATCCGCTTTCATGATCTGCTTGATAGACTTTGGGAAGAGCTGCCCAATGCACACACCTTTCTCAAATATCATAGGATGTGAGCAGAGCATAGTTTGAGAACAAATCCACTACTTGGATGCTACCTCCTGAGATGCTGAATGAAATCTAAATAGTCAAACCTGAGTATAAAGGAGTTCTATTCATAATGTAAGATACAATTTCAGTGCAAAATTATGATTACAAGCATCTTCTGAGAGCCATGATAACGGGTCATCAGAGGTGAACTCTCCTTTGCACTTCGTCAGTACTGAATAACTGCTCTTAAACATCCTCACTTAGAGAAAGATACATTGTTTAAAAAATCACAAGTAAGACAGTAGGTAGGAATATCTTGTCCAGAAGTGATAATGTTAAAAATCACATTAGAATGCTTGTTATAGTCCAGAGATTCTTTAGCTGTGGACCCTCTTTCAAACAGCGCTGGAAACTGAGGACCTTTGCCTAAGCAACTTATATGATTTGAGCCCCAACACAACACACAAAAGTACAGAAACAAGTATGCATCAAATGCATTTACAAGGTATAAAATATATTATTTAGTCACAAACAAAAAAATACTAAAATCGAAATTGTACTTTAAAGAGAAGGCTGGAGCGTTCCAGAATGAGTTTTTATTTCTAAAAGATGAAACAATATGCTGGACTCTAGCATATAACGTTGTTTTTTATCCTACCAACGCATTATCTCTTTTCCTTGGAGCATACCAGTGCTTCAGTTGAGGCCACAGTTTTCCATACTAGATTCTTCTTCGTGAGCATGCACTGCACCCAAGCTAAAGTTACCAACTAAACCTTTAGCCTCCAATTTTAAATTCCTTCATATTTACAGACCATTTTAAATTTCTAATTTTAAATGTTTCTATATTATGTATATACACTTTCGCAGATCCCTTAACTAGCTGTCGCAGATTCCAGGTTAAGTCCCTCAGCTTAGTCTTTCCAGATCGGACAGCATATAGAAAGACAGGGAGGCTGGAATCAGTTTTCCATCACCTCACCTGGCCATTGAGTATCTTAAGCTGGAAATCTAAACGTCCATTGATCTAAGAGCTCAAGAGTGGACTTATATAGAAGGCCTTTTATTACTGAAAGATGCCTGACCAGGTTCATTCTACGTTTTACAAAGCAGAAGGGGCTTCTTGCTCTCTTTTTACACATCCACCTTTTAGCTCATAATAATTTCACCTGATCAGTACATGTTCAACAAACCAATGAATGTGGCCTCACTTGAAAGAAAGTTCACTTTAACAAATCATTGCTATTTTTTTTAATGTCGTATTTTGTAGATCAGTTTTGGTAAAATAAATTGCCTCAGGGTGCTGAACCACTCAGGCCAATGCGAAAGAAGGCAAAGCTAAATCAGAACACAGTGAACAAAATGTTTTTATGGACTTCCTTGATTGAATAACTGGGAAGTTTCCAAGAGAAATAAGTTCTAAAGTTGAGGTGAATGTACTGAGAATGTCTGATTGCTTCTGCTATTACCTCATGTCATATGTACTTGGAGCAAAAGATGATCCGCTGAATCGAGATTTTTTTCTAGGAACATTAGACACAAAGAATCCTCCAAGTGTGAGGTATCAAGTTGTGCACCCATTGGAATATCAAGCAAGCAGCTTGAATCAAATCTTTTTTTGACCGGCTTTTGACGCAGACTGATTGTTAAAGGAACAATTAAAATGCCCCTGGATTTTCCTAGTGTGCAATATAGTGTTCAATATATGGCAGTGTTTTGCACCACTTGCAGTCTTAGTGATTTAGTATACCAGTGGACCAATATACTTTGCACGTTGTGTTTGCTTTAATCTGTTTTTCAGTAATAGGGATTCAGCCACAATACCATGACGATCTTTGGGCAGGGAGGGGCGCAGCTTTTATTGAGCTGTTGAAATTAAGAAGATTTCTTGAACAACTATGCCATCCTTAGCAAAAGCTAAGATCAGAGTCCTTGAGAATTCCCTGTTTTTTAAGTAATATATTTGTAAAGTACTACTCATGGCCAAATAGAATGAAAAGGTAGTACCGTGGGGATGCTCATTCGGTAAATCCGTGGGTCTAACAGAAATCTTCCTTTTTAGAGAATTTGACTGTAAATTACTGTCACTGACCCAGATGACCATCATCTTTAAGCACTCCAACCGTGCAGACTGGAAACTGAGCCCTGGGCAATCAGTAGAGGGTTTCAGTAAAAATATCATGGAAAGAAAATTGTTCAACAAAAGAATTGTCACAAAAATGTCTGATGCTAAACATGCACAAAACGTGTGAAGACAATAAAATCGTGTAAAGATTTGAACATTACAGCAAAAGAAATCTAGTATTTTGGTGCTCCGAGATGACCACCAGGAGAGCACATGGAAAGCCCAGTGTACTGGGCAGGTAAGTTTAACAAAGTGGACTCTCCCTCCATTAAGTGATGGGAAAGAGCAGAAGGAGGGCACGAGGGCTAGCCCCTTGAGTAATGGAAAAGAGAGATTTTGTGGAGGAGGCGGGTGATAAAAGGGACCTCCCAGAGCCTGTGAAGCAAATAAATAGTACATTTCAGTTCTCTGCATAAAAGACTTAATGAACTCTTTAAGTGCATGTATTTAGGTCTCGCCTAGCGACGCAGCATCACGGCGTGTCTTCTCTGGCAATGGTGAGCTAGCCCCCGGACAGGCGATGTGCACGCTCACGGCGTGTCTTCAGCTTGCGCCCGGACAGCAGATGTGCACACGCACGATCACATCTTTGCTAGCTACCGGGCTGCGCGCGACGTCCTGAAGCGTCTTCTTCTTTGACCCCTCCCACCTCCCAAACAGCATCCATCGCTGTGGCTCTCTGCGCACAGTGCCCCGTGATGCTGCCCCGTAGTGACCACGCCTGCGTGATGCTGCCCCATAGTGACCACTCCTGCCGTGATGCTGCCCTGTAGTGACCACTCCTGCCGTACTCACAGTTCGCCTTTGGTGGGTTTGTGGGCCTGCGCCATGCGCGGCGCGCCGGGAACAGTTGTATCCTGTGAGCAGTCAGGCCTGCTCAGGCTGCTGTCCGTGGTGATCTGGCAGCCAGTGGCTGGCGCGGTCAAGATGTCGCCTCCGGTTCCACCATGTGAGGTTTGCCGTGATTTGTGGCCTCTGCGCTGCGAGCAAGTCGCAGCAGCGCGCCAGTATAGGCCACGCATCTCACTGCGTTCCCGGTTCCATTCGCTCCAATGGTGGCAATAGTAGTGGCCCTCCAGGCAAATGCAGCCAGTCCTTTACTGCATCTCCGCGTAGGTTGGGCACAGCTGCCACCCCCGCTGCAGGCAGTCGGCATGCCCAAGCCAACACGTCCCCAAGAGCGCGCTCAAGTTCCGATTCAATGCAGCGCGCCGGCCAGGCCCCGACTCTCCACTCCGGCTCAGCACACCCTTGAGGCCAAACCTCAGCCTGCCAGCACCCGTCGAAACCTTCTGCAGTCTCACTCAGGTCCCGTGGCGACTCTCCCAGATCGCTGTGATTCGGGTAGACCCGGGCCGCAGGCCGGCCCCGCTTCGTCGCTCGCCTACGGTACGCTCCTCATGCCCGAGCTGCTGCCGGTGCCCACCGGTTGTGCAATGGGGGATGCTGTGTAAAGGTGTTAAGGATCCCGGTGTGCTGAGGACAAGTCAAGACTTGCAGCTCAGCTCGTGTTTCGTGCGGGGCACCAGGGATCGCATGTGGGACAGAGGGGTCTTCACAGCTCCTCATACCCTGTCGGGCTGTGCACAGGCCCAGACACTGACATCTCTGGTAGCCCCCTTGCCCCTGAACCAGAGGCCCCCCTCCCTCCCCACCGCCGTGCCAGTCCCGTGCCCTGTAACGCCACTCTCATTGAGGGCAGAGGGTTCTGCCAGACGCCCTCGCCGCACACAAGGAGACCTCAAGGACCGGCCGACAGGTAAAGCGATGCCTTAATTTTTAAATCACAGTATTGCAGGGAAACATTACAAAGCTTGATGCATATTTCTTTTATATTCCGTAATGTAAAAGCTGGCCATTTTTCCTTTCTACATTTGATTTTTTTAAATTACCGTGTCTCAATTGCAGGCTAATGTTTTCGCCCCTTTTGGTGCCCTGCGTTTCCGTTTGTAAACTATCCGTTTCTGGAGATGAATTTCCTGGGAGAACGGCTCATGTGTTATTTAAAGAGGGTGTGTGAGAAGGGTTTAAAACTCCAGACCACTTGCAGTAACTTTTCTGAGGACTGCAGAGAGGCCTGGTCTTTGCCCAGGGACACACACAATATCCAGGGCTGACCAGGGAGACACTCTAGGGTTCACCAACTAGCTCCTGATGTCGCTGAATGTATTGGCACAGGACGAAATGAACTTTCCCCTCGTGCATTGGCATTTTAAACCAACATTTGCCCCTTCCGAGCAGTACCTATATAAAACATGTTTCGATCGTTAGGTTGAAATGTAATTTTTTTGGGAACGTTTTAGCAGTTTGGTCCTTACAGTCTCATGGTGCATGTACGTCACTTGTCTGTCCCCTCGTCTCTCTTTTCAGAGGGCGTGAGGTACAGAAAAACGGTACGGGAGAGACAGAAGGTATTTCTTCTGCAGCATGTTGTGGAAAAAAAGGACATTGAGGAAGCGTTTTGAAAAAAGATTGTTTTATCATGAAAGTAGTTGTAATCCGTGGGAAATTTAAACGTCAATATTTTGGGACGTAACTCTGGACATTGCAAATATTATTTTTGTAGTGTGGCAGGCTTTTGTTAAAAATAGCATTTTTTTTGTTTTCCCTTTGGTGATTTGCTTTAATTTTTTTCTATTATTTATTGGTGAAACTCCTATACAGACATTGGTTTCCTGTTTCTGTAGCGTTATTTCAAATGGGTGCTGCCTTCCAAAAGTAATTTTGTTGTTCGTTTTGGGGGCAGAGTAAAAATGCTCTTTTGGGAACATGTTTAATGTCATTCAAGTCTCCCAATTTCACGCACATAGAGCTAAAACAAGCATTTGCAATGCAATAGGTCTCACATTTACACAAGTTTAAGCTATTGGGATTGTAAATGTTAATGCCTTTTATTTGTGTCTTAAAACCAAAACAGAAATAAAAGTTATTGTCATTTACAATGCCAATAGCTCAAACTCTCGTAAATGCGAGACCTATTGCATTGCAAATGCTTGTTTTATAGTTGTGGCTGATAATCAGCACTTCTGGTTTTGCTTCAGTAGTTGGTTCACTGTATACGTTTACTGGCAATGCCTTAGTGCCGCTATCTTAGGTAAATGTCTCCAATAGTTCCCTTTCTAAAGCTATCATTTTGGTAATGACGACTGCAATATTTCAGCATAGTAGAGTAATCTGATACAACCAGAATGATGCAGCGTTCTACAATATATTTGAAGGGTGACGAACGTCCACAACAATCTGTGCACCTTGTGTCCCCACCATTTTTTGCTCGGTCCCTTGATGTTCCACCATGTTTTTGATTTTTTGCAAAAATGAGGGGTTCCCAATGACTAAGAACTATCCAGATTGCATATTGGTGCGATCAGAGTGCACCCTTGGACCCCATGGAAGAGAGCCCTGAGAGGACCCTATTGGTCTCCCCACCAGTAGTCCCACAGGAAATGTAACCAGTGGACCCATTGGGCCGAGCCCTGCATGGTTGCTGCAGTTAAATAGCGTGGGGGTCGTAGGTTTACCCGTGACCTCTTCGTCTAAAACAATGTTCAAGCCAATAGGTGCACTCTTGCCACAATATTTCTTCATTAACATTGCGTAAAAGTCATCGCTGGTGCAATGCTTGATGAATATTAGTGAGTATGAAATCTACCAGTGGCTTACTTTACTGAAGCTCTTAAACATTTTCGGTGCTTGGGCCTGCATGTTCTGAAGTGCAGTAAGAGTGTGTAGTCAGGTTGCTCCTGGGATCGGATTAAGCCTGGTTCTCTGTTGCAGTTGCTGCTGACCTTTTTCTGCTCCATTACAACTATACCCCCGCCTTTATCGGCGGCTTTGATGACTATATTCTTATTGTCACTCAGGCTGTTTATGGCAAATTTTTCCGTGAGCGGCAGATTGTAGGGAACAAATTCGGATTGATTTTGTAGTTCTTTTACTTCGTGTAAGACAAGTTTCTCAAAAGTTAAGAGCTCAGGTGGCATCATCGAGGTGGGTGGCAAAAAGTTGGAGGCAGGTCCAAATTGTTTTTCAAAAGGCCTATTGAATTCAGGTTTATCCGAGAAGAATTGTTTCAGACGTATGCGTCTGAAGAACAGAAGTAAATCTTCCTGGAGTTTGAAAAAATTACTGCGTTCAGTGGGGACAAAAGAAAGGCCTTTGCTGAGTACGGAGATTTCATCTGAGGATAGAAGATGCGTGGATAGATTGAAGATCGGTATGGTCGTGTTTGGGGGTGATGATGAAGTCTGAGGTGGTGAAGGAGGTGCATTTTGTATGGCCTTATTGTTCGGGTGTGGTTGGAGTGGCCTGGTGTGGGTAGTCACGGAAGGCATGCCCTTACGCTCCAGTTCTAATCACTAGCGCTCCCGCGTGACCCAATCCAAGCCCTCTCACGTGACTCTGCCGACTTCTACATATCCTGGATATGCCGAGCAGCACGCTTGAGACGCTTCACTTGTTCCCCCCGTTATCCCCGGACTAATCCCGGCTCTGTGAACCACTACTCAGCTGGTGACAAATTAACGCCGGATTCCTCGCTTCGTTCACTTGCAGCTAGTAGAATTCACTTCTCAGGTAAGAATACGGTGCACCTTAGTCATTATGTACTCGCAATAGATTAATTGTCTATCCTCGGGTTGTAACCCCGCCCGTTTCTTTTCCCTCCCTTATACAGCGCAGCCCTGATTTCCACATGTTCCTTCACTTGACGTTGGACCTTCCTCACACGGTAAGACCACGGCGCCCCCGCACACTGGTCTTCGTAATTCATGGCCATTGTTCCCTGTTAGTTATTCCTACACTTGTCCCCTTCTTTCCTTCTCCATAGACCGCATCCGAGCTAATTAACGCTGCCTACCCCTAAGTGACGCTTCATTGCGGCTCCAGACGAGCGAATTTACCCTCTGGATTCTCCTTCCCCTTCTCTCTTCCCTCTAAGTGCTTCCAGGTAATTCCTTACCATCCAACCAGCGCTCTCCTCTCCTTTGTTTGATTCTCCTTTTTCTGGGCTTCATTCCAATTGATTATCCCTCCCTTCCTTCCTGATTCTATAGAGCACTTTTTGAATCGTGTAACCATCGTCCTGATGATGACCTCGATCTAAAGAGGTCGAAACGCCGTCGACTCTACAACGCCATTTGCGGCAACCAAAGGGTCATTTACAAATAATGAAATTATGTTTGTGATTGTAAATACTTTTGTTTGACCCCCACTGTTTTTCGCCGCCTCACGTTGTCTTTTTATCACGTGTCACTGCGCCGTTTACTCACTACAACACTTCCAGTGCACATTTGGTTGTTATGTTTACTGCAATTTAGTTGTGTTTTGTGCTCCTATATGCAAATAACAACCCTTCCACCTTGACTTGGTCTCCCTCGTCCCTTTCCTGTGCTATGTGATTGATACACGGTTTTGAACAGTCCTTCTGCATGACCTACCAGTTGAGACGTTGTTCTATTGCTATTCAAAAAACCCTAAACACCGATGATCTGGTTGTGTCTACTCTCTGTTGTATTTCTTAGGTGTTCAATAACATTTAGGTTTGCAAACACTTTAAATACCAAGGCCATGAAAGTATGCTGTTTTGGTGGGAAGATAATGATCTTCTATACTATAAAACAATGGCCATGGCAGCAAAGTTTCTGTGAATAATAGATTTACTCAATCAATCCCCCCCCTCCAGCCCAGCAAAGCAAGTGTTGCAGCATGGTGGACAAGCAAAGGCAGGGCACAGATTTATACTTATACACATGGGTCTCCAGTGGGGGAAAGTGACAGATTCAAAAACAAAGGCTCGGTCATGAGGAAGGGAGAACATTACCTTCAGCATGAAACAGATATGTAAACATTTCTGAGGAGGAAGCTTATCAAAACGTTTTTGTCTCAGGAGCCAAGACCTAAAAAAGAGGCATGAAACATCGGAGGCGGGCTCTTCCCTTTAGGCATTCAGTTAGCATGAACAGAAAAACATTTCTGAAACAAGTTACAGATACATTATTGAAAATTATTATTTCACAGTTGTAATATCATATACATCCTTCTTGTAATCGTTTTGTCTCTTTTGATCTACTAAGTAGTAAGCCTTGTGTACATTCAAGCTTCGTAAACAGTAGAACTTTTCCTGAATTTTAAAGTGTACTACTTAGTCAGGAACTCTGATTGCATCACTATATTATTTATTAAGACAAGTAAACCCACCTGGGATGGCCTTTTTCATTTTGTTATCATTGGCCCTTTGGTTCTTATTGTTTGACTTTGTATTTTTAATGGAATTGTGTCTAGTGTTGTGTTTTATACTTAGCACTTGATTTGATTCTATATGTAGTGTAAATATAACATAAATGAATGCTATTATTTAAAGAGCGGTGTACAAACAACCCTTCGCTGGACCTGAATACCTTTGTCCCTTTCATGACTGTACTACACACAACTGTACTCTCCCCAACACACCTTCTCATGCGTTAAGCCCTGTACTCCATGCCCACGTCTACAAAGAGAGTCGTGAACTCTAACGTGAGCCCTGCTTTTGTTGTGTACCTGGAGCCCTGATTGTTAGAAGTACTATACTCAGCACTCTCTCAGTTGGAAAGCTCTATGGAACCCGCACGTACCTACTCAGGGAAGAAGATGTTAAACAGAGCAGCTAAGTGCATGATACATAGTTAAAGCATTTGTCTGCTGTTGAGTCAAAGTAAAGAACGGGCTTCTTGCATAACAGGGAGTGGTGTAAGTTGAGTGTTACTGCCAATGAATAGAAGCTTTCAAACGTAAAACTTAAAAACATGATCGTAAAGGAGAGCTGGATCATCATTACCAGTGCATGCGTTGAAGAGCAGTGCGCGGCCCATGCTTTTCACATGCAACTATTGGCCAAATAGCCGATTGCATCCCAAGAATAATGTCCCTATGAAATATTGTTTGTAAAGTTAATAACTATGTGGCCTTGAACCTCTGAGGTGAGCGATGGATCACTAATACATTTACCTTTGTGGATTAATTTTTCCTTGGCACATTTGTGTGTGTTAAATGTACTGTCTCGTTTCCATGGATCACTTTGCGTGCTGGCACTTGTCCCCCAGTGCTTGAGATATGATAAGCTGAAATTTCCAAAGTGCTAAGGTCTGTTGGCTAAAAGGTGAGGCTGGCTGAAGGTGCTAAGGGGGACAAGGGGGATGTTGGCCGAATAGAGGGCACCAGTATATTGAAGAGTACTGTTTGTGGCTGGTGGGAGGCATCATATTATAGACATTTCCAAAGGAGTAACATTTATGGGTAAGCCTTTTGGTTACTATTTAAAGGAGTAACATTTATGTGTAAATGTATTTTAATTACTATTTAAAGCAGTAACATTTCTATGTAAAACCTTCTTGCTACTATTTTTTTGTCTGCAGCTATAAGGTTATGCTTGCTTTACCTACCGTGTACAAGCGAAAGGAGAATTAGTTGAGCATTAAGCAAAGTGACGAAAGTGTTAACGCAGAGTACTGCCTGACAAGCTGGTTCCAAGGATCTAAGGGCCAGATGTACCAAGCCTTTTTGCATTTACAAACGGCCCGATTCACATACACGTCCGTTTGCGACCACAAATGGGCATTTTTGTATGTAAGAAACCCAAATTGTGATTTGGTAATACGATAACGAATCACAACTTGGTTTTGTGATTACATACCAATATGGTATTTAGAAGGGGCGTGTTTAGGGTCTTCCTTCCAAATACTGAATCGCAATGGAATGTATTCATATTTTACTGACTACTGAAAGGTATTGGTAAGGCATTCGCAAACGGGAAGGGGTCCCCATGGGACCCCTTACCCTTTGTAGATATTGACAAAAATATTTTTTTAAAGTAGGCAGTGCTGCCATGGACCACTGTCTACGCTTAAAAAATCTTAGTTACAAGTTGTCTTTTTTCTAGTAACCCCTTTTCTTTTAAGGACTATAGATTGCATTTAAAAGCATTGCTTTATTTAAAACCTCAGCAGGCCACCATCCTTGTGATGGCTGTGATACATATTGAGTTGCAATTTGCAATCTACCTCAAAAATGTTCATGATACATCAAATTGTAGCCCATTATGAATCAGATTTTCACAAACTAACCTATTAGTACACAGATCCGTTCACAAAAACAGAATGGATTTGATAAAAGTAGTTGCGCAATTTACGACCCCTTTTACCTAACCATTCTTGGTATGTCTGGCCCCCAGTCCTTATAACACAGCCTAGTACGAAAATAGGAGCTACTGACTAGTTGTTCCAAACAAAAGGAAGAGTTTGGAAAAAACAAAAGCAGAGTAACCTGACACGGCAGCAATTAGGGAGGCCAGCTGCTTGAAAAGCTCTGCTTGTGGTTTTCCCTGAAGTATCACTGCCAATGAGACCCAGTGCATAATTCATGACATGGTTAATGGAAACCTTCCCGCGAGCCGCGCAAGCCACTGAAAGTCTGAGATGGTCACAGCAAAGCAGCCAGGCCCGATGGACCTCAGTGCTCGGTACACTCTTTCTGCTCTTAAGAAATCATGTGTCTACTCTGGTACAGGTGAGAAGAGGAAAGAAAACCCGTACACACCAGTAAGTTGTACACTGTTAGAATGAACATTTATAATCTGTCTAGAAAGAGAGCCATCAGGCCTCCCTTAAACAGAATGTGTAGGCTCTCGTTCGAAAAGTGGTGACGCTGATGCATCAATCAATGTAGATCAGAGCCCCTAGTCAGTGCTTAATTTGTGCAACTGGGGGGGCGTGGTCTAGCCGGGCTGCGAAATGGCCACTCGCTAAGAGGGCTCCGCCGGCTGAGACAACATCCGTCCATAATCTGCATGCAATCCGGGGCGCGATTGCAGCAAATGGCAAGTAATTGATCGCCCAGCACATCAGGAGCAGTTTGGGCTCTGTTTGGAATCTGACCATTGCATACTCGAGCCGCTGGAGGCTGAGCTGCGGCGCGCTCGCTGCGGAGCGGGCAGGCCGGGAGCGGATCGGCGTGTGTACCGATACGCGGCGTTAAGGCTGAACCGGAGGCGCGAGATCGCGACCAGTCTGTGCCCCGGCCGGGAAGAAGACGACCTATCCCGGGACGGGACCGGGTTGCCGTGATCCTATCCCGGATGGAGGAGAGCGCCCGGACCCAGGTGAGGAGCGGGAGGCGGCGCCAAGCGGCCTCGGCGTATAGGCTGTGCTGTAGGGGGCCCAGCGCCTTACCTGACCTGCGGCTCGCGGTGGTGGCATCCCCGCGCCCAGGCGTCTTTTGTGGCTTGCACCGGAGGCCGGACTGAGCTGCTGATCACAAATACGCTGCTGTGCAGACGAGGGCTGTGGTCGCCACCTGGTGTGGCTCCGTGGCCTGTGGCAAGCCATTGCCGGGAGCGCGCGGGCTAGCCCCCCCGGCGGAGGACATCTGCAGATTTGAAGAGCGTGGGGCGCCTGACTGGGAGGAAGCCCCAGATCTGCGGGAAGGACCCCGGTTGCTGGAACCGAACAGATCGCGGACGCGGAGGTGCGTCATTCGGGCCAAGGCCATATACCCAAGCACGTGTGTGTCGTGCCCTGGCAGTGCCTGGAATCCCACGATATGCTGAGAGCCATGATCTGGGGCCCCTCCTGACTAGTAGCAAGAGGAAGGTGCTGGAGTCTGCCACAGCAAGAGAAGACTTTGAGTGTACCTGTGTTCCCCTAGAGTACTATACTCGGCCCGCTGAGAACTTGATGGTGTGTGGGTGCCATCTTTTTTTGATTTAGCTCCCCGTGTGGGGTTAGTGTTAGAACCCTCAATCCCTGCGACACTGAGATCTGCATGGGCAGCGGTGGGTCTGGTTCTGCGCAGTGAGCCACTCCTGTTGCCCAACTGTTGCTCCGTGGAGGGGAGCGGGCCGAAAGGACTTGGATCTCTGCAGGCGCCCTGCCCCAGCCCTAGAGGCGGTCGACCTGGGGTGTCGGTCCCCTTGTGATCCTTTAATAATTAGAGGTGAAACCCAGCAGGACAATGGGGAAGACGGACACAAGGCAGACCAGACTGCAGTTCGAGAATAGAAAGCTCACCAGAAACACGGACTCAGAGACCGATTCCGAGTCTGAGCACCGGGAAGGGGCTGCGGAGGGTAACGAAGGCCTGCGTTCAATCCTGCTTGAGGTTCAATCAAGCCTCAAAACAATTGACACCAAAATCGATAAACTGACAGACCGCTTGGACCAAGTTAAAAAACAAGTAGATACTCATGAAACACGCATTGATAAATTGGAAAATCAGTTCTCTGATGCACATGAGTTCCAAACAGAGTCAAGAGCACAACTGTTAAACATGGAGAAAGTACTGGAAGTTATAAAGTCCAAGAATGAGGACTTGGAAGCCAGGTCCCGGCGTAATAATATCCGTATTACTGGGATTCCGGAAATAACAGCCATGGGTAGAGTGGAAGACTTTGTTGAAACCCTTCTCCGGGACATTTTTGGATCTTCTCTATCCCCTCTGTTCATTGTGGAGAGGGCACACAGGTCCCTGGCCCCTAAACCCCCGGTGGGAGGCACTCTGCGACCTATCTTGGCCCGGATCTTGAATTATCGGGACAGGGATAACATCCTACGTGCGGCAAGAGAAATGGGTCAGATCACGCATCAGGGCAACCAGATCTCTTTTTCCCCTGATTTCACCCTGGCAGTTCAGTCGGCAAGAAGGGAATTTGCTCCAGCCTATGCTCTTTTGTACCCTGCCAAACTTAAAATCAATCATGACGGCAGCCAACACTTCTTCACAGACGCTAAATCGGCCTTAAAGTATGCTAAACACGCTGCTGGGAGCAAAAGTCAGTCGAAAACTGCAGGGCGCACAGAAGAAACACTCAGTGACAATGACTGAATTGGTAGCGCACCTGCTTGGTCCGACCCAATGGGCCGGGTGGTAAGTCTCAGATGGTCTGCCAATATAGTCGGAAACAAAGTAATGTGGAAGCATGGTGCCCCTCACCTTGTTGTTTGGTTTGCTGGACACATCGCAATATTCTAGTTAGCTCTGACCGCACTCCCATTAAAAATCTCAGCCACCTGGTCTTTGATCAGGGTGTAAGCCGGGGATACCTCGCCCCCAGGGAGATCTCCCACTACTGTTTTGTATGTTTAAATTGGGGTGCTGTTTGTGGTTTGGGGGGGATACTATAACACAACCTAATTGGGGGGTTGGTGTGGGCGGGGGGTGGTAGTTGGGGGAGTAGTACAGCAATGTATGATTTCATTGTCCAATACTTCATGTACCTTGTCAAATAAGTTGTGTGAGGATATTTGGAAATATTGAGGAGGGCACACGCTAAATCGGTCCAGGAACACATTGTTCGCTTCTAAGACACAGTTTTGGATATTCCACACTGACGTAAAATGACAACCCTGAGGTTTTTAACATGGAATATTAGAGGTCAGAATGACCACAGGAAGGCCAGACTGATTCAAGCCTATTTCATCAGGCAAAAGATTGGCTGTTGCTTTTTGCAGGAGACCCAGCTGCTTGATGCATCTAGCGCCAAGCTGCGACACAACCACTGGGGAAAGGTGTACTCGACTGGATACTCTAATTATGCACGCGGGTAGCCATACTGACATGCAGGGGGTTGAACTGGAAAACCACACATACACACATTGACACTGAGGGGAGATTTGTTATCCTTCAGGGCTCTCTCTGTGGGAAGGAAGTCACATTTGCGGCTATATATGGTCCCAATACGGACGAGCCTGAATTTTTTCACAAGATATGGGCACACATAGCAAGCCTTGGCTGCGACACGGTGTTTTGGGGCGGGGATTTTAACGCAATCTTAAATGACTCCCTGGTTAGGAAGGGAACTTCTCGTAGTTTGCACCCACGTGATGGATATATGGAGGCACCGGAATCCCGATAGAGTGGAGGGGTCTTGCATTACCTCACAACACAGTGCCTGGTCCAGACTGGACTATTGGGTGGTCTCTCGGGACATAGCAGCTTGGACTTCTGAGGTTTCTCTTCTGCCAAGAACATTCTCGGACCATGCCCCATGTCTGTTGCGGCTGGAGATCCCTGAGACACATAGGCGTCCCTTCACATGGAGGCTTCCTACCATGGCCCTGTTGGACCACGCCTTCCGTGAGGAAATTCGGAAAGACATCAGTGATTACTTCACTGAAAATGAGGGCTCAGTTGAATCGGCAGGGACACTCTGGGAAGCGTTCAAAGTGGTTATTAGGGGATGTTGTATTGCTAAGCAGGCGGGTGTATTGTGATCGGTCAGGCAGAGACTCCATACTCTTGAGGCTCAGCTCAAAGATATGGAGAAGGAATTCTTTCATTCCGGCGATGGGATACACCTGGCATCCTTTAGAGAGCTACTCTCCGAATACACAGAGGAGGCCAACCGGGAAGTAAAACTCATGGGGAAATATAGCACAGCCAGGTGGTATGGAGAGGGAGACAGACCTGGTAGAACACTAGCGGGCATGTTACGACCCCGAGAAACACCAATATCATTACTGAACTTAGAGATGACGGCGGTGACCCAATCAGGGTATCACAGCAAATATTAAATCATTTATCAGAGTTTTATGCTAACTTATATACCTCTACCATCCCCAATGCACATGAAGAGCTGCACACTTATTTTGAATCATTAGAGCTACTCTGGCTAAGCAGAGCGCATAGAGATTATCTCGATGAACCATACACGGTAGAGGACATAACACAAGTAATTAACAGCCTCCCTAATGACAAAGCCCCGGGATTAGACGGTCTGCCTGCCTCCTTTTATAAAGCCTACTGTGACCTGCTGGCCCCACGCCTATTGGACGTCAATCAGGAGTCGTTGGAAACTGGTCTCCTCCCTCCCTCGATGCGAGAAGTGGTAATATTGACACTACTGAAACCTGATAAGGACCCCACCAACCTGGATTCATACCGCCCGCTATCTCTCATTAACTTGGATAACAACATTTTGGCTAAATTGATCGTCCAGAGACTGCAACCTCTGCTCCCCTTGATAGCTAGGAAGGATCAGTCTGGTTTTATACCGGGTAGATCAACAGTACATAATTTACGAACCTTCTTTGCTTTACTTCACTACTTACACCCCCAGACGCCCGCAGTAGCGGTATTGTTGGATGCAACCAAGGCAGTTGACACCCTTGAATGACCTTATCTTTTTGCTATTATGGCCAGGGTGGGCCTTAGCCCGGCATTCATAGCCCAAATTCGGCTTCTATATTCTAAACCTACGGCCAGGCTGAACGTAAATGGTTTCATATCAGAGAATTTCCCGATAACAAGAGGTACCAGACAGGGATGTCCTCTTTCCCCGCTCCTCTTTGCCATGGCTATGGAAACTCTGGCTGCTAGAATCCGACAGCACCATGCTAACAGAGGAGTGGGATTCTCGACCAGAGGCCTGACAATCTCGCTTTACGTGGATGACATTACGCTTTACATAATGGATCCAATCAATAATATACTCCCCATACTCCGCGAAATGACCAGATTTGGCGGACTTTCAGGAATCCAGATAAAGTGGTCGAAATCCACAATTTTCCCTCTGACAGAAGGCACCTCCCCTTTCCTACTGGACTACCCACTCAAATGGGCGGAAGGTCCGGTTAAGTACTTGGGGGTCTGGTTGAGTCGGGATGTGCAGGAACTCTGGATGATGAACTTCGGACGCACAGTAAGCTGGTTAGAGGGTAAACTTGAGACCTGGGCACGACTGCCCCTTTCACTCGCAGGCAGAATAGCTATAGCAAAGATGATCGTGCTGCCGAAATTCTTGCACCTTTTTGTCAACCTTCCCATAATTCTTACTCCGTCATTCCTACAAAAACTTAGATCTTTGATGATAAATCTTGTGTGGGCTGGGAGACAAGCACGCATTTCTTGGGAGCTTCTCACTCTGCCCCTGAGTCAGGGAGGACTGGGAGTACCAGACATTTCCCTCTACGCCTATTGCGCGCAGGCTCAGTTCTTGCATCATTGGGTATTCCCTACCCCATTTCAACCACACATAGCTGTTGAATTGGACAGATCCGCGCCGGTACCATTAAATGTAGCAGTCTTTTCCAAATTTAAACGACTAAGAAATGAAATAGACCACTGAAACGCTTAGATGGGCCTGGGATAGTTTGTGCTCAAGGGCTAGGCATGACCTGTTATTTACTCCCTCTGCCCCTCTAGCGTACAATCCCCAGATACCGGCAATGGAGGCTCGAGGAGAAGTTCTAAGAGCCGGGAGGCTGGATTGGAATACTTTTGCCGATCTATACCCTGGGGATAGTTTTCTCCCCCCCCCCCCTCCCAAGTAGGGCGGGAGTGGGCGTCCCACACTTTTCCGACTTGCTTTTATATTATATGATTAGAGCTACTTGCTTTAAGTTACATAGCTCCTTCCCTGCCCCTCCGCCTACATTAACTGCACTAGAGCAGACACTAACGAACACTTCCCCGCACAAATTAATCACACGATTATACAATGCTATGCAAGTTGCTTTCCCTATTGCCACACACAAGTCGATTGAGGGCTGGAATGAGGAATTGCTTACACCCATGACTGAGGAACAATGGAAGTTTTGCTGTGGGTAGCTAGAGATGCTTTCCCCGAACTACAAACTCTAATTGATTCATTTCAAATTCCTGCATAGATATTATAGAACACCTGCTCAGGTCTTACGTATGGGCCTTCGCGAAGATGCTAGATGCTGGAGATGTAACTCACCACAAGCTTCCTTTTTGCATTTGGCCTGGCTGTGTCCCCAGATAGAGCAATACTGGGTGGAAGTTTTTGCCTCAGTAAACGAGATATTAGACCTTGGGCTGGAGCCGTCACCACTTCTGGGCCTCTTAGGATATACGAAAGATATTCCTGTAGAATCTCGACGCCTCCTTGCAATGCTGCTGTTGCTGGCGAAGAGAAGGGTGGCTATGGCCTGGGGGAGAGTGGAGGTCCCGCATACGAAGGCTTGGATTGCTGATGTTACAAACTGTCAGGAACAGCTTAATACGTTCTGGGAGTTGATGCCGGTGGCATCCAGACCCCAAGACATTTGGGGTCCTTTTCAGGAGTGGGTTTGTTCTCAGGTCCCGACAGACGTTAACGCAGCTGAACCTTAGGGGTATATCACATCACGTGAGGTGTACAGTTAGAAATGTTGGGGATTATGTTGAACCTGTGGTCATGGTGCTTGTCCTCTTGAGATGTTATCACCTTGTACTGTCAATACTGATGCTCCCCTTTCGTAGCTCGTCTTGCTGACAATGTGGGGTGTGAAGTAACGTTTTAGCTGTTATCATATGTGGTTATAATGCTGCACTGGTCTTTCCATGATATTGGGGTCTCCGTACCTTTATTGCTTCTCTCTCCCTTTAATTTTCTTCCTTTATTCCTTTAATTTTTTCCGTATTGGCCTATATTATTCGATATCGTAGTTGTAGGATATGCGGGATTATGTACTGGACATGGCAATGATATTCATTACGCATTAATATGCTCTGTACTACTTTTTTTTTCTGTGTAATAAAAAACCCTTAATAAAAAACTAACAAATTTTGTTTTTTTTAATTGTGCAACTGGATGCGGTTGGTGGGCACAAGCACTCATTTTTGCATTCTCAGTACAGACACTTTCAGCTGTTACAGACAACATTGTATACAATTCTATATAGAGTGGGCTTTGGGTTAAACCCTTGCTCATGCTTACAGGGTTTTTTCTTCTAGCTAGTCTGTCTCAGTTCTTCTCTCTTTATTGTATGGCTTGCATTCCTAGTCTGTATTTGTAGCACACGTAAAACATAGCTTGCTTACCCTTGCTTTTGGATAGATGCTACGGGATAAAGTTTATCATTCCATCGCTGATGTAAACGGACTACTTTTTTTTTCCACATTTCATTTTTAGGTCTCGCCTGAGACAGCACATGCGAGACATTTTGTTTACATACAAGGGGCTTAGAGCCTGCCCATTGCTTACCATTCGTTGGCTTCAGTGTCAATCTTATTTGCTGGATCCTGTTTGGTCAGCATGTGCTGGCTTTACTTTGGCTTCACTTCTATTTGTGTGTTTTCCCAGTCCCTGAAGCATGGACCAAGCACTGCTTCCAGTTGTTTTGGAGTGCTCTTCTGCTGCTTACACTTTCTATCTTGGTCTATTTTTTCTTCTACTTGCAGCACTTCGTTAGAGTATATGTGTTTTAGGTTGTCTTGCTCCTGGTTTTGCTCTGTGCTGTTGCTTTCACCCCACATTTCCTGTCTTCGTGTTTGTTGGAAATGACAACCTTTTGCATAGTATTCCTTCAGATTTTTGCCTTTTTTTGCTGAACCCATTTTGCTGGCCTAATAACCAGTGGTAAAGCCCTTGTGCCTTTCCTTTCTAAACCTGTTAAAGTTGGCATATCCCTAATTGGCGCCTTTAATTTACATGTACATCTATAGTAGATGGCACTATATGTACCCAGGGCCTGTACATTAAGCGTGCTGCAGCACTCATTGTGCCACCCACTAAAGTAGCACTATAAAACATGTCTTCAGGCCTACCACTGCACCCTGTGTGTGCAGTTTTACACCGCCATGTCGATCAGGCAAAATAAACCTTTTGCCGGGCCTAAACTTTTATTTTTAATAACTTATTCGTCACCTCTGAGGTAGGCCCTAAATGGCCATAGGGAAGGGTGCATGATATTTAAAAAGTAGGATGTGCATATTTCATTTTGTACAACTCCTGGCACTGAAAACCTCCATAGTCATTTTTCATTGTGGCGAGGCTGACTCTCCCTTAAGTTAACACTGGTTTACACTATTACATTTAATAAGTGCTAAATTCAATTTGCAGAAAGCTAGAAATATACTTCAAGGACTCCTTACAACAATAATTTAAAATATAACGTAATGGTCAAGTCAGATTTTATATTATGAATACAAAAAGATTTGGACAGTGGACCAATTGCCTACAGAGGGCACCACCTACCGAAAGTAACCAAACTTGTATGTAATGTAACCAGATTCTATGTGCAAGCTTTAACAGTGCTCTCTGTCCAAAAGCACCACCCTTAACCTCAGGGTAAACAAGAAACTTAAAACAAATCAAACCTGCACCAAATGTCCAAATATGATCCGTTAGATCATTTCTCAAAAATATCCAATCCGTTGGTAAGGTATAATCTCATTTCTTTATTGATTGCTTTAAAAGGCCACAGCCAACGCGTTTCGTTCTGAACGCAGAACTTCTTCAGGGCTCATTTGGATATCAAAGTCGCTATATTGATTAGAGATGGCGTATTGCGCTCAAATTTTCACTACCATAAACATATATCAATTGTTTCTTCTTCAAAAGGATGAGTATAATATTATGACATGATAGTCATTCAGCAAAGTTCCTGTGACGATATATATTGGACACAGTGTACATTGAACCTTATCTAAAGGCCATTAGGCTTGAATCGTACTCCGACGTTCCTGTTCCCGCCCGTGGTTCGAAACACGGGCGGGAACAGGAAATTTGAGCGCAATACGCCATCTCTAATCAATAAAGCAATCAATAAAGAAACGAGATTATACCTTACCAACGGATTGGATATTTTTGAGAAATGATCTAACGGATCATATTTGGACATTTGGTGCAGCTTTGATTTGTTTTAGGTTTCAGATTTTATATTATGTTTTTGGAAATTACACTTTTAGAAAGTTGTCATTTTCCTTCCTAAAACCAAAAGGCTTTCCTGCCAGTATCCAGCTGTCTCCTGATGCCTAATGGATCCCCTCTGGTGAGATGTGCTTTGCTCTCAGATAGTGGACGAAAGGACTTAGGTGTGGGGAGGGAGGTTTCCTCCTTGACAGTATGGCCTGTGGGGCTGTGCCCAGACCCTTCCTGACCTCCAAAGGATGCCTACCTGTCATTGGCAGGTGAAGCTCACACCTTTGCCTTCCTCCCTTTTGTCTGTCTAGTCAAGTTGACTCCAAACCCAGTGGGAAGAGAGCTGTCCCAGAACTGGTTTAGAGTGGCCACAGATGAGGGTTTGCTCATTTCTATGGCCACACCTCTGGGTGGCACAGAGTGCCTGGACCAGAAGAAGGAAGGTTCTGCCGTCTTGGTTTTAGGAAAGAGGGCAACTTGGGGATAGTTTACGGTTAAACACACTGAAAGTGATGCAAAAGTGGGTATGGTCACTCCTGGGAACTTTTAGCTCATTGCTTAGGGAGTGGCCAGGAGTCTTCCTCATCCACAGGCTGGCATCTAGTACCCGCCTCAAAACACTCCTGGAACTGAGGAGAGTCAGGTCTGCACTGCTATCTGAAGGAAGACTGGACCTGTTTGTCTTGAACCCAGGGCCTCAGAAGTGTCTCCAAGGGTCAGTTGGCTGACCAGCTGTTTGAGCTTCAGGGACACAACAAGCTTCCAGAAGCCTTTTCTCTGCAACTGCCCACCTGACCAGTTCCAACTTTTACTGCCCCGGACCCTGCTGTTGGTCTCTGATAGAGTGAGTGCTAACCTATAAGTTGTGTCCCCCAGGTCCATGTCCCTTGGCTGGTGTTAAAGTTTACTTTTTCTGTCCCCAAACTGCAGGAAATGGGACTTAGAAACTTTTTGCCGACTTGGTGCCTGGAGAACCATAGCTGACTGTAGTCGCTATCAGAGCTGCAACCATCAATGTTGAATCGCCTGTCGGCCTCAACTAGCCAGTTTGCCTCACTCAAGGAGATCCAACTTCCAGAAACTTTTCTAAGTCTGGGCGTAGAGGGCTTCACCATTGACCGACACTGAGCATTATTTGATCGATGTCGAGGCCTTCTTGGGCACTGACTGCGGTATTCCCCTGTTTGCAGTTTCCCGCCTTTGTCGATGATCACACCAGGACCCCGCTCTTCAAGGGCCTGCCATTGTCATGCCCTGCTTCAGATCCAGCTTGCTGCTTGCTCTGTGGACTATTCGTCAATTACCACTTTTTCTCCATAGAAGGCTCTAAGTCAGAAGGTAAACTTTCCACCTGAATTGGTTCCTGTATCCAGCTAGTCAACTGGTCCCTGTAACCGACTGGTGATCCATCACGATCGGCCTTAACTTTTGACTTTGACACGGTCTAGTGCTTTGTGCTTTTAGGCACTATTTTTAATTCAAAATTTAAAATGTCATATCTCCAGTTCAACTTATTAGATTTTTTGTCATTTTGGTGTCATCTTATTTATTAAAATGTACTCTATTTTTCTAAATTGGTTTGGAGTGTTTCTTGTGCAGTGTATTAACTGTTTGAGTACTGTATAAAAATACTTTATACATTGCCTCTAAATTAAGCCTGTCTGTTCTGTGCCATATCTACCATGAGGATGAAATCAGGCTAATTTAGTGACTTCACTGGTTCACCCTGACAAGGATTGTGATTTTTATTTGAAGAGGGTTCTCATCCCTTCAACTAACACTCCAATTTCATACAATGTTGTTTCATTTTACTCTTTATCGTCTCCCCTTCTACTACTTGGTTTAGCATAAGAACACCAGAAGACCACAGGTTGTTAGCGTCAGGTTTAACAATGATTTCAAAATACATTAATGGCGTAGCGCTATTCCTATTAAGCAGTCACTCATTTAGTTTGTAACAAAGTGATTTTTTGTAGAGTTTCATGACCTATAGGATTCTTTTGGCATGATTGAAATGTTTTATACAAAAAAATATTGTGTTTTAAATTGGTATATATTTGCATTATTACAGATTGGATAGCACATTCTGGTGTGAAAATAAGATTAGATATTAAAGCATTTTTTGCTTTGTCCCGTAGCTTATTATATATACATTGTAACGAAGATTACAATATCAGACTATACTATCATACTGCATGACTGGCCATTCCATTCCATACCAGACAATACAATTACAGGTCATTCCGTACCATATCATAGCACACCACACCACACCATCCCATCCCATAACAGGCCATACAATACTATACAGTGACAAGCCATAACATACCGTACCATATTATACAATGACAGACCATTCCATGGTATACAAGGACAAGCCATACAATATCATGGCAAACTATACATTTACAAGCCATACCATACCATACTATGCAATGACAGGCCATACAGTACCATACAGTACCATACCATACCATGGGACACGCCATACCATACCATACCATACAATGTCATATTATACAGTGAAAGGCTATACCATGCCGTATTATGCAATGACAGGTCAACCCATACCGTACTATACAATGACAGGCCATACCATGCCATACTATACAATGACAGGACATACCATATCATACCATGCCATACTATACAATGATAGGCCATGCCACACCATATTCAACAGACCATACCATAAATAGTACACAATGACAGGCCATGTTGTATTATATTAAAAAATAACGGGTCATACATTGCATACTATTCAATAAAAGATCATACCAAACCATAGTATATAATGACAGCCCATAAAATACCATACTATACCATTCAATGACATGCCATATCATACCATACAATGCAATAGTATACAATTTGACACCATACCATACCATACTACACAATGACAGGCCATACCATATTATACAATAAAAGTCCATACCATACCATACCATGCAATACCAGACCAATACATACTATACCATACTATACAAGGACAGCCCATACCATACCATACTATGCTATACAATGACAAATCATACCATGCCACGCCATACCATAACATACCATGCTATACAATGACAGGCCACACCTTACCATACCATACCATAATTGACAATGTCAGGACTTAACATACCATACTATACAATGATATGCCATACTATACAATGACAGGCCATATAATGCCATACCATATCATATTATACAACGACAGACCTTAACATTCTATACCGTATGGTACCACACCATACTACACTATACAAAAAGAGGCCAAATCATACCACACAATACCATACTATAAAATGACAGAGCATACCATGCCATACCATACAATTACAGACCATACCATACCATACTATTCAATGACAGGCCATACCATACCATGCTGTATAATGACAGGCTATACCATAACATACTATACTATTCAATAACAGACAATACAATATAATGACAGGCCATACCACACCATACCATACTATGCAATGACAGGACATACCATACTATACAAGAACAGGCCATACCATACCATACTGTACTGTACAAATGCAAGCCATACCATACCATATCATACTACACAATGACAGGAAATATTATACCATACCACACCACTCTATACCATGCCATACCATACCATACAATGACAAGGCATACCATACTATAATATACCACAAATACAATACCATACCAGTCTATTTAATGACAGGCAATACCATACCATACTATACCATAATATACAATGACAAGCCATCCCATACGATGCCATACTGTACAATAAGATGCCATACCGTAACATACCATACAATACTATACAATGACAAATCATACCATGCCACGCCATACCATAACATACCATGCTATATACAATGACAGGCCACACATTACCATACCATTCCATAATTGACAATGTCAGGCCTTAACATACCATACTATACAATGATATGCCATACTATACAATACAATGACAGGCCATATAATGCCATACCATATCATATTATACAATGACAGACCTTAACATTCTATACCGTACGGTACCACACCATACTACAAAATCATAACATACAATACCATACTATAAAATGACAGACCATACAATGCCATACTATACAATTACAGACCATACCATACCATACTATTCAATGACAGGCCATACCATACCATGCTGTATAATGACAGGCTATACCATAACATACTATACTATTCAATAACAGACAATACAATATAATGACAGGCCATACCACACCATACCATGCTATGCAATGACAGGACATACCATACTATACAATAACAGACCATACCACACCATACTGTACTGTACAAATGCAAGCCATACCATACAATACTACACAATGACAGGAAATATTATACCATACCACACTACTTTATACCATGCCGTACCATACCATACAATGACAAGGCATACCATACTATAACATACCACAAATACAATACCATACCAGTCTATTTAATGACAGGCAATACCATACCATACTATACCATAATATACAATGACAAGCCATCCCATATGATGCCATACTGTACAATAAGATGCCATACTGTAACATACCATTCAATACTATACAAGAGACCATACCAAGACAGGCCAAACCATACCATATGATACCATAATATACATGCCATACCATACCATATCATATCATACTACACAAATGACAGGCCATGCCATACCATTCCATACCTTAGCATACCATACAATAACACTACTATACAATGACAGGCCATGCCACATTTTAACATACTATATAATGGCAGGTCATTCCATAGCCTTACCATACCATACAATGTCAGATCGTACTAAACAATGACAGGCTATACCATACCATATTGTACAATGACAGGTACTGCTGGCATGTACTTGTAACGCACTGCAGCGACTCATAGAGGAGTATGTAAAATGTATGAATAACCTGGACATGAAGATAAACCATTCAAAGTCTTTTGAACTTGTGGCAGGTCCAAGACCGCAGAAACAACCTAGAATGTTTATTGAAGGGCGAAATTTAGAGGTTGTGGATTCGTTCAATTACTTAAGGATTATGTTTGATAGGAAAAATACCTGGCAAAATATGGTGACTAATAGAGGAAGATTAATGGAAAAAATATTGGAGGACTTTTTAGATTTGTAAAAAAAACTTGAAACTAAGCCAATTGAAGTAATAAAAAAGTTCTATGAGGCGAAAACACTATCTGTTGCCTCTTATGGGGCAGCTGTTTGGGGTATATCTGATATCTCAAAACTACAGTGTATAGAGGACGGTTTTCTTAAAACATTGGCATCTGTTCCACAATCCTGCTCTACTTATAACTGTCACCACGAACTGAATGTTCCCTACATTACAGATAAGATTTGTATCGCACCTATCCTCCTGTGGCATTCAGTCTGGAGAAAAGAAACCCTAACCAGAGACATCATAAAGGATTGTTTGAATCTAGATGGTGTAGGTAAAATAAAATGGTTGAAATATATTGAGACCAACCTACAGGCTATTGGCTTACTCAACTTATATGATGATCTGGAGTTATGTATATCAATAACTAAAAAAGAAGTGCAGGTTCGTCTATTAGACTATCTTGGTAAGAAGAGATATGAGTCTAACTCTAATATGACCACATAGCACCTAGTATAACTAATACTTCAAGCTCCTATCTGACATTTGTTACGAACCTCCAGCATAGATATATACTATTGAGATTTTGTTTAAATTATATTACTCTTATGCTAGGTTATCCATCTAAAACTTACTAGATCAACGCTCTCCCTCTCTGTCCTTGCGACATGCAATCTTCTCAGAATGACCTGCATTTTGTATTTTTTTGCAAGTGGTATACTAACGAAAGAAATAGATATATTCTCCCACTTATGCGAAAATTAAATTTTAGACCATGTCGCCCAGCCCTATATTACCTCCAGTCTTTACCGGATCCCTTGGTATGTTTTTGTTTGGCTTCGTTTTATTTATCTGCTCTAAAGAGAAGGATATTTGATATTAATTCCCTAGTCTGACTCTTATGACGTAAAACAAGGGCTATTCCGTTTAAAACCTGTTTACATATCTATGAATTATTGATTTTAGATTATGGCTGTTTTATATATTGTGTTTTTTAATTGTCTTTTTATAAAAAAAAACCTTGCCTATTAATCAGATGCTTTTTAACCTGTAATGTTTTCTTTTTAATATTGCTGAACTTATGTTTGTAGAATACTTTTTATGCCACTATTATATCTGCGAAATAAAGTTATCTTGATTGATTGACAGGTCATAACATACATACTATACAATGACAGGCCATACCATACTATACAATGACAGACCTCACCATACCACACTACACCATACTATAAAATACAATGACAGCCCATGCCATGACCATACTATACAATGACAGGCCATACCATACCATACAATGACAGGCCATACCATACTATACAGTACAGGCCATACCATATCATACTATAGAATGACAGGCCATACCATACCATACTATACCATAGCATACAACAACTACCATATCATACTATACAATAACAGGCCATACCATACTATACAATGACAGACCATACCGTAATATACAATGGCAGGCCAAGGCATACAATACTAAACCAAACCATACCCTACAATACCGGGCCATTCCATATTATAACATGCAGTATATTAATGGGCTAAACTATTATACACGTACCCCTTGACCACTGTGTGTAGAGGTTGAGGGGTTTTGATTTAGTTTGCATTGAAGCGGAGAACACGGCAGGGGTGTGCCCTCTCCCCACTGTTATTTGCTCTTGCCATGAAGCCACTGAATGTATATCGGCTATAAGGAATTACGTTGGGAGAATCTACCCATACAGTGTTTATGTATGCGAACAACGCTCTAATTTATGTTCAGTAACTTGATCCAAATACTGTTGCATGCTTTGGAAGAATTTGGAGAAATACCTAGATTGCCCATTAACTGCCAAAAAATTAAAGTTATTTCCAATGGGTAGGTTTTCTGGTCTTGAGATCCAGTGGCTCCCTATATTTGGCCTTAATCGGGTGTTTATGCACTTTAGATAACCGGGAATACATATATTGATTGGCTCCACAGAGAGCTACCAACTGAATATTGGGTGGGTGGTGACTTATATTCTCTCTTCCATACAATTTCGGAACACTTTGCAATTATCCACTATGGGCAGGGTAGCATAAGCCAAAATGGTTTTCCTACTGTGGTGCCTTGATATTTTTCAAGTCCCACTGACTGCAATACCACAATTTGAGTTCACAAAATTAGATACGCTGCTGGATGAAAGCAAAGTAGAATCAAAATGTATTATATGGTAGCCCAACTTCAACATGCTGTGCACTGGTTGGCAGAGGATGATAACTGGGAAAAGAGACTGCTGCTGGGAATGTTTTGAGATCATTAATTAGATAGTTTATTGATGCAGGGCATACCCACGTCTCATGTATATCATAATGCAGGTTTGTCGAGCATGGGAGAAAGTGATCAAAGGAATTATGAGACGTTCTCCATTTGCGTCGGATATGCAGATCTAGAATATATATCCATTCACCTGAATTGCTCACAACATGCCATAGAATATTGGAAGCGAGGGGGTTGTTAGACACTCTGGCAGATCTGTACCTTGAAACTAGGTTTTTGAGTCTTATTGATGCACAAGAGACTTTTAACATAGGGATAGGTCATTTTCTACAATATGGAAAAATAGCGCACACAGCTAAGGAGATACTGCCCACGTGTCCAGAGGCTCCTACTCCTATGCGTACTATGCTTGAAAAGTTCTAAACTGATCACATACCTATATAGGGTCCTTAGAGCTGACCGACCTCTACAGAGAGAGGTTGAAAGTGCGAGAAAGAAGGCAAGATGTCGCCCAAGACCTTATCACAGATTCGGCTGGGATAAAGTATATATGGAAGTGAGACAGTTGTCTAGTGATGCCTGCTTTAAACTAATTATTATGTTCATATGACATACCTCATCCCTACCAAGCTCAGCAAGATATTTCTGAAGCGCTCTTCCAGATTTCCGCATTGCCAGGATGAAGAGGCGGTCTCAATACACCTTGCCTGGAGGTGTCAGGTGGTAGGTGTTTTCTGGATGGAAGTGCTGGCTAAACTAGCACAACATACAGTTCATGAAATGCTACCTATGATTCAACACTACCTTTTAGTGTTGCTACCCGAGAAAAACTGGGGAAGGTAGTTAAAGCATTTTTAGTTATCGGGTTAGTGCTCCAGAAGAGCAAAAGTAGCTATGATTTGTCTGAGTGTGCATGCCGGACAATTGCTAAATGGACACAATACTTGGTAGAATGAGCTACAATAGAGAAAAACTGATGAGGTAGACTTGGCGAGATGAAAAATTAGCGGAAGACCTCATGATGTGGTCTGAGATGATTAGATTACTGAATGATCCTCCAGACGGAAGGCCACTGTGAACCTCCACATTGGTGGGCGTAGGATTGGCAGTAATGCTTGTTGTGCTACTGCAGTGGGGGGCTTGTGAATAGATATTTCACATCGAATGTGTGTTAAAAAAACATGGTTGTCGATATTGGGGAGTTTAGGCTCAATGGAACACTTGCAGATACAGATATAAGTAGATTGTACTACTGAATACCGACACCAACAATATCGTCGTACAAGAATATCAAGGACAGAATATTAAGGGACAAAATATCAAAGGGAAAGTGCACATAGAGAAGTATAGATTTACTATTTCTAACTCCACATCTATATATTCCTTGAATGTATATGTACCGCGTCAGTATATTTATGTGGAGTTAGGTGTGGAATATCTAGACTTACTTACCTGTCAATGTTTTTTCTTCAATATTTTGGCCTTGATTTCCTATCCAACCGATATTGTGGGTTTGATATTCAGGGTGCACATCATATAAGTAGTGGTGTGTGGGAGTAGTTCCCAAGACAGATACCGTATGCATGCTTGCCTGGGGTGGTAATGTTGGAATCAACTCTACTGTGCAGGGGCGTGGGGGAGTATTGTTGTGGATGAGTATTGTGTGCCAGGATTTAAAATGTTCAAATTCCATTGAGACTAGCTATACAATCGTGCTATTAACACTGACCATGCTGTATGAAACCGTTATAGTTAAAATCCTGTGGAAATTGAATGGCATATGAGTTCTAAAAATAATAAATATTTTTTTTTTAAACGAGAGAGAAAGGCAGAAAAGGGAGAAAGGAGGAAGCATAGGAAAGAGAAACGGTAACAAAGGAAGAAGGCAGGGATGAAAAACATGTAAGAATGAGTTAATTAGACAGGAAATTTGGTTGGTGGAAGAAAGAGGCATGAGGTGGCATCATGATTAGGTAGGCTTGTGATTCATCTACCCTGTTGTTCGACTGTGCTGACTGAGGGCTCCTAAGAAAATATTATGTCCCCATTCTTATTAGTTTACAAATTGCACTGTCTGGTTACATGAAGAGCCTTGTTTAATGTTCTGGTTCCGCATCAAATAGGTTCTTGCAAGTACCATCATAGGTCGTGTTAGAAACAGCTGCGGAAAACCCCTTCTCTCCTCCTGTATTTGCCCAGTTGGATTCAAACTCTAAGCTAAAGATTAAGTTAAACATGGCTGACACAAATTGGGATAACTGGATCAAAAATAGCACCATCAGAGTTAGACGCATTCACATGGTAAAATGATTCCATTCAGCTTGTTATAACAGTAGGTCAGTGTTATGCCCAACCATCTAAAATGCTATTCTGCTCTGGAGATGGCGATCCAAAAAGGACAACACCACGCTGGTCAAAAGCAAGTAAGCCAAATTAACCACCTTAAAAATATTACCCAGCAGCAAAATCTCAAGGCTTACTACCCATATTAGTCTGTAAAAGAGAGGACACTTGACTCACAGCTGAAACATAAAGTAGCTTGAAACAAATTTACCATAGTTTAAACCTCATCATGAGAGCTCAAAAGCTGTGCTTTATCGCCGCTTGGGCTCTGTGGTATCCAGAAGAATGTACAAAGCAGGCCTGTAAGAAACTGCTCATTACTAGACGAGTGTAAGGCAGTTTCCCAAACATATTATTTTTTAATGTGCCAGGTTTACAAAGTTCTGATCTAGAATTCAAGATACTGTAAAGAAAAATGTTATACCCCAACCCTCCTTGAAATCTTAAAAGTTTTATGCTACTATCTATGCAATTGATCAATGTACCAGTTCAGGAATAATCCATCTACTTTATCATGACAGCGACTGCCCTTCACTAGTAACCTCAAACTGGGAAAATAAGACCCCTCCTACTTCCGATCACTGGTGGACTCTTTATTTGTTGTGCTTCACTTTGAACACATCTACCACAGAGAACATGTGATGGAACTCCTGGTGGAACTCCTGGTGGACCTCTACTTGTTCTTCCCTTCACCAGTTTATCAACAAGCTGACTTGCTTAAAGTTTGAACCAGTTAAAGGGAAAGTTGTCGATGAAGAAACCACGTGACTCAACACCACCTTCTACCTCACACTCAGCTTCAATGTTTATTAATGTTATCACAAATGAGGTCATCATAACACCTCTCCTTTGCACCAGTATTTCAGAACCTTAAATCTTTACCTCTCCCACTTTATCTAGGGAGGTCTTATTATGCTCTTGGCCTGATCTCTCTGTCCATCAATAGGGCTACTCATCTTTTGGAACCTTCCTTCCTGAAGGAATTGAAAACAGTTGGTATTGTTGTTTTAACCCTCTTCCATCCACACTCTGCCTTACAAAAATGTTAGTTTTAAATATGCTTTACATTCTTTAGAGTGTTTATTTTTATTCAGTATACTGGACGACCTCACCACTTCTAATTCCTGTTACAACAGTGGTTTTCATTTTCCTAGTAAAGGAATCTCTATAGCCATTTCATTTTCACCTGTGTACTTCTATGACAAAAGAACTAAAAAGTGTAAAATCCAAACAGGTGACTGACCAACCAAGTGACAGTATTTTATATATATTGAGTCTTGTTATATAATATGTACATGTATATGTTCTCTCCTCTAGTGATGAATTAGGCTTTTGAGATTGTGTGTGTGTGTGTGTTTGTGTGATTGATATCTTTTGTTTAGTTATCTGTAGTAATTTGTGAATGTTTAATAGTGTGTGATTTATCAAATAAAGAATTTACATTGGTTATAATATTATTACTTGAAGGTGTTTCTAATAATGTGTAAAGGTCTAGTGAGTCCCACAAGGACCCACATCACCCCCACCTCAAGAAGCTACACTGGCTTCCGATCCAGATGAGATGTCAGATCAAAATGTTGACCTGTGAATACAAAGCCCTGCACAACGAAGGACCAGCATACCTCAACAAACAAAGGACCTTCCACCAACCGACCAGTTACCTGCGGTCCTCCTCTCTCTTCCTCGCAGACACCCCCTGGATCCGCCGAGCCAACAGCGGAGGACGCTGCTCCTCTCACCTGGCAGCCAAAGCCTGGAACGACGTTCCCCTGCACCTTAGGACTGCCTGATCCCTCCAGCAATTCAGGAAAAGACTCAAGACCTCGCTGTTTGAATGAATAGAGCAGCGTGAAGCAGCTAGCAACCCCAGCACATTGAGACCCTCACAAGTGATTTGCCGCGCTTTAAAAATCCTGATTGACTGATAGCGGTGTACATTGCCTTTAGCAAAACTCTTATGCAAACATTCACTGCCAAGAGAGACATGCATCAACAGCTTATGTATGAAGGCTTCAAAGACAAAACACTCAGTCCCTCATTATCAATGGCCGACAAAAATCCCCATTACTGGGTCCATGGGAAATGCCTGTCATTCATAATGATGGCCTAAGTTGCAACGTGCAGTGCTGAACAACCCGATAAATCAGGGAGGGTCGAGGGGAAATAACAGTGATCTTTACGGGTCACTTGTAATGGTAATAGTTTATGTACATTCAGAAAGCAATCCTTAAGCGAATATTCATAAATTCGCCCGAGCACCAAAAAAATAAAAACAACAAACAACTAAGACATAGTGAAAGACAGACTTCTGTACTGAAGGTGGAGTGCCTACTTTTTATCAACGGCCTGGAAGATGAACATTCCTATAATAGTTTTAGGCAGGGTAGAACTACTAACATAGGGGGAAGAGAATCCCTAAAAGAGATCATGTAAAAAAACTCGCACATTTCATTCTTTATTACTAAGAAAGATGTGTCAAGTGCATTTGTATTGCTTGTGGATCGGTAGCAAAGGCATAGCTATCATAGAGCCAAGCACACATACACTAAATGTGCTACATGGTTTTTGTATAGATTATGTGACCTGAAACATGACGTCTGATATAGCACATTTATGGTACCAGACACAGACATTCGAATCGGATGCAGGGTTTATCAAATGGGATTACGTGGAAATTATTCTTCAGTGTTGAGAAAGCAATATTCTCAAACCCCATTAAATATTAAATATGTAATGCAAAATGTAAATCCGCTCTCCTTATCCACCTTGTACGAGCACTTACCCCTCCCTGCCTTTGACAGGAGTAAATTGGCATTTGTCTCCATGATAGGTGAAAATTGGTTTCCGAGTCTACATTCATGTCTTGTGAATGCAAACCACGAATTTGAACTTGTAAACCAAGTCATTTGTGCATCTGAGTCAAAGGTAGGTGTGCAGTTGGCTGTTGGCTTTGTGGCTTGGGTCCCTGGTTATGTAGATGCTCCGACAATATTTGTACACCCAAAGTCCTTTGCGAACTTGGCATCACATGTTTGAAGAGGGAGAAAGAAGGGATCAATGGGTCTCATCTTGGAATATTAAAGTAAATAGTGCTGTTCAAAGCAGGACATTTTCTGAAGTGCTTTTTGTAAAAACCTCAACTGCCATTAAGGATCGTATGTGCGCGCGCTCTAATGCTCTTGGGATATCTCGAGGTAGACTGAGTGGTACCAGTGATGGCAGTGTTAATATGTCTGAAAGAAATACTTGTGAATAACCATTGGGCCCGATTCACAAGGTTTTGCTATGAATTGGTGTATCAGTCTTGTGGTATTTCTGCCCTACTCCTTAATTTAAAGGGTAACCCATGATCACAACAAGAGCAAGTTACATCTACTCGTTGCAAAATCTTTGTGAATCAGGGCAACAGAATTTTCAGTTTTGCATGCAAATGGGTGTGAATCCGTGCGTAGTTAGGCCTGGATATTTTTTTGTTAAGCCAGGGTAACATTGCATAATTTCCAGCATTTTGCGTTACGTTTGTTACACGAATTTCTGAAATTATACCACGTAATATAATTTCAAGTCAGGTCGGGTAGCAATCTTATTATATTAGCATGGGAACAACGAAAGCAAACAGAAAGTGAAAGACTGTTTGTTATCCATGGCACTTGTGTATTTTGTTCTATTTTTTTGCGCAAACTGCATCCTTGCTTGCAAAATAGACGTGAGAATGCATTTTGAGCTAAAGAATAGGGTAACATTCGAGATTTGCATTTCATGTCATTTTGTGTAATTTCCCAAAAGTACGCAAAAGGAAATAACATTAATTTCGTACATCTCTCGTCTTAATTTTTTCAGCTCATTGTGAGGATAATTAGTCCCATTAAATATTCTTTGCAGGGAAAGACCACTGTTTGACTTTAAAATGTTCATTTTGGTGTTACCTATGCCTAATTGAAATAATTCCTTGCGGGATCATGATGGCAGTGCACGGATAGCCATGAGAGGACGCGATCCTTTCTGAGTCACCTCTAGGACTGAAACTGCTCACGGCCTGATGGAGGCTGTTTTGACTTACTTTCTCTGACTGGACCGCGACCAGGCGTCAGACCCTCAGCGTGGTTGAACCAACTAGCCGCTGGCTTGGGGCTCGGAAGGGCGGCTTGGTGGTAGGAGCAGTGAGAACATGGATTCCAGCGGCGGCTGCAGGTTAGTGGGTGGGGCCTCATCTCTTCTCTTCTTCCCCTGAAGATAATACAAATTGTGGGAGAGTGGCTCTCACCACCGCAGGAGGCAATAGACTACGACTCAGCCGAGCTACCGGGCGCAGGAACTCCGTTGCCTGTCCTAGGGGGAAATGAAGCCTCGAGCAGCCTCAGCACTGTGAGCATAACAGTCACTGGCAGTTTTAGGAACGGACCTTGCTGCATTGTGTTCAGAGAAGGGTTTTTGGTAGGGAGTCTGAGCTTTCTGCTGCAACATTGTTTTACCCCTTTTCTCTCTGACTTGTTTATCTTGCGTGGCTACAAAAAATAAGGAGGAGGGCCTGGGGCTTTGTTTGGCATTTTCTGTGTCGCCATTTTGGCAAGATGTTCTCGAAGGCAGCGACTAGAGGAGGAAGTGTCTGGAGGCTCTTTGATTCACCCCACCACCAGGCCGCAGAGGACGGGAAGGAAGAAACCTCATACTACAGAAGCTCCATCCTTTAGGGCAACCACTAAGGCCACTAATGCAGCGGATCTATCTCCTGCAACGGACGGGCTTCAGGTTTCTGATGCTAAGTCCGATCTCGAACCGTGGGATCATCTTCAGGATAAGAAACAGGGAACTTTGAGCTCTGGGGAGGATAGGGGAGCAGTTCCCTCGCCCATATGAACCTCAATGTCATCCCTCCAAAGGATTATGGATCAATACATCTCACCTCTACATGTCTATCACCTTATCTGGTCTTAGCTCAAAAAAATACTACCGGAAATTACTCTTTATAATGCATACACATATTTGGGCCATAATCCTAACTGGCCTCAGCAAGTGCATGAGAGCTTCCTGACTTTCTGGGAAGGCTCTCAACTTTTAATACTAGGGACATTTTTTGAGGGAGGTATTTTTCTCTCTTATGAGAGTTTTCAACAAAGGTTCTCTCTTCCTCGTGCCAGATTTTTTCAGTATTTCAGCAACTATATTTTCTGGGTAGTATTAAAACCAGAAGATTTACACTGTACTCAGAGTAATTTTCTCGATTATCTAATAAAAGGTCCCCTTAAGAGAACTATTACTCTAGCGTACCGGATGATTTCCTCAACTGAGGCTGTGGTGGGAGGTTGGGTGGATTCCTTTCAGTTTGGAGCGGACAAGTGGACCCGGCTCCTCAGGTCAGAGATCACAGCGGACCAGCTCAGGTATATTAGTATGCTTGCACAGAGTGTCTTAAATGTTCCAAGGGTCAAAGTTCATGATTTCAAGTTTATTAATTACTTTTATTTTACACCCTATCATCTTCAGGTTATGAAGGTTAGACAAGATGCTAAATCCTTTCGCTGTATGGCTGAGCCATCAGAAGCGTCCACATCTTTGCTTCTTGCCCGTCAATCAAGCCTTTCTGGGAGTCAGTCATGGCGAAACTGAACCCAACCTTTTTTCCCTTTATTTATCCAAATAATCACAAACCCATGGTACAAAAAAAAACCAATATAACAATAACTCGGGAGCAATAAATAGATGGTTGCACAGTAATAATTTGTAGTTACATTAAAAAGACCTTGTCACCGCAAGGTACAATATTCTAGGGTAAAAAGTTACACAAATCAATTTTCCATATCTTATCTAATTTATTCTGATAATCCTAGATGCTTTAGTAACCCTGAGAAAAAAAATCTACAATTGGCTCTTCATCGCTAATGGTTGGCTTATGTGTGTCTGTTGCTCCCCATCTTCGCCGCGATTCTTGGGCTGTTTGATCTTCCCCCCAGATTTGTATAAATTTATGGGCAGACCCTACCCTAAGGGAATAAAGTTCCTCCTTGTGTTTCGCTTGCCTCGTTTTAGTTACCCATTGTTGAAATCTGGGTGTATCTGGCATTCTCCAATTTTGTAAAATCAGAGACTTGGCTACCAAAGAGGCAATGAAAACAAACTGTTTTTGAATAACTTTTAGATTTAAATTGGGAATCCCAAATAAGGTAATCAGGGGATGGGGGATTAGATTTAGGGTACGTTTCCTATTAACCCACTTAATAATCCTGATCCAATAATCTGTCAACTTTGGACAGGTAAAACAGATATGGGTCCAGTCCTCTTTTGGGTAGTGGCATCTAAAACAATATGATGACAACGCTGGGAATTTTTTGGGGGGTTTATCAGGGGTGTAATATAACTGCCATCTAGAAAAAAAACACCATACGTTTAAAATTCGCCCCCACGTATGGCCTTATTGGACCATACGTTATAGTCTTTCCATAGTGCTGCATCTATCTCGTTTTCTCTTGTATTTTTAGTATAGGGACTATTTGCTCGTAAAATTGTTGCTGCAGGATGCAATACCAATTCCCTAACCCCATACTTACCTTAACATATAGTGCGTAGCTAAAAGCCTCGAGGAGTGGATCCTCAGGAAGTTGTAGTTTTCTTACTAGGCTGGAAAAGTGTAAATATGAAAATGCTAGGGCCGAAAATTCTTCTGTTCTGCTCCCTTTAACTTGTTCCCAGGACTTCAACTTCCCCTCGATCACAAGATCTTTTATTTGGTGAAATCCTAGCCTTTCCCAATTGCTTATCGTCTGCGGATCCACCAGTAACCCTAGGTCCTTACAGTGTCTTATCTTCATATCTGGATGGATTAAGGTAAATCGAAACTCATTCTTCATTTGAGTAAATCGGTCTAGGATTATGTGCAAGGTCTTATATCTATTGCGTTTGGGTAGTCTGGGGATCTTAATAAAGGGTTTAGCTGGATATTATTTTCTAATAACATTTGCTGGAGATAAAAATTAAACCCATAATCTTGGGACGAAGCTACCTGCTCACACCAGTCCATAAAAGCGGCCTGAAAATATTTTTTGATTTGGGGGAGCCCTAACCCACCTTTTTCCGGACTCAACTGTAGGGTTTTTAGTTTGGTACGAGGTCTTTATTCTAACCAGATAAACTTACGTAGCATATGTTCTACCAAACCTTTTTGATTAACGAGTCCTGGTATTCTAAGTCAATAGTATTAGGACATTCTTCTGTTATCCCATCACACTTAGGAGGGATATATTTTTTGCGACAAACCCTAGTAATGTTTAACTCACAGGTCTGGTCTGTTTTAAGGATATATTGATTATTGTGTTATATCTCTGGATACAATAAAAGAAAACTCACAGGCACGCAAATACTTGTCATTGCTCTGATTTACTCCTGGGGAAGTGTCACACATTCAGCAGTAGAATGTCACTCATTCACACCCTAAAACCATAGAAATGTCAGAAATAAGGAATTCCAAAACTTGGCGGCTATGCATTTTAGTGTTGGTGTACACATCACCGCACTGCACTGCATTAGTCACGCATTTATAAAGATCCTCAAGGATGCTGCGGTGCTGTGCTCTATGAAAGGAATGGAGGAATCCACTAAAATCAAGAATAATAATTGTATTTAGGTGGAGATACCCATGTACAAAATGTTTTAGGAGGTGTAGCGGATACCTCATATGTATACAGGATTACCTTGCAGAGTATTGCCATTAATGAGGGTGTGAACACTGACATTAAAAAAAACTTGGGTTTAGGTAACAATATATATATGATTATATGTACATTTTTGTGTAAAATGTTTTTTGTTTATGTCTCATTTTTCTATAAAATGCAATGGAGATGATTATATGTACATATTTGTGTAAAATGTTTTTTGTCTGTCTAATATATCTATAAAATGCAATGAAGAATTGTTTCAACAAGGAAGTAATAGTGGTATGTGGTTTTTGATGCATTAAAAATTTAAGACAGGACGATGCACCATTTATATGGCAATTTGATGTACCCTATGGGTAGTACTTTGATATCCATTCCTCCACATTACCATTGTGTATAATGTGTTGCTCTATGAAAGCAGCTCATGTGCAGTGCTTTGCGTGTCCAGGCAATTTAATAGTTAACTTCAACCCGCTGCAGGCCTGAGGGTCAGGTGAGACTCGTGAGTCATTGCTGTGGTGATCCGGCAGTCTTAAACTGCAGGTGGATACATTTGTTTCAGCGCGGGAAATAAAAAAACAGAAGAGCCAAGATTCAGCATGACCTACGTGGATCTGGTGTCTTCTGTTGTGTTCCGGGCCTGGCTTGCACTGCTGAGGATTGGTCCTACCGAGCAGCGCTGTGCACCAGTGGGATTGTTTTTTACCTCTTTTCTGCTGGCTGCCCATACAAGCAGTAGGAATAGGTCTGGCTGAGTGATGGCAGTGGTCAGAGCCGGCAGCACTGGCAGGCATGTAGGGTGTTGTTTACTGCAACCGGGGAGAGCCATGTGACTAAACTTTACTCTCCCAGCCTACCCAGCACTCTGATTTCACTTGCCCGATTGGTGTTTTTAATAAACACCATATTATATCTGGCATGTGTGTGTCAGGCTCGGCGGGGAGTAATTCTTCCAGTCAAGCTCACTTGCACCACTGAAAGATCCAGGGCCTCTGGACAGCCACACATACTGTCCCAAGTGAGGAGGGGAGAATTGTGACTGATCGTCTGCACCATGTGATGCTCTGAAAGGGCCTGCTGCTGAAGCTGTGGCCCTCCTGCCTAGCCCAGCCGCATCACGGTGCGTTTAAGGTAATCCAGGAGGTCAGTAGTTCAGTTCCTGTGTCTATTTCACATTTTCCTTAATTTTGCATTCCTTAAGTTTGTTAAGTAATTCCAGGATGTGTTTCTGTATTTTTTTTTTCGTGTAGTATTTTACGCATGTATGGGGAGTGCATACTTTGAACTATTCACCTCCAAGGGCCGTATTATGCATTGTGATTGTTTGCGCCCGGCGCACCTTTAAAAAGTGCGCCGGGTGCAAACAATCACAATGCGCCCTATTATGATGTATGCGCTGCCCCCAGGGCAGCCGCGAACTCGCGCTGCCCCCAGGGCAGCGCATACATTGAAAACACAGAGTAGCTGCTCCGTGTTTTCACAGTGCAGGCGGCATCCACCTGCACTTTTACAGGGTAAAAGAGATCCCCTTGCAAGAGGGTGCAGTCAGTGATTGCACCCGCCTGCAAGGGGATGTCTGGGGGGTCCACGGGACCCCCTTTACCCCCTGCATAAGGCTGCTCTCAGCAAGCACACTGACAGTGTGCCACCTTTTAAATGGCGCACTGTCAGTGCGCCTCCTGAGGGCTGCTTTGACTGTGCCCGTAATATGGTGCGGGTGCAGTCAAAGGAATACCCTCATTTGCATAGGGCATGCCCCTATGCAAATGAGGAAACACACTCAGAAGGTAGCGCTGGCGCTTTAAGTGCTCCAGCGCTATCGGTATTATAGAAGGGGACGCACAAGCATCTGCGGACCCTTCTATAATACCAAAGTGCCCCGGGGGCACGTAAAGCGGGCGCAAACACCCATTGGGCCCCCGGGGCACTTATTGTAATATTGCCCCCGCGTGTTTATAACGAGCCACAATCAAGTGTCCTAGAGTTGAAGATGAAGGCAGTGAGAGTTCCTCAGAGTGCTTGTCAGTGGGTTTAAAAGTGTTCACATGGCCATCGAATCCTTGGCCTATTTGCAGAGTGCACAGACAAATGGTCATGTGTTCCAGTTTCAACTGTGATTCTGTGTGAAGGAGGAACACAATTGTCAAAATATTGACAAGGCAAAAGTGAAAGAAACTGCAGTGCCTATAGGTGAGTGGGTCTGTTGTGTGAATTGGGCAGTGGAGTGAAGGAGTTGCTAGGAAGCGCATTCATGAGCGAGTGAAAAGAGGGTGTGAAGAGAAAAATTGTGAGGTGTAAGATATGCAGATGCGGAGAGAAAAAGGATGCAAAGGGTGCACACAACTAACATAGGTTGAACTTAGCAGGAGTGATTGAAACACCCAGAAGTCCACTACCATTTCTACAGGCCTCAGGAAAGTTTAATTCAGAGCCTTGCTGTTTCATAATTGAAACATTCTCAATATTATTTACAACAAATTCATTGTTTTTACTCATTTATCTTAAACTGCTAACAACCATTGACAAAGCCAATAGTCCTTGCTGGTTTGAGAGCGATGTCAAGCTCAGAGAGACACCAAAATACTAGTCGGACGGCACACTATGGAAATCACAGAAATGTAGTTTATGTGTTTAAGCCATACGCTTAATTACATAAGCCACGCATCCCCCTTTTAGAGACCCCCACTTTTTTAATCCCACTGAAAGCCCTGATGTCGAGATCTTCCTTTTCTGGCGCTTTGCAGCCGTTTTAAGATCTTATAGATTCTCGTTGTATGTTTTCCTCTTCTTCAGTGCTTGGTTTTGCTCTCGAGAAAGTGTCACTCATAATTACACTGAAATTATGAAAATGTCACACATAAGCAATCTGAAACCTTGGCAGATTCTTATATATATATATATATATATATATATATATATATATATATATATATATATATATATACACACACACACACACACACACACATGCCACTACAGTACAAAATACAGCAGCACTACTAAGCTGTAAACAAGGGCCCTGTGAATGAACAAAAACAAGTTCAGGTGTGTGTGCATGAATGCGCCTCTGCATCTGGGGATTTTTCTTCTACAAAGAGTAGTGTAGCCGAGTGTATGTAAGTTTTGTTCATATAATCAGAGTTTTACTTTTAGAAAAGGTGGTAACCCTGCAGACGTGAGCTGTTACGCTCTGCGTCTAACAAGTTTTCAATCTGCTTCCAGGCCCTAAATCTCCTTACAAGCAATTCAATTGTTTGAAGCAAAAACAACAAAAATAAAACGATTAATTGAACAATTAATCTAATAGGATTCAGATGGAGGAGAGTAGAAGCGTTCTCCTTGCACTTGGAACGTGTTGGCTGCGTGCGGCAGGCGTGCTCCCGGGGACCGAGTTTTTAAATGGAACCATCCTTTCTGCGAGGAGAAAAAACATCACTTCCGCTCAGAGGACTGAGATGTTTGCCTTGGAGTGTGTCCACGGGACTGACGAGCTCTGCGATGGGTGTCCGGCGGAGGGCGAGGCGCCGATGCCCCTGGCAGACCACCCAGGGCTCGACGATGGAGAGATCCTTAAAGACTGTATCGGCGGGCCCGCCTTGGAGCGCACCGAGGGTTGGAGCCCGGCAGCAGGTGCTGGGAAGGAGGCTTCCTTTCGGATTCGGCCCCGCGCAGCCACCATCTGCAGCGGCGATGTCCACGCGCGCTTGCAGCCCAGGAGGCTGTCGCTGAGTACCTCCCCCTCCCCCGAGTGCTACTTCTGGACTATCGACTGCCGGCACCAACCCGACTTACTGCGAGGTAACGTCCTCCGTGTGCAACTGCGTTTTGCTATTGTTCCTCCCACGCCGTGGCCAGCGTGCTGTATGTATTCTGGGATTTATTTCTCTGTATTGGCGCTCTTAAGTTTATTAGTTCCATGCTGGGGATCCCCGTCCAGAGCATATAGGCTTGGCTAGTCCACTTAATTGTCTGTGCATCCCGGGATGTGCAGTCTGTCTGGTCCATTATAAAGTAAGGACTACAAGTCCCAGTGTGCAAATTAATTTTGGTCAGGGTGAACGACTTTACTAGTGGACCTATTCTGTTTGAGAGCTCTATTACAATTCTAATTGTATCTCGATTTCACTTTCTTGCTGTTTAAGTGTTACTTCATTCGTGCACACTAGTGAATATTTTTGGTTCGCCTTGGCTAATAGCAAAAGGTTTTAATTCAAGAGAACACTCCATCTCTTTTGTCGGGTAGGAAAACCTCCTTTGGCTTGCACATTTGTCCAAATTGAGTCCTGTGACACTGCTTGTCCCCATGCTGTTGTCCATCTTTAGGTGTCTACGCTGAACATGACTTATTTATAAAACAAATGTGAAGAGGACATTGTTTTATACGGTTTTGCAGTACTTTTGGCAACGCAATTTTGTAGGTAATATTTTTTCCGATTTATATTTGCAAAATAGTGTTGTTTCAATCAGAATCTGTGTTTATGATGTTAAGGGTTAATCCCTGCTCTCTCTGGCCCAGGGCTTTAAGTGGGCCGGGCCTTGCCCGTGCTCTGCATCCGCAGTTATAAAAAGCAGGTGCTGAGACGGGTCCCTATCGGGCTCTCCATTTCTGCAATCACCCTCAGAGTGAAAAAAAGCTTAACTCTGCAGCAGTACAGCTGCTTAAAGCCTTTGATGTAACATCAAAAAGACTCGTTTTAGTTCTTTCACAGTCAACTCATTTCAGAGCTGAAGCATTTTCAATATTATATACTATGAACCACAGTTGTTGCTTATTTGTCATATGCAACTAACAACTATTGACAAAGCCAATTGTCCTGGCTTGTTGTAGGTGTAATGTTACTTGTATATCTAGATGCAATGAAGCAGCAAACTACCAGTCTGGCGACACACTATGCTAAGCACAGATTTTAAGCTTACTATATTTGTAAGTCAAGCCCTTAATTACATTGGCCAAGTCCCCTTGAGAGACCCCCCCCCCCCCCCAGTTTTTTCATCACACTTAAAGCCCTGCTCTGGCCCATGGATCTTTGCTGTTGTTTTCGAGGTGCTCAAGAGCTGTACATCACATTACATTATTACAGTTCTATCTCGGTGAATAAAGAGTTTGAGTTAAAGGGTTTTATTATTCAATTTGTGTTAATCGTCTTTATTCAAAGTCCCAAGTCAATTCTTATTATTCTTGTTCACCAAATATGAACAGAAAACTATAATCAATATAAGTCAATCAAATAATCATAATAAACTGCATTAAGTACGTACCATAAAGGAAATGTTCGTATTCTAAAAATGAGAAGGAAAATGGGGCGGACTCAGAGACCCATAAAGAGTTATGATATCAAGAGAAAGCATAAAGCTTCATCATTAAAAGTCATCTCAATAAGACTATAATCAAAACTTCTCATAAAGAGAGGTTCAAGAAACTCAGTAGGGTCTGAGAGCAAGGTGGAACTGGTAGTAAATGGGGATGTGGATGTGTAGAAGTGTTGTCTACTCTAGAAATTGGCACTAATATAGACAAAATATTCCGTTTAAATCTTCATGTAATTTCTTTCTTCTGTTGGCCAATCAGCTTCCGATGCACCCCTGGGAATGCATTCACTCCCCGTCTTCTCACAAGAGCACAATATTCTTCAGATAGCAATTTCAAAGACTGCAGCTACGTTTATCATTTAAGTTTCCCAATGATTCATTCCCCATTCAAGTCTACATCACCATGTGTGAAACTTCATTCCCAACCTTCTAAATGATGAGTTCTATTCATAGTCAACAATGGTCTTTTTGGAAGTCGAAACATCTATATAAACGAAAATATTTTGCATAACAACTATTCGTTGGAAAAAAAGCTCGTTGAAAAGGTCAAGAATAAATTAAATGCTAAATTCAGTTACTCAGCTCTAACTTTAATATGGCAGCATCTCATTGTTTAAGTCCTAGCACGTTTAAATATGATTGGAGTGCAGTTTTGCATGACATTTTGTTTCATTAGAATTAAAAAAAAAAAAAAAATTTGCACATTAATTAACATTACTTTTCGATAATTTTAAACACTTTTCCCCAGTTTCTTTGCGGTATGTTTTTACAATCATTTTCATGCTTCATCTTAACACGGACCTGCTCTAAGGCTGATGTTTGTCAGTTCCAATAAGCCCTCGGGAGAGCCATTTCACGACCGTTCAGAGCTGTAGTGTGAATAAAATACTTTCAAAGCTCTGAAATCACCCAGTCGCATACGTGGAGGCTAATCCCGCTCTTTTTTTTTTTTTTTCCTTTTTTTGCTTTTCTTTATGGAACTTGCTGTCCTTTTTTATCTTATTATAAACTGATGACTACTTTTACTAGTCTTAGAACGGAAAGCATACATCAGGAGTAGATAATCTACTTTTGCGTGGACCTGGGAAACCTGAGCGCTCTGAATTTCACTATTGTATGGTATATTATGTCGAGCTTCGCTGAAACATACGTCTCACAACTCTACGTTTGTGCAGCATACAATTTTGTGATTGTTGTCATCCTGCAATGTCTATCTTTGACAGACCTGGAAAGTGTTTTCATTAAGAACTTAACAAAGGTTCTCTTCTTCTTGTCGTGGGCCCTCAAGGACTGGTTTTGATGTCGACAGCCCACATACTTGCACTTGTTGCACGGTTTCTAGTCTCTGCTGAAGTGGAGAGTGACACTAGAATCAGCTGTGCACTTGATGCTGCTGACTGAAAATGACCACTGGTTTAGGAGTCCTCTCAAGCCAGGGACTCAGTTGACATCTTTGGAATTGACTGGTTATTTTGCATGCATTGGCATTCCTTGTAGAACCCTCGTGGGATGCTGCTTGCTTCAGTCACAGAATAATCACACTTTTGGGGGTTTCAGGCACAGTACGTTTCTGCTTTCTATAATATTTAACTTCTGCTTTTGACCTTTGACCTCTGCATTTGTAGCATTCCAGTCTCCCCTGCTTGCTGTGGCTTGGTTTACTTATAAACTGCTGAATCACAAGATTTGGCGCCGCGTTCACTGCCCTTAATCTACTCTGAGGGCCCGTGGCCAGCTGTACCGTACCACACAGAATTGTGATTAATCGCCTGCTCACGCACCCCTCAGCCTCCATGTGTTTGTGTAATATTTGTGCTGTGAGCTTGTTTTGCGCCTTCTCCTGTGCGTCACACTGATAGCTGACGGAATAGTGAAAACTGGATTAAACCTGAAATTGCTTCATTGCATCACAGACTATTGTGGCCAGCGAAGGGGAGTTATTTTTCTATGTTCATACTATTTCTAAAACTGGTCATGTCCATTATGATGGCTTTTGGTGCACTGCGCACCCAGTGCTGCTCCCTATATGGGACGTGTTTATTAAACCTTTGAATTGTAAGTGGCCCTTGATTCCCAAAGAAAGCTTGAGGGCGATTTGCACAGAGTGGAAGCCATCACTAGGAATGCAGAGCCAGTCCTTGTACTTCTCCAAAAGTCAGTAATAACTAGTGGCCAGTGAAGGGGTGAGATGACGCGAAACATAAAGATGGAGTTCAGGGGTGCAACTAGACCCAAACTTAGGCGGGGGGGTGGTTGCTAACAGTTAGACCAATGGTGGTGGAGCCGTCTTCAGAGTTGAATCAAAATTACTTGTGAGGGCTCCATTCACTCTTCTGGTTGTAGACACGATACAGGGTGGCTAGTCTCAATGAAACATGGCCAGTAAGCCGTTTTTTTGCGAACTGGGCAGTAACATTGATCTTAGTATAAGAAGACTTAACTCTTACTATGGGTTTAGGGTTATCCCTCAAGAACGTTTAGATGGATTAATAACAAATGTTGCTTTGTTTTAGTACATTTTAAGCTATTAGACTTTTTTTAAGATGCAGAATTTCAGGTCCTAGTTTCTGGGACAAACCTCATCTAATGGTGCATTCTATAACACACTTCCATTAGTCTCAACCTAATCCATGTTAAAACAGTGTTTACAAAATGTGGGTGTCCACCATCAAATTAAGGTTTGCAAAAATGGCACTGGCTATGCACAACGTTGTAGTTATTATTCCGTTCATACTGTATTCACCAGCCTATAATACCAACACCTAATTTGCAGGACAGAGTTAGTACAGGAATCAACTCTGTTGCAGTCAGTGGGAAGAATGCCTAATGTCCAGCCTTGATAAACTGGATGTTGAAATCTGATACCTCACTTGGAAATATGTTGATTACACAAACACTCATGTAAGACTGAAACTGAGCATGAAGTGTGATTATTCAAAGTGACAGCACAATACAGAATCAATACTAAAACTTGCAACATACAAGCACTGGTAGCTGTAGAATATTTAATAGCACTACACTTTATGAATTTGTTTGGCAGCATTGCTTCAGCTCATCTTCAACTTAAGTCTGTAGACTTTTTACAGATTATATAATGCGTGTATGTAGCAAGAGCGATGCGGCTAAATCAGAAATGGAATTTAAATAGGTTCTAGACAATCGGGAATAATTAGAGTAAGGAAAAGAGAGAATTGCAGGCATATTAGGTTCTATTGTGTTGCATGAGGCAAAGCGGTGGGCTCAGTAGATGGGCACATCAAGTCTAATCCTAGCCTCATTTGAATTTCACAGGTAGAGCACTGACTCCTGAGCAGGAAACAAGTACTGCAAGACAATAGATACCTCCTTTTGGCATGTGCAGTTACAAGAAATGCCCTACTTTAGGACTCAATCCATGGCCATCTCTAAACCTGGTAGTTTTTTAGGTCTCGCCTAGCGTTGCTGCACGCATGCGCAGCTCGCTCTGCGAGACCTATTGTTGGAGAGGAGATTTCAGAAGGGGGCTCGAAGCCCCGCCCCTCATTTTTATTGGCTTGCGTCACCGTTTATGCTAAACGGTGGCCTGACATTGGAAATGTTTTTTTTTTTGTCGCTGCCCTTTCTCCTTTTCAGACGGCCCATCCGGACAGGATCGTCTGCTTCACGTCTGTCGTGAAGCATTTTCTTATCTTTATGGGGCGTGTACTGCCGGATCATGTTTCCGACAGCTTTTTTTTATTTTAGTAGGTTCATGTGTGGCTGCCGCGTACAGGTGAAGCCGCTCTGAGCGGGTGGATGTGTGCCTTGGTGAGAGGCAGTGCACTTTACCAGCCCACGGCACCCTTTGCGGCAACATGTATTGTGCCTACCCTGTGCCCGGGTCGCTGATGTATTATTACAACGGGAAGACGGTAAGGCCGCTGTTCAGTCTCCATCGCGATGTAGCGCTTTCTTTTAAGCTTGAAAATTAACTTAGTTAGTGGCTGACGTTCCGTGTTCTTTTCGGTCTTGTAACTGCGAGCAAGATGTGACAATGTACGCTCCGTGCTTGTGTGCTTTTCCTATTACTGTAATCGGCTCTAAAGTTGTAAATAGAATATAGCGCTCAGTTTCATGTTCGACATCTAAATAATGGAGCGCGTTGTCGGAAACCTGGGCGTCCTGGTCTTGCGCACAGAGGGCATGTCGCCGTTTTATGGTGAGCCGAGGAGATGGAAGTGTGCGCGCTGTCTAAAAATAAGGCGCCGGGGTTTCTGGGAACAATTAGAGCGCAGGCGGTCCGTCAGGCCGGTGTTTCCTGTTTGGAGGTCCAGGGGCCGGCTCTCCTGTTATTCCATCTGCTTCCACTCACAGCAGTTTGACTAGAGAGGCTGGCAGTCTGCTGCACACACTGGGCGCAGCTCGCGGTGTAGTGAACTCAGTGCATCCGCGCCTGTGCACGGCGTCTTCACGCCAGAATACTTACTCGACTTGTAGTCGGAGAGGCCCCTCTTCCAGGCCCGACCTCGACCTGAGAGAAATGAGATGCTGTTGTATTGTGTGCAGTGTTTGAGCGTGGTTACCTTTCCATCAAGAGTCCAGTGTTTCATTTAATGGGCTGTCTCATCGAGAATGCCACTCCCGTTGAAGAACGAACTGCACACACCTTGCAGGCTCACATGATTGGACAGTTCACAGAAGTGGACAGTACCAAACAGATGCGGTGTTTTACTGCCAGGGTTGTCTCGCTAAGTATATGCAACCTGTTCGCAAGTATGCAAAATAACCGACAAAAAAGTTGTCACTGTGCCTACTTAGAGTTGGGTTTAGTGTCAAACAATTGTATTGGTTTACTTCAAGCAAAGTGTAGGGGTCGGCCAGTCACGTGACAGCTTTTTGTTGCTGGTTATGTTGCACACAAACTCCAAATTTTTATCAAGCAGATGTTTAGTTGATTGTTTTATCTCTGGGGTTAAACACCTTTTGTAAGAAGTGCTCAAAAGCGATTTAGCGAACGATGTGTGCTTTCTTTGTTTTCGGTGACTTTGGAAAGTTTGTTTGCCCACTGAAGGCCCGAGGCCCCCATTTGACGCAGATGTTGCAGTGGCAGCCGGGTTAGGGACCCGTGGAGTGTGGTTTCCTTTTGTGCAGAGTTGTTGTACAGCACACCGTGGCCAGGCCTGAGGAGGAAGCATCCGTCGCACATCTCAGTTAACGCAAGGCCCGTGCGTCTCTAGCCCCTGTTTATTTGTTGCTTCAAGTGCAACATGCAAGCGTTTAGTCCAGAACTCAAACGTAACCGGGTTCGATGTTTTATTAAACAGTATATAGCCCAGTTGTTGGAAATTAATTGATCGGTCCCCCAATAAAGCTGTGGAATGTAAATTGTCTGTAGTTCTTATTTTAAAGCCCAGATTGCCCGGTTACAACATTTTCCTTTGTTCTGCAGCAGGGGGGAAAGCTTTGATCTTATTAAGTATTTCCAGGCCCGCAGTAGATGGAGGGGGCGGTGCTCACAGCTAGGTCTGGCCCGCGAGCGCAGAGCGCGCCCCTGCTGTAGGTCAGAGGTTACACTATGAGCCCGCACTTGTAAACAGTTGATGGATTGCACCAGCAGAAATCCTCCATCACCAGGGCTGGAGGTTTGTCTGCTTACAGACTACCTTTATAGGCTGGAACAAACAGCTCACCAGACATATGGCTGAATGCCCACCTTTAATAACTATATATTACAATGTGTTTATTGAGTTTTAAAAAATATGTTTCGGCAGTTGACACCCCGAACCTATTATTATTATTTCTGTTGAAGGTGGTATATTTCTTTTAATCAGAATAAGCTGATACATTATTTTTATTTTTAACACGCCGATTTGGGGCCCCATGGCAGTGACCAAATGTGAATGAAACGTCAAGGGCATGCGAATAAACTGGGAACGGGAAGAGTCCGTCTGGCGCTGGTCGAGAGGCCCCTGGTCTCTTCTTTTTGGGCCAGCACAGGCTTCGATGTTTGTCCCACAAATACTTCCATTCTCTCAATCTCTATAATCAGCCCTCTTATCTGCCCCCTCAGACGGCTCCCCACTTTTCCATTGTCACATATCGGCCCCTGTCTCCCTTCTCAGCCTCAGTCTCCCTGGCATCGTCCTGGCCAGCTCTAGCCCTCACGTGTCCTTTACTAGTCCCGCCCACCTTTTCTGCACCCTTTCCTTGTCACCTCCCACTTCTCACCTTTCCTCCACCATCTATCCCCTCCCACTCTCCCTTCTAGCTAGAACCGTCTTCCAACGTCATCGCCTGTCCTCTCACCTTCCCTCTCTATCACCCGGCTGTGCTCTTCCTTTTATCGCCCGCTGACACCCCTGCTGCCCCTGCATCCTTTGCCCCCTCACCCTACCATCCTTCTAGTACCCATGCCTATTTCCCAGCCCTTTTATCCTATCTATACCTTAGCCTTTTGTGCCCCCTCTGTAGGTTTGGCCGTTTAATCTCCTCTTCCCGCCTCGCTTTCCCCGACCTCTCACCCTCTGTTCTCTACCACACGCAATCGTCATGTCTCCTCTCTTTCCCCTTCGCTCCCATGCATATTTCCATTTGTAGTTATCCTTCTCTGTGCCCCCTGCACTCTCTGGCACTTGCCTCCCTGATCCCTTCCCCCTTCTGTAGAGGTGGGCGAGCCATCAGACTAATGGGGAGAGCCGAGCCAGAGCCAAATCAAGGCTGTGCCTTGACTCTTAGAGCCCGTGCACGAGCCGAGCCCTAAACATGTTTGCTATGGACAGCATGCAACAAACATCACCTCAAATATAATACATAAAATGTATTTCTTTAACATGTGGATGCTTTGACAGTAATATGTCACACTATAGCCCTGCACTAAGAAGCGCTTATTAAAAGAGTTTTTAAACATGAACTTAGAACTATTCCTGCCGCCATCTCACACCTATCTAAAGTAATGGTAACCTCACACCTATATCTGCAGTGATAATGACACCTATCCAGAAGTAATGGTAACATCACACCTATAGCTGCAGTGACAGTTATCTCACACCTATAACTGCAATAATGGTGATCTCACACCTGCATCTGCAGTGATTGTAATCTCACACCTATCTAAACAAATAATGATCACACACCTATATCTGCAGGAATACTGATCTCACACCTATATATGCAGTGATAGTAATATCACACCTATATCTGCAGTGATAGTGATCTCACACCTGTAACTGCAATCATAGTAACAATACATGAGCATATGTAATATCCACTCAGTCCTTATTTCAAAATGAGTGGGTATTAACATTTTTAATGCATTAGATTAATGTGATAAAAAATAAAAAACATTAATAAAAGCCAGTACCATTTACAATACAAAACTCACACTAGTACAAATGCAATGCAATAGATTTCGTAATTACTACAAAGTGAGCTATTGCCATTTTGCATTACACCATTTGATTAATGCTTCACGAAGAAAAAAAAAAATGACATTTACAATGCCAATAGCTCAAAATAATGTCATTGCGAGACCTATTGCATTGTAAATGCTTGTTCTGTATCACTGTTTCCTGTCACTGGATGACCTACATCTTTTCTCACCTCCTTTTTTTCTTGTTTTCCATTCATTCTCTCGTCTGCTCTTATCAGCCCCCCTTTTGTCTTTGTTTATCCTCCTTTATCATCCCTGTCATCAATCTCCTCATTCACTTTCCTTCTTTTGCTTCCTCTGTCTGTGTAGCTCTTGTCTATTTGTATTTTTCTCTTTCAATCCTTTAGCTCTATATCTGTAAAGGATCTTGAAAAGATTTCTCTTCCTGACTTTGCCTATCTCTTTTCTTTCAATTTCAACTATTCAGAGGGTTTGATGTGCTCAGAAAACCTGCTTGATCAACAAAATGCCTTCAACAGATATAGTGCGGAGTGAACATCACCAAATGGTATCCGGTACAGAAAGCTGCAATTCCAAGACACCATGTCTTGCCACTCAAGGTTATTGCCCAAGGTTGGATTGTCAAATTCAGCAATGCCAGGCCCAGCAATTACCACAGGCAGGGCTATTGGTTACAGACCTAGCCTTGAGAGCATGAGCAGTCACTTTGAGGGTGCTGTGATATTCTAGTTAATCATATCTGGCGAAAATGACTAAAAGGTTTTTGATCATAAAGCTAGTATTTCAAAATCACATGGGGATGTGATAAAATGAATTACTTACTCTTCATAGTTCAGGGCTATTGCATATTAATTTTAACCAATAAGAAGCCTAAAGACAATTATGGTATATTCAGCAGCGGCCTGTGCAGGTAAGAGCGGTGGGGTCGGGTGGGGGGATTTCGACAGAGGACGCCGAGGGAAAATTAATTCTTAAATTTTCCCTAGTGGTAGTCTGTTGAAATTCCCCCCACCTCGCCCCACCGCTCTTGCCTGCACGGGCCGCTGCTGGGTATATTACAACATTAAATAGTATTCAGGACTTATCGCTAGTGGTGGTGTTTGCTGAAAGAACAAAGTTCTTTTGAGTGAGCATCTGAAAAAATGTGAGATGTTCTGAGAACTCATGTTCATGGCTAGTGACCGCTCAAGTAGGAGGCCCTCGCATAGAAAATATCCTGGTTCTCTTGCTTAAAATATCCCTCATTTGAGCTTTTCTGGGAATGTATCCGTGGCAGTTGGGTTTCTGTTCCACATTGGCCAAGTTTAGTAAGGAGAGTTCAAGTTTTCCAGGTCAATTCAGTTTGGCATGATACTCCTGTCTTCTCTGGACCTAATCAGCAAACTTGCAGCTGCATTTTTCCTGTTTCGTAAACTTGGTGCAGTTGCACCCAGTGCAGTGCTGAAGCTGCATCTTCATCACCTTGGGGTTTTCAAAACACATGTGCACTCTGCTTACTACAGCTGTATGAATTTGCCACAGCATCACCGTTCTCGCTTTCATTTCTCCAGCATGATTGCCATCCTAGCTTGAACCTTGGTAAACTGAAATCCTTCACAACCAGTGGACATTTCCAAGAAAACCATAAAAAAAACAAAAGGCTATTCTTCAAATCTTGATCAACCATAGAGGGTTCTGGCCATTAATCAGTAAGGCTGGGCCAAAGTCTAAACTATCAACAACAAGCGTGCCAATACTGAATGTAAATTCTACACATTATTTACTTCAACCACACGTGACACTCCATGTGATTAGAAAAAAGTTGATTTATTTCGTAATTTTTAGAAAAAGTTTTGAAAAAGAAGAGTTTGACATGATTTTTAGAAAAATGCTCCTGTGACAAATGAATCTATTTCATGTGTTCATGGGCCACAAAAACTTAGAAAGCAAGCATGTTATCAAATCCATAAATTGTATGCACGTAAAATTCAGACACCATTCGAATGTGAATCCAAAAAACAATTTGGGAGTTCAGGTTCCACTCACAGTTGAAAGAATAATAAGCCATGCCATGCCACATATATGCATTTCATGCTCAATTAATTTTTGACTTTTGAACTCCTTTGCCCCCCCAGCTTCAGCAAAAGGTTGTGGTAAGAGAAAGGAATGGTGCAAGGATAATTTGTTCCACAGGCAACTTTTTTTTTTTTTTTTTTTGGGGGGGCATGCTCTCCTCAATAGAACCTTATTTGCAGCTCACCGCAGTGATATGGCACTCTTTGGTGCCTGCTCCTGGTGATGCAATAAGACAGTAGCACATCACTTATGATGCTCTAGAATAAACTCATTATAGGCCCATAGAAAACTCTTTAAGTAATTCACCAATGCTCACAACTCGTGTCATGATTTCATGCATTATTTAGGAAAAGGTATGGTTTGCATCGTGCTATTTTTTGAATTGGAAAAGCAATTTAGCAATTTGTTTCAGTGTTTTAAACTTTTCTTTCTTTTCATATTGTAGCCTTTACCCACTGTAACACTAACTTTCATTGACACATTGTTTTTGTTGAAAAAAGTAACAGGGTCCAGATGTACAAACATTAGGAGTTGAGATTTCCAAATTGTGATTCTTACTGAATCACAATTAGGAACTCACAATTCCTAATGTATGAAAACTTTGTACTATGAAATAGCGATTCCTAATGGGTTGCAAATCGACCTACTTCATGAATATTAATGATGTAGGTCGCAGTTTACGACCCAGTATGAAAGATAGCCATCACAGGGATGGTAGCCTGCTCTGGTAAACCTGGTCTGTTTGCTTTGAAATAAAGTGATCTCTCTCTCTCTCTTTTTAAGTGCAGCCATTTTCCTTAAAGGAAAGCAGGGTGCATTTAAGAGATAGGAAAATGACTCTTAAGTGTCAATTTTTTTTTAAATGCAGGTAGTGGTCAAAGGGATCATTGCCTGCTCTTAAAAAATATTTTCAGTTACATTCTCGAAGGGTAAGGAGTTTTTTGGGGACCCCTTCCCATTTGTGAATGGGTTATCACCTCATACCAAGAGGTGGTAAAATATTAATGTTTTGTGACCAGAATTTGGTCATAAAACATTAATACATATATATATCACTGCGATTCAGTATTTGGAAGGGGCACCTTAAACACACCCCTTTCAAACACTGAATCACGTAACCAAATTGCGATTCGGTAACCAGTTACTGAATCAAAATGTGGTATTTGTGCAGAAAAAAATGCTTTTTTGCAGTCTCAAATTGCCCCATTCGCAGAATTGGGCCATTTGCGATCTCAAAAATATTTTTATATATGACCAATTGATTTGTATTGTAAGTGAATTTAAATAGTACTTACCATCCCAGATAAGGTGTTAAAGCGCTTTACGGTGAATAGATCACTACTCCTGGGAACCAAGGTTAACGGTTAGTCAAGTGAAATATCGGTTATTAGGTTTAGGCTTCTGCATTCAGAGAAACCTTTTCATGCAATAGCTTGTGTTTGTTGTAAATCAAATAAAATACGATAATAACGTTCACAAGGTCTTTTTGGCACGATAAAAGGGATCAAAGAGATTAATAGACTGGCTAGAAGGGACTAGTATTATTGGGTTTAAGAGAGGTGGTTTTGTGATCTGTGGAATGTGGTAAAACCCGTTCGAGATATTAGCGCTTGCTACATTAGATTTTGTTATTTTAAAGCACTGTAATTTTTAAGTCGACTGCCATCAAATCAGTGAAACCCATTTAATGAATCTTAGAAGGATGAAAGACTGGGATGTCTCTGAAGGGATTCTCAAGGCACAATACTTGTCATTATACCCATACCATATGCACAAACCTGCACTTATGCATTATAGGGGCGAGCCACTGAAAGCTTGAGCCAGGCTTGAACCTGAAGCCTGGCTGTAGCTGAGCTCCAGGTCCTGTTGAAACATCGAGCCCTTAACGAGCCAAGCTTTCTTGTGGCTTCTGCTTCACTCTCTGTACCCTGGATGTGGGGTTACGACCAGAGCTGCTGACTATGGAACTCGGAAACCGGGTTTGAGTCCTGGCGTCAGATCAACATTGTGTGTTCTGGGCAAATCACTTAATCTTCCCATGCCTATAAATAATGCATGTGACCTTGTGTAATGGAACTGGTAGTCATGCAAAGCACTCCAATACCCTTGGGTCGAGTTTGCGCTGTTTTTTCCAAACTACAGTAGAATACACTAAGAGGTAAAAACAAAGTCTGTACATAAGGAAAGATTTGTGCAGAGTGAAACCAGAAATCCTGGATAAATCACGGCTTCCATGCATCATTTGTGTGATCTTAGGGAAATATTTTATTTCACCAAAACATTTTTCTTCATTATCTTGTATGAAAGCACTTTCGAATATGTGAGTTTAAACTACCAGTTGTACAAAACTATCCCTTTTAATAAATACTTAGTGCATGTGCTAACAATCTCAAAGCTTCCACATGTTAAAGAAATACACTTCTTCAACTTTGAAGAGACTTAATAATATTTGTTATGGCTTGTTGTATGAGTTACAAAATGCATGGTTTCAGGGCTCTGCTCGTGTACGGACGGGCTCTACGACCCCCTCTTTTCTGGCTCTGCTCTCCTTGTTAATTTGTTGGCTCGCCCATCTCTAGTATGCATGCACACAATCACGGATGAGCATTAATAGAAAGGCTGATGCAACTGTCTTAGATGACACCACGTCAGAATGCAACATTTCCTTTGTTTTATTTTCATTTAAAAAGAGTTGCAGGATATGGATGGTCTCACAGCAATAATACAAATAAAACAAATGGCTAAGAATTCTAGAATTACATTATGTCCTACACGTTTTGTTACATTTCTTTGAGAAGGCAAAACTTCTCTATACTGCTGTAAACATGCATTCTTTCTTGTGGTGTGACCTGCTGATTTCACGTACAACATTTAGCTTGCTTCGGTGTTTTTCTTTTTAATTACAGATATCTCGATTAGGCAGAAAGGACAGGGGCTAAAGGGGAACTGGGGGCCATTCAAAGAGACAATGAAGGGTGGATGAGCTGTAAGTGGTCTCTAGACGATAGGTCAGATTAGCTCCGTAGATGTGATTGTATTTGGCGTCCTGACTGCCAAGCTCAGCCCAGTCTATGGAGGGTTGAGCCCTGCCTTTCCTCTTGTTCCATGATCTGTCGCCTCTCTACACATGTTTAACTTCTTAGGGCCTGATTTAACAAGCATTTGCAATGCAACAGGTCTCGCATTTGCAAGAATTTAAACTATTGGCATTGCAAATGGCAATGCCTTTTATTTATCTGATTTGATAATTAACACTTGAATAAAAGGCATTGTCATTTACAATGCCTATAGCTCAAACTCTTGTGAATGCGAGAGCTAGGCCGCCACTGTCCCAGGCTGCTTGGAAAGTGAAAGCACGCATGGCACGCTGAAAGTTGCAGGAAAGTATGTCATGCCTGCAGTAGGAGAAATGCATTAAAGAAAATAGTGCTTACAGACTAAATAAGACATACCGTGTAACAACTGAAGTAAAAGGGCCAGTTCTCATGGGAGGTTACAAATGAAGACAAGGCGGGACTAAGGAGGGACTAACAAGCCTATTAACGAATCAGAAGCCAGCATTTACAAAGGACAATGACACAAGGCAGTGAAAAATATGGGCAGAGAGTGGGCTGAGCTCAAGTACATACTCTAATACAGCATGCTTCGCAGCGCATGCGCTGCCCAGGCCCGACCTAAAAATCTTCTTAACGAACTGAAGTTGCTCTTTATGGCAGAAGAATATGTGGCTGGATTTTCCACTGCCAGCAACGGGGGTGCCGGTAGGCAACAATGGCCCGTTGCAAATGTCACAGCTTTGTGCCTAAGCACACGTTTGTAGTCCTACAACATTTCTAGCCAGGACCGGCATTTGGCATAGGCGAGCTGGTCCCAGGCCACCAGTTTTCAGGGGGCATAAGGAGGTGTCTGCAGTAAGGTCATACAGACAGCATAGTGCATAATTTAGGTGAGTGGGGTGGTAGGGCAGAGATGTGTAGAGAGGCTTGCCACTGCTCTGATGCAATCAGCCAGGGGCTGGTCTCTGAACATAAAAGGGGCTCCACGCTGCCTGATTCTTTAGGTTGAAGCCTACCAGACAGCATAGCTGTTTGCTGTCTGGTTTGCTATGGACATCTTGTGGGCATTCCAAAAACTGATGTAGGAATGCATTCCGCCCATTGCTGACTATTGGCCCTGTGGTTTGTTACTCACATTTTCTGGCTTTCTGTTTGTGGCTTGATTTGTTTTAGTCTGTCCAACTTGAGTTCTTCTCTCCCATTGCCTAAACCTGATTTACTATATTGTGCCACAAACTCGCTTTCTGTAAATAGGCCTTTAAATCTTGTGCTTCTTATCTTGTCATATTTGCTATGCATTCAAAGACAAGGTCAACTGTCAAGCTGTCTTCCGAGGGAACAATTCTGAAGTGTGGTGGAAACAAATACTTGAATACAATCAAAACACATCAGTACACTAGGTGATGACATTTGCACACAATGTTTGTGTGCAGTAAAACCTTATTTCGGTGCAAATATAATTGTCATTTCAATTGAAAACGTGTTGTCTGTGATGGCAGTGCGCTACCACACCATTCATACTCCACACTATGCCACTCCACTCTATTGCCTTCCACTCAATGCACGCCACTCCACTCCGCTCTATGACTTGCCACTCCACTCCCCTCACACATGCCATATCACTCGACTCCACGGCACTCCAACCTACGCCCCTCCACTCCACACCACTTAGCCCACTCCACTTCGTCACAATCTACCCCACTCCATTCCAATCTACCCCACTCCATTCCACCCCACTCCATTCCAATCTACCCCACTCCATTCCAATCTACCCCACTCCATTCCACCCCACTCCATTCCACCCCACTCCATTCCACCCCACTCCATTCCACCCCACTCCATTCCACCCCACTCCATTCCACCCCACTCCATTCCATTCCACGCCACTCCACTCCATTCCACGCCACTCCACTCCAAGCCACGCCATTCCACGCCACTGCACTCCAAGCCACTCCATTCCACGCCACTCCATTCCACGCCACTCCATTCCACGCCACTCCATTCCACGCCACTCCATTCCACGCCACTCCATTCCACGCCACTCCATTCCACGCCACTCCATTCCACGCCACTCCATTCCACGCCACTCCATTCCACGCCACTCCATTCCACGCCACTCCATTCCACCCCACTCCATTCCACCCCACTCCCTTCCACCCCACTCCATTCCAATCTACCCCACTCCCTTCCAATCTACCCCACTCCCTTCCAATCTACCCCACTCCCTTCCAATCTACCCCACTCCATTCCAATCTACCCCACTCCATTCCAATCTACCCCACTCCATTCCAATCTACCCCACTCCATTCCAATCTACCCCACTCCATTCCAATCTACCCCACTCCATTCCAATCTACCCCACTCCATTCCAATCTACCCCACTCCATTCCAATCTACCCCACTCCATCCCACTCTACCCCACTCCAACCCACTCTACCCCACTCTAACCCAATCTACCCCACTCTAACCCAATCTACCCCACTGCACTCTACCCCACTTCACTCAATTTAACCCAATCCACCCCACCGCACTCAAATCTACCCCACTCTGCTCCAATCTTTACCAGTCTACCCCACCCGAATCCAACCCCTTTCCAATGTTCCCCAATCCAACCCACTCCACTCCAGTCTACCCGAGTCCAGTCTATCCAGTCCAATTTACTATACCCCACTCCATCCACCCTACCCAGCTCAATCTACCCCACCCTAATCTACCTCTCCCAGTCTACCCCTATTTACTCCACTCAAGTCTACTCCACCACACTCTAATCTACACCACTCTACCCCCCAGTCATTCCTCTTCAATCTACCCCACTTCAGTCTACCCTACGCCATTCAGATCGACCCTACTCTAATCCACCCAGTCTACCCCATTCCAACCTAATCTACCCCACTCCAATCTTACCCAGTCTCTCACTCCACTCCACCCCACGATTTTCTTTCCACTCTACCCCACTCCACTCCAATATACCACATGCCACCAAAATCAACCCCACTCCAGTCCAATCTTCCCCACTATCCAACACCAATCTACCCTATCCCTCTTCACCCCAAACTACCCTACTCCAATACGCCCCATTAATCTACTCCACTCCAATTTACCCCAGATCACTCTATACAATTGAACTACAATCTACCCCACTTCATTCCATCCAACTCCACTCCAATCTACCCTACCATAATCCACCCAATCTCCCATTCCAATCTACCCCACATCAATCTACTGTCTCCCCCATAGTAGAATGATACAGTTCAGACAGCGTTTTCTTCTTGCAGGTGCCCATGTTCATTATTCAGCTCTCCAGGGCACACATACAAACATTCACACAGAAACTAAACGTAATGATACAAGTTAATTTAAAATGTACTGCTGCAGCTTGGCCCCTGAAACAACAGAAAGAAATACAGCGCAGACAGAGTGCATTTCATCTTGGCATGAGTCATTTAAATTGAGGCCTACATTAACTATGGCTTACATTACTGGGAAAATCACACACTATATACGCGTGCATGTCTATTGCTGATTAATACAGGCGTTGCGCAAAGCAGTTGATAATGAAACATCGAATTCAATGGCGTTAATGTTTTCTGCTCTTGTGACTATTCAAAGGTTCAGGGAGACGAGAATATGTCTGGGAACATTCTGAAAGTCTAGTTTCTCCAGGGATATAGCTCTTTTTTTCAGAAACCCACCCAAAAACTAGAATTTCTCTGCACAAGTACGATTTTGAGGTTGACTCCTTTCTTCGACAGTGTGCCATGCGCACGTTTATGAACAGGAAGGGGGTTCAGGATGCCAGAATGCCTGGGGTGCATTAAACATTGAATGCCAAAATCAATTAAAATGGAATTTAGTGAAACATGATGTGACTTGAATCCTTCACTAATCTAGTAGCTTATATGGAAACAGCGGTACACATGAAATGTATTCGCTGTAAGTTGTGTGTGAAAAGAAATGTTATTGCTTATGGTCATGTTGCAGTCAAAACTCCACAAAGGGTGATAGGCAATTGTCCTAACGAGCCCGGTTTGTGGTTTTTTTCAATTTTTTTATTAAGTAACTTTTAGTTTAAGACACACTTAACTTTGGCTAATCTTCGCCTTGTTTGTTTCATAACGTAAGTGCCCCTTTAATAAGAAATGTGCAGCTATCTTCTGTTGAAGGTACTGCGTTTGAGGGTTCTACAACGTAAAAAGGCTTTTAAATCAAAAGTACACAGTGGTTAATGTATACTTAATGGCTTCATTATGTCTCCGATTAGATGAGCCGCCAATCAAAAACAATGAAAAGAAAGAGAAGAAAATGGTTATTCAAAAACCACCTGGCACCACCGAATACACTGTAAGTTATCAACACTGAATATTTCTTTGCATTTCCTTTAATTTTGTTATGGCAGGTATTACTAAATATCAGGTTCCTTGCTTTCTTGGCAGGGAACTCGCTGCTTTTTGTGATTGTTGCATGGCTGTGCTGAATCTATATGGATTAGATAGAATTGGCACTATAATCGGGGCCGTTGGAATTATGTGGCAGTGGAAGGGCCAAATTATGCGCCAGGGTTGATTAAATTATGCAGCAAGAAAAGGCTAAATATGCGGTGTCATCGGCGCATATTGTGATCGTTTTACTTCATTATTTTGTCACTTGTTAACACAATATTGGGTGCACCTATATAGTACCAGTGTAACAGCCAAATCTAGCAATTAGCAACAGAAAAGTGTCCAGTCGATCTTTGCAAAGGGCCTTCTACTGTGCGGCAACACGTGTCGCTACTTTTTTAGTAACTTTTGAACCGTTTGAGCTAGAAACAAACGTATTTTTGTCAAAATGTGCAGATTATGCAGCAGATGGATTATGTGGCACATGCGCAAATCTATAATTAAGCCAAAAATGCTGCAGCCTAATTCTAGTTATGAAACGCAAACTCTGGTTTGGGCTCCACGCATATTATTGCAAGCATTCGACTGCCCTCTGCGGAGGAGGGATTTCAGTTGTGTTTAGTTCATGCATCTGGGGGTTAATGCCAAATTGGGTCATATGGCAGAAAAGTCTGCAGGATAGAAGGCGGGGGGGGCGAAGATTAAGGAGGGGAGATGATCTAGAGCACATGAGTTTTCAGTAGGATGCCTTAAGAGTTCCATGAAGGAGCATCATAAACATTACGAGGTAGATTATTAAAGCGTTCCGCAGTGTAGTTAGGTAAGGGGGCATGTGGGTGTGTATTATATTCCAGCAGCAGACACGGGTATTGGGCAATATGGAAGCAACATGCATGTGAAGTGTTGCCAAGGTCTGTGGTAGCTTTTACACTTTTAAAGTGATTGAACATAGTGATGTTGTGAATAGTGATTGCTGGTGAACTTCAAAAGTGGTGTAGCCTAATTCCCCTACTCCAGTTGCACCAAGCGCGCAATATCCATCTTTTAAAGATGGGTTACAGAAGAGGTGGTTGCTCCCCTGATCAAATTTTGTAATAGTAGGTCTGAATAGTATTTTATTTTAATTGTCTGAGGAGCCTTAGGCTGTAAGAGATATCCAGGAAACATTCCAGCCCGGTCGAAAAGAGAGTAACCTTCAAGCTACTTACCCATGCTTACAAATCCCTCCACAACATCTGACCCAAAAACCTCAACAAAAGAGTCTCCTTCCACGTACCCAAAAGGAACCTCCGCTCCGCCGACCTCGCCTTGGCAGAAACCCCGCGCATCCACAGAACCAGAGCTGGTGGAAGAGCTTTCTCCTACATCGCGGCCAAAGCCTGGAACGAGCTCCCAGTCAACATCAGACGCTCCCGTACTCTGCACAGCTTCAGGAAGAGCCTCAAGACCTGGCTCTTTGGCTGAACCGGAACTGCACCCCCCCGCGCCTTGAGACCCTCACGGGTGAGTAGCGCGCTTTAAACCCCCTGATTGATTGATTGGTATGCTATCCAAGCCTGACTCTTTACAGTGAATATTGAGGATTAATCATCTTTTGAGAAAATGATGTAATTTCAGGAACTTTTCCCTCAAAACTGAAGGTCATTAGGTACTGGAAGCAGTTTAATCATTTCATATAGTGCATTGTTTTACAGGAGGTCTGAGCAGAGTCCCCTGACTTCAAACTCAAACCCGCCTTGCGGCAGGAAGCCGCTGTCAGTGCTTTCTGCGCCCGGAGGCGCATATCTTGCTTCGGGGGTCCTACTGCGTTTGAGGTCAGAGCAGGGGGCCTGGACTTATAACCTCAACCCGCCTTGCGGCAAGAAGCCGCCGTCACTTCTTTCTGCGCCCGGTGTCGCCAATAACTTGTTGGGGGGGCGGGGGGGGGAGGGTGGTCTTCGCCTGGAAGAGGCTGGGCTGAGCCACGTACCTTGATATACTGGACAAAAAGGAGCACTACGCCCACGGTGAGTGATACTTTATCTGTATCATGGGAAAACGCAAATTACAAACTGGAAAAGATGAATACCTCTTCTACGCATTTCTTAACCAGCACTTTGGAGGCTTTTTTAAATCAGTCCGTGAACATGGTCTCAAAGGAGATGCAGTTGGCGGAGAGATGTTTATCGCTGGATATATGGGAAAACGTAAGTTTTGTTACAAAACAGTTTAGTTTGATTGAACGGGGCAATAAAAGCTCATTCCCAGTACGGGAGGGGGGGGGGGTAACAAAATGTTACATTAATTGACAGCGGTGTGGGAGTGAGACTCTCTAGAAGCCCACCAGTACAGGGGTTCGCCCTTCTGCGTACTCAAGTCCTTGGACTAACCAATAGAGATTGGCACAGAAGCTGTAATATCAAAGAAAATAGATTAATTAACCTCACATGAGGGAGACTACGTCCATACAGTACCCTCAGGCCACTGTAGGAGGTAGTCCAAGGAGTACAGAAATCAGGGGCCTTATATATACATTTGTTGCATAGTCAGCATGGAGACTCAAAGGGGAGGTACTGGCACATACAAGAATAGTTATTGACTAACATGGGTATACAAAAATTGCTTGCTCAACAAAGTGGGAGGGGAGACATTTCTGCTTACATCAGTTAAAACAGCCTGACAGTTCTATTCTAAAACAGGTGTATTCTAGCAGCTACTGGCCTTTCTGATCATACATTGCTCTGGCTCAGTGCTGAAGGAGTTAACTGTAACTGATGACTTAAGCAGAATAGAAAAGCAGGCAAGAGTAAAGAGACCAGAAGCACATGGCCAGCACATGGCCAGCACATGGCTAGCACATGGCTAACTAAAATGGCTGCCATAACAAAAATGGCTTCAGCTCATGCTAACAGCGATTTCTGCTAGTTTCCACAGCGGTACTGAGGATGAGAGGGAGAGGGATGGGAATTAGGTTCTAGTCATGGTGGGAACGGCTCCCTTGACAAATGTTATCCTGGACGAGCAGTCACCAAAAATTATTAATAAGGGAATGCCTAGTTCTATTTTAACCTTTCATAAGAAACCTGGTCCAAAACCTAACACACAAACATCCAAGATGGAGGAGTCTCATTTCATGGTCTCCCTTGAAAGCATAAACGTAACCCTCAATGAGCTTAAGACAATACAGGATGGCCTTTTGGAATTACTCAAAAACATGCTTGCAGAAGCTATGACCCCTTTGTTGGAAAGGATATCTGCTTTAGAGACAACCTTAGTCAAAACTTAAATTAAATTCCTCATAACTCTATTAATTTATCAGGTCACCTACCTTGGGTGGTAAACCCCCTTGTAATAACAGGCATCCACAAAGGCCATATACAAGAGGGGAGTGCAATCTCAAAGTCTCGCAGTATACGGTCTCAAGCCATTTCAAATCAACCAAAAACTCCCAAATATCCAGCCTTCTATGGAATGACCCCCAGATCGCGGATCCTGTCCATCCCAACAGTCTCTAAACCTTCCTCCAGCCTGTTGTTCTTATACAGCAATACTAGTTGGAGTACCTCCACAGTCGTCAAATAAGGAAGAGAATTTTAGAGATTTAAAGAATAAGGTCACCCATTGGCTTACAAGTAATTCTGCTTTCTCCTTAAACGAATATGATGACATTCTCATGCTGAGAAGAGTAGGTTGGTTCGGCCAGTCAAGAAAAACATTAGAAGGGGATTGCATAGTTGTCTCTTGGAGGACCCCAGATTTGGCGTGTTGACTGAATGAAATTGGAAGCAGGCCAGGGCCAAATGGTCTTCCCATCCCTAAAAGCCCAAATGTCTCACGATTAACAATGCAGGGTCCTATTACTTCTAATACTAATTCTTTGGGGAACTACACAAGATGGGATGATAGCACTAAACACAATAGGTTTCTACCCCTTGCCTCATTGGACGAAAATGACTGACTTGTTATTAATTCTGGGATTTTAGGGAGGTTGGAAGACTGGGTGGGAGATGGAACCTTAGTCTTAGAGGCCCGGTATGGACATGACCGAACAGGCCCTCAATCTGTCTCTTATACTGGGCAAATATGTTCAGCCCAGGGAAGGCATATGGCCTTTATAGACTTCTCGGCATTTGACCCAGTGGATAGGCAATTTATGGGATATTATGGAGCAAGCTGGTGTCAATCCCCCCCCCCCCCTTATTATTGACATTGAAAAGGTTGTATCAAAATTTCACAATGAGGGTTCGAAATAAACAAGTGGGCGACCTGACGTCTCCTATTCACGTTACAAGGGGAGTCAGACAAGGCTGCATATTGGCCCAGTTTTTATTTTATATTAATGCACTCGGTTCATTTTTAAAGACCTACCTAAAATTGGTGAGCGACCTGTCCCTGTCTTGCTTTGTGCGGACGATGTGGTGCTGTTATCTTACACTGTAAATGGTTTACAAACTCTACTGGATGGTTTTATTCTTTTACGATGGATTTGAAGCTTAAGGTTAATTTAAAAAAATCATATGTCTTGACTAGTGGTCCCAAAAACACTCGCCCTAGGAAATTTATGGTGGGTGGTATACACATTATGAAGATCCCAACGTTTAGCTATTTGGGCATTTTATTTTCTGCAAATTTGGGTTGGGATAGACTGCAGACTCTAAGATGTCAGCAACAAGCAGCATCGTGTGACGCAATTTCTAGGTTTGCTAGTAAACTGGGTAGCCGTCCTCTCAGGGAAATAGTGATGCTCTACAGCAGTAAGTGCCAGTCAGTGGCTGCTTGGGGAGCAGGGGTGTGGGGGTTTGCCTCTGGGAAGGGCTTACAATCAGTTGAAAACAAGTTTCTGGACAGACTCTTGGGTCTCCCGAAATCCACATCACACACTATAACCCGTTATGAGGTTGGCCTAGTGTTTTTAGAGGACTTGCTGGGATTGGCACCAATCCTGTTGGGGGTTAAACTGTGGTCTGTACCAGAGTTGAATTTACGAGGGATATAGTGGAAGACTGCCTTAAATCCAATAATGCACAATCTATCCTGTGGCTCAACAATGTTACGAAGTCCCTACAAGATCTTGGGTTGATCAATCAATCGGCAAATAGTCAACATCAATTCCTCTCTTAAAGCGCAGGTTAAGTCACAATATTTTGAATCAAGAAATACTTTAAGGCTGGAGAAAGCAATTAATATGGTAACGGTCCAGCATTTATTTATTTTATTTTATTTGAAGAGTTTTATATAGCGCTGGCTAGACCCGGAGGTATCAGAGCGCTTTACATGAGGATCAGTGTGTTACAGGTTACATAAGTTACATCAGTTACAATTACAAGTATAGACATAGGAGAAAGACATGAGACTACATAATAAAAAGTTATTAGCGCGTTGCATAGCCAAGACTAACGTCTTAAGGGGAATGGAAGGAAGAGGTGGAGAGGAAAAACGGGGGGAAAGAAAAGTAGATCGAGTAAGGCAGACCAGAAGGGGGAAAGTACTTCAGGAGGAATAAAGCATTTAAAGCAGTCAATGTGAAAGATAGACAAAGCCGTGAGGAACCGTTCGAAACAATGTCCGAAGTCCGGCTGGTTAGGTGACGGCCGAGGGGATGAGCCATAGCCAGACTCCTCTATAGCTGCACAGGACAGCTCCACCGGGCAACGGCCAATGGTTCTTTGATTGCTACAAGCAATGGTTTGGAGCCCTACCTTTCATGTATTAAAGCCCTGCAGCATAGATTTTATCTGTTACGGCTGCAACTAAATATGATTCATTTCTTAGGGGCCTTCCCAGTTATGGGTTCCTGGTTTCCCTCATTGCCTAGCTGTGCCTGTGATGGGCTATCTTGCCAATCCACTAGTCATTTTATGTTATTTTGCCCTCATTATGATTCTTATCGTTTACGTTTCTTACATCCTGTGCTTAGAGGGAATTTGCTTAAATCATATAAGAATGGTTAAATTTTTCTACAGCCTCTTGATTCACCGATTTGCATAGAAGTTTTAAATTTTATCGTACAGGCCTTGAGGTTAAGAAAAAGACATATCTCGATTAACCAATTATGTATACGATTAATTTATGTGAATTTTTGTCATGGAAATGAATTATCTATTAGTGAGGATGGGGTTTTATTCATTTTAATATCTGCATAATGTTATATGATGGTCTTTTTAAAAAAATGTGCTTTCATGATTATTTTTTTAACAAAATCGAATAAAGATATGATGGTATAAATACAGAGGGTGTTAGTAGCTCTTTACAAACAAATCGATAAATAGATAAGTCTTTCTTCTGTTCGAAGTTACACTACCTTTATATTTTCACCTACCCTTTCCAAGTACATTTACAGTGCTCTTTTATGACTAAAAATCTATTTGGAGGAAGCAGGCTGGAAAAACTGAAAATGTACACAAAGCTCACAATCTCAGGCTGTTGGCATATCTTACGGGCTGGCCTTGCAAAGGTAACCTTCCAGGTTCCTGACGCCACACAGGCTCAGATAGGCCTCATACAGCAGGAGTCATAAGAGATAATTAAATGCATCCACATGAGTCATAAAAAGGCCGTAGCTGAAAGTGGGTTATGGCACTAAAGGCAACACCCTGTCAGAGTAAGGCCCAGTGTCTGGATTCACATCGAAGAGACTCTCCGCTTCCACATACTGCTAGTAAGTTCTCCAAATTGTACTAATCTTGATATTTATGCCATCTACGTGGTAATGACCTGGATTCCGTTACCCCAGAAGAAATTATTTTTCTCCACGTTGCTTATCCTTGCCGCCTTACATTGCTTACCATACCTTCAACCTTTCATCATGAATGCAAAGTATGTACGTAAAGTTATTGGTATATCACTACCTGGGCTGGAAGATCCAAGCTGTGTGCAATCTTGTCACTCCTTTGGCTAACAAGTCTCTTTGTGAAATACTTTCATTTTGCCTCTTTCTTGAAAAAATACAAAAAAGTGAAACCTAGCAATAAAATGTGCAAGACGATAAAAAGATTAAATAAAGCCTTGGGATTTATCCCTCATCTTAGCAGGAGCTTGGCTTCTGCATAGCCAAACGTTAGTGAAGTACATCCAAAACCATAGTTAGTTTGTGAGCTATGCAAAATTTTCTAACTCTCTTGTCCCATGGCCTAGTACAACCTTGTCCCGTACCACAATCTCCATATATCCTCCTGTACTCTTTCCCTTTCTTGTCCGTAGTCTCTATCATATTGCAATTTTGTACTGAGGTTCTAAGCATTACAGGTATTTTTATTCTCCATAAAACACGTACATTTAAATATATATGTGTGGGTATGTGTGTGTGTGTATATATATATATATATATATATATATATATATATATATATATATATATATATATATATATATATATATATATGTATCTATCCTACTGGCGGTCGCCAGTACATAGTTCTAGTTAGGACCTTGTTTTTATTCAAAAGCGTTTTTCTTTTGCCAATATCTTTGGCGCCGTATAACGAATCTTCACAAATGTTTCAAAACTAATGGCCCGCTCCGGTCAGCTCCTGTCTTGAAAGTTTCGGGGTGATTCGTCAAGCGGGGGCCGAGAAAAAAGGGGGTCCCAAAACGCATTTTCCCCATGTTAATTTCCATAGGAAACTTTAGACACAGCTACAGCCCGAATTGCTGAACGGAATTACACCAAATTTGGCAAAAAGGTAGCTCTTGGTTCAGAAAGTGACCTTTTTAGGTCTCGCATAGGCAGCGCATGTGCTGCCTCTACGAGGCATCAAGTAATCTGTATGTGTTGGCAAGCAGTCGGTAGTTTCTCCTGCCGCTTGCCATTTGGTGAATGTTGGCACAGCTCCTGTTAGCTGGCTTTTTACTGGCTGTTGATGACAAACTGACTTCCGTGTAGTCTGGAAGCAGCGGCCACTAACTACCATTTGCGTCCGCCAGATCGCACTTTTTTTTTTGTCGCGCATCTCTGCCTGACGTAAACATGGCAGCGGCGCATGCGCAAGGCTGCGGCAGGAGCCGGTGTGCGCGAGGGGCGGGCAGCGCATGCTGCTTGTTCTGTTTGCCCTGTCTGAGAAATGCACAAAACCGTGAGGGCAAGTTTTGCATCCAATGTGACAGCGAAAGACCAACACTCGGACAAGAAATGGACTAAAAGAAAAATTGTGTCTCTGAAGAGTGTCACTCGACACACGCCTGCCGTTTCTAAGCGCTATAATTATCAGGTGCTATTACCTAATTGTCCTGCTGAGACTCCACCCCGCGCCGTACTGATAACGGGAGATGTCAAAGCGCGAGCATTTAGCTGTCATCTTGTGCTTGGCCTGAGAGTTCACATGTGGAAAGTTCTGAGTTGTTGCTGGTGCACTCAGTTTCGCATCAGTCCATTGAGTTTACAAGGTCTCGGTGATGGCAACAATATAACCCGAGCAGCTCTGACCCTCGACCCCCGCCTGTGAAAGATGAGCAGATGTTGTAACTCAAAGCATTTGGTTTCACTTTCAGCCCGCATGCTTGTAGGCCACAGCTTGTAGTAGGGGTTATCGTGCTAGGTGCTACTGCTGTGCACCCTCGGTTCATGGGCCTGCCGAGTGCCCCTTGTCATACATTAGCCCCCCCCCCGTCACCCCGCCCCCTCTTCTCTCGGGGCCTCTATGCTGCCAGAAGTCTGAACAGCTCTGGGCCGCGCCTCTGTTTCAAAATACGTTTTGTAGCGCTGCTTTCGCGACACCTCAATATTTCAGAGCCTATCAGGGGTCATTGGAGTAACTGACATGCGCAGATATCAGCGCTTCACCCACAGGGCTTCGTGAGGTCGGTAGGGCTGGAGAGCAGCCAGTTACACGCCAGTAGAGCCCAGCTGCCACAGACTGCTCTGGTAGCATTGGATGTTTTATTATTTTGTATCTTGTTTTCAGACCTGGTACTCTGTGACAGTCATTCGTTCAAACTTAGCTCTCTCTGACGATCAGTCTCTGTCATTTAGACCTGGTGCTTGCGGACGGTGAATCATTCAGACCTGGTTGCCAATGACACATTAGTTATTCAGCTATGGTGCTTATTGATTATCAGTCATTCAGACCTGGTGCTTGCGGACGGTGAATCATTCAGACCTGGTTCTCAATGACACCCAGTCATTCAGCTATGGTGTTTATTGATGATCAGCCGTTCAGACCTAGTGCTCTTTGATTGTCAGACATTTAGACCTGTCAGCCAATCAAGGCTATGTGGTTCAAGTCCGCACATTATTCTGTTGCATATGGCTTCCACAGACGCCACCTTAGAAGATAAAGGCTTATGGCTGATGACACTGTGACACAAGTTGTCAAATAAGTTGGTTATGCTCTGGCTTGATGTCACAGCACCTGCACCGCCACCTCTGGCCCCAAAGAACCCACGGCACGTGTGAGAAAGACAGCACTGCTGCCAGTACCTTCAGCCAGGCACAGGAACCTGTTTAGGGAAGGCATGAGGGCCAATACAGAACGTCAGACCTATCCTGTATGCCCTAAAAGAAGCATTAGTGGGAGAGATGGATAATAGAGACACCAGATATGCGATTTTATTTCTGGCAGGCCCATAAAAACTCTTCAGGGGAGGGGGCGAGACTGGGATTTGTTGGGGGGGGGGGGGGGAAGGGAAATGCAGAGCACACAGAATTATAACTGGGTAGTTGCCATTAGGGGTTTTAAGCATGGCAGTCACCGAGAACCACTAGCGTGAATACCAGATTCCAAATCCAGTTAGTCGCTGCCTTGAAGTAGCAATAGAGGTAAACCAAGGCTGCTTCCCACTGCTGCTTTGTCAAAGGAATTCCAGGCTGCTCAGATAGGACTCTCTGAGAGCCTGTCAGTGCAGCATTGGCCCTCTGCTCCGAAGAGAGCAGAGAGCACAGCTTTGGGAAGGAAGGAGGACATGAGACACAGAGGGTGTTGACGCTGGGTGGCAGGAGGCCAGGATTTTCTTTTTAGGTTGAGCCTGGGCAGCGCATGTGCTGCTCTGCGAGGCATGCTGTATTAGAGTATAGACTTGAAGCCCCATCCACTCCACCCATATTTGTCATTGGCTTGTGTCATTGCCCTTCGTCAATGCTGGCTTGTGATTCGTAAATGGGGTTGTTAGTCCCTCCTTAGTACCACCTTGTCTTCATTTGTATCCTCCCATGAGGACCGGCCCTTTTACTTCTGTTACACGGTATGTCTTATTTAGTCTGTTAGCAGTATTTGCTTAAATGAGTTTCTCCTACTGCAGGCACGACATGCTTTCCTGCAACATTCAGCGCGCCATGCGCGCTTTCACTTTTCAAGCAGCCCAGGACAATGGCTGCCGTTTATTTGAAATGAAATGGGTCTGCATTTACAAGAGTTTGAGGTATTGACATTGTAAATGCCTTTTATTTATGTGTTAATTATCAAAACAGATAAAAGGCATTGTCATTTAAAATGCCAAAAGCTTAAACCCTCGCAAATGCGAGACATATTGCATTGCAAATGCTTGTTTTAAAATGGTGTCAATCCGTTCAGTAGTTTTTAAGAAATTCAAAAATAAAAAAATATCTATCTGGGCGGAGCCTAACCACACCTCATTGTGAGATCTGATTGGCTGTCAGCACTTCATCCTGGAATTGCTGGCAGCCATCTTGGGACCAATATACATGATAGCACCCCATTGAAATGCATTGTAGTGAATAGAAGATTTTGAGGGTCACCAAAAGGAGAACTATAAAGGGTGATAACAGACTTTAGTTACATTAGAATTCATTTGTTGATGGTACCATACTAATTTTAGGAATTGTGGTGTGTTATAAGGTGATTTTACCCTGTGAAAAACCTTCTGCTGGGATATCATGAATCCTGTTTGAGAGAACTATTTTCTCATGCTTGTCCCATAGAGGTTTGAAAGGTGCTCCAGAAGCTAAAATGAGAGCATATTTTCTGTAAATTCACATTATCTTTCTCAGTCATGTGAGAATGAAGTCTGACATTCTCAGTAAAACATGTACATCCAACAAGGGCAGAGACTGTCAGTTGATTCCTTTGTGTTCTACTGCATCTTCCCAGAGTGTCCTAGAAATTATGGTTAGTGCTGTAGAAAGAAAAACTAGGACATGTTTTAAGTGAGATCTCAAATATCTTCCTGTTATATTTCAACGGGAGCAGCCTGTCAGTTGATTCCTTTGTGTTCTACTGCAGCTTCCCAGAGTGTTCTAAAGAACAACTAGAGCGCTAACAGCCTTACTTATGACAAAAGTATGGCACACCTGAAGCCATCTTGATTGGAATAAACTGGTAACACTTAAAACATTTAATTTAAAAAGGAACAAAATGAGGGGGTTCATTTTGCCATAGAAATTATGGTTAGTGCTGCAGAAAGAAAAATGAGGGCATGTTTTAAGTGAGATCTCAAATCCTCTTCTATTTCATTAGAAAATTCTGACATGCAGACTGACGATCACTTTCAATACCAGCAGTAGACTTCCAGTTAACTCCCTGGTGAGCAGTAGCTTTACTACAGTGATCTAATGAGCAACTAGAGTGCTAACACTCTGAATTTATGGCAAATGTGTGACACATCTGAATGCCTTCTTGATGGAATCAAAGTAAAAAAAACTGAAAGCATTTCCTACTGAGGAGACTGCATTAAATGAGGAAATTATGAAACTTGATAACAAATAAGTCTCCCAAGATGGCCACCAGAGAAAAAGGAGCCCAAATGTAGCACAAATATCACCCAGATATAGCCCATGTATAGCCCAATGACAGAAGTGTGGAAAACACTTTTTATCCTTTGTTTTTTTGCAGTTTTATATAGTGCAGGCTGGTCAGATATTGGAGTGCTTTACAAGAGCATTGGTTACATCATACAAGGACAATCTCATTTTGGTTGTAGGCATGGGGAGATTAAGTGATTTGACCAGAATCACAGAATGTCGAGCTGAAGCAGAAACTCCAACTTGGTTCCCCAGTTGCAAAGTCTGCAGCTCTGGAAGTAACACCACATTCTCTCCCCTAAGCGTAACATTTAATCAAGTGGTCAACTGGATAAAAAAAGATAATTAATTTAAAAGTGCTTTGTCGCTATTTGAGAACTCAGAAAATATGTCCTCATTTTAGTTTTTTAGAACACTAACCATAATTTCTATGCAAATAAGACCATCTCATTCTATAATTTCTAAAGGAAATGCTTTAGGTATTACAGTTTTGATTACATCAAGATGACGTCAGGCGTGCCACACTTTTGTAATAAATATAGAATGTTAGCAATTTAGTTCTCTTGCCTCTTTCTGCACGTCTCTTGCCTCTTTCTGCACCTCTCTTGCCTCTTTCTGCACGTCTCTTGCCTCTTTCTGCACCTCTCTTGCCTCTTTCTGCACCTCTCTTGCCTCTTTCTGCACCTCTCTTGCCTCTTTCTGCACCTCTCTTGCCTCTTTCTGCACCTCTCTTGCCTCTTTCTGCACCTCTCTTGCCTCTTTCTGCACCTCTCTTGCCTCTTTCTGCACCCCTCTTGCCTCTTTCTGCACCCCTCTTGCCTCTTTCTGCACCCCTCTTGCCTCTTTCTGCACCCCTCTTGCCTCTTTCTGCACCCCTCTTGCCTCTTTCTGCACCCCTCTTGCCTCTTTCTCCACCCCTCTTGCCTCTTTCTCCACCCCTCTTGCCTCTTTCTCCACCCCTCTTGCCTCTTTCTCCACCCCTCTTGCCTCTTTCTGCACCTCTCTTGCCTCTTTCTGCACCTCTATCTGTACCTCTCTTGGCTTTCTACTCCACTCTTGCCTCTTTCTGCACCTCACTCTCTTGCCTCTTTCTGCACCTTTCTTTCTCTTTCAGCACGTCTTACCTATCTAGGTGTAGTTAGAAATTAGCATTTAAAAAACCTTTCAAATTCACTGAAAAAACCACAGGTTTCAGGGACGTTATAGTTAGAAATTAGCCTTTAAAAAACCGTAGACATTCACTGAAAAAAACCATACGTTTCAGGGACGTTATAGTTGGTTGGACATTTCACTAGTACAAAACCAGAGAAATTCGCGCGTTATAGTTAGTTGAGCTAACTATAACTCGCACTCCCGCAATGCACTGCTGATGAAGTCACATATTACATCATTCATGACATGGTCAGTGACATCACTGATGACATCTCAAATGACATCACTGATGACATCATCCAGTGACTATGTGTTTCTGTAAAGTTTAAATGTTTTATATATATATACCAAGGTGTATTGAAGAATGAGTGGGTGTATAAGTGTCTGAATAGATGATTTAGTAGGTGCGTGACTGACTGTATAAGTGAGTGATTAATCGTGTCTTACTGAATGCATGGGTTAGTGACTAAACTGTGTGAATGTCTATATTAGTCTGTCAGTTGGTGTGTAAGCGGCTGCATGGGTTGGTGAGTAGCTACATGAGTGTCTATGTGTTATTGATTGGTTGTCTGAGTATCTGTATGGGTGCCTGAGTGTCTCGGTGGGTGGGTGGGGGGTGTGTGACTTTGTGCATAGATGTGTGAGTAGGTGATTCACTGGGTGTATGGGTTCAAGAGTGCATGTTGAAACAGCTGTATGGGTGGGTGAGTGTGTGTATGGGTGTGTTGGTGAGTGAATGGATGTCTCAGTGGTACATGTGTGAGTAACTACATATGTGAAAGGCAGTATATGTGAGTGTTGGAGTATATACATGAGTATATGTTAGTGAGCGATTGTGAGTGGCTGTATGGATGAGTGTGTGCTTGTGTCAGTGATTGGAGAAGAGTAAGTATGTGTTAGTATCTGTATGAATAAGTGAAGTGGTGTGTGTATAACTGTATAGGTGAGTAAATGGGAGTGTGATTGATTCTTTGCATGACTGACTAGGTGTGTGAGTAACTCTATGGGTGAGTGGTGTGTGTGAGTGTCTGTATAGGTGTATGAGTGCATATGATAGTGCTGTATTGATGAGTGACTGCATGTATGAGTAACTGTATGGACGAATGAGTGGACATGTGTAGACCTAGGAATCAGTGAGTGGGTATGTAGTAACTGGTATTGGTGTGTCTATGGTTCCGAAAATGGTAGTCTGCATTTTAGAGTGGGTGTATCAAAGGTTATATTAGGGTGTGAGGAGGTGCATCAGATCATCACGTGGATGATGTCATTTGAGATGTCATCAGTGATGTCCCGGACCATGTCATGAATGATGTAATATGTGACGTCATCAGCAGTGCATTGCGGGGGCGCGAGTTATAGGTAGCTCAACTAACTATAACCGGCGAATTTCTCTGGTTTTGTACTAGTGAAATGTCCAACTAATTATAACGTCCCTGAAACCTATGGTTTTTTTCAGTGAATTTCTACGGTTTTTTAAAGGCTAATTTCTAACTATAACGTCCCTGAAACCGATGGTTTTTTCAGTGAATGGTGATCAAGGCTGTGGCAACACGGCCGAAACGCGTCATGCTGAAATTGCAATAAAGCACTTTATTTGAATCTCCACATTTGTGGTCCGTACCTGTCTTTCGTTACCAGAAGAGGTAATCCAGGACTTTGTGTCTTCAAATATATATATATATATATATATATATATATATATATATATATATATATATATATTTTATACATGTGTATGTATGTGTATATATGTATATACGTGTGTGTGTATATATGTATATACGTGTGTGGAAAAAACAATTATAAGCCCAAACATCAGCTCAGCAATTTCTGGAAGAATTAACTATTTTCTATCAAATAAAAAAGTCTCATTTTTGGAGAAAAAAAAATTATAAATCCCCACAAATAAGAGTTGTTTGCTTGGAAAAAGCACTGTTTTTGTCTTGATCTAGTAGCTTTTCTTTATTAGTTATCTATGTATTTGTCCTCAACCATCAGTGTTACTTTAAACCAATAAGCCTGTGTCCCTTTGCCATTTACAAAAAGGGTCTCCATTATGTGTCCCAAGTATCACCATTATACTAGAAATGCCTATCATATGCCAAATGTTTCTACTGGCGTTATATGAAGGGCTAGGCACCATAATGTGAAGGCTGCTCACAATGACAGGAATTATTCTTATGCCAAAGCAAGTATTCGGCCTGGGATAGGAACCATTTTAAACCCTCCCCTTGTTTTTAGAATATGTTTTGTTTTATGAAAACATAAAATGTATTCCAGTCATCTTCAAAGCAGCACAGTGCCACATAGTGAGAGGAGCTAATTTGGAATTCAGTTGTTGAATAACAATGAAAGTGAAAATAAAATTACCATGTTGAAATTAGAAAAAATTGACAAGTCTTCAGCTATGGGCCCGGTACTTCTAATTTCAAAATGTACTGGTTGAAGTTTCTCCAAAATAGAGATGACATTTCTAAGAATCAAACACCAGACTAACAAGTTAAGGAAGGCTTCCAACTATGCAATAGTAAGCATTTTGCAATCCTAATGGCTTTTACAAGCTATTTCTTCTGTAGCGGTGTCAGATGGGAATAGGTCTTTAAAGAGGACCATTGTAAGATGTAGTTCAATCCTGTGATTTAAACCAACGACTCGCATGCAGTAAAGCTTCCTGCAAGTTGTTGTCCTGTGTGGCAGCTTAGCAGCATACAGGCGAGGTTAGCTTGAAAACGTAAATCTCCAGCACTGTAATTTATTATTATTTTTTTTTAAATTTTTGATGCCAACTATTTTGCATTATGATCTTTTCAGTGCATGTGGTTGCCCAGCCTGGACTGATTTCTTTTTTAAACTCTTTCCATGTAAGTGACTCAATAGCATTTGGGGTTTGAATTCAGAGTTCAATTTCCCAGTTGTTTCTCTATTTCTTAAGCAGCATGTACTGTCATCTAAGAGGAGTTTGTACATTTTGGATGCTGGTGTTTTCCACTAGAAGGCGTCTGTTACTAATCCTGTTATTTTGAGAATTTTGCTGGTCTTGTTTGCAATGCCAACTCTTCTACTCTATCCCTCTCTTCTATTAATGGCATAAGAATTTTCCCCAAAATTATATAGTTGCATACATTACTCGTGGTACAATAATGGGTCTTCTGGAAAAAACTGATTTGTATGACAGAGCCACTGACTGTTACTTAGTTTATGATGTGTATACCATTTTAAAACCACCCGTGCCAGTCCATTATGTTACCAGCAACATAAATGTCAGTTTTGTCCCAAAGCAAACTTAAGTATTGTAGTCTAGGGCTCACCTCGAGGGTTGCACATATATACCAGCATGCGATTTAACTGTAACCAGGAAGTGAGGCTGAACTTTGACCACCAGGAAGTGAGGCCGATTTTTGACCATATCAGCTGCTAGTAACGATTGTTGACAGTAACCAGAGGAGACCCATCTGGGCAGGTCTGACTCACTTGCATGCAGCCAGAATTTCGTTCTGTGCTGAAATAATGGCCTGTGATAACTCACAAGGCCAGGAAAACCAAATTTCTTCAGAATTTGAAACTTTGTTTTCTGATGGTTAGGTGGGTTTGCAATTGTCACCTCAGAGGAAAATCTAAAAAGTTTTTCAATGACTTCCCAATAAATACTTTCACATAAGTAATTTAATACAGAAAGAATTATTGGTAAACTAAGTTTCTCTATATTACGCTTGGCCCAATGACTAAAATGCAGTTACTCCACCCTGCAATGTCTGTCAGTTTGATTATTTAATCCTTACACATTTGTTGTAATTATATTTTCAGTGTTCCTCGTTATTGTTATTCCTAGGTATTTTGTTTCCTTTGCCTGCAAGCAAAACTGTAATTGTTCATAATGTGGCTTCTAATCCTTGTCAAAATAGGTTGAGCCTGATTTGGAAAAATTAATCACATACCCTGAAACCAAACATTTTGACAAGATGTAAGATAGCTGGGATGGAGGTATCCGTTTCAAAGTATTTTTTACCAGCATTTCGTCGGCAAAAACAATGTTTTATGTTAATTACAACCTAATAATATCTCCGCAGATTCTAAGGCTAAATTGACACAACGGGAAGACAAAAGAGCAACCCTGTTTAGTTCCTTTTCCAAAATCCACTTCCTCTGATTAAATACCATTGGTAATAATGAATTCGTTGGATTCTTCATAAAAGGAAGTTAAAGTAGTACAGAATGATTCACCCAAGTTTGTTGCACTTCACATTGCTTGTCAATAACACACCCTACATTACCCCCAGGTCCCTTATGTCCTCGTCCCATTCAATACTATGTGGAGATAACCATCTCCCGACAGGAAAAAAAGATCAGAAGAATGCTGGGACACTAACCCCGCCCCTCCCATCGGGAGTACATAAGGGGTACTTACCCAGCATTCCGCCTGTTCTTTTTTTCTGTCTGTCGACAGAATGGTCTTGGATGCTGGTGCTGCTCCTGCTGGGCTGGGGTGGCGTGCGCTTCTTCTCTCCGCCCCCCCCCTGCCCGGCTGGCTTCGCGGGCGGGTTTTTTGTTATTGGTCTGCCTGCCGGGCTTGCTGGGAGGCAGGGCTGTTCCTGGCTGGAAATCCTGGTTACCGGCCCTTTGCGGCTGGTGCGCCGCCTCCCGGTTGCTTCCAGGTCGCTGAGCGCGTCTTTTCTGTGGCCTGGCCGGGGGAAGACGCGCTGCGTTTGATGTCCCGTGCATTCCGAAGCTGGATGTTGTTCCTGTTGGTGTTCCAGCCCCCACTCCGGGTAAGTCCCGCGTAGCGGTGTTTTGTTCGCTCGCATCTTCCTACGTTGTGAGTTGCGTCTTATCACCTCCAAGGGGGATTTCGCACTTTGAGGCACAGGCCTTAGGACGCATTGGTTGCACATGGTTGACAGCGTGGAACTGTGAAGTAAGTGCCTGAAAGTTATGGGAGTCATTACTACGCACGCGGCATCTAGGACATACATTTACAATGCAAAGGTAATGTTCTACTTTTGGCTGCTACGGCCGGCTTTGGTGCTGGGTTCAGGGTTCGTGTCTGGCGGTGGGCTCCGGGCATTTTGCTTGGTCTCCCCGTACCTCGTGATGTGGGGTGTGTCCGTCTGTGCGGCTTTGGGTCATAGTCGGATTTCCCTCCTGTTCCCTTTCTCGGAGTTGGTGTGGTGTCACCCTTCTTGTGGGGGCTGGGTCGCATGTTCTGCACAATGTTCCTGTTGGTAAGTGACTGCCGCATGGCTGGTCTGCATACTGCCTCCTGTGCGGCTTGTGTGACGCAGTGTTTCCGACGACTCCTTTGGTGTTGTGCTTCATGGCGCTGCCGGATTTGGGGCCTGGAGTCCCATGTTTGTTATCCCGGACAGTGCGCTTCCTTCGGGTTCGTGTGGTTCTGGGCACATCACTTACTCTCCCATGTTTATGGAATGCGTTTACTGTGTGGTGTCATGTATTTGTGTGATCCCTGATGTGTGTGCATACTCGTGTGGCACGCATGGATGCGGACTGGCGACATGCTCTCGCGCCTTTGCACCATGGCACACGGTTGTGTGCTTCCTGTCTGCCATTGGTTCTGGCCTGAAGGGATACGCTTTCAGCGCAAACTCCCACGGTTACCCGTTTGTTTTGCTGATCGTCGCTCGGTCTCCCTGGTGACGTGCTGCTCTCTGTTCCTTTCTGTGTAGCATGCTTTGCTTCTAATGCATTTTGGTGGCGGGGAGTCCGTCGATGGTGCCGTGGACGGGCGGTGTCTTTTGCTTCCTGTTCCTTGGGCTACTGCCTTTTCCTCACGTTTGGCAGGCTCATCCAGACTGGGCTGGGGAATGTTGTTGGGCTCTCCTCGGGTCCTGTGTTCTGCTATCGTTGTGCCACTGGCACAGGCTGTGTTGAAGTTCTGTTTCTTGTGTTGGGTGTCTTTACCCTGCGTTCTTCTCCTTGGCCATCGGGACTGTGCTCTTTCTTCTCGGCTCTGGCGTTGCCTTTGTGGCTTCCTTGGGCTGTCTGTTGGGGTGGGGGCCTTGTTCCTGGTGGTGTCCCCTCCTCCTCTCCAGGTTTGCGGGGGAGGGGCCTTCAGTATTCCGATGGGTGCTCTGCCTTTTCCCTGTTGCGGGTTTGCGGGGGCAGGGGTGGATGTGCTTGTTTGTGGCTACCTCTCCTATATGCTGCGGTCCGTCTCTTTTTTTTGGGGTCCGTTTCTTTGGGGATTTCTCGACCCTGGCCTGGACTTGGCATTCCCTGTGTCTCTGGGGTGGTGCTCTGTGCACCGGTTCCTCTGTGGGTCTCTGCCCGTTGCTTATCCTGGGGGATGTGCCTGTGGCTACGGTGCCAGGTTGTTGTCTCTGTCATCCTGCTGCTGTTCTGCCTCTCATGGTCCCTTTCCATTTTGCCTTTGCCTGCGCTTCTGCGTGGTTCTTCCTGACACGCTTGTTTGTGCTGCATTTTGCCCTGGTTGTCTGCTGGCCCTGGCTTTCGGGCTTGGTGCTGCGGCTCCTTGGCTGTGTCCTGGGCCTGGCAGTTGCAGTCCTGGCCTCCGGGTTTTTTTTGCCTGTGGCCTTTCCTCCCTGGGTGTGGCTTCTCTCCTGGTGGGGTCGCCCGCTTGGGTTTCTGGGTAGGGTTGGTTTCCTCTTTTTCTGCTTCCCCGGGCTGCTGGTTCTTGGCGGGCGCCGTGGTGCTGGTCTGGCCTACTTTTGGGGTCTGTCTCCCTTGCCGGTGTGCTACGGATACCCTGGTCGATCCTCTCTGCTCCTCGCTGCTGCGTGGTGTTCTGGGCGCCTCGTCTGCTCTGGTGCCTCAGTGGATTTTGGCTTCCCCTGGGGTGTCTTGTGTTTGGCCTCTTGGCTGTTGGCTGTGCTTCTTCCTTCGGCCTTTCCTCCCTGCTTCTTCTGATCTCGTCTGGTTTCAGTGGTGCTGCTGGGTGGCTGCTGTTTGTTGCCTGGATGGATTCCCCGGGTGCTGTTGGCCTCCGCTGGGTCTCTTCTGGCCTGTGGTATTCTTCTCCGGCTTGGTTCACTGCGGAGTGGGGGGGGGGAGGGGGGGTGTTGTCCCTGCCCTTTCTGGTGGTTCTTTTGCCAGAGTTGTGCCTCAGCTTTTCCCTGTACTCATGTTGTTCCGGGGGCTGTGTTTCGGTGGCTCCTGGTCTGCAGGCTTGCGGTTGCTTCTGCTTAGCCTTCGGCGGTACCTTTTTGTGGTTGCCTGTTGCCTTCGGCCTTCCTCCCTGTTGGCTCCTGTTCTTGGTTGGTCTGCTGGTTTCTGTTTGGTACGACCTGCTCGGGGTTGCCTGGTTGCGCTCTTGCTGCGGTCCTGGCCTGCCTGCTGGGGCTGTGTTGGAGGTTCGTTGGGTGGCCTGGCACTTCTTTGCTGGTGTCTTTTCTGCCTGTGGGGTGGCTGGTCCCTCTGCTATTGGGTTCCGGTCCTTGCTGGTGTGGTGTGGTGTGTTCCTGGGGTTGTGGCCTCTTGGTTCTGGCTGGGCCTGTTTGGGTCTGTCACCCACTCCTGTGTTCCCTGCTTGCCTCCTCTTGGGTTTCGTTTGGGCGGCGCCCGGGCTGTTTGCTCTCTGGCCTGTGCTCTGCTGGGGCCTTCCCTTCTTTGGCCTTCCCCCGGTTTTGGGTTGGGCCTTCGGGTCCTTCTTGTCGGACGGGTTGCTTGGCTTCGGCTTTGGCTTCCCGGCTGCGTCCTCAGTTGCAGTTTTCTGCCCTGGGGGTTCCTCCCCTGCGCGTGCCCTTCCTTGGGTCGTGCCGGGCTGTGGGGTTTGGTTTGCTTGTGCGTTTCGCCCTGGCTTCTGTTGTTTCTCTGGTCGGGATGTTTTTGTGTTTCCTCTCCCCTAGTGGGTTGGGGTTCCGTGCTGTGATGTTTGGGCCTGTCCCGCTCCTTCGGGACCTCTAGGGGTTGTTGGCCCTCGGTCTTGCTGGCCTCTGTGTTTTTGCCCCTGCCTTCTGCTTGGGCTGTTTATGGTAGTCTCTGCCTGGCCTGTCTCTGGTTGGGCTTGTCTGTTGGTTGTTGGCTCCCTTAGGGTTCCCTTGCTCTGGTCTTGGGTTCTCTGGGTCGTTTGACTGTCCGGTTGCACTCCTTCTCCGGTGTTCGGGGTGTGCTTTCTTCGGGCTGTGGCTTCCTGCTCCGGTTTCCGCCGGTTTGTGGTTGGGGTGTTTTGCTGGGGCTGTGTTCTGGGGTTCGCATGGTTCCTCCTGTTCCCCTTTCCTCTTTGTTTTTCCGGGTCTCTTGTCCTGGTTGGTTGCCCTTGTCGGTTCTTGCTGCTCGGGCGCCCTGGAGGTGCAGGTTCCCTTGGTGCCTTGTTTCCCGATCTCTCGGGGCCTGGTGGGTTGGTTTCCGGGGTTTGTTCTTCCTTCCCCGGGCCTTGGTTTTCCCTCTTTCCCTGTCCGTGGGCTCTGTCTCGCCTTCCGGGCTGGGTGCTGGTGGTCTGTCGGCTGGTGCTGGCCCTTTTTCTCCTGGGGCCTGTGGCTCTTTTGTGAGGTTCCGGGGGTTTGTCCTCTGGTCTCTCTGGGGTCGGGTCTTTTGCTTCCCTTCTCTTCTGGTTTGGTCCTGCCCTTGGTTGGCTTCTCGACCTTTTTTTTTTCCGGGGGCGCCTTTGGTTGTTTTTGGTTGGGGCTTCACGTTTCTCTGGCCCCCTTGTCCCCTGGGTGTTTCTTTTCTTTCCAGGGCCTGAGTTCGGCTGGCGTGGGTTCTCTGTGCTTGGGTTTGGCTCCTGTTGCCTGGGTTTGGCTTGCTGGCCTGGTGGCTCTTGGCCTTTCTCTTTGGGTAGCCTCCTCGCTGTTGTTTTCCTCTTGCCTCGGTTGGCTTGTGTGTCAGTGCTCTCCCCTTCTCTGGTTGGCTGTGGGGTGTTCCTGCTGTGGGCTGGTTGGCCTCTGTGGTCGGACTGGTCGTCTGGATGTTTTCCCGTTGTTTTGTTGGGTGCGTCCTGGATTGGTGGGGCTCCCTCTTGTGGGGGGCTCTGCCTAGGGTTTCGCCGGTTCTGCCTTTTGCTTCCTGCGGTTGCTACCTTGGTGTGGTTTCCTGGGTTGGCTTCTGTTTTGTTTGGGAAGGCCGGCTTTTCTGCTTTGGTATTCTCCACATAGTATTGAATGGGACGAGGACATAAGGGACCTGGGGGTAATGCTCTATTACTTACCGGTAATCTTCATTACTCCGGGTCCCGTTGTCCTCGTCCCATTCATACGCCCCGCCCTCCCTCCCGGACGGCCGGCCTTCCTGTTGTGGGCTTGGTTGTTCAGGCGGAATGCTGGGTAAGTACCCCTTATGTACTCCCGGTGGGAGGGGCGGGGTTAGTGTCCCAGCATTCTTCTGATCTTTTTTTCTGTCAGGAGATGGTTATCTCCACATAGTATTGAATGGGACGAGGACAACGGGACCCGGAGTAATGAAGATTACCGGTAAGTAATAGAGCATTGTCTAATGTCTCTTTGATGTCCACGCTCACTAATAAATTATGAGCTACACTATTTCTCTAAATTTGTTTTCAGCATATAACTTCCGATATTTGTTCTTCATATATTTTAATAATGCCAGATTGGTCTTTATACACCAGTTCTTTGATAGCCATGCCTAGATGCCCATATTTTCATGTTAAGCTTTCACAATCAAGGGGATCTTTGACTAGTTTTAGAAGTAAGATTATCTGTAATTCTTTTATTGAATTTGAAAAAATATTATTGTAAGTTATTTAGTAAAAAAGTTAGTTAACAATGTAGCTCTAAATTCAGCCGTAACTTTTTTATAGAATTGGGCAGATAGCCCTTTTAAGTTAATTTCCCAGTCCTGAAGTCGGGAATTGTTAGAGCTGCTTCTGTTTCAGAAATCAATTGAGTTGACTAATCAAAATTTGCAACTCAGTCTAGGTAACGGTAAATGAGATAAGAACTCAGATTATGTAGGGTGGCAAGGGATCCACACGACCTCTTGAAGTGTCGTTGTCTCCTACTTACCCATTCCCCCCGTGTGCAGCATGTAGTCGTATTGGAGTGAAATTCTATCTACACCCCATAGGTACATTTTAACTAGGTTCCGTCTCAATTTAGTTCATTTTATGGTGGCTTACCCACTGAGAGGTCAATGGATTAGAGAAAGGAGGGTCTGTCCTTGTGATGGTCGGTCTGTTCAATGTACTTTATCTTTTGCGCTTTTCTCGCTCTATTAGAGTGAGATTTTTAAGGCCTCCTATTCTAAATTCTATGCAGTGTAGGCAGGCCTTGTTGTTTTTACAATCTGTTCCTAACCAGCTGATATTCTCATCAATTGTAAATTATGTATCCTTGCTGTGAGCTTTAGGAAGCAATCTCCTGATTTTAATGCTATGACTATATCCAGTTGATTGTGTTTATCATGTTCCTATTGCTATATGCTACTTTATGCTTCAGAGCCACATGCTAGTTGTGGATACTAAATCCTATTACTTTTTAAACCTGTATTTCCTCTCATTATAGTGTTGACATGTCCCAGGCTTAGTTGTATGTGACGGTAGCGCCAGGTTGTCATAACCATTAACATGGTGGACCATTAGGTAGGTTTTTGATTTTAGTGTTGGACAGCCTGTGCTACTACATCAAAACTTTTGTGTTTAGCCATTGGGAGTGGGTACTGAGACATGTGACTCTGTTTTAAATTTATTGTCACTATATTAACTGTGCTGTTTTTATTGTATACATTTATGGTTTTTCATGTGAAAACTAAATAAAAATTACTACTTTAGAGGATTTCTTTTAAAGTTTACAGTGTTGCAAAGAGTGAGCAACATATATTGATACATTTTGCATCAGAGTGCTGTGTATCAAGGCGAATTCATTAATTTGTTATTCTACAGCTGTTTCAGTCTGTATGTCAATGTTCTATTTCTACCCCCGCGCCCCCCCCCCCTTCCCCGTCCAATATTTAGATTTAGTTTGAACAGGGAGAATTCAACTTTTGGGTATAGATTCTATTTTCATTGCACATAATATTAATGATCTTCAACCATAATGTTTCAGGCAATCCCTTATCCTTTGCTTAGTTTTCCAAAATATGACATTTATGGCTCAGTGTATCAAACTGAGATTCAGTTTGCTGTCTGGTCTTGGATTACTCGGATGTTAAGAGACTCCACACAAGCTTTTAGACCATTCCACATTGTGCAAGGATTCCAAACTCTGTCAGTATTACTATTTATGAAGTTATTTGTCTCCTCCCTCGCCTTACAGCAAAATGTGGCCATTTGTAAGACCCAGTAACACATTTTCCAGATGAGCATTTCTTCTCTTGAGATCTAGTTGGGAGGTTAATATGATAGCAATGTAAGCTGGTATATGAATGGAATTTATCCTAGTTGTCAGAGTGTTCTAAATAGTCTTGGAGTATGCCAAATTAAATTCCGTCCATGATAAAGTATTTTATACTGCAAGAAGAATACATAGTCCCTCGCTGTTGAGTTAGTTTCCAACAAAACAGCAAGGCCCAGAGTTGACCAGAAATGATGTAGAGCAGATCTTTTTTGAATTATGGATTCTCTGCTGTCATTACCATCTAGAAAATGGTCTGTTACATTGCTGTCACCTCTAATCACAAGTTTCGCATAATTCAATGTTGCTGGCAAACTTCTCTGATCCTTGAGAGTCTGCAGTGAATAAAAATGGCACCATCATATGAAAGCCCAAAATTCCCCAGTAATTGACACCATTAGTCCAGTGGCAGCATTACACTTTGCTGGGCACCATTATGTGATGAATGCACATACTATAACAGCATGCATCAGTTATCACTGGACTGCCAAGGCCATTTTACAGCCAATTTGGGCACAGTCTGCCATTAATGGACACATTGTGCCTAGAATTAACACCATTACCTCGGGGTCTGTTATGCCACCAGGGTAGGCAGCATTGTTCATTGGATGCCCACTGTAAAAAATGGATTATTATTTGGGATGGGTTACTACCCACCTCAAGGAATAATAACGACCCTTGTCAGGGGTAATCCTCCAAGTCACTAAATTAACGTGAGATCCACCAACTGGTAGCTATGGCACAGAGCAGACAAGCTTAACTTGCAGCAACGTGTAAAGTATTTATGCAGTACCAAAACAGTTATAAAGTCTAAATGGTAAACAATAAAGTCCCAAACCAAATTAGAAAAATAGAGTAAAGTGTAATAAACAAAATGACAACATGCAAGAAGCAGAACTGGAGTTATGAATTTTTTAACCTTTTAAGTAGAAATCATTCCAAAGCCACAAAGGTCTAATGTTAGTCAATTGTTGCCGTAGACTGGGACCAAGGCACAATTTCAGAGTGACCGCCATGGAGTGCAAATCGGATACACCAGTTCGCTTTGTCCTGGTCACACATTTTTCCTTCTGTCTTCTTCTTTAAAGTTCCAACCCACCACAGGAGTACAATTCTCAAGACCCCCAGGACCTGAAGGGAGGCGCTTAGAGACTCACAGGGTGTCATGACATCATAGCATGGTTGCCCACAAAATGCTACGAATTACTGCCATTACGACAGGGCCTGCATTATGCTGCTTGGACACCATTATTCCATGGATTCCCACAACATGTGATAATTTAACTTTATGCCAGGTCCAACATTATGCTAGGTGTCGCCATCATGATACAGTGGATGACCGCAGTGTACCAGAAATTGCCATGTACTGCTTGGCCAACATGAGAACAGCAGAGTTAATGTTTTTGGCAAGGATGTCTGCCTTATGCAAAGCATTATCACCATTGTGCCCATTTCCGCATTACACCAGTGGTGTACAGCACTGTGCAGCAGATATCCACATCATACCAAGAATTACAATCCTTTTGCCAGAGCTGCCAGTGTGTCAGAGTTGGGAACCATTATTCCATGAATTCAAACCGTGCCGGGACTTAACCATCATGATGCCATGGTGTGCCATATTAAGCCAGCAGTATCTTCGGGAGGAGGGGCTTTCTAAGGGAGCATTGACAGACGTAAGATAGGTTGTTAGGCTGTGATCTGTGAACACATTTAAAGCAATAAAGCGAAAGGGAAACCTCAATTTGAAGTATAATGGCATCCAACACAGGGTGCTATGGATGGACGAGCGATTAAAAAGTTGAACTACGTTTATTTGTGGTACTTGAAAGGAAGAAAATTGAGTACAAGTATGAGTCGGGTAAGCTCGTGGGGAAGAAAAAATACAATTTCTGCATACTATAAATATGTTAAAGTTACTAAGGTGTCATCCAATATTGGATGGCAAAATCACATCAGGTGTATCAATTCTGCCTCTCACTGCTGTGGGTGAATCTAGTGACCCATTGGGTGACCTCCAATGAGCTTTATCTTGCCTGCTGATTCCCTCACCCGCATTTTCAGCCTGTGATCCCTTTAGACGCATCTACTGGGAGGAGGAGCATCTTTACTTCTTCTCTTAATCTTATTAAACCCAGGTCTGACTATTTCCAAATATAATGTATGGCAATGCCTGTTACTTTGTGATTTCTGATAAATATCTCTGGTCCACTAAGACTCTGATCATGTTAGTTCTCAATCACATGTTGCAAAAAGAAAATCAGTTTTTGTACTTGCTAAAGTCTTCAATCTGCAGCCTGTTTGAATCTACTTTTCTCTCCTCTGCTCCTCTGTTCTCTTCCCCTGTGTTACCTCAAAGTGCCACCCTCACACCTCACAATATATACTCCATGTACTGGTTCTGCTCCCCTTCTTTGCTGCTCTTTTCCCCTTTACAGCCTCAGTTCCCTTTGTTTGCTTTCCCCCTGCTCTCTTTGCCCCCTTGTTTTTTCCTCTCTGGTGCCTACTGACTTTCTCGAGTTGTGCTTATCACCCCAAGAGCTGTGTACGCTTTATACTATAATCAAACTGCATTTTTATTGCTATATTGCAGAATTTGTTATGACAAACTATGCTTGTGTTAATAGTAAATGCTTGGTTAATGGTGGGTGGAACTGCACAAATTCACAAAGTTTCACTGCTGATAGACCATGCATTTTCCTCTACCTACCTGCTCTCCCAACAAAGCTTGTGGATTTGAAAGCTGACCGCACCCCACCTCCAGATGCACTCATTTGATGCCTGCTGGGATACCACTTGGTTGGGCCTGCAGCTGAGCCTAAGATGCAATAGTACCCACCCCCCTCCCACCCCCTGAGGCGCTTCAACTAAGGGCGGAGAAGACGAGGGCTGTTGCTTGCTTGGGCTGGAAAGCGCTGAGGGTCGGAGATGCTGCCTGTTTCGCAGTCTACAACCACACTGTAGAAAACATCCATAAACACAGCCATCCACACAGTCTCAACAAAATCACACCTCTCTCTACCAACAAACAAGGTCAATCCAACATCTGCTAACTCACCAAACTCTACCCAGTTGTATAACACAACTACATACCCTAGTTCTACCCCTGCACACACACCCCTACACAAACCACAACACTACCAAATACACATTTTGCTTATATACCAGTAAATTGCACAACTCCTACCTTTAATGCCTTTCCAAAGAAAACCCTTTCACTACCCTCTGCCTACTCGTAACATTGCCCTTGCCACCTCTCTGAACCCTTTAATCAGCCATCTATCATACCGCTTTACCACACAGCCCTCCTCTTCTTCACACAAAAAGATCTATAACAATGCTCTTTCAAAACACTGCTCCACCAATAAGGCAAAATCATTACCCTTCTGGGTCTACAACCAACTCTCAAAACCCCCGTTTGCCCAGTCTCGCACTATGCAGAGACTACTCTCACGCACAATCCCACCTCCTTCTACTTCAACTGACGCAACTCATTAGTCCTTCACACTCAGTCTGCACCTTAAGTCACCTTCTGGTGATTAGGCGTTTAGCAACGATCAGCCCCAGGGCTATGAAATGGGAGGTCACTTTTTGATCCTTAGTTCTGCTATAAATATGCTCTAAAAATACCAGCATAAATAACACGCATGAAAACCCATCTCTTCCTCACACTCTCCATGCATCAAATGCACCATTTACTCAATCACCAAAAACACCAAATCTCTCAATCACACATTGTTAGAAATGGGATTCCTCATTGGCTGAGGTATGATCTCCGGCCAGAGAGGAACCTCCACTCTAGTCAGGGTAAGCTAGATACCCAACCAGATAACCTATGCTCACTCTCTGGTAGCTTGACACAGAGCAGTCCTACTTATTTATAAAGGCACTGTGTAAAGTATTTGTGCAGCACACAGACAGAGTAACACAATGAATACACCACAAAAACACTCCACACAGACTTAGAAAAATAGAGAATATTTATCTGAGCAAAATGAGACCAAAATGACAAAACATCGAATCAGTAGAAGTCGAGATACATTTTTACAGATTAAATAAAAAAATAGTGCTTAGAAGTCACTAGCAGTCAAAAGGTTAGATTAGGTTGCAAGGGACCAGTGCAAACTGAAAGTTCAGGCCGACTGTGATCGACGACAGGCAGACTACTTGCCCCAGACAGGCACTGCTGAAGAAATACCTTGGCTGGAGCAAGATTCGAATTCGAGAGCCTGCGTAATCATCGATCCGTGCAAAAGGAGTCCCAAGTCTTCGAGCTCCGTTGAAATGAATGCAATGCATTGTCGTCGAGCTGCACAGTGTCGTCGTCAAGCTGTGCAGGGTGCGGAACTACTGTAGTCGAGCAGCCTCTACGTCAGCATCTAAGGGCTATGTGATGAAATTTCTCATGCAGTCGATGCAGTGCTTTGTTTTTTGTAGAAAACAGCTGCAGAACCCACTTCTGAGGCCCAGAGCTTGGAGGGGACACCTCAGGCAAGGGTAGGACTCGCAGAAGGCAGAGTCCAGCAGCGCCAGCAAAATTGTAGGAAGTCTTTTGTAACCCTGAGACTTCAAAAAACAGGAGGGAAGCCAGTAAGCCCTTGGAGATCACTTGGAGGGAAGGCAGAGTACAGGGACCACCTCACTATTAACTTAAGGTCACCTCACCTGGTTGACTCTCTATTTAAAGTTTTTCTACTTTCATGGCCGGGGCCTAGGTCCCATCCAAGTTCTCCCTTTGGGCTACTTTTTCAGACAACAGGAATCTCCATTTACATCAAGTCAAGGAGGTCGCCATCAGCAGGAGGGAGAGCGCCAAAATTTAGTGTCGAAGTCCAGAATTCCTTTTAGCCACTTAACTTCCCTTGCGGATCAAGACTGACTCATCCTTAATCTGGAAGAAGAAATGCAGACAGGTAACCACTAGGAAACTCTGGGGGAGACATTTCTTGTGCCTAGGGGGCGGGTATAGATGGAAGAATTGCGAGTTGCAAGTCTGAATATGGATGTTGAGGACTATGTACCCATCGTGCCTGGCCGAGGTGGCCAGGATACAACAATTGGGGCTAAGATTTAAGATCATGGAATATAGCGGGTATCCACAGTAAGCTGGCAAATGTGGACTGGCTTGCTGAAATAAAAGAAGCTGATATTTTTTGCAGGAAACTTGGTCACAGTAGGGCTTTAGTGGGGATGGTTATTCCTCCCTGTGTAGCAGTGCCATGCCTTCAAGCTCAGGGCGGGCCAAGAGGGGGCACATCCATCCCAATATTATTTAACCTTAAGGCACATCACCAAGAATTATCAGGCCCTGCTCTCACTTTCAGCTTATTCTCATTCAGACCCCCTACTCATTTGATTTGATCTTGATAAATTTGTATAACAATATATTTGATGTAAGAGTAACTGAGGTACTAGGGGAACTGGAGACCACCACAGATGCCTTTATTGAAGGCCACAACAGGGAGACACTAATACTTGGCGCAGAAGATTTTAATATCAAGCTCTGTGGCACCAATACAAACATGCATTGTGGAGCAAAAGACAAGGATGGAGGTGGATCCCCTAACTTTCAACACTGTCCAGTTGGGGACTTTATAAATAGGCTTTTGATAATGAGGAATTTGTTTTTTGCCAAAGAATTTGTCTGGCCCCTCGCCTCTCCCCACATATATGGGGTCTTCCAAGGGTAGTGATGTAGTGTGTTTCTTGCATGGCCCATTGTAGTTTTCCCTATGTTAGCTTAATGTTGCATGTGGTAGGCCACATTTCGTCAGCACATGTTACTACATAGCACGCTTGCCTTTGTGCAACATTGTATTTTCACGCAGAACCTGCACATGTTTTCGTGTTTTGTTTTCCTGGGTTTTAGTCTGGACAGTCCAGCAAGAGGTATGCAGTTCCTGTGGAGAGGGGCCGGAAGGTCAGTGGGTGAGGGGCCAATTGGCCAAAGGGCGTGTAAAGAGGCTCCAGGTGAGGGAAGGAAGGCAGGGGAGATAGCTCCAATAAGGAGCAAGTGCCCTCACACACCCCGAGAGGTGTCATGCTTCATCATAGGGCAGCTCCTCGTTGGGCCGGTGCTACAATTCCCAATTGGCCCCGCAGGAGGGCTCTTTGCCTGAGGTCTTCTGTGTTGTTTGCCGTCAGACCCCAGAAGATGGGGTGTTGGAGTGAATATGTGGTGAGTAGAGTCTGATTGAAAATGTGTCTAAAAATAGACATGAGTGTCCAAAAATCCTTTATTCGCTGGAAACTGATGCTGTGATTAAAACCGACTATGAGAGTCATGGCTGGCAAGGAGAATTAAACCTGCTACAGCTCAAGGTGAAAGGTGAAATGTGAAAGTGGTCAATTGGTCGACATGTTTCATGCCTTAGTTCCCCAAAAAGGATAAGTGGCATTTCATCAGGACCGGGGGGGGAGGGAATCCTCATCTACTCTGAAGTAGGGGAAACGGTCAAGAGTGTCCTAGGAAATACCATCCCTATAATTAGAATTCAAGTGTAATCCAGGGTGCAAGAGGGGTGTGGGTGTAAATGCCTACCTTCTGGATCGAACCTAGAAGGGGATGTAGAATACCCCAACCTGGACGTCCAAGACACTTGCAACACTGGCGAGGGCAAACAACCGGAGTTCCTGCGCATGGGACCTACCCACGTCCGGACATCGAGGGAGATGGGCACCGTGAACAAAGTAGAAACAACAATGCCCCTTGTTATTTTTTCTGGTCAGACACTAGCACCTAGACATAAGAGAATGCAGCTGCTGTCTGTGAGCACACATCTTGTCATATAATTGAGGGCAGGGGTTCTGAAAAAACCCACACGGAGCGAAGGTCCTGTAGCAAGACTACTGCGTCAGCTGACATGTAGAACATCCACCTATGTATGCTAAGGTACTGGGTCCGCCACTGATCCAGAGATCTTTGTTATCAATTAGCTTCACTAGAAGGGTGGGAAGGTTAAGCTAATCTGTCTTACAACATGACCGGGCTTTTTATGTTATATGGTTTGTTGATATTTTTGATATGCATTTGTTGTCTAATTGCGGCACAAATACTGCATCTTGGAGCACAATAGTTTAAATATTTTAAACTTTCTTCATGTCTCGTGTTTCTTATTGTGTACAAGTGAGAGAGCGAAAGGTTGTGTCCTGTTACCGTGATCCCTGAGAGGGTCGAGAGGGTTGTGTTCTGGGGTGCCAATTCACTCCTTTCTCTGGAAAGGTTAGGAGTGCAAATGACGCACTGTAGCTAGCCGGACTCCGGCTCATAGATACTGAGGTGATATAGTGACTCAGTCCCTACATGCTGATATTCTGTGGTCCCAGGCATAGTCTGTTCCTGAACAGAATCCCTGCAACATGGTACCCATCTTATTTGTGGGAACCCTGAGTAGCGCTTGTGCTCGTCCACAATACCTTCACACCTTTTACCGGGGGCATCCATGGTGCTAGGGGTTAATCCTCCACGTTTTTTAGGGATTACTAGTTCTGTTGGTTTTTCGAGCTTGAATATTAAAACGTTACAGCCCAATTTGTATTACACTTTGAATCCACTTTTTACTTCCTTATGGCGCAACCTGTTGCTATTGCGGCCAACTGCCGACCAACAGTCTGTGCACATTTGACACAACATGGAGTCCCTAATGCAGGGACCTCCTGTAATCTTTGTAGTTAAAACAGACGTAGCCTTCCGCTTTGACATTTTTTATTCTTGGGGCACATTTCTAGCTGTGGATGCAAACATGAACACTTTTCACGAATATACTACATCTCCATCACCTGCTGCATATAGACGTTATGCACGTCTTGAAATTCCTCACACCGTCTCGGAACATCAGACTTGGTTTAATAGCTCTCTTCCTAATGTCTCTTGGACAGTTCAAATGGGTCCCCTCAGTAATGAGGGGGCTGCTTGGCTGGGTAGACACCCTATCCGGATTTAGCCAATTTGAATCTTGTACAAACTTGCAGTTTGTACAATGTTATTGTCATCTCATACAGATGTCTTATGCAATTTATTTCGCGTACACTAATTGCTGGTCCAGCTAGACTTAGCCTGCAAGCCCAATTGCCTGCCGCGCCTGTTATTAGTCCTGTAATTGTTCATTCCGTTATGGGCAAACGTCCTACTAATTGTGAGGAAATTCCATTTTGGATTGCCAAAAATATTTATCAACTTGAAGCTGTTTTCCCTTACGGTACCAAAAGACAAGCACAGAATTTTAACTATGTGCTTACCCACTGGACTGGTTCCCACTTTGGCTGACTGCAACACCTGGGGGACTATTTTTGCCACAGTATACACTTTGTCATGGCATTCCCTCGATGGCCGTTCTCCCGAACATCCTCAAACAGATACAGAATGAACATGGGGCAGGCCCTGCCCTAGATTTGGCAATGAAATTGATGGGTAATTTTCCCGTAGTCTCTGAAATGATTCTTTCTAATATTAATGGTGAACAGCTTCTTTGGCTATACGCCATCAACTTACCATGGTGGCGGTTGCCGACCGCGAATGTGAGTTGCCTATAATTATTGCTAATGTATATACATCATTAGGACGCAATAGTTTGGGAACCAAACCTTCAGTACCACCATTTGGCAAGCCTAGTGCAGACATTAATTCCAGACCAGACCATGAATTTTCTAAAAAACCATGGGATAAATGTAAACAACAATAGAAAGGTAAACCTAGCTGAGGTTCTCCTCCCACCGGAGTCCTCTGAAGAGATGGTACGATTTTTGTGATCGCACTAAAATCAAGATCCCAGACAGGTATCAGGTTCCTGATGCACATTCTCCTCGTTCCTTTCAGGAATTGTCTGACCAGCAATACGCCCGAGGAAGACGATCAGATCGCAGACAAGAAGAGTATGTGAAACCGAAAAGGGAGACACAACGCACTTCTGACATGAAGATAAAGGAGGACAAAACCCCTCAATACACAGACCCATTTCAGAAAAAGAAAGTAGCAGCTTTGACTGCTAAATATGCCACAGACAGTAAGAACCCTTCTCCTGAACAAGAGCTGGGCAGTAACTCTCCTCGACAGCGCAACTGAAGTCGCCATAGTATGCTGGAATCTCCAGGAGTTTCTGGCAGTGAAAGCAACTGAAACATTTATTACAGTTGAAACCACAGACTCCAGCGTATCTTCTCTGGACAAATTATATTACTTACATATTCAAACTGAAGGTGCTGTTAAATGCACCATTAAAGCAATAATCTGGAATAATTTAACTATGTTTATGACATTCTATTGGCGGAGGTCGACTAGCCCCCTCCATTTGTACTTGCATCCCCCTAAAGTGAGGGTGTAATCATTCCTTCCTTTTCACACCTTGTCATTGACACGGTCAAACGAGTTTATGCATCTGAATGGCCCCTGCACTTCACCGTAATCATACCAGTTGTGATAAAGATTCCACTTATCATATTATTCCTATTCAGTCCACCCCACAGGTACAACCACAATATCCTATTAAATGGGACACTAAGGCGCCCGTTAAAGAAATTCTCTCCCAGTTGGAGTACCAGGGAGTAATTGAATCCTGTGTCTCTCAGATGAATAATCCTCTTTTTTTTTTTTTCTGTTCTAAAACCAGATCATTCCTATCCCATTGTCTTAGATTATAGAATCTTTATAGTCCTACACGCACATTTGCAGTGCAAAACACTCACAGTACAGCACTCATTAACAATGTAGTCTGTAAAAAAGACAAAACCACATTGGACATTTCCAACGTTTGTTTCAGTCACAGTTTGGCCCCGGAGAGCAGAGACTGGTCCACTTATAGCGCCTTAGGGTTTCAAATGCGCTATGCATGACTTCCTATGGGCTGTAAGAATAGCCCAGGAGTTTTTGCAACTCCAATAGTGTCAATTCTTCATAATGACCCTGACGCTCTGTCCTATGTAGACGATATCTACTTTACGGACGATTAATTGAATCCCATAATATTGGGATTTGCTGAACTTGGATACAAGTTCAACTTTAAGAAATCTAATATCGCTTTTCTGAGTGGCCTTTTCCTAGACTATGAACTTACAAATGAGGGAAAGAGTCTTGCCCCTCATTTATTTGGAGAAATGTGCCCAATTGCAACCCCCCAAACACACAAAATAGTCTCTACTGGGATTTCTAAATTTTGGCAGAACATATTCCTGATTATGTGCAGCACATCAAACCCCTTTATGCATTAATATGCCCTGATTTTTTTTTTCCCCCCCACAAGCTGGACATCAGAACACAGACCCACTCGGATCTTTACAATCTGATTTGCTTGAAACACATCACCTGCATACAGGTGTCAAAACCACAAACCTGGTCATACGAATTTTACTAGATGCCATTGGATTAATCTACATCACCATTAATGGTTGTATGACAGAAGCACGCGTGCCTCTACAACGCAGCCCCAACAACGAATGCATCATAACTCATGCCTTTACCACGCAATTTCATGGTAAAGGCATGATTGGTAAAGGGATATGCGTGGTAAAGATCACACCCCAGCCCCCCCACCTGTCTCCTTGTACAAAAAACTACCAGACCCCAGACCTGCCCTTGAGCCCTAAAACTGCCCCCAGCCCTGAAAACTGTCCCTCCCCCAGCGCCCTAAATCTCGGCCCCCATGTCCTAAAAACTACCCCACCCCCCATCCTGAGCCCTCAAACCCAGCCCCCTGCCCTAAAAACAACCCGACCACCCCATAGCCCTAAAACAACCCCCCAAAACCCAGCCGCGGTCCCACTTACCAGACCGCGTCCGGAACTTCGTCTCCCGATCCTTTCTCTTCCTGTGCCCGCCCATCCGCGCATCTAGACCATGCACTGCCTTAATCACACATATGCATGGTTAAGGCATATGTGTGGTTATGGCGAGCGTGGTTCCACTTGCGAGGAAACCGCACGTGTGGCTCAGCCTACATTGTAAAGGAAGTTTCCCCCTTCAATGAGGGTGAAACCGTGCCTATATCATATAAATCACAATTGTATTCCACAGCGAAAATGTTTTGCTTCCACTGAAATGTCTGCTGTGCAAATTGCCATCCTTTAAGAACGACCACTTGCTCAAGAGAAACGCATTGTCATCACTCTCATGCTGGCCTTAGAGGCTGTCATCCAAAGCTAGCGTTGCTAAGGCCCTCTATCCTAGATCAATAGAATGGGCTACATCCTTAACAGCTGTTGATGTCGACTTTGTCTTTGACCCTTCTTTACAAACACAAGAATTTTTACAGTATGAGCATATATATCCTTTGCCATCTACAGTTCTGCTTCTTGATCAGTATAAATATATTATTTACATTTACGGTTCTGCTCCGCCTGCCATGGGTTCTAAGCCGCAATATTCAGCTGCATTCGCCATCGTTATTGGTATTATACAAAGCTTAATGGGTTCCAAATGGTGGTTGTCGTTCTCGAATGGCTACAAGTGTCTTGTTAATTCCTCTAAGATTAAGGGAGGGTATGGCTCTGGGGGTTAGAGATGCGGGGATCTCTTACAAGCAAGTGGGCAGAATGTCTTGGGCTAAACATCCCCTCTTCCTCTCGCAAGAAGACAAGGCCAGATTGCCATCTGCTGTAAATGTTGCAGTTCCTGTTTGCGCAAAAATTAATTTACTTCTTGAAGCTTGGGAATGTTTTCAGGCTCATTCCCTGAGGCTTACAGTTTGTCAGTTTATGTCCCAAGTTCAGTTATAGATGCTACGCATGACCTGATGCATCTAAGGGTCTTATTAGCAATGCACGCAATAAGTCACTTCCCCTCTCCCCAGAATTTATCATGTGTTATACATTTCGGTTTCCCAAAGTTTTCACAGTAATGGGGAATAACATGCACATTTGGTGCAGTATGTGGATTTTGGTGCTTACTGCATCAAAATCTACATGCCCGGGTAAATACCATGCTTGTTCCTCTTTTAAATTCAATCAGCGTTGGCCTGGTGAAAATAATTGGGAGGTACAGACTTTTTCAAAACTGATAATTAATGTGCTCAATTAATTCAGCACATCTAGGAACTCCAACCCATGCGCAATGGAGGATTGAAACTAGGTTGATAGATAGAGCTGGTAACAAGATATGGTGGTCAATCCTCTATCCTAATGGATAACCAATGAAAATGGGTCACAAGTCCTTGTAAGATGAAGTCCAACTATCACTGTTTATTTTATGGCCCAAATAGTTCTAGTGAGCCAAAGTGTAAAGCTAAAAGTGCAGCCAACACGTGTTTTACCCCCTGTGGCACGCAGGCTTGGAGCTTATCAATTGCAAAAAAGAACAGATGATGGACGGAATGCTGAATCAATCGAACATTCACCCCCAGTCACAGACCTGGGTTAAATCATCGTTTTTATGCATGCCACGCCATTCCAGTTTGGACCCAGCCATATGCAAATCAGTCTTGACCCTGTTCCCCATAGGAACAGTCCAGCCCAAACTGCCAGGCCAGATCCTCCCCGGACCAGAAACAAGCATCCTAGGACCGGTTTCGGGATTTCACCTCATCAGCCAGGATAGCTTGAATCTGGTGGCATAGCGAGCACAGGACCCACGTTTTAGCATACCCATCCCACTTGGGGTGACAAATGCAAAAAGAACAGATGATGGACGGAATGCTGAATCAATCGAACATTCACCACCAATCACAGATCTGGGTCAAGTCCATCTATGTCTTTTGGGGTTTATCAAGGCGTATTATCTTTACTCCGTTCCTAATAACACTTGAGCATAAAAGCGTGCGTGTTTCTAAATCTCTCGAACCTCTCGTAAATGGGTGGGTCGAGAGATTTCATCACTCAAGGACTTGTGATCTATTTCCATTGGTTATCCATTAGGATAGCAGTGGTTCCCAATCTGTGCGCCGCGGCGCCCTGGTGCGCCCTCCAAAGTAGCCTGGGGCGCCGCGCTTCAAAGGTTTCAGATTTTCGAATTCGTCATAAATTGCCGGTAACATCTTTGAAATGTGCAGTTATTTAGTAAAAGCATAACACCTCTGTCCTCCAGATGGCAGCAGAGCATTCCTTATTGAGAGTGCAGAACCTAATGTTACTGATTGAGATGGATTTCTCGTATTTCCTGCTTAAGAAGCCAGCAACCAAATGCGAGGAAAAGCCGAGTGGAAAGAATATGGTGAGCGGAAACCTGGCGTGAACGGGGGAGAATGGGACAGGATAGGGAGAGAGAAAAGGGAGGAAGGTGGGAGGCGAATTTTGGTGGAGTGTCTAAAGCACAAAGAGAAAAAAGGGAAGGATATCAAAAGTTTCCTGTCTGTAACAACAAAGGAGGGAAGGTTAAGGTCTCACTCACGCAATTCTGTCAATATACTTGACAGAGATTTATCTAGTCCTGAGTTACCGCCTTGGTCACTGCAGAGAAGTGCTCTTGCACTCAAGCAGTCTGGCGCCTGGTTTGAAGCTGTGTGCTAGAGGAAAGTCCTCTGGTTTCCTGTAGAAGTGCTCAATCTGGGGGAATGCGGGGTTACCCATTGAGATTCTTTCACCTTAGGCACTGTATGGTGGGGATTGGTGTCAAAGGCCTATTGCCCCCTGGTTTTGGGTGGTATTCTTTCTTCCATTGAAGTTCAGCTCTGAATCAGGCCTTAGGCCTGCCTACACCCAGGGGCAAAACAAGCCCATTTATTTTCGAGGCTCGCCTTTGAAAGCATTTGGAGCTTAAGGTACTCATAAACCGAGACCCCGAGCCACTGCAAGTGCAGGAGAATGGTGCCCACCCGCACATGCCAGGGCCCATCACAGCAGCCAATCATTCCTGCCGATCTCGATGTGTATTGTGGGAAGGATGTGACTGTCATTCAACACGTTCAGTCCCAGTCTAAAATCTTTCACTAGCAGAGGGGTACACCGTAGGAAGAACACGCTGCCACAATAGCTGCTATGGGCATCGTGCATGCTAAAAAGGCATTGGCTAGTGACCGGGCAGAGGCCCTTCAGGAGTGCTGCAGAGTTTCTAAGGCGTCTCTAGACCATCACAGTGATCTAGACACTGCCTTAGTAAAACTGGCTTTATATATGTCATTGATGGTCAGACAGCCCACAGCATAGTTTTAGCTACAAAGTAACCACAAACATTTACTCTGAGAACAGACTGCAATATTTGGCTTCCTGAAGTTATAAAGTACATCTTCCTAAGGTAAATTAAGTCACTTTTTCCTTCTTATAAATATAAAAGAATTGACATTTATTGTGTGTGATAAATGTCCCAACTGAACTAGGCGTTCCATCCCATTCTACATCCGTCCACTCCACCCGCAAAAAAATGTCACATAATAATAGGGAGCCGCGGCCAACGATCAATAAGCCAAGGGAGCCATGGGTTGAAAAAGTTTGGGAACCACTGGGATAGAGGATTGGCCACCATATCTTGTTACCAGCTCTGTCAATCAATCTAGTTTAAGTCTCTTTCTTTAATGGGTTAGAGGTCCCCCATTCTGGACATCTGGCATAGTGAACTATCCCATTGAAAGAGGACAGACATCTCCGGGACTTTCAACCCCTTCTTTATATTGCAATGGAGGATTGCGCAGGAGCTCGAATTTACAAGACCAGTTGTAATCGGACTCATTAATTGTTTTGGCTTCGGACCTGAGAGGTTCGGGTTTAAAGGCTGCAACCTTTCAGATGACATTTCTGGGTGTCAAGAGGCCAGGAAGGCCCCAAGACCCTTATTAAGTCCTCCCTACACATCTTCACAGCAAAGGTGACAGCTTTCAACTCCTAACTCATGGGAGCGCATTTCGAAGGGTTTGTCATCTCTACTTTTAAATATTTTATTCGCGGCAATTCGAGCCTAAATAAGTTGACAGGAAAGTCTGACGGAGCCCTCCCTTTAAACAGGAGAAACTATAATGTCACGTATCTTTCATTAAATTACAAAACACGGTCTTCACGCTGTTAATTTCCGATCGTTTGCGAGACATCGTATCGCCTATACTGTTTTGACTAGATGTGATTGTAGTAAAAGTATTCCGTTTAATAATTTTTGTTGTTTAAAGTTTAAAATCGTAACGTTTTCCCTGTTGAAATCTGCGTTACCCAGTACAATAATTTATGCTGCTCTGCCGCCTAGCGGATTTCTATCGAATAACCTTAAGAATGTATGCACGGATAGTTCGTAGCCAATAGGTATTTATTACTAATGTCTTGGAATCAACAATGTTAATGTAGGGGTGAATAATAGTTTGCGGATAAATTCATGCCCACAGTCTCAAAATATCTTATTGTTTTTTTGTTATTCGTTCTAGAAAGGTAATTAAAAGCCACCCTTTAACAGATGATCGATCTCCTCTACTACAAAAAGATAATGTGGTGTTAATAACGAACCTTTGTGTCCCAAGTCTCAATCAGTCAAACGTTTATTTCGGCCAAAGTGATAAAAATGTGAGCACGTGTAAAAAACATTATAAACCCCTTTTTAGGAAAAAAAAAAAACCATTTCATTAAGTATAAAAGGCAAATCAAGGAAGAGCTTTATCACAAGCAGCCGAACAGGAACAAGTATTTTCTCATAATTAAACATAAATAGACATTTCATGAAATATCAAGTGCAAAGAAATTGATGGATGACTCCGAAAGCAGACGACAAAAGATGACAATGTAGTAGTGTTTGTAATCTCATCAGTGTCTTGAAAATTAAGAATGTTAAGTGTTTAGTCAACAAATAGTAGATTGCTAAAACACACCCTTGTCAAACACCGATTCTTTGCACTCTAAGATAAGTTATCTAATTAATGTAGAGAGAATTTAGTGATTGCCAAAACACACCCTTATCAAACACCGATTCTTTGCACTCAATAAGATAATAAATTATCTAATTAATTTAGATTTTGGCAATCACTTTTCTCTCTACATTAATTTATAAATAATTAGATAATTTGTTATCTTATTTAGTGCTACATTAATTAGATCATTTATTATCTTATTGAGTGCAAAGAATCGGTGTTTGACAAGGTTGTGTTTTGGCAATCACTAAATTCTCTCTCTACATTAATTACTCCTGCAGATGATCCAGGATCTGTCTACAGAATATTTTATGCAGGATATCTATTGAACTGATGGGTCTATAACTGGGATTTCCCTTCACCCCTTTTTATCGGTAGGCTCTTTTTCTGCCCCTTTCCAGGTCTCGGGAGATTAGCTCCCTTCAAAATAGTATTCATACTATATTTATTAGGCGGCCAAATCTGGGGCTCCGATTGCTAATGCTCTCCGGGTATCTTATCGGGCCCAGGAGCTTTCCCACTTTTCATAGATTCAATAGCCTTGATGGTTTCCTGCATCGTTATTACTAAAGTGGAGTACTATCTAACAAACCATCCATTGTTGTTGTAAGAGTAGAATTGACTAGGTGGAATTCAGAACAAAGGTCAGCAAAATGCTGAACCCAAACACTAAGGTGGATGTGGAACTAAACCAGATTTGTGTGCAAGCCTCCATGGGCTACAATATGCCAAAGGCTTTATCATTCCACTCAGCTGCTTTAGAAGGTCCTGCTAGTTGCCCTCTTCCCAAGATTTTCTACCTAAAGACTGAACTGATTTATACTCTAATCTTGTCTCGGTAATAGCTGCCACGTTACGAGAATCGACTTTTGATTTGCCTGCAGGGCTAGCTGTTTTACACTTCTTCAATTACTTGTAGCCTTCATTAGAACATCCCATGTTAGATCAAAAATGTACATATTAAAAAAAGTGATCACCTCTCCTGGATAAGGAAGGAGCCTTGTGATAACTATCATGTCTATGGATAACTTCCATGTCGATGAGATTAGACCTCGTATGTCTAACATGATGCAATCAATTTTGCTGCATCTGTTAGACTTGTGGCCGAAGATTCCTTGCCTTTGAATTATCCTCGGGCATCAGACTGGATCAGCAAATTTTTCGTGAGCAGTACCCCTGCGCACCGGTAGGTGGCAACGTTGACGTCTCGAAAAGGAGAAAGTCAAAGTACTCACTCTTACCTAGCTCCTGTCTGCCCTGGATCCTGGATGGTAGCTTTGGATTTGCAGGATGCATATTTTCACAATCCCGTCCTGCCTGCCCACAGGCGCTACCTGCGGTTCATGGTGTGCCGCAAGCACTTTCAGTTCTCTGTGCTCCCTTTTGGCCCCACCAGCGCTCTTCGGGTGTTCATCAAGGTTTTAGCAGTGGTTGCAGCTCATCTGCAGAGATCAGGGGTGCCAGCTGTCTCGACGACTGGCTGTTGAAGCCGGGGTTGCCCCAGGCTGTTGTCTCCCACCTCCAGACTACAGAGGACCTCCTGCATTCACTGGGGTTCACTATTAACATGCTGAAGTTATATCAGACTCCCTGTCAGACGCTCCCTTTCATCAGAGCTGTTCTGGGCATGGTGCAGTTTCGGACCTATTATCCCGAACGGCAAGTCCAGGTTATTTAGGCTATTATTCCGATGTTTCAGCCTCTATCCTGGATTTCAATGAGACTGGCTCTGAGGCTGCTGGGCCTCATGGCCTCCTGCATCCTACTTGTGACACATGCCCGTTGGCATATGCGAGATCTGCAGTGGGACATGAAGTGCCAGTGGGCGCAGCTTCAGGGGAATCTCTCTGACATGGTCCAGATCTCGAAAGGAACTGCCAAGGACCTGCAGTGGTGGCTTACAATCCGCAATTGGGTCAGCGGCAGACCCCTCTCCCTTCCCCAACCAGATCTGACAGTAGTGACATATGTGTCACTCCTGGGATTGGGAAGCCATCTGGGAGAGGTGGAGATCAGAGGACTCTGCTCTCGAGGAGACTCCAGATTCCACATCAACTTGTTGGAGCTTCGAGCGATCCGATTGGCATTGAAAGCTTTTTTACCCTCCATTCAGGGAAGGCTAGTGCAAGTGTTTACAGACAAAACCACCACTGTGTGGTGCTGCAACAAGCAGGGCGGGTTGAGGTGGTGGACCCTTTGTCAAGAGGCCCTGCATCTTTAGATGTGTCTGGAACTGCAGGGTATATCCCTGCTGGTTCAACATCTGGTGGGTCCTCTGAACGCCAGAGTGGACAAACTCAGCCGAAGATGCCTTGCGTTTCACGAGTGGCGTCTCCATCCGGAGGTGGTGCCAGGTCTTTCAGCAGTGGGGAGTGCCTTGTTTAGATCTGCTCTCCTCTAACAGGAACGCGCAATGTCAGCAGTCCTGCATGCTCTAGTTTCCATGGTGGCTCTCCCTCGGAGACGCTTTTTGTCTCCAGTGGAACTCGGGCCTTCTGGATGCCTTTCTGCCCATACCACTCCTACCCAGAGTTCTCAAGAAGATCAGGAACAACCTGGCCCAAGTCATCCTTGTGGCTCCAGATTGGACATGGAGAGTCTGATATCCCGAGCTGTTGAGCATGGCCATCGGTCCTCCGATCAGGCTGCCCCTTTGGGAAGATCTTCTGTCGCAGCAGCAGGGGAGTGTTTTCCACCTGAAACTGTCAACGCTCCGCCTTTTTGCATGGAGTTTGAGTAGCGACAGTTGACCACTTTTGACCTTCCACGTGAAGTCTGTAACGTTATTTTGGCAGCCAGGCGTCGTCCCACCAAGATGGTTTATGCATGCGGTTGGGCAAAATTTGTGGCATGGTGTTCTGAAAGACAAATTGATCCCCTCTCTGTCCCCCTTTCTCAGGTTCTCCTGTTTATCCTTTCCCTTGCCCAGCAGGGCTTCGCTCTGGCACTGTTAAGGGAGATCTTCTCAGCTTTTCTCCGGTTGCCTACCAACCTTCCCTTTCAAATACAAATGTACAATAGGGGATTGGGAAAGTTCTGCAACGTAAGTTTCCTCCCTTTCCTTGCATTATGCCTCTGTGGGTCCTTAATCTGGTCTTGGCGTTCCTGATGTGCATTCCTTTTGAGCCCTTACATAACTGTCCTCTCAGGCTCCTTAGCATCAAGACTGCCTTCCTGGTGGCAATAGCATCTGCCCGCAGGGCTTTAAGTGGGCCGGGTCTGTCCGGGTCTGAGCACCGGCAGTTATTTTCAGGGGGCCTCGAAACTGGTCTCTATCGGGCTCTATTTTCAAGCCTCTCAAAGGTAGTCCGTTTTTCTTTTTTTAGGTCAAGCCTATAGCGCGGGAATGCTACTGAGAGGAAGCACGACCGGCACGTAGGCTTCCGCTTTGCTTGTCTACCCACCTCAGCTCATCACATAGGCAGGGGAGTGCCACAGAAGCAGAAGTGGTGCCATAAATATATAAGCGTGCTTGCGCTGCATAATAAAGTCCACAACATGCGAGCCTCACTAATTCTGTGCTATAAGTGCTCTGGTTCAAGTAAAAAAAATACTTAATTATAGCACTATCGTCAATGACCACACTGGTGCAGTCCAACTTCCAGCACGGCCGGCAGTGGTGTCACTTAGTTAAGAGCCTGATGTTTTTTAAACATCTACTTTTATTGAGATGGCAGCGCGCACGAATGGCTTCTAAACGTGCCATGCCATCCCTACAGTCAGTGGTATATGAAGTGGAGTGCTGCCTGTGTCGGGAAGCTGTAGGCAGGGGACGCACAAGCACAATCTCACATAGCACAACACTGGGTGAGAGACCGTGGGTTAGAGACCGACTTTGGGGTGGCCCTTTTCTCAGAAAAATAAACATTCCGGCGTTTCTGATTGAACCAAGAAATGATGCATAAAAAATAGCTTGTGCCATTCTTCAGTATTCCTTTTTAACCTGGAAATTCAACCTCCAATGATTAATAATTTATATAGCTTTAAAATGCTTTTCACTTGTTTCCATTTTGTATGTGTTGCTATTATCTTATATTTCAAAGGGGGGAAATCCCAATATTGATGATCTTAACGTTTTTTTTAATTTTTTTTTACCTTTCTTGCTATACAAATATCAGACAGACCGGTAACTACTACTCATGTGTCAACCCTAATGATTGCACCAGTTCACGTGCCTTCTCACTGATGAGTCCACACCCTGCTCCCTTAAACTGGCAAGGTGCACACATGGCGCATCATACAATGTGGGGCATCTTCAAACACTTCGAGCTTTTGAGCTCACAGAGGTCGCCAGCTGTCATGTATAGACTTTTACATGTGGTAGGGCCAAAACAGCAAGCCTCACAATACAGAATATATTTCCTGGCTCACAACAGATGTTGCTTATACTTATATGTTGACCCACCCCTGTCAGACAGCTATAAAATGCCATTCCCTTCTAGATTTCTCTCTGCTCTGATCCAGCATGCATAGGTGTCCACCATTTCCAAATAAATATCGAATATCAGGCTTAGATTTACTTCATCCTAATTCAGATTCGTTTTCAATTACTTTTTGCCATACTCCCATGCGAAATAAGTAGCTGAATCCAGCATCCACGTGGGCATAAGGAAAAGTAACACAACAAAACGTGCATTTGTAAAGTGCATGTTCACCCTGAAGGGTATTGTAGGGATGGCAAATGATTACTTGTAGTTTGTCCTCCTTTTAAGGTTTATAAATTGTTCTTTAATTTTAGGTTGGGAATGTTGTCATGGCCCATGGGCCAGGAGGCCACTCATCTGTGAAGCGAGAACTCATAGTAGTTTGTTTCATCAAGCCAGGGTCACTAACCCAACCCAGGAGGTGCTCCATAATTGTCTAGATTGATTGTGCAGGACCTCAACTCCCTCTAGTGAATGATTGTTGGTGAATAGCATTTTTATAACGGATTGCCTATGTTCTATGGAGCGCAGACAAACAATTTGTGCAATGGCGAGGGTTGATGGGTCCCTGTTAGAGGACCTCACTAGCATTGCTTGATCTCCAGTCCATCTTCAGCTCTAGTCAGTCCTCTAGCATTGCTTGATCTCCAGTCCATCTTCAGCTCTAGTCAGTCAGTAAAGGAACCATTAGGAAGCTTTTTTTTACGTCTCGCCTAGGCAGCGCTAGCACTGTCTCTTCTACATATGCTGGATATAGGCATAAAGCTCCACCCACTTTACGCCCACCTTTTTAATTCACTCCAGTCACACTCCTTTGTAAATGGCTGCTTTTCATTAGTCAATAGGCTTAATAGACCCTCCTTAGTACCGCATTTTCTCTTCTTGTAACCTCCCATGAGGACACCCTCTGTTACATGTCACTTGATACCTTTTAATTACATCCTCGGAGCACTATTTTCTTAAATGTCTACAAGCATTTTTTTCCTGTTTGTTTACTTTTGCTACAATCGCGGCACCCTCAATTTAGCTTTAAACATCTTAAGCTAAAGCCCGGATGTGCAATGGCTTCAAAAGTAAAGACAGATTTTTTTTTTTTTTTAATCTTTTGCTTTACTTTTGAAGCTCTGGCATTACTGAAAGTTTGAGCTATTGGCGTTGCATTAATATTAGCAACGCCAATAGCTCAAACTTTCGCTCATGCGAGACCTATTGCATTGCAAATGCTTGTTTTTTATTGGACTGCAGTGAGAGCATGCACATCGATGTGCGCATGCTCATTTTGCTCACTACTGAGAAGTGGAGGTCGAGGCATGATGTCATAACGTCATGCCAGGTGAGCCGCGTTGTAGGAGGAAGGGAAATCCTTTTTAAAGAGAGCCATTTTCTCTCAGGATTTCCCTTCTCTTTTTGCAGGGCAGGAGCAACCTCGTCGTGGTGCCAGCCTTGACATCGTGGGATGATTAGGAGAGAGACGACCACAGGCTGCCTGCTCCAGCACGACCCTGCTCTGACCTTTCACACTGAGCGTCAAGGCTGCAGTGTAATCCAGCAACAAGTGAAGCGCAGAGAGGAACTAGTCTGCGTGATCCTGCCCCAGCCCTAACAGCACCAGGAAGTTAAAAAGTTGAAATCGATCTCCTGTTACTACATTAAAGTAATACACGCATATACTTGATTCCCAAAATTAATGAATTTGTGCCTTTATAAAACAAGCATTGGTAAATGAAAGAAGAAAAAAAGTTGAAATCGACCTACTTTTGGGAAATCCTGCAATAGATTTCTAAGTAATGTAAATAATTTTTACATGTTTTTTAAAGTGTTTGGTATTTTTATGGCTTATTCTTAATAAATATACCTTTTTGCCTATTTTATTATCCTTTGCTGGATGCGACTTTATGATTTTCCTAAGCACACAATGCTAGTTATCTTGATTTAGACCTCGCCCCCTACTTGGATAGGCCACACCCCTTTAAGAGGTTTGCCCCGCCCCTTTTAGAGCACCCCCAGTTTTTTTATCCCACTTAAAGCCCTGTCTGCCCGGCTGGTCCGTGAGCTTCAGGCCTCATCATCCAAGCCTCCTTATCCTAACATCTACCCAAACAAGCTGGTGCTTTGTATGAAAGCTTCCTTTCTTCCGAAAGTGGTACTCCATTTCATGTAGGCCAAACCATTACTCTGCCTACTTTTTATGCTCTGCCTCATCCCTCCAAGGAAGAGGAGTGACTTCATGTCTGGACCCGAAAAGAGCATTGACTTTCTACCTTGATCGCACACAAGAGTTATGGGTGGACCACCAGCTCCTTGTGGGGTATGTTGGAGCAAAGAAAGGATGGGCAGTACAGTAGAGGACCATCTCATTATGGATCGTACTCTGTATCAAAATCTGCTACGCATTGGCTAAGAAGCATCCCCTTATGGGTTTGCGTGCTCATTCCACCAAAGCTAAAGCAGCCACTACTGCATTAGCTCGCAGAGTTCCAGTCCTGAACATCTGCCAGGCAACAACGTGGGCTTCCCTTCACATGTTTACCAAACACTACTGTCTGGACAGTCTGGTCCATCAGGATGGGCACTTTGCCCGTTTGGTCCTGCAGGACTCCATGTGAAATTGGTCCGCAGGCCCACCTCCGAGGAGGTATTGCTTGGCTAAATATTCTACGGTAAGGAATCTGCGGCTAGAAGTCTCCATCAGATGAACAAGTTACTTACCTTCGGTAACGCCTTATCTGGTAGAGACACTATCGGACCACAGATTCCTTACCGACCCACCCATCCCCCCGCAAACTGATTTCTAGGGACTGGTCTTTCAGTGCCTTAGTTTTCTGCACCAGTGGTCAATCTTTTTGTGGCTCGGTGCTTCTGGCATGGAAAGTCGTGAAAAGTAACTTGCTCCTATATAGGCTCCGCGAACGTCACTTCGGCACAGACTATGCCTATGACGTCTTGCAGAGCCGAAATACACCACTTACTGGTGCGCAGGGGTGATCTCTTGTTATGTATCGGTCAAGCAGTATCCTGCACAGAAGGTCGGCCTACTCCTTTTCCCCTAGACTAGCCTGCATTGGTGGATTGTCTTGATGCATGTCAGTCATCAGGGGGATTCGCACGGCAGTCAGATGATCTTCGTCATGTTTTGTAACTTTAGTTTCTGCAAATCTGTTTCACCACGATTTTCTTAATAATCTATTCGCTTAAAGCCTGGTATTTGCCTTTACTATCTGAATTGCCGTGACCTTTATTTTTAGTAATCTGTTTCCGTAATTTGAGAATAAGAAAATGTTTAACCATTAAGCAGTGCCCCAGCATACCATAGTTAACAGTGAACCTCTGGCGAATAGGTTTTTCTTAACAAAAAAATGTATGGTGAACAAACCGATGTATAAACCAACTTCGCTTTTCCGTCCGCGCTTGTGTGACAATTGCCCACAGACTTTAGAAAGCCAGAGGTACTAGAACTCATTGTTAGTTTGTGGTCATGTTTCTGCTTTGCGAACCGAAGTTTTACCCCACTGTGGCCCGTATAAATTGTGATATTTGGGTAATCACCGTGATGTATGGTAAAGGTGGTCACTTTCCCATAATACTGTAAGCAAGCTGTAAACCAAAGCTGCTATTAGTGATTCCTTCTATACCACCGCACAAATGTTGACTTTTAACTAGCAGGGCAGCACTGTTTATAGTCCCAGCACCACTTTTGCAGCAGATAGTCATTATTATAACCTTTCTAGCCATTATTACAATCTTTTTTTAGGTTCTTAATTTGTTATTTTTTTGTCTTTCTACAGGCAGTAGGCACGGACACTCTGAATAGTATAGCACTAAAGTTCAACATCACTCCGAATAAACTTGTGGAACTCAACAGGCTGTTCACACACACAATTGTGCCTGGGAAGGTAAGTCATTATTAGCTGTCGATCTGTTCCATTTTCTATACAAAAAGTGGGATTACTGACTCTAGCATTTGTAATTGATTAATGCGCTGTGGAGTGCTTTTGAGTTCGGCTTTAGTTTTGTGGCTGCATGTGCTGTTGCAGATGTTAGGTCTGTTCACACTTTAGCATAACCTGTGCATGCCTTAATTATTTCATCACCCCTTGCCACGCCCCTTACCAAATACCAATCATAGGGAATCTGGATCTGTGTTGAACTGCAGGTATGGGTCATTTCATTTCAGAGAGCCACGCACTTTGTATCCTTGCTCAATTTGTCATTTCTCTTAGACCAAGTCCGCCCCCCCTCCCCAAGGTTCCTGGTCTTGTGTAATGTCGCGGGGCCGAACCTAAAACCCACAAAGCCTCTAAACCAGAGTAAACACCCCTGCTCTGAACTCAGCATTCTGCCACTGCATAGCTACCCACCACCGGTGGCTCCACTACCTCTGGCACTTCTACCATCGTAGGTTAGTGTGGCAGACGGAAGAGACAGCAGCACTAACTGCTCCGAATAGATCAGGTAAACAATTTGTATGTTCAACAGCTATCAGAATATTGCTTCTGAAAAAGTATAATGTGGTGTCTTTTCGTTGCCATGCATTGTGTCCCCTGCTGCTCCGCCAGAGTGAATATAATGTAATTAGAATGCTGGTGTGTGCGTGGGGAGTGTCAGTTGAGTGTGTGGGCTGAGCAGCAAGGATGCTGATCCCGGTGGGGCTTCCTCACTACCATCTTGACCTGTAATCTGAGACTCCTACTTTAAGAATAGACCTGATCCTGTTTCATTGGAATACTGGCTACTCTGCATCTTCATTTACCACATATACTTTGGCAGCAACATATCTAATCAGAGAGGATGTAGACCAACCCACACCAAAGCAGACCTTTTACATAGGTGTACTGGTGCACCATGATTCCTTAATGTGGATTTTGATCCAGACACTCAGCTATGTCTCTCTTCAGTAGCAAAAACAGCATGACATGGTCTTGGTGTGGCAGCTACTGGTTGCATAGACCATATGTACTGTTGACAGTAATACCCAATTTGCTTAGGTCAGTTGAAGGGTGAGACCATTCCGTTTCTCGCAATGAGTTCTGTGCTACATAAAGAAATTGTCTTCACTCTCATGCATTTAAAGTGGGACAATGTATTTGTAGCCTTCCACCTTTCTGCGCCTTGCTGCAAACCCGCCACCAGAATAGAAAACCATCACCGGCAGCCCTACTTAGGCTTGCGGGCAGAGAATACTTATGACAAACTGCTGTAGAAGTGCAGAGTTCCTTGGAGATAGAGTAGACGTCTGTTACAAACTCTGGCAATGGAAAAAAAAAATTATTTTTTTAATCCCAGCAGTTAAAACAAGTTAACTGCAACAAAAACTACCTAGCACCCGAAAAAATTCATGACCTGATTGAATATCAATATAAAGTTCTCTACTAGCGTCTTGGATGTACCAGGCCTTAACTGTTTATACATTCATTTGTCAATTTCTTATGTAATGGAGCTGAGCTACAAATCATTCTCAAAAATGTTTGCCTTTACATACGGTTTCTGGGTCCAACAACTAGTAGATGGGGGGGAATAATGCACAGCATATGATCCTAGAGGATCTTCAGGCTGCAAAAGTATTGTTACAGGCAAGTAACGCGTTTCTTACCACCTTCCAGCAGCAAAACGAGTTTCAACATTGATATTGTCTTACGCGTTTCCTAGCCTTTGCTTATCCACATAAGAATGGTCATGCTTTGCCTCCCTAGTGCCTTTGTGTACCCCTGTTGAACTCCACTTCAGAGAATCGAAACCTTCACACCGAGGCTAAACCCAAGGAATCTGAGCTCTAACTTGTAATGCTTGTTACACATTCTATCTTCTTTTTCATAATCAGGCAAACCTAAAAGACCTCGCACTCAAAGCTTGTGGACTGTTTGTTACTTGCATAAACATGGACTTCGTTCCCACCAACCCACCCACAAAAGAAGAGTACATTTGCATAAGTTAATAGTGCCTGCGTGTCTTCTGAGGAGTCACCTGTGTGCATTTGGGAACCTCCGTCTTGACCCCTAGCCACAGCACCGCTCCAGTCTCATCACTGATGTCCTTTATACCACCACTAAACCTCTTGACTCGATGATGCAACAGCATTTGACCCCTTGTTTCACGTCCAGTGCCATCATCTTATCCCTCACTGCCCACAGCTACCTCCATTTTGTTGTATGAGTGGTTATGCAAAGTGCATTAAGTGGAAACTACAGATGGCAAACGCAGCTTTGAGGTATAGTGGGCAACACTTGAACTTATGGTGACTGCAATCAATTTTGTGATGACCGCTTATATTGGCATTTATTTTTCTTTCCGGCACGAGTTATGAAGGAGTATTCACTGGTACAGAAACACTGAATGGGTTCTACATGTCCTAGCACAGTAAAGTATTTAAAGATTTTATTTTTCTGGCAAGTTGTTAAGGATGGACATTTGTCCCACTTGGCCGCAATGTTTGAGATTTTGAAGGTGCTATTTCTCCTGTGACACAAGCTTTCATTTGCTGTGTGTGACTTGTTTCTACAGAAAGAGTCGTCTCTGATAGACTTGTATCAGTGTATTTTTAAATAAGTAGAAAATAATACTTAGATTAAATATGTTTGATTAGCATAACCAGGCTTTACTTTGCATGACTAGACTGTAGTCAGCCTGCATTGACATTCGCTTTGCATTAACAGAGAAAATGTGGCTTTCAAAATTAAATGAACGAGTTTCCTTAGTGCATATTTCTCTCGTGTTTTTCATTTGCAGAAAATAAATTAGACTTCATTTTGTGATGGTGTTTATTTTGCAGAGCTGAAATATATTAATTTGTGTTCAAGAAGGAAACCATGTGCTGGATGTTTCTGCACTGCCAACATATTCAGAGTTCTTTGCATGGGTCTGCTCTAAGCAATTGCACTGTGTATTGTTTTCACTTGTTGCATAAATGTCACATTTTTCCCCTCATCCCCTATTATTGATTTATTCTACCTATGGATGAAAGTAGGTGTTCCTTAATGTTTACTTGGTGTATCATCTACTCAAAAGATAGTTTATTAGTACAGCCCTATGATGTCAAATCATACCATGTTGAAAGTGTAGTTTTCATTGCCTGAACCTATGAAATGTGCCCTATTTGGGATGCGTGCCAGACCTTTTTTGCTTTCTGAACTGAGCAGACTCTACATTGGTCTGTCTAATTATTTATACTTCGACTTTTTGCTTACTTTCTCAAAGACAGACTCCATGTTGGTCTGTCTAGTTTTGCTGAACTTTACTTAGGTTCTGGCTCTTTGCTTGCTTTTGAGGACCTTTATTGTGATACCTTCTGCAGTTTGCCTTATTTGAATCAATATTGATGTTGTTTTGAATTTGATTAACTAAAACCTTTTGCCTTCTGTAATGGTTCTTAAATTTGAATAAACCTTTATCATTTGACTTTGGCCTGTGAAAGTTTTCTTTATTGGCATGGGGCTATAGTCTATTGAGTCGCATGTTCCTGATCCTGCATCTCAACCCTTTTAATTTATGAGTAAAGTGTTGACACTTGTAAATGGTAATTCTGTTGAAGAGGGGTGATGCTTTTGGTTACTGCAGCACACTTTGAAGTTTTGGATTATTTAGTTGTTCATTCAAAACAGTATTTCAACGTGTAGCCTATTATTCAGAATGTGTTGTAAAGTGAATTGCAGTGGGTGACTCACTCAGCCCCCCCCCCCCCCCCAAAAGTGTCTCCTTCACATTTAAAAAAATAAGTGGATCTACAATAATTTTTTTCTTCTCAGTATCCAGGGTGAATTTTCGGAATCCCTATGATTGCCATGGGAGGAGTCCGGTTAAGAATACTGAACTGAAGTTGTCTCTAACTTGTTAGTGTGTTATAACGTACAACTTCTGCTCTTGATATAAACTTACTGCGTTTTCATTTCAGTACTTTAATGAGTGGCAATAAATGCATTAATCTGGTAAAAACAGTAACTTCTTGTTTATGCTTAGGCTGCTTTTAATATATGCCCAATCTGTTTGGTGACCTTTTAAAATAATGCAAATGTAATCCAAAGTAATCATTTTCATTTTAAAAGTTGCACTTTTAGGCCATCATCCTCCGAGAAAGTAATAAATCTGCACCCAGAGGTTTCTGACCACCCACAGTTGAAGAATTGCTCGTTTAAGGAATTCACCCTTTTTCTTTCGAGATGACATCTGAAAACCGGCGCTTGTGTTGCAACTTTCTAGATATGGTTTTCGAAATGTTCTGTGAATTTCTTACTTGCATGCAAGAATAACAAGCATTAAAAATGCAATAGGTCTCGCCTTTTATTAAGTTAAACCCATTTGCTTTGCTATACAATACCATAAGCAAAGCAAATTGCTTTAACTTGATCAAAGGCGAGACCTATTGCAGCAGTAAGCAACTGAAAGGTGACCAGCAAACCTTTGCGATGGGGTTTCCCGGTGCAGGACTGGTACCGCCATGTTTAGTAACTCGACCAGTGCCAGCTAGAAAAACTTTTGTTTAAATACGCAGATAATGCAGTTGACGATTTATTATCTATCATTACAAAAAGGGGGTTGTTTACAATAGTAGATTTATCCGTGTAGAGAACTTTTCTTTGTAATGTGAATATGCCCGGGTTCTACTAGGGGATACAGGCGTCCCCACTGTATAGGCAGTGATGATTAATTATGTGGCAAAGCCATACTAATGCAGAACGCCACAGGAACGCATCATCCAAGTGGGCCTGCATACAGGCACTAGGCAGACAACCATTAACCAACACCCTACTAACGATGCACAACAGCAGCCTCATACTACAAACCAAAGCGCCGTGAGCCACAATTAGATATACAGGGGCTACATAAATACTACATTAGAATGCTCCAGTGAGAAAGAAGAGTTTCTGTCACCTTAAAAGGATGCACTTATCAAGTCAACCAGCCACACCTTGTAGAGGTGAACAGACAACCTGAGGAATAGCCCAATCGCATTTTGCACGGTAATTGCACTAGGCACTTTCTGCAATTAAGGGATTGTTGGCGCTCAAGATCATGGCAAAAAATACGTAATGCATGCACCCACGCCTCACCTGGCCGTCCCCCTTGGTGAGCAATATATCATTTATAGAGTGCACTGGCCTGCCTTCTGAACGGATCGCTCCAATTCACTTCGGTGTAAGCCTAGAACTGAACTGGCCTCAAGCACTTATCTATAGTTAAATGGTGCCAGTAACAGCTCAGATGTGTAAAGGTCCATGTGTCCATGTGGCAGCAATGGGCATTACCAGATGTGATCACATCTGACCCTAGTGCTTCGATTCCAAGAAAAAGGTATGGTTTACATAGTGGAGATACCGAGTAAGAGCGGACCAGTTACAAATATTTACATAAAAAAAAAAAAAAATGCTGCACCTTTTATAAGGTCCAGATCACAGGGATGCGTAGACTCCGTAGTTCATCCAGAAGTGAATATCGTTTACTGCTAAGGCAATGGAGAGCCTAGAGCGCGCTGTAGATAATCACTAATACTTTGTCATGCCCTAATCTCCTGAGCTCTTAACGGCGCACGTCTTCTTGTGACCCTAGCTGCTTCCTTCGCACTAATGGAGACGCTTACTTAAGTCAGACGCCTTTGCAGTTACGCAGACTGTCGAAGAGGCCTAGTCAGCTTTCCATCCTTCCGAGGTCGCTAAAATGAGTACCATTAAATTGGTTAACATTAACCCCTGCAATTTACAGCGATTTATAAAATGCGTAAATGCAGCAAGAGGGGCAAAATTAAAAAACGAAATCCAACAGCATCTTTCTGTATGCCCATCGTCCCAGAGGTTCAATGAAAAACAAACTCGGCCGTTCCCACCTCTTATCTCTAAGGCCGGGGGAGGGGTAGTCAACAGCACACCGACCACTGAAGGAGCATTGTTATGGCAACGCTCCCGCTTAACATACCCAGCACTGTTTAAACTCCACACAAGACAAAAGTTATGACTGTCGACAGAGCCGTGCAAACCACCATCATAAAAGCAGGGAACAAGTTTACAGTGTGAAAAAAAAAAAAAAAAAACGTCCGAAGCAAATAAAAAACCTGCTTGTTGAAAAAAAGCACTTAAAACTAGTAATTATGCTCCTGAAATGACGCAAAGCCCGAGTGCATTAATCATTAAAGGGAAGGGGCCATATTGACAGAACCCATTGTCTGCCCGGAGAACACTCGTCTTGTGCACAGCAGCTGCCAGGTCGTATTAGCTGGATAAAAAGGGGACACTTGTGAGCGCGGAGCAGGCCAACGTAAAGGGCAAACATTTTTTACCCCTTTTCGCGGCCGCCATTATTTAATGTGTACAAAAAAAAGTTTTCGATGGGGTGCGCAGCCCGTCCTGCTAGTGGTGGGTGTGAAAGCATGCATAGCGTGCTTCTAGAACAAAACTAGTGTACACAAACACACTGCCTCCTGTGACCGTTTGCAGCTGCGGAATGGAATAAAAAAGTGCTTACCCACTAATTAGAAGACAGTGTCTACCGCCGCCAGTAAAACATCCAATCCCGGTGGGCGGGGCCAAAAGCGGACAGGGTGGCAACCAGGAGGGATTAAAATGCCTCCGATGCAATCATTACACTGTCTTTTGCATAATTCGTGACGCCAAACGACGCGCACGAATGAAAACTGCAGGCGGAGCAGAAACACGACTTCGGAATTCGTATTGATTCCAAGAAGCCCTCGCATGGCGAGAGCAGCGCGCAGGCGAGACCTAAAAATGTGTATATTCTCACGAGCAAAAAAAAGAAAAAGTGCAGTTCAGATGCAAAATGTCGTTTTGTTTTTTTTTGTTTGTTTTTTTGCTTTTGGAAGGTGTTACTATTCCATTTTTATCCTGCAACCCATTCACTTAGTCCTGACAGGAGCAAAACTCCAGCCATTTCAAGACGGGGGCAGCTGGTAATCTTTGAAAGTGGTGAGGCGAGCGAAGTGACCCACAGCTTCCCAAAAAACTCAATTAAACAACCCCTCCCTCCAAAAGCCAAAATAAAACATAAAAACAAACTAAATCACTACACTGACATGCATTACACATTTGTAATAAATAAAATAATATTAAATGGTACTTACCCACGGGCTGCGCATACTCCTCGGTGTTCTTCTGCAATCTGTGGCATGAAGAGCACCCCTAACCAATCCAGGCACTGCTCTCATGCTGTTAACCAGCATGAGAGAAGCACCAGGATTGGATGTAGCGGGTTGGCTGGACACTTCAGGCTCTGGAAGCCTGTGCTTACTCTCTACCCAGCTGTCTATGACCGCTCGTGTTGGAGAGCTTCAAAGTGCACGTGTCGTGCTGGCCTTCATAAGACAGCTGGCCAAATTGACTTGCACACTTGGAGTGTCTGGCTAGCCACTGCTCCAGTCCACCATTCTGGTAATCGGCAGCTGAGGACACACCCGCATGGCTCCCAGGTTGGGGGTGGACTGCCGACTGAAGCACGCCTCGGTGAAAAATAAAATGGCAATTAAATAATTTCATTGGCATTTTATTTTTCACATTTATGTGCCGCTCGCAGCGCCCTCATGAAGAAACCGCCGCTGTTTCCAGAGTGAGAAGGATTTGAAAGATGTTTTGTGAATAACTAAAACCAATGGGTGCTGGATGGACGGGTGCGGGAGGTTCTGTAGGCCCCAAGATAACACTGCAGGCGGTCACAAGGGGAATGAGCCATTAATAGGCCTATACATTTTGTTCTTAACTTGTCACATTTGCTGTGAGTTCAAAGACCGGGGTCCAGTGTCCTTCAATGTGTTCATACAGACTGCTGCTTGCTTAACATGGAGATGGGTATTTGTTTTTCCATTGCTTTCTGGCAAATGGAGGGAATTTTGTAATGTGAAACAAGTGACTATGTTGCTGGAGTACAGAAAGCATGAAAAGAAAGGCTGCAAAATATCGAATGTTTTCTTGCACACAAAATGTAAATACTTATATACATGAACTTTACAAACTTTAAGATGTATCGGTAGTAAGAAAAGTTCAAATGAGGCACATTCTGATGTAATTCTGAGGTGTAAGGGGGAAAATCTAAACAAACCAAGACACTTCAATTGTGTGATGTCCAAATGAAAATTATGCGCAGAAATCCGATATTCAAACATTATCATTTGCGCTACTTAAGTTTTAGAGAAAAGCTGCAGGACTGTTGCAAACTTAGTTCCCATTTCAAGGCGCTCTCTGCAAAAGGCAGCACCCCCTGTTTTAGTCTTATTTAGGACAATGTGCTTCACAATGCACCACTAAATACACTCTACTTTCCCACCATTCTTCTGCCAAGGGTGTGGCTCAGGTTCTATACATTGTGTAGCACTTGGATTTTTTCAACTCCTATGGCTTTTCTGACACAACATTGACAGCAGCACCCTCTCCCTTCTGAAATTTGTTGCAGCGCCACTGCCACAAACATCTGTGAATGCAGCATTTAAAGTTTAAAAGCAATAAAAAGTAACAAGCATCTGCACTGCAATAGGTCTCGCATTTACGCGAGTTTGAGCTATTAGCATTGTAAATGAAATGACAATGCCTTTTATTTATGTCTTGGTTTTTAAAACCTAAATAAAAGGCATTGTCATTTACAATGCCAATAGCTTAAACTCTCGGAAATGCGAGACCTTTTGCATTGCAAATGCGTGTGTGTGCGTGTGTGCGTGTGTGCGTGCGTGTGTGCGTGTGTGTGTGTGTGTCTCTCTCGCAAACCGAAGGTAGCAGAAGGAGCACAGACTGGGTGGATGTGGGGAAGCAAAACTGAGGGTGCGAGTGTAGGTTGGTAAAAATGATGGCGCGGTGGGGGAAGCAAACATGAGCGAGAGCAACGTTAAACTGGGGGTGAAAGCACACCCTTTACACGTAATCTGAGCCGAGGAGCAAAGCGCAGCAAGCTGCCACTTTAGAACTGGAGAACTGCTCAGTAAAGCGCTCCAATACCTTCCTGTCTGATTCACGCTTGCGGGAGAGTGTGTCCAAAGAGACGTTTGCAGCCAAAGTTTTTCTGTTTTGGATCCATTTCACAGAGGAACAAATTGAGAAAAAATTGTAAGAGCCCTTTGTTGAAGTCATGGTTTTTAGCAAGTGAGCGGAGGAGCAAACCTAAAGCATATTCATGTTTAACATATTTGTTCGTTCAGAAAATAAACACACCAGATCTAGCGGAATTTACACCACGCACCTTTGACCTCCCTAAAGTTATCGCTGAGTGCCCTCTTCTGTCTCCCATGGCCCCGGAAGAGCTCCCCGTTTGCTCCTAGTTAAACAAGCCGGTGGTCACAACTGCGCATGAGACCCTCCTGCAGTAAGAGAAACTCATTAAAGAAAATAGTGCTTACAGACTAAAGAAGACGTACCGTTTAAAAGGGCCAATCCTCATGGGAGGTTACAAATGAAGACAAGGCGGTACTAAGGAGGGACTAACAAGCCTAATAACGAATCAGAAGCCAGCATTTACGAAGGACAATGACACAAGCCAATGACAAATATGGGCGGAGAGTGGGTGGGGCTTCAAGTATACTCCAATACAGCATGGCTCGCAGAGCAGCGCATGCGCTGCCCATGCTCGACCTAAAAATGATGTCCTCTAATGGTAGCATGCATATATATGTTCTCATCAAAAAGTATAAAATGGATCATTTATTAAAAAAATAACAATAATTATGGAAAATAGGCAGAAATTGGTTCACAGGGTCTGGCGCTGAAGTAGACTTTTAGACTGATGTGCACATGCGAAATTCTGTTACTCAGTGAAGAGAGCCAATGGATTATGTGGGTTGACCAATTCCTCCATGCTTTATGTTGTGGTGGGCAGAAGCAAAAAGTGAATGACACTTGAACAGACCAATGGATGAAGAAGTCAGAAGTGCTGTATATTTGTGTGCAAATATGTATATCATTAAGTACCATTCAAAAAAATAAAATGATAGGAGTAAATAATTTCATGTTCACTAAGGATTTAAATAAAGTGATTTAGCAGTCGTTGTAGGGCTTACAGTGAAGTTTCATTGAAAGAAAACAGGCATGGTGTTAATTATGATTGAAAATTTCCTCAGTCCACCAGAGGTGCAGAACAGGAGTAGTTTTAAATTAACACACAAGTAAACGGAGCATACTTATGTACAAGGACAAATTTCAGTGAAATCCTTATTTTTTTTTCTCTCCAGAAGCTTGTCCTTCTGCTCAAAACTCGGGTCACCACCCCCAAATTCATTTCAAGTTTGCCAGCCCGTTGGATATTTAGTTTAAAGCTCCTCTCGCATTTGACGTCTTTCAAACACGGTACGACACTGCCACCTCGTGGCTCTTCTGAATTTCGTATTCATCCAATTAAAACAAGGACCTAAAGGCTATTCTTTGTTTTAAAGGTAGCCAGTGAAGTTCCTTCAAGGAGTTTGATGCAGGCGATTGATTCTCTTGGTCTGTCTAGAGCCAGTTTTGCAGCTGATTTTTGGACTTGGTACAGTCTGTTTACCAGATAGTCCGGGACGCCTAACAGTAAGGCATTGCAGTAATCGAGCCTGCTTAGTATTACGCTGTGTACAATCAGAGATTTTGTATGTGGGGGCAGCAGAGGTAGGAGTTTCCTTAGTCCACGGAGTGGTGTGAAGCAGGCACCTGTGACTTAGTTTACGTGACTTCATGGATAGTTTGCTGTCAAAGGTGACCCCCAGATTGCAAACTGCTTCTGAGTATTTCAAATCTTTAACTGTTGTTAGGCTTCCACCATCCCTATAAGTGGAGAATCAAGGTTTTAATCGATTTGCGAAATTGTAAGTGATCATAACAAAACCGAAGATTAAGCAGGAGTTGTTTCCACAAGGAGACTGGATTTCTCTCTGGGTTTCTGCATCTGCTGCAGAAATATGTATGCCACCTGCAGGGAATCCTTCTGATGTCAAAGAAATGAGTTTCAGTGAATTGGGTCATATAATGACACCTGGCACTTATGGTGTCAGGAGGCCACTGACAAGGACGTGGCTGCGCTGATATTTATATACCAGTGCATGGAACATGTTAGGCAAGACAGACCCCTTTGGTAGTGTAGTTGGCCCCCGCTTATGATGGCATTTGAGAGGGGAAAAAACTAAAATGAGATAAAGGTATTGGCTAAACACCAGCAGAAGATCACAGAAGAAATAAAGCGCAAATAAGAAACAATAACAGACCTAACAGGAATAAAACTGAATAATGGCCCTACCAGGAGCTAAAGGTACAGTTTAAGTAGAATTGTTTTCTCTAAAAGCCCTAAAAAGTTTATGGCAGTGAACAGCCTTAAAAAAACATAGAAACATGAAGTGTGGATATAGATCTGTGGCAGATTTATGTTCACACAAATGCAAGCATTTGAGAGGGAAAAAACCTAAAGTAAGATAAAGGTATTGGCCAAACACCAGCAGACGATCACCGAAGAAATGAATAGCAAATAAGAAACTATAACAAACCTAAAAGGACTGAAATTGAATAATTGTCCACCAAGGAGCTACAGGTACAGTTGAAGTGAAATGGTTTTCTCTAAAAGCCCAAAAAATGTATGGCAGTTAACAGCCTTAAAAAAACATAGAAGTGTGTATATAAATCTGTGGCAGATTAAGTCTCTAACCTGAACTAAGTCTGCAGGGACCAGCCAGTTTTGTAAGAGGTTTCCGCACAAAGGAAAAAGTTAAATTCCTACTCGGCCTTTCTTAAGTGGGTCTGTTGTGGCCTTCAGGACAATTGTTGGTGCACGGTGTGTTAATATGTCCCAATAAACTGACCACCTGACCCCATATCATGAGGATACTGTCTCCATTCCTAAATATTTCATTAACAAATCATTAACTTCAGGTATATTATTCTAATTAATGAATGAAAGCAAAAAGACTGCAACACCCAGAATGCATTAGGCTATCACACAAATGTCCAGGCCCGGCAGCTGTGCCCATAATGACCTGGAGGGAGGTGGTAACACTGTCTCAAACTGGGCATCATATGTGCTTTCGGCAACTCCCACAGATCCCTGGGGCTCGCTTTTCCCAACACCACTGCAACAATGTTTTGGTCCCACTTGCTTCAGTGTCGTGGTAGGAGGGCGGAGTGCGAGGTCTTCACCGTCCACCGGAGGATAAAATGTAAAAGAAGAAAAAACAATTCTCGAACTGGAGCTGTACCTTGTTTGGCGCTTTGAGTAACTAGATAAGGACTCCGAAGAGCCTGTGAAAGGTCCTTCACAGGGGCCTGATGGACTGGGCAGGGGAGTCTTCACAAGCAGGCGCGGTGCGTCCATTGGGGCGTTGCCCCCCCGCCCGTGCCCGCAGCTCCCTCGGCGTCTCTGAACTTAGTTTACTTAAGTTCAGAGACGCCGAGGGAGAACTGAGTCTGACAATCCTGTCAATCAGCATGACGTCGGACCGCCCACCCCCTTCAGAGTCTGAAGGGGGTGGGCGGTCCGGCGTTATGTTGACTGACGTGCATTGTCAGACCAGCCAGGGAAAGGCAGCAGCACAAGTGCGCATGAGTGGGGAAGGTGAGCGAATTTTTCGCCCGTGCCCAATCATGCGCACTTGTGTTTCCACTGGCTTGCGCATGCCCATTAGGAGCCCCTCGGTCTCCTAATGGGCAGGCGGTGGGCGAAGAGTAACCGTGCCCTCAGCCAATCCTGGCACTGCAGCAGCGCCAGGATTGGCTGAGGGGTTGCCACTCCAGTGCTGTTCCTGTTTGAAGAGGCGCCATTGCCAACGCGGACCAGGAGCAGAGGCGGTCAGGTAAGTTTTTGTTTTCTAAATTTTATTCTCCCTCGGCCCCCACCCGACCCCCCCCCCGTGAGTACTGCGAGCCGCGGCTGGATTTGTACATCACGTTTCCGTGAAAATATGCGCTCTACTGTTAGGCACTGTTGTTGGTAGAAATGTGCACTCTGATACCCTGATTTGCAGAGTGGTGGTCGTTGCAATAGTTATTGTGTGTCACTAGTTAAAGAACTCGAATGTGTAAGCGGCTAAGCACACCGATCTCCTGATCGTAGGACATTTTAGTGGACATGTACATTGATTTGCACAGATACGAATTTCACATCGTGCGGGCACCTCTGGCTAACTGGTATCAGAATAAGTGTGTTGGGCAACTAGGTCTCACAAATCTGTTATCAAACTATATTTCCTATTGAGGTAGCCCAGAAGTGCGAGTAGCGTGTGCAAGAGCTGAACCTGGAGTGAGTCACACCACTTTACACTGCCTCACAGACTGGCGGTGAGTGCGTGGGAAGGACCGAGTTCAGAGGGAGCGGCAGTTCACCGAGGTGTCCCACATCACTGATGCCGCCAGTTTGTGATAGGGGATAGTTCAGAGGCTAGCATAGTGCCGAACTCGCTACAATACTGTGGTGCGAGCGCTAAAGAGGTCAGTGGTGTGAAGCGGTGGCTCACCACAGTGTGTGTTGGGCACTAGGCGCTATCTCGAGATGTCACGCAAACACTTATCATGCGAGTGTGTAGTGGGGGCAAACACAGGTGAATAGTGTGGCGAGCTGCATGTCCTTAAAACATTGAAGGCAGGTGTGTGGGAAGAGCAAGGGTGCAGTTCATAGACAGGTGAGCAGGGCGTGGGCTCTGCCACAAACACTACTGTGGTGGTTTGGTGTGTGTGTGTAGGGGACGCAGACCAGTCTGAGGTGAGATGAGCTGCATACATGCCACACAAACTGCTGTTCGACTGTGCGGGGCGAGTTCAGACAATTGTGAGCAGTTCATGGAGCTGTACTACAAGGAAGTTTGTGGGGAAAAGACAACTTTCCACAGCATGGGCCAGTAGCCGTAATAACTAATCTAACTCCAGTCCTGGACTCGTTGGGCGGGGGTTAATAAATGAAAAAAAAAAAACTGTTAGGAAAGTTTGGGAAAGCAGTAATTTTGATCGCGGTAAGTGCTTCCATAAGAGTTCGCTCTAGTGAGAAAAGAAAATGTCAACATGGCGTAAGGGACAGGTAAAGATTAGGGTGAGTATGCTGCTGAGCACTTACTTCACAAACACCATATGGCCAATGCGGACGGTGAGGGCAGGTTAGGCGCGAGGTCATCAGTGCACGAGTACGGTGGAGTTCAGACCAGAGGGGGCAGAGCAGCATGCCCAGGTGTCCCAAGGATGTTGGTGGTGCAAGTATAGCAGACAGTGCTTTAAATGGGCAGATACTCAGTCACTGAGTGCCTGCACTTCTTTCAGAACTTGAAACGGAGAGTGCCTACACTTCTTAGTGGGCGTTCAATACTTTTAATGGAAGTGTACCGGCCCTTCTCGATAGCACACAGGTACCCTGGGACTGTGTGTATCTACACTTCTATAACACCATTTTAACCACTGATAGGGGGTGGCAGCGTGAGTTGAAAAGTGTGCACACTCACGTGTTGCGCGAGCGTTTGGGGACTGGGGTATTGCCGAGCACTAAGTTGTCTCTCAAACCGTGGTGCTGAGAGAGCGGGAGCACAAAGCAGGCTCGCAGTGTGGTGGGCAGTGCACTATAGTGAGTGGACCCGAAACCACTGGTGCTGCGAGTTTGTATCACATTGAAAAGTGAAGGGTGGCAGTATGTGCTCTCACCACGGATTATGCTCGTTTTATTTCCTGCTCCGCCCGTGCTATGGAAGAGGCGTTTCAGTGTCTGTTTAATGACCTTAATAACCCGCTGTGTTGTGTTTCAGTTTTATGACATTAATCGCTTGCTGTGTTTGTTCAATGACCTTAATCTCGCGCTCGTTGTTTTTGTTTAATGACGTTAATCTCGCGCTTTGTTGGTTTCCAGGAGTTTACGACTTGAGGACTTTGAGTGTTTTACATCAGCTGTGAGATTGCAGCCGCTGTTTGCAGAGTCCACAGTTACCACCAGTGCGGTTTGTGCTCTCACTGCTGGTCTGTTAAAGGGAGGGCTGGATGCCGCTTGTAGCATTAGACACCAGATGGGACTTCTGTCCCTCTGTCCCCGCCTCCCACCTGCCCACATAAACACACTTGGTGTGCTATTCAGGCACCCCGGCGGTCTGTTTCTTAGTTGTTTGAAACAGAGGGCGCATGAGGTGCTCATTGCTAATGCACACTCGTGTGTCTTGGAACACGTGCGAGTGGGCTGTCTTTTCTCACACAGGGTGGAGTGTGCACTGTTTGTGTTTTGAAGTCCAGTGGTTCTGAGTGTAACAGCTTCTTGTCGTGAACCTGCCTCGGAGAGTGAAGAGAGAGGCGCTATATTTTAGCAACACTTGGGCACCACAGATTGTAGGGACCGCATTGTTTGTACTGCCTTAACCCTGCCTGCTGGCTGATACGAGCAGACGTAGCGAGCTTTCTCTGGAGCCCTGAGAGGGCTGTCTTCCGCTCTGTTTGCTATGTTAAGTGCCTCCAAGTGACTCACCCACTTAAGGTTCCCTGGCAGCTCTAACCCAGATTCACGAGCAGCTGGCCTTAAAAACCACAGAGGTCATTGATTGGGGATATTCCTTAACTTTGCTGTCGGCCTCTAATGCTGCCACTGTGTTTGCCAAGCAGTGCCAACTGTCTCGCAGGTGTTAGATGTCAGCAGCAATGAGCGTGTGATGCACACCCGTTGCCGTCCCTCAATCCCCGCACTGAGGCGCCTATGGTCACATAAGTGTTTAAAGCGGGTGTGAGCCCAGCTTGTGTTGCACCCCTACGTCATACTGTTAAATTAATAGCTTTCCCATGCCAGCAGTGTTTTTTGCCATTGAATCGATATTGATAATGTAAAGTGTGGCTTTTGTTCAGTAGGAAGGTTTTATTACTTGGCAGGGAGGAATTCCTGCATTGAAAGCAAATCTTCTTCAGCCACTTAACAGCAGAATACTTTTGCTTTAAAATTCACCATTTGCCAATCTTTTTCCAATTTTCTCTTGGGAGGAGGACCCAACCTGTACCCACTTTTGTTAGCTTCGCTTGCTCTCTTTGCTTGCGGCTTAAAAGTCATGCCCAACTTTTACGCCCCACTGCTTTCAAATGTCACCAGCTGCCACTGTTTATTTATTTATTTAAACAGTTTTATATAGCGCTGGCTAGACCCAAAGGTATCAGAGCGCTTCACAAGGGTTAAGAGAGGAGCAAGTTGCAAAATAACTTTTGTACAAAAAGCAGTGCCAAATAATCAAAACCATAAGCCAAGAACAGTCAATACAAGGTCGAGAAAGTCAAAGGTACAAATTAGGCCATAGCCGGAGTTGGTTGGCAGGACTAACATGGGTTAACTGGGAAGGGGGGGAGACAGTAAAGAGGGAGCAGACGAGGGTGAAGGGAGAGGAGGTGGCATGTGGGGCTAGGTCATGATTATAGGAGGACTAGTAAGGGGGAAGTGGAAGTATATGTAAGGATGGGAGGAGTGGGGTGCAGTGAATCAAGTATAAAGTGGGGGGCATCTGACAATAGCATGATCAGGATGTGGAACTCCGTATAGTGGTAGGTTTAAGGACCCCAGTATTTGTTGAGAAGGTGCCTTTTAAGATCTCTTTTGAAGCTGGGGTAGGAGGGATTGCAGCGTAGATCTTTAGGGAGTGAGTTCCAAATAGTAGGTGCATTGCCGGAGAAAGAGCGGAGTTGGGTGGCTTTCTTATTAACCAAGGGGGGGACTAGCATAAGAGTATTTGTACTCCTCAATTCTCTTGAGCAGCCCGTTTTGTGGAGTTTATCCGAGAGATACGCTGGGGTTTGATGGTGCAGGGCTTTATGCGTAATGCAAGCATTCTTGTAGGTGGATCGGCCTTCAATGGGAAGCCACTTGAGTTCTTTGAGGATGGGGGAGATGTGGTCATACCGCTTACAATCTGAGATAAGCCTGGCTGCGAGGTTAAGGACAGATTTTATTGGGGCTAAGTAGACTTTCGGAGTTCCAGAGAGAATGGCATTGCCATAGTCCAGTCTAGAAAGTACTAGTGATTGAACAACTAGTTTGAAGTCATCAGCAGGAATGAAGGGTTTGATTTTCTTGAGGTGAAGAAGAGAGAAAAGAGCACCTTTGGCAGCATTTTTATGTGGGGAGAGAGGCTTAGGTTCTGATCAATGCTTATTCCGAGGGATTTAACTGAGTTAGAGGTGGACAGAGAGCAATTGAGAGCTTTAAGGTCAGAGATCCAGTGAAGGATGGGGAGTCGGTTGTTTTTAGGAGCGAAGAGAATGACTTCCGTTTTTTGGGGTTGAGTTTAAGGTGATTGTGATGGAACCATTGTTGTATCTTGGTCAGGGCATCATTAAGGTGAAGAATATCAGATTGGGATTTGATCTTATAGTAAAGCTGGGTATCATCCGCATAGAGGTGGTAGTTGATTCCTGCTTGCTTGAGAATGAGGGTGAGGGGCTCCATGAAGAGGTTAAATAGGGAGGGAGAGAGAATGGACCCCTGGGGAACGCCCAGTGGGACAGTAGTGGGTTTAGAGAGGCACTGGCTGATCTTAATTTGTTGGGTTCTGTGGTGAAAGAAGGAGGAGAACCATTCAAGGACAGGACCATTGAGGCCGAACCGATTTTCGAGGGTGTTCAGTAAGGCGGAGTGGTTGACCGTATCGAAAGCCGCAGAGAGGTCAAGAAGGATGAGAAGGGAGGCTTCTCCTTTGTCAAGGGAGTGGTGGATGTCATCAACAATGTTGAGCATCGCAGTTTCGGTACTGCAGCCTTTTCTAAAGCCTGACTGTAATGTATCCAAAAGGCTGAAGGAGTCAATGTGCTTGTCTAGTTGGCGCAGGGCACATTTTTCGAGGGCCTTGGATAGAAGCGGCAAATTAGAGATAGGGCGCAGATTATTTAGGTCGGTGGGGTCAGCATTAGCATTTTTGAGGGTGGGAGTAATTTGGCCGAGTTGGAGGGAGACAGGGACACATCCTGTGGCAAAGGAGGAGTTGATGATGTTAGTCCAATAAGGGGTGATGATATGTTTCAACTCTTTAACAAGGTTGGCGGGGAGAGGGTCCATGGTATGAGAGGAGGGTTTAAGCTTAGTGATGATGTTGTAGACTTCCCGCTCAGTAACTGGGCTGAAGTTAAACCAGGATGCATTATTTTTTGGCTGTGGGATGGTCTGGAGATGAGCCGGAAGGGCGACGATGGAAGGGGGATGGACAGAGTCAGGAGGGGCGGAGGTGTGAAAGGAGACTTGGGCGGGGGGTCAAGGAGGGGTAGGGAGCACATTGGCGGGGGGATGGAGTAAAGGATAGATCAATCTTAGCGATTTTTTTCGGAAAAGAAGTTTGCGATTTCTTCACATCTTTCCACAGAGGCCATTAATTTGGGGGGCAGAAGCTGTTTGATTTTTAATAATGCTGAATAGTTCCCTGGGTCTATTTTTGGCCCGATCGAGTTGTGTGTGGAGAAAGGAGGCCTTTTCATTGAGGATGTGTTTTTTGTAATTAGCCCTAGCGGTTCTAAGGAGGGCAAGATTTGGTGGCGAGGGGTGTTGTCTCCACGTGCACTCGGTCAGCCTAAGCGAGCGTCTTTCGTTGTTAAGATCAGCGTTAAACCAGGATTTAGGGGGGTTGTTTTTTTGTGGTTTTAGTTTGGCTGGGGCAATTTGGTCAAGGACCTCAATGATGGATTTGTTGTAGTGTTCGGTAAGGTCATTAGCATTTTGTGAGGGAGGTGACAGTTGAAGTTTTGCTTTAATCTTAGTCTCCAGAACGCCTGGAGGAATAAGGTGAAGATTTCTAGTTAGTTTCCAGTGTTTAATGTTTTGAGAGGCCGGGGGAGGTATGGAGCTATTGATAGTGAAGAGGATAAGGTGATGGTCTGACCAGTCGATGGGGACAATGTGGGAAAGGGAAGCAAGATCTTTGCTAGTAATGATAGCATCAAGGGTAGCCCCTTTGGAATGTGTTGGTGCATGGCAGAGTTGCTTGACGTCAGTAACATCGAGGAGGTCATTGAGGATGATGACCGAAGGATCATCATTATTGTTCCAATGAATATTAAAGTCTCCGAGGAAGAGGTTTTTAGAGTTAGATATCGAGGCTTGGGAGAGCAGGTCAGAAAATTCCTCCACAAAGGGCATAGGGTCTCCGGGGGATGGTAGATATTATGTAGTCGAATGGGGGGAACCCTGAACTTTAAGTTCGGCTCCCATGTATTCGAAGGTGGTTTGCTCAGGGTTCTGAACAAGGGAGATTTGTAGATCGTCTTTATAGATGATGGCTAGACCCCTCCAATTTTACCAAGCCTATCTTTTCTGAGGATGGAGTAGCCCGGGGAGAGAGTAGATCAAGAATAGATGAGGAGTGAGCTTTGAGCCAGGTTTCTGTAAGAAACGCGATGTCAATGGCTTCACTAAGGATGGTTTCCGCAATTTCTGTTGCATGTCGTGCAGCCGATCGGCAGTTGACAAGCATGCAGTTGATGGGTTCAGGATTGATTTTGGGGGACAGCCGGAATGGATGGAGATGAGTTGCGGGGAGGTCTGGGTGAGCCAGGGAGGTCGGGACACAACTTCTCCCCATGATCACCGGAATAGAGGAGTGTAGAGTGGGGGGTCAGAAGTAATGGTGATTTGCGGAGGAGGCCTGGGCGGGACAGGGGAAGTAAGGCTGTGGCTTCGCCCCTGGGTTACCAGGGCCGTAGAGTGAGGTGCAAGAGGGTCAGTAGTCATGGGGGTAGGGGAGGGGGTATTTTTTGTGTCCCCGGGGTTCAGGGAGGAAAGATGGATGAGGGATTGGGGTGGTAATAGGGGACATCTATCGGGGGGTTCATTGCTGGAAATACCGTAAGGGGAGATATTCATGTGTTGGAGGAGAGTAGGATTAGTTTGAATAGCGCCCTTAGAAAGGGTATGGTTGACAAGGATAGAATCGGAGAGGGCGTTAAAGTCGTTCCTAAGAGATGAAAGTTCCAGCGACAGGATAGAGAGGTGGAGGTCAAAGTTAAGAAGCGATTGGGTTAAAAGTGTAGAAGGAGGGGGGGCAAGGAGGTCAGGGGGGAGGGGGGCAAGTTCCGAATTAGGCCGTAAGAGAGGCATGGGCAGTGGAAGTGGAGGGAACCCAGGTGGTGGGAGGTGAGGGGTGTTCAGGGTGCTAGGCTGAGGATGGGTTGTAGAGTGAAAGCCAGCGTACCAAGGGGTCTGATGGGTACTGAGAGAAGAAAAGGGGGCATGGGGCAGGTGAGGGGGGGAGCAATCTTGTCTGAGGGGGTGGGAGTCACTTAGTTTGCGAGAGATTGGTGTCCCTGGTGGAGCAGTAGGGGGGTCAATGTGAGTGGGCTCAGTGTATAGAGGGAACGGGGGAGGGGGATCAGTCTGAGGAGGGAGGGAAGGATGAGAGGTAAGAAGGGGGTGATTAGGGTTGAGTGGGAGAGGGTCCTCAGGAGGGGTGAGAAGGGAGTGATTTGGGTTGAGTGGGGGTGAATCATGTTGAGGGGTGAGGGATTGGGTGGCTGAATGAGATGAAAGAATATCAGGAGAAGGTGGAGAGGCAGATGAGGGGGGAAGTGGGGGGGTTTGAGTGGAAAGGGAGGATGTGGAAGTGTAACATGAGGGAGAGGACGCTCTGGAGGCGGTGGGTTCCAAGGTCTGGGATTGGGCAACTTTATTGGTAGTTGTCGAATCAAGAAGCGGCAGGGTTGATGTCGAAAGTGGTGAGGCCGGGGGGGCATCCTGAGAATGAGAGGCTGCGGAGATCTGGGAAGTGGAGTATAGTAGAGCTTGCAAGGTGCTGAAGTGGTGCTCGAAGATGGTGAGATGGTTTTGTGAGGCTTGTATGAGGATATTTCCGGATTTAAAGATAGAGATGTCAATTTCACCTGAGAAAGTGGAGGAAGGGGTGGTGGACAGTTTCAAGCCATAAGGAATTTTGCAAGATTTCATTATGGGTAGGTAGTGGAGGAAGATACTTTTCCATTTTGAGGGCGTCTGGTGTAAAAGATGTAGTTAGTTTTAATAATGGAGGTGAGGCTAAGATAGTTGTCAACGAATAAGGTTTCTTGGTGATGTTTTAATGTTTTATGTTTCAGGTTCTTCTTAGCATTTTTGGAAAGGTTGGGAGGGTAAAGGATAGTCCAAGAATTGGGGCTGCTCCTAGCTATGTGTGTGTCCAGTGCTGAAGGGGTGTCATTGAGGGGAGGCATGGTAATTATGCAAGGATGGTCGATTGAGCGAGCAGGAAATTATAAGGAGGCATAAGGGTGGGGGAGAATGGAAGCGGGGGGGTGGTAGAAAGTCAGTGGGTGGGCAATTAGCTCAAAGCCCAGGGCAAGGGCCTTGTATTAAGGTGGCTTGAGACGGAAAAGCGTTGGGAAAAGAGTTAAGTCCGTAATCCGATTCAGCATGGTTCGGAAGGGGAGGATGAGGAATTGGTCAGTCAGTTGGGGAGATCGTCTCAACCGGACTGGAGGGAGAGGGAGGAGGAGAATAGGAGGGAAATCCGGATAAGGCTAAGAGGCAACGTGCTATATGCAGTAGTGTGGATAATTAAGGAGCCGGCAATGTAACTATCAGGGTAGACAATCAAGAAGGGGTAGATCAGTTTGGGAGCATGAAGTGAATTCGGTTAGGCCCCTCAAATCAGCAATTCAACATGAGGGACAGGGTGGATAAGCAAGAGGCAAGGCAACAATTGCAATAAACAGTCGCAAAAGTGAGGTAGATAGATTTGGGCGCACGTAACGCATAGGGTAAAAACATCCCCTTTCCTAGCAGCAGGCAACAATACATTTAAAATAGATTTGGGCACACAACGCATAGGGTAAAAACATCCTATGTCCTAACAGCAGGCAACAATACATTTAAAATGTAAGGACACAATCTAGTATCATTATACATATAAAATAAGTATGAGTACAAAAAGTCTACGGCCAAGAAGGGGTAGGTCAGTATTAAGGGCATGAAGTACATTAGACTAGGAATATCGTATCAACAATTACATACGAGAGATAGATAAATTAGCCAGAGGCAAGGCAACAATGAGGTAGATAAATTTGGGTGCACGTACAGCGAAAGGTAAAAATATCGGTGTCTTAGTAGCAAGAAACCTAACATTGGTAATGTAAGAGCATCAAGGAGGGGTAGGTCCGTTTGGATACCCAGATCATGATAGATCAAAAATATCAGGTGATAGATCAGGGGTAAAATTACAAATTGTCACGCCGTGGGTAGTGAGACATGTAAAATATAGAGGCGTCAATATGAGTTAGATACTAAAGGAGGCGAATTGCACAGTAAGTTGGGAGCATCTTGGTGTAGGCCGAATGGGGTCCAAAGTGTTTAGCAGCAGTTAAGGAGACACATTCTGATCACAAAGCCTCCATACGAGGTAGCTCTGTTGGCGTGTAAGTAGCGCCATGGGAGATAGACAACTGGTAGAAGTAGTGCATAAAATGCAGATAGTCGAGCAGCCGGGAGAAGAAGCAATTACGATGGAGTCTAGTTGGTTTACACTGTAGGGAGGCCGTTCAGCCCAGAGAGTCAAAGCATAAGATTAAGAGGGTCCAAATATTGGCCTAAGGTGTAGTGTATATCGGGGGCAGTGGGATAGCTGTGGGCGGTACTTTTAGCGCAGCATGGGGTTTCTAGCGTAATATGGGAATATATAGTGGGGGCAGAAATTTTGGAACATACGAGGAGCAATGAAAAGAGTCCTGTCACTTCTCAGACTAAATTGGGTCTAGTCAGCATACCTCAACATCAACAGTCCAAGATGGCCCCCATAGGAGTAAAAAGGGCGAGTCCTTTGTCTCTTTCGGTTGGTCAGACAAGTTATGCCACAACATCATAGAATCAGTGTCCACATCCCAAGATGGCCCCCATATGAGTACAGAGGGTCGAGTCTTTTTTTTTTTTTTTTTTTTTTCCCCTCTAGTCTCTAGGTCCGGGGAGGGGGGGCGGAGACAGAAGGCCGGAGTGCGAGGTCCGATATGCCTGCTAGATAATGCCCTAGGGGTGAAAAAAAGCCAAACCCAGGGGGGGGGGAAGTCCCTCTCGGTCAAAGTCCCCGGAAGAGGCAAGGGTCATCAATAAAGTATTTGAGATGCCCAAAGGTGGGCAAGTACACAGCCCCAATTACGCTGGTCTGAATTTACATCCCATGCTGCCTCGAGAGCTATGCCCACACAGTGTGCAACACACCGGCACGTTCAGCAGTGAGGACCAAGCACAACCGACCACACGGCGAACAAGACTCCAGGCAGGTCCCGAGGGAGCCGGGCCCCGCCGGCCCTCGGCTGGGGGGCTGGGGAGAGGATGTCGGTGTCCCCTAGGAAGGGTAGCAGCGCAAGGAAGACAGAACTCCGTGCCGGTCCCGAGGGGGCAGTGCCACGACCGACTTCAGCAGGAGAGAAGGTGTCAGCGTCCTCTGAGTATGGCGAAAGGACATCGCCGTTCTCCAGGCAGAGTCGCAGCGCCAGGATGGGGTCTGATCACAAGCAGCTGAACCCGACAGGACAGGGTGGGGCTCAATCGCTGCCAGAAACTGCTCTGAAGGAGCAAACACATGCTACCTGCTGCACACACCCTCGCTGCACACATGCTACCTGCGAACACACCCTCAATGCACACACCCTCGCTGCACACATGGTAACTGCGCACACACCCTCGCTGCACACACCCTCGCTGCACACATGCTACCTGCTGCGCACACCCTCGCTGCACACATGCTACCTGCGAACACACCCTCAATGCACACACCCTCGCTGCACACATGGTACCTGCGCACACACCCTCGCTGCACACACCCCATCGCAGCACATACCCTCGCTGCACACATGCTACCTGCTGCACGCACCCTCGCTGCACACATGCTACCTGCTGCACGCACCCTCGCTGCACACATGCTACCTGCGCACACACCCTCATTGCACACACCCTCATTGCACACACCCTCGCTGCACACATGCTACCTGCTGCACACACCCTCGCTGCACACATGCTACCTGCTGCACACACCCTCGCTGCACACATGCTACCTGCGCGCACACCCTCATTGCACACACCCTCGCTGCACACATGCTACCTGCGAACACACCCTCATTGCACGCACCCTCGCTGCACACATGCTACCTGTGAACACAGCCTCGTTGCTCACACCCTCGCTGCACACATGCTACCTAGAAAAATTACTTTCTTCTGAAAAGAGCGCCACACTGAAGCAAGGCTGCAGCACTCAGCCAGCCAAAGAGCAGTTAGTTATCCGCCGTGAGGGCATGCAATATCCTGCTGCAGACTCCCATCAAGGCGGCCTACGAGGAAGGCTGTAAATATAACAAGCACTGGCACTAACAGTGCCTTAGGGAGCCCTGTTCACTAGCTCCTCCCGGTGCACTCCACTCGGCACCAACCATGTGCGCCGACCGGCCCTACTCACCGGACTGTGTTGCGGCGATCAGCAGCATGGAGCCCTGCTCTTTTTTTTTTTTTTTTTTTTTTCTGGAAGCCTGCGAGGCTTTGATCCCCCTCTCTGGCGTCGGAGCAATTGGGGAAGCTCAGTCTTCCTCTGGCCGGTGTGCGGGACTCTCCTCGGTGCACGGGAGCCCCGCCCACACTGAGGTGCGAGACGCCTGACTTCCGGTCTTTGCGCCTACATTTCGCGAGGTGGGCTTGCTTGTGACTGCGCACTATTTTTAAACCTTCATTTGCAATGCAATACGACTCGCATTTACGCGAGACGTATTGCATTACAAATGACAGCTTCCACTTTTAAAAAAGCACGAACAGGAGTGGGGGGGGGTGAGGGGAGGGGCGAAAAAACTGCGAACTGCGGGAGGGGGCAGGGGGGGGGACACATAGGGCAGCAAATAGTGTTCGAGTAAAGGGGCTGATAGCCTCGGAAGGAGCAAAATGACAACATAGGCGTCAGGAGGCGGGACTAACTAGCCAAACACCAATCACAATGCAGAATTTATGAATAAAGCCAATCAAAAAGATGGGCGGAAAGTGGGTGGATCTTCCCCCACTATAGTGTATACAGCATCTCTCGACGAGACCGCGCATGCGCTGCCTAGCCGAGGCCTAAAAAGATGTTTGAAAAGCACCATTGGAGACCTAAGCACCGCTTTCTGTAAATTAATTCACAGAGATCAGCAGTATCATTTAATTGGTGTAAAATGCCTGCACTTTCGGATTAGACCTATTTAGTGCAGTGCGCTTCTCATACTTTATCTCTCTAGGCGAATTTCAGCGTCTGTATTGCGGCAGGCTGTGTTAATGGTTTTTCCAGCCGTGTCATCTCCAGCATGGTATCTCACTGGGCACACAGCCCACGAGGATCCTCGGTGTGCCTTTCCCAGAAGAGACCGCTGTCAAGCACTGTTCCCAATAAGGTGCGCGCGTGAGCACGCGCGCACCTTTATAACCCGGAGCGCGCAGTGCCGTGTGGCGCGCACACACACAGCACATTCCGCAAGAGCGTTCGCGCCGCTGCTTTTAAAAAGCAAGCGGCGTGAAAAACTGGTGTTTCCTGATTGCGGAGAGCGGCGGAATACACTAACTTCAACAGAAGACGAGGGAGCGGCAGGTAAGTGTTGCAGCAGCCTGTGGGATTATGGAGGGCACTTGCTTTTTCTTTTGAATGTAGAGCGTGGCTGCAGGGCACATGGTGTGCCTTTGTTTAAGTATTCATGTTAATTGCAGCGCTGTCAGGAGCTGCGATTAACATGAATACTTGAAACAAAAGCACACAATCTGCCAACAGCTGCGTGAGGCCAGCCCAGCAAGTCCTTTCAATTAGCCGCATTTCCCCAATCCCCCTTCCAGACTGCGAGGGGGAGGCAGCCCTGCATCCCGCTGCAGCACACTGAGGGGACTCGCATTGTTTGGAAGCGCTGCTCTGACAGACATGCGGGGCACCTAGCAGCCGTCCGAAGGCCTCGAGGCACACACGAGCCTCCCGGCCTGCCCAGGCGTTACTTGGAAGTCCCTGTTGACATCACGGCAGGCTGGCCCGGGGGATAGATGGGATGCATATATGTAGGTAGAAGGATGCATGGATGTGGTTGCATGGAGAAAGAAAGTAATTTACGATTACAATGATCTGCTAAAAAAAAAAATTCATTGCGAACTATCAAATGTCCACCTTATAATCTTACATGGATGGATTGTGGTGGATTCTTTTGCTTCAGAAATTCAATGACCCTTTGAACCTACACAAGAACATCTGAGGCAAAGAAACCCATCCATTTACTGAAGCTGGTTTCCCAATCTGTCGTGTTCAGGGTAATAAGAGCTAGCAAATTTGCCCAGATCTTCCAACAAAAGGTGTGTAAACAGGCACTCAGAATCCAAATGCAAACACGTATACAAGACTGTGCCTTTTAAGGAAAACATTCAACCAGGAAAGCTGACTGCAGATCACCTGTATATAACAACAAAGGGTCGAGTTCACTAATATAGCATTGCCAAATGGGCCTAAAAACACCAGGCCCTATCATTTGCCTACAAGTAGTCGACGTCCTAATGTTCTGACACCCACAAGTCCAGCTTCAGACTTCTGTCCAATCTGGACAGAAATAAAATGAAGGTACAGGCCTGCGTAGGGTTGAAGCTGTATCAACACGTTCAATGCAGACGGCATTGTTGAACCAGAGGAGGGACTACAGAGAAATATAGAAACATCATAATACATAGTAAAATTAGTCAGTTTCCCACATAGACAATGTGGGAAACGTAGTACGATGGGGGTCACCTAGTGTAAAAAAAAAAAAAAAACTCTTCAGCTGCACATTGTCATGCAGAAAAGCATCCTTCACGCACACACCACCACAACATTTACCTACGGAAGAGATCGCTGTGATATCCCTTTCTTAATTTAGAAAACGTTACTGTAAGTATCGCAATACAATAGAAACGTCCTAACATTGTAAACCAGGGCATCAGTTTCATTCTCATAGGAAACGTCACTTACATTGCTTTTCATTTGCCATTGCTATGCATATTTTAGTGCAAACCAAAGTATGTATAGCGTCTGTTCCAGTGGCTATGGTGCCATTTGCCAGGGCTAATGCAGAGATGGCCAAGTTGGGGGTTCTTCTTTCGGAATATGGGATATGGGACCAGTTTAGGTGTCAGACCCCGTTCATGGAATCGCAAGGATAAGCGAGGCTACTGGGCCTCAAGCATGGGGTTTGACGTTGTTTGTCTCTTTTTCAAGGCCCGTCCGAATGTGGGGTTGCTTGAGTACTGCACTCAACATTCACACAATAGCGCAATAACTGATTGTCCAACCCATTGCTTTACTTTCAAGAAGATAAGTAATTGAATGCACAGTGGAACTAAGTTCTACACACAATATTGGTAAGATGCAATTTATTGAGTCCTGGACGCTGAGGTCGGCTACGGCTCTACATGCTACTTTTCCACAGTCCCCCTGCTGGTCTAGGCATTCCCCACCTGCCCCTTCAGTCAAAATTATAGTGTGTTTAGATTACCCTCTTTATACTAAAGTGCACTGAGTCTCTCACCATTCAGGTTTTATTCTCAATGGGGAATGCTTGGTTGCTCAGTCTGCGGTAGAGTCGTCAATCACTAGTAGCTGACTGACTTTGTCTCCGTTGTTCACCTCTCCAGCTTCTGCGAGAGGACGCTAACCAGCAGCTCCGATAGGGCCGATAGCCAGAAACCGGTCCCAGGATGCTTGTTTCCGGCCCAGGGAAGACCTGGCTTGGCAGTTCGGGCTGGACTGTTCCCATGAGGCACAGGGTCAGACTGATTTGCATATGGCCATGTCTGAACTGGGGTGGCGGAGTGAGCTAAAGAATGATGATGGATTAAACTCAGATCAGTTGACTGGGGGTGAGTGCTTGCATTGTTCAACACTCCGTCCATCATCCCCTTTGGTTTTGCTAGGCCCGGGGGATAAGGCTGCTATCTGGGCACCGCATGCTCTGAAAATAAACACAGCTCTGGGGGAGGCGAGGGAGCAACAGCCTGCGAGAGGGGGCACTCGGGTGAGTTACCAAGTCTTAATTTCCTACGCTAGCACTCGTAAGAAGCTGGCTGGCACTTTGGCATTGAGCAACGGTGCCCACTGCCCCCTCATCGCTTCAGTGGTCCCCTTTACAGGCTTTGGTCTTCAATATGTTCCTCTAAGATGCTGTTGTGTCCAGAGTCACGGTGCCCTGCCTGTCTTCTTCCAGGTAACCGGTGAGAAAGGGTTCACCTGAGGTCTTGGATACCTGCCTCAGTCTAAGGGCTTTACAAATGGGGTTTTGCCAGTTTCTAGAGCTCGGCACTTTGGCAGATAGGAAACTAGGAAGCATGGGAAGGGGGTGGGGCGAGGGGGTGATGGGTCAAACCATTGGACCACCGCAGGTTCTTGCCCGCTGGATCCACTTGTTAGCTTTGCACACATCTATACATTGGATCACCCGGAAGCAGTGCTTTAAATTGGCCGGTACTGAGTACCGGCACTTTTTTATTTTGAGTAGGAGAGTACCGGCACTTTTCAAGGGTGACGTAATACGCTTAATTGGAGAGACAAGAAACAAGCAGGTACTCTGGTTAAGAGTACCTGCACTTCTATTTTTCCATTTCAAACACTGCCCGGAAGGATGTGGAACAGGCATGAAGCCTACCACAACATATCCAGCGGGGCTCTGGTAGGATAGTCTTCGGTAAATCCAAAATGATGCGGAAAGCGCTGTGGCCAAAGAATTACTAATTGACACTAGTTATGTGGCATAATTGATTTATACTCGACAGAGCTGGTGGCTTTTAACCACCTAACAATCCGCCACCATTTGAAATATTGCTGTTGCTTCTAGTCACGTTAGGGCAGTGCTACCCATTATCCTTGAGGTGCATGTTAGACTCTTTATCAGCTTACAAGGCAGCGTCACTTCCTGGATATGTACCCAGGGTAAGGGGCTCTCCCAGGTAGTCTGCTGAGTGTGCCTGCCGAGGTCCGTGGCTTCCCTACTGCTCACGGGATTTCATTCCAATACACCCGATGCCACCTGTGTAACCAATTCATGTCATGGCGTGTGTATCCAAATTGCAAATCTGCCTTAAGCCCCTTAGTATGGCGCTGTATGTGTGGAAATTCACCATCTTTTCAGTTTTTTAAGCAAAAGTTTAGAGTGATATTTGGCGCTGCACACACGCGCGGTCTAGTTCCTGGCGCACATAGCCATGGCATCTGCGCACAGAGACCCTACACTGCCGCACACAGAGGGAAAAAATTAGAAGGAACATTGCTGTCAAGGGCCCAATTATTTGCCTTTAGTGTAAGCTTGATGGTTTTTGTTTGTTTTTTTGTTCTCTACAAACTTTATTTATCGTATATAATCATTGAGTCAGTGATGAACTGATCTCTATCAGATCATGGCTGCATATTTTGGATACACGGTTCGTTGAATTGTGGGCTGATTCTTTTACTTTTTCGATGCGCAGGGTTATTTAACAATTCTCTCACCCTGCATACGCCCCCCCCCCCTTCCGTGGTTTTATCCTCCTCTTTACCGCTATTCCATAAGTACTCTAGTCCTGGTTATCCAAGCCTTGCACTTGCAGCCCTGGGCATGTCACTGTTATGATGTGCAGCTAATCCTGGTACCGCAAATCTCTCCAGGACTTCCTCTTGCTTTGTAAGCCACCTGGATACACCAGTTCATATTGTGGCCCCATTGTAGTTCAGTGGGCTCCTCTTTACCCCCCCCAAACCTCCCCCCCCCGAGTCCATTCACATCACGCTTGGCCACCATTAGAGCCGTGTTACTAAACAGCATGGGTTATCTCGACCCAGATTGGAGTTGTTCATAGCTTTAAGTACAGTTGAGCACCATTAAAGTGAATGGTAGAAATGCTTGTTGCGTACAGCGCATATCGATGGCCGAAGTGTTCCTCTAAGATGTGTATTGTATTAAGGGGAAAAGGAGTCTGCTGAAGATCATAATCCTGTCTGCCAGATGTTTAGTGACGGCCCCTACAACTGCACTAGTGCAATTAACGAGGAACCCACCAGTCTGAGGGCCCCCAGTCAGCCTGTGTGTCTGTGACCTGGCCTGGTGCTCAGTGCTGTTATTGTATGACATGTCCTGGCAATCTCCTCAGCTTTATGTAAAGGGAGGAAAAGGCCAACGTTAGGTCATCTGCACACCGAGGACATGGAGCTCCATCCTAGATGTAATCCACGAGACCCCATCCCTCTGCTGTAGCAACGTGCTCAAAAACCTATCCTTCAAGGAACAATCATTTCTGCATAACCTCCCAGTTACAGGGCGGATCAGAGAGCCCCCCCTCCTCCCCTTTAGCCCCACCGCTGCAGCCACCTGGCCCTGTTTCCTCCTGTACCACCCAGGTCTGCCTGTCTACTGTCCCTCGACCTGCAACTACCACCTAACCTCTCGAGCCTCAAATACTGCCTGTCTGTGTTCTCCATCTACTCCTTTCTACAGTGCTCTCTTGCTCTTTAGCTAGGCTTATGCTGTATAGGTACATGCAGAAACATATGTGCATGATTTGTGAGGGTTGGATACCCTTTTGTATTTCTTCACTCATGCATACACGCCCAGACTTTTGACTTGCCCAGTAAATTTGTTAGAAGACTAAGCCGGGCAGGGATGGTGCAGGTAGAGAGGGGTTATGACCTCTTGAGGGGATAGATTGTATGCAAAGGAGTCGTGGATCCCTGTCAGAAATTCCACGTCCATGCAGAAGCTTTAAGTTCTATATTAAAGCCTAGTGCAATGCCTCTTCTGGGACGCAGTTTTGAAAACTAGTTTTTTAAGACACCCCTTTTCATTTAGTGTCTTCACCTCATTGTGTGGCATTCAATCTGTCTTAAATGGGAATCTGCATTCGCTGTAATTGGACCGGCATTTCCAGAGTTTATCCGGAACTTTTCATCACCATTATCATAAAGGAATTGAATCTGATATCTGCTGGCTCTTTTCTCTCCCTGAGCTGGCTATGGGAACTCCAATGATTTTCCTGCAAGCAGCATGATTTCGGTGTCGGGGACATGATCTGTTCCTGAAGATAATGGATGCATTTTGCAATCCTGAGCGTGAATGGTCATTACTTTTTTACCTTCCAGGTTAGTTTAGATGTAATGCAATCTTGCAGTCTGTTTCATTTGCAATAATTTATATTTGGGTGCAGCTCAAGAGTGCAACTGTGCTAGACTGTGGCATAAGCGCCACCTACAGTCTGATGTTCTTCTCTGCTAGGTTTTGGTTTAGAAGGCGTGTGTTTCCACTAAAGAAACCTTTGTTTTCAATTTTTAGGTTTCACCTGAGACCGAACCTGTGTTGCGGCTTGCAAGATGTTTTGTTAACTTACGAGGGGATTAGAGACCCCCCATTGCTCACCATTAGTTGGCTTCATTGTCCCTCATTTATTTGCTTTAAATTGGTCATTGCATGCCTGCGTCCCTTTCTGCATTTGTCCCTTCAAAGCTGGGGGTGGGGTGGGATTGCCATTGGATTGCCTCTTTTGATAGTGTGTCCTTCTGCTGCTCACACTTTCATGGTGGGGCTATTTTTTAAGTTTAGCCTACAGCACGCATGCAGAATCAGCGAAAGCTAATCTGTGGGGAAAAAAAGCTTAATAGGGGCTTAGAGCCCTCCCATTACTTACCTTTACTTACCATTGGTTTGCTCCCACATAGTTTTCCTTTTCTTGCTTCTTATTGGACAGCGCCTCCTCCTCACCTCCAGCTTCCTTTCAGGGGTCCGTGTGCATTCACGCTGTGGAGCTTGGACCAAGTATTGCTTCCTGTTAGAAATGGGGGTCTCTAGTTGGCAATGGCTGGCCACTGTCCAAGTAGGGACCCTTCTTCCTAAGTCAGAGTGAGAGGGCTACCCTCTTTAATACCCCTGCTCAACCCTGTGGTAACGTAGCACGAGCAGGTAGGCTTATCTCAGAGGCCGGGTGTGAAGCATTTATGATCATACACAGTAACACAGTGAGGAACACTACAAAGGGACACCACACAAGTAGTTATTATAAAAAATAAGTATCTTTATATAAAGGCAGATTTATCACAAGACCAATAACTGTAAAAGCCACAATACTGTCAAAAATAGGATAGCTGTTGAAGGGCTGTCAAAAATAGTTCAAAGGTTGCAAAAATAAGGTTCAAGTTCAAAGCAGTGGTCTCTGCGACCCTTTCTTTCACAAAGTACCTGGGTTTAGTAGCAAAACCAACAAAGTGTCGCAAATAAGCTGTAGCGATGATTCTCGGCACGCGAGGCCGGCGATGCGTTGAAATCCTTGCCGCAAGGGTGGATGATGCGCCGATCTGCGGGATGCGTGCGGAGACGATGCGACAAACTTCTGCACGCTGGACCGCCGATGCGATGACTTTCTTGCCGCGTGGGAGAAGTCGATGCGGTGATCCTGTTGCGCTGTGCGATCGTGTTGCGGTGCGAAGACAAGGCGCTCCGCGAGGGAGCGATGCAATTCGGTGCGATGCGATCAAAGTGGCGAACGCACGGCGAAGCGATGATTTCTTTTAAGGTTGCGAGTGCGCGGCGACAGCAGCGCGATGATCTTTCCAGCGCGTCTCGGCTGCAGCGGCTCGCAAAGGGGCGTCAGCGATGGTTTCGGGTTGCGGGCCCTCGGCGGCAGCGCGATGATTTTCCCAGCGCTCTCGACTGCAGCGGCCCGCAAAGATGCGTTAGCGTCGATTTCTTACCCTCTTTTCTCTGATGCAGACTAGAGGCCCTGGAACTCACAGGAGCCTCCTCAGCAGATAGCAGTCCTCGCAGGGAGGAAGCAGGAGGTTGGTGGTGGAGTCTGATGTGCCTGAGACTCCAGCAGGAGGCTAGCTCTTTTCCTAGCCCTTGGGTGATTGCTGTACAAAAATAAAAGTTCTCTCAAGAGTTCCTTTTCCTCTTCTTCAAGGTCCAGTGGTCACTGCTGCAGGCCAGTGCAAGAAACAACACACAGCACAGGGACAGTCACTTCCTGCAGATTCCTCCAGTGGCACGGACAGAGTTTCCTCTCCAGATCCAAAAGCAATACAAAAGTAGGGGGTTTGAGCACAGATATTTATACCCCAAAAACCTTTGATCCTTGAAGCTACCAGTCCCTGAACCTAGCCAGAACCAGTTCTGCACAGGCCTGGAGCACTTTGTTTACCAGGCTGCATCCTTCCTTTCAGAAAGAGGGGGTCTGCTTGCAGACACACAGTGGGAGGTGGAGCCAGCATTCACCTTGCCAGGCACAGCCCTATTCAGATCAAAGAGCCACCCCTCCCCACACTCTAAATGCAGATCTCTCTATTCCACCCAGGTCTGACTCAGCCTGTCCTGCCCCTCTAAAACCAGACAGCCAATACACATAACGGCAGAGCACACTGGAAGGCTTAGGCAAGAAAATACCTACTTTCTAAAAGTGGTATTTTCAAACACAGAATATAAAAATAAACATCACTAAAAGGTGTATTTTAATATTCTGAGCTCAGGCATACTAAATTCGTTTTTCTACCATGTTCCTGGGGTCAGTTAGGACTATAGCATGTAATAGTCAAGCTGCCCATTCTAGCCTATGAGGAACAGGTAGCCTTACAGTAGTGAAAAACGAAATGGTGCATAATTCACTACCCGGACATGCTACACACACCAAGGCATGTCCTGCCTTACACATACAAGGCACCCTACCATAGGGGTGACTTACAGGATGCTAAGGGAAGGTTCAGGGGCTGGGAAGTGAGTGCACTTCACAGCCAAGATGGCAGTTCTGGACTGCACACAGACACTGCAGTGGCAGGTCTGAGACACACTTTACAAGCTGCTTCTGTGGGTGGCACACATCAGTGCTGCAGGCCCACCAGCAGCATTTGGTTTACCAGCCCTGGGCACACATAGGCCACACTACTAGGGACTAACAGGTAAACCAAATAAGCCAATCAGGGGTATACCAATTCACATAGACCTATTTACACAGGGAGCATTCGCGCTGTGACACTGAATGGCAGTGGCACAGCGCCCAGAGCATCTAACACCAGTAAAACAGAGGAGACAACAGCGAAAAATGGAAGGGAGACCCACGCCAATGGTGCCAGGTCTAACACTTCCTGTCTGTGCCTGCAGTCTGCAGAGGTACTTTTTACGTTGAAGCCTACCAGACAGGTTTGCTTAAAACATCTTGGGGACATTTAGAAAGCGGACTTAGGAATGCATTCCACCCGTTGCTTACCATTTGGCTTTGTGGTTTGTCACTCACATTTTCAGGCTTTCTGTTTGTTGGCTTTATTTGCTTTAGTCTGTCCAGCTTGAGTTTGTCCCTCCCATTGCGAAAATCTATTTTACTTTATTCTTCCACAAACCTGCGTCCTGTAGGCCTTTAAATCTTGTTCTTATCATGTCACATTTGCTGTGCATTCATAGACCGATGTCACATATTAAGCTCTCTTCGAAGGTGCTTGGTATTTACTTTTCTTTCTCTGACTTCAAAATGAGAGAATTTATGTGCCAATCTTGCTGAGTCTCCATATAAGAGGAGAGTGTGTAGGATATTTTGTTTTTTCTAGAACACAGCAAATAGAAAATTGAACTATGCTGATGTTTCATAATATATCCGAATTAGTACAAAAGAAGCTCATTTATTTGTAATTCTGAAGTGTTGCAGAAAGAAATATTTGAATACGATCAAAACCCATCAGTACACTAGGTGATGACATTTGCACGCATGATGGTTTGTGTGCAGTAAAACTATATTTCGCTGCAAATGTAACTGTCATTTCAATTGAAAATGTGTTGTCTGTAATGGCAGTGCTCTACCACAGCATGCTTATTCCACACTGCGCCACTCCACTCTACGCCACTCCATTCTACGCTGCGCCACTCCATTCTACGCTGCGCCACTCCATTCTACGCTGCGCCACTCCATTCTACGCTGCGCCACTCCATTCTACGCTGCGCTACTCCATTCTACGCTGCGCCACTCCATTCTATGCCATGCCACTCCACTATACGCTGCGCCACTCCATGCCACTCCATTCTATGCCACTCCACTCTACGACAGGCCCCTCCAATCTATGCCTCTCACTCCACAATACCCCACTCCAATCTACCCCACTCCACCCCAATCTACCCCATTCCACTCTGCTACAATCTACTCCACCCTATCTACTCCACTCTAATCTACCCCACTCCATTCTAATCTATCCCACCCCAATTTACCCACCCCACTTTGATCTACTCCACTTCAACCTACCCCACTCCAGTCTATCCCACACTAACCCAGTCTACCCCACTCCACCCCAATCCACTCCACTACAATCCAATCAACCCCACTCCAATGCACCCCAATCTACCACACTCCACTCAAATCTACTACACTCTACTCCAATCTACCCCAGTATACCCCACTCCAATGTACCCCAATCAAACCTATTCCATCTACCAGACTCTACTCCAATCTACCCCGCTCCACTTCATTCTACCCCAGTCCAATTTATCCTGCTACATTCCAATTTACCCCAATCCACACCAAACTCCACTGCAATCTATCCAACTCCTCTCCGCTCCAATCTCCCCACTCCAATCTACCTCACTCCTTTGCAATCTACCTCACTCCACCACTATCCTCCACTCTCCAGTCCAATCTACCACACTCCACTCTTCCAAAATCTACCCCACTCTACCCAAATCTACTCCACTCCACTTGACGCCAATCTACCACACGTTAGTCTGCCAAACTCCACTCAAATCTAACCCACTCCCCTCCAATCCAACCCACACCACCCAAATCTACCCCTCCCCAATTTACCCCACTTCAATTTACCTCACTCCAATCTACCTCTATCTACACCACTGCAGTCTACCCCACCCCCACTGCAGTCTACCCCACCCCCACTGCAGTCTACACCACTCCAATCATCCCTCTTCAATCCAATCTACCCTACCCTAATCCAACCAGTCTATCCCACTGTACTCTACCGCAATCTACCCCACTCCACCCCAATCTACTCCAATCCATCTACCCCAATCTACCACACCCTATTCCACTCTACCCAAATCTATCCCACTCCGGGTAACCCAAGTCTGCCACATGCGACCAAGATCTGCACCACTCCAGTCTAATCTAACCCATTCTGCCCCAATCCATTCCTCTCCAATCGACCCCACCCCAAACTATCCTACTGCTTTCTGCACCACTCCAATCTACCGCACTGCAATCTACCTCACCTTAACCCAGTCTATCCCACTCCAATCTACCCTATCCCAATCTACCCCACGCCACTCTATCCAACTCCTCTCCAATCTACTCCACTCCACTTCATTCTACCCCAATCCACTTCACTCTTTCCCAGTCTACCCCACTCCAATCTACCCTAATATATTCCACTGCACTTCAGTCTACCCCACTTCAATCTACCCCACTCCCCAGTCCAATATACTCCATCCCAATCCACCCCACACCACTCCAATCTTCCCAAGTCCCCTAATCACCCCACTCCACCCCAATCTAAACCACTCCAAAGTACCACAATCTACCCCCACGCCACTCCATTCTACCCTACTATAATCAGTCCAACCTACTCCACCCGACTCCACTCCAATCTACCCCATTCCACCCCACTCTTCCCCAATCTATCCCACTCCATTCTACCCAACTCCACTCCAGTCTACCCCACACCACTCCAATCTACCCTAGTCCCCCAATCTACCCCAATCTAATCCACTCCAAAGTACCCCAATCTACCCCCACTCCATTCCATTCTACCCTACTATAACCAAGCTAGTCAAGTTGGGGCCGATCCATACCCGTCCTGTCTCATGGGACTGCATGGTACCTGAAACACAACTTAAGTGAACATTGTGCAGTGGGTTGTGTATGGTTTCAGGTGAACTGGTTTTCTGATTTGGGTTGGCACACTGACCGAGTCCTTATTACCAGGTACGTCTGAAATCCGAACCTGCTTCTCTAAATCGCTCTAGAGAACGTAACCGCAGCTGCTAAAGTTGTCACGCGTTACCTAAAAATTACCTTAAAACACACACAGCTAAATACTTTGCATAAAATGACTTGTGTACAAAATTGCAGCTAGCAAAGCATACAGCCCCTCCAAAAAGGGCCCAGCACGGATTTCCACTGTGCAACACCAAACATTTCCCCCCTGGATAATCTGTGAGATTCTATTTAACAAAATAGATGCTTCAACATTGTGTTATAACAATCCACTTTTAAAGGCCTAATGGCTTTAACAGATGTTCAGTAAATTTAGTCGGGCCTACTGTTTTTTTGCTTAGTTATTCATATGAAACAGATCAAATATATTACACGTGACATAATTTTCCATTTAACCTATAAGGCATAGCCTTGATCATTGGCTTGTCACTTTAGAAACTCAGGCCTACTGTATTGAACACAAAAGGCAACAAGCACTGGTAAAGTCAATAGATTTTGCCGACAGGAGAGCTATTGACTTTGTCAATGTTTTGTCTTGACATTTTGTACAGCAGCGCAGATGCTGTGCAGCATGGCTGAAAGTAAAGAAAATAATGCTATGACCTCGCCAGAGCTAACTCCGTGATAGCACATATTGTTCTTTACTTACAACCATGCTGCACAGTAGCCGCACAGCTGTACAACATGGCTAAAAAAAACACATTGCCAAAGCAAGTAGCTTAAGCGCAGACTAGTACTATTTGCTTTGCCAATACTTTTTTCCATCGATTGTTTAGAAGAAGCATGGACTGCATCCCTGCCTCAGCTGTGCTGTAGCTATAACCCACATTCAGAGCAGCACAGGGATAGTTGTGGTTACTAGCGGTTGGGGGCAGCGCTCTTACATTCCCCAGCCACACGGTTGGCTTGCTGTTTTGGTCATTGGAGCTATGCTTTCTGCCATTTTTAGATTGCACTACTAGTGAATAGTCCGTTATTCATTATTAGTGTAATAAAAAAATGGAGCACCAGGAACTGCAAAAAGAGTTTTGCTGGCAGATAAGGTAAATAGAAAAATATGTGTGTGTGTGTGTGTGTGTGTGTGTGTACGTGTGTGTGTGTGTACGTGTGTGTGTGTGTGTGTGTGTGTGTGATTTAGTGACAGGTAGTGAGGGATAATGAATGAGATTGAGTCTGTATGAATGGGTTAGAGTGAGTGAGAATGAGTAAGAGTGACTGAAAGTGAGAGAGTGGATGAATGAGTGTAATGGAGGGCTAGAGAGTGAAAGTTCGCAACAATGAGAGTGCAATTGAGTGAAAGTGAGTGCATTTAGTTTACCTGACAGCACTGGGGAAAAAAAACATGCACTGTGTAGATCAGCTCGTGCTACTTTCTTTACGGAAAGGATTACGAATTCCCAACATTGCCAAAAAACCCGATTTAAGGTTGTGAAACAACTTTCAGCAGCTAGTACTTTTCTGCCTTCTCCTTCACTCTCGTTACATCCGTGCAACGAGCTAGTGTCATTTTTTCTTAATAAAGTAGTCTATCTGAAAGAGACACGTTAGTGATAGATTCCTTACCTTGAATATCCCCAGGAGTCAGACTGGATCCGGAAAGTTTTTCGTCAGCAGTACCCCTGCGCGTCGGTAGGTGGCGTCGTGCGGCTCCGCGTTCGTCGCTGCCGTCGTAAGCGCCGAGATGACATCACAGAGACTACTTAGGCGCCACCCATGCGCGCTGACGTCAGTTCTTTCTTTTTCCGCGCCAGCAAGTGCAGATCTGGTTAGAGCACGTACCTTAGTCACTTTTTGACTAGTTATTTTTGGGACTTTTGTCTCTACTTCTCTAAATCTTGACTCCTGGTGCCACGTAGGGATGCCTGGGTTTAAATCCTGCGGGGCCTGCCGCTGTACGATGTCGGTGGCCAACCCCCATGGCGTCTGTCTCTACAGTCTGGAGCGCGACCATGACTCCCGGTCATGGTCCGACTGTCTGGCCATGGCTCCGAAGGCTTTGCGGGAGCGGTCTCGAAAGCTGCTGGAGGCCCGACAGTTGTCGCCGTTCCAAGTCCAGGGGTTGCTCAAGGGACCGGCCGCGGAGTCATCATCATCACTCCTCGGGGTCACAGTCTTCACCCTCGGAATCGGGTAAGCGACGTCACAAAAAAGTCGAAGAAGCGCGTACGCTCTCCGACCTCCCCCTGTCGGTTTTCAGGCACGGACGAGGGGGCCCGGGGTCTTGCCCCCACGGCTCCGTTGGAGCCTGTCAGTCCCGCGGCCTACCCGCCATACCCGGGTCCGTCGGCGACTCCAGCCCAGGTGCAAGAGTTTCTTGCTGCCATGGACCGCCTTTTCAGGCCTAGGGCTCCCGCCGGCGCGCCTTCAGGCCCTGCGGTCCCTCTTGAGGGCCCTTGGTTGCCGCTGGTGCCGCCGGCGGCTCCGTCGCCCCCTGCGGCTCCCTTCCCGGCGCCGCCCTGGGTTCCGTTCATCCCACCTCCGCCCTTGCCCAAGTTGCCGGGCAATTTTGCTCCGGCTTGGGACCCTGATTGGGCCTTGGAGCCGGACCGCCGCCGTTCTCGGCGCCGGTGGAGCATTTGTTTTCCCCTGTGCCTCCCCGGTCGCTGCAGCCTGTGCCTTGGGCTGTTGTGGAGGGGGAGGACTGGGAGGGGTCGGAGGACCCTCTTGCACGGCCGTGTGAGTCCGAACAGGAGTGGCAGAAGACTCCGAGGATGCAGGTGGCCTTGACCTCTCCTCTGAGCCTGGGTTTGTGTCTCCTCCCACTGTCATGGAGGAAGGCGCAACATACACTATGGTGCTCCGTAGAGCAGCTGAGGCTCTTGGCCTTGAATTGCCTACTGTTACCCTCCGGACTAACCTCCTTACTGAAGTGCTTCAGCCGGCGGCAAGTTCTTTGGAACCTCTGCTTCTGTTTAATGAGGCCTTGACCGATGTTTTGATGGGTACCTGGTCTAGGCCAGCCACAGGGGTTCCTGTGGATAAAAACGTGGCCAGGTGTCACCGCCCGGCACCGGGTGACCCTGCCTTTTTGACAACTCATCCGACACCGGAGAGCCTGGTCATTCAGGCTTCCACTTCCCAAACTGCATTCCCTACCGCTCCGCCGGATAAGGAATCAAAAAAGCTGGAGCAGCTTGGTAAAAGGTTGTTTTCCTCTGCCAGCCTGGGGCTGCGGTCAGTCAACACTGCATGCCTCTTGGGCCGCTATTCTCACGCTGTGTGGGACACAGTGGCGCAAACTCTGCCCCAGTGCCCGGAAGAGGTTCGGGCTGTGCTTTACCAAGCTGTTGCAGAGGGGAAGGATGCCGCGAAGTTCGCCATTCGGTGTGGGTTGGACACCGCGGACTCTTTGGGCGCCTATTTGGCGATAAGGCAGACAGTGCGCTTGAGCGTTTTAAGGACTCTTGGGCTACAGCCAAGTCCTTGGGTCTCTCCACCACACGCCCGGCCACGTCTACCTTTCGTGGCCGCGGAAGGGGCCCCCTACACGTCCGTTCAGCCAAAGGCCTGCGCAGAACCAGCCTCAGCGCGGGCGTGGTGGCCGCCGTGGTGGCACAGGGGGCCAGCGTGCGGGTCAGCCCACCTCCGCTCCCGCAGCATCCGCCTCAAAGCCTTCCTAGTCCATGCTTTGGGGTGCACCCCACGCCGGTGGGCGGCAGGATTCAAGATCACCTCCCCCACTGGCGCTCTGTCACTTCGGACAGCTGGGTGCAAATCGTCCGAAGGGGCTACTCCCTCCCCTTCGAGTCTGCCCCCCGTCCATGCCACCTCAGTTCCACCGCATGTCGGGGGATCACTTAGAGCTTCTCCGACAGGAAGTCATGGCCCTCTTGGCCAAGGGGGCCATCGAGCGCGTTCCTGGGCCAGAAGTAGGACATGGTTGTTATTCCCACTACTTTCTGGTCCCCAAAAAGGACAAAGGGGGCTTGCGCCCCATCTTGGACCTCCGGAACGTCAATCGCTTCCTCCGGAAGGAGAAGTTCAAGATGTTGACTCTGGCTCAGGTCTTGGCTGCCCTCGACCCTGGAGACTGGATGGTAGCGTTGGACTTGCAGGACGCATATTTTCACATTCCCGTCCTGCCGGCACACCGGCGTTACCTGCGGTTCACGGTAGGCCAGGAGCATTTTCAGTTTACCGTGCTCCCTTTCGGCCTTACAAGCGCCCCTCGGGTGTTCACAAAAGTGATGGCGGTGGTCGCAGCTCATCTGCGCAGGTCAGGGGTGTCAGTCTTCCCCCTACCTCGACGACTGGTTGTTGAAGGCGGGCTCGCCCAGGCCGTCATCACCCACCTTCAGACTACGGCCGACCTCCTGCAATTGCTGGGGTTCTCCATCAACGTGCCGAAGTCGCACCTGAGTCCTCCTCAGAAGCCCCCCATCATCGGAGCGGTTCTGGATTCGACGCGGTTTCGGGTTTATCCTCCCGAGCAGCGAGTCTGGGATATTCAGGCTATGATTCCGATCTTTCAGCCTCTATCCTGGGTTTCGGTCAGGATGACCCTCCGGCTCCTGGGCCTGATGGCCTCCTGCATTCTGCTAGTGCAACATGCCAGGTGGCATATGCGGGCTCTGCAGTGGGACCTGAAGTTCCAGTGGGCACAGCATCAGGGCAACCTGTCCGATCATGTCCAGATCTCGGAGGGCACAGCACGACAATTGCGGTGGTGGCTCACGAATCGCGATTGGGTCAATGGCAGATCCCTCTCCCTTCCCCAACCGGAGCACACAGTGGTGACGGATGCGTCCCTCCAGGGCTGTGGTGGCCACTTGGGAGAGGCGGAGATCAGAGGCCTCTGGTCTCCGGCGGAGTCCCGGCTCCATATCAATCTTTTGGAGCTTCGGGCGATCCGACTTGCACTGAAGGCATTCCTTCCCTCTGTCCGGGGCAGTGTAGTGCAGGTGTTCACAGACAACACCACCACCATGTGGTATTGCAACAAATAGGGCGGGGTGGGGTCGTGGACCCTATGTCAGGAGGCTCTGCGCCTCTGGACATGGCTGGAACATCAAGGCATTACCTTGGTGGTTTAACACCTGGCAGGTTCTCTGAACGCCAGGGCGGACGAACTCAGCCGCCGGTGCTTGATGGATCACGAATGGCGTCTGCACTCAGACGTGGCGCAAGGTCTTTCTGCAGTGGGGAGAGCCTTGGTTAGATCTATTCGCCACCGAAGAGAACACGCAATGTCATCAGTTCTGCGCGTTGGAATTTCCAAGGCGGCACTCGCTCGGCGACGCTTTTCGTCGCGAGTGGAGCTGCGGTCTGTTGTACGCCTTTCCGCCTATACCACTTCTGCCCAGAGTGCTGAAGAAGATTCGGCGCGACCGGGCCCAAGTCATCCTTGTGGCTCCGGATTGTGCACGAAGATACTGGTATCCCGAGCTACTCAACATGGCGATCGATCCCCCGATCCGACTGCCTCTTCGGGAGGATCTTCTGTCGCAGCAGCATGGAACGGACCTCCACCCGAACCTGTCCAGCCTCCACCTCCATGCGTGGCGATTGAGCGGCGACAGTTGACAGCTTTCGATCTTCCTCCCGAAGTCTGTGATGTCATTCTGGCAGCCAGGCGTCCCTCCACTAAAACGGTATACGCCTGCAGGTGGAACAAGTTTGTGGCATGGTGCACAGCGAAGTCTGTGGATCCCCTTTCTGCCCCTCTTTCTGAGGTCCTTCTGTTCCTACTATCGTTGGACCAGCAGGGCTCTGCTCTGGGCACTATCAAAGGTTATCTTTCAGCCATCTCCGCCTTTCTCCGGCTTCCAGATCAGCCTTCTCTCTTTAAGTCCCCGGTTGTTAACCGTTTCCTGAAAGGCATTGCACACATGTTTCCTCCCGTGCCTTTCATAATGCCTCAATGGGACTTAAATCTTGTCTTGACCTATCTGATGTGCGCTCCTTTTGAGCCCCTTCATAACTGTCCTTTACGTCTTCTTACTCTAAAGACGGCTTTCCTGGTAGCTATCACCTCTGCCAGAAGAGTGAGTGAGCTCCAGGCTCTTTCTTCTAAACCTCCTTTCCTTTCTGTTCATCCGGACAAGGTGGTTTTAAGGACCCGTCCTTCTTTCTTGCCAAAGGTTGTCACGCCCTTCCACATCGGGCAGACCATCACTTTGCCCACCTTCTTTCCACCTCAGCATCCTTCAAAAGAGGAAGAGAGGCTCCATCGTCTGGACCCAAAACGTGCGCTCTCGTTCTATCTGAAGCGCACACAACAGTTCCGGGTGGATGACCAGCTCTTTGTTGGCTACGTGGGCACCAAAAAAGGTCAGGCCGTGCACAAACGAACCATCTCTCGGTGGGTCGTTTTGTGCATCAAAGCGTGTTACTCGTTGGCTAAAAAGGAGCCTCCTGTGGGGCTGCGTGCCCGTTCTACCAGGGCGACGGCAGCCACTACTGCCTTTGGACGCGGCGTTCCCTTGCAGGATATTTGTAAGGCAGCCACGTGGGCGTCGCTGCACACATTTACCAAGCATTACTGCCTTCACAGTCCAGTCCGGAGAGACGGCTTTTTTGGCCGTTCTGTTCTCCGTGACTTTCTGGTGTAATCTATTCGCAGACCCACCACCGGAGTTGGTATTGCTGGGGTATCTATTCTAAGGTAAGGAATCTATCACTAACGTGTCTCTTTCAGATGCACAAGTTACTACTTGTGTAACGATATATCTGTAAGAGACATTAGTTAGTGATAGATTCCTACCGCCCACCCATCCTCCCGTTCTGCGAACTGATTCTAGGGTTAAGGTCATCTCTTTCAGGGCCCTAGTTTCATGGCACCAGTGGTCAATTTCTTGCATGGCTCTGCGTTCCTGGCGCGGAAAGTCGTGTACAGAACTGACGTCAGCGCGCATGGGTGGCGCCTAAGTAGTCTCCGTGACGTCATCTCGGCGCTTACGATGCCAGCGACGAATGCAGAGCCGCACGACGCCACCTACCGACGCGCAGGGGTACTGCTGACGAAAAACTTTCCGGATCCAGTCTGACGCCTGGGGATATTCTAAGGTAAGGAATCTATCACTAACTAATGTTAAGATATATCGTTACACAATTAGTAACTTGTGCATTCATCACCAGCTTGATTCAGATTCTTCCCATCAAGGCAACTTTACCTTCCATGCTACTTCTCATGTGGATCAGGCGGTAAACGGCCATTACAACGAGGCTGTTACCCCGCAAGTCATTACATCGCATGCGTTACAACGCATGCGATGTAACAACGCGTAGCCATTACTACGCGTACCATTACATTGCATGCGCTTTTACAACACATGCGATGTAATGGCTATCCACATCGTTGTGAGGAAACTGAGGCTGTTCCGTTTCCTCACAACGACGTGCACCGCCCCTCAGACGACGCTGGAACCAGGAGAGCGGAACCACTAGGAGAGAGAGGTAAGGGGGATTGTGCTTGGGGTGGGGGTTATTTTTTTAGGGTTTAGGGTAGTGTCAAAGTAGTGTTGTAATGTTTGTGTAGTGTAGGGTTGTGTTTTCGGATTTAGGGTAGTGTGGGGGGGTCGTGCAGGGTAGTGTTTGTGTGTAGGGACCGGATTGGGGGTAATGGGAGGGTCGTGCTGGGGTAGTGTTTTAGGGTAGTGTTGTGGTGTTTGTGTAGTGTATGGTAGTGTTTTAGGATTTAGGGTAGTGTCTGGGGGTCGTGCAGGGTAGTGTTATAGTGTAGGGGCCGTACTGGGGGTCATGCGGGGGGGGTAGTGTTTTAGGCTTTAGGGTAGTGTTGTGGTGTTTGTGTAGGGTAGTGTTTTAGGGTTTAGGGTAGTGTCGGAGGGTCGTGCAGGGTAGTGTTTGTGTGTAGGGACCGGACTGTGGGTAGGGTGGAGGGTCGTGCTGGGGGTAGTGGTTTTGGGTAGTGTTGTGGTGTTTGTGTAGGGTAGTGGTTTAGGGTGGGGGGGGTCGTGCAGGGTAGTGTAGTGTTATTGTAGGGAGAGGACTGGGGGTCGGGGGAGGGTTGTGCAGTGGTACTACATTAGGGGGTAGGGTAGGGTGGAGTCACTTACCTTGCAAAAGTTTACCATGAGTATACCTTTACCACGCATGCCTTTGCGCTGAAATGGCATGCGTGGTAAAGGCATAGTCGTGGTAAAATTTTGCGTTGTAATGGTAGTCGTAATTGACATTGCGTAGTAATACCCACGTTGTAATGGCATGCGTGGTATTGCTATGCGATGTAATGAGTCGTATTCGGATCAGGCTGATATACTCCCTCACTCTTCTGACGTGACTCGACAAATCGGGGCCTGGCTTCCTCTAGACCAGGTCACTCTTCAATCTTCGCTGGGAACTATCAAGCCCAGCTCCCCACTTGATCCTCTTCCCCCATCTAAGCTCAGACTTCTGGACAGGCCGGTCCTTAGCATGGTTCTTAATCTTCTCAACACCTCTTTAAGCTCTGGTCTAGTTCCTCAGAACTGGAAACACGCTTTGGTGCTCCCCCTACTGAAAAAGACCCATCTTGATCCTCTCTGTTGGTCTAGTTATCATCCTATTTCCTTCCTTAATGTCTTCTCTAAAGTCCTGGAAAGGCATATCAATTCCCAACTCCCCTCTCACATGGCTACTCACAATCTATTTCATCCGTCACAATCTGGCTTTCGCTCTGGCTGCAGTACTGAATTAGCTCTGCTTGGGGTCACTGAATATCTCAGGCAACAGCTTGATTGTGGTGGCACGGCAGCTCTCATTTTACTGGATCTGAGTGCTGCATTTGATACGGTCTCACATTCCATCTTGGTTGATCGTCTTGAAGCCTCAGGCATTGCGGGTGTGGCTTTGAGGGGCCTGATCTCTTTTTTTAAAAGATCGCTCTTTCCAAGGCTTCTCACATACCACTAAATCAAATCCAGTAGCTCTAACTTGAGGAGTACCGCAGGGCTCGATTTTAAGCCCTCTTCTTTTTAATCTCTACGTTCGCCCTTTTGCGGACATTGCGGAGAAGTCGGGACTGACTATTTGTTCCTATGCAGATGATACCCAGATCATCTTCTCTCTTTTAGCCGCTCAGCATCAGGACTCTTCCTTGCTCCAGCACGGACTGAGCAATATCTCTTTATGGATGTCCAGAAACGAACGACTTGAAGCTGAGCAGTTCTAACACTGAGGTTCTCATTCTGGGTAACAACCCCGAACTTTGGGGAATTACCAATTGGCCTGACACTCTGGGACTTTTACCTGCTCCGGTCCCTAAAGTTAAGAACCTGGGCTTTACTATTGACAACAATCTCTCCCTCAGAGCCCAGGTGTCTGGGGTCACCGTAACCTGCTTTGCTGTTCTCATGTGGCTAAAAAAAATCCTCTGGTTAATTCCACCTGCTGCCCAGAGAACAGTAATGCAGGCGCTGGTGATTTCCAGATTTGAGTATGGCAATGTTTTGTACCTGGGCGCTGATCAAGCCTCTGTCCATCTCTTACAGCTCATTCAAAATGCGGCTGCCCGCCTTCTTTTCCGGCTGCCTCGACATGCCTCAGTATCACCGTTGCTCCATCAACTCCATTGGCTCAAAGTGAACAAACGTGTCAAGTTTAAGGCCCTACGCTACATGTTCCGGACCAAACATGGTTTGGCGCTCCCCTACATACAAAGTCTGGTCAAACCCTACGTGCCCGTCGACAGCTGAGATCAACGAGCCCCTCTGTTTTCTGTTCCCAGAGTCCTTCTCACTCGTATGAGAGGTCGCTCGTTTACCTATCTTGGCCCCAAACTGTGGAACTCTCTTCTGTTGCAACTTAGGTTGTCATTCACTTTTAGTCTTCCGTAAGAAATTAAAGACCTTCCTTTTCAACTCAGCATAACTTGTTGTGTGCTCCTTCTGCAATGTGTGGCTTGCGTATTGTCTTGCTCAGTGCCAGGACAACCTGTTGGGTAGCTGTGCACTTTATAAATCTATAAATAAATAAGTGTATGTGAGAAAGTGACAAGGTATGAAAGAGTGTGTCTAAGCGAATGTGAATGAATTTGAATGAGCCCGAGTGAGATTAACTTAGAGTGACTCAGAATGAAGGAATGAGCGTATGAGCAAGTGTGAGGGAGAAAGTATGGGTGGGTCAGAATAAGTATGTGTGAATGCGAATAAGTGAGTGAAAGTAAGAGTGAGTGAGAATTAATGAGTGCAAATAATGAATGAGAATGTGGGTATTATGAAGAATGTGGTGTTATACTTGTGAGTCTGCTGTTGGCCATTGGATACTGAAAGTAATTCTTGGATTATCAAGGCACCAATGGCAAAATACTGCCACTGACGTACTACATGCAGTTCTTACCATGACGGACTCCTATCACAAAATACGGACACTGGCATACTGGAGGCTATTCTTGACCTAATGGTCACCCATGGTAAAATACAAGTACTGACACATTAGACGTAAATCTTGGTATAAGGAGCACTCTAAAAAAAAAAAAAAAAAATGCCAGTGCTGGCACATTGGAGGTAATGGGGAGGACAACTGAGGCATATGAGAGAGAGTCAACCCTAAGAAAATGTTGGCCCTAACATACTACAGGTAGTTTTTGACATAAGGGTCACCCATGGTATATAGACCGAATTAATGGCAGAATTCTGGCACTGGCTTATTCCATGTAAGTTTTGGTATAAGGAGCACCCGTGTCATATGAGTGGTACTCATGGAAAAAAAGCTGTCTCAAGCACAATGAAGATAAGTTTTGAAATATAGAGTTGTCAAGAGCACATTTTGGGAGGGGGGTGAACTCCTGAGGTTCGTCAGGTTTCATTGGCTTGGCACACCATGAAAGGACCTGAATATTTAAAGAGACCTCTATCGGAGCCTGTGGCCTTTTATCAAACTAAATTGAAAATTGTACTTTAAATGCATTGTATGACCACATTTTTTGCTAAATGTTGTTGGGAAGGAACCTCCTTGAGCCCACATAGAAGCCGTCTTGTTGACTCACTTCAGTCGTTTGTTACAAATTAGGACAAGTATTCGCTGTCCACCACTTTCAAAGAGATTATTAGAACCCTAAAATAGGTGGTATCTAAAACCGAAATTCAGGTTCATAGGTCATATGATGTCCCTTCTTGTGATGTCATGAAGGTCAAAGGATGTGTGATGTCACTTCCGCTACCCCTGGAATTTTGGTGAATCCACGTCTATGATTACCTGACAGTTAGTGTTACACCAAATCCTCTTTCATAAATGAGCAATGCACTTCAGGATCACTAGAATACAGGATATGCATTAAAAAAATATATATATTTTGGAACTAAAGCCCTAGTCTAGTGCATGCAAGATTGTCTTACCACAATGAATAGGAACATTAAGGCAGCAAGGTAGTTTGAGTAACATAAACAATAGGAAATACTTCAACAGTATTGCTATGGAAGCTATAGTATTGACACTCCCGTTTACCACTTTTAAGTGCTAAACTAGTTATAGTACATTAGTAGCATATTAACAATAAGACAATTTTAAGTTTCAAAGATTGCACCTGCGTACATTATCCTAGAACAATAAGTTCTATTTTTAGCTCACAAAGGCATCTGTGTGTGTTTGTGTTAAGCACAGTCTACAGCGCTACTGGCCAAGCAGCTAGTGAAGGATGGGTAATGCTGGTGCGCAATATTATATATTCTCTAACATTTAGCTATGTCGGTTTTTATAGATTATTCCAGGCTTTGTTGAATACGTTTAGAATAAATATTCAAAAAGAATGCTGTAATACCTTTTAGCTATTTTCACTCTATCAGACATTGTTCTCTTGTAAAGACAACACATGTAAAATGTAATTATCCGCTGTCTCAAAACTTTCATTTCATAATGAAGAAATACATAAATAATCAAAAGCAACAATTAAGTACTACGAATATATTCAAGTAAGCTTGTTTATCGTATCTGCAGGAACAGAACAAAATGAAAGAATATGCATTTGATTCAATCACACACATTTACTTTTGATGAATTAATTAGCCTGTTTTAGTTTTCCACTTATTTATTTTTATAGATTTAAAGTTTTTTGTAATTCTGATCTTTCCAATTTTATTTTGTGCCAAAATTAAGGCTATTCTCTTGCTGTATATGTCACCTGTAGTGTGATGGATCTCACAAGCCCGCTGTCTATAAACTGTGTGGCCATTTTGGAATGGTATTGTCCATAGTGTACCATGGTTTTACCATTTCAACATGGCCTCCCGGTTTAGCAGTAACATGTTGTACCAATCAAAGATAGCTGACAACAATGATGAACTATACACCATTACCATTCTAAGAAGGGCACCTAGTGCGATGATTACTGTGCTGCCATCATGGAATGTTATTGTGCATAAGGTGTCATGGTTTTACCCTTTCAAGACTTTAGCTTGTAAACTTGAAGGCCATGTTGAAGATTTGAAATAATGATGCACTATGAAAAATACCATTCACAGATGGGCACCCTCTTCTATTCTTTATGGCAAACAATATGCCTGCCATGTTTAGGCGGTACATTTTTTTATTTTTCATACTTTACTTTTTTTTTAATTTGCATTGCATATGCTTGTTGAGTTTGTGCATTTTATTTTGAATTTAAATGCAAGAATGAATCTGTGTGGATGACTGCACGGAATAGTGCATACGGAGCGCATGTATAATGGGTTGGTGTCACCAGTCATTGAAGAGGCACTTTCAGTTGTAAGTCAGACTTCTTGGCATTGCCAGTGCTTGCTCTCACTTGTTTTCTTGAATGATAAATACATTCTTTACTTTGTTTGCTCTCAGTAAGGGTCAAGTCTTGCTTTTATGAACAGCTCTTAATCATGAGTTTTAAGGCCTAATTCAAGTGTTGCTTCTTCAGCCTAGGATTGGCTTCATAATAACTCTGAACTTTACCGGATCCGAGGAATTCAGCAAGGCACCCGAGTAATTTGTTTTCCATGACATTCTTATTGTTTGAGATGCTGTCCTAGATCTATGAATTATACAAGTCATAGGAGTACAACTTGACAGATTTACTGCATTGGTGCTGGAGTTAAGACCACACCATGCTTATTCTAAATCATGTAACAATTGGAAGAAGTCTATAATATGTTCCAAAGAGAGTAGCATTGCATATTTCCAAATTACCACTGACCAGTTTCAAAACAATTGCCCCAGTGATTATATGAAATAAGGTTGGTAGTATTTGGTGTGAGAGGCCCATAGTAGGTCCGTATTTTGGGGCCACAGTTTTTTTCAGGAGGGTTGCTGATGCAGGTTTCAGAGAGTAGCCAGGAATGATCCTTGAGAGAAGAATAGTCGTGCTCATGTTGATAGAAATCATAGGAGAGTGGAAGAGTTGTTTGAGACGTGTCTGAGACCTGTGGAAAAGGATCATTGGAGTGAGGTGCTTTTGTTTTGAGGGCCAAATTTAGATCCTCTGCATTGTCTGGAGGTTTAAAAACAGTTATGAATGGATTGTAGTCAAGGATGTTAAAAAGACTCTTCTGAGGGTGTTAATATAATTACGAATTTTGGACTAATGATGTGGAGGTCTCACCAGGGTTGTTGGTGTGCCAGGTGTACATTTTATAGAACCTGAGGCAGAAAATTCCTTATGAACAATCAAGATGGTCTGTTTGATTCAGAGCCTTCTAGATACATATGATGAAGTAAGGCTGTACACCTGGCACATCAACAACCCTGGTAAGACCTCCACATCATTAGGCCAAAATTCCTAATTATATTCAGCAGGGTCTTTTTAACATCCTTCACTACAATCCATTTGCATCAGTTTTTAAACCTCCAGACAAATGTATAGGATCTAATTTTGGCCCTCCTAACAAAAGCAGCTCACTCCAATGATTTGGCTCTGGGTTACTTTGTGATAGCCTCATCTTAGATTCTTGCTGCGAGTTTTTAACTAGTCAGTCCGTGATTTAAAACATAAATCCATATTTTATTTGGCTTGGTTCAGCTCAAAGTTCATCAATCACTAACTTAGTGAATGTGAGGCCCACCGTGGGCTTTCAGGGTTCAGCAGGACTAGAAAGATGAAAGCTATGTTAAGATACACATTGTAGAGCAACATTTTGGAATCAATAATTTCATTATGTCCGCACTCTACAGTGACTCAACACCGTTCTGCAGTTGTTTCTGCAGTGCAAGGTGACACTAGGGGGGATTGCCATTTGTGATGCAAGTGGATGATTTGTAGGTTAGACTAGAGAGGCCAAAAGACTGATTGCAAAGCCAAGTTAAAAATGTAGTGTTCGTATGAGAAAATGAGGTAGCGTGTGCCTAGCTTTGTGCACCAGGCTCCTTGCCACCAGCTGAAGCTGTTGGCTGGCATGTAGTCGGGGCTGTCAATAACCAGTTTGCCACCTGAATGTTAAACCCATAAGATAAGCCACTCTTCATCAACATTATGTTGGATTTCTTCTACACAAGAGTAAATTTCATCTGGGACTGTGGACTTATGAATGGGGTAAGGCGAGGGAGGGGTAGTGAAGGGGGCAGTAGACAACTGTTATTGCGATGAAATTGTTCTTGGCATTGATGGTGCATGGGGCTGTGGTGCACTCAATGGATGAGAATGATGTTGTGGATTACAGTGCAGGGTGGGTCTATTGACTTATCAGGCATCCCTTTGCTTATCTTTGTTATTCAGGATGATTTTATGCCCAGAGCAAACAGATTATCGAAAGTGCTAATTGTGTTGTCTACATACCATCTCTCAGTATGGTCAAATCTGTGATCTACTGAATCAGACAGGAGGTCATGGCTGTCAAGGGTGTGTCTCGGGACTCTGCTTGTATTTATAAGGCCATTTTTGAAGTAGGAGCTTGTGATCAAGGTCTGCTATAGCGTTTAGGTAATATGTGGTGTTACATTTTAGGTAACACCATGCCCACTGGGTTCTCTTCATGGCGCAGTTGAAGAACATACGAGGCGGATATGGCCAAAAGGCCAGTGTGCAGTTCCTAGGGTCCTTAGGTCGGACCTGCCAAGCCTGTCCACTTCACAGCTGACCAGGTGTGTGGTACCAGTGAACAAAGTTCAAAACCTGCAGCTACTTTGGACCTACCTTTCAAACAGTCTCACCATTGCATCCTTCATGCACTCATACTTGGTTTAGTCATTCTCTCTCAGATCAAGAATTGCCTTGTTCCCACTGTGGCAAACAAATCATTAGAGCCACTCCTGTTTCCTTAAAACTCAACTTCTTCATGAAACTGGGCAAACGAGATGTTCCCAGTCTTGCAAGCACATCTGTACCTACAGTGTTTGGCTAATCTGTTTGGTTGTTCTGCAAGGAAAAGTTGTAGGGTTCACTACATTGGAAGCAAGGACAAACTTGGCTGTCTCCATATCAAATGCCTGCAATTTTGAGCATTGGTTAGTTTCTTCTTTCTCAAGACCCTATTTGCTTCAGGCTCCCCTGTGAATGAGGACCACCAGATGGATGGGGTAATTGTGAGATCCTTCATTGATAAAACTGTTAACAATTACATTTGTAATCTCACTGATTTCTGACTCGAATCAAATGTCCTCAGCTATGTACTAGGAAGCCAAAATGTTTGCAAAGAACTAATCAGTCAAGGCCGCAGTGTTAGAACCTTTTGGTTCAGCAATGAGTCAGTTCATTTAGCTTCAGGCTCTTCAGTGCAGACGCTGTACACACACTGGTCACCGCTGTTTTGAATGGCCCTGTACCTTCCTTGTACTGCAGAGGACTGATTAGTGTTTCGTGTCTTCTGAAGTCTGGAATTTAGTGATCATACTGCTTGACCACTAATGGGTCCTTTCCTGGTCTGTGGTTACTAAACTGTATTATGTGGGTGCTGTTTACCACTGGCATTTCCAGGCCAGCAGCACTGTTACATTCCAATTGGATAAGGGGGTTACTCTATTTGGCACCCAGTTGTCCAGGGGTAGTGAAACTGAGCTGTCAGGGCTTACTACTTGGAGGCTAGAAAATAAGAGATGCTTTGGTACATTTAATACATACAAAGTGATGAGTGTCCCGTGAGAACTAGAACTTCAAGAAGAAAAGGAGTATATTGACGTGCATCTCAAATAGGGTAGCTAAATGGAGAATTTATTCAAAATGCATCTGCAAAAGAGATATGATCCCTAAAGTGGTATGTTCCATCTTGATTTGTGATGGGTCATTTGTAATTTCTCTGGAGTTTTTGGCATACAACAGATCTTATTATTACTACAATGTTTGTAAGCAAAGCTAGACACTGGGTACCTGTGTGCCTGACCGAAAGCTACACTGTAGCAGGGAAGCTATGATATAGCTAGCCCTCTAGTTTTAGTTTCTCTGGCTCTGACTTGAAAGCTGGATAACTCATTGGTCTGAGACTCTTCTGCTGCATAAAAAAGTTCCAAAAGTGTCCCTTTATCCAGCAACCTATAACCAAACCAAACAATTGTTATACACGATCTGTATATTTTAGATCACCAAAATTGATTCACCAGCTGGGTGTCCAGTTAATCAAGACTACCAAAACTCCACTTAAAGATGCAATTACCCTTGTGCTCTTTGTAGTGGTGCAAATGTAGTAGAGAGCTAATGCCCACCTTGGTGGCCTCCTGGTGCTCGCATCTCTAGCTTTGGTGCCTTTCTACTGGTGTAGACAGTCAGGGACACCCAGTGAACTGAGAACTGGCAGTGAGTTGACCATTCTTATCCAGAATTGGTATAGAATTGGGGTCCACTTGCAGCATAAAACTACAATATCTGTAACACTGTGCAAGCTAAGGCGATTGTTTAAATTGGACCACTGTCTGCAGCCAAAGGGATACCACTCGAGTGACAGTGGTGAAGAGAAGATTCTTGCTGGAAGATGAAGCAAATCCAGTGGGCTCAAAGATTGTGGCGTTCACTGGAGGAAAACCTAAAGCGGTCAGTAAAAATGTGCAGCTCTATAAAGCCCTGAAAAGGCCCCCTACCACAACATCAATTGACCTTCCCCACAATATCCTGGCTGCTGGTATACCTCCTCTCCTGACTTCCGGGCACCTCAGCAACACACAGGGCCTAAAGGGTATTACGGGAAAAGATGTATCTGAAAGAGACACGTTAGTGATAGATTCCTTACCTTAGAATATCCCCAGGCGTCAGACTGGATCCGGAAAGTTTTTCGTCAGCAATACCCCTGCGCGTCGGTAGGCGTCGTCGTACTGCTCCGCGTACGTCGCTGGCATCCTGGTCGCCGAGATGACGTCATGGGAGCTATTTAGACGCGCCCACGTGCGCTGACGTCAGTTCTTTCTTTTTCCGCGCTAGCAGCGCAGATCCGAGAGAGAGCAGTACCCCTAGTTAAAAGTTTTAACTTGGTAATTGATTGTCGAGTAATTGACTCTGGTGCAGTAGGGATGCCCGGGTTTAAATCCTGTAAGGCCTGCCGTCGCAACATGTCGGTAGCAGACCCGCACGACGTGTGTCTCTTCTGCTTGGGGCACGCCCATGACCCCGAGGCGTGCCCTGATTGCCGGGCCATGGCGCCGAAAGCTTTGCGGGAGCGTTCCCGAAAGTTGTTGGAGGCCCAGCAGTCGGCTCTGCGTCGATCAAGGTCCCGCTCCTGTGGGAGGTCGAGAGACCGGTCGCGGAGCTGTTACCTTCGCTCGTCGGACTTTGGGACAGGTAAGTCACGGTGGCATAAAAAAATCAAAGAAGCGACGTCGTTCGTCTTCTACCCCTCACCGGTCCCAGGACGCGGTGGAGGGAGCGGGGGGTCACTCCACCGCGGCTCTGCTGGAGCCCCAGTCGTTGTCTGCGGCCTACCCGTCCTTTCCGGGCCCGCATGCGACGGAGGAGATACAGGTCTTCTTGTCGGCCATGGGCCGTTTGTTTGGCCCATCGGGTCCCTCCGGAGCGCCTTCGGGCCCCGCGGTCCCGTTGGGTGGGTCTGCCCCCGTGCCGCCGCCTTTGGCCTTGGCTACGCCAGCAAAGTACCCTGCGGCGCCGCCAGCTCCGGCCCCGGTGCCGGATCCGGCCTCGGCGCCGGCCTCGACACTGGATCCGGGCGTGGTGCTTCAACTGACGCCGTACGGCGCCGAACCAGAATTGGTCTCTTACCCCCTGATTCCAATTCTTGGTACAGAGTTTCTCCCATTTCCCCGGGAACCTCGTCCTTACCGGCCTCTTCCAACACCGGTAGCTGAAGGAGAGTACTGGGAGGGGTCTGAGGACCCTCTTGCAGCTCAATGCGAGAACGAGCCTGAATGGGAAGAAGACCTGGAGGGTCCTGTGGATCTGGATTTCTCTCCACACCCTGGCACACTGTCCCCTTCTTCCGTGGCTACGGAGGAGGTGGGGACTTTTTCAGGGCGGCTCAGGCTCTTAACCTTGAGCTCCCTTCTGTGCCTATCAGAACGAATCTTCTGACTGAGGTGCTGCAGCCAGCGTCGTCCTCTGCGGAGCCGCTGCTGCCCTTCAATGAGGCACTCACTGATGTCCTATTGAGCACCTGGGGCAAGCCTAACACAGGGGTTCCTGTGGATAAGGGGGTGGCACGCCGTCATCGCCCGGCCCCGGGCGACCCCCAGCTTCCTCACCCAACACCTGAGAGTCTGGTTGTCCAGGCCTCTGCCTCTCCGAGCGCATTCCCTTCTGCTCCCCCGGACAAGGAATCTAAGAAACTGGAGCAGTTTGGAAAAAAGATCTTCACTTCTGCCAGTTCAGGGTTGCGGGCGGTGAATACAGCGTGCCTGTTGGGCCGCTATCCACATTCCATATGGGACACCGTGGCACAGGTGCTTCCTCAGTGCCCGGTGGAGGCTCGGGCGGTGCTCTCCCAGGCTGTTACAGAGGGGAGAGATGCTGCAAAATTCACCATTCGTTGTGGACTTGACACAGCAGATTCCCTCGGCAGGGCGCTTTCCACAACGGTGGCGCTCCGTCGTTACGCTTGGCTCAGAACCACTGGCTTCTCCGGGGATGTCCAAAACACCCTGTTGGACATGCCTTTGGATGGCACACGCCTGTTTAGTGACAAGGCGGATAGTGCCCTGGAACGCTTTAAGGACTCTCGGGCTACGGCCCAGTCCTTAGGTCTATCCACCACACGCACTCCCACGGGGTCTGCTTTTCGCTCCTTTCGAGGGCAGGGTCGAGGCATCCAAACACGTTCCTTTCAGAGCCGCCGGCCTGAACACAGCAGCAGTCTCAGCGTGGCCGAGGTCGGGGGGGCCCGCCGAGGTGGGTCAGTCCACCACCGCCCCCGCCGCCTCCAAACCTTCCTAGTCCGGTCTTTCAGGCCCACCAGACGCCAGTGGGTGGCAGGATTCGCCATCACCTCCCCCACTGGCGCACCATCACTTCAGACAGGTGGGTTCTGCAGATAGTCCGAAGGGGCTACTCCCTCCCCTTCGAGTCTACCCCTCCAGCCATGCCACCTCAGTGCCACTGCATGTCGGGGGATCACTTGGCACTTCTCCAGCAGGAAGTCGCGGCCCTCTTAGCCAAGGGGGCCATCGAGCGCGTTCCGACGCCAGAAGTAGGTCGTGGTTGTTACTCCCACTACTTCGTGGTTCCGAAGAAGGACAAAGGTCTGCGTCCTATCTTAGACCTCCGGAACGTCAATCGCTTCCTCCGGAAGGAGAAGTTCAAGATGCTCACGCTTGCTCGGGTCTTGTCTGCCCTAGACCCGCAAGACTGGCTGGTAGCGTTGGACTTGCAGGATGCTTATTTTCATATTCCCATCCTGCCTGCCCACCGGCGTTACCTACGGTTCACGGTAGGCCACGAGCACTTTCAGTTCACTGTGCTCCCTTTCGGCCTTACCAGCGCCGCTCGGGTGTTCACAAAAGTGATGACGGTGGTCGCAGCTCATCTGCGCAGATCTGGGGTTTCAGTCTTCCCCTATCTCAACGACTGGCTGTTGAAGGCGGGATCGCCCCAGGCAGTCGTCTCCCATCTCCAGACTACGGCCGACCTCCTGCATTGGCTGGGGTTTTCCATGAACGTGCCGAAGTCACACCTGATTCCCTCTCAAAAGCTCCTCTTCATCGGAGCGATTTTGGACACGGCGCAGTTCCGGGTTTATCCTCCCGAACAGCGAGTCCGGGACATTCGGGCTATGATTCCGATCTTTCGGCCCTGGTCCTGGGTGTCGGTCAGGAAGACCCTGAGGCTTCTGGGCCTCATGGCCTCCTGCATCCTGCTGATCAATCATGCCAGATGGCATATGCGGGCTCTGCAGTGGGACCTGAAGTTCCAGTGGACGCAGCATCAGGGGAACCTGTCCGATTACGTCCACATCTCGGAGGGCACTGCACAGGACTTGCAGTGGTGGCTCACGGACCAGCGTTTGGTCAGCGGCAGATCCCTCTCCCTTCCCCAACCGGAGCACACAGTGGTGACGGACGCGTCCCTCTTGGAATGGGGCGGTCACATGGGAGAGGCGGAGATCAGAGGCCTCTGGTCTCCGGCGGAGTCCAAGCTCCATATCAACCTTTTGGAGCTCAGGGCGATCCTACTTGCACTGAAAGCATTCCTTCCCTCTGTCAAGGGGAGAGTAGTGCAGGTGTTCATGGACAACACCACCGCCATGTGGTACTGCAACAAGCAGGGCGGGGTGGGGTCGTGGACCCTTTGTCAGGAGGCTCTGTCTCTGGGCGTGGCTGGAACGTCAAGGCATTTCCTTGGCGGTTCAACACCTGGCAGGTACCCTAAACGCCAGGGCGGACGAACTCAGCCGCAGGTGCATGTTGGATCACGAATGGCGTCTTCACTCGGAGGTGGCACAAGGTCTCTTTCAACAGTGGGGAGAGCCTTGGTTAGATCTATTCGCCACCGAAGAGAACGCGCACGCCACCGAAGAGAACGCGCTATGTCAGCAGTTCTGCGCGTTGGAGTTTCCAAGGCGGCACTCGCTCGGCTACGCTTTTCGGCGCGAGTGGAGTTCCGGTCTATTGTACGCCTTTCCGCCTATACCACTTCTACCCAGAGTGCTGAAGAAGATCAGACGCGACCGGGCCCAAGTCATTCTTGTGGCGCCAGACTGGGCTCGAAGAGTTTGGTATCCCGAGCTACTCAGTATGAGCGTGGATCCCCCGATCCGGCTGCCTCTTCGGGAGGATCTCCTGTCGCAGCACCAGGGGACGGTCCTCCACCGAACCTGTCCAGCCTCCACCTCCTTGCATGGAGATTGAGCTGCGACAACTGATTCCATTTGACTTGCCTCCTGAAGTCTGTAATGTGATTCTGGCAGCCAGGCGTCCCTCCACTAAAACGGTATACGCCGGTCTGTGGAACAAATTTGTGGCATGGTGTGCAGCAAAAGCTGTAGATCCTGTTGCTGCCCCTCTTTCTGACGTCCTCTTGTTCCTTCTCTCTTTGACCCAGCAGGGCTCTGGTCTGGGCACTATCAAGGGCTACCTTTCTGCTCTTTCAGCCTTTCTTAGGCTGCCTGATCAGCCCTCTCTTTTCAAGTCCCCTGTTAACAGATTTCTCAAAGGCATTACTCACCTTTTCCCTCCTGTTCCTTTTGTCATGCCTCAGTGGGACTTGAACCTGGTTCTCACATACTTGATGTGCGCTCCCTTTGAGCCTCTTCATAACTGTCCTTTGCGGTTATTAACTTTGAAAACTGTGTTCCTGGTGGCCATCACTTCCGCTCGGCGGGTGAGTGAGCTCCAAGCTCTTTCCTGTAAACCTCCTTTCCTGGCGGTTCATCCGGACAAGGTGGTTCTTCGACCACGTCCCTCCTTTCTACCAAAAGTAGTCTCTGCCTTTCATCTCGGGCAAACTGTGACTCTGCCCACTTTCTTTCCGCCTCCGCACCCTTCAAGAGAAGGAGAGGCTCCACCGTCTGGACCCAAAACGTGCACTTTCGTTCTATCTCAACCGCACACAGCAGTTCCGAGTGGATGACCAGCTCTTTGTTGGCTACGTGGGCGCCAAGAAAGGCCGGGCTGTGCACAAGAGGACTATCTCCCGATGGGTTGTCTTGTGCATTAAAGCCTGTTACTCTCTGGCTAAAAAGGAACCTCAGGTTGGGCTGCGCACCCATTCTACCAGGGCGACAGCAGCTACTACAGCATTGGGACGCGGTGTCCCCCTGCAAGACATCTGTCAGGCGGCCACTTGGGCCTCGTTGCATACTTTCACAAAGCACTATTGCCTTGACAGTCCAGTCCGGAGAGACTGCTTCTTTGGCCGGTCGGTTCTCCGTGACTTTCTGGTGTGATTTCACTTCGCAGACCCACCACCGGGGATGGTATTGCTTGGGTATGTATTCTAAGGTAAGGAATCTATCACTAACGTATCTCTTTCAGATGCACAAGTTACTTACTTGTGTAACGATATATCTGTAAGAGACATTAGTTGGTGATAGATTCCTTACCGCCCGCCCATCCTCCCCGTTCTGCGAACTGTTCTCTAGGGTTCAGGTCATCCCTTTCAGGGCCCTAGTTCTATTGCACCAGTAGTCGGTCTCTGGCATGGCTCTGCGCTCCTGGCGCGGAAAAGTTGTGTACAGAACTGACGTCAGCGCGCGTGGGCGCATCTAAATAGCTCCCATGACGTCATCTCAGCGACCACGACGCCAGCGACGTACGCGAAGCTGTACAACGACGCCTACCGACGCGCAGGGGTATTGCTGACGAAAAACTTTCCGGATCCAGTCTGACGCCTGGGGATATTCTAAGGTAAGGAATCTATCACTAACTAATGTCTCTTACAGATATATCGTTACACAAGTAAGTAACTTGTGCAACAGGGTGCCTTACTGCAACTTCTCCCAGGTATAGCTCTTCCCGTATGAAGTTTAATAATTCAGGGGTCTATATGGTGAGAGAATGCTTGTCTGATATTAGCTTTGTGGCAACCGAGTCCTTGTTTTGAGGTGTGGTAATGCAAGAAATGTCACAAAGAAGGGAGACCGGGGCAATCTTACATACTTTATTCATTTTCACAAAAAACCTAAAAAAAAAAAAAAATTGAAAAAAAGTGCGAGGGGTGAAATTGGGAAACCAAGAGCTTTTGGCTTACCTGAGTGAATGTTATACGATTCATTTCACCTGATATTTATAAATGTAAAATCACGAGAGACTGTGACTAAATCCATGATTGTTCTATGGTGAATTGATGAAGAATGGTGGTTTTGACCTCTTGTTTAGTTTTCACTGATTTAGGAATTTGCATTTTTTCTTTAAGTTTTTATTCATTGCGGCTATGTTGTGGTGTTTTGTGCCCCATCACAAATTGCAAGGGAATTAATAAAAAACAAGCTAATTTCGGACGTGGCTTTTGTCGGTAACTATCAAATGGCTCTCCCTTATGAAACCGGACCGAAGTTTGTTTTAACTTGCAGTGAGCAAGTATGCATGGTCTTCCGTTTGCAAACCTACCTCAAACGTCCAGAACAAACACCGAAACCTAATACCAATATCCAGGTGGCTGTACTGCAGTATGCCATTATTTTTCCTGATACTTTTATCTTTAAAACTGCTTGTGTAGATAATATCAGGTGAGCGAGTCGCATATACGTTTGACCCTTATTCTGCAGACTGAATGAATATAGGGTGTACAGAATGTGTGCAAACCAATCAGTGGAACCTAATCGGAATAACCAACCATTAAATCACATGTTTAAAACTATAAATGATACATGGCAAGTGTAACAGAAATGCACCTCTGTAGGATTATTTCCTTATTTGTAGATTGCACTCTAAAAGGGGCAGCTAAGATCTATATAAGACCTAAAATTATACCTTCTCTGATGTGAAGCATTTTTGATCTATAGTAAGTACTTTCTTACCTATTCTTACTCCTCACAGTCCTTGCAGTACTGTAAACCGTAGTAAAGTGGAAGCAAATCTTAAACAATTAACTGCCTGCTGCAATTAGTAATTCACATTATATTATGTTTTTTGTTTATACAGGTTCTTTATGTGCCCGATATTCAACCTTATTCTATGCCTGCTACCTCCGTTCCCAGTGCTGGTGGTGTTCTTTCTGCTTCATCATCTGATGCAGAATATGATAAACTTCCAGTGAGTATGCCTTATTTGTTTCTTTGCTTTGTGACATATTTGGTAGTTTTAATAGCTTTTGACTCGTTTTTGAGCTACCACCGTCCCAACCCCCTCATCCCCCCCACTTCCTTTTTACCATGTGCACCTAGCCAAACTTATGCTGTGCCATCCGTGAACCTTTACATTTGATCCTGGCTTCAACTGGTAGCCAGTGAAAAGCTTTCTGAACAGGCTTGATGTGGCCTCATTTACATAGAGTGTAATTTAAAGTCCTCTTTTATGATAGTTGATTTTAAGTCACAATTCTGAAAATACCACTTTTAGAAAGTTGGCATTTTCTTGAGCTAACAATTTGGTTCCTGCAGTCTGCATTCTGGGCCTTATGGCTAGGTGTAGTTGGCCTTTGTGTATTCCTCCCAGACACCATACAAAGGGGAACTAGGTGTTGGCAGGTTAGTCTATCCTGACAGGATGGGAGAGGTGGAGCTGTGCACAGCCCTGCTTACATTTCAAAAGAACAGACTCTGCACATACACAAAGGAGTTCACACCAGCCTTTTGTTACCACAGACCTCTTGGTACTGGGGCAGAGAGGAAGGAAATTCCAGAACCATCTGTGGGAGGAAAACTCCATACGTTTCTTCCCTCAGCGGACTGCCCTGCTGTCCGTGGCCTCCTGTGTACTTCAGCGGACTGCCCTTCTGCTCCAAAATTTCTGCCCTGCTGCCTGAAGCCTGCCCAGTGCCCTCAGAGGACCTCCCTGCTGCTTGCGGCCTGCTTTTCTGCTAAATCCAGGACTACCAGAGTGACTCCAAGGGATAGTTGGCTGGCCTCCTGTTCAGAGCCTCAGGGACAGAACTCGCACCTGGACCCAGTATGAGCAAGTCCTTACCCTGCAAGTGATGCTCATCCAGTCCTAGACCCTTGGAAGTGGTGCTAAAGGTACCCAGAAAGCCCAAATCCAAAACTTGTGGCTTACAAAATTTTCAGCCAAAAAGTGCCCTGAGTTTCAAGAAGTGACGGAGATCTACCTGCTCACCGATCCACCCAAGGTGCTTCGCCGGTCAGATGGACTTCGTGGTAGCCAGCTAAGTTCTTTGCAGCAGCAGAAGGGGTATCTAGCCCTGTGGAGCCAATGTCTACTACAGCCTGCAGCTTCGTCTCACTGGAGATTATCTACCTCGGGAAAGGAAATTAAATCTGAATGTCAATCTTCACTGCAACTTCATCCAACAGCTTCTAGATGACAAGGCCTCCTCCTCGTACACCTCAGAGTGCCTTGCCCCACTGAACGTTACCTTCTCAGACATTTTTCTTCAGAAATTTTTCTAAGTCCAATGGTAAGCAGAGATCCAGCCCAATCGACTGTGTCCAAACTGCACTCCATAACGGTCAGCCAAAGCTTTCAACTTTGCCCTGGGCTCGTGCGACTAGATGTCGACGCTTGTATCTTTTAGTCCTTGTTTTTCACTGTAAACTTTAAAAAAAAATCATAACTCTGGTTCTACTGATTGTATTTTTGGGATTTTGGCATCAAATTTGTTAACTTTTACTCTGTTACTAAGTTAGTGCAGGTATTTTTCTGGTGATGTGTGTTAACTGTAATATATATATATATATATATATATATATATATATATATATATATATATATATATATATATAATCTACTGGCGGTCGCCAGTAGATAGTTATAGTTAGGACCTATTTTCCATAGGAAATCCGCGACATTCTATTTGAAATAACTCTCTTGCCGGTTGACGAATCTTCGCGAAATTTTCAAACTTTATGGCCCGCTCCGACCCTGAAAGTCTCGGGGTGATTCATCAAGCGGGGGCCGAGAAAAAAGGGGGGTCCCAAAACGTGTTTTCCCCATTCATTTTCCCATAGGAAACTTTAGACACGGCTACAGCCCGAACTGCTGAACGGAATTACACCAAATTTGGCAAAGAGGTAGTTCTTGGTTCAGAAAGAACCCTTTTTGTTAAATGGTGTAAATCCGTTCAGTAGTTGCAGAGAAAATCAAAAGTAAAAACACATATATATCTGGGCGGAGCCTAACCACACATGTCATCGTGAGATCTGATTGGCTGTCAGCACTTCATCCTGGAATTGCTGGCAGCCATCTTGAGACCAATATACATGATAGTACCCCATTGAAATGCCTTGTAGTGAATCAAAGAGTTTGAGGGTTACCAAAAGGAGAACTATTAAGGGTGATAACAGACTTTAGTTACATTAGAATTCATTTGTTGATGGTACCATACTAATTTCAGGAATTGTGGTGTGTTCTAAGGTGATTTTACCCTGTGAAAAACCTTCTGCTGGGATATCATGAATCATGTTTGAGAGAACTATTTTCACATGCTTGTCCCATACAGTTTTGGAAGGTGCTCCAGAAGCTAAAATGAGAGCATATTTTCTGTAAATTCACATTATCTTTCTCAGTCATGTGAGAATGAAGTCTGACATTCTCAGTAAAACATGTACATCCAACAAGGGCAGAGACTGTCAGTTGATTCCTTTGTGTTCTACTGCAGCTTCCCAGAGTGTTCTAAAGAACAACTAGAGTGCTAACAGCCTTACTTATGACAAAAGTATGGCGCACCTGAAGCCATCTTGATTGGAATAAACTGGTAACACTTAAAACATTTAATTTAAAAAGGAACAAAATGATGGGGTTAATTTTGTTATAAAAATTATGGGTAGTGCTGTAGAAAGAAAAATGAGGGCATGTTTTAAGTGAGATCTCAAATCCTCTTCTATTTCATTAGAAAATTCTGACATGCAGACTGAAACAATCACTTTCAATACCAGCAGCAGACTTCCAGTTAACTCCCTGGTGAGCAGTAGCTTTAGTACAGTGATCTAATGAGCAACTAGAGTGCTAACATTCTGAATTTATGGCAAATGTGAGACACATCTGAATGCCTTCTTGATGGAATCAAAGTAAAAAACTGAAAGCATTTCCTACTGAGGAGACTGCAGTAAATGAGGAAATTAGGAAACTTCATAACAAAGAAGTCTTCCAAGATGGCCACCAGAGAAAAAAGAGCCCAAATGTAGCACAAATATTACCCAGATGTAGCCCACATATAGCCCAATGACAAAAGTGTGCAAAACACTTTTTATTTTTAGTTTAGTTGCAGTTTTATGTAGTGCAGACTGGTCAGGTATTGGAGCGTTGCATCTTAAAACATGACCCCCCTACACTACAAAAACACTACTGCACTACTCTAAACCCTAAAACACTACCCCAGCACGACTCCCTACACTACACAAGCACCACTGCACTATCCTACCCCTAAAACACGACCCCCAGCACGATCCCCTACACTACCCAAACACCACTGCACTAACCTAAATCCTAAAACAATACCCCCAGCACGACCCCCTACACTACCCAAACACCACTGCACTACCCTAAAACACTACCCCCAGCACGACCCCCTACACTACACAAGCACCACTGCACTACCCTAAACCCTAAAACACTACCCCAGAACGACCCCCTACACTGCCCGAACACCACTGCACTGCCCTAAACCCTGAAACACCACCCCCAGCACGACCCCCTACACTGCCGAACACCACTGCATTGCCCTAAACCCTGAAACACCACCCCCTTCACGACCCCCTACACTGCCCGAACACCACTGCACTGCCCTAAACCCTGAAACACCATCCCCAGCACGGCCCCCTACACTGCCCAAACACCACTGCACTGCCCTAAACCCTGAAACACTATCCCCAGCAAGACCCCCTACACTGCCCAAACACCACTCCACTGCCCTAAACCCTGAAACATCACCCCCAGCAAGACCCCCTACACTGCCCGAACACCACTGCCCTAAACCCTGAAACACCACCCCCAGCACGACCCCCTACACTGCCCGAACACCACTGCCCTAAACCCTGAAACACCACCCCCAGCACGACCCCCTACACTGCCTGAGCACCACTGCACTGCCCTAAACCCTGAAACACCAGCCCCAGCATGACCCCCTACACTGCCCGAAGACCACTACACTGCCCTAAACCCTGAAACACCACCCCGTGCACGACCCCCTACACTGCCCGAACACCACTGCACTGCCCTAAACCCTGAAACACCAGCCCCTGCACGACCCCCTACACTGTTCGAACACCACTGCACTGCCCTGAACCCTGAAACACCACCCCCAGCACGACCCCCTACACTGCCCGAACACCACTGCACTGCCCTAAACCCTGAAACACCACCCCCAGCACGACCGCCTACACTGCCTGAAAACCACTGCACTGCCCTAAACCCTGAAACACCAGCCCCAGCACGACCCCCTACACTGCCCGAACACCACTGCACTACCCTAAACCCTGAAACACCACCCCCAGCAAGACCCCCTACACTGCCCGAACACCACTGCACTGCCCTAAACCCTGAAACACCAGCCCCAGCACGACCCCCTACATTGCCCGAACACCACTGCACTGCCCTAAACCCTGAAACACCACTTCCTGCATGACCCACTACACTGCCCGAACACCACTGCAATGCCCTAAACCCTGAAACACCATTCCCCCTGCACGACCCCCTACACTGCCCGAACACTACTGCACTAAACCCTGAAACACCATCCCCAGCACGACCCCCTACACTGCACGAACACCCCTGCACTGCCCTAAACCCTAAAACACTACCCCCAGCAAGACCCCCTACACTGCCCGAACACCACTGCACTGCCCTAAACCCTGAAACACCAGCCCCAGCAAGACCCCCTACACTGCCCGAACACCACTGCCCTACACCCTGAAACACCACCCCCAGCAAGACCCCCTACACTGCCCGAACACCACTGCACTACCCTAAACCCTACAACACTACCCCCAGCACGACCCCCTACACTACACAAGCACCACTGCACTACCCTAAACCCTACAACACTACCCCCAGAACGACCCCCTACAGTGCCCGAACACCACTGCACTGCCCTAAACCTTGAAACACCAGCCCCTGCACGACCCCCTACACTGTTCGAACACCACTGCACTGCCCTAAACCCTGAAACACCAGCCCCAGCACGACCCCCTACATTGCCCGAACACCACTGCACTGCCCTAAACCCTGAAACACCACCCCCTGCATGACCCACTACACTGCCCGAACACCACTGCACTGCCCTAAACCCTGAAACACCACCCCCAGCACCACCCCCTACACTGCCCGAACACCATTGCACTGCCCTAAACCCTGAAACACCACCCCCTGCACGACCCACTACACTGCCCGAACACTACTGCACTGCCCTAAACCCTGAAACACCGCCCCCAGCATGACCCCCTACACTGCACGAACACTACTGCACTGCCCTAAACCTTGAAACACCAGCCCCAGCAAGACCCCCTACACTGCCCGAACACCACTGCACTGCCCTAAACCCTGAAACATCACCCCCAGCAAGACCCCCTACACTGCCCGAACACCACTGCCCTAAACCCTGAAACACCACCCCCAGCAAGACCCCCTACACTGCCCGAACAACACTGCAGTGCCCTAAACCCTAAAACACCACCCCCAGCACGACCCCCTACACTGCCCGAACACCACTGCTCTGCCCAAAACCCTGAAACACCAGCCCCAGCACGACCCCCTACACTGCCCGAACACCACTGCACTGCCCTAAACCCTGAAACACCACCCCCAGCACGACCCCCTACACTGCCCGAACACCACTGCACAGCCCTAAACCCTGAAACACCACCCCCAGCACGACCGCCTACACTGCCTGAAAACCACTGCACTTCCCTAAACCCTGAAACACCAGCCCCAGCACGACCCCCTACACTGCCCGAACACCACTGCACTACCCTAAACCCTGAAACACCACCCCCGGCAAGACCCATTACACTGCCCGAACACCACTGCACTGCCCTAAACCCTGAAACACCAGCCCCAGCACGACCCCCTACATTGCCCGAACACCACTGCACTGCCCTAAACCCTGAAACACCACTTCCTGCATGACCCACTACACTGCCCGAACACCACTGCAATGCCCTAAACCCTGAAACACCATTCCCCCTGCACGACCCCCTACTCTGCCCGAACACTACTGCACTGGCCTAAACCCTGAAACACCATCCCCAGCATGACCCCCTACACTGCACGAACACCCCTGCACTGCCCTAAACCCTGAAACACTACCCCCAGCAAGACCCCCTACACTGCCCGAACTCCACTGCACTGCCCTAAACCCTGAAACATCACCCCCAGCAAGACCCCCTACACTGCCCGAACACCACTGCCCTAAACCCTGAAACACCACCCCCAGCAAGACCCCCTACACTGCCCGAACACCACTGCACTGCCCTAAACCCTGAAACACCAGCCCCAGCACGACCCCCTACATTGCCCGAACACCACTGCACTGCCCTAAACCCTGAAACACCACCCCCAGCACGACCCCCTACACTGCCCGAACACCACTGCTCTGCCCAAAACCCTGAAACACCAGCCCCAGCACGACCCCTACACTGCCCGAACACCACTGCACTGCCCTAAACCCTGAAACACCACCCCCAGCACGACCCCCTACACTGCCCGAACACCACTGCACTGCCCTAAACCCTGAAACACCACCCCCAGCACGACCGCCTACACTGCCTGAAAACCACTGCACTGCCCTAAACCCTGAAACACCAGCCCCAGCACGACCCCCTACACTGCCCGAACACCACTGCACTACCCTAAACCCTGAAACACCAGCCCCAGCAAGACCCCTACACTGCCCGAACACCACTGCACTGCCCTAAACCCTGAAACACCAGCCCCAGCAAGACCCCCTACACTGCCCGAACACCACTGCACTGCCCTAAACCCTGAAACACCACCCCAGCAAGACCCCGTACACTGCCCGAACACCACTGCGCTGCCCTAAACGCTGAAACATCAGCCCCAGCAAGACCCCCTACACTGCGCGAACACCATTGCACTGCCCTAAACCCTGAAACACCACCCCCAGCAAGACCCCCTACACTGCCCGAACACCACTGCACTAAACCCGGAAACACCAGCCCCAGCAATACCACCTACACTGCCCGAACACCACTGCACTGCCCAAAACCCTGAAACCCCACCCCCAGCTCGACACCCTACACTGCCCGAACACCACTGCACTGCCCAAAACCCTGAAACACCACCCCCAGCACGACCCCTACACTGCCCGAACACCACTGCACTGCCCTAAACCCTGACTCACCACCCCCTGCACGACCCCCTACACTGCCCGAACACCACTACACTGCCCTAAACCCAGAAACACCACCCCCAGCACGACCCCCTACACTGCCCAAACACCACTGCACTGCCCTAAACCCTGAAACACCACCCCCAGCACGACCCTCTACACTGCCCGAACACCACTGCACTGCCCTAAACCCTGAAACACCAGCCCCTGCACGACCCCCTACACTGCCCGAACACCACTGCACTGCCCTAAACCCTGAAACACCACCCCCAGCACGACCCCCTACACTGCCTGAACACCACTGCCCTAAACCCTGAAACACCACCCCCAGCAAGACCCCCTACACTGCCCAAATACCACTGCCCTAAAGCCTGAAACACCACCTCCAACACAACCCCCTACACTGCCTGAACACCATTGCTCTGCCCTAAACCCTGAAACACTGCCCCCAGCAAGACCCCCTACACTGCCCGAACACCACTGCCCTAAACCCTGAAACACCACCCCCAGCACGACCCCCTACACTGCTCGAACACCACTGCACTGCCCTAAACCCTGAAACACCACCCCCAGCAAAACCCCCTACACTGCCTGAACACCACTGCTCTGCCCTAAACCCTGAAACACCAGCCCCAGCACAAACCCCTACACTGCCCGAGCACCACTGCCTGCACTGCCCTAAACCCTGAAACACCAGCCCCAGCACGACCCCCTACACTGCCTGAACACTACTGCACTGCCCTAAACCATGAAACACCATCCCCAGCATGACCCCCTACACTGCACGAACACCACTGCACTGCCCTAAACCCTGAAAAACTACCCCCAGCAAGACCCCCTACACTGCCCGAACACCACTGCACTGCCCTAAACCCTAAAACACCAGCCCCAGCACGACCCCCTACACTGCCTGAGCACCACTGCACTGCCCTAAACCCTGCAACACCAGCCCCAGCACGACCCCCTACACTGCCCGAACACCACTGCACTACCCTAAACCCATAAACACCACCCCCAGCACGACCCCCTACACTGCCTGAGCACCACTGCACTGCCCTAAACCCTGAAACACCAGCCCCAGCATGACCCCCTACACTGCCCGAACACCACTGCACTGCCCTAAACCCTGAAACACCAGCCCCAGCACGACCACCTACACTGCACGAACACCACTGCACTGCCCTAAACCCTGAAACACCAGCCCCAGCATGACCCCCTACACTGCCCGAACACCACTGCACTGCCCTAAACCGTGAAACACTAGCCCCAGCACGACCCCCTACACTGCCAGAACACCATTGCACTGCCCTAAACCCTGAAACACCAGCCCCAGCACAACCCCCTACACTGCCCGAACACCACTGCACTGCCCTAAACCCTGAAACATCACCCCCAGCCAGACCCCCTACACTGCCCGAACACCACTGCCCTAAACCCTGAAACACCACCCCCAGCAAGACCCCCTACACTGCCCGAACACCACTGCACTGCCCTAAACCCTGAAACACCAGCCCCAGCACGACCCCCTACATTGCCCGAACACCACTGCACTGCCCTAAACCCTGAAACACCACCCCCTGCATGACCCACTACACTGCCCGAACACCACTGCACTGCCCTAAACCCTGAAACACCACCCCCAGCACGACCCCCTACACTGCCTGAACACCATTACACTGCCCTAAACCCTAAAACACCACCCCTGCACGACCCCCTACACTGCCCGAACACTACTGCACTGCCCTAAACCCTGAAACACCGCCCCCAGCATGACCCCCTACACTGCACAAACACTACTGCACTGCCCTAAACCCTGAAACACCACCCCCAGCACGACCCCCTACACTGCCTGAACACCATTACACTGCCCTAAACCCTAAAACACCACCCCCTGCACGACCCCCTACACTGCCCGAACACCACTGCACTGCCCTAAACCCTGAAACACCAACCCCAGCACGACCGCCTACACTGCCTGAAAACCACTGCACTGCCCTAAACCCTGAAACACCAGCCCCAGCACGACCCCCTACACTGCCCGAACACCACTGCACTACCCTAAACCCTGAAACACCACCCCCAGCAAGACCCCCTACACTGCCCGAACACCACTGCACTGCCCTAAACCCTGAAACACCAGCCCCAGCACGACCCCCTACATTGCCCGAACACCACTGCACTGCCCTAAACCCTGAAACACCACTTCCTGCATGACCCACTACACTGCCCGAACACCACTGCAATGCCCTAAACCCTGAAACACCATTCCCCCTGCACGACCCCCTACTCTGCCCGAACACTACTGCACTGGCCTAAACCCTGAAACACCATCCCCAGCATGACCCCCTACACTGCACGAACACCCCTGCACTGCCCTAAACCCTGAAACACTACCCCCAGCAAGACCCCCTACACTGCCCGAACTCCACTGCACTGCCCTAAACCCTGAAACATCACCCCCAGCAAGACCCCCTACACTGCCCGAACACCACTGCCCTAAACCCTGAAACACCACCCCCAGCAAGACCCCCTACACTGCCCGAACACCACTGCACTGCCCTAAACCCTGAAACACCAGCCCCAGCACGACCCCCTACATTGCCCGAACACCACTGCACTGCCCTAAACCCTGAAACACCACCCCCAGCACGACCCCCTACACTGCCCGAACACCACTGCTCTGCCCAAAACCCTGAAACACCAGCCCCAGCACGACCCCCTACACTGCCCGAACACCACTGCACTGCCCTAAACCCTGAAACACCACCCCCAGCACGACCCCCTACACTGCCCGAACACCACTGCACTGCCCTAAACCCTGAAACACCACCCCCAGCACGACCGCCTACACTGCCTGAAAACCACTGCACTGCCCTAAACCCTGAAACACCAGCCCCAGCACGACCCCCTACACTGCCCGAACACCACTGCACTACCCTAAACCCTGAAACACCAGCCCCAGCAAGACCCCCTACACTGCCCGAACACCACTGCACTGCCCTAAACCCTGAAACACCAGCCCCAGCAAGACCCCCTACACTGCCCGAACACCACTGCACTGCCCTAAACCCTGAAACACCACCCCAGCAAGACCCCGTACACTGCCCGAACACCACTGCGCTGCCCTAAACGCTGAAACATCAGCCCCAGCAAGACCCCCTACACTGCGCGAACACCATTGCACTGCCCTAAACCCTGAAACACCACCCCCAGCAAGACCCCCTACACTGCCCGAACACCACTGCACTAAACCCGGAAACACCAGCCCCAGCAATACCACCTACACTGCCCGAACACCACTGCACTGCCCAAAACCCTGAAACCCCACCCCCAGCTCGACACCCTACACTGCCCGAACACCACTGCACTGCCCAAAACCCTGAAACACCACCCCCAGCACGACCCCTACACTGCCCGAACACCACTGCACTGCCCTAAACCCTGACTCACCACCCCCTGCACGACCCCCTACACTGCCCGAACACCACTACACTGCCCTAAACCCAGAAACACCACCCCCAGCACGACCCCCTACACTGCCCAAACACCACTGCACTGCCCTAAACCCTGAAACACCACCCCCAGCACGACCCCCTACACTGCCCGAACACCACTGCACTGCCCTAAACCCTGAAACACCAGCCCCTGCACGACCCCCTACACTGCCCGAACACCACTGCACTGCCCTAAACCCTGAAACACCACCCCCAGCACGACCCCCTACACTGCCTGAACACCACTGCCCTAAACCCTGAAACACCACCCCCAGCAAGACCCCCTACACTGCCCAAATACCACTGCCCTAAAGCCTGAAACACCACCTCCAACACAACCCCCTACACTGCCTGAACACCATTGCTCTGCCCTAAACCCTGAAACACTGCCCCCAGCAAGACCCCCTACACTGCCCGAACACCACTGCACTGCCCTAAACCCTGAAACATCACCCTCAGCAAGACCCCCTACACTGCCCGAACACCACTGCCCTAAACCCTGAAACACCACCCCAGCACGACCCCCTACACTGCTCGAACACCACTGCACTGCCCTAAACCCTGAAACACCACCCCCAGCAAAACCCCCTACACTGCCTGAACACCACTGCTCTGCCCTAAACCCTGAAACACCAGCCCCAGCACAAACCCCTACACTGCCCGAGCACCACTGCCTGCACTGCCCTAAACCCTGAAACACCATCCCCAGCATGACCCCCTACACTGCACGAACACCACTGCACTGCCCTAAACCCTGAAAAACTACCCCCAGCAAGACCCCCTACACTGCCCGAACACCACTGCACTGCCCTAAACCCTAAAACACCAGCCCCAGCACGACCCCCTACACTGCCTGAGCACCACTGCACTGCCCTAAACCCTGAAACACCAGCCCCAGCACGACCCCCTACACTGCCCGAACACCACTGCACTACCCTAAACCCATAAACACCACCCCCAGCACGACCCCCTACACTGCCTGAGCACCACTGCACTGCCCTAAACCCTGAAACACCAGCCCCAGCATGACCCCCTACACTGCCCGAACACCACTGCACTGCCCTAAACCCTGAAACACCAGCCCCAGCACAACCACCTACACTGCACGAACACCACTGCACTGCCCTAAACCCTGAAACACCAGCCCCAGCATGACCCCCACACTGCCCGAACACCACTGCACTGCCCTAAACCGTGAAACACTAGCCCCAGCACGACCCCCTACACTGCCAGAACACCATTGCACTGCCCTAAACCCTGAAACACCAGCCCCAGCACAACCCCCTACACTGCCCGAACACCACTGCACTGCCCTAAACCCTGAAACATCACCCCCAGCCAGACCCCCTACACTGCCCGAACACCACTGCCCTAAACCCTGAAACACCACCCCCAGCAAGACCCCCTACACTGCCCGAACACCACTGCACTGAACTAAACCCTGAAACACCAGCCCCAGCACGACCCCCTACATTGCCCGAACACCACTGCACTGCCCTAAACCCTGAAACACCACCCCTGCATGACCCACTACACTGCCCGAACACCACTGCACTGCCCTAAACCCTGAAACACCACCCCCAGCACGACCCCTACACTGCCTGAACACCATTACACTGCCCTAAACCCTAAAACACCACCCCCTGCACGACCCCCTACACTGCCCGAACACTACTGCACTGCCCTAAACCCTGAAACACCGCCCCCAGCATGACCCCCTACACTGCACAAACACTACTGCACTGCCCTAAACCCTGAAACACCAGCCCCAGCAATACCACCTACACTGCCCGAACACCACTGCACTGCCCAAAACCCTGAAACCCCACCCCCAGCACGACACCCTACACTGCCCGAACACCACTGCACTGCCCGAAACCCTGAAACACCACCCCCAGCACGACCCCTACACTGCCCGAACACCACTGCACTGCCCTAAACCCTGAAACACCACCCCCCAGCACGACCCCCTACACTGCCCGAACACCACTGCACTACCCTAAAACTCTACCCCCAGCATGACCCCCTACACTGCCTGAACACCACTGCACTGCCCTAAACCCTGACTCACCACCCCCTGCACGACCCCCTACACTGCCCGAACACCACTACACTGCCCTAAACCCAGAAACACCACCCCCAGCACGACCCCTACACTGCCCAAACACCACTGCACTGCCCTAAACCCTGAAACACCAGCCCCTGCACGAACCCCTACACTGCCCGAACACCACTGCACTGCCCTAAACCCTGAAACACCACCCCCAGCACGACCCCCTACACTGCCTGAACACCACTGCCCTAAACCCTGAAACACCACCCCCAGCAAGACCCCCTACACTGCCCAAATACCACTGCACTGCCCTAAAGCCTGAAACACCATCTCCAACACAACCCCCTACACTGCCTGAACACCATTGCTCTGCCCTAAACCCTGAAACACTGCCCCCAGCAAGACCCCCTACACTGCCCGAACACCACTGCCCTAAACCCTGAAACACGACCCCCTGCACTCCTCGAACACCACTGCACTGCCCTAAACCCTGAAACACCACCCCCAGCAAAACCCCCTACACTGCCCGAACACCACTGCTCTGCCCAAAACACAAACACCAGCCCCAGCATGACCCCCTACACTACCCGAACACCACTGCACTGCCCTAAACCCTAAAACACTACCCCCAGCAGTACCCCCTACACTACCCAAACACCATTGCACTACCCTAAACCCTAAAACACTACCCCCAGCAGTACCCCCTACACTACCCAAACACCACTGCACTACCCTAAACCCTAAACCACTACCCCCAGCACGACCCCCTACACTACCCAAACACCACTGCACTACCCTAAACCCTAAACCACTACCCCCAGCACGACCCCCTACACTACCCAAACACCACTGCACTACCCTAAACCCTAAAACACTACCCCCAGCACAACCCCCTACACTACCCAAACACCACTGTAATACCCTAAACCCTAAAACACTCCCCCAGCACGACTCCCTACACTATCCAAACACCACTGCACTACCCTAAACCCTAAAACACTACCCCCAGCACGACCCCCTTCACTACCTAAACACAACTACACAATTTGTTACAGGCGTTGCAACGCAGGCCTGTGGTGCTTACTGGAAGTACTTGATGGGCTAGTTGGGCCCCAGGGACCCTCAGGATTCAAGGTGACCTAATCCCCCAACTTAAAACGTGCCACGGGGCGCGTTTGCACAGTGGTGAAGGGAGGGGGGCGGGGCCTCAGGTGACATGTGCGCAAACACGCCCCCTTGAATCCTGAGGGACCCTGGGGGCCAACTAGCCCACCAGGTACCTTCAGTAAGCACAACAGAGTTGCGTTGCAGAGAGGTGAAAAAAGGTGCGTGGCCTCTCTGCAACTCAGCTCTGTGGTCCTAACTGTAGGTACCTGGGGGGCTAGTTGGGCCCCAGGGACCCTCAGGATTCAAGGGGACTTAATCCCGCAACTTAAAACGCGCCACGGGGCGCGTTTGCACATGCGTTTTAAGAGGTAGTTTTAATCCCCCTGCCCTATTATGTACGAGGGACTTACAGAGGAGGTCATGCTAATCACAGGGGTACCCCAACGCATAGTGTTCCCTAGTGTATGTAGGTGTTTTCACTGTATTCTAAGTGTCTTTTAGCATAGCACTGACTCTGGTTAGTCAGTCAGTTACCACCAGTACCCGTCTGAAAAAGTTGTGGGCACAGGATGATTTTGCAACATGGCCTCTTTCTGCTCCTCTGTTGGTTCTTTCTGCACATCTTTTGCTTCTTCCTGCACTTTTCTTCGTCTTTGTGGACTTCTGTTGCTTCTTTCTGCATTTCTTTTGCTTCTTTCTGCGCGTTTTTCTTCTTTCTTCACATGTCCTACCTCTGTAGGCATAGTTAGAAACTAGCATTTAAAAAACCTTTGAAATTCACTGAAAAAACCATAGGTTTCAGGCACGTTATAGTTAGAAATTAGCATTTAAAAAACCTTTGAAATTCACTGAAAAAACCATAGGTTTCAGACACGTTATAGTTAGAAATTAGCATTTAAAAAACCTTTGAAATTCACTGAAAAAACCATAGGTTTTAGGGACAGTTATAGTTAGTTGGACATTTCACTCGTACAAAACCATAGAAATTCCCCGTTATAGTTAGTTTAGCTAACTATAACTCGCGCCCCGCAATGCACTGCTGATGACGTCACATATTACATCACTCATGACATGGTCAGTGACATCACTGATGTTACTTTTGAATCCTCCAATTAATACACTTTTACAACATGTGATCTCTGACATCATTTTCGATCAAACCCTCCATGTTGAATTGTGGGATATGTAGTCAAATGTTTAAACTAAAAGTGAGAACATTTATAATTGCCCATATTTTTTTAAAAATACCTGAAAATCACCCTATTTGTGTACATTACTTCAACTGATCTTACAAAATTATTCTACGTTTTTTATATATATATATATAAGTAATGTACACAAATAGGGTGATTTTCAGGTATTTTTAAAAAAATATGGGTAATTATAAATGTTCTCACTTTTAGTTTAAACATTCAACATGGAGGGTTTGATCGAAAATGATGTCAGAGATCACATGTTGTTGTAAAAGTGTATTAATTGGAGGATTCAAAAGTAACATGTCAACCGTGATCAAGTAAACTGTTTACTGAAACGCGTCGGTTGTTCCTCTAACTGGATACTTTGTGGAAAATAAATTAATTGGAGAAGACTACACTTTGTGAGTGCGGTTTCTGTAATCTGGAAGGATTAATGTGGATCTAATATATATATATATATATATAATCTACTGGCGGTCGCCAGTAGATAGTTATAGTTGGGACCTATTATCCATAGGAAATCCGCGACATTCTATTTGAAATAACGTTGGCGCCGGTTGACGAATCTTCGCGAAAGTTTCCAACTTGTTGGGGCGCTCCGCTCCTACCCTGAAAGTCTCGGGTTGATTCGTCAAGCGGGGGCCGAGAAAAAAGGGGGGTCCCAAAACGTGTTTTCCCCATTCATTTTTCCATAGGAACCTTTAGTCGCAGCTACAGCCCGAACTGCTGAACGGAATTACACCAAATTTGGCAAAGAGGTAGCCCTTGGTTCAGTGTCGTGCCTTGTGCTTAAATGGTGTAAATCCGTTCAGTAGTTTCTGAGAAAATCACAAATAAAATCACATATCTATGGACGAGTAGGGTCCGCGCACCCTGAGCGCACCCTGCGCCCACCGTCCCGATCACGAGCTGCATGCTAATTGGCTGTCAGCTGGCTGTCAACATTCCGATTCAGGAAGTGTTGGCAGCCATTTTGTCCCTCGGTAGAACCGAGGCACAGAAACAAGTGCGCAAAACACACAAAGGGGGCAGGGTAGAAACACCCTGACCCCCTAGGCCTGCTCAGGGGGTCCCACAAGGACCCCCTGGGCAGAAAAAAGCATTTTTTTTTTTTTTTTAAATCGGCAGGATGCGCTCAGGGTGCGCGGATCCTGCCGGAAAAAAAAAATCGAAGCGCGGTCTCCCGCGCTTCGATGTTTATTTGCCCCCGGGTGGGCCAAGTCCCGGGGGCATGGTGGGGGGGGGTTTAGATTTAATGTGGGGGGCCTCTAAGGCCCCCCAAGCCCCGGGGACCACCACCCCCCGGGGCTTCTTTTTAAAAAAATGTTTTAACCTGTGTGGGGGGGCTCCAGCCCCGGGGACCGCCACCTCCCCGGGGCACTAAAGATTTGAATATGGGGGTCCGTTACGGACCCCCAAAGACCCGGGGACCACCACCTCCCCAGGGCTTTACTAATGGTTGGGAGGGGGGCCGCGCGGCCCCCCTCCTGGAGCCCTTGATGGCCCTGGGGACCGCCACCCCCAGGGCCGGCTCCTGCAGTGTCCCGGGTGCCTACCCCCGGGACACTGTAGTTTGCTATGACAGGACGGGAGCCTCGCGGCTCCCGTCCTGTCATAGCAAACTTGGTTTGCATTTTGAAATAGAGAGCAGGAAACCTGCTCTCTTTCAAAATGCAAACCCAATTGCTTTCCACATGGGGAGCAGCATGTTAGCTGCTCCCCATGTGGAAAGCAATGCCGGCTCCCGTAGGACGCGGGGAGCCGGCTGGGACTGTGGGGGATTGGGGACCCCCACAGTCCCCAACCAGAGGCCAGGCCCCGGGGGATGGGGTCCCCGGGCCCTTAGTGGCCTGAGGAGGGGGGCCACGCAGTCCCCTCCAAATTAAAAAAAAAAAAAATCGAGGGCATGCCCCGGGGCCAATACAGGCCCAGGGAAGGGGGGCCACGCGGCCCCCTTCCCGTTTTTTTTTTAAATTTAAAAAATAAATAAATTGCTCAGGCCCCGGGGGATGGGGTTCCCGGGGCCAAAAGTGGCAAAGGGAAGGGGGGGCCACGCAGCCCCCCTCCCATTAAAAAAAAAAAAAAAAAAAAAAGACCGGCATCGTGCCAGAGGCCCCGCCCCCCTCCCTGCAGTACTCTGCAAACGCGCCCCCTGGCGCGTTTTAAGAAGGGGAAGTAATTACCCTTGAATACTGGGGGTCCCTGGGGGCCAACTAGCCCACCAGGAACCTCCAGTATGCGCAAGGGGGCTGCATTGCAGAGAGGTGTACAGAGGCCACGCCCCTTTTTACACCTCTCTGCAACGCAGCTCTGTGGCGCTTTTTAGAAGTACATGGTGGGCTAGTTGGACTCCAGGGACCCTCAGGATTCAAGGGGACTTAATCCCCCAACTTAAAACGCGCTACAGGGCGCGTTTGCACAGTGGTGAAGGGAGGGGATGGGGCTTCAGGTGACATGTGTGCAAACAGGCCCCGTGGTGCGTTTTAAGATGGGGAATTAAATCCCCTTCAATCCTGAGGGTCCCTGGGGGCCAACTAGCCCAACAGGTACGTCCAGAAAGCGCCACAGAGCTGCATTGCAGAGAGGTGCAAAAAGGGGCGTGGCCTCTGAACACCTCTCTGCAACGCAGCCCCCTGGCGCATATTGGAGGTTCCTGGTGGGCTAGTTGGCCCCTAGGGACCCTCAGAATTCAAGGGGACTTAATCCCCCAACTTAAAACGCGCCACGGGGCGTGTTTGCACAGATGTCACCTCAGGCCCCGCCCCCTCCCTTCACCATTGTGCAAATATTCCTCTAAAATCAGCCGAACTACGAATTCCGATTTACTCACCTGTTATCAGGAGAGACCTCAGTGCTGCATCTTTCACCCCAGTACTGATCCTGAAAAGTAATTTTAACCGTACTTACCAGTAACTTATATTTCCTTCCATAGGAATCCATTGTCTGGTTTTCAGCAGAAAAGTTTCAAAGTGTTGATTTTCACAAACTACAAATATTCCTTAAAAATCGCCTGTATGACTTAAACGCATTCTTTCAACTGTTTACAGGAGATGCACCAGTCCTGGATCCAGGATCCACCACTGAGTAAGAAAAAGTAACGATAACACTACTTACCTGCTAAGTGATTTTCCTCCCATAGGATAACATTGGTGATTCTATGTGAAAAAGTTTCTGTCAACTTTTAAAATACAATAATATTCCTTAAAAATCACTACTGTAACAAACGCTTTTACTCAACTGTTTACAGGAGATGTCCCAGGACTGAATCTAGGATCCAGTCCTGTGGTTAGAAAAGTAATCCATAAAGTAACTAATTGCATTTAGCTAGAAATTCACATTGAGCTCAATGTTGCATTGTAACTACTGTACTTAAAAGTCTATTGCCTATTTGCAAAGTATTTAAACTAAAGTAATTCATTCTGAGAAAGTATATTTTGTAATGTATAATGTAATTACAATGTAATTTAAAAAATAAAATATCTAAAAATAAATAGTTTAAAAAAATGTAGTAAATCAGTATCAAAAAAAATAAATATAACAATTAATACATTTAAAAATTGTCATTTACAAAACCTTTGAAATTCACTGAAAAAAACTATAGGTTTCAGACATGTTATAGTTAGGAATTAGCATTTAAAAAACCTTTGAAATTCACTGAAAAAACCATAGGTTTCAGGCTTGTTATAGTTAGGAATTAGCATTTTAAAAACCTTTGAAATTCACTGAAAAAACCATAGGTTTTAGGGAAAGTTATAGTTAGTTGGACATTGCACTCGTACAAAACCCGTGAAATTCCCCCGTTATAGTTAGTCCAGCTAACTATAACCGCCTTCCGCAATGCACTGCTGATGACGTCACATATTACATCACTCATGACATGGTCAGTGACATCACTGATGACATCATTGATGACATCTCAAATGACATCATCCAGTCATTGTGTGTTTCTGTAAAGTTTAAATATGTTTAATATATATATAGGGAAAGGCGTATTGAAGAATGAGTGGGTGTATAAGCGTCTGAATGGATGATTTAGTAGGTGCGTGACTGAGTCTAAGTGAGTGATTAAACGTATCTTACTGGATGCATGGGTGAGTGACTAAACTGTGTGAATGTCTGTATCCGTCTGTCTGTTGTTGTGTAAGCAGCAGCATGGGTTTATGACTAGCTAAATGAGTGTCTATATGGGTTATGGATTGGTTCTCGGAGTATCTGTATGGGTGCCTCAGTGTTTGTGTGGGTGGGGTGTGTGTGACTCTGTGCATAGATGTGTGAGTGGGTGATTCACTGGGTGCATGGTTTCAAGAGTGCGTCTGTGATGGACTGTATGGGTGGGTGAGTGTGTGTATGGGTGTGTTAGTGATTGAATGTATATCTCAGTGGTACATGTGTGAGTAACTACATATGTGAAAGGCAGTATATATGTGTGTTGGAGTATATAAATGGCTATAAGTGAGAGTGTGTGATTGTGAGAGTGGCTATATGGATGAGTGTGTGCTTGCATCAGTGATTGCATAGGAGCGTAAGAATGGGCTAGTATTTTTATGAGTAAGTGAGCTAGTGTGTATAACTGTATAGCTGAGTAAATTGGAGTGTGATTAATTATTTGCATGACTGACTAGGTGTGTGAGTACCTCTATGGATGAGTTGCGTTGTGTGAGTGTTTATATAGGTGTATGAGTGCATATGATAGTCCTGTACTGAGTGACTGTACGGGTGAGTGAGTAGATGTGTGTGTGTGTGTGTGTGTGTGTAGACCTAAGAATCAGTGAGTGGGTATGTACTTATTGGTATTGGAGTGTGTATGGTTTTGAGAATGGCAGTCTGTAATGTAGAGTGGGTGTATCAAAACTTATATTAGGGTGTGAGAAGATGCATTAAATTCTCACATGGATGATGTCATCAGTGATGTCATCAGTGATGTCATTTGAGATGTCATCAGTGATGTCACTGACCATGTCATGAGTGATGTAATATGTGACGTCATCAGCAGTGCATTGCGGGGCGCGAGTTATAGTTACCTGAACTGACTATAACGGGGAATTTCACGGGTTTTGTACGAGTGCAATGTCCAACTAACTATAACTGTCCCTAAAACCTTATGGTTATTTCAGTGAATTTCTAAGGTTTTTTAAATGCTAATTTCTAACTATAACGTGCCTGAAACCTACGTTTTTTTCAGTGAATTTCAAAGGTTTTGTAAATGACAATTTTTAAATGTATTAATTGTTATATTTATTTTTTTCATACTGATTTACTACATTTTTAGAAACATTTTTTTTTACATATTTTATTTTTTAAATTACATTGTAATTACATTATACATTACAAAAAATACTTTCTCAGAATGAATTACTTTAGTTTAAATACTTTGCACATAGGCAATAGACTTTTAAGTACAGTAGTTACAGTTGTTGCAATGGGCAACACATTTTCAAACACAATGCAACATTCAGCTCAATGTGAATTTCTAGTTAAATGCAATTAGTTACTTTATGGATTACTTTTCTAACCACAGGACTGGATCCTAGATTCAGTCCTGGTACATCTCCTGTAAACAGTTGAGTAAAAGCGTTTTGGTTACAGTCGTGATTTTTAAGGAATATTATTGTATTTTAAAAGTTGACACTTAGAAACTTTTTCTCATAGAATCACCAATGTTATCCTATGGAAGGAAATTCACTTAGCAGGTAAAAACTGTTATCGTTACTTTTTCTTACTCCGTGTTGGATCCTGGATCCAGCACTGGTGCATCTCCTGTAAACAGTTGAAAGAATGCGTTTAAGTCATACAGGCGATTTTTAAGGAATATTTGTAGTTTGTGAAAATCGACACTTTGAAACTTTTCTGCTGAAAACCAGACAATGGATTCCTATGGAAGGAAATACAAGTTACTGGTAAGTACGGTTAGAATTACTTTTCAGGGTCAGTGCTGGGCTAAAAGATGCAGCACTGGGTTCTCTCCTGATAACAGGTGAGTAAATCGGAATTCGTATTTCGGCTGATTTTAGAGGAATATTTTAAAGTTCCAAAACTCCACACTTAGAAGAATTTCCAAGTGAAACCAGTCAATGTTAGCCTATGGAAGGAAATTCAAGTTACTGGTAAGTACGGTTAAAATTACTTTTCAGGACCAGTACTGGGCTGAAAGATACAGCACTGAGGTCTCTCCTGATAACAGGTGAGTAAATCGGAATTCGTATTTCGGCTGATTTTAGAGGAATATTTGTATGTTTCAAAAATCAACACTTAGAAACTTTTTCAGCAAAAAGCAGGCAATGATATCCTATGGAAGGAAATTCAAGTTACTGGTAAGTACGGTTAAAATTACTTTTCAGGATTAGTACTGGGCTGAAAGATGCAGCACTGAGGTCTCTCCTGATAACAGGTGAGTAAATCAGAATTCGTAGTTCGGCAGATTTTAGAGGAATATTTGCACAATGGTGAAGGGAGGGGGCGGGGCCTGAGTTGACATCTGTGCAAACGCGCCCTGTGGCGCGTTTTAAGTTGGGGGATTAAGTCCCCTTGAATCCTGAGGGTCCCTGGAGTCCAACTAGGCCACCATATACTTCTAAAAAGCGCCACAGAGCTGCGTTGCAGAGAGGTGTAAAAAGGGGCGCGGCCTCTGTACACCTCTGCAACGCAGCCCCCTGGCGCATACTGGAGGTTCCTGGTGGGCTGGTTGGCCCCAGGGACCCCCAGTATTCAAGGGGAATTACTTCCTTCTTAAAACGCGCCAGGGCGCGCGCTTGCAGAGCACTGCAGGGAGGGGGGCGGGGCCTCCGGCACGATGCCGGTCGTTTAAAAAAAAAAAAAAAAAAAAAAATTTTTTTAAAGGGAGGGGGGCTGCGTGGCCCCCCTTCCCTTGCCCACTTTTGGCCCCGGGGACCCCATCCCCCGGGGCATGCCCTCAATTTTTTTATTGGGAGGGGGGCTGCGTGGCCCCCCTCAGGCCATTTAAGGCCCCGGGGACCCCATCCCCCGGGGCCGGCCTTGCACTTTTTTTTTTTTACATTTTTTACTAATTTGGGGAGGGGGGCTGCGTGGCCCCCCTCCCTGGCCACTTATGGCCCCGGGGACCCCATCCCCCGGGGCCTGGCCTCTGGTTGGGGACTGTGGGGGGTCCCCAATCCCCACAGTCCCAGCCGGCTCCCCGCCTCCTGCGCGAGCACGGCATTTGCTCCCACATGGGGAGCAGCTAACATGCTGCTCCCCATGTGGAAAGCAATTGTCTTTGGATATTGGAAGCGAGAGCAGGTTTCCTGCTCTCGCCTCCAATATCCAAAGCAGTTTGCTATGGCAGGACGGGAGCCGCGAGGCTCCCGCCCTGCCATAGCAAACTACAGTGTCCCGGGGTAGGCACCCCGGGACACTGCAGGAGCCGGCCCTGGGGGTGGCGGTCCCCAGGGCCATCAAGGGCTCCAGGAGGGGGCCGCGCGGCCCCCCTCCCTTACATTGCACAGCCCCGGGGAGGTGGTGGTCCCCGGGGCTCTGGGGGTCCGTAATGGACCCCCACATTTATTTTGCAAGTGCCCCGGGAGGTGGTGGTCCCCGGGGCGTGTGGGGGGCTGGAGCCCCCCACACCTTATTTATTTAAAAAAAGAAGCCCCGGGGGTGGCGGTCCCCGGGGCTGCGGGAGGGCAGGAGAGACCTCCCGCACCATTTTTTTTATAAAGCCCCGGGTGGTGGCGGTCCCCGGGGCTTGGGGGGCCCTTTGAGGCCCCCCACACATTAAATTATCCCCCCCCCACCATGCCCCCGGGACTTGGGCCACCCGGGGGCCAATTAACATCGAAGCGCGGGAGACCGCGCTTCGATTTTTTTTTTTTCAGCAGGATTCGCGCACCCTGAGCGCATCCTGCCGATTTTTAAAAAAAAATGTATTTATTTTTGCCCAGGGGGTCCTTGTGGGACCCCTGAGCAAGCCTAGGGGTCAGGGTGTTCTACCCTGCCCCCTTTGTGCGCTTTGCGCACTTGTTTCTGTCCCTCGGTTCTACCGAGGGACAAAATGGCTGCCAACATTTCCTGAATCGGAATGTTGACAGCCAGCTGACAGCCAATTAACATGCAGCTCGTGATCGGGACGGTGCGCGCAGGGTGCGCTGAGGGTACGCGGACCCTACTCGGCCATAGATATATATGTACTTTTACTTTTCTCAGCAACTACTGAACGGATTTACACCATTTAACAAAAGGGTTCTTTCTGAACCAAGAACTACCTCTTTGCCAAATTTGGTGTAATTCCGTTCAGCAGTTCGAGGCTGTAGCCGTGTCTAAAGTTTCCTATGGAAAATTGCATGGGGAAAACGTGTTTTGGGACCCCCTTTTTCTCGGCCCCCGCTGGAATCCCCCCGAGACTTTCAGGGTAGGAGCGGACCGGAGCGCCCCACAAAGTTTGAAAATTTTGCGAAGATACGTCAACCGGCAAGAGAGTTATTTCAAATAGAATGTCGCAGATTTCCTATGGATAATAGGTTGTAACTATAACTATCTACTGGCGACCGCCAGTAGATAATATATATATATATATATATATATATATATATATATATATATATATATATATATATATATATATATATATATATATATATATTATATTATCTACTGGCTGTCGCCAGTAGATAGTTATAGTTAGGACCTATTATCCATAGGAAATCCGCGACATTCTATTTGAAATAACGTTGGTGCCGGTTGACGAATCTTCGTGAAAGTTTCCAACTTGTTGGGGCGCTCCGCTCAGCTCCTACCCTGAAAGTCTCGGGGTGATACGTCAAACGGGGGCCGAGAAAAAAGGGGGGTCCCAAAACCCGTTTTCCCCATTCATTTTTCCATAGGAACCTTTAGTCGCAGCTACAGCTCGAACTGCTGAACGGAATTACCCCAAATTTGGCAAAGAGGTAGCCCTTGGTTCAGACTGGTGCCTTTTGCTAAAATGGTGTAAATCCGTTCAGTAGTTCCTGAGAAATTCACAATTAAAATCACATATATATCTATGGGCGCGTCGGATCCGCGTACCCTCCCGATCACGAGCTGCATGCTGATTGGCTGTCAACACTCCAAATCAGGAAGTGTTGGCAGCTATTTTGTCCCTCGGTAGAACCGAGGGACAGAAACAAGTGCGCAAAGCGCAAAAAGGGGAGCAGGGTAGAAACACCCTGACCCCTAGGTCTGCTCAGGGGTCCCACAAGGACCCCCTGGGCAAAAAAAAGCATATTTTTTTTTTTTTTTTAAACGCGCGTTTGCACAGATGTCACCTCAGGCCCCGCCCCCTCCCTTCACCATTGTGCAAATATTCCTCTAAAATCTGCCGAAATACGAATTCCGATTTACTCACCTGTTATCAGGAGAGACCTCAGTGCTGTATCTTTCAGCCCAGTACTGGTCCGGAAAAGTAATTTTAACCGTCCTTACCAGTAACTTGAATTTCCTTCCATAGGCTAACATTGACTGGTTTCACTTGGAAATTCTTTAGTGTGGAGTTTTGTAACTTTAAAATATTCCTCTAAAATCAGCCGAAATACCAATTCCGATTTACTCACCTGTTATCAGGAGAGACCTCCGTGCTGCATCTTTCAGCCCAGTACTGATCCTCAAAAGTAATTTTAACCGTACTTACCAGTAACTTGAATTTCTGTCCATAGGATATCATTGTCTGCTTTTTGCTGAAAAAGTTTCTAAGTGTTGATTTTTGAAACATACGAATATTCCTCTAAAATCAGCCGAAATCCGAATTCTGATTTACTCACCTGTTATCAGGAGAGACCCTCAGTGCTGCATCTTTCAGCCCAGTACTGGTCCAGAAAGGTAATTTTAACCGTACTTACCGGTAACTTGAATGTCCTTCATAGGCTAACATTGACTGGTTTCACTTGGAAATTCTTTAGTGTGGAGTTTTGGAACTTTATAATATTCCTCTAAAATCAACCAAAGTACGAATTCCAATTTACTCGCCTGTTATCAGGAGAGAACCCAGTGCTGCATCTTTTAGCCCAGCACTGACCCTGAAAAGTAATTTTAACCGTACTTACCAGTAACTTATATTTTCTTCCATAGGAATCCATTGTCTGGTTTTCAGCAGAAAAGTTTCAAAGTGTCGATTTTCACAAACTACAAATATTCCTTAAAAATCGCCTGTATGACTTAAACGCATTCTTTCAACTGTTTACAGGAGATGCACCAGTGCTGGATCCAGGATCCAACACTGAGTAAGAAAAAGTAACGATAACAGTTTTTACCTGCTAAGTGAATTTCCTTCCATAGGATAACATTGGTGATTCTATGTGAAAAAGTTTCTAAGTGTCAACTTTTAAAATACAATAATATTCCTTAAAAATCACTACTGTAACCAAAACGCTTTTACTCAACTGTTTACAGGAGATGTCCCAGGACTGAATCTAGGATCCAGTTCTGTGGTTAGAAAAGTAATCCATAAAGTAACTAATTGCATTGAACTAGAAATTCACATTGAGCTGAATGTTGCATTGTGTTTGAAAATGTGTTGCCCATTGCAACAACTGTAACTACTGTACTTAAAAGTCTATTGCCTATGTGCAAAGTATTTAAACTAAAGTAATTCATTCTCAAAGTATTTTTTGTAATGTAATGTATAATGTAATTACAATGTAATTTAAAAAATAAAATATGTAAAAAAAATTTAGTAAATCAGTATGACAAAAATTAATATAACAATTAATACATTTAAAAATTGTCATTTAAAAAACCTTTGAAATTCACTGAAAAAACCATAGGTTTCAGACACGTTATAGTTAGAAATTAGCATTTAAAAAATCTTTGAAATTCACTGAAAAAACCATAGGTTTTAGGGACAGTTATAGTTAGTTGGACATTTCACTCGTACAAAACCCAGTGAAATTCCCCCGTTATAGTTAGTTCAGCTAACTATAACTCGCGCCCCCGCAATGCACTGCTGATGACGTCACATATTACATCACTCATGACATGGTCAGTGACATCACTCATGACATCACTGATGACATCATCCACGTGATAATCTGATGCACCTCCTCACACCCTAATATAACCTTTGATACACCCACTCTAAATTACACACTGCCATTTGCAAAACCATAGACACTCCAACACCAATAACTACATACCCACTCACTGATTCTTAGGTCTACGCACACATCCACTCACTCACCCGTACAGTCACTCATACTTACGGTCACTCAGTACAGGACTATCATATGCACTCATACTCCTATATACACACTCAAACACCGCCACTCATCCATAGAGGTACTCACACACCTAGTCAGTCATGCAAATAATTAAACACACTGCCATTTACTCACCTATACAGTTATACACACACCAGCTCACTTACACATACAAATACTAGCACATTCTTACGCTCTTATATAATCATTGATACAAGCACACACTCATCCATACAGCCACTATCACAATCACTCACTCTCGCTTATAGCTATTTATATACTCCAACACACATATATACTGCCTTTCACATATGTAGTTACTCACACATGTACCACTGAGATATACATTCAATCACTAACACACCCATACACACACTCACCCACCCAAGCAGTCCATCAGAGATGCACTCTTGAAATCATGCACCCAGTGAATCACCCACTCACACATCTATGTATAGAGTCACACACACCCCACCCACACAAACACTCAGGCAGCCATACAGATACTCAGAGAACCAATCAATAACCCATATAGACACTCATGTAGCTATTCGCAAATCCATGCATCCACTTACACACCAACAGACAGACGGATACAGACATTCACACAGTTTAGTCACTAACCCATGCATTCAGTAAGATACATTTAATCACTCACTTGTAGAGTCAGTCACTCACGTACTAAATCATCCATTCAGACACTTATACACCCACTCATTCTTCAATACGCCTTTCCCTATATATATTAAACATATTTAAACTTTACAGAAACACAGTCACTGGATGATGTCATCAGTGATGTCATTTGAGATGTCATCAGTGATGTCATCAGTGATGTCACTGACCATGTCATGAGTGATGTAATATGTGACGTCATCAGCAGTGCATTGCGGGGCGCAAGTTATAGTTAGCTGAACTAACTATAACGGGGAATTTCATGGGTTTTGTACGAGTGAAATGTCCAACTAACTATAACTGTCCCTAAAACCTATGGTTTTTTCAGTGAATATATATATATATATCATAAATACCTTACACATTGCCTCTAAGTTAAGCCTGACTGCTTTTGACCCAAGCTACCAACGGGTTAAGCACTGGTCAATTTAGTGACTTTTTGTGGTTCACTTTGACAAGGATTGTGGTTGCTTGAGAAGGGCTAAAGAAACAATTGATGGACGGAATGCTGGACAATGCAAACATTCACCCCCAGTCACAAGGATCTGGGTTAAATCCATCGTTCTTTTGCTCACCACACCACCCCAGTTTGGACCCAGCCATATACAAATCAGTCTTGAGCCTGTTCCTTGTTGGAACAGTCCAGCCCGAACTGCCAAGCCAGGTCCTCCCTGGACCGGAAACAAGCATCCTGGGACCGGTTTCAGGGCATCACCCTTCTTCAGCCAGGCTAGCTTGAATCCAGTGGTGTAGTGAGCACGGGACCCACGTCTGGGCATACCCTTCCCACTTAGGGCGACAAATGCAAAAGAAACAATTGATGGACGGAATGCTGGACAATGCAAACATTCACCCCCAGTCACAAGGATCTGCGTTACATCCATCATTCTTTTGCTCACCACACCACCCCAGTTTGGACCCAGCCATATGCAAATCAGTCTTGACCCTGTTCCTTGTGGGAACAGTCCAGCCCGAACTGCCAAGCCAGGTCCTCCCTGGACTGGAAACGAGCATCCTGGGACCGGTTTCACCCTCCACCAACAAACCAATATCTCACAATGTGGTTCAGTGAGGCGATTCAGTACTTGTGTTTGCTCGGTGCTTTTGTTTAACACTAAAATCCAATTTTAAATAATTTGATTCCAGATTTGACTTCCTTTTAACTTCTCCTTAATTGGCCATTTTTGCTTTTTCCAAATTCACTCTCATTCTACCTGACTGTCCATGACTGTGACTCTACCTGCATACATGAAATTTGAGCTCAACAACATGGAAAGCTACACTGCAGCTGAGCTCAGCATTCTGCAAGGAGAGGTGGCTGCCTACAAATAGGTGCTGCAAGAAGCAGGAGCTCCAGAAGGCCCTCTGGGCCTGAGAGTAGGCCCACTAGTTGCAAGCCACAGTAGAAGAGTAGGCTATGGAGGAGCAGGAAGAAGACCTCAGCCCAGGTTCTGAGTTGCAGCACTCCGAGGAGGAGTACAGCTCACCCTCAGGAGTGGAACTGCCTGCCAGGATAGGCAGCAGTGTGTCTTCATGCAGCATGTCCCCAGCGGAGATGGAAGAGAGAAGAGCTAAGGAAGTTCAGGCTGCAGCTGGCCAAATTAAAGTTGGTGGCAGCAAAGCTGCCAAGAGGGCGGCAGAGTAGGCCGCCGGGCCCTTGAGGAAAAAAAGCTGGCCCTGGAGAAAGAGGAGGCTGCTGCAAGAAGGGCAGCAGAGGAGGCTGCATTTGCCCTCGAGGAATAGAAACCGCCCATTGAAGAAAGGAGAATGGTCCACGAGATGAGTTTCAAGGAGTTGGACATCAGTACCAAGCCAGCAGAGTCCAGCAGCTATGGTAGCAGCATTCATACAGTACCCAATAGAGAGTTGAGAGTCTGCAAACCACAAGACCTGGTGCCCAGCTGTGTGCTGGTGCCCAGCTTTGTGGTGGAGGATGACATAGATAAAAGGTTTTCTACCTGTGTGGTAGCCCTTAGAATGTAAATGTACCACAAAGAGGATTGGAGAGAAGCGTATGGAAACACATGCCCACAATGGGGAAGGACATCCTTCTGACACTAGAGGTGGGGGATCAGATGTATGCTCATGTGAAATCCATTTTACTTGCCAGAAGTGAGTTGAACCCTAACAAGTACCGCATTATGTTCAGAAACACTGTCAAACCAGTCTTGGGTGGATTTCTTAGATTACTCAAGCACTGCACTGAGTGGTTGGGTCAGGGGCAGCAAAGTGGGTGATTTTACTGAGCTGTGCAACCTAATTTTGAGGGAGCACACCAGTACCTGCTTTACAGAGCTGCGTTAACAGGTAGTTGATAGTAAGCTCACTGACCCCAGAGCTTCCTAAGAAGTCTAATCTCAGCATTAGTACCAGAGTGTCTAAGAAAGTACCTGGGAGGGACCCCAAGAAGGGTGGTTCAGGCTTCCACCAGGAGGGTGAGGGTGAGGTCCGGGGAGACACAGACAAGTCCCAGAATAAGGTCAGGGGGAAAGGGTTCCCAAGCCATGTCTGAGACACCGGGGAAATGTTCTGGTTGGCAGTGGCCCAGAGTGCCCCATTTACATCTCCAGTGCTTTGATTGTTCTGAGTTAGGACACAAGCAGGGGGACTCTCTCTATCCTAAGAATCCATCCACTGGTGGAATCTCTAAGGGGATGGCCAATATGATGTTAGGGTTAACTAGTCCCCAGTGGGGATGGCCAATATGATGTTAGGGTTAAGTAGTCCCCAGTGGCAGGAGTTAGACAATTCTACACGACAGAGGTGCAGCGGAGTAGGGCTGTTTATACCACCACCAATTGCAGTGTTTCACAGAGCCTATTGGCTTGTTTCACCACCATTACTAATTTGGCTATCTTTCGACTATTAAGACTTTCTGCTGGGCTGTCTTTATCATATCAGCTACCTGGTGTCTCTTTGGCAGATCAAGACGGATATATCATGTCCCTTGACCATTGTTAACACACACCATCTTGGGAGTTATTACTCCAACTGCACAAATACGAGGATACTAGGCCGCATTTTCCCAGTGATTACATCTGCCCTGAAGAAGTCCTCTCTATGGACGAAACGCATTGGCTGTTTCCACTACATATGTGTGAAAATTCATAAAAAAAGATAAGAAAGACGAGACCTAGTCTTGTTCTCTCTTTGCTATTGTTATGGTGCATCTCTACGTCTTAAATTGTATGCCGATGTTGTAGAGTTTGTCAATGATGGTGTGTTGGGAGACTGTGTCGAACACTGCTGAGAGGTCGAGGAGGATCAGGGCCACAGTTTCTCCACAGTCTAGGAAGGTTCTGGTGTCATCTGTGGCGGCGACCAGCTCAGTCTAGGCACGGTGGTTGGCACGGAAACATGATTGAGAGGCGTTGAGGAGGTGGTTTTATTCCAGGTATTCAGAGTTTGTTGATTACTTTCTCAAGTACCTTTGATGGGTAGGGGAGCAAGGAGATCGGTCAGTAGTTGTTGAGGTCCCTGGGGTTGGCTGAGGGTTTCTTTAAGCGGGATATGACCTCTGCATGCTTCCATCTTTCTGGGAAGGTTGCTGTGGAGACGGAGGTGATGAGGATGCTGGTGAGTTCTGTGCTGAAGCGTTTGCCCAGAGGTTGAAAAATTGGGAGGGAAGGCGTCGGTGGGTGCCCGGGAGTGGATGGACGACATGTCTGTGGTGGTCTTCATGGTGAGTGGAGACCAGGTGGTGATAGTTCGGCTAGTGTTTGCTGGGAGGTTGAGGTTGTGGATGTTGAGTGAGGTGGGTTGGGGGTCAAAGTTGTTGTAGATGGTGGTGATTTTGCTGTGGAAGTAGTCGGAGTGTTGCAGAGTTCTTGGGAGGGGTGGACAGTGTTCTGAGAGGCAGTCTGGTTGGGGAATTCCTTGACTATTCTGAAAAGTTCCTTCATATGGTTGGCCACGGTATCGAGGCGGGCAGTGATGGCTGCTCTCTTGGCTTCCTTGAGGCGCTGTTGGTAGTTGCTAAGGGCCTCTTTGTGAGCAGCCCTCTCAGAGGGGTTCTTTGTGGTCCACCAGATCTTCTTGACTTGGTGGCAGCAGTGCTTGGCGGTTTTGAGCTCTGCGGTGTACCTACTGGCTCATTTTGAGGTGTTGTTGGCCCTTGCTGGTTTCAGCAGGGTGACTGTTGGCGCGGTTTGTGATCCAGGCGGAGAAGTTCTGGATGGATTTGTCGATCTGCTGAAGTTTCAAGTTGGGTGGTGCTGAGGGCCTGTGTCCATTGCACGTTGGTTACCTTGCCCCAGCTGCGGTGGGTGGCACTGTAGTGCATTGTGGTTGTGTGCTGGGCATTGGGGATGAAGTCGACGATGGCGTGGTCAGTCCAGGTGACTTCTGTGACGTGCGTGAATTTGATTCAGTCGCTGGAGGTGAATATGGCGTAGTGTATGTCCTGATTTGTGCATGGTTTCGGAGACCAGTTAGGTGAGGCCATTGTTATTCAGGCTCTCCAGGAGGGTGACTGAGTTGGCGTCTGTAGGGTCGTCGACGTGGAAATTGAGGTCGCCGAGTAGGATGTAGTGGTGGGAGTCGATGTCCAGGAGGGTGATTAGGTTGGAAATAGAGTCGGAGAATGCTGGACGGGGTCCCGGGGGCCTACAGGTGAGGGTGCCTTTTACCGTGGTCTTAGTGTCAGTCTGTAGATGGAAGTTAAGGTGTTCCATGAGAGGCGTAGGGTTGTTTTTGGTGATGGTGCATCGGATGATTTCCTTGAGGATGATGGCGATGCCCCTGCCGTGTTTGTTGGCACGGTCTCGATGAATCATCTTGTAGCCGACGGGGGTGGGGGGTGGCGATGTCGGGGTTCAAAGAAGGCTTGAGCCACGTTTCGGTGATGAAGGCCACATCCAGGGAGAGGGTAGTGATGATATCCCAGATTTCAATGGCGTGTGTGCAGAGGGAGCGGGCGTTGAGCAGGATGCATTGGAGTGCTTCTGGTTTGTTCGTAGTGGTCTGATTGGGCGTGGTGTGAGGTCTGGTGCTGGCAGGAGGTCCTGTGTGGCAGGCAAAGCGGCAGTGGCAGCATGTGAAGGGTCCTTTAGTAGATTGCGGGGAGGCCGTGATGCATCTGTTTTGGTGACCCAGGTCCAGAAGCTCCTCGATGGTGTCACGGTGGGAGAGCCAGGAATTCTGGTGCTGCAGAAGTAGCCCGTGGGAGGGACTGTCAGGGAGGTAGGAACCAGAAGAGAAAACCGCAGGAGAGCAGAAGGTAAAAAATGAAATAGAAGGGCTGAGATTAACAGTGACAACATTACGTGACTAAATGGATTCCAATAAGAACCAATTGCAACCAATTAAAGTAGCAAAACAATAATGGCAAACACATAGATGGCAAGTAATATAATTGCACAGCTATGCGAGGTGCCTAACCAATTACTGTAACCAGGAGGCAGACCGTGGCCTCTGTTCTTCGGGCGGAAGGCGAGACTGAGAACAATGGTGCTAAACTGAGGCAGGGGAGAGCGGTGTGGAGACCAGAGGCTCAAGGCTGCTCTTATACTTTTCAGAGTCTAATTGCACACATTTGCCTCCACCCAACCAACCTGGGCATAGTTTGGTGCAGGCTTCCATTCCTTTAAGGGCTGTAAACAGGGATATCCCTGTGACTAAGTTAGGTGTGGTATTATATATAGTTCCATAGCGTTTTCTGTATGGGTTATTCCACTGGTTGACCATGAACACTGGCCAACTGAATAACTTCCTTTAACATATGGGTTGCCCGCTAGACCATCTCAGTGGCTTCTGGGCAATATATGGCAGTTTTTCATGCTTAATGGTTAGATTTGGCAAGGATTCTCTCACTTCATACGATGTAAATTGCACCCCATTACCTCTGACTAACACTGACCAAATTCCCTCTACACAAAAGTTATCCCAGAAAAAATCGCTTTAAACTTTGGTGGTTAGTTAGGTTAACCATCTTGCTGACTATCCAATGTAAGTTATAATCAATCAATACAAACCTAAACTTTTGGTGATTCCTGTATGGTTCATGAGACCTATTAAATCCAAAATGAGCTTTTCCCAAGGTTTGTCCAGCATGGAAATGGGGGACAAAGGTGAATTCCTAGTAATTTTATTTTTATCACTTCTACACAATTAATTCAGTCTTCTCCTTTTTGTTCCACAAAGTATCCATCATGTGGAACCAAAATGTGGTTCTGGCTTTCTTAGTGAAGCTGTGACAAAGATGAACTTCATGAGCAGAGTCTGCAATTTTGTTTCTCAAACTCGATGGAGGTAATATCTCATCATGGCAAACCATATTGCCTTGATTGTTTAACTCGTATCTCGGGTCCCAAAAATCTCTCAGCTCTTCATCCAATTCACTAAATTTAGTAGGGTATCCATTTACAATGTGGTCCTTGATCTTGTTAACTTTTAAATCTTTTCCATACACTCCCTGTATTCGCTCTCAGATCTAACTGCTGTACATACTTCTAAAGTAGGACAATTTAACATTTCTCTACTCTCAGTACTTTACAGGGGTTCTCTGGAAAGGTCTCCTACCAAATTCTGTTTTCTTGAGACATATTCCAGTTTGTAAGAAAATCCTTCCAGACCGATCACCCTCTTGGTAATGTGAGGGGTGCTATGCTCTGCTCCCTGCATAGCAAATAAGTCGATTAAGGGTTTGTGGTCTGACCTAATGGTGAATTGTAATCCCCACAGATAAAACTTGAAATGCTTTACTGACCAGCAGTAAGCTGATACTTCTCTTTTAACCACTGAGCAGTTGTGTTAAGCTTTAGAGAAGCGTCTGATGCTAAAACAATTACCCTCTATTTGCCATCCAGAAACTCAGAAAGAGTAACACCTAGCCCCTTAATACCAGCATCCACTGTGAGGATATTCTTTCTCTTTGTCAAATACCCCTAAAGGTGGTGCAATAATGATGTCCCTTTTTAAATTCTCAAATGCCTCTTCGCAACATTCACTCCATTCAAATCTGGTCCCTTTTTAGGTCTCGCCCTAGCGACGCAGCGCATGCGCTGCTCGCCTTGGCGAGATCTATTGTGGGTTTTGCGTCCGAAGGGGGACAGGAGATGTGCACGTGTAGGGACAGAAGATGTGCACGTGCACGGCGTCTCTTCTCTGGCGATCTCAGCTGCTCGTCTCAGACGATTCCAGCTGCTGCTTGTTTGCTTTTCATGTTTGTTTTCCTGCGTGTGTTTTTTCAGCAGCATGGCTCGACCTTAAATTCATATGAGCGCCTTTTCTGCCATCTAGTGGCTCAGTGAAGAATTGTCATTGTAAAATTAAAAAATAAATTCTTCAACATTGCCATGTCGATGACTATCGGAACCAATACCTTATCTTAACTTCACTGTAGGCCCTATTTACGGCCATTCATAATGAGGACCTAGTATCCAAATGTTTTCATCAACGGTGCATCATCTTGGTCTAATGTTCGTCTGTGACATCTTTTATTTTCACTCGACATTTTAGGTATTACAAAGATGTCAACTAGGGATTCTTTTCAGTAGTTTTTATGTAAGCAGCCAGCTTGTACATTAATTTGGGAGTTTGTTTACCTTGAATAAAGAGGGGTCAGAGCTGGAAACAGAAACAAGCATTTGCAATGCAATTGGTGTTGCGTTTGCGAGATTTTGAGCTATTGGCATTGTAAATGGCAATGCTTTTTATTTATGTGTTTAAAAAAGCTGCTGCAATAATAAAAGGCATTGTCATTTATAATGCCAATAGCTCAAAATCTCGCAAATGCGAGACCTATTGCATTGCAAATGCTGGTTTCAGAATTGAATGCAACAGATCCCACTTACTTGCACAATCCTTGCCATATTTGGACATGCATTCAACCAGTCCAAGGAAAGATTTCAGCTCGGGTGCTTTTTTCACTGCATCAGTTTAGCTCACCTTAGGTTTAAATCTTTCTTTTGGAAATGTTGTGACTAAGGTAGTCAGCTGAGCTGACCCCAATTCAATGTTTTTCTCTGTTAACTGCGAGACCTGCATCAGTGAGTCTTTAGAGAACTTCGCTTGAACTATAGTCAAACTTGATGGTGACTCATGTATTAGTTCTGACTTACAATATGGGGCAGTAACCCTTGCACCACCGACTCTAGATGAAGTGGACAGGGCTTTGTCTAAGACCATGAAGAATAAGGCCTCGGGCCCAGACGGCATCCCTGCGGATCTGTACCTGGCTAATACCGCCTTGTGGCTTCCATTGATAACAAACATTTTTAAATGTTATGCGGTGCAGGGTCCTCCTGAATCATGGAGAACAGTGACTATAGTTCCTATTTTCAAAAAGGGAAATGGATTGGACCCCAAATGTTACCAGCCTATATCTTTGATCGATTGTACCTGTAAGATCATGGGCCGTGTAATATTGGAGAGATTGGAGGATTGGGTATCGGGAAGCGGGAGCTTCTCAGACATCCAATATGGTTTTAGGAGTGGCCTGGGTACGGTTGAACAGTGCCTTAACCTGCACCTGGTCATAGGCAAATACACTCTTGCCTAGCCTGGATCTCTATATTTAGGATTCATGGACTTGACGTCTGCCTTTGACTGGGTGCAGAGGGGAAGGCTCTGTGAGAAAATGTTGATTATGGGAATTGATCCGCCAATCGTGCACTTCCTGGCAGCTATGCATCAGGAAGTAACGGGGAGAGTACGATATGGGGCAGGTGGCGAACTTACTGCTCGAATACGGATGGATCGTGGGGTACGCCAGGACTGCGTTCTTGCTCCCTTTTTGTTTTGTTTATATATAAATGATTTAGAGGGCCAAATTAATAAAGGGAACGTAGACGCGCCGCGAGTAGGTTGTAGGTCACTACCAGCACTGCTTTATGCGGATGACTGTGTTGATGTCCAGAACTGGGGTGGGCTTGCAGAGGCTTTTAAATAGTTTTAACAATTTTATGGATGATCTTGGTCTAAAAACAAATGTAGCAAAGTCCCATACCATGGTGATGGGTAAATCCCCTAAGGTCCCAAAGACATGTTACATAATGGATGAAAATCTGTCCTTTGTGTCGACCTTTTCTTACTTAGGGATTTTGTTTGATCAAAAAGGCTCTTGGCGGAACTTAGTTGAGGCCAAGATTAGGGTCTTTAATAAAAACGTGGAGGCCATTTTCCGATTTACTAAAAAGTTAGGCTCCAGGCCCATTAAAGCGATCATTGACGTTTATAAAACCCGTACGTGTGCTGTTACTCTGTATGGCGCTGGAGTATGGGGCTCCACTAACATCAAGGGCCTACAGAGGGCAGAGAACACGTTTATGAAACGACGTCTGACAGTACCATAAAGTACTGCCACTACCATTTGTCATAGTGAATTGGGTGTGACTCCATTGTCATTTCGTATACAACTAGCCCCTCTATTGCTATGGTATAACATCTGGGCAAAAGAAGAAGCAAGCCTGAATCATGCTCTTGTTTTAGATTGTATAAAATTGGATCATTTTAGAAAAATCCCTTGGATTTCTTACATCAGTGATCACTTAGTGAAACTGGGAATGCCAGACTGCCTTGAAAACCCTGGTAATATAGCTAAAATACCGAGAGCCAGGGTGAAAAAAGAATTTTTAACTTATTTGTACACGGTTAGAGATAATATGGAGAGGGGAAAAAAAAGGGTGGGTGATCACTCATTACTAATTTGCACATCTGGTATCGCACCGCACCTCTCCTTTCATTTTAATCACACCAAAATGTTTTATCTGATAAGATTCAGTATGGGCATCTCACACCTACTAGATGCAAACTGTGATGCCAATCTGGAATTGTGCCCTTGTGACTCAGTCAGTCCAATGTACATTGCATTTTATGTTTTTTTGCAAATTGTATACAGAAGCAAGATGTGTTTTTCTGAAACCGCTTTACGATTTTTAAATATTTGAAAGTGCCGGGCTGCTTTACATCATCTTCAACTGTTAAATGATGAATTTACATGTTTAATGGTGTATAAGTACATTTCCACGGCTTTACGGCAACGGAACATTGTGGGAAAATGATTACAATTTACATTGATTACAATATCATGATCATGATTTGGCTAATGATTTTCTGTGTAAGATTGGTATTTGATTGTTTGTAATCATGATTATTATGGTTTTTTTTTAATAATCGTTAACTCTGGTTCATCATGAATTATTTGTTATTTTATGAAATGTATTTTTATGATCTCTTTTATGGCTAGTATATAGCCGAATAAAGATTTTTGACTGACTGAGTCATATTCCTTAACTGTGTTTTTTTTTAAAACATACTTTGATTTTCATTTAATAACTTTACATACCATCAACTTGGTTCAGCTGTACAATTGCATTTCCAACATGGCATTGTGTACATTGCGTTTATGACCTTTGCTTGATCCAGTAAAAAAAAAAAAAACCCAGAGGTATCTAATCCGAATATATCTGTGTGCAGTATCAACAAAAAGTATGTACAGTGATCATGAACGTGTAACCCCATCCTACATATCCCACTCCCTCCCTCCCAGGCCATATTCTTTAACTGTGTATCGTCCTGAAAATGTAACTCGTTTTGTATTCCCTTCAAACTCTGCTGCATAGTTTTTTGAAAAACTTCAGCAACAGATGGCAACTCAAACAGCATTCCGCAAAACATGGACTTATGAATGCTGCTAAGGCCATGGATTCAAGTTTGAGCTTTAATTGATGGTAGGCCACAGATAGGTTGATAACACAAACAGCTCGCCTCACCCATTATGTCCAGTATCTTGTTTATATGTAGCAATGGATGTCTTTCTACCTAAATATTCTCATTGAGGTACTGAAGATCTACACATAATGTAAGCCTTCTCCTTGGGCTTTAGTGGCCAGAACTGCAGGGGTCATGCACTTCAAGCATTCAATAGGTTGGATAATTCCTAAATTTGACTATCTTCAGCTCTTTTTCTAATGGTTCTTTCATTAAATTAGGTACCAGATGGGTTTAATCGATCGTTCTTTTGCTCACTGTTCCACCCCAGTTTAGACCCAGCCATATGCAAATCAGTCTTGACCCTGTGCCTCATGGGAACAGTCCAGACTGAACTGGGATGGGTATGCCCAGACGTGGGTCCCGTGCTCTTCATGCCACTGGAGTCAAGCTATCCTGGCTGATGAGGGGTGAAACCCCGAAACTGGTCCTAGAATGCTTGTTTCTAGTCCAGGGGGACCTGGCCTGGCAGTTCGGGCTGGACTGTTCCCATTGGGCGCAGGGTCTAGACTGATTTGCATATGGCTGGGTTCAAACTGGAATTGCATGGGGAGCAAAAAACAATGGATTTAGGCCCAGATCTCTGTACTGGGGTGAATGTATGACATTGTTCTGCATTCTGTCCATCAATTGTTGTTTTTGCATTTGTCACCGAGTTTACTTCTACGATCCAGAATGGTTATTAGAAGAAAAATAAACCAAGACTGTGATGTCTGGTGGGAGAAATAATGTGAGAACTCACTTGCTCGCCCCTGTTAAATTATAAAGCGATTATGATTTTTCCTAAGCACGAAGTCAAAACCTAAGATTTCATGACCCTGGCATATCTGCCACAGCAACCCATCCGAAGTCCAGCCAAAGCCCTCTTACAAGGAAAGAGACTGAGGCAAATAACTCACTTTTTGGGATGTTGTAGACGTCATCTAATTTTTTCGCAAGATTGACTGTCCACTCTCAAGTGAGCTGAAATGGCTTGTTTTTTCCTGAGACTGTATCCAAGAACACCTATAAAGAAGTTCTTCATATAAAATTCCAATAATTTGACATAAGTTAATAGTGCTTTACAAGGTACATCTGCCGCTCACGTTTAAGCACTTTAAAAAATAAAATAAAAATGACAACCCAAAAACAAGACTTCCACGATACTGTAGTTTTGAAGTCAAAATGGTGTGGCAGGAAGGACAACAAAAATACAAAACTGTAAATATTGTGGATTCATTTAATAAAACAACTTACTTGGCTATAAAACTTCCAGAATTCCACTTTTTGGTCTTTGTTAGGCTTTCCTTATTGAAACCCAGTTCAACCAGGTGATTTGATAGGTCCAAATGTGAATGTCATCTGGACATATGTTCTGGGGATATCTTGTCCCTATACATACATCTGGTTGATCATTTAGGTCAGAATAGTGTAGGATTGTGTACTTTTTTGGCGTTTTGAAGTCCTATAATAGAATGTTAAAAAATGAGTGTCTCCACAGATAGTTGGATTAAATACAACAATAAGTTTCCATCCCAAAGCAAAGCTGCAATCAGTTCCACCAACCTCTGAAACAATAAGAAGGCTTCAATGACAGGGCACATACAAGATGAAATATCAAGGTCTGTGCCATCCTTCTTTCCACGAAATCTGCACAAGGTGATAACCCAATCAAAGCTGGGAAGGAACAGATTGTTGGTACGTTGTTAAACAACTGTTGAAACTCACTGTGGTAAAAAGGAAATCAAATCAGTCACAGGGAACAAATGTTTGAGTGGTACACCTGAACCCTAAGGACTGCAAAAAACAATTGTATCCGTCTACAACAATCAATACAGAAGTTTGCGTCCAATAACCTGCAGGTAGAAAAAGTCAGGCATGCAAGGTCGTTGTATTGAAAGGAAATCTGGTTAGCTAAGAGGAGGCACAATGAAGGAGTGTGGACTGAAATGCTGTATGACTCCAAGAACAACAACCTAAGCAAGTTCTGGAGAATTATGAATTGTTTGGAAAGAGGCTCTTACGTAGCCATCAATTCCAACATCGCAGAGAACCTGAACCGAGCACCTCGCATCACATTATTCTACTCACACAAGAGATTCTGCAAAATTGAAGACGTTACCAGCGTCTGGGCTGGATCTGGTCCTTGGGTTCCAGTTAACCATCTCTTTGAACAGCATTAAGAGGCTATTATCAAAAAGCAATTTAGACGGGGCCCCCGGTCCAAACAGACTGCCCAGCGCTCAGTTTAAATCCGATCCAGCCAGTTGGTCGAACTTTATTTTTATTTATAGCCTTCTTAACAGTCAAATCCCTGAGTCCTGGCATGGCGCAATCATACACCTGGTATATAAAGGCGGCAACAAAAGCAATCCGTCCAATTACCGCCTGATCGCCGTACTTGATAAAAAGGCAAAATACTACTCTGGCCTCTTGTTGGGGTAACTGAACGCCTGGGCAGATGCATACTAGCTAATTCTATACAATCAGTCCGGTTTCCGGCCATGAACAGGCATAGTTACAAATCTCACCATACTAACCCTGCTCATAAAAAAAAGTACAGTATCTAAAAAGCTCCTACATGCATGTTTCGTGGATCTAAAGGCTGCCTTTGATTGCGTTGACTGAACAAATCTCTGATCCAAACTCACCAACTGGGGGATTCCAGGGAAGTTACGGAAGGCCATTCAACCTCTCCATTCTGACACTTGGATACAGATAAAAATAGGGAATGGAACACGGCTCTCCCGGAAGATCCCAATAAAAACCGGTCTCAAGCAGGAACGTGTGCTAGCCCCAGCACTCTTTTAATCTTTTCACTGTGGTTCCTACTCCAGAACTGGATCAACTAAATGTCCATGCGCCTAAACTAGGAAGACTGCACCTTGCGAGCATGTAATATGCCAATTACATTGTTCTCTTCAGTCAAACAAAGGTGGGTTTACAGAGACTGCTGCACAAGTTATTCTTATACACAACCAGGACAATAATCTAATAATAAATCTTAACAAAATAAAGGTGCTAATCTTTAGCAAAAAACGAAAACCAGTGGGACCCTGGAGTCTAAACAATAATAATCTTACTAAAGTCTGAGAATATAAGTACCTAGGGTTCAAGTTTGACAGTAGAGGCACCTATTAGCTGCACAGGAGCACATTAAACTCAAAACTGGTTCCCTCCTCATTGCATTCTCCTTCCTAAAGAAAAGGTTAGAGGGTTCCTCCTGGCTGCCATTAATCAAGGTCATCACAGCGAAATTTCTGCCAACTGTAGCATATGGCAGGGAGGCACTCCACGGCCGTGACACTCTGTGGTTAGAGACACTGCATCTCAACCTGTATAGGCAGCTTTTTTGGCTCCCTCGAAATACCTCTCCTCTCAAATAAGGTTGGAGTTTGGACTTGTAAAACAACTACACACGACAAGGAGCCTTCGTCACTCTGCCACAGACTGAGAGCTGCCAAAGAACTCCTTGGACTGCAGATTATGGACCGAGCTGTCAAACAATCTGTCTGTGCTCCCACCAGGATTACCTACCTACACTCCTCTGTAGTTAATCCTCAAATTAAGGGTCTGTGGGATTTACCAACGTCCTACAAAGTTTTCAAGAAACACGTTAATAACTGTACGCATGGACTATCCCTTCTTGAAGATAAAACCATGTTTTCAAAGCGAGCGCACTCCTGGTTCACCATTCAGTTGTACAAATCCTCGGTACAACAATTCTATTTGAGTTCCTATTGGTCCTCCAACTCAATAAAAAGGTTTCTGCGCCTATGTCTGGGAGAGTTTCCAACTTTAGACCTGTGTCCTAAATGGCTCATAACAGCGAATGACAACGAATGCAAAGGCTGCAGTCAAGCCCTAGAAACTATCATGCACATAATCTGTACTTGCCCAGCTTTCCAGAATGAGTGCCAGGGCAAACTGTGCCTTTGTTTCTACACTCTGGGAGTACATACTTGTAAGCAAGCAGTAATTGGAGGTTTTAATACGGCCAACACAAGTTTAAACGCTCAGATGATAACATTTTTGTCTCCGATTGCTAAAAAAACCTCTCTGTGCAAAACTCAGTCAAAGGAGATAATCCACCCAGATGAACCAAACAGTACTGAACTGACTGCTTTTTCTGTGAATTTTATAAGCAATCATGCGCTTTATGCCCACTGCGTTGCAAATGTATATTCAGATGATCGATTCAATCTTATGGTTTATCAACCTTTTTAATATATTTTTCAAAGTGTATTTTTATGAATTGGTTTTTATTAGCTATGCATGTAATAAAAATGGGATTAGAGTGTGCAGGTGACATTTTACTACAAGCTACAGGCTCTGAGTAATCCTCCAGAAGAATTGAAAGCAAATATTGTAGTGATGGAGATAGAAAAGTGGCATCAGCTGTCACATTTGTTAATGGAGTATAGTCTTTAACATTTTCTTGAATGTACAATAGTTCAACACAGCGATTAGCTGAAGACATAGTAGAATTCTAAATGTGGGGAATTTGAGTGCTGAATGTTTTTCCTTCTCATCTGTAATGAGCAACTGAGCATCATTGGTTGCACACCAACATCTTGCAGGACCTTAATGATATATGCAATCTTGGAGGCATTGCAACGGAGGATAGTTTTATTTTTTTTATAAGAGATGTGTACGTTGGGACTTAATTCCATCTAGCTAGCCCAGAGTCATGCACTTTCATAGTTTGCCATGTTAGATTTCAACTATTTGTAAATAATGGACTTTTTTTGGGCATCTCAAGGTGCACAGGCTATGCAGTAGTTGAACATTAGGAATAGGATTGCTTTAAACTGGTCTTGGCAGGTTCAATGAAAGTTTGTTGAAATCAATACCTGGTATTTTTACTGGGATGTGGAATGGTAATTGGCAGGCACCTGTTTGGTAGTGTGGTGGAGCCCAGGGGAACTGGGGCATAGATGATACAATGAAATAATGTTTTTGTTTCTCTTCTTTACCCACTGAGGGAAATTCAGAATCTTTACAAAGTTATTTGTGTGGAAATTAGTAACTTAAATTCTCAGTGAACTGTCTTTTTTTCCCTAAAGGATGCAGATTTGGCAACGAATGGCTAAGCCGATTGAAAGAGTGCTGTCATCCACATCAGAAGAGGAAGAACCAGTTGTTGTAAAATTTTTGAAAATGAACTGTAGATATATCACTGATGGGAAGGTAGGTGTAAGTTAATTTAACTGTGTATATTTATCCCAAATGTTCTCGGAACACATGTTTTCTTTACCAAATCATTGTATTATGGTACTTTAGTCCAATTGGATCCATCAAAGCCAACCAAGACTATAACTCATGAAAAGTAATGTCTTTTGAAATGAAAGCTGAGGGCTGGAATAATGCATCCCTGTTGACATTAAATCTAGAACAAAGGAAATTTGTTTTTTATTAGTGCTTTATACCATACTTTTGTTGCATTATACTTGCAGTAAATTGCATGTGTTAATATTACATAATGTAATGGTAGTCTATTTATGGACTCCTAAGAGTGGAAGGATTGGTTGGCTTTGCCAAGATTTAAACTTGTGACGTGCAGTTTACCATCATATGACAGTCATAATGGCACCACTAGAAGCAAATCAACAGACTTTTTTTGGCAGTGATCTTCTCCCTGCCCTGAGACTTCAAATGTTTGAAATCTTGGTGATGGTGCGCTTATCGATAAGAAGATTCATGTCTTTATTTTACAACGATTGTTCATCCTCCTTTGTCTGGATGGTCATGTGTTAAAAATCTTAAGTCTTGAATCATTCATATAAAAGGCCAATAAAACAAACCTTTCTCTCCTTCTGTTCCTCACAACTACAAGTAGCTTTCTTACCCCCATTGCTATGACTCCCTTATACAGTTTACCGATACACATTGTATTTGATATTAATGCTTATACATTTCCTTGAAATTGGAGCATGGTAATGAAATACCTTGGATACATCATATAAGGGAGTCTTTTCAGGCGTTAGGTAGGCCAGATATCTTCTTTGCACATGACACTTTAATTAAGGGGGACGTAAATTTTATAAAAGATTTACACTACAAATTTTTAAGCTCGAACCGTGAAAATCTGGAGCTCAGCAAACCTTCAGTCAGGACTTATGTAATGTTAAAATCGGTATCGGGTATGGAACCGTACCTCCTGGCCTTAACTAGTGCTCACGACAGATTTTTAATCACGCGTTTTAGATTTAATCAACTTCACCACATTTTAGCATCCCCGGTGGGCTTTTTCCCGTCACCAGATCACCAAGGTCCCTGTGGCTGCGATCTTCGATCTCCTCAGGACACATTACATTTTATTTTACTGTGTAAATATTTTTCACTTCCCAGAAAACGTTTTCTCCGGCCCCTGCTCAATTGTTTGAAGTTCAGGCATGCTAAAGTGGCCCTTCTGCATTTACAGCTGCTACCTAACCCTTTGACTCTCTGTGTAGTGTTAAGTTTCCTGCGGGCCGCTTATAAATCCAGATTATCTAGAGTTGATTGATCAAGGGTTGTGGGTTTTATTCATGCGTATTGTTTTTAAAATTTGACTGTATTCCTTTTTTTTTATATGAACTGTGTGCTTATTTATTATATGATGTACTGTATCTTATATGGTTGCTTTGCATCCGAATAAAGAAATATATATATATATATATTATACATTTGTAGTGTAAGTTACGAGTTTGGCGTAAATATACAAGGTGTGCTTTCTGACCCACGGGTTCACTCTGTTAAATGCACCAGCGATAAATGTGAAAAACTGCTTATTGTAGCCCTGCAAAACACTACTCTATGTGTAATTGAGAAAGAAGCATTGCTTTTAAGTTACTAACAATCCCATGAAGGGATCAGAGGCACTGTGGAAACGGCAACAATCCTTGTTTCGTTAATCACAGTATCACACACACTGTACTAAGAATGAACATTTTTAAGTTAAAACTATTTATTAGTACAGGAACAATCTGTTTCTTAGGACATCTAAAACAATGATGCAAAGTATTATAAAAACAGCAAGAGCACGTTATAAATAATGAGAATAAAATGAACATTTCTAGCATGTTTTAAAATGTAATCTAAAACAAAACCTAACAACCCAAATCCTATTTCTATGTGCTATACTAAGAGCATGGAAGACAGAGCAGCTTGCAGTTTAGAGTTTCTTAGGGAGAAGAGACACACTGCATACCTTGTTGCACAGACTGTCTTTGACAACGGAGGCGTGAAGACCATGTTCCTCGGAAAGGCAAATGCACAGACCTCATTCCGTCAACCTCCAGGGCTCAGCGTTATGAGGGTCAGGCTTCAAGCGAGATGTAGCATCTGCAAAATGTGCCGGCAGTAGGGGAGACCCTCTCTGGCAGAATCTCGGTCGATAATCTGGGCGAAGGACCTCTTCTGACAAGTTGTCTCCCTTATATAGTAAATCTGATTAGAAATTGGAATTTCTGACATAAGTTTAAGAAAGTCTGAATTAGATGATGTGCATCAAGGAATGCGTCCCAGATGTTTCCTTCTGAGCATATAAGGACGTCAATTCAGACTACACTATTTTGGTTATATGTATTATGTGCTTTGCTCATTAGCCTTGGCATGATTAAAAGTAGACCTTTGACCCAGAAAAATGTTGCATTGATGGTTGGATTGGTGTCATCAATCGAATGACCTGACGCTTTCATAGTTCCTAGAAAGATAAGGTCAGGCGACATCTGAGTCTAATAGCAGACATGACAATGATTCTCCATAAATTGGTAAATATGGTGACTTCCATTGCTTGAGAGGGAAGATGGCAACCTCCATTAGTCAAAATGGAATCGAGGCCTACATAATATGGAGTTAGAACTTAGGGACTTTACGGCATCCCCTGTCAGAACACTTTACTTTGGAAATGCGATCCCCTCAGAAGCAGAAGATCTTGCCCCAGATCCCTCTCACCGAAGCCAGCGACAGGTAACCACTACTGTCTCTAACCTCAGCTCGGGGGAAAGGGGAAGTGGAAGACAAAACAAGAGAGACTGCCTCCAGACACTGGTTCTTCTCCTATGATTCCTCTCCTATACTCCAAGGGAATGAATGGGAAGATACCTGCAAGAGAAGCACAACATTTACCTCTACTAGCCAATTAATGTGCTGACTAAATCATCTCATTTAATGTGTGACCTTTACCTGTGTCTTTTTGAGGAATAGCTCCTCTCTTAAGTGTTTTGCCTGTATTTATTATACCACCTGATTTACCGGAAGAACCCCAGATAATAGCTTGCTGTCAGTTCTTATTTGCACGTGTTGTAAATTACAAGCATTAATTTCTCTCACAAAATTAGTCATTCAGTACTTTCGTCGGGTTCTCTCCCAATGGCATTAATCTTTCTCACACTAATGAAGTGTTCGTGTTTAAATCCTGTTGCACAAAGAAAGTCTCTTCAGAAAATCAACATTTCTTTTCTGTACTGTCTTTCCAAGTAAGTTCATTGTGCCTGGATTGGAAACCTTAAAACCTCATGGGCGCGAGGCAAGGGATGTCTCCAGACTGCCAAAAGACTTGAGGAACTGTTTACATAATTCCTCCTTCAACTCCTGAAAACTTCGTGATAAAGACGCGATGCATTCTTCCCAAAATACGCTTACTTGAAATTCGGAGTGCTTCTCTTCACAGAAGCCACTCCCTTGAAAACGCTGCCTTTCTCGCTCCAGAGTTCTCCTCAACTGCCATCAGTGGAACGGAATTTTTCTGCTAAGAGGAAGTTTTTTCTATGATTAAATACACCTCATGACATCGAACACTACAAAGCCTCATTTACTTTCCATATTAAATAAGGCCACAACTCGGAATTGACTTCCAGGAATATTTTTCTCTCAGGACTAGAAGCGCGAAGGGAAAGTCGCTCCTGACAGGAATCTCCTTCAGTTGAACTGCGCCGCGCGATAGTCGCGCATGCGCATTAAGGACTTAGAAATGTCTTTAGCAGGAACAACTAGACCGCGCACTTCTACAGGAAGTGAGTGCGGTCGAATTTTGGTCACCATTAACGGAACGCTTCACAACCTGCACAATAGCACGAAGAATGCCCCTCCAGCCTGGGTTCAGTCTTCTCCAGCATGGGTACTTGCCAACAGGCAATCTAACCGAGGTGGGAACATGTTGCCTGTGCCAAATACTAGTGCATATTAAGGGGTTCCTGACATCCCCAGCTTGTACGTCTGATATAACATAATAATGACATGTCTAGCAAAAAGAAATTTATATAATGTATAGGGTAATCCATGCTCTCATGTTACTGAGATCTAAAGCATCAGAGACAAAATATACACTTAAACTATGTGTATAAACTATAATAGAAAGCACTCAATATCAAATATATAAATTAAGCATAAAGCAAAGATAATTAATACATTATTAATGTAAATGACAAAAGGAGACACTACATAGTGAAGCACGAATATTGTCACTGCTTGCATGGTTTTAATAAAATGATATATGTGTTGTAGTCTATCTATTTTAGCACATTTTATGCGTGTTGGCGATTTAAACATACCACTGATGATATGAATAGGTCAATATGCGGTTAAAATTAAAAAATGGAAATTAAAAAGAGCCTTATAAAAAGAATATAGTTCATTCAGGCTTTTGTGGTATATTTACTTAATTCTTGCCGTTGGTTGACTTACTTGTTGAGTTCGTTCCTCGTCAGAGGGCATGTTGACTTCATCGGTTACACACACAGAATAAGTGTGATCTTTACAAAAACCATACAGAGCATATTCATAGTCAATGGTCGGTATATTTGAAGGACCAGCAATTGGTTGCTCTTCTTGGGCACTCAATGGTAGTTGCGGCTCCTCTCCAGGGGCTCAAAAGATAACAGTGAGTCAAGCCATTCTTCAAGAGCTGCGTCAAAAAGCGCCACCATTGAACTTGGTCTATCATAGGTAGTATCCTGTAGAAGGGACCGATATGTTGCTTGGCATTGTTTCTAGTGCTCATGCAGAGGATCAATAACTGCTTCCATATCAAGATACGCCACTAGGGCCTGTTCCAAATGCAACTCCAAGATGGTTTCAGATGGACAGTGTATGCCCCAGAACACCGGATCTTCTTGTGTAACAACCATTTTGTGAAAGGTGACCATCCAGTGCTTGCTGAGTTCAGATAGCCAAGCATGTCCCATCTTATGGGCTAGAGTCTCTCTGCAACTTCGTTCAGCTGGATACGTCTCGTCCGTTTTGGTGATTTCCTTGTTGGAGCAGGAAAAAGGTGATGATACCACAGCTGATTAGCAGTATGATGATTGGAAATGCTCCAGAAAGGCTGGAGAACAGAGAATGAAAAAATGAATGCATCAGTCCAAATACTGCTTTAAATCCAATCACCAGACCAGATCCAATGTTCCTAAAAACATGTACACCACCAGTTGTCACTGACAAATTAAATATAATTTTTTTGATATCTGTAAAATGCATCGGGTATTGTGTATATATAACAGCCTCTGAATTTCTGAAGCAGTACTGGCTGTCTGCAGATTATAAACTAAAACTGCTCAAAAAGACTGCTTTTTGTAACAGAAAAGACAATAGTTCATTCAAATTGCCAAAAGGCATAGGTTTCATGCTCATATTAGTCCAAGGGATATTCTTGGATACTATTTCTAGGCGGGGGATACAAGGTCCTTCCACAACACTGTATTGTTTCTGAAACAGTTACCAGGTATGGCTGGCCGGGTTCCAGCCCATAGCAAGTAGCATTTGTTAAAAATAAATGAGAGCCGGTATTCAGAAGTTCATGATGTGTGGGAATGTATGCAATGGGGGGAAACAGATAAAACTCCGCTTACCCTGGCATCAAAGCGCTACATATTCCATGCAGTGATATGGTGTCACACAGAAGGGAGTGTTCAATGGGATTTTGCAATTTGCTGTACTAATGTACACAGGGTCATCTTCATTTTCATTTAAACATATGTGGGGAAAAGGAAACCTCTATGAATGGAAGAGTTGTGAATTGTGTATAGTTTCATACCAGCCAGTACATTTATATTTTTGACAGTCGTGAAAAATAAAGGTTGTAATGGGCAAAGAAATAATAGTGTATGAGCCAGGTAATAGGTGGAGTGTCACTGACTGTAAACGGTGTGTCTTCAACTTGTTCTGTACTCCATACGATGTATGTAGATTCTTTTATAGCCATGGTTTTCTGCATGAGTGTCAAATTATATGATTCAAACAGGCCTGTTTCATTGAGAAGTTACCAAGGCACGGCACCAGGGATGGCTCCTCCGCTAAGGTGGAGGAGCGTCGCCCCACTGCTCTCAGAGCAGGAAAATTAAAATGATAACGGTGTTATCATTTTATTTTTCATTGGTTCGGGGCTGGGTTAAGGCGGGGTGGGGCTGGTGGCACAGGGGGTGGAGTGGTTTGCAAACTCCAAGTGTGCATGACTGTTTTGCCGGCCGTCATGGGCCGGCCAAACAGTCATGCGCACTGTGCATGTTCCCCACCACGCTGCATTACACAGCCCGGTCAGGAACATGCCCAGGCTCCCATTCCCCGTCTGAGCGCTGAACCATGCCGCTCAGACCAATCGCACTGCTGCATTGCAGCATTGTGATTGGCTTAGGGGAGAGAGCCTGTTTGCTTTCTGGTTCCTGCCACTTAGAGATGACGAGGGACTACAGAGGAGAGATGATGGAGGAGAGACGCAGCGAGGAGGTGTTATTATTTTTTTTGTATTTTGTACACCCCGCCCCTCTCGTTCACTGCCAGCCACTACTGCAGGGAGGCACTACTGTGAATCCTTCTTGGTGTCTGCGGCAGACGGCTGTAGACGATTGGCCACATAGTGCTTATTAACATGATCAATAGGCACCTGTCTGTTTCTGCTTGAGCCAGGCAGAGGAGGATATAGGAGAATAGCAATTCTGTTGCATTTTACCACCAAGAACAGTGACGGGTGGTCTGTAAGATGTTCCGAAAGCTTGCTTGTTGTGGATTTTCTCCCGAACTAGGTCCCCAACCTTGGGAACCCACCTGTCCGCAGCAGTGATTACCTTCTCTTCATAAGTGGCAACTCCAGAGTGGTTTGTGTTCGACACCTTGTCTCTGACTTCTTGACTGTTCTTTAAAACATTCAAACGTTTCTCCAAGTCAAATTTATCTTCATCCGCCACCTTCCCAGAATTATCAAAGCCAGACACATACATAGGAACTCCGAAGAGAACCTCGTATAGAGTGCGTCCTCCCAATACTTGTCTAGACAAGTTAATTAATGCTGTCTGAGCTCCATACAGATTATGGTACCAACTAAAACCTGAACTTCGCATACTAGCAGTCGGAGTTTGTTTAATCATGCCATTGGCCCTGTCTTTAACACCGTTTGATTCAGCATTGAACGGATTGCTAAATTGCAGGCAAACTCCCAGAGCAGACATTGAATCTCTGTAAGACCTCCGACCCTCGGTTTAGGTCCACTCTCTCCCCGCAGCTCCACTGTGCCGTCTCTTGCCTCCAGACCCCGGCCTCCTCCTTGGGAGGTTCGAGGCTGCTGCCGGCTCCTGCGCCTGCTCCAACTGGGACCAGACTGCCTGCAACCACCGTAACCTTTCTCAGCCATTTTTTTCTTAATTTTTTCCCTGTTGTGCCACTGTTATTGTGCCCATCTGTCTTGCTCTAATTCCACCACTGTTTTTATTTTCTTGTGCCTGCCTGTTCCTTACGCCTTTCGCCGCTGCTGCCCCTGCGGCCCCTCCCCCCCGGAATTCCCCTCCGGAATTCCCCCACTCCCGCCTCCCAGCCTCTCCTCCCTCCCACCTCCCCTCCTTAATGGAGGCCGCGCGCAGTGGTCGCGCCGCCGGCACGCCAAAGGCAAGCCCGTATGCGCCCGTCTGCGACCCGACCGCGGCCAGCGCCAGGAACTCTGGACCTCCCACTACCCATCGCTACGACACCACCACCCTCCTCGCACTCCACCATGGAAGACTTGGAGAATGCCAACAGGCCTCGCCGAACACGACCCACGGCCAGTTCTCCTGCCTCCACTGCCGCCAGACCCTCACCGCCACCCCGGCCGCCAACACCGCAGACGCCAGCACCGGGGACACCCTAAAATGCATCCTCCTCAACGTACGCTCCGTACACAAACACGCCATGGAAATCTGGAACCTACTCAACTCTCTCTCGCCCGACATCGCCTTCTTCACAGAGACCTGGACCAACGCATCCTCCGCCCCCGACATCAGCACCAACATCCCAGACGGATACAAGATCCAGAGGAAAGGCCGCCCCAACCACCCAGGAGGGGGCCTCACCATCGCCCACAAAAGCACCATCCGCCTCACCACCTCCAGCGAAACCTTCCCCTCCGCCGAACACCTGCACTTCCAGATCCAGACCACCCCCAAAGCCACACTCCGAGGAACCCTCATCTACAGACCCCCCGGCCCCCGAACACCCTTCGCCACCACCATCACCGACTTCATCGCACCCCACGCCATTGCCTCAGCAAACTACATACTCATTGGAGACCTGAACTTCCACCTCGACAACCCCAGCGACCCCAACTCCACTATCCTTCGTGACCACCTCGCCAGCAGAGGACTTAAACAACTCGTCAACACACCGACCCACAGAGCAGGACACACCCTCGACCCCATCTTCGCGGCAGGAAACAGCGTCCAATTCAGCCACACAACGCAGCCGCCATGGACTGACCACCACTGCGTACACTTCGCCATCAACAAACCCAAGGCACCCAAACCAGCCCCACGCCCACCTCGAAGGAACTGGAGCAAGGTTACCGACGAGCAACTTAACTCCACCCTCACCCGAGACCACCACACCTGGGCACCCGACGCAAATGACGCAAACGCAGCCAGAGAACTCCACACCTGGATCTTCAACTGCGCAGACGAGCTCGCCCCGCTACGCAACCCCGACAGACCACGCCCCAGGAAAGCCACCTGGTTCACCACCGCTCTCCAAGAAGCCAGACGCACCTGCAGACGCCTGGAAAAGAACTGGAGAAACACCAAGACAACCGAAAACCACACCACCTACAAGGACGCCTTGACAGACTACCATAACCAGATCAGAGCAACCAAGAGGAACTTCATCCACAACAAAATCCTGGCCAACTCCACCAACTCCAAGGAACTTTTCAGTGTCATTCAGGAATTCAACCCACGCAGCGAAGCCACAGACATCACACCATCCCAAGACCTCTACGACAAGCTGGACACCGATCACGGCCGAAGACACTGCCTCGACCATGAAAAGCATCCACTCGGGGGGGAGGGGGGGCCCCCACCGACCCCTGCCCCCCTCACATCTACCACAGAGCTGCGGCCGCCATTGCACCCAAACTACAACGCACCATCAACACCACCTTCAAAACAGGCACCTTCCCAGAAGCGCGCAGAAGTCAGACCCCTGCTCAAGAAGCCCACAGCTGACCCCACCGACCTCAAGAACTATCGGCCCATCTCGCTCCTCCCCTTTGCAGCCAAAGTTGCAGAGAAAACAGTCAACAGGAAACTGACACGATTCATTGAAGAGAACGCCGTCCTCTACCCGTCCCAATCCGGATTCCGAAGCAACCACAGCACAGAGACCGCCCTACTCGCCTCCACAGACGACATCCGCACCCTCCTGGACCAAGGCCACTCCGCAGCCCTCATCCTACTCGACCTATCAGCGGCCTTCGACACCGTCTCCCACCGCACACTAGTCGCCAGACTACACGACGCAGGCATACAAGGAACAGCCCTGGACTGGATCCGATCATTCCTCACCGGAAGAAGCCAAAGGATCAGACTCCCACCCTTCCTCTCCGACCCCACGAAAATCACCTGCGGAGTCCCACAGGGTTCATCACCGAGCCCCACCCTCTTCAACATCTACATGGCCCCCCTCGCAGCCATCGTCCGACAACACGGCCTCAACATCATATCCTATGCCGACGACACCCAGCTCATCCTCTCCCTCACCAAAGACCCCACCACTGCCAAACTCAACTTCCAGAAAGGAATGCAAGACGTGGCAGTCTGGATGACCAACAGCTGCCTGAAGCTCAATGCCGAGAAGACAGAAGTCCTCGTCCTCGGTACCACCCCTTCTGCATGGGACAGCACCTGGTGGCCGACCGCCCTTGGAAACCCACCTACCCCCTCAGACCACGCCAAGAACCTCGGCATCGTACTCGACTCATCACTCACCATGAACCGACAGGTCAACGCCGTCATCTCCAGCTGCTTCAACACCCTCCGCATCCTCCAAGACCTTGAAGTGGATCCCCCCTGAGTCAAGGAAGACAGTCACCCATGCACTCATCACCAGCAGACTGGACTATGGAAACACACTCTACGCCGGCATCAACAAGTCCCTACTCCGCAAACTCCAAACAATACAGAACACCGCCGCCAGACTCGTCCTCGACATCCCCCGACACGAACACATCAGCCAACACCTACGAAGTCTCCACTGGCTCCCAGTGGAGAAAAGAGTCCCTTTCAAAATCCTCACTCGCGCCTACAAATGCCTACACAACAACGGACCCAAATACCTCAACGACAGAATCAACTTCCACGTACCCAAAAGAAACCTCCGATCTTCCAACCTCGCACTGGCCAAAACCCCGCACATCCACAGAGCCAGAGCAGGCGGAAGATCCTTCTCTCGCGTTGCAACCAAGACCTGGAACGAGCTACCGGCAGACGCGCCCCCTCCCTGAACACCTTCAGGAAGACCCTCAAGACCTGGCTCTTCGGCTAAACAGATCTGCGGACCCCCCCCTCCCCCCTCAGCGCCTTGAGACCCTCACGGGTGAGTAGCGCGCTTACAATTCCCTGATTGATTGATTGTAAGCCTTGGAGGCGAACACAGGACTTTTATCCGAATGAAATAAACAAACTGCCCCCATTGCCACTAGACACTGCAGATCTTTTACAACTGTGAATGGTTGCATTTCTCTGTGGCCACACTCCTAGGAATCCAGAATATGAATCAAACGCTACCAATAGTACTTCTGTTGATTAGCTGAATGGAGGGGAACAATATGATCCAGATAAATCAGCCGGAAGGGGATATTTGAAATCATGAGGGGAGTTGGCGAGGGTCTTTTGACTGTGGAGGGTTTAATCTATTGACAAATGTCACACTGCCCAACATAGTCCCTAGTCTGTTTATACAAACTAGGCCACCAGTAGCGTTGCTGTAGCATTGCTATGGTTGCATTATTTCCTGCATGTGCAGAAGCTTGCCCCTCAGGTGCTTCTTTGATTAAATCTAACCTAGACAGACTATTGGGTATTATTCTGTCTCCCACTCCTGGCATCGTGACTACAGGAAGGTTCTCTAAATTGAGAGTGTAGGAGTATTTGGGAGGAACGCCTGTAGGTTTTCCTTTTTGCATTTATGGCTGTTAAAATATCAGTGTCGATCTTCTTTTGAGATCTAGTTAGGACTGCTACTCTGACAGTCTGGATTGCAGCCTTCGCCACTAGGTCAGCCGCACAGTTCCCATTGGCGTCGAATGCCATCTTGCTGATGGCCCAAAGTGTGCTTCACATGGACTAATGGAAGCTTGTCTTGTAAGACCGCTACATTTCCCTACATCTGTTTATATTTTATAGGTTTTCATTTTAAATCCTTGAATCTATTCAATCGCCAATGCTGCAAATCCACATTGTAACCTTGCACACAGAAGGCTGAGTAGGACACTAAGTGTGAGAACTGATGAGTCGGTCTTTTGTAATGTAAGTAGCAGGGCATGCAATTCTTTGTTGTGCGGTACTGTCACCTAATGTTTTAGTGTGGGTACTTTATGGGATGAATTCACCATCCTTCATTATACGTTGTACTGCTTCAGGAGCTGCAGAGCATTTGTATTTTGTTCCTACCGCTGGTTGGGCAGAGCCATCTGTTTAGAAGATGCTCTTGTAAGACTCCGTGCGTAAAGTGTCTGGATTCGAAGCGACCTCCTGTTCATATTGGAGAAAAGCTTGTGTACAAAGAGAGGGATCATACTGAAACTTTACATCCACTGCACTCAGAAGAAGCCCACTGTACGCATCTCAGGTGTAGGGCACGAGCATTAGGAATGCTTGCCTGTGTGGCCGCCTCTAGTGATTGGACGGGAAAAACGATGGTTTTCCATGTGCCAAAGGGCGCTCTTTTAAGATAGTTGTTTGTGCAGCTGTCAGGATTTTTTTTATGGAAGCAAAACATGCTTCATTCAGGCAATACAAGTGTCACGTGTAAGAAATAGTGACAGTCTGTCTTTCATTGTAGGTCACGTAGGGGTAATCATAGTGACTGGGTATTACTCTCAGAACTAGGTTGGTTTTGTTGTCCCTAGTTTGTAAATATTTAGTTTCAAGCATGTCTGCTTGTAGAGCACGTAACATATCAGTGTGTGTGTTCAACCACTGTTTGGATGAAAACATGTGTGAAATCAGGCATACAAAGGCTCCACTCTGTCTGTGTTGTGAGGCAAATAAGTACATCCAAAGTTAAGAAATCCCAGCAGAGATTGCAACTTTTTCAGTATGTCGGGAGGTTGCAAGGTAGCACACCTCTGAAGGAAGTCCGAAGCTAAACATTTGCCCTCACTGAATAAAACGCATCCTAGGAAGGTAGGCAATCTTCAAGATATATATATATATATATAATCTACTGGCGGTCGCCAGTAGATAGTTATAGTTGGGACCTATTTTCCATAGGAAATCCGCGACATTCTATTTGAAATAACTCTTGCGTCGGTTGACGAATCTTCGCGAAATTTTCAAACTTTATGGCCCGCTCCGGTCCGCTCCTACCCTGAAAGTCTCAGGGTGATTCGTAAAGCGGGGGCCGAGAAAAAAGGGGGGTCCCAAAACGTGTTTTCCCCATTCATTTTCCCATAGGAAACTTTAGACACGGCTACAGCCCGAACTGCTGAACGGAATTACACCAAATTTGGCAAAGAGGTAGTTCTTGGTTAAAAAAGAACCCTTTTTGTTAAATGGTGTAAATCCGTTCAGTAGTTGCTGAGAAAATCAAAAGTAAAAACACATATATATCTGGGCGGAGCCTAACCACACGTCATCGTGAGATCTGATTGGCTGTCAGCACTTCATCCTGGAATTGCTGGCAGCCATCTTGGGACCAATATAAATGATAGTACCCCTTTGAAATGCATTGTAGTGAATCAAAGATTTTGAGGGTTACCAAAAGGAGAACTATAAAGGGTGATAACAGACTTTAGTTACATTAGAATTCATTTGTTGATGGTACCATACTAATTTCAGGAATTGTGGTGTGTTCTAAGGTGATTTTACCCTGTGAAAAACCTTCTGCTGGGATATCATGAATCATGTTTGAGAGAACTATTTTCACATGCTTGTCCCATACAGTTTTGGAAGGTGCCCCAGAAGCTAAAATGAGAGCATATTTTCTGTAAATTCACATTATCTTTCTCAGTCATGTGAGAATGAAGTCTGACATTCTCAGTAAAACATGTACATCCAACAAGGGCAGAGACTGTCAGTTGATTCCTTTGTGTTCTACTGCAGCTTCCCAGAGTGTTCTAAAGAACAACTAGAGTGCTAACAGCCTTACTTATGACAAAAGTATGGCACACCTGAAGCCATCTTGATTGGAATAAACTGGTAACACTTAAAACATTTAATTTAAAAAGGAACAAAATGAGGGGGTTCATTTTGCCATAGAAATTATGGTTAGTGCTGCAAAAAGAAAATTTAGTGCATGTTTTAAGTGAGATCTCAAATCCTCTTCTATTTCATTAGAAAATTCTGACATGCAGACTGAAACAATCACTTTCAATACCAGCAGTAGACTTCCAGTTAACTCCTTGGTGAGCAGTAGCTTTACTACAGTGATCTAATGAACAACTAGAGTAATAACATTCTGAATTTATGGCAAATGTGTGACACATCTGAATGCCTTCTTGATGGAATCAAAGTAAAAAACTGAAAGCATTTCCTACTGAGGAGACTGCAGTAAATGAGGAAATTAGGAAACTTCATAACAAAGAAGTCTTCCAAGATGGCCACCAGTGAAAAAAGAGCCCAAATGTAGCACAAATATTACCCAGATGTAGCCCACATATAGCCCAATGACAAAAGTGGGCAAAACACTTTTTATTTTTAGTTTTTTTGCAGTTTTATGTAGTGCAGACTGGTCAGGTATTGGAGCGTTGCATCTTAAAACATGACCCCCTACACTACAAAAACACCACTGCACTACCCTAAACCCTAAAACACTACCCCAGCACGACCCCCTACACTACACAAGCACCACTGCACTATCCTAAACCCTAAAACACTACCCCCAGCATGACCCCCTACACTACACAAACACCACTGCACTACCCTAAACCCTAAAACACTACCCCAACACCACTGCACTAACCTAAATCCTAAAACACTACCCCCAGCACGACCCTCTACACTACCCAAACACCACTGCACTACCCTAAAACATGACCCCTACACTACACAAACACCACTGCACTACCCTAAACCCTAAAACACTACCCCCAGCACGACCCCCTACACTACACAAGCACCACTGCACTACCCTAAACCCTAAAACACTACCCCCAGCACGACCCCCTACACTACCCAAACACCACTGCACTACCCTAAATCACTACCCCCGCATGACCCCTACACTACCCAAACACCAATGCACTACCCTAATCCCTAAAACACTACCCCCCGCATGACCCCCTACACTACCCTAAACCCTAAAACACTACCCCGCACGACTCCCTACACTACCCAAAGACCACTGCACTACCCTAAACCCTAAAACATGACCTCCTACACTACACAAACACCACTGCACTACCCTAAACCCTAAAACACTACCCCAGCAGTACCCCTACACTACCCAAAAACCACTGCACTAACCTAAACCCTAAAACACTTCCCCCAGCAGTACCCCTACACTACCCAAACACCACTGCACTACCCTAAATCACCACCCCCAGCACGACCCCCTACACTACCCAAACACCACTGCACTACCCTAAACCCTAAAACACTACCCCAGCACGACCACCTACACTACCGAAACACCACTGCACTACCCTAAACCCTAAAACACTCCCCCCAGCACGACTCCCTACACTACCCAAACACCACTGCACTACCCTAAACCCTAAATCTACCCCCAGCATGACCCCCTACACTACACAAACACCACGGCACTACCCTAAACCCTAAAACACTACCCCCAGCACGACCCTCTTCACTACCTAAACACAACTGCACAATTTGTTACAGGCGTTGCAACGCAGGCCTGTAGTGCTTACTGGAAGTACCTAGTGGGCTAGTTGGCCCCAGGGACCCTCAGGATTCAAGGTGACCTAATCCCCCAACTTAAAACGCACCACGGGGCGCGTTTGCACAGTGGTGAAGGGAGGGGGCGGGGCCTCAGGTGACATGTGCGCAAACACGCCCTGTGGTGCGTTTTAAGTTGGGGAATTAATTCCCTTTGAATCCTGAGGGACCCTGGGGGCCAACTAGCCCACCAGGTACCTTCAGTAAGCACAACAGAGTTGCGTTGCAGAGAGGTGAAAAAGGTGCGTGGCCTCGGAACGCCTCTCTGCAACTCAGCTCTGTGGTCCTAACTGTAGGTACCTGGGGGGCTAGTTGGGCCCCAGGGACCCTCAGAATTCAAGGGGACTTAATCCCGCAACTTAAAACGCGCCACGGGTACGTTTGCACACATGTCACCTCAGGCCCCCCCTCCCTACTGTGCATACGCGCCCTGTAGCGCGTTTTAAGAGGTAGTTTTAATCCCCCTGCCCTATTATGTACTAGGGACTTGCAGAGGAGGTCATGCTAATCACAGGGGTACCCCAACGCATAGTGTTCCCTAGTGTATGTAGGTGTTTTCACTGTATTCTAAGTGTCTTTTAGCATAGCACTGGCTCTGGTTAGTCAAAGTCAGTTACCACCAGTACCCGTCTGAAAAAGTTGTGGGCACAGGATGATTTTGCAACAAGGCCTCTTTCTGCTCCTCTGTTGGTTCTTTCTGCACATATTTTGCTTCTTTCTGTGCGTTTTTTCTTCTTTCTTCACATGTCCTACCTCTGTAGGCATAGTTAGAAACTAGCATTTAAAAAAACCTTTGAAATTCACTTAAAAATCATAGGTTTCAGGCACGTTATAGTTAGAAATTAGCATTTAAAAAACCTTTGAAATTCACTGAAAAAACCATAGGTTTCAGACACGTTATAGTTAGAAATTAGCATTTAAAAAACCTTTGAAATTCACTGAAAAAACCATAGGTTTTAGGGACAGTTATAGTTAGTTGGACATTTCACTCGTACAAAACCATAGAAATTCCCCGTTATAGTTAGTTCAGCTAACTATAACTCGCGCCCCCGCAATGCACTGCTGATGACGTCACATATTACATCACTCATGACATGGTCAGTGACATGACTCATGACATCACTGATGACATCTCAAATGACATCACTGATGACATCATCCATGTGATAATTTCATGCATCTTCTCACACCCTAATATAACTTTTGATACACCCACTCTAAATTACAGACTGCCATTCTCAAAACCATAGACACTCCAACACCAAAAACTACATACCCACTCACTGATTCTTAGGTCTACACACACATCCACTCACTCACCCGTACAGTCACTCATACTTAGTCACTCAGTACAGGACTATCATATGCACTCATACACCTATATAAACACTCACACACCGCCACTCATCCATAGAGGTACTCACACACCTAGTCAGTCATGCAAAAAACTTAATCACACACCCATTTACTCACCTATACAGTTATACACACACCAGCTCACTTACTCATACAAATACTAGCACATTCTTACGCTCTTATACAATCACTGATGCAAGTACACACTCATCCATACAGCCACTCTCACAATCACACACTCTCACTTATAGCCATTTATATACTCCAACACACATATATACTGCCTTTCACATATGTAGTTACTCACACATGTACCACTGAGATATACATTCAATCACTAACACACCCATACACACACTCACCCACACAGTCCATCACAGATGCACTCTTGAAACCATGCACCCAGTGAATCACCAACTCACACATCTATGCACAGAGTCACACACACCCCACCCACACAAACACTCAGGCACCCATACAGATACTCAGACAATCAATCAATAACCCATGTAGACACTCATGTAGCTATTCAGAAAGCCATGCAGCCGCTTACAAACCAACAGACAGACGGATACAGACATTCACACAGTTTAGTCACTAACCCATGCATTCAGTAAGATACATTTAATCACTCACTTGTAGAGTCAGTCACTCACGTACTAAATCATCCATTCAGACACTTATACACCCACTCATTCTTCAATACGCCTTTCCCTATATATATTAAACATATTTAAACTTTACAGAAACACACAGTCACTGGATGATGTCATCAGTGATGTCATTTGAGATGTCATCAGTGATGTCATCAGTGATGTCACTGACCATGTCATAAGTGATGTAATATGTGACGTCATCAGCAGTGCATTGCGGGCGCGAGTTATAGTTAGCTGAACTAACTATAACGGGGGAATTTCTATGGTTTTGTACGAGTGAAATGTCCAACTAACTAGAACTGTCCCTAAAACCTATGGTTTTTTCAGTGAATTTCAAAGGTTTTTTAAATGCTAATTTCTAACTATAACGTGTCTGAAACCTATGGTTTTTTCAGTGAATATATATATATATATATATATAATTTTTATTTATAAATTTTGTAACCATGTGATGTTAATATGTTCACTATTCTATTTTATCAGATGTTGATTCAAATAGTCATCAGTTGGGTAGATATTATCAATGTATGATAATAAATATGCATCTGGTTGTAAGATCTTCATAATTTGTGCTGAAAATAAGCCAGAACTATCCTTATAGTCCATGAGCAAGCGTCTGAATGAAAACTGCACTCCATCAAAACTGAATGCGGTTAGATACACACTCTCAGGGGCTATGTTCTGACTGAAAAACTAATTGGAAATATCCGGGATTGTTTTATATTTTTCCGCACCAGGTTGGTCATTAAACTTGTGCTGTGTGTTTTATACTGCATATGTTCGTGTGCCAATTCAAATTTCTAAAGTCGGACTATTCTATAGGAACCGTCTGGCTTCGAGACAGGGAAAAGGGACGTGTTCATTGGGGAAAGACAAGGCGTTATTATGCCCTGGTACTGTAATTGATCTAATATTGCTTTTATACCACTTTTTGCTTCTGTCTTTAGAGGGTATTGAGCTTATGGTTCACTACCCACCTGCTTGATTTCTAGGTAAGGCTGGAGATTGTCTCACAGCCCATTCACTGGCATACATTTCTGAGACATCCTCTGGTACTATAGGAGAAAAGGCTACTCTTATGACTTCCTTCCCCTGGGGTGCTTCCCTAATGAAGGCTGGAGGCCAGTCTTCTGCTAGGATGATGTCAAGACTGCTTTGATTTTACGTGGTATCTCCCCCTTCAATTAGTATGTTCAATCAGTAAACCCGATCAGGAGGATTTAAATGTTTATCTGGAGTCTCGATCTGTATGAAGTCATCAATTGGATTCGCATCCAGAAACCTCTGAAGCATCTGTACTATCGTGAGTTCTGCAGTACTGTCTAGGAGCGCTCTCGCCCAAGGCCTGTTTCGCAGGAGGACTCTCAGCTGGATCGGCATGTTTTTGGAAAGTCCTGCTACTTTTTTTCTTTTTTACTGGGGTTTTAGAGTCCATTCCTTTCTCCTCCCTCTTCACACTGACATCAGTCTTGAGTCCTTCTTCACTTTTTTTTTTTTTTTTTACTGTACTCCCCTTTTTAGGTCTCGCCTAGCGATGCAGCGCCATGCGCTGCTCGCTATGCGAGATCTATTGTTGCCGACTTTTGCTCCGATGCGGGACATGAGATGTGCACACGCTTAAAAGACATCAGCTGTGAACGCGTATGGCGCCGTTCGCTGAAGTTGCATGACAGGATATGTGCACGTGCAGACAGGCGATGTGCACGCTCACGGCATGTCTTCTCTGGCGATCCTGAGCTTGAGCCCGGACAGCCAATGTGCACGCTCACGGCGTCTCGTGCGCTCCCACCGCGCTTTCAGTTTCAAACACTCATTGCGACAATGCCCCCGCTGCACTCGTGACGGCTCTGTGGGCTGAATATTTTATAGTACCGGGAGTGAAGGGCTGCGGAAGAAGGCACCGGCATACACGGACTGTCACGCGCCACACGGCGACGACGTTCTTACACCTACACGAGGCGAGTATAATTTTACCCCTAGACTTCGCTCGCTCCTGGGGTCCCGTCATACAGGCCAATGCTCGTGCGCTACACAACGAAGCAGTCTTCACACACTCCCCAATTCGCTCAGCCCCCGCCATGGAACTACCGATTCTGAGTCGTGCAAAAATAAATATTACAGTTGAGATCAGCAGGCTTTGAAAGCTGTTCTCACTATCCGAAGAAAATGTACGTGGGCATTATGTATTAAAGAGACTTTATAAGATAAGACGCTTTATATAAACCTGTGGTGTTAACAAGGTAGGGGGTCGCGTAAATAAAAAAAACAGCTACACGAGAGTTGTTAGATATTTGAGATATGGGCGCAAAGGTACATTGTGGTTGAGATCCTAGAATATTGATAACATTAATAAAGGGCACCTCAGAGGAATTAAAACACTGATTTACTTTATCCCATTTATGAGGGCATGTAACATGCGTTATAACTTAAGGTGCTCAGACACGGGCATACATTGTTCACTTGCCTGGTGGTGTGAAGCTGGGCGCGCCCTCTCCTCCTGTTCTACAGCAGGGAGTTCTTGAGTCCTCCCCGTGTAATTCCTCTGCGTGGTCTCTCCTAGGCTGGGTGCTCGCGCACGCTAAGGGGCCGTATCAGGGCCGCGAGAGGAGTGTGCGTGCACACGAGCTCGGGAGGGAGTCTACGCACAGACTGCCCAGGACAGCCCTCCGCGCCTGGGATCCGGGAGCGGCCCTGACATCGGGCCAGTCCCGGCGCGGACTCCACCCCCTGCTCTTCCTGTGAACCTTCTCTTCACAATGGACTTAAATCACAGATAGTGTGTCCCCGCTGCACTAATAACCAAAGAGTCACCGTCTCCCTTAAGAGCAGACCCAGACCGGTTGAATCACTTGTTAACGTGACATCATCATGCTTACTGCGGATTGATAATCTGGGATGGACAGAAACTCTGTGCTTCTTAAAAAACTACTGCGACGTGCTTGTCCAAATGCATTTTGAAATGCGTTGTTTTGGTATGATTTTCTCAACATGTTTTGCCATTTTCTCCTCCCTCACCTCCGCTGTCTAAAAGCATAAATCCAGTTTTGTGCATATACAGAGCCTGCCAGTTTTGTCTAGTCTGCCAAAGTGTAAGGCACCAGATGTCTAGGACATATAGGTTGATAAAGTAATTTGAAATTTCTGAGGATCACACAATATGGTTAGTAACGGAAAGCTAGACAAGGTTAGAGCGCGCTACTCCTGGGGCCACTGTTATCAATTTTATTGTTACTAGATAAAGGGGATTATGTAGTAAATTGTTAAACTGATTTGCCCAGGATCGCACAATATGATCAAGCAGCAAATGGGAGACAGAATTACAACTGGATACTCCTAAAACACTGTCATTGAGTTGGTGATTAGTTCATGGCTCCTTCCTTTGCATTTTAAATTAGCCATGTCTGGATGATTTGCTTTTATAGCTTTACACTGCTTTATGTGGGGCGGGTTCCTCCAGTGCCCAGGACCAGTAGTAATTAACAAGCATTTGCAGTGCAATAGGTCTCGCATTGACGCGAGTTTGAGCTATTGACATTGCAAATAACAATGCCTTTTATTTTTGTTTTGTTTTTAAAAACATAAATAAAAGGCATTGGTAGGTACAATGCCAATAGCTTAAACTCGCGTAACTGCGAGACCTATTGCATTGCAAATGCTTGTTTTTTTTTTCCCCCCAGTAATCTAATTGTCTCCCCCTTTCTGTTCTTTTACTTTCAGTGTCCTGAAAAGAACATAAAGAGCACCTATCAGAATACTGATACCGGTCAGGTTATACATTTTGTTTGCAGTCTCTTAAATTATAACCACCCCTGCCGAATTCCCGAGAAGTGGGTGATCCAGTCCGTCATCTTTGTCTTTGTTTCTTCTTCAGTCTCTGACGTATAGACAGAAATTAAGCCTCTCACTTAATGTTGCTTAGGATGATAGAGGAGACTGTAGAGATGTTCCCCCATTAACTTCATTCCTAATTCCAGAGCTGGTGCAGCTCCGTGTTAGTTTTGTACTTGTCGAAGTACATCAGGGAGGACTGCCACTGAAAGCGTACCAAGCATACTGGTATAAATGCATGCAAAGATGCTTTCCCAGGTGTTACATTCTTCTATGGGAGGCACCATCCCAAGAGTGAGACACATAGTCGGTATTCTGTGTTTCTCGTGGGGGGTAGTGTATGGATACTTTGCTTCTAACTGATTGGTGTTACGATCAATCCAGTATGTCATTTCATCACGCTTCGTGGGCGGTTTTCCCATGATAGCTTTAATAGTCTGTGAACTAATAGTTTGTATTTGTGCAGGAGTGGCAGGCCCTGCTTCAATAGCAGGTCTGGAGCTCAAAGTACGATGTACAAACTGCACAAGTCTCTTGTATAAGGTGACTGTGTAATTTAACACCTGTTAGTTTGTACAGAGCGAGGAATGGGAGTGTAGCCAACCAAGACTGGCCACGTAGCCCCATCATTCCTCAGAGGCCACAAACTGACATTTCTGTGGGTATGTGGCAACTGACCACCAAACCAATTCTACTGTTGTTGGTAAGTTAAAGGGATTGCCAAATCTTGATAAGCCCTATAATGTACCAGCGGGTCTACCACTGTATATTCTTGAAACTGCCCTGAGGCAGCATCAATGGGCTCAAACTCCACCCATGAGTAAAAAGTCTCAGTCATGTGCTGGATTTGCAGCTATTACAAAAGTGACTGCCCTCCTCACCGGGGACCCCTCGAGCTTTGAGATGTTGAGCACCTGCTTTCCTGTAATTGACCTACATAACAATAGGTGCTGCCATAATGAATAGATTCAACTGAATTGGAATCAAAGAATTAGAAAACCCACAGAATGGGAAATAACATTGTATGAGTCAAGCTCGACAAACCTACGGAAATAGGTGCTTCCTTATGCCCAGTAGGAGGTAACCATGATTACTAGGGACGTCTCCGTTATGACACAATAATGGTTTGTGTGTGTGAATAGTGAAAAACTACTCGAGGCGTAACCGTACGAAACAGTTGCAGTGTTGGGCAGCACTGTTGCGTAAGTTACGACTTTGGCGTAATTCTACATGGTGCGCTTTCCCACCCACGGCTGCAAGCAGCGCAATGCACCAGCGATAAATGTGAAAGACTGCTTATTGTAGCCCTACAAATCACTATTCAAAGTGTTATTGAGATAGAAGCATTGCTTTTGAGTTACTAACCTATCCAGGACTATTGGTTTTGTCAGTGGTTGTTAGCTGTTGAAGATAAATGAGTAAAAGTAATGATTTTATTGCAAATAATATTGAAAATGTTTCAGTTGTGAGACTGAAATATTTCTGAGGCCTGTGGACGCAGTGTTAGTTTTATTAATCACACCCGTTATGTGCACTGTATGTCAAACATGTACGCACTTTTTCATCTCGTCCATTGGCATATCTTACACCTCATCTCTTTCCTCTTCAGCACCCTGTTTCACTTTCCTGAATGCACTTCCCCACATCTCCTTCACTTCACCACACCCAAACATGTCGCACCCACTCACCTGTAAGCACTCAGTTTTTTTTATTTTAGCCTTGTCAATATTTTGACAAATTCTTTCACACACATTTGTACAGAATCACAATTGCAAATAGAATATGTGACGATTGCTTTCTGCGCTTTGCAGAGAGGCCAAGACTTGGATGGCCTGCATCCTGAATGTGTTGATTACCCACCGACAGGCACTGTGACGCCTTCAACCTCCACTCCAGAGCTCTCAATCGTGGCCTATTATAGACACTTGAAGGCGACACAGTTCAAAATATTCATTATATAAGAGCAATATGCTGCACAAACAAAAATACAGAAACACAACTTGGAAATAGCTAATGCTCTTAGGAATTGCAAGATTAAGTAAACCTGTGCAATATAAATAGGAACTTGGGGGCATATATACGAAAGCGTGTTTGCTGCTATTACCGAACAAAAAAATGCTTTTCCATATGTACAGAGCACAAATTGGGATTCTGTAGCATGTTTCCAATTCGCAATTTGTGTTTAGCGATCCAGTATTTGGAAAGGGCATGTTTAGGGCATCCCTTCCAAATACTGAATTGCAGTGCTATGTACGAATGTTTTGCGAACTAATTACGGTTGGAAGATTTTTTTTTTTTTTTTTACCGAAACCTAAAGGGTGGTGGTAACCATTCGCAGATGGTAAGGGGTCCCCATGGACTCCCTTTCCGCTTTGAATGTTGAAACAAACATTTTTTAGGAGCATGCAGTGGTCCAGAGGACCGCTGCCTACTCTTAAAAAATGAAACGTAAACATTACATCCTTTTATTTATTTAAATGCATCCCGTTTTCCTTTGGTGTTGAAAACATTAAGGGCATGAATGTATGGCTCGATAGAGACCTGTTTCAGTGTCGGTTTTCAATTTAATAAAATAAAAAGCACTACGCAGGCTTTCTTGACCTGTACAAGTAAAGGGCAGGCAAGGGTGAGACTAGGGAAGTCTGTCCTTCGTCTGAGTCCTGGCCTGTCTTGGGCAAGCCCAGTCCCAGCAGTTGGTTGCGCAGCCAGCAGAGGTACTGCACACCAGTCCAAGTCCACAGCCAAAAGCGCTCTAGCAGAAAGGCCTCAAACAAAGACGATGCACAGCAAAAGCATGCGCAGTGTCTGTTTACACCATGTGACCCAACATCAGAGTTGTGAGTAGTCTCCTTACTCTATAAGACCAATCCTATGTGATGGGCAACTTTTTTTTTCAAATGTTTTTATAGCCACTGCAAAGTCTGGTACATTTCTTCCCAGCTGGAAGGGTGCAATAAATAAAATGATACATAAAAAGGGGGAGATGGGTGCACCTGGTAACTACTGCTTGATAAGCCTGCTAGATGGTGGTGCAAAATTGTACTCTAAGGGCATTCTCATCTCATTAAAGAATTGGATTGAGTGCAATGAAATAGTCCCAATGGAACAAGGGGGGTTCACACGTGGGCAGTCAATGATTGATCATTGCTTCTGCTTGTGGACACTGAGGCAAAAGGCGAAGGAAACGGGGAGTTTGTTCTGTTTCGTCGACTTTAGCTCAACTTTTGATCTGGTGGATCATAGTCTACTCTGAGCTAAATTACGACAGCAGGATATTACCCTACATTTATTAGTAATCTTGCAAGAACTACAGTCTCAGAACTGGGCCCAAGTGGAGCTTGATTTGGACGGGGCTTTATCAAAAAGAATACCTCTAGGAAATGGGTTAAGACGGGCTGTGTCTTGGCCCCCACGTTGTTCTCCTTGTTTCTTGCAGATTTCCCGGTGTGCTGACTGCTACCCAGTATTTTTCGCCGAAAATAGGGGCTGTCCTGTGCCGTGCCTCTTTCATGCATACGATCTGGCCCCATTAGACCTGACCAAAGTAGGCCTACAGAGGAAACTGATTAGATTTAACAATTACTGTGAGGTCAACAAACTTGAGGTGAATTTGGAAAAAAACAAAAATAATCCCCTTTGGGATTTACATAGTAATGTAAGGATCTTAGATCTAAGACTATTTAACTGGATATTGTTGAATACTTGGAGGCTAAGAGTGGAAATGTGGTGATATTGTGCACTCAAACGATTATTTGGACTGCTGTATGATCAGAAGAGCGTGTCTGTACTTGAAGGATTTCACCCGAGATAGGGTCAATTTTTTTTTTGATAATCAACTTTATTGGTTTTTAAAACAGGAAGAAACCTAAGACCAACAGTAATCAGAGGCAATGATACAAAGCAAGTATAGGGCATCATCGTACAGCGAACTCATCTGAAAGGCATGATTACGAAGAGGAGGACAGAGTAAATATTTGCACCGAGATCACAGATGCACAAGTGTAGTGCTATTCGTCTAGTACCCCCAACCATTTGCCTCAGACGTTGCGATATTTTGCCTGGCATCCCCTGGCTTTGTACATGAGTCTCTCTTGTGCTGCGCATCAGTCCACCCCTCTGCGCCATTTTGCTATGGTAGGTGTAGCAGGGTTCAACCAGTTAGCCGCAGGGTAAAGTTTTAATACACAATTTTAAACTGCATTTATGTACTCGTGTTTTAAAGACAAGTGACTAAACATAATAAACTCGAACTGAAATCCTGACTCTGACGTGTGTCCCTCACTGACTGGCAAGCCCTTGGCTTCTAGCACAAACAGCCTGCTCTAACACCTCCATTCCCCAAGTCATCATAGCGTTGTGTGGGGTCAATTATGCTTGTTGGGGAAGGGGGTGGTGGGGTGAGGCAGCTTTCAAATGAATTGACAAACCGCCCCAGGAAGTACAGGGCTTATTCTGTACAGGTCCGGGGCTGCTTCAAAACATGATACTGCCTCATGTCATTAGTGGGCTGTCTCTGAGGACCCCCAAGTATTGTAGGACCTGGCTGGCATCATGTCAGCTCCAGGTGGCTGCTTAAAAAAAATCTCCACTACTATCACCAAAACCATTTAATTGGCAATTGCGTATATGCCTCATACAAGCTGCCTGCCTGATGTCCGTGTGTGAAAGTCACATCAGGCAGCGAGTCGAAGGCACTGACTGCGCTCGTGCATTCGAAAATAAATGTGGATGTTTTTGCTTTTTACAATTACCATCCCTATGCCTTTTAAAATTGGTAGTTCGGAGCCTCTCTGCCCAGCATCAGGAGCTTCCCCTACACTAGAGTATGTTTTTATATTCCATGTACTGTGAAGGAATTGAGAAATAACCTTGAAAATCCCATGTCCAGATTTCTTTTTTGTATAATTTTAGTAATCCTTGCATCTACTGAGGCAATACTTGTCAACTGTTTTGCTTTTGCTAATAATTTTTGTTTTATTGCATGCATAACTGCCTCACTCTAACCTGCCTTTGAAAGATTGGAAGGCCTGGGGGCATTCTGTCACATATCTGCTCATTGGCCTCATTTCTAGGGCTAAGCCTGACAACAGTTCTGCCTTATAAGCTGACTACTTAAACTTGGAACCCCAAACTTATAAAGGAAGAAAGTAAAACCACATGTTCCAGAATCAGTTGATGTCCAACTTTCTTTGCTAATGCGGCTTAGAAGAAGTCCCAACTCTACCAGTAACTTAAATGTGAGGCCAAACCCTGAAAGAATGATTAGGAAGGGGCTGGTTGGAGCAGAACTTGTGTAGATGAAGGGCAGAGTACAATTAAAAGGATCACTTGCCGCAAACCACCCCCCTCCCCCACCTCCTCCGGTCCCCCAACAACACTGCCTGGCCTCCAACTCGCCAAGAGCTATTCCCACCTATATCGAAAGCTGACTTGCTTGTAAAAGTTAGTCCCTTGTGCTTGTCTTGTCACTGGCAGTAGGCTGTCTGCAACCAATGATAGCTAAACAAGAGAACAGGCTTAAGTGCTTAGCAAGATGTGGACTAGTCACCCCTCCCCCCACAGCTAGGGGACAGTATAAAACATCAGGGAGTGGTTTTGGAACGCTTCAACATAGACCATACATTTATTTTTGGGCAGTTGCATAAGCGAGAGACCATACCTGGTATAGATTCTGTATAGCTTGCTTGGTTACTTAGTATAACACAAATGTTACCAAAACGTTTTGACCAGCATAGTTTTCTGTTTTCTTCCTGCTACATATCGTATAAATAATAGTTTCCTCATTGTTGCATAGAATAGTCAGAAGTTCAACATTGTGCACAAAATTATGCATACAAAATAATGCCACCACAACAACTTCTGTGAATAATCACACAACAGAGGGCAGTCTCACCAGGGATAGTTATGATTGGATGTGCATGCTTCTCCTATGAAGTGGGGCCTTGGGTAGTTGCAGCTGAGGCCGCACAGCAATGTAGGGACTAATACTATGAGCATCTGTAAGAAAGGGTGTCGGCAAGTCTCAGGGTTCAAGATTACTGCTAATTCTCTCGAAGAGGCTATATTAAATTCTCTTAGCCATGGGCCCATCTGAGATAACTGACCCTACACTCCATGGAATCAAGACAAAGAATGCGGTCTGCAGAGCAACCACCAGGAACGTGCTGGAAGTACTATTACCCCTGTTAGGTGTGCCAGTGTTGTGGGACAGTAAAACCACAAAAGGTTACAAGATTGTTCCCCAACACAAGAAGGCAGTGTGCTGTTCACTAAAAAGCCTGGACTAGTTGATTGTGTCAACAAGAATAAACCTGTTGGCACTGCTTTCAACTACCAAGATCATGTCTCAAAGACTAGCTTCCTGCAAGCAGAGACCATCACGTCCGCATTACAACTCTTAATCTGGCAGGACTGAGGAGTAGTGGGTCACTTTGCATGAACACCTGTAAAGGGCCACATGGGTGCATAAGAGGCAGTCATGTGATTCATTTGCTTCTGAAAGGCTTATATGGTTGGTTCAGATGCATTCATGTCATTAAAAGATAAGGGGAGCTGGGCATATGTCAGGATCAACTCTGACTGCCCCGACTGTGGCAGAATTAGTCCTACATCAGTTTTCTATTGGTAAGGGGACCAAGTTGGGGCAGTCACCCTGCACTGCAGGATCTTTTAGAAGACCACAGATACCTCTTAACATTACCATGGGGAGCTTCTATTACAGCCGTGCAGTTTTTATTTTGAATCCTAAACTCTTTTTTCACTTCCCCGATTGCACAAATCTCTCATTTCTGATGGGTACATCTTCCTGCTGAAATCTCACCATGTGAATGGGCTTCCAGGTGTGAGAGTGGTCTGGAAAAACCTTTTCCAGCAATACCTTTACAATGTCAGGTGTCACCATGCAGCTTCAGTCACTACTCCGCCTGCCAGATGTGACCACAGAGTATATTGGGTGCCTACCGGCATGGTGGTATCAGTTCCTGCTTTTCAATGTAGGTCTGAACCACTCTGTGCTTCATGGCCATAATTCCTCCGCATTTTGCCAGTGAATAGATAAATTGTCTCCAAAAATCTTAGGGTTTTAAACCATGTTGCAAAATGCCACAAGACCATATCCTTGCTGACATCTGTATGTAGCTGGCAAATTGTAGTCCTCAACCTACCCTGCCACATGTGAAGTTTAGTTAGCACCTGCTAGGATGCCTCTAATCATATTCTGAAATGCGGTTTGGACTCCATAGATGTCATGATTTCATCCATTGGCACCGTCATTCTGCTGCGTCGTCACGCTTGGATGTGTTACATTGGCTTCTTGGAGGCAACCCTTGTGAATATACCTGACGATGAGCGGTTGTTTGGAGAGAAGGCTGGCTCCTTCCCAGTACACTTTAAGAAAAGCACCAACTGCTTGGCTGCTCGGCCTAGCCTCTTCAGTGAGGCAGTTCCACCAACAATATAGAACATTTTGAGGCTAGACACAACAGTTCCCTTTTGGGAACCTTCCCAACCAAACCAGATGCCCCAGCAAATGTACTGCTCCCTTCAGTGCAGGGGTGGATCTAGGGAAGGACATGACCAGCCACACATCTTGTCTACATTGCACTCTGGTAGCTTTGCTGCCTCAGAATATTTCTCCCTTTGCCCTTCCTTCCAGTACTAGAGTCTTCTACGGGTAGGGTCCACCAATTGGGAGACGGTCACTGAATCATCTGGTTAATCTTAATGGACCACTCTCTATGGTTCCCCTCCATCCTTGTCGACAACACTCCTTCAACAAGCATTGGCATAGCCAATGGGTCTCGCCTTTGGGACCTTATAAGCATTTAGACTATAATACAGCAATACATACAACCTAACTTCCTTCCTCCCATTTGTGTCTTTCATCTTCCGGTACCTACATATCAAATAACACATAGCTTAAATGAAAATTCATAGTGAATCAGTGGGAAATGCACTATTGTACGTTATGAAACCTCTATTAGTTAAGGCACTGCACTAAATCCTGGTTGGGGCAGTGGAAAATAGTGCCTTGTGTATGTTTAGTGCTACAAGGCCCCAGTCTGTGACAGAAAGCACTGTGAACATGTTGGCCATTATTTTAAACTTGCATTACACACAATATAGATACAAAATGCGCAAACATGTTTAAGATAAAAATGACAATTACAAAAATGCTTCCAAAATAGTTTTTTTTACAGGCTGTATGTAGTGGTGTTTTTTTTTTTTTTTTTTAACCCTCTTTTAAAAGCACACTTCCCAACTTAGCTGGTAGCTAGGTCCCTTAGAATACCTCTCAAAAAGAATACATGTGTGTCACCGGGCAGCTTCAAGTTATTCCATCAATTAAAGCCAATGCTCCCTTCATATATGCAGATTGACCAGTTGTGCACATTTACATTTCTTTCAGTCAGCAGTTCCCAGGCAAGAAAGACAGTTTAGGTGTCTGCCCCTCCCTCGGTTTCACAGCATAGGAGACACCCTGCCTTATACTTCAGTTGAAGCATTTCAGCTGTAGAAGTTAACGGTTCGGGATGGTTGACTTTTGATAAAAAGCAGAAGGACTGTTTTCCTAAAGTGTGCCCCTCAGACCCCTCCTGCTTCAACCACTGACTATGGCTGTGATCATTTGTTTATTTGACTCGTAAGCTATACCATCATTATTCTAACTTGCACCACGAATGTACTAGTGCATGTGTTACAATTGTAGCACTGAGAACACAATGATTGCAATATTGTGAGCACCGGCAGTGTGGTAGTGAGTGAAACACACCTGTGTTGCTGCTCTACCCGTCCCCCGAACTATGGCAGGGTGCACTGCGAACATTTGTGCAGCAGTACTGGGGCCATGTGTCTGTACAATGAGCACGCACACATTCCACAAATTCACAATTGAGCACCCTGTAAGAGGACATGCAGGTGGTAAAATACAAAGAGGACACACAAGAACCCCTTCCAGCTGTGGGTGCTACCCTGCTTTGTCACAAACAAAAAACGTCTTCTGTTGGTTGCTGCCAGCATTTCCGACAAGGAGTCTTACAGCGCGTCTTTGCAACGAGAAAAACGCATTCCATCTAGAAGGCCAATGCAGACACCCTGGGAGTGAGCATATCACAGCGTGGGTACCACGAGTACACACCACTGCCCTCTGCAGCGAACCCCAAAGCAAGTCTGTCAACAAACCTGAGGTGCTTGCAACTCACAACTATCACAAACACCCCAAATCAGTCGTTGTTCAATCACTTCCCTTATTTACTTTTTTACGAGATGCGTGTCCACAAAAATACACTATGGAAAGTCACAGGTGTGACACAAGTACAGAAAATACAAAGGCATCAAACGGCAATCGCAAAGCTATTTTGTTGTTTCCCACCCCTGCGCTGCTGCGTCGCGCACTGCTTCACCCTCAGTGTGCCACGGGTCTGAAGCTCCAGCGGGGCGTGTGCCGAGCTCTGCTTCTCAGCTGGCTCTCTGGTGCCCACTGCCCATGTTGATGTTTGTACAGTACGGTACATCTGCACCTCCTGGCACCACATGTTCCGTGCTGGGCTTCCCTACTCCTGAGCTGCTGTGCTGTGTGTGGCACAGGCGGCATCAGGACCCCTGATTGTGCCACGGATGCAGCTGTTGCTCTCCCTAGGCCCCAGATGTTCACCGCTGGCTGAAGTGTCACCAAAAACACTACGCCAGCAGACAGTGGTACAAACACAGAGCGGAGGCACCCCCTGCATGGCCACATAGCACAGGTAGCTGTCGCTTCGGCACCAGCGCCCCGTGCACCCCACAGCAGAGGCACCCATGTCACGAAGGTGCTCACGCCGGCGCCTCCTGTATGGCCACAGAAGAGGTACCTCAGTCACTTGGGCACCCACGACCGGCGCCATGCTACTGCCACAGCAGAAGCACCTCAGCCACTTGGATCTCAATGCCCAGCGCTCTGTGCACGCCACTGCTGAGAAGAGCGTCTTCGTACCATTAGTTTATCTGTAATCTGTTGCCTTAAAGTAAACTAAGGGGACTGCTCTAGCCAAACGAGATTCAGAGCCCAACTTTAGAGGGACGAAAGTGCAGCGTCCATAAAGCGGGCACTGCGGAAGCCACGAAAAGGCTGCTGCAATGTGCAGCAAAGCACAAAGTAGCGCGCAAAGACCAAAGGAAAAACACTCCTGAGAAAGGATAACAGTAATAGGTAGGAACGCCAGGGGTGGAGTAACACCGAAGAAGGCTGGACAAATAAAGTTGACAAATCAAAAGCAAGCTTTTTGGAACAACGCTCACCTCAACAATTCAGCAGCGAGAGGCGGAGTGAAACTACCCATACTGAACACCCCATGCCTCGCAGAGCAGCGCATGCGTGCTGCTAGGCTCGATCTAAAAAGTGTGTACTCTGACATGTGCCTCGATTTGGGAGGCAAAGGCCCTCGTCTTGGTGAACAAAGGTGTGATAGAGGTGGTGCCTGAAGAGGAATTAGGCACAGAATTTTACTCCCTGTACTTCCTGGTGCCCAAGAAGAATGGTATTGGAGACCTGTCCTCAACATTTGCCTCTTGAACATTTTGATTTGCCAGGATAAGTTCAAGATGCTATCTTGGAGCCAAGATCTACTGGCCCTCCGCGTGGGGAGTCAGTTAGTGTCCTTAAACCACCAGGATGCTTTTTCAAATTGCCTATCCTCCCCAAATACAGGTGTTATCTGATATTCAATGTGTGGTCCCAGGACCATGGGTTCACTGTCCTACAGTTCAGACTGGCAACTGCATCACACGTCTTTACCTAAGTGCTAGAAGTTGTGGCGGTTTTACTGCATTGGTCTGGAGTTTCTGCAGTTGGATAACTCAATCAATCAGGGGTTTGTTAAAGCGTGACTACTCAACCGTAAGGGTCTCAAGGCACTAGGGTGGGGGGGGGGCGGGGTGCAGGTTCCATTCCATCAAGGAGGGGGTCTGTCGAAGAGCCAGGTTTTGAGGTTTCTTGCGAAGATGGGGAGCGATGTCTGTCTGAGGTGGAGCGGAAGGGCGTTCCATGCTTTGGCCGCGAGGAAGGAGAAGGAGCGGCCTCCCGATCTGGTCTTTATGGTGCGGGGGACCACAGCGTAGGAGAGCTGGGCTGATCGTAGGGTCCTTTGGGGTGCGTGGAATTTGAGTCGGCTGTTTAGGTATGCTGGTCCGGTGCCGTGGAGGGCCTTGTTTGCGTGGGTGAGCATCTTGAAGGTGATTCTCGCCTCGACGGGGAGCCGGTGGAGTGTGCGCAGGTGCTGGGAGATGTGGCAGTGTTTTGGCAGGTTGAGGACCAGTCTTGCGGCGGCGTTCTGGATGTTCTGTAGCTTGCGGGTGAGGTTTTTGTTTATTCCGGCATAGAGTGCGTTGCCATAGTAGAGTCTGCTGGTGACCAGGGCGTGAGTGACGGTCTTTCGGTGTTCGGGGGATCAATTTGAAGGTCTTGCGAAGGAGGCGGAGGGTGTGAAGCAGGAAGACGAAACAGAGTTGATCTGGCGATCCATTTTGAGCTCGGAGTCCAGGATGATTCCCAGGTTGCGTGCGTGGTCCGTGGGGGTTGGCGGGTTTCCGAGGGCGGGGGGCCACCAGGTGTCGCTCCAGGCGTCGGGGTTTGGGCCCATGATGAGTACTTCTGTTTTGTTGGGGTTTAGTTGTAGGCAGCTGTTTTTCATCCATTTGGCGATGGCTTCCATGCCTTCTCGAAAGTTGCGTCTGGCGGGGTTGGGCTCGTTGGATAGGGAGAGGATGAGTTGGGTGTCGTCTGCGTATGACACGATGTTGAGTCCGTAGGTTCTGACGATGGGGGCGAATGGAGCCATGTAGACGTCGAAGAGCGTCTGGCTGAGGGAGGAGCCCTGGGGGACTCCGCAGGTGGTAGGTGTGGGGTCCCGAGAGGAAAGGGGGGGGGGGGGAGTCTGACCCGCTGCGTCCTGCCGGAGAGGAAGGAGCGGATCCAGTCGAGGGCCTTGTCCTGGATTCCTGCGTCGTAGAGTCTGCGTATTAGGGTGCGGCGGGAGACTGTGTCGAACGCCGCTGATAGGTCGAGGAGGATGAGGGCTACTGTTTCTCCTTTGTCCAGGAGGGTGCAGATGTCGTCTGTTGCGGCGAGGAGGGCGGTTTCCGTACTGTGGTTTTTTCTGAAGCCGGATTGGGAGGAGTCGAGGATGTTGTGTTCTTCAATTAATGTGGCGAGTTGGCTGTTGATGGCTTTCTCGATGACTTTCGCTGGGAACGGGAGCAGGGAGATGGGTCTGTAGTTTTTGAGGGCGGTGGGGTCCGCTGAGGGTTTCTTTAGGAGGGGGTTGACCTCGGCGTGTTTCCAGTTGTCTGGGAACGAGGCGGTCGCCAGGGAGCGGTTGATGGTGTGGCGGAGCATGGGTGCGATGGTGTCGGCGGCTCTGTTGAAGATGTGGTGGGGGCAGGGGTCCGTGGGGGCCCCTGAGTGGATTGACTTCATTGTCTTCAGTGTGTCTTCGGTAGTGAGGGCTGTCCAGTCGTCAATCGCTGGTTTCCGGGTGTCGGGGGTGGTTGGTGAGGGTTCAGCGTGTTGGTTGTCTTCGTCGAAGTTGTCGTAGATGCTCTTGATTTTGTGGTGGAAAAAGATGCTGAGTTTGTCGCAGAGGTCTTGTGAGGGAGGGATGTCGGTAGACTCGCTGGTTGGTTGGGCGAACTCCTTGATGATGCTAAAGAGTTCCTTACTGTTGTGCGCGTGGGTGGAGATTCTGTCTTCAATCGCTTTTTTCCTCGTTTCTCTGATGAGTTGATGGTGGGCGTTGGTGGCGGCTCTGAAGTTGTTGTGGGCTTCTGTGGATTTGGTGTTCCTCCAGGCCTTTTCGAGGCGGCGGCATGTGCGTCTGGACTCTCGAAATTCGGTGGTAAACCATCTGGCTTTCTTGGCGCGGGTATTGTTGTTTTTCTTGAGGGGGGCTATGGTGTTGGTGCTGTTCGAGATCCATCTATGCAGGGTTCGGGCTGCGGTGTTGGGGTCGTCGTTTTCCGCGATGGTTGGGGTGGAGTTGTTGAGTGAGGAGGTGAGCTGGTAGTCGGTGATTTTGGTCCAGTTTCTTCGTGGGAGCAGGTGCTGGTGTCTGTGGATGGTGGGTGTTCTGAAGGTGAAGTGGACGCAACGATGGTCGGTCCATGGGAGTTCGGTGGTGTGGTGGAAGGTGATGGAGTTTCCTGTAGTGAAGAGGGGGTCGAGGGTGTGTCCTGCTGAGTGCGTGGGCTCGGTCACGATCTGGCAGAGTCCAATGTTGTGGAGGTTGTCCAGGAGGGATGTGGTGTTTGGGTCCAGTTGGTTGTCGAGGTGGAAGTTGAGGTCTCCCAGCAGGGTGTAGTTGGTGGATGCGATGGACTGCGGGGAGATAATGTCCATGATGGAGTTGGCAAAGGGTCCGCGGGGTCCAGGGGGTCGGTAGATGAGGGTTCCTCGGAGGGTGGCGGTGGGGCTGGCCAGTATCTTGAAGTGAAGGTGTTCCATCAGTTCTGTGGGCTCGTTGGGGAGTGGGCTCAGGCGGAGGCTGGATTTGTGGACGATGACGATTCCTCCTCCTGGGTGGGTGGGGCGGTCCTTCCTGGAGATCTTGTATCCTTGGGGGATGGCGATGTCCGGTCCCGAGGTGGTGTTGGTCCAGGTTTCAGTGAAGAACGGTACGTCCGGGGTGGTGCTGTCGAGGAGGTCCCAGATTTCGGTGGCGTGTTTGTGGAGGGACCGGACGTTGAGGAGGATGCATTGCAGGGTCTTCGGTTCAGTTGTGTTCTTGTGGGCGGGTTGTGCTGGATCCGTGTTCTTGGCGGTGCTGCAGGTGTGCCGGCAGCGGTGACAGCTGAAGGGTCCGTGGGTGTCGGCTGGTGATGCTAGCTTGCAGTTGTTGTTGCGGCCTGGGTTGAGTGCGTGGAGTGCTGCTGGATCGTAGCGTTGGTGGGGCGGAGGTCCAGGGTTCCTGGCGCTGGTCGTGGACGGGCGCAGACGGGCTTGCCTTTGACGCGTCTTCGGCGCGCCAGCTGCACGCGGCCGCTGCGCGGCGGCCGCCATTAAGTAGGGGTCGGGGAGGGCTGGACAGCTGGGAGGCGGGAGCGCGGAGGGGAGCTGGATTGGGCCAGTCGCGCTGGGGGGGAGGGGCCGCGGGGGCAGCAGCGGCGGGGATAGGTAAAAGGAGGAAATAAGGGATAAAGAAAAAAGGGAAAATAAGCAGAAATAAGGCACAAAAGAGCAGAGATGCAGAAAAGTGCAGAAAGGTGAAAGATAAAGGGTAGAAAAACGAGTGAAAGAGCGGAGTGAGAGGAAGGAGACAGAGGTCCACTGGACCACCAGGGATGAGGCGCAGGGAAACCTGTGGATGGAGGAGGCCCTCGATCACCAACACTCGAGAGTGCAGGGGCAGGGGCAGGGCTCACTTAATGGTGGAGCTGCGAGGGTGGGAGAGCAATTTCACTGACAATGAGTCAGTGGTAACTGGCTGTTAAAAGCAGAGATCCCGACGCTGGTTAAGGAGTACCTTACTCCGTGATTACTCTTCTCCAATACTTGGACTTTACGGTCTATCCTAAAAGTCTCACCTCACTCCATCACAGAGGTTTCATTCATATGAGCATTGAGGGGCACGACTCGAATAAAGGCCTTTCCTCCTTCCTATTTGGGAGGTGGTTCAGAGACTTCTGACTCAGACCCATCCCACAGTTCTGACTGTCTTACAGCTGCTTGACCTCATGGCCAGATGCATCAAATTGATCCCATGTCCTGAAGTGGTGCCTACAACAGCAGTGGCTCCAGCATCAAGTGAGCCTCTGCTTGGGTGCCGAGATTCCATTCAGTTTATCTGGATCTGCATTAAGGAAAAGACTCCTCCAACCTGGTGGTATATGCTTTGTAGACACAGGCTCATGTATACCTCCTTGCTGGGCTAGGGTGCCCATCTGAGCGGCATGATGGTGTGAGTTTTGGTCTTTGTCAGAGCGGTCTCTACCCATAAACGTGCTGGTGCCATGTGTGGTCCACCTTTCTTCGGTGGTGTTTGTCTCCCTTCTTGGAGAGCATCAATCCGATTCTGTCAGACAACACCACCCCCATCCATTATATCAACCAATGCAGTGGGCTTATATAAATCATGTTCTGGGGATATCCTGTTGTGGCAGTGGCACAATAACTGGGAGGTTCCTGGTAGCTGCTCACCTTTCAGGCATCCTCAACATTACTGTAGATGCTTACTGAAGGTCCATGAGTGGGAAGTACACCCAGAAGTGACAAAGGTAATCTTTTATAAATTGAAGTGTCCATAATTGGATATCTTTGCCCAGTCTGTAACAAGAAGTGCACTCCGTATTGCACCATGGACTTCTCTTTGAATGATTCCCCCATGAGATGCCTCCTGTGTCGGCTGGCCTCAGGGCCTGCTGGAAGCATTTCCACCAATTTTGCTTCTGTTGAAAGTCTAGCAGAAGGTGAAGGAGGATCGCCCACAAGCAATCTTGATAATTCCATGTTGATTACACAGGATGTGGTACCTTGATCTGTTGGCACTCGGCAGCCATCCTTTTGTCTCTAGCACAATGTGGACCTTCTCTTGCAGCAGGATAGTCCAGTCCTTAACCTCAATCCACAAGCACTGCAGCATTACGCATGGTGATTTAGCTGTGCCATTTGGAGTACTTTGTTCCTTCCTGATGAAGTTAAAGCTTTTAACTTTACTGCCAGGAAACAAGTTATGAAGTCTATTTGTATGAGTCTCTGGAACAAGTCTGTTCTGTGATGCTTTTCCAATGTTCTGTGGTTTACATCACCTCTTGCATAGCAAGGTCTGACAGTTGCTACATTAAAGGGCTAGTTGGCCATTAGTTTTAATAGTTTCAGCCCATAGGGTCTGAGAACTTCAAGCGTTTCAGTTCTTCAACTTTTTATTAATCCTATCCCCCATTGATTGGTCCTTCGTACCTGCCCATCCTTCCTACCAAAGGTGGTAGCTGCCTTTCACATGGGCTTGTCATTTACCTTTTCAGCTTTCTTCCCACCTCAGCCATCTGAGGAGGAGGAGCAGCTAGGTACACCGGACCCCAGATATACAGTTTCCTATTAAATCAATCATACTTGACTGGTCAAGGTAGTTGTTGTCTTTTTCTACTTCGCCTGAGATAAAAAGGGCAAGGTGGTGACCAAATGCACCATTTTTAGGTCTCGCCTATGCAGCGTGCATGCGCTGTATAGGAGGAGACCTTTAGGAATCTATTTGCTTTTTCGGCCAAAAACGTGAACGCTTTGCATTGCTTTCAATGGCAACGCGTGCACGTTTGGCGATTCCCTTGCGGGAGCCAGCTTTGAAACCATCTGTTTGTAATTAACTTTCAAACAGATGGTGCCCCTGCTCGCTCCCGCAAGGGAAACGCTTTGTGGGTCTGTTTTTTTTTTTTTTTTGCTCGTTATTTATTTCCTCTGGCTGATTTGCCTCGCAGCTTGTTCCACTGCGGTTTTAGTTTCACTTTTAGCCGATCTTTGGTCGGCGTTCTTTGAACTCAGCATCTCCCGCTCGCTACAAGATTGCTGTGCATAGAAGACCTGGCAGACATCGTATCCCGGAAACAGCAAAACATTGTTTATTTTTGAACCGTTACAGAAAAATAAACATTCTCTATAATGCTAACCTTTTCTACAGCACTTTAAAAGTGCGGGCACTAAGCCCAAAGTTCTATGTAGTATATGCTTGGGGCGTAACGCAGGCCCTGGCAGTCCGTGAGGGTTCAGGGGCGGGTCCTGCAAACAGTCAAGGGGTCCCCATTCAGACGTAGACCACTGAATTCCTGTGAGCTATGGGAAACTCGGGGGCCCTCTTCACATTGCACGGGCGGGCCCTTCATTTTCCGTTACGCCACACTTAGTAACGACATTAGGGAGTGGCAGTGCAGCGCTGCAAACGGAGGTCACCTCGCCACAGAAATTATGCACACTTAGCTAAATAATCCCTGTTCTGCGTCTGCTTAAGACAGCGCAACTAACAGCAGACTCTGGGAAACCTCACGTTTGAGGGTGCGCGCGAGACATCTTCGCCGATGTTTGTAAACAAAGCGCTCAGAGGACACGTGGAAACACCTGGGGCACTAATCGATAGAATAGGCTGACGTCATCGAGTATCTGTGCAGGTTGCAGTTCTCTCGCAGACAAACAGGGCAAAGCGCGTCTGTGATTGATAAACATTTTGGAGGGAGATCCGCGTTTGCTTGATAAAGTTGCGTTTATAGTGGCACCGCCTGGGCAGCTATTGCGCGATTCTGCAGTTTTGTTGTGATCATTGGGTTTATAGGAGGCATTCCTTGGGACACGTGCACCCACCGCCTCTATTCTTACTTCGACCTTGGGTGAAATCCTAAAATAGGTGCCTGGAGTACCTCTGTGGTGTGCATCTTTACCAGGGCTATTGGGCTTTTGTGGTGAATATTAATTGTAACGGGTTGTTTGTATGGCTCTTAGGAAGCAAGTGCCCCTCTTACGAAGTGCAGGCACTCTCCCTCTCAAAATTTAAAAAGTGCCGGTACATTTAAAGCACTGAGTGCCGCGCATAGTGTCAGAAACACTCACACAAAGCCTCTCTAAAGACAGAGCAGAGATGCCCCATACAGAGCGGCGCAGGGGCCGTCCCGCCTCCGCAGCTCCGACCGCCATCTTTGTTTTACTTTAAATGGACTTGCGCGCTCTCGTCCACTTTTCCGACGGCCTAATTAGCTTGCGCGCTCTCGTTTTTAGTTCTAAGGAAAAACATTAGATGGTATAAATGTAAGTAATCCGAGCACGCCGGAATAATTTTACGTATTTAAAGTTGCTGCGTGTCAAAGTTAAATGCAGGTCTAACCACTTCAGAGAGGCGGACTAATACCACACACTACATTTGAATCCCGGACTTTAGTTTAGCAGCAAAGGAAAAATCTGTATAAATGTGCACGCAGGAGAAACCAGAAGTCCCAGTCCATAACCCCCACCCTCGCAGCACCTCTCCATGCCCTCGGGAATAAGAACATTTGTTGCTGAGTTTGTCTGTTCGCTATTATATTAATTGTTAGACCCAGGAGTGACCTCTGAACCGGTCCATCACACACTGCGTGCATTGTTCCTGCCTCCTCGCACACAGCGCCCCCTCTCCTTCTGTGCTGTTCACTGCCTGCCTTGCACACTGATACTGAGATTTAACTCTTGACTGAAGTGCACTCTACCCCGACCCAGTTGCTGTGTTTCCTTGCGTCCATTTCCCACACTCCTGGTTTTCATTATCCCATCCCCACTTCCTTGTAGTGGTCTGATGGGCTTCCTCGAGGGCTCTCTATCTCGCATTTTCCAGTGTCACCTTTTTAATCCATTCCCTTCTCACTCGTCCTGTGTGACCTGACAGCCATTATTGTCTTTGTATGTTTGTAGTGTGGTGCTTGCTCTGTGTGGTAAAGGGTCTGTTCAGTGTTTTAGTGTGTTATACAGTGGTAGTAGAGGTGTTATACCGTGGTTGTAGAGATGCGGGATAATGAACCAAAGTAAACTGTTGAGGGAAGTTTGATGTGGTGAAGAGAGTGAGCAGTAAGTCCCTTCACAAGAGGCGAGGTGTGCAAGGCAGGCAAACTTATTTTTTTTTTTTTTACCACCACAAGGGTTTTTTGCCAGTTGGTGTATCTGAGTTTGCAATGCTGTGTAGAGGAGCTTTTAGTACCTGCTCCAGCAAAGTCCTTCTTTACCTGCTGCCGCCCTTCAAACCACCTAGAAGCATAGTTGCTCCTCCTTTGACCTCTTTTCAGCTGGTTTTGCTTCATGCTGTTTTTGGGTTAGGTGCATTAGAATACACATTAATTTAGTTAAGGTTTTAGTACGCAATGTTTGCTTAGCTATGTCTTTTATTAATTAAATATTGCATTTTCTTATGTTTTCGTGTTACTATGATGCAGGATTTGTCAGTGTCATTCTCCACCAAGCCACTTTTTTCTTTTCAATTATCATGGGAAAAATTTGAATAATCGGGGAAAGAATTGTAGACCATAATTTTTCACTTTTTTTTTGGCTGACTGTTGGGGCTAGTGGTCTAGTGTCCCACACCAGCAGCACTGGTGCTCTGTGCACAGGTCAACGCGGGCAGTGAGGGTCTGAACTGCAGGACAGGATGGTGGAGAGTCCAGCACTGTTTTTTAATAAGCGCAGAGGGCTCCATTGGTTAAAATTCAGTTTTTGGCACACGCGTGATGAATGTTAGATTTATGCAAATGTGATATATTTTGTTGCACTTCTTCAAAAAATCAGTGGAGGCGGGTAATTTGAGCAGGGATACCACACATGCTCACACATACATAAACTCATCCCATCTACAAGCACACTCGCCCCCATACATTCGCAATGGTACACACATACATCCACCATTCACAAGCACATACACATTCACACACCCATTCACAGCACGCACTACTACATATACATTCATACGTGCACACGCATGCACCAAACATGAAAAACAAGCATTGGCATAGCCAATAGGTCTCGCCTTTGGGACCTTATAAATGTTTAGTTATCCAGCACAATATCCTTGGTGCAACAACATCAACTGTTGCATGGCTAAACACTTATAAGGTCCCAAAGGCGAGACCTATTGGCTATGCCAATGCTTGTTAATTGGGTCATCGTAGCAAATCTTGATACAGACAAAGTGGCCACAAAAGACCCTCTGTCAGGTATTCATGCCCATTCCATTAGAGACTTGGCTACTTTAACAGCTCTTACCAGAGGCGTTGTGGTGGGTGACATGCCAGTTAGCCACATGGTAATCGCTGCATATTGTTTTGATAAACATTACTGCCTCATAGCTTACGGGCACCGTGATGGGTGCTTTGCTAGGGCTGGGTTTGCATGACTTCTTTGATTAAACAACACTACTCAGTATTGCCTCCCAGTGAGTTATTGTTTTGGGACTCATTTACAAGGTGTGTAATCTGTGGATATTGTAACCATTAGAAGAAAAAGTGGTTTTTGGTGGATTCTTAATTTTCCTACAGATTCCTCACCACCCTCCCTCATCCTCTGACGAGTTAGTGCTGTGCATAATAAGATCCAGTGGTATGCAAATAAGCTATGTGCTATTCTTATTGCTGTTGTCAATGCACTCCGTTCTTCTACGCATGCCTTGTTGGGGTATGGAAAATGTTCCTGGTACTGATCCCAGGACATTGGTTGGCACATAATATACTCCAACCTTGCATTGGACGAAGGAGCCACCCGGTGACGCTGGAGACTTTCCAGACGGGTCTCTTGCCTGGAAGGATATTTATAAAATGAGGAATCTCTGGGAATGCTATGTATCTACTAAACATGTAGCTAATGAAGGTAAGTAACTTTCGTCCAAAGAGTTGTCCTATTGAAGAAAAGCTTATTAGTAACAAGTTGTGCTCAGGGTTTGAGTCATTAAATAAGATGTTTGCCCTTTGCCAGTATGGTACATTTCCCCGTATTTGTTTTACTTTCTAAATGTTATATATTGATGTAATTGAAATTAACAAAAAAACACAACTTTACCACCATTGCAAAAATGCTTTTATTTTGATTCTTGTAGGTGAACAAAACTTTCTGTGCTGTGTAATCGTCCCGTAGGGGGTACAGTAGGTGCCCATACAAAGGCTTGGCAAAAGTGGGCTTTCAGATTGAATTGCAAAGGAAATTGTGAATCCACATTTAACCTTAATAAGTTCTCTTGTGAATGTTATTCACGTGATTTAATGGTTAGGGTTGTCACGGTCAAGTAAAATAGGGTTTTCTAAGGGAGCGATGCAGAAATGTTTAGTGTCATGTAATGAACGACTTCCTTGGTAAGATAATTGGTAATAATATGCGTTTATTTTTCTTTTTTTAGGGCGTGGTAGGCGGCGTTATGATTGTCACGCCCAATAATGTTATGTTTGACCCGCACAAGTCCGATCCACTTGTTATTGAAAATGGCGTTGAAGAATATGGTCTAATCTGCCCCATGGACGAAGTGGTGTCTATTGCGCTGTACAGCGACATCTCCCACATGAAGATCAAAGACGCCCTACCATCGTGAGAAACTGTTTATTTTTAGGTTTTCTGTTAATTTAAGGGTGCTTCGTTACAGGAGAATTGTGATGCGATTCTCTTCCACCTACTATTTCCTGTTTAAAGCTTTACGCCGTTCTCTCATATCAGACTGTAAGAAATCCACTCCTACTTCCTCTTCTGAGACAATGTCTACTATGCAAGTTCGCCTTCTAAGCTTTTACATGATAAATATTCAGTATTGTCATCACTTTTTCTGTGGTAGTAGGAAATATTAATACACAGTGAAATGCTTAAAAATCACCCACTAAAGTCCCCAAAATTATACAGCAATTTCCAAAATGTATGAATCAATGTTACTACTTAGTCATCTCACAAGAAAAGACCTGTTTGCATTGGAAAAAAACACCAGCACCTTTGAAACCGAACAGCTTAATCAATCCTTCTCAACAATGTCGTAAAACAATCTGAACACCTTAGATTAGCTTTTGAGTGATTTATTGCAGAGTCTGCCACCATTTCGTTACTTAATTTCCTCGCTTCTTACGCACTCTGTTGGCTCTTGAAATGGGAAAGAAAGAGTCTTAAACGTGATGTATGAGTAACACAAACACATAAATGGAATAGGTGTCTTTTGTCTATGATCCTTACAATCTTTTAAATGACAGTTTTTTCGGTGCGATATATCGGGCACTGGCAGTCCACATAGTGGACATTGACCTAGTCCAAATTGGAATTTACCAAGACTCCTGGCTCTATGGTTAAACTGTTTTTTTCTGATACAGTGCAAAGCTTGACAGAGAGGGGCATGCTCCCAGGAAACACTGCATTTTTCCAAAGAAGGATCTGTGTATTGAAGCTTAGCATGGCATTGGTTACCTCTCAGTCCAGTTTAAAGCACCGGGAAAACTACCACTGCCTTCACCTCTGCTAGATTTTGTTTTTGGCCCATGTATGTCTAATTAACGACCTGAAAAGCTCACGGAACCAAGCTGGTTCTTTCCTGTAGCACTTGGAAACCCTTCTTGCTCTCCAGATGTTTGTTGATTCTCCTTTGATAAGTAATGCCTGTTCATCTCAGGTGTAGGATTTTCCCTGTTTTGTTGTCCATGGCTCCAGCTGATTGGCTTTCTTGCCCATTTAGCATTGGGAGATTATCCAATAAGTTACCTTGGGCAATTAACTTAAATAATTGTTGGTATTGACTTCTGAATTGTGCAGTGACCTTGAGGTCAAATTTAAATAGATGTCCAGAGTATCTGCACATTCACGAAATTGGTACTCCACCACTCCGTGCTACCATTAATCTGGATTGTGCAACCATGAGAAAAGGTAAATCCTCCTGCAACACTTTAACATAACACAATGTTTTAAAACCTTCGTATTCACCAAATTCTTAATAAAGGGTCCTCCGTAACACCACAACTGTCATATCACACCAGTAGCAATATGTACACAGTGTACCTATAAGGTTGAGCAGAATACATTGCTGTTCTGTCATTTGTAGATCATCCCTTGGAAAATGTCATTTTGGATGAGAAAGTTTTAAAAAACGCAAGACCTCTAGGTGTGCAGGAAAGGGCATAAACATAAAGCTTTCTTCTGTGCACTGCTTCTAAACTTCTCTAAGCCATACCCACAGAGAGCCCAGCCAATCTCAGCTATAGCAGTCACCTAACTGCCTCAACCAACATAAAAAGCAAAGGGGGAGACGAGGGCAGTGGCGGCTCGCAGAGGGAGTGCTGCGGGGCAGTGGGGTGGGCGGGGTAGGGGGGTAGTGGAGTCGGACATATGACAGGCAGGAGTAAAGTAAGTAAATAAAACTATTTACCTTGCGCTCACTGCCGAGTTGGCGATGCAGCAAGTGCAAGGTAAACAGTTTTATTTATTTATTTACCTACTTTACTCCTGCCCGTCGTATGTCCGACTCCACTACCCCCTCCCCCCCACCCCCCCACCCCGGTCCACCGCCCCGCAGCACTCCCTCTGCGAGCCGCCAATGGACGCGGCGGTACATGCTCCCACAAGCCCCATTTGGGAGAGAAAACATAATCACAACATGCTCTCTCCTTATTGTGTTAAAGGTCACTTTACAATGATGGGAATGAGAAATGCACATCTGGAATATCACGTTACAGCCTAAACTCAATCCTATCTAATACAGAGCACAAACTATACACCCCCACTTTTACTTTCCATTTTGTGGATCTATCTGTCATCCTATATAAAATGGGTTGTCCACTTCCCCCTCCTTAATCTTCCAACCACTCTTCATTACCTCTTGGTCTTTCTATTGCCTTCTTATCTCTCATTATTCCCTTAAATATCTATCGTCCAGAGCTTATAAGCTCATCCACCCCCTGCCCCCAAGATAGCTTGTCCAACGAGCAACAAATGGTGTGCCTCAGGCAACATCTTAAATAACAAGAACTCTGCACCAAGGAAAACTCACTCTAAAAGAGTTGTCCTGCCCCATCCCCCAAAAACAAAGTCAGACTTAAACTTGAATACTCCCCCCCCCTCCCCTCCCCCCGCAAACACGCCTTCTATATAAACCTTACCAATCTTCTGATAATTGAATCAAACCGTTTTCCCCAACATGAACAACTAAAACCTCTGGACAGCCAATTTGGTGCAACGCTCCTTAAGTTAGCAGCAGCTGACCGCACCCCACCCCCCTTGCCCAATTTCCCCATTGCATCTGTATTCTATGAATATTAAACTAGAGCTGCTTTTAGAAGTGGGGCCTCTTGGCCAGTTTGATTCCCTGCACGTTTGAAAAAGGAATGCTCACAGATGCAAATGTGCACCCTTCTGTCACTATGCACAGGCACACTCTGCAAGACTGCCACAGAACAGAAACAAAAAATGGAAGCTTGGAGATGTGAGGATGGAAATATAATTACTACTTGTTAATTAATTCCCATAAATGATACAACTTTCCCACCTCTCTAGCCCCCCACCCCCCCCAATATCAATCCCTCTGAACTCCTACCTAATGCTTGAGGAGCGCAAAGAACATATTAATTAAAAGTTGTCCCCTGTAAACCACCTCCCCCCACCCAAAAAAAAAATATCCAAAACCCATCATCAGGTAGACCTCAGCCAATCTAGGGCAACGCCATCACACTTCACCAGCCCACATAATTAGCGCGTCAGTGCTATAAGAGTAATTCAGCATAACATGACTCTGATACCATGCTTGTGTGTGCATCTGTATATATGTGTATATGTAGATCTGTGTGCAGTGTGTGTGTGTGTGTGTGTATTTATGTATATATGTGTATGTATATATTTATGTATATATGTGTATAGGTATGTATATATGTGTGTGTGTGTGTGTGTGTGTGTATGTGTGTATATATATATATATATATATCATTTATTTTTTTCACTGAAAACCCCAAATGTTACAGGGACATTATAGTTAGGCCCACATTTCACTTGTACAAACCAATGAAATTCAGCAGTTCTAGTTACCTGGGCTTACCTGTACCTTATTTCCCTGCAATGCACTGCTTATGACCTCACATATTACATCAATCATGACCTGGTCAGTTACATCACTGAAGGTGTTGGAAGGTTTAATGGGTGCAATTTGTGGGCAGAGGGAGTAAGTCTCTGCCCTTAAAGTTGTCGAAAGCCTGAAAAAAAGGTTGGTGAAGTATTAGACCAAATTGCTGATAGAGCTGAAGGGAGGGATATGAGAGGGGCTGGTGGGGGACCAAATGAAAGACACAGATGTGTCCATTGGCCCTAGAGCATCCTACCCCCTGACACAATCTGAGCACACACTCCGAAAGCCTCCTATTTCAACAATTCCCCTGCAGAAACCGACCGAAGCGCCAGGATTGGGGGGGGGGGGGGAACCATCTTAGAAAGCCCATGGTAGGGTACGCAAGAAGTGATGCCTTCAGGAGGCGGGATTGGGGGTTCTAATCTGAGCTGGCACGCCTCTGTGAGTCAAAATTTACATTGCCCTGAACCCTCACGTCCTAGGGCGGTAGTTCACAAAGGGCTCTATTCTCAAACTCCAGTGAGTACAAATGGCAGCTGGTGCAAAAGATCAGGACTCCCTAATGAATAAAAAGTCACAAACTGGCTGCGGGAGTTTAGGCATTGTTACTCCATCATAAGTAGAGATCTAATCGGAGCCGAGAGGATTGTACCTACAGGATTTTTTTCCAGTTTTTTTTAAAGAGTTTTATATAGCGCGAACTAGACCCGAGACATCGGGTATCAGAGCGCTTTACATGAGCACCAGTTTCGTTACAGATGATCACATTCATTTTTATTAGGCAAGGGGAGATTAAGTGATTTGCCCAGAACCACAGATTGTTGAGCGTCGTTGCTGAGACTCGAACCCGGTTCCCCAGGTCCGAGGTAGACCACTCTAGCCGTAAGGCTACATGTTCTTTTGATGTGGTGAAGTTAATCTTTATACACAAAGATCTGTTGGAGGGCCTAATTGCTATTGATGCTCGGGCAATTTGTAATGCTAACACCCAAATCTCGATCAAGTGATCTCATCGATACTGAAGCCAAATCTAAATTAGCAAATGGTGCTATCAACAAGCATTTGCAATGCAATAGGTCTCGCATTTACGCGAGTTTGAGCTATTGCCATTGCAAATAACAGTGCCTTTTATTTTTGTTTTTAATACATAAATAAAAGGCATTGTTATTTACAATGCCAACAGCTTAAAGTCGCGTAAATGCGAGACCTATTGTATTGCAAATGCTTGTTTTTCCTCCTGTTTGGAAATGTCCCTCTTGGATTTCTCAAATGTTGACAAGAATGGGTTAACCCCAACCGCAGTCTTGGGAAATAACATGTGTTACTATTACCCAACTCGGTGGCACTCCTTTTATCCCCCTGCACCCATGAATCAGGTCGCATGAAATTCGATCCTGCAGATTGCACACAGACTTCTGCAGCAGGCGCAAGAACCCACCGAGGTGCCTTCGGCCTCATTAATATGTAATGGCTTATGACAGCCTAATGGCGGTTCACAAAGACGGTTCTAGGCACAGAATAGCTGGAAAAGATTATAATGTGCAAATCACGGGGTGCAACATATAGGTTACCAGCGCACATGAAATATAAATAGATATTTTTATATTTTGCACTTTGCTTTATTTTGTTAAGCTGTGATACGGCAACTTTATCACGATCTACAAGCATATTCAATTTACTTCCATTATTTGTTTCACTGAATATCTAGTCCACTTTTTATTGTACATCGCGTTTTCACTGTTTCCACATCTTTTTATAACTTGTTATTTGAATGTCCGTTTGTAAAGTTACTTTTAAAGCGCCTTAACGCTTCCATGGTCTACTTCGTGCGATAGAAAACATCAAATAAGCAACAAGTCTGGTATATCACGACATGCACACTTTACGCATAAAACACAAGAAAATGGGACTGAGATCTCAAACAATAGTAAACTACACATGCGCTTAAGAGTCAAACTTTTACGCACCGCGGAATTTACACATCTAATTCCACTTCTTTGTGAATCAGGCACAGTTTTCGTCCAAAATTACTAAAAGGGGCCAAAATATGGGAAGAGATTTAAGGAAAACTCCTGGGTATTTAATTTACATTGAAATTGACGGGGAGAAAGTCCGAAGTTAGAGAAAGTTCATTTTACGTTACCCAAATCTGGAGTCTATCCACACGTATTGTACGTCGTGCAACGTTTTTAGGTGAATCTCCTAAGAGTTACCAGGGTCGCCGATTCATCCTTCCAGAGGGACCTGAGCACTCGGCTACTTTTAACGCTATTTTTATTTTGTGCGAGTGCGACCCTCTTTTACATCTGCTACCTTTGAGCAAGTCTTGTAAAAAGTTCTAATTAACCGGCATGAAGATTCATTTGCTGATGCCCCATAACACCCCCTCCCCCCTTTTCTGTCCCCTTCAGGGAGAGGAGCTCCCGAGCAGGGTGTTCACTCCAGAGACAACACAGCCAGGAATGTGCCCCTAGCAGTTGCTCCGGGATGTCTGCCCTGCTCAGATCACAGCCTGCCCATAGCAGGACGCATGCCACGACACTGAACCGGGCATTAATACACGATAAATACCCAACACTGACCCCCAGCGCCTCGAACGGTACCCCGACTTCGAGCTGTGTGCTCCCCGACAGCAGCCGGTGAAGGGATTCGGTGTAAGGTAGCATCCCACCCCCTGTCGCTCCTGATGTCTGTGTCAGAAGAGGGAGTGGGAGGAGGGAGAGGACAAAGATGGGCTTCAGTCGCTAACTTTGAGCGCGCGAAAGTGAAAGCTGAGATCGCCAAAGAGACGCCGGGCATGTGCACATCTCCTGTCCGACGCGAGCGTTACCTGGGGTTCAAGAGGCAAGGCTGGCACCAGCCTGGGGCTCCTCCGGTCTTCGGGACACTAGGTTCCTGGTGAAGCTGCACGGAGAAGGAGCGGGGCAGCCTCATTTTGCGGCTGGCGAGGACGGAAGGGGGACAGGAGATGTGCACATCGCGTGTCTGTACGTGCGTGTTCACGTTCACGGGCGCGTTCACAATTGCAGTCCGTCCTGCGCGTGCACATCTCCTGTCTCCCTTCCGAAGCAAGTCGACGACAATAAGTCTCGCTAGCGACAGCGCTTCGCGCTGCGTCGCTAGGCGAGACCTAAAAATGACCAGGGAAAACTTGAACTAAGGGAGTTCAATGGAACAAATTGACTGGGAAGAAAGAGTATACCCAGAATAAATTCATGCAGGAGTAATTGTGAGGGAGAACTGTTGGATTTTGAGTTTAGGGCCCCAAATATGCCCACGCGACCGTTCAATGGAAGGTCGTGTAACATAATAGAATGTAGAAACGGTGATCCCCTTTTAAGGAGTGAAGAACGGGAAAGCAATTGGGGGTATTAAGTAGTAGTCACTACTAGTAGTAAGTTTGTTGAAGCCCCCAATATATGTGCCCCTGGTTGGTACAATGAAGGCCCACTGAATCAAATGTAGCAGGGATTAGTAAAATGCTGTCAGAATCCGATTGGGAACAATTTATAGAAGGCCATGATATTTACGTATTCCAGGAGACTAGGTGCGCTGTTCCTTTATTTTGGGATGGATTTGCATCTTTTTGTATAAATGCGGCACAGTCCGGTGGGGAAGATCTTCGGGGGGGGTGGCTTAGCAATTTGGGTTAAGATCTCGCTATTGACTCTCCAGATCTACTTGCAGCTACTCTGGTGCTTCCTTCAGGTTTATGCTGTTGAAAATTTCCAATGTATATAATCAGGTGGAAGCTCACACTGAGAAATGTGTTAGAGAACACCCTTTCCGAGATAATTGGAAAAAGCTGTTTAATAGTGGCTGGGGATTTTAATACAACCTTTGAACCCATGACAGTAACAAACCCACTCCCCACTGATTTGACATCAGAACAAGATAGCCAGTGGAAGATCTTGCAGACAAAACTTTCTTCTGTGAATTGGTCACCTAGACCAGCGGAAGTGCTTGCACAGATGCTCAATTTTGATCTACGAGCGGCTAATGGAAGAACACCCTCAGACAGGCAAGGCAAGATTACTTTTAATAGGCTGGATCACTCGAGTCAAATTGACTTTTCTAATTTACTTAAGCCTTTAATCTTTTCTGATGGATACAGGAGTATTGGAGAGGACAGACAGCGACCACAATGCTTTGTCTTTGACACAAGTGGGAAGTATGGCAGAGAAACCCCCGATCATCAGTAGACCGGCTATCAGGGACCTTTCCCACACTAATAGCGGCAAAGCCATTTGGTAGGATTAGGTTGTTAAGCATCTTAAAGTTTTGGACTTGGCTTTCAGGAAGGTTAAGGTGGAAGTCGAGAACTTAATCACCCTCCCCCTTGAGCAAAGAAAAACTGTATTGGAGGAAACTCATGAAGTGCTGTATTCACAGATTACGGAACAGTTATCCCAAGATAAATGGGATGATGGTAATAACCAAAGGAGGTGGCCTGGTAATATACTAAAGTACGCAGGACAGCAAAAGTAGAGCTTCCAGCAACAGCCAAATCTAAATGTAGGACTGATTTGATGAGGTGTAGATCGCTTTATAGGAGATAATTGGCCAAGAGAGATTGGGAGAGTACCTTTTGGGGAAACCCTTATGGCGCTTTGTTAGCCAAAGATAATCAATCTCTTCAGAAACCAGCATTAGTTTGTGCCAAGGGAACCAAGAGATCTGGAATATTGTTCCAACCACAAGATTGGGTAGCCCACTTTAGCAATCTATACTCTTGTAGCATAGATCAGGGTCATGATAGTGAGGATCCCTTGCTGGACTCCGACACAAGTAAGTCAAGTAAATTAGCATTTGACTTGAGTGAAACTTTAGTAGACATTAACACCAAAATTCTGACATCAGTAGAAAACAAGTTTATTAGATCTCTTTTGGGACTACCAGCGAGTACGCCGATTACTCTGGTGTGTTTGGGTCTGCAGAAAGAGGAATATCTCAGAGAAGAGTGAAGACTCCGGATCCACTGATACAGATTGTGGGCTTCGGTAGCCCAAGAATCATACCGAGTGGGATTAAGAGATTTTATGTCTCCTCCATGTGTCCATAAAATCCTGTGGTTGAACTCTGTAAAAGCACTACTAGGGAAATTAGGATTGGAGAAATGTTGGTTTTCCCCAGTAGAAATGTGTTCAATATCTAAAGCAGTGTTAAAAACAACATACTGGTAACATGTGGTTGTCCAAACTGTAACCAATTGCAGAGAAACTTTGACCTCGAAATTTATAGATGTAAAACCATTCCCACAGTACAAGTCTACAATAGATGAAATTATGCACCCTCTTGCATGCAAATTGTTTATACAGTTCAGATATGACTCTCCCAACAAAAAGGTTCTGTAGCAAGTGTAGCCATTCTTGGGGGGGGGGTGATCCTTGCCCTGCCTGTTTAGAGGCACCGGAATCACTAACTCCTATTTTATTCTTTTCCTCAGCCTACCGCTACCAAAGAGCAAAGTAGATAGCCCCCCTTTGTAAGAAATTGGGCACCAGTCGGCATATGGAGGCTTTTAGGATCCTCAGGAGGACACAAGTAGATTGGTGGGCTATTCTATCTCCAAATTCCTTATGTCAGCCTTGATTTGGCGTTGCAAGTGTATACAAGCTAGTTGGAAGTTGTTGCAATTCTGTACATCATGAAGGTCTGTATACTGCCATTCTGAACCTTTTTACGGGGCAGAATGAAGTGAGATCCTTGCTGGATACAGCCTTTTTATATTGCGTTTTTTGCACTGCATCTGGTGTATACCGAAACTATTGTGACTACTCCAAATTTGAGATTTTAAGCTTGACATATGTCGTTTATAGCTATTGCACTTTATTGCTCTTTGCATACTTCGAACAAGGGAGCTGCTATTTTGCAACATATGAGTCATTGTAACAGAAATACATTAAGCTAGCCTGACTCTGTTAGTGTTGAGGAATTTGTCTCTAATCAGGAGCCATTATTATAATTTGTTGCCTAAAGTTGATTGTGGTCTGTATGCTGCTATTCTGCCCTTTGTCCCCATGCCCCAAGTGAATGACCTTTTTTTAAGCACTTGCACTTCTATTGCCCCAAGCGAAATTCCTTTTCTATGCAATTGCACTTTTAAAAGAGGCTAGTGTATATTGTTGTATGTACTTTCAAAATTAATGTAACTCAGTATTTTAGGGGAAGGCACACGTAGCGTTTACTGAAGTGCCAATTTTCACAAAGCATATTGAGCAAACTGTAAAATTGATAGATGTGTATTGGCTTATAAAAGACCCGTTTTTCTAAGTTTTTTTTTAACATTAGAGTCTTTAACCTACACTTTTAACATTCTAAAATGGAGAACGTATCTGGGTAGGATATATGAAATGCATGTATTGTTGCTTTTTTGAGTCCTGGCCTTTGTAGTAGACTCATTGTAAACTATGAAGCAACAGCATGAGAGCTCTTTTGATTCCATTAAATGTTAGTTTTATTTGCCCTCTTTTGTTTCTGTGTACATTGCTGTAATGGTAGGATGTTCTGCTTGAAATTTTATGATCCTGGTAATCGAAATAAAGTTATGATGATGATTAAAAAGTATTTACTAAGAACAATATACAATCTATGCAACACTTGTCAAAAAACTATTCGCTTAAAATAACAAAGCTCTGAAGGTGCTAAAGATTATACTACCTGCAGCCTTCATACCATGGGGAAAACTTTAGACAGTCCATTTTCTGAAGCAAAAGAAGCACATGCACATAGGCTAGTACCTGGTGCGCACAGTCTTCTATGTTATGTAGAAATTGTCATGCTCTGACAATTCTGTCTAATAACTCAAGACTGCTTACAATACTACTGCTTACAATGTAGTACATAAACTTCTGTGGAACATGCTGAACACAGGCCGCCAACTGTCACCTGCACACAGAGTTACTCTTCAGTGCAAAGATTTATAAAGACTTGTAGAAGACTCGAAAGGAAATGGAGGCTAGCTAATGATGCCCAAACCAAATCGGATTATAGACTGGCCATGCAAACCTATAAGAAGCTTCTTCTGAAAGCAAAATCTGATTTCATCAAAGAAAAAATTGAAGCATCCAATGGCTGTGCTAAAAGATTATTTACCCTGGTAAAAAAACTTTCCAAGCTTCCTGAAATTCAAAATCGGAACAATAGCCAGAAATTCTGTAACAAGCTAGCAGATGCCTTTCAACAAAAAGTCAAACAAGTATTTGATGCCTTCGTTCCCCGATCTTATCTGTCTGCACCCACAGATAAGAATCCAAGTGTTAGTCTAGCCCTTCACACCAATACAGACAGCCCTTCCACCACCATACTGCCTATGTTTCCGCCAATCACACTCAACCGGACTATCGAGTTAATCTCTTTAGTTAAGTGTGGATCCCCCCTTGATCCATGCCCTCCCAAAATTTTGCACTTGGTTCCTGAAATCACGGCATCCGCTCTCTGGCCTATCTTTAACCTCATGATTTCTGCGGGGGACTTTCCCACTGACTGGAAAAGAGCCTCTATATTGCCACTCCTGAAAAAACCAAATCTGGATCATGAGGACCCTTCCAGTTACAGACCTATTTCTAGGATACCGTTTCCTGCTAAAAGTATTGAAAGATACCTAAATGAGGAACTGTCCGCCTTTCTTGCGGAAGGTGACATCTTGGACCACTCGCAATTTGGCTTCCGGGCTCACCACAGCACTGAGCTGGCCCTAATTACAGCCACGGAGGAACTTCGGCAAACCCTTGATAGAGGGGGAGAGTGCTGCCCTTATCCTTCTAGATCTCTCAGCGGCATTCGACACGGTCAACCACGATGTGTTGGTTGAGCGCCTTGCCTCGCTGGGAATCCGGGACAAAGCACTCCTCCTACTCAGATCCTTTCGTTCAAACAGGACTCAATCAGTGGCACTTGACTCTTTTGTCTCCCCGGATTTCTCACTACCTTGTGGAATACGTCAGGGCTCTTCGCTGAGCCCCTCTGGCCAAGCTAATAACCTTTGGATTTACGCTGGTGTCCTATGCGGACGACACACAAATCGTGTCCATTAACAGCTTGTCTGCAGATACTGCATCTCGATTCAAAAAATGCATGAGCCACATAGGGAAGTGGATGTAGACTAACTGCCTAAAACTTAATACCTCAAAAACGGAAGTTATGCTTTTTGGCAACACGCCTATCATCTGGTCAGACAGCTGGTGGCCAAGTCACATGGGCCTTCCCCCAACACCAGCCAACAAGGTTAAGAACCTCGGAGTTCTCTTCGACTCCAAGCTCTCCTTTGAATCCAAGAAAAATCACACCACAGCAGTCTGCTTTTTCATTCTCAAAATCCTGAAAAAAATACTTCCGTTCATCCCATTAGATCTCAGGAAAACAGTGGTCACAGCCTTAATTGGTTCGAGGCTGGACTACTGCAACGCTCTCCTTATTAGCGCGAGCAAGCGCAGTCTACATAAACTTCAGATTACTCAAAATGCCGCTGCCAGATTCCTGCTTGGGCTCACTCGCTTTGATTCAGCCTCCAAGGCTCTCGCAGAGCTACACTGGCTACCCATCAGTAAGCGCATTCAGTTTTAGGCCTTATGTATTGCATTCAAGGCCACACGTGGCATGGGTCCATGGCAATTGTCACAACTTTTTAAACCCTAAATCCCGGTCAGATCACTAAGATCATCTAACAGTGGTAACTTATCAATCCCCAAGATATCCAAAGTAAAATGGGGAGGCAAAAGTTTTGCTTACACCACTGCTAAACTCTGGAACTCCCTGCCCACCTCTCTCAAAAATGAACCTAACCTGTTTCAATTCAGGAAGCGTTTAAAAACCTGGCTCTATTAATGCATCTTCTTAATACGATTGCCTACTGGTCTATCCAGCGCCTAGACACCCTCGGGTTTTGTAGCGCTTTATAAATTCTTCATTTCAACGTGTTCAATACCTCTACAAGCCTATGATGCATTAGGAGCTCATGCGTTAAACACACCCCTTAGCTGGACACAGGCTGTACAAAATTAGGTAGAAAATGAATATGGTAGCTACCCACCACTATGTAAAATATAAAACAGACACTCTTTGGATGATGTCATCAATGATGGCACAGAACATGTCATGAGTAATGTAAAATATGAGGTCATAAACAGTGCATGGCGGGGCGCAAGTTATAATTAGCTCTGCTAACTAACTGGCGAGTTTGTGTTTTTTTCTGTTTAAAATGTTAATGTCGTCATTGACATATTCATCGAACTATAACGATACTTTGACCTTTTGTTATTCGTTCACTGAAATAAGTGTGTGTGTGTGTGTGTTGGTGCACATGGTGCATCCTGAGTGTGCGTTTATAAAAATTCTACAGAAAGGTGGTAAGAATGTAAGTGTATACATCGAAGATATGTTTCACAAGCACTGTTTGAAATATTTTGTTGAGTAATCCTGTTTTTTAAAACAATGTATCCGTATTTGAATGACACTTCATGTCTTTTTGTAGAAACGTTCTGAGAGAACCTTTCTACAAAAACAGTATTCATGTGAATAGGTGAGGGTGAATTTGCCAGCTTTTACCTCACTGATATAAATGATCAGGAGTGAATGAAATTGAACTTCAAAACATTTGCTAATGACAAATAGCAATACAGGTATGGTGTAGCCTATGTAAAGCTATGACCAATCTAACATTATAGATGTAGTGGAATCCCCAATCTTTCCAAAGGTCCAAATGCAAACTTGCACAGCTATCAATGTAAATACTTTCCTAAGTAATCCATAGAACCTACTACATTTTCAGTTATGTTGGATTTACTTGAGAAAAAGGCTATGTAGTGCCCACTATTCATCCTTAATGGTGAAAGAAAGTAAGCAAAGGACTGAATCTTGTGACAAAATAATATAAGCTACCTCACCACAGTTACTATCGTGTGTGAACGTTAAATGAGCAGTAATAATACAAAAAGTCTTGCCGTTTAATGCTAGGCGGTGAAGTGTAGGAGGCAGCAAGACTTAAAATACACCATTCCAGGTGGGGGCACAGTGGTGATTAGTACCACTGAAAAGTTTCACATTTAAGGCATCCAATTCAATGCAACTTTGCCCCTTCTATGCTAACTCAGGAATGGCATTAACCATTCTAGTTTTCCAGAGACCATAACATTATTCGAGATCTGCTGTATTTGACAGTCCGATCTCATGACAATCCTTGGCATCTGTAGCTGATGAGTGGGAGTACCATAAAGACTCTGGGGAAGGAGCCCTGCAAAGTCAGTGCTAAACATGGAATCTATAGCCTGCAAAAGGTAGTTCATGATGGTACTTGATAGCTCTAGCATGCAATCGGCTGTGCTACGTTATTAATGAGGACTTTAGCCTTTGTAAGGATGTACATGAAGATCATTGGCATCACTTGCTTTGAAACAAGCGACTATTGATGAACTCGTATGAATGGGGCTACATATCACACTAACACACTGATAGGAAATCTGCTGAAGATTGAATCTGCGAAATAGCTGCTGGGGTTTCCAGCTAACAGCAATTGCTGATTGATGACCAATTGCAGTTTGAAGGGTGCAACCGGTACTGCATGATGATACCGGATAGCTCTAGCATACAACAGGCAGTGTCTTACTAACACTAGTTTCTTTAGCTCGAGGTTGGAAGTGCATGATCATCATGCTTATTTACAGCATTTACTAGGCGATGTGTGGTTGACCATGGAGTATGAAGTGTGCAGCATGCCATACCTAATATTGAAATCTTTAGGCACACAGGGGTAGATTATTGGCTGAATCGGACAGGCAATATTTAACAGCCCCTAGTATTTCCAGCCTGAAGTAGTCACTGCCCGATGACCACTTACAGTCTGTAGTGTGCAACAGGTATTTCACAAGGATCTCTTAAGACAGGACATATAAGTTACAAACCAATTTTCTACAGTAGGAATGTGCTGTTTATCAAAGTGGTATTTATAGAAGAAAGCTATGTTGTTTCTTTCTGATACAAACTCTGCGTATATCTGATTGAAAACTATATACACTTAAGTCTCTTCTAAAATAAGTGCCACAAATTACCAGAGTATAAGGCCTTGTCAGGTCTGTCTATTCTTGAAGCACTTAAGCAGAAAGCAGCTCCTGGCTATCAGAGACCGACTAGATCCAGTATGACAAACGCATGATGAATGAAATGTGCAGGATGCTCCTAAACAATGACTCTTGCAGGATGGGATTAGCTCGACCTTTAAAATGTAGCATTTTGCCAGGTTTGGGGTTGGAAGATGAGATACTAATATTAGTCAATGCAGGTTTCTTTTCTCCAGGTATTAAGAAATAACCAACCCCTTTAGGACAGGAAAAAAGATTCAGGTTTTTAACTACTGAGGAGGAGAGTGACTTTCTAACTTAGTCCTTTCATATTCCTAACTTTTACATTTCAGTTTGGCCAAAACCTAGGCTTCTAAATTTTGTGGTAGGGAACTTTCATTACCAGATCAAGGTCTTGCCCTTGACTGTTGTAATCCCACTTTTTTCAGAAATGTTTGATAATGTCCTAGCGCCCAGGTTGGACGCACTAGTTTGAAAGCATAAGTACCATCTGTTAATTGTGGCATCATTGACAGTTTTCTGCCTCCAAGTCTCTTGCCAGCTTTTGTGTTAGTTCAGCTGCATTATCATCTAGACCAAATTCTCCCTCCAGCCGAAGTAGTTGCTTTAGTTCTTCAGTGCTATTCAAGAGTCCAGTGTTCTACTGATCTATGCTTTGCTAGCCTGGGGCGTGTATGGCAGCAACCAAATCGGGCAATAAAAGAGAAAAAGAGAACGATTGGGAAGAAAGACACGGAAGAGATGAGAAAAGAGCTGAGTATGGTTTGAACATTTTTGCCATGGCTGTTTTTATTTCCTGTCCCACCATGTGTATGTTTGAGAATTTTCAGTCCAGACTCATTCAATTGTTTGCATAAGGCCTTGGGCTCACTTACACTCTGACATGGCTACTTCTTACCCTCAAAGCTAATGAGATTTAAGAATTAGAAATAACAGCTAAAGGTTCATCCTTTCCGTAACAGTTTTGAGATATGGCGTGTGTGTGTGTGTGTGTGTGCGTGCGTGCGTGCGTGCGTGCGTGTGTGTGTGTGTGTGTGTGTGTGTGTGTGTGCGCGTGCGCGCGCGCGTGCGTGTGTGTGTGTGTGTGTGTGTGTGTGTGTGTCCTTTTTAAGTTAGCTTATTCACTAGTTCTATATGACGTTTTGGTTACAATTGTTATTTTATTGTTCATTTTAATCACCAGAATCGGTGCTCTTTAATAGAAAACGTAGATGGGGTGCATTGTCTAGTAAATAGTAGAAAAGAAATTGGAATAGAAAAATGCATCTGTATTTGCAAAACATGTTTCCATTTCTTCCACATTTCCCAAATGTATCTTCACATTTGATAATCCCTTTGTTTTATAGTCACCACATGAGTTGATGTATTTTTTCTTTTGACTTCAGTTTTGCTTTGATGTTACCAAGTCTTCTGTTTGTGTTTAACCATTTTTTTACATTTGTTAGCCATTTAGTTATTTTTTCTTTTTGTTTTTAACATTCCATCCCCATCAATCATTTTTGTTGACAGCGACATACCAAAGGATCTTTGTCCTTTGTACAGGCCTGGCGAGTGGGAGGACCTGTCTTCAGAGAAGGATATTAACCCGTTCAGCAAATTCAAATCTCTCAACAAAGAAAAAAGGCAGCAAAATGGAACTACAATTGAACCCAATTTGCATACCACCATTTCAAAGTTCTCTGATGTTGATAAGGCCACAGGAGAACTAGAAAATGTAAATGCCAAAGGGGATATTAAAAACTTGGAACACTTTAATGACATTCCAATATCAGTGTCTAAGACAAATGATCTGCCTCACGGCTGTGCCGAAAAGATTGAGGAACCTAGTAGTACCATTACAATTTCAGAACATGGGACCAAAGAACATTCTCCTTTAGAAGATGGTTATATTCAGCTGGAGAAAGCTCTCCCTCTAGTTGAGGGGGGTATAGCTGGGAGTAAAGAAAATGTAACGGCTGAAGTGGTTGGTGCTGAGCTGGTGGTCTCTCAGAGGTCCAAGGCAGAGCCTCAAATTTCTGCCTTAGGGAAACAGTTGGTAATCACAGTCCTACAAGGGGTACTTGACATTGGGATTCACGAGAACTTATGTATAGATTTAAACAAGGAGTCTGAACTGTCCTTGAGAGAGAATGACCTTCCGCAGCCAATGACGGAAAAGGTGGAAACTGTGTTAAAGACTTTGAAGGACCTGAATGAAGACCAATCTTCTGAATTTGTCATCAACACTAGCAAAAAGTTTCCATCATCCCACAGTTTAAGTAACTGTAACGTGCATGCTGATAAAAACATTCTAGCAGTTGACACAGAGACTCCATCTGTACCTGCCGAGGGACAAGAGAAAATGCTCACTCCAAGCTTAAATGCCAACTCAGGTACACGCTCTTTAGGAAATGAGGAGGCATTGTTGAAAGACTCACCTGCAGTGAATCGCAAAGTTTCAGAAGAATCCCCACTCTCCTATTCCCCAGGGGAAACCTTTGCAGAGATGCAACAGGATAGCGAGACTGAGATCAAACTGTGGCTTCTTAAAAGGATGCAAGGGCCAATCGAAGGTAAGTCGTTTTCTTGTTCCTCTTTTGTCTTTAGGCATGATCGGAGGATGCCTCTTATGTGACATTTGAGTATGTATTCATATAATGCAACTGCCCTGCCTCAGCCTCCTTTTTACTGAATGTTTAGGCAATAGTGGGTTTTTAAAGGGGTCATATGTTTTATTTGAACTTTGTGGCCTGTTCCTTACTCTGTTTCACATTATGGTCGATTTCCTCCTGAAACTCATTTCCAAACGTTTTATTTTCTTTGTAAACTAATGGGCCCAACAGGACATTTCTTCAGAAGAGCAGAGCATTAGAGAAAGGTCAAAGGCTCCATTGCCTCAGCCTTTCCACCTGTGTTTACATGAATGACAGATGTGTTCCTTTCCATTATGGTCACACAAAATGGATGACCACAGTAGAAAGTAGCACATCTGTGATTTGGCACATGGACCTAAATCAGACATTATAGCAAAATAACTACAGAAAACTTACTTTGGTAACCAGCCTCTCTGAACTCTTTTTGGGTGCATGCAATACAGCTGGTGATTGCAGTATTGGCAGCAACAAAGTATTATCAGCACAAGCAGTAACTGTAGTTGTAGCAGTAGTTTCGGCAAGAAAACCACTGGCAATAGTACAAGAATTTGTACTAAAGCTAGTAGTACTGATGCTAGTAGTAGGAATTATGTTTACAGTATTATTGATGATAGCAATATTCCTAATAGTAGCACATATATTAGTATGTTGAATAGCTCCAGGAGCAGTATTATGATAGGCTTAGTAATAGCAGTGTTTCTGATAGAAGTTAATAATGTAACTAAGTACAGCAGTTATAAGACTGTTATTAAAAGTAGGACCATTGACAGTGGAACTGGCAGGGTCAATTGAGATTATAATAATAGTATTACCAGTAAAAGCAACAGTCAAAGTACCATTGCTACTACTTGTAATAGTACTGGTATAGGTGCTACTAGTAGTAGTTCTATTACTAGTAATACAACTTTATCCATGCCAGTAGAAATACTACTGATGCTATTTCTACTGTTTATTCTACTACATCCAATACTGACACTTCTGTTACTACTAGTTACTACCAACTGTGGTTCTCCTGGCTCTACAGTTTTTTTTCATTTGATTAATCCACTCACTAGGTTGCACAGTTTTCCTTTAAAGTCCTGCTGATAATACGTATGCAGTAGTACCAGATATGTGTATGCGAAGGGGACTGGTGGATCACCTAGTCAATCGGAGGTGAAGTGGCAGAGCAATATGATATAGTGTTATGTGGGTTGGATGTAAAAAGTTGCAAATGTACTAGGACTTGTTGCATCGTGACAGAAAATGCAACCTTTTAGTTTGTGCTATGTTAGTTGACCAAAGAAAATAATAAAACTCCAGAGCACAAATGCATCTGCAGACTGACCTTTCTTTGATTTCACCCCCCTGCCATTTCCTGTGTTGAAGGTTGCATCATATTGCAGCAAAAAAAGAGGACATCCTATGTCGGGAAACAGCTTGAAAAAATATATAATCAAATGCATATGTAACAAATGAAAATAATTTGAAGAGAAAACATGGTCAAAAGCAAAACATTGAAACCAAGTCTTCATGTTTTTTACAATTTGTCACTTGATAAAATACTGCATTTTCATGAAGTTCTTCAATTGTTGTAATTTTGTGGTTTGTCAACATTGGTATATGAGAAACCATGCTTACAATAATTTAACTTTATACTCTAGCAGCTCTCCATCCTCTTCTCAAAGGAATATAAACGCCTTAACTCTAATAAGGGTTTTTTGGCATAAACATTTTTCATGGCATATCAGTTTCAGATCTTTGATAACTTTGAAGTCTCAGAAATGTGCAACTGTGAAGTTTAGAGTTTCTCATTCCATTCAGAAATTCTGTAAATGTGACTTTTTTAATTGTATTTTTGTATATTCTTTACTTAAGGTACCCGATGCACATAACCTGTTTATCAGCAAAATAGATTTACAACCCTATATCAGCAGATCATTTATCTTAAGGCCTTGGGCCAAAGCCAGCATTGTTTTGAAATGTAAAAAGAATGTCCAAGCATGTTGACAAATGCCGGATAAAATGATAATTTAAAATACCTCGTTTGTGATTATACAACATCAAAAAAGATCGTCTTATTTTCCGATAGAGATTTTAGAACAAATTTAGTTCATGTAGAGTTCATATAAACTAAATCCAGCTACGTTTCAGAATAAAAAATGTTACGTTTTGAAACCGATTAAGATGTTAAATACAACTTGAATTAAGGGTTAAAAGCTGAATGCATGAAAGTCACACAAGGTAACAAACTATCACTTCTATTGTCTTTAGGTCCTGCCTAAATACAGCTGTAGCTGTCTTGCCAGCCTCATGTTTTCCAAAAATATCATACCAAGATGCATACCTTTATAGGGGCTCTCAATCAACACTTTCACCATTGGTCAGTTGACATGCCACTCAAATTATACTACCTAGCAGAAGGTATAGGTCAACAAACCAGCAAACTCCAGCCCTTGAAGGCTTTCATTTTGAGGGACTGCATTTTTCCCTTGCACATCTACACATCTAAAAAATTGTTCCCAACACTGGAAGTTGTTTGCCACTTCCCAATGACTGATCGTCCCTATGTATAGTAGGGGTACAGCAACTATTTTCATAACTTTTAAGACCTTTATTGTCAATTACAATAGTCATTCCTCACTATAAATAAGCTTTGGTAAATTTGTTGATCCTACTGAAAATTAGCACAGTTGTTAGATTAGCTTAAGTGTAAATGTAGATTTTTAGGTAGAATATAGATTTTTAGGTAGGTGTGTGATTGATATTTCAACCTCTTGAGAGAGCCGTCTAGTAACTACTTGTGGCATTACATCTCCCCTATTGGAGTATTGTACAAGCACTGCCAGAATGCAGAAAACCCTCCTCTCAAACACAAGGTTTACGCCATAAACAAAGATTCCAAAGCACTCAATGGAAGTCCAAATAAAGTCAGTCCATAAAATAAGTATTCTTGTAGCTATAACAAATCTGTAATTTATTGTAGACAGAAGCCAGGTAACTGTGGTCATCTTTACATGCATGTTGAGAACACCAGAAAACATCCGACGTGTTTAGTCACAAAGTGACTTCTTCAAGGCTGTGGATGTGTACAAACATACAACCACTCAGATCTAGCTTAAAAACATATACATGTTTCGGAAAATACACATGGCAACTGTGTACAGGTGCCTTGGAATGTAAGGGGCTCTTACACCCATGTTCCAAAAAGATGAGAAGAATTTCAGAATTTAAAACTTGCAGTGAGTAACGTTCTATCCAAAGATGTGCAAAGACAGTAAAAGTTAGGGTGGTCCTATAGGTATCCATGAGTGAAGTTACGGAGAGCGTGAAGTCTAGAGTTTTCAGACTTGTGATCTAACAAAATACCACAGACCGCAATATCCACCCAGTGCATAGGTGAGAGTGAAAGATGCCCAGTTAAACACAGAGGAAAAAAGAAGGTACTGACCTAGGCAAGTAATTTCCTGGTAAGGAATTAACATGTGGCGAGATTTGAAGAAACAAGGTTTGGTTGTCAGACAGAACCCGAAGAGTAATAAACTAGGTTACTCCACAGTAGGAGAGGTTAAATTAAAACGTTATCATTTTTATGTTGAATGCATTGTCAAACTTACAAAAGTAGCGCAAGAAATAACCCATCCATCAGATGTCGCTGCATCAGTTCTGCATCCAATGTTAGTGAATTGTAAAGCCAAAGTGTCCGTCTTGAGCGTAGTCTGGTAATATTGGAAAGCCACGGGTATTCTAATAATGGAAGTGACCAAAAAACAGTGTCCTACTACAGATTAATGTAAATTAATATAGAGGGTAATCTTGTTGTGTACCGTAGAACCAACCTGTGGTCCAACGATGCAGGAATGGGTTGCCCTCTGTAACTATTGAATGCAGTAGAACGGCTGAAGTTTAGGACCACTCTAACGTTTGCTGTCTTTGCACATCTTTAGATGGATGTTACTCACCGTATGTTTTACATTTTTCAATTCTTATCTTTTTGGAGCATGGGCGTAAGAACCCCTTTCTTTCCAGGGCACCTGTATACAGTTGCAATGCGTATTTTCCGAAACATGTATATGTTTTTAAGATCTATCTGAGTGATTGTACACATCCACAGCCTTGAAGTCACTTTGTGATGAAATGTGGGTCAGCTGTTTTCTGCTGTTCTCAACACGCATGTACAGATGATCAGTTACCTGGCTTCTGTCTACAATAAATTACATATTTGATATATCTACAAGAAGCCTTATTTTAAGGACTAACTTTGTTTGGACTTCTATTGAGTGCTTTGGTATCTTTGTTTATATTGTTTACACAAAGGATTTTTTGACCAATGTGTGCTGGCACCCTTGGTATTAGGGTGCTGGGTACCAAGATAGCACCATCCCTGTTAACCTCTTATTTAATTGATAGACACGTCAACATATACTAGCCCTAAGAGGTGCGGTCTTGAAACCACTACTACCAACCATATTGTATGTAAAGCTTACACCCACTGAAAGATAAACAGCAAAAATAAACTATATAGCTGTTCCCTTACTTACCAGTGAATAAAAGTGCCTATAAATAGTAGGGTGTGATCACAAACCTTTTAAAACAAATGAAGAAATGTATTAAAAATCTGTAATTTTTACTCATAATGGACCGGCTTTGGTAAATAATCCTAAGGGGAACAAGCACAAATGATTAAAATAGTAGAAGTGTGTATTCAAATTTAAATACTAAAGCCACACACCCTCAGCTTGCTGCAGGTCCTTTAAAGCAGTTGCTTCGGACTTCAGCAGGATGTCTATTAACAACAAGTGGCACTACAGCTTCTTGAAAATATGTAAGCACTTTGGCAGTTGACTTTTGAGGGACACCTAGTAACAACTAGTGGAACTGCAGCCTCAGGAAGAATTCCAGTGCTTATGCATTTGACTTGTGAGAGACACCTAGTAGCGACTAGCGGAACTGAAGCTTCATATAAGAATGTCAATGGTTTTCCATTTGAGTCGATGGGGACACCTAGTAATGACTAGTGGCAAAAGTGGACATATTTGTTTAACCCCCTCAACTTTGTGAAGGACATTTTGAAGCAGGTCCATCTTACTCGAGAGGGACATTTAGTAAAGTTATTGCAGCGTTGTGACAGTCTTGTTAAGCAGTTGTTTCTGACTTGAGAAATCTAGTAATGACTAGTGGAACTGCAGTTTTATATAAGAATTTCAATACCTTTACATCTGACTTGATAGAGACTCCTAGTAATGACTATTGGAACTGCTGCTTCAAGTAAGAATTTCAAGGTTTTTGCATTTGACAGAAAGGGACACCTAGTGATGACTAGTGGTACTGCAGATTGATGTAAGCAACTCTGTGCTTTTGCATTCAGCTTGTGAGTGACATCTAGTAACCTGGGAAACTGCACCTTCACAAAAGAATATCGATGCATTTGACTAGAGTGACACCTAAAAACTACTAGTGGAACTGCAGCTTCAAGCAAGAATTTCAATGCTTTTGCATTTGTCTTTCAAGGGACACTTGGTAACAACTAGTAGAACTGAATCTTAATGACAGGATTTCCCTGCTTTTGCATTTGACTTGTAAGGAGCACACCTACTAATAACTAGTTGAACTGCAGCTTCATGTAAGAATTTCAATACTTTTGCATTTGACCTGTGAGGGACACCTAGTAACGGCTTTGGAAATGCATCTTCATGAAATAAAATGCATCTTCATGAAAGAAAATGAAAGCTTTTGCATTTGACTTGAAATGGATACCTAGTAACGACTATGGGAACTGCAGCTTCGTTAAATGGTTTCAATGCTTTTACATTTGACTCGAGAGGGACCTCTAGTAAAGACTTGAGGAATTGTAGGTAGGAGGCATTCATCAAATATCTTTACCTATTGGCTTGCATTTTGCTTATTTCTACCGCACCCCATAGCATAAGGCAGTGGGCATTTTTACTGGGACATAAATATAGTGCCACTCAAACTGTTTCCCAGCAATACAGTAGAAGGCACTTGGCTTAACCAGTGATTGCTAGTAGCTGTGTATACTAGGTTGTCTTCACAAGTGTTCCATAGTAATCAAGACCTTTATTGAAAGTTGCAATATTGATTCATTAGTATATGCCAGCATTGGTATCTTTACTTATCCTGTTGAAATAAAGCAGTTTATTAGAGTAACGAAAGGGGATATGTACATGTTTATGCTGAAATTGCACCCCAATCAAATTTGTGAAGGACATTTGAAGCAGTTGCATCTTGCTCAAAAGGAATGTTTAGTAGCAACACAAGTAATTGCAGCATAGTGACAGACTTGTTAACCAGTTGCTTCTGACTTCAGAGGGACATCTAGTAAAGTTCTGAAGGGCTGCAGTCTTGTTAAAGATTTCACACTGTTTCTTCTGACCCAAAGCGCTCATCTAGTAATGACTGTAGTTATGTGAAAGGCTGGACCGATTTGGCTTTGCCAATGCTTGGTTTAGAAAGCCACCAATTTTCCTTACTTTGCTTGTGGGCAAAAACCTTAGCATATGCAAAACTCACTTATGGTGAGTTTTTTAGCTCAACAGTAAAATGTGCCCAACTGCCCTGGTATTCCTCCATGTTTGAGCTCCTTTGATGGTGGAATCATTCAGTTCATCCCTCTCACCAACTCCCCCCATACGCCTCGCCGATAGTTTGCCATCGTATCCATGTATCTTTGTGCAAAGCCTTGCACAAGTGCAGCAAACAGACTTTGATTCTTACTAGAACCAATTTATTGAATTAAATCTAATTATCAGATTAATCCAATGCGGCACAAAGTCACACATTAAAGTGACTTCTTAGTGCTCATGGACTTCCGCACTGCATACCAAAGTACAAAGTAATGATGGATTATGGTTCCTTGAACCAAACACTACCTGCTCCCCTGCGGCCAAGGGATTAAATTAGCTTCTATGAAGTGGTTTATTTGTTACTTTTTACCATAGAAACAATATTTTTTATTAATATTAACACTAAAGTGGCTCAAAATTAGCCCGGCCCATTACCTTCCTTTAACACTTATTGTATTGAATAAGACAAGAGAGCAGTAATAAGGGTCTGCCACACTGTGTCCAAGCTCCTAAACATTAGGTGCCCCACCGCTTGCCACCAATTGTCAGAATTCGGAGGGCCACAGGCCAAGCAGGGGTTACTGGACTCAACGGTGGGCATTGAGGCCTTTTATTCCTGGTGTTCCGGGGCCCGGCCTGCTATGGAACTTGAGCAACTGGCCCAAGTCCCCCTTCTGAGCATGACTGAGGTAGGCATGAACGAGCAGTCTAAGACTCCCTTGGGGAAAGCGTGGATACAGATTAGTGAGCATGATTCATAACTCAAAACGCAGAAGCAGCAATAAATCAATGTCCAGCCAAATACTCTTTTTATAACAAATCAAAGCATTTTATTTCTAACTCTACTGTTTCAAAAGAACGCTGCGGCCTTCAGGCAACACATTTCCTTCTTGAGGTCAGGGCTCTTGCGTTTCATTGGCAAAACCCTGTCCCACCTTTTCCATGCTATGTGAGCAGGGTTATTCTCCATTTACTGGTGGCTGTATCCAGGGAATGCTTACTAGTACACTTTAACTCAAAAGTCCCATCTGACTCTTCGATTGCAGTCAAAAGTGTCTTGGTGCCACAGTGCTCCTAGCAGTGAGTCCCCTGGGGCCCTGTAGGCCTGTCATAAGTCTAACCTGTTCCAGCAGAGAGGAAGGGTGCAGCATCTTGGATGCTGCCCCATCTGGGGGCACTCTCAACAACTCCAGTCCTACTCAGGTGAGTCGGCTGTATGCGAGCGTCGCAGCTGCTCTAGTCAGGCGCTCCTCTGAACCTACGTGGTCGTGCTCTGGTAGCGCAGTGATCAGAGGTGTTTCTGTGCTCCTCCTGCAGGGTAAGTGTCCATGCTCCCTGGGGGTGGGAGCATCGTTTGATCCACAGGGTCAAGTCAGATGCAGTCTTCATTGCTTCTGGTGACCTGGTCACCACTGCTCACAGTTCACGGGCTTTTGCTCGATCCCGGTAGTCCCTCCCTTGCAAGTGCCACACCACTGCCACACACGACCTCGACCCTTGCGGTGTGTGTGACAGTCTTTACTACAGCGGCGCCTCCTGGCATACAGGGTTGCCTCTATGCCATCGCGCAGTCCCCCCTCACCCAGCAGAAGTCTTGCAGGGGTTCCCTCACCACACAGCCTGAACCTCCCCTTCTTATAGTCCATGTCTAGACACCAAATGTGATTTAAGGTGTGAGTCTTTGAAGTTTTATGCTGGGGTTCTGGTTCTTTTGAAGTACATACTGTTCCTTTTGAAAAACCATGCGTCACAGCAGGGTAAACTCCAAAGCTGGCAGTCCCACAACACAGGCCATGAGAGTGACTAGAATTCACACCTGGATGTCAACCACAGTGATATATGAATTAAAAGGTTAATCTCGGGCTCCAAGCCCGACTCTTTATGATTCCCTTATCAGCCCCTTCTCCTTCCTGAGATGCGTCCAGGCCCCTTCCTTGTGATCTCTCACTGAATCAAAGAGCACCCTCTGAAGTGTAGAGGGGGAGCTTTGCTCTCCCTTCTCCAGTGTGTCCCAACCTGCTCACAGGTCACAAGTCTTTGGGGGGGGGCAGGGGGTATTCTTCAACCTCCACGTGTCTTCACCATGCAGACCTGGGCCTCCCAAAATGGAACCCAGATACCTTCATATAATGTACCATTACAGGCACACTTGCACTAAGTGTGTGTGCACAGCACACACACTATTCAGCAGTTACCTCCATGTATTGTGCCACCATAGACACATATACATTCAGCACACGCATTCACTCTGCGCCTACTGCGAAGTACTGTGGCCTTTCTGTGTTGCCACCTGCAGGCACACGTGCAGCCAGCACCCACATTCACATGCCTGTGCTGCACAACACTATACCCTTTATGCACTGTACTCCTCACTGGTACACATACATCCAGTACATGCTCACACCATTCATGTACTGCCTAGCACTACATCTTTCATGTTCTGTACTCCTCGCAGGTATACAAACACCCCGTACATGCACTCACCGTACACCACTGTATTATACCCTTCCTAGCCATTCATACAACCAGTGCAGAGTCGCCACCCCTGCACTGCAGAGCACTTTACATCTAACTAATGTAGGCCAAGGGTGAGTAAAGCACACAGCAGCAGAACTTTAAAAAGTGAGTGAGACTGTAGGCCTCACTTTAGTGACACAGTTTAAATAGGACCTGTTCACTCCTACTGATCACTGCACAATATGCAATCACCACCAGGCTTGTGCTGCTTAACTCCTGATGAAGGCAGTGGGTAGCCTTCCACCACTATGAGGGTAGTGCTTTTGGCGCCTCTCCTGGTCCAACAAGACCTCAGTCCGTGAGACAGGCCTATGTCATGGGTCACACACATGATCTGTGTTTCTTTAGGGCAATAAAAATCAGTATTCAGGATCCAGTCATCAATACAGTTGGGCACTCAGGACAATCGTTCACATCCATTACCACGCTTTCATATTCAGCCCATTTAGTCTCTGCCTCCTTGCAAGTGCAATCAAAAGGCTGACTGGTGCTTTCCATTTCATACCTAACTGTCTTTTGGCAACTATCTGGGCCAAATCAGTAAACTGGCTTGTAATCTGTCCCATTTAGTGGCACCACTCTCTGACACTAATAATCCGTCAGACTGTGGCATGCGATATCTGTAGAAAATCAGCCCCCACTTGCTCCTGTAAAATCTTTGTTTACTGTCTCAGGGGTTCTGTACAATCTATGTATGTAATAAAAGTGAATTAGTTGATAGCAGGCCTTCCTGGATATTCCTGGGGCATGTCGGAGTATATCCACCCAATTCCCTCTCTAATAGCTGTCTATATCCTCAGTCCATCTGTCCTTAAATGACTCTAATATGGGTTTAGTATGACATAGAAGTGCTTTACACCAGTTTATGCTTACCACTTGTAGTAACTGATTTTCAGACCTAAGTGAACACTGTTATTTTTTTCCCTCTTTCCAAGTACAGTCAAGGGCCTTCACAATCATATGGTACAAAAGGAAGTGCCCCGGTAAAGGTTACCTATCCTGTCCAGCCCATTGTCTATCCACAATTGCAATCCAGTGCAAGCTCCTTGGGTGTGCAGGACCCAGACTACCTCTGTCAGCAGTTCCGGTGCATAAGGTTCCTTCACGGAGGCGTCGTGCCCAGCCGTACTTAAACATCTGGACATGTATTTCTCTTCCTACCCCTGCAACTTAGTGAATGCCACTTTCCCTCTCCCTGCCTCCATATGAAGTCCCCAAGGATCAAGTGCTGTTTGCAGAATTAGCGCTTCATAATTACATTTGTGACGAAAAATAATACAACAGTATGGGTAATGTTACCATCTTGATGAGAGCAAGTCTGCCCACTGCAGAGGGGGATGGGGGAGGACAGTCATTCACTGGGTTGGCATACTGAGAAAGCTCTAAACTTACTCTAGTCTGCTTTTCACTTGGAAATGTCCCCAAGTTCTCCAGTGCAGTCACAGCGTTGCCGTGCCCAGCTGTGCATCGTGTACATATAACAATCTGCATTAAATGAAATGTGTGACAACTGTCAGAGTCCCCAAAATGTATCCTCCTGCTTAAGTCTACGAGCAGCATAAAGATAATCCCATCTGAAGGTATCAAACTTTCCCTGCTATTAATAGCAGAATGACTGAATCTGGATATTAGACTGTGGGCTACCTTAATACTTCAATTACCCTCCTTATGTTTATCATCGTATTTCTGCCAAGATTAAACCTTCATTGATCAGGGTGTATCAGTCTTTGCAACCTCGTTAATAGCCTGACGGCCAATACGGAACTCCATATCTTGTAATCCATGTTAAGCTTAGATAAGGATCTACAGCTAGCTACATCTTAGATGTCTCTACCCTGGCAATGCAGAGACATCACCATGGCTTATTGGGTAGTGGGAGGAAGCTAACTAACAGTGGGGCCAAACAATGAATGTGTGCAGCATTTAAAACAACCAGGAGGCTGTCGTTACACAGTACATTGCCTCTGGCCATCCTCATTACGGCCGCACTTACCTTGGCCTCCGCCACCCCTATGACTGCCTTTCTATCCTACTTGGGTCCTTTGTACAGAGTTTTGTAATAATCCACAAACACTGCACTAATTTTCCTGCTGCGGATTCACTAAGGGCCACATGTACAAAGCATTTGTCCAGTCGCAAATGGCCCGATTCGCAGAATCTGTCCATGTGCTACAGAAAAAATGCTTTTTCAGATGTAAAAAATGTAACATGCAATTCGGGAACTCGTAATTTGCATTTGCTATTCAGTACTTGGAAGAAGTGCCCCAAATACTGAATTTATATGGTATGTATTGCTGTTTTGTGACCGTATTCCGTCACATAACAGTAATACTTTACCACCATTTTAAAAGGGGTGGTAACTCATTCGCAAAAGGAAAGTGATCATCTTGGGACCCCTTCCCCTTGAGAATGGTGCAAGTATTTTTAAGAGCATGCAGTCGTCCCACGGAACACTGCCTACTCTTAAAACAAATTAAACTTAAATGTTTATTTTTTTTCCTTTTAAACATATTCCGTTTTCCTTTAAGGAGAATGGGCTAAAAAAAAAATTTTAAGTTACTTTATTAAAAAGCAATCACAGACATGGGTGTCTGCTGGCCACCATCCCTATGATGGCTGTAGTTCCAAATGGGTCGCAAGTTGTGACCTACCTCATTAATATTCATGAGGTAGGTTGGTTTGCGACCCACTAGGAATTGTAAATTAAGAAATAAATATTTCATACACTCCTATGTGGTACAGGTTTCTTCCGCTGGAGGCCCGAACTACAATTTCCTGCTCTCCTTGTGGCTGGGGGAGGCGGCAGCTGACTACACGCGACATGTAGGCACATTAAAGGCGGAGGAGATTACCGCTGCATCAGATGCGCCCGAACGCGTGCCTGCGCCAAGTGCAGGCCCGTCTACAGCCGAAGAGGCTGGGCTGGGAAACCCCCTTTGTTTATTTGGTCTTAAAGACATTAAGTTTTTCCCTCTGCATATATTATCATCTCTTGATTTACAAAATGGGTAAGAGGAAACTGATAATGAAAGCTGGTAATACTACCACCTCATACTCCATTACAAATTTCCTTTCAGGTGCAATGATTACGATAAATAGAGCAATTGTTACAGTGGAAGAAAGACTGGAGGCAACTCATCTGGCGGTCTCTGAAGCTCCAGCGACAGTGGAAGCTCCAGCAGACCCCCTTCCGGCAATATCTGACACTTCCCACATCCAATCTCTCTCAGCTGCCCCCCTTTCTCCAGTTGTAAATCTTTCCACATCAATAGTGAGTCCACCACCTGCCAAAAAGAAAAGGGGCCTGACCAAAGCATCCAGGCAATTGTAAGGTAATAAAATGGGAAGAGATCTAGCTTCGTGTGTACAGTCCACTGTGCGCGAATTAAAAATATGAAGAACATAGTCAAATTGGCCCTAGAAGGGGTAACCCACAAATTAATTCAACTTGAAATGGGTCTAATAGGTGTCTTGAACTTATTAGAGAAGCAGAATGGTACCCTAAGTCGACAAGGGCCTTGACATGGGAATGAAGTTGTAATTGAAGGCACAAGTATGGTAAAGGGGGACCCCAAAGGAGATAACCGTTTGTGTGCGACCGAGATCAGTCAGACAAGAGATAGACCATGTACACTTTAAAAGCCACCCTACTGTAAACCCCACAAAATGACCTGAATCTCCTACTAGCTGATGGTCTTCCTATGAGGAGCTTACCCTGTTAGAAGAACAAAGCCAGCAAACTTTAAAGGATGTCTTTCAGCTTTCACCAGAGGTTACACCCTACGTTTTGTTCTAAACCAAGGTTCACGGCCTGAGGCCTAGAAGTAGCAAGCCCTGGGGTGAACTTAAAAATAAAGTTGTACATTGGTTGGCACAAAGGATACCCAAGGTGAATCTGCATTTGAAGAACTTTTGACAGTAAGAAGATTCAGCTGGATAGGAAACTCGAAGATAACATCAGACGGCGACTGCATTATCTTAAACTTTAGAGACCCCTATTTGGTTGAATTTATCTTAAAAACTCTTCAATATGCAGTTACAGGGTACTCACTTGAGGAGTAACATAAAAGCAGTCCCCTGGGCTTTTTTTAAAAGACCTGAACATTTTCCCCTCCTTTAAATATAATTTCAGTAATGGACTCAACAGAATGTTAGACCTTGTTTGACTGCTAACATCACATAAAACTAATCCTGCATCTCTTAAATGGGGCTTGCCAATTTATAGAGCACGTTCGTCAAATATTTCTGAGGAAGCTATAGGTCAAGACATACTAACAGCGGAGAAGGCTTAGCAGAAATATGCAGTCTCTTGGAATGTAGCTGGAGTGGCCAGCAAACCCAATCTAGAAGACTGGATAAAATATGTGAATGAAGCACAGATTGTATCTGGGATGTGGAATTTCTATAGCCCAACGCCCGGGACATATTGTTTGGGGTCAAGGGCAACAAGTTTTGATGTGTATTTTGTCCTTGGGACAAGTAGGCCCAACCCCCTACAGTACAAACCCTTTGGCTGCCAGTTTACAGTACCACATTATGGATTAGGGAAAGGCATTGCCTGCAGTTAAGGTAATATTTGTGTCCATGTGTTAATGCTGTTGAAACTTGTATTTATGGTTCATTAATGCAAAGGCTTTATTATTAGGGTGAGCGCTCTAAGTAAATGTAAACTCAGACTGCACTACTGACAGTGGTTAGTGTATTAAAATGTGTACACATATTTTCAATGTTTAGCAATACGAGGCTATGTATACTGCTCCCAGAATGCTCTCCGATTAGATGCAAATATTTGCAGAAGCTTGAAAGCAAGATTGATTTTTTGCTTTCAAAATAAAATGTTCAGAAAAAGAATGCAAAAACATTTCGCTAAACTACTGGAAAAATGTAGGTACCATTTCTTTGCAGCATCATTTAGTAAAATGTGTTGATGTACGCTAGTATTTCCCAAAAATATTCATAATGGAAAATCAGTGTAACCAGTTTTAATAAGATTATGGGAAACATAAAAATAAACCAGCATTGGTAAAGCCAGTAGGTCTGAAAATTGTTGCTCAGCCTTTAGGTTTTGTCAAAGCGTGACTTGTTTTGGCATGGTTTTTGTAAAACCTTATTAGTGTGGGAGCTGCTGAGCCCTCACCATTATAACAAACTTTGGCAAAGCAAAAATTGTTTTGGTCTCAAAAAGCACACATTGCACAGTAGTTCCTGGCACTGAACAAAACTGTGTCGATATGCTCTTTGTGAAAGAACAGAATGCTGTCACTCACAATGAAGCTAGCCGATAGAGACAAAATTGTAATAAACACAATAGGTCATGGTTAACTCCAGACCTAATTAGGGGCCCAATTATTAAATAAAGTGCACCCATGTCCTTGTATTAAGTGCAGATATGACTTTTGTGAATTCATAAGACTTTACAGAAGTAGTGCAAGAAATAGTACTCCTAGAAAGTATTTGTGAACTGCATTTTAGCATGAGCTAATGTGCAGGTGAAGATTTGCTCATGCGAAAATCTGAGTGTTTGCAAGTTTACTTTCCCTCCAACCACTTTTTTCCCAACCCTGGAAGACGTTTTATGTCTGCCATTGTCAGGAGTAAATATCCAACCTTTCTCAGTATGGAAAATGTTAGACCCGGGATCCCTGGTTGGCTGAGGTAGGTACATTAGGCCAAATAAGGACCCTCGCTCTCACGTCAGGGAAAGGAAGGACACCTTCTCAGATAGCCCCCGCTCACCCCCTTGGTAGCTTGGCACCAGCAGCCAGGCTTATCTTCAAGGCAAATGTGTAAAGTATTTGCAATCACGCTCACAGCAACCCAATGATGGCACCACAAATGGACTCCACACGAATTTCATAAAAACGAGTATAAATGTATATAAAAGATATACGATAAGACCACACGATATAAATCCAACATATGCCCATTTGTAATAATCTTCCTGGCCGGTTGTTAGGCCAGCCAGCCCTTGTAAGTTCTGGCGATATTAATGAGCACTTCTAAACGTTCCACTGCAGTCCTAATGCAATGCTATGCAGTTCGTAATGCTAGAATCAGGCACTTTGCAATGTAGAAATAATGCAGTTCGTAATGCTAGCATCAGGCACTTTGCAATGTAAACATAATGCAATGCGTAACGCAACAATCAGGTATTTCGTTATGCAGAAATAATGCAATGCGTAATACGACAATCCGGTAGTTCGTTATGCAGAAATAATGCAATGCGTCATACGACAATCGGGTAGTTCGTAATGCAGAAACAATGCAATGCGTAATACGACAATCAGGTAGTTCGTAATGCAGAACCAATGCAATGCGTAATACACTCCAGCACCGATCACGGTGCCTCAGGCGGTCTCTCCGCCACTCGTACTGACTCGCAGTCAGCCTCTGTCAACAGTTGCCCCCACACGGGTATGGTGTAAACAAAAAGTGCAGCTCCGCACTCCGGTCCCGGTACTGCCACTCCGTTGGCAAGTACGGGCCGCGATACGAGCCGAAGCAGCGGCTCGCACTGCGAGAATGGGAGAGGCCGAGATCGTCTCCCACCGAGCCCGCACCCCGCCCCAGGCGTCGACACACGTTACCTGGGGGGTGCGACCTCGCTCTCCTCTCCTCATCCTGCGACTTGGGCCTCCGATGCAATCTTTGTGAATTCCGGGCAGTGGGACTCAGGCCCTCCCTCAACGAGGTTGGTTGGAGGTCCCGCTCTGGCAACGGCGGGCTCGGGCCGGGGGCTCGGCTCATCCGGGGCTGCCGGTCCGGGCCACTGATGCTACGAAGATCTCGGGCTGCAACAGGGCACACGCACACTGCATCGCTGAGACTCACTTGAGCTTCGGGTGCACAATCCCAGGGCACTCCTCACGAAGGTCTCAGGCTGCACGAAGCACACGCACACAGCGTCGCTGAGACTCACTTGAACTCCGGGTGCACGATAACAGGGCAATCCTCACGAAGGGCTCAGGCTGCAAAAAGCACACGCACACAGCGTCGCTGAGACTCGCTTGGACTCCAGGTGCCCACGATCACAGGGCACTTCTTATGAGGGTCTCAGGCTGCAAAAAGCACACACACACAGCGTCGCTGAGACTCTCCTGGAAACTTTTGTGTTCCTGAGTTTCCGCAACAGGGAGCGAGCTCACCTCGGGCTCTTGGGGATAAGTTACTTCCGGACACAGCACACAGCAAAGTCCTTTCAAGCAGGGGGACACGGCACACAGCAAAGTCCCTTTTAGCCTCTCCTTGGTTAAAGCAGCAAACTGCAGGACAGCCCCAGAACACACAGCAAGGGTCAGTCCTTTAGTCTCTTCAGCTGTTTCTTGCTTGGCAAAGGTTCCTCTTGACCACAAAGTAGCTTCAGTCTTGTTCAATCTTGATCAATCCATTTATCCAAAGTTCAGGGGCTTCAGCTCTCTTAGTTATACCCCTAAATGTCTTTGAAGTCTTTGGGTTCAGGGGGGCACTGACCCCTGTTCAAACCAGTTCTGGGTGCCTCCCTGCCAGTGACACCTTAATCCTTTGATAGTGGGGGGTCTGGATCCTCAATCACTCAGCAGGGGACGGAGCCATTGGTTTATGGCTGCAGCCCAGGCCTCTTCACCTCTAGGGGCTACTCCTCCCCCCTACACTACAAATGCAGGTCAGCCTGTTGCTGTCTCACCTCCTCCCCTGGGTCAAGACATTCCCCAGATCCTATCACTTTCAAATCCAGACCGTCAATCCATATCCAGGCAGAGACGCACAGAAATGTTAGAGCACAAAAACCCAGCCACTTCTAAAAGAGTGGCTTCTAAACACACAATGCAAAAACCACCTTCATAAAAAGATGTGTGTTTACATTGTGAGTTCAGGCACACTAAACTTCACCTCTTCATCTTAAGCCTTTGGGAAGATGGGCTGGAAAACATATTACACAGCCTCCCCATTTTATCCTATGGGCAAGATGGCCTTTCAACAGTGAAAAACGAAATGGAGATTATTTCACTGTCAGAACATGGTACACACCTTAGTACATGTCCTACCTTTCACATGCACTGCACCCTGCCCAGGGGGTACCTTGGACCTACATAGGGGTGTCTGATGCGCATAGAAAGGGAAGGGTAAGGTCTGGCAAGTGGGTGCACTTGTCAGAACAACAGGGCAGTTTAACAAGCTGCGCGCAGGCACTGCAGTGGCAGGCCTGAGTTCCCTCTTTAAGGCTACTTGTGTGGGTGACACAATTTGTGCTGCAGGCCCACTAGTAGCATTTGCATTACCAGCCCTGGCACACATAGTGCACTTTACTAGGGACTTTACTAGTAAGGCAAACATACCAATCATGGACAACCAATTACCATTACACTTTATACAGGGAGCACTTGCACTTTGACACTGATTAGCAGTGGCAAAGTGTCCAAAGCATCTAAGTTGGCAACACCATGTCAGAAAAAAAGGTCTAGGGGGAAAGCAAAAAGTTTAGGGAACTTTAGCCAAAAAGGGCCAAGTCCAACAGGAAAAGATTAGAGAAGAGTGTTTGAAAACCATTCAAACATGCAAGTTAGTAGGTTTGCACAGACTCACAAGGTCATTCCAACACTGGAACTCTTGCTTACCATTACCTTCAGCCCTAGTTTGTAGATCTGCGGAAACGTAGAAACATAAGGGAATTGCTAGTATTCAACCCTACATTCAGCCCTGGCATAATCAGAGAGGCTATTTCAGAGCTCTTACATAATGAGATTGCTGCCATAATTTGCCGCCGCATCACATGGCACAAAAGGGACAAGTGGATTTTGTTACAGGACAAGTAGATTTATGAAGCAACCTGCCCCATGGACAAGCAGATATTTTATTAAATTCCATACCCCTGTTGTATGCATACAAGAAACCTGTCTTAACACACTTGATGTCGACGGGTCTACATCCTTTTATACTGCAACCACCCAATCCAATAGGGGTAGGGCTAAAGGAGGGCTTCTTTTACTGGTCTCCACTAGAATACCATTTAGAGTAACTAACTAGAAACATTTTATTGTCATTATATTACCAATTTGTGCTACTAACTTTGGATGGTAACTCCGACATCCTAGTAATTAATTTTTAGAATGTACTTGATTCTTCAAGGTCTGAAGTGGTTAAAGCTCTGGAAAAACATATGGATCACTTCATCTGTCATCATTCAAAGGATGTTTATATGATCTGGGCCGGTGATTTTTATGCCACTAAATGTCCTTTTTCTTCTAAACAGGTGTGTGGCCTTATTGACAATAAGGGTAATGATACTGATCATTTTAGACATTGTCCATATGGAACAGCTTTAAATTATATAATGTTTTAATATGACCTACACATATGTGACAGTTATTGTTCCAATTATGATCTTCAACCCCCAAACATTATTGGAAGAGGAGGTAATAGTAAAATTGATCATATTCTTACCTCTGAGAGTGAAAGGATTACATCCACTAACTATCAGGTGGGGTAAAATTGTATTAGTGACCGTAACCCAGTCATTTTGACAACACAAATTAGGCTGCAACCAATAAAATAGACAGGTAAAATATCAAATATGACCCGAGTTGGGCAGAATGACGTTTAAATGAAATGGACAGGAGTGAGCCCTTGCAAATTCACAACAGATTTACTAACTACGAATGTAGATCACTTTCTAATTGCCTTCCCCAGGAGGATGATCATGAGCAGACATTGGAAGCACATATATCCATCTCCAACTCTATAATCCAATTTCTGACTAGGATGTCCAAGGATAAGGCGATCGAGAGCAAAGGCTGGTTTAACCTTATTAAATTGCTACATTCATGCCTTAGGGACTTAGTTGCTATTGGAACCAGTAGGACCAGATATAAAAGGGCAATAAATGACAGAAAAAGAGCTCCAAGAAGAGGCCTGGGAAAAATTAGTTCAGGCGGCAGGGCCGAAGGATACTTTATTCTGGAAAACAATAAATCCCCCTCTTTTTAGAAATAAATCTGGGCCTAATCTTGAATCTTCAATTACAGCAGGCTGGGCGGATCATTTTGCTTCAATTTTATTAATTGAATATAAGATCAGATACAGAAACTGAGACTTGCTGAGATTGCTTAGCATTGGAACAGGCCTATAAAATTGTCTTGATAACACACATTAAAAATACCATAAGGGGTCTTGACAAAGCAGATCAGGATCTCTGGAAATATCCATAGAATATAGTAGGGTACTCCAAAAAGGATCTGAAATTATGTCTTGGGATGACCGGCTCCCTGTGAGCCGGTCAAAGACTTCCCCTTGTGCCATACTAGCTACCATTTTGGTAGGGAGCCAGCTGTCTAGTTGTTTGGTGGGGGATGTCCCCACACTATTTAATGTGATCCGGTTGGCAGACATGCCAATGGTGCACTCCTAAGGCAAGCCCGTATGCGCCCAGCCCACACTCAGCACCTGCTATGCTGCCCCTTCCAACCTAACTCAGGGTCCATGCCTAGCCTACTCTTCTTTTGAACTTCTCGTTACTCTCTGGATCCCATTGCGGAGGTATGTGTTTAATTCCGGGCAACACCTCAAACCCCCACCCCCTTTGTTTTTGTCTATCTTTCTTGCTTCCTCCCAGGACCAGAAAGGTCAGAAGGTTACTTGTACATGCCATCCCCGTTCACTACCTAGGAAGTCTGGGAGTTCTTTAGTGATACGGGCAGCGCTGGTTGACATGAACTCCTTCATGAAAATGCTTTGCACATTGTAGACCTACTCAGCGAGGAACAGTTTGATATTCTATTCCTTACTGAGACTTGGATGTCGGATAGCTCGGCTCCTGACATCGCAGTGGTGCTCCCTAGAGGACACACTATCCTGCAATGTGATAGAGTAGGAAAGAGGCGGTGGTGTAGCTATTGTTTTTAAACAGTACCTAAAATGTGTTGTTCAAACTAATAGAGCTCCAGGGGGCAGAATCGCTTGATTTTTAACATTATCAGCCAAAAAATCCCTGGGCTATGCTGGAGAGTTTTTGTTAACACTGGAGGAGTGTTTATCTAAATACCTTTTGGAAATTCCGCAACTTTACGATCTTAGGGGACTTGCAGCTACATCTGGGTAAGGTCTCAGACCAACAAGGTCGATCACTACTCGAGAACATAGCCTCTTGGAAGGTCATATCCTCAACCATATTTTTTCAAATTGCCAGGTTGTTGTATTTGATAATAAAGGGATTGATTGGTCAGACCACGCCATTATTCACTTCGCATGGAAGGTAGAACAGGGTCTTCTAGGCAGAAGACTCATTCAGTCTTTACCCTTTAGGACCTGGACTAAAGTTTCTAGTTCAAATTTAGTGTCCACCCTCTATGTGATAAAACACCGCTTATGAGTGAAGATATTGAGGTTGATTCGCTGGCTGTGTACGCCTTGTTGTTGCACATGGCTAACACTGTTGCTCCTATTCAGGAGAAATCAGTCTTTTCTAATAGCAGACTTCGTTCTATTCCATAGTTTAATGAGAAACTCTGGGGGCTGCATAAATAGAGTAAAAGATTGGAAAGAGTTTGGAGAAAGAAGTACTTGCTTTCAGAGAAGGAACAATACAAAAAAAGTGTTGAATAATCATCATAGGTCAATTAAGAGGGTCCAAGCGGATTTGTTTTCCAAATCAAATTGCTGAATCTGGCAACAAATTGAGAGACCTCTTTAAGATTGTCAAAAAGTTCTCCCAAACTGATGCTCTCCGACAGCTGCTAGAGGCTTCACCAAGCTGTGTTCACAACTATCTGATTTCTTTGATGATAAAATTGAGGGCATTGTGGATACACTTAATATTGCAGTTAGAGATGGTTCTTTTGACATTGGCTGGTCGGAGGATCCACTAGCGATTCCATCGAAGGCCTTGCTCTGCTCACTGCCAGAGTATGCTCCTATTTCTTCAGAGGAGTCTGAGCAGACCTTAAAAGCATGCAAGTCTGGCGCGCCGGATGACCCGTGTCATCCTCGTAGCCTCTTTTTTTTTTTTTTTTTTTTTTTTTTTATTGTTTTTCAAACAAACATTATATCAAAAGCATCCATATATGCAGTAGGTGATACATTACCAGCGTGTCATCGCTTCAGGCAATCAGTACATTAGTCCAGATCGCATGGCACAGCAAGACATAATACATTAGTTACAGAACGTCATAAAGGCAGAGGACATTGCATCAATGCAGTATACAATATGTGCGAAATGTTGGCCATGATTTCTTTACAGTGTTAGTGTGCTATTGCCTATACTAGTGTTAAGCTAAACCATACCAGAATGCATTACGTTTAGTATACAGGCAGTATCTCTAGCCCTCACATGGGTGGGTCCTTCTATTGGTGGTGCGCGCTCTGTGCTCCTTAAGGGGAAGTCACTGCCGTGCTGGCCTTTGGGGTCTCACTTGGGTGTTGCAGCAGATAACATTTTAAGGGGGCCCAGATATCCCTGGGTCTAGAGGCTCTAGGCAGCAGTTCCGCATATGTGGTGAGTTGATCCTGGCAATACACCAAGTCATCAAGCCAGACCTTGAATTTGGGTGCCCTCCCCCTGCCCCATCTGCAGGCCACCCGTCTCTTAGCCATGAGTAGCGCAAGGGCCACATATTTACGATGCGTCGCCTGTACTGGTTGGACGTAGCCCAGCAAGGCCGTCAACGGTGTTGGTTCAATGTGTGTGTTCGTCATCAGATCCAGAGCGTCAAAGACTTGCCCCCAGAATTCATTCACCCCGGGGCATTCCCAAGCCAGGTGCAAAAAGTCTGCTCCTGGAGCTCTACATCTGTCACATCTATCCGAGTCTCGCAGATGGTGCCTGTGCATTTTGGCTGGGGTGTAATAGTCTGTGAAGAAATTTATAGTGTATGATACGCAGCCTGCTGCTGGCCGAGACCCGCTCAGTCTGCAAGCAGCAATGCTCCCATTGGTCATCCGTCAGGGCAAGACCCAGCTCCTCACTCCATCGTGTGCGGGACAGTGTGACCGGCAATTCCCTCTGTGTATGCACTGCTCGATATATAAGGGATACAAGTCGTTTTGTCGTTGTGCTTTTAAGCATTAGTTGTAGTGGTGCTAGCACCTGAGGCTCCGCGGGGAATTCCGGGGTAATAGACCGGACTCCCTGTCTTAGGCGAATATATAAAAAAACGTCGAGTGGGGTCTGTTGCAAGTCCTGGAAAACATGCTCAGCTGTGCGGAATTGGCCATTTTGATATAAATCCCCCCAGGTATTAATGTGCGTGCGCTCTCTAAAGTTGTGGAATATTATTTCTTGGAGGAGAGGCATGCTTGGATGATAAGTGATGGGTAGTAGTGGGGAATAAAGCATGGGGACGTTCAGCATGCATCCCATGCGTTGCCATGCTTTAGTTGTACAGTTGATAGTGGTCGGCGTCTTAACCCTAGTGCCGGCTATGTCGTAAAATGCTCCGTCTATGGGAATGGGGTGTGCAAGCCAGTGTTCCGCCGCAACCTGTGGCATATATCGTGGCTGCTTCACCCAGAACCATGCAAAGTGAGCTTGTGCACTAATGTAATATAATTCGAGATTTGGTATGCCGAACCCCCCCTGGGAGTATGGTCTGGTAAGCACATTCCACTGCAATCTTGGTTGCTTACCCCCCATACCAGTCGCGTCAGCTCAGATCTGAGCGTATTAAAGAAGAATGCCCCTGAATAGTATGGTATGTTTAAAAACAGATAGAGCAATTGGGGAAGTATCACCATTTTAATTAAGGATGCTCGTCCCGCTATGGAGAGGGGTAGTGTAATCCAGCGGGTCACGTAGTCTGTTATGCGAGTCATTGCGTTGCCATAATTTAGGCGCATCAATTCGTCTCTGTCCCTAGTGACGCGGATTCCCAAGTACCGCAGCTCTTCCTCGCACCATTCTAAGGGATAATCCAACGGAAAGCGGACTGTTGCTGTTGTCAAAGGGAAAATACAAGATTTCCCCCAGTTAATCTGAATCCCCGATAGTTTCCCAAAAACGATAAATTCCCGAAGTACTGGATTTAAATTATGTTGTGGGTCACGGATATATAGGGTGATATCATCGGCGTATAGGGATATAAGTATTTGCCGCATATTGCACCGTAGAGCCTTGTCATTGTGATGTTGCCGCAGTTTCGCCGCCAATGGCTCCACTGCAAGAGCAAAGATCAAGGGGGACATCGGGCATCCCTGCCGGGTGCCCCTGGTGATCTGGAATGTCTGGGATGTGTGTCCATTCATGAGCACCTTGGCAACCGGTACTTGGTATAATAATTTAATCCAGGAAAGGAAAAGGGGTGGGAAGCCCATCCGCAACATGACCCCAAAGATATAGTCCCATTCAATTGAATCAAAGGCCTTAGTGGCATCCAAGAAGATGGCAGCTAGGGGTAGGTCGGGTGAGACATTATTTAGAATAGCAAACAGGGTTCTCAGATTATGAGAGGTAGCTCTCCCAGGCACAAATCCCGACTGATCAGGGAGGATCAGCTTTTCCAGCAACAGGCTCAATCGATTAGCGATGAGTTTGGCTAATATTTTGGCATCACAATTAAGGAGGGACAGTGGCCTATAGGAATCGCAGTGTTGAGGCGACTTCCCTGGCTTCAAGAGCGAGACAATGAGAGCCTCCCTCATGGATGCCGGCAGGCAGCCAACCTCTAGCGATTCTTCATACACCTCGCGTAAGATAGGGGCCATAAGATCTATATATGTTTTGTAGAATTCTATAGGGATGCCGTCCATGCCCGTGGCTTTCCCTGATTGCATGCTCATAATAGCTTCCCTGACTTCGTCCAACTCGAATGGGGCACATAAAACTTCTCGTTGTGCGTCACTCAGCCAGCCCAGTGTCACATCCCCCAGATAGCTCTCTAGGTCTAGGCCGTCTGTTCTATTTGTGGTATATAGGCGAGCGTAATGACGTGTAAAGGCATTAAGGATATTGGTAGTGTCACGGTATACCACCCCATCTGAGTCCTCGAGTTCCAATACATAGTTTGAGTGGCGAGGCTTCCCAATCGTATTCGCTAGCGCCCTACCAGGCCTCTCTCCCTCTCCGTAAGCGCGGGCCACCCAGAATCTACCTCGAAATCTCGTTTCCCTCTGCGCTGTGTCCATATAATCCGTAAGCGTCTCTCTAAACTTGATTTGAGCGGGGTTGTCCGGGCCTGCGGCCAACCTCTCCTCCAGGGTCTTAAGCTCTGCTTCTAACTTGTGTAGTGTATTAGTTATGTATTTAAGGACACCCGATCCCTTGGATATGCAGAACCCTCGGAGTGTAACTTTGAATGCCTCCCAAATGGTTTCTACATTGTCCACCGACCCTTTATTTCTCTAAAAAAAAAAACGTATCTCCTCCTGCAGCTCTTCCTGAAAGACCGTGTCTAGCAAAATGGGAGCATGTAGTCGCCAAGGACTGCGCGGTGCACCGAATTCTGAGGAGGATAATGTGAGTTTTACCGGGGCGTGATCTAAGTAAGTTCTGGCCAAGTGCTGTACCCGAGATATGGCTGGGCCCAGTCCCCGGGACAGAAGCCAATAGTCTAATCGCGCCCACGACGCTGCCTGTGCTGTGTAGTGTGTTCCCTCTTGTGCTGCGGGATGCGTATGTCTCCAGGCATCTATTAACTGGTAGGTGGCTATGGTGTCTTTTATAATCGCACGTGCTTTTGTGTAGTGGTGAGGAGCGGGGTGTGACCTATCCAAATGCGGGTTGTATGTAACATTGAAATCCCCCCCCCCCCCCCAAATAATGTGACTGGAGCCTATATCAAATATTTTAGCCCATAATGTGGTGTAAAACTCCGGGGCATCTACGTTCGGTCCATAGCAACAGGCCAAAGTCACTGTGACAGTCCCCAGTCGCCCCCATGCCAGACAGTATCGTCCCTGTGAGTCCCAGGTGGAAGGGTATCTGTTTTTTTATGAGTATGGCCACTCCCCTCGCATAGGAGGAATAAGAGGAAAAGACTCTGTGGTCCGCCCATTTGCTTGCGAAATTATTTGGTTTCTGAGATGCAAAATGTGTTTCCTGTAACATAGCTATGTGCACTCTATGCCTGTCCAAGTAAGCTAATATGTGTCTCTTCTTCCTCGGGTCCCCTAAGCCCCTAACGTTCCACGTGAGAATATTCAGTTGCTCGGAGTCCGCATCAGCCATGCATCTGGATATCTGCCATCAACTTGCTCAACTTGCTCAACTTGCTCTGCATCCAAGGGATGCAGTTCAGTCTATGTGCCTGAATACAATCTAATATTTTATTCCACTTGGGATGCTCAAACGCTAACTTGCCAGCTGCCCACACTAAACTATCAGAGTGGGCCTCTTGTTGTGTGAAGGCCATGTACAAACCACAACATTCCCCTCGTGTTCCCTCCCCCACCCACTGAAGCAACCCCAACTTGCCAGAACTAGACGCCCGCCCTCCCCAGACCCCAACCTGGACAAGAACAAACCCGTAGTCCCTGTATGTAACAGGCAGTGAACAAAACCGGGGGGATTCCCTTTGGGGGCCATCCCTAGGTGGCTACACAGTAATCCCTCACCCCCAGAAACCCCCTCAGGTGAAACAATCGGGTTCCGGAGGGCAGAGGGTGCCCGGCGTCTATTATATATGGCTCAATGTAGCCCAACATACAGTTACCTCTTGTGTTCTGTGGTGCATGGCCTACCTCCCAACCAGTAACATGACACAAATCAACATGAGAGTTTGTAATGACTGTGAGGTTGGCCTCAGTGTGGGTCGTCCTCCGCACCAGTCAACGCAGAGGATTGTGCTGCCGCCACTTCCCCATCAGTACAGTTCGTTCGCCGTATATGTTTGAGGAATTCCTCCACCTGCTGCGGTTTGACGAAGAATCGTTGCCGGCCCTGGTGTGTAACCCTAAGATGCGCTGGATATAACAACGCATAGTCAATTTGTGCCTTTCTCAATTTGGTCTTGACGTCCATAAATTTCCGTCTCTCTTCCTGGACTGTAGGCGTGAAGTCTGGGTAGATGGAAAAAGTATTTTCCCGTCATATGAGAGGGTCTGCTTGCGTCTTGCTGCGCTCAAGGCCACATCCCGGTCCCTGTAATTCAAAAGTCTCGCTATTATGGGACGTGGAGTTCCACCCGGCGGCGGGCGCGGCCCGAGAGATCTGTGAGCCCGCTCTACAATAAACTGGGTTGAAAAGGATTCAGCACCTAGAGCAGCCACCAGCATTTTTTCCACATATTCTTCCATTTTTCCAGTGTTGGTCGATTCTGGAATGCCAAGCACGCGAATATTATTGCGCCTACTGCGCGCTTCTAAATCTTCGTTTTTGGCTGCGATCAGTTTTAGGAGTTTGTCCATGTGGTTAAGTTGCGTGACATTCCTAGCTGTTGTGTCCTCTGTGTCCGAGATGCGCCGCTCTGTTTCCTTGATACGGTCCTCGTGACCCTCCAATTTGTGTGCTATGGCGTCCATGCGCGACGACATGCGGTCAACTTTGTCCACAATAGTGGCAAACCCTTGCCGGACCTCTTGCAGGATGCTCTGCACATCCGCAGTGTGTGCAGCCGTGTCTCCCCGTGCCTCCCCGCTTCCCTCAGGGTCGCGATCCTCCTGGGCGGCTCGGGTTACTTTTTCCCCGCCTCGAAGTTCAGTTTCGGTTGCCTGGTGTCTGGTTTCCCCATTATGGCACCTATATATGGCGCAGCCAGTCGTGTCCCCGTCTGTCGTCCAGTGGGGTTGGCTCTTCCGGGCCCACGGCTCTTCCGGGCACACGGCCGTTAGCAATCAGCGCCCAGTTTTAAGGCCCATACACCGCCAAGGCAGCGCAATGCAGGGGAGGCACCGCCAGTGTTACCAGAGCAAAGTCAGCAGGGCCAGCCTCGGGGCGTTGTACCCGGACACACCACACACAGCGATCGCATGTCTCAGCGACTCAATGGCGCCAAGTCAGACCCACACATCGCTTAGTTCAAACTGTCTCGTGGCATTACCTCGGAGGCAGGAGCCGGACATCTTCCGCAAGGGATCTACTGCACCCACAGAGTTCTCCTCCAATAATAATGCCGCATTCCGAGGGGGTCCCTCCAGCCACAATCACCCAGGGTGCCTGTAGACCCTCTTCTTCTCACCACAACATGGCGGTTCCCCAGCTGTAAAATGGCGCCAAGTCGGGGGGGGCTCCAGCCGCGTATAACCTCCCAGCGGGGCAGCGTTAGGATTAAGGCTCCCCTTCTCACCTCAGCATGGCAGTCGGGTCAGGCGCGGCATCCCAGATCCCCAGGCAGGCAGCGGGGACCCGCAGCAGCGTTCTCGTAGGGGTCCCCTGCTGAACAGACTCATCAGCGCCCGGCAGTAGTCTTCCGAGTGCAGCGCAGCAGCACTTGCCTTTGTAGATGGGCAGCGCGGGCAGATGAAAGCCACCGATCAGCGCCCGTGTGCCGTGTTTTTCTGCGGAGACTGTGGTCTGAGCGTAGGCCCCTGCTCCCAGTCAGCCTCGGGCAGGCCGCTGCCCACGATTCGCCGCTCTGCTCTCCGTCTATCTTCCGCCAGTCGAGTCCATCCGCATTCGCCGTACCTCGGGGCCCGTCACTGCCAGATGCCTCACATTCACGATCGCTGCATGGAGTTCTAGGGTGCGAGTTCCGAATCCGCCGCTCCCGCTTCGTCTCGTGGCCTGGGTGCCGCCAGCGCAGCCGCGGCTTCAGTTAATCTCGGCCGCCGCTCTACACACCCCCTTAGCTCCGCACTGCATCTCGGCCAGTATTTGTCGACGCCGTATCAGGGGCAGGCTTACTCCGATTCTCCTGTAACTTCCAGCGAGTCTGCCGGAAGGTGATGTCTTCTAGTTGGCAGCTTTTCCGACGCTTAAGAGGCCATTGAGCAGGATAAGTGGCAGGATATATTCACCGGGCTGCAGGAGCCTCACACTTGTGCGGCCATCTTGCGTGTGCGCCACCTAGCGCCCCCCATCCTCGTAGCCTCCTTGCTTAGTTGCACTGCCATCAATGCCATCCTTAATCTTCTTTTAATAGCTCCAACAGTTTGGCTAGATGTTGGAAACAAGCCAAATTGATTCCCTTATTGAAAAAGTAATCTGCTGATCTATTTTGGCCACCTTCAGACCTATCTCTCTATTGACGACTTTCTCCAAGATACTGGAGAAGCTGATCAGTCGGCAATTGTCTAATTATTTAGAACAAGGCCAGCTGCTGCATCACTCTCAGTCAGGTTTCTGACCCTGTTTTAGCACGGAATCCACCATTAGTGGAGGTTACTGACCCCAGTATGCGGTGGTAGAGCAAGGTTAACTGGTTGCACGCATTGTTACTTCTAGGTTTATCCGCAGCCTTTGATACGGTGTCCCATCCCATTCTCTTGCAACGGCTGGAAAATATAAGCATAAGTGGATCCACACTGGCCTGTATTCGCTTGTTTCTGTCCAACAGAAGCCAGTCTGTTTGGATGTCTCTTTATGCCTCTGATCCCAACCATTAAAGTTCGGTGTCCCTCGGTGCTCTGCCCAGAGTCCAACGCTGTTCAATATATACATAACCCCCTTGGCTGAATTGGTGGAATCTTTCGGCGTCCAGATTGTGACCTACGTTGATGAAACTCAGATCTTCCTTACTCTCGATAGAATCTCACCAAATGCCTTCAGCAGATTTAAGACCGGTTTGACTGCCATTTTCCATTGGATGCGCCACAGCAACTTGCATTGTAATACGAGCACAATAGAAAGCTTATTTGGCACACCTACCCCCACCTAGGAGGGCGAAATTTGGCCCACATTTTCCCACCTTCGCCAGCCCCCGCCACCATTGCAGAAAATTTAGGAATGAAGCTTGATAATCAAACTTCTTTTGACCCACATGTGGATGGTGTGGTGGGTTCCTGCTTCAGACTTCTAAATCTAAAGAAATGTTTATACTTGCTGCATACTCAGTTTCAGAAGATGGTCATACATGCTCTTATCTCTCGGCTTGACTATGCTAACTCTCTTGACTGGGGTCTAACGGCATATTAACTCAGTAGACTTCAGTTGGTACCGAGTGCAGCTGACATGCTTTTATTAAAGCTTCCTAAAGCTTCATACTCGCTAACATCTTAAGGAGCTGCACTGGCTCCCGATTGAGAGAGTACGGTTTAAAGGGCTCATGTTGGCCAAAGAGCCTTCCATCAGGCAGGTCCTTTATACTTGGCCCATAGGATTGCTCCATACCATCCGGTAAGAACCCACTGCTTCTCCGACGCTGTGCTGGTAGTTGTGCCATGGATCAAGAGGAAATTAATGGGTGATACCTCCTTCTCCTTTCTCACTGCCAGAGCATGGAATGCCCTACCCGTTCATCTTCGGGCTTTGAAAGATGAATTTTTTTCAAATGCAACCCTCAATCCTGGCTGTTTAAATCGACATATTGGTAACTGTCTCGGTTGCAGGTATTCGAGTCTGTCAGCGCAGTGACATACTGAGCAGGTATGCATGCTACAAAACCTCTGATTGATTATCCATACAGCAAGGGATTCTGGATGATTAAACTAAATCTACTGTGAGGAGTTATATGTCACTATATAAATGTCCTGAGTTTCAATCTTATATTAGTTTGGTCTCTAACTCGCACCATAGATATATCTTAACCCAATTCCACTTTTCTATAATTCATTATCTCGTTGCATTTCCAAAGAGTGGAGTTTGGGGCCCCACGACCTTTAAATGCCCTTGTGATAAAAGATCTGTGCAGTCAACTATTCACATACTTTTTTGTAGATTCTACCATGCACAGAGGAAACAATATCTAAAAAAAATATTTTAAAAGACAATTAGTTTGACTATCGTGAGGCATTTCAGCATTTGTTTGATCTAAAAGATGCTACTGTATGCCATAATGTAGCAAAGTTTTTTAATAATGTGTTGCATACAAAAGGAAATCTTTGATTTACTTGGAAACTGAGGATGTTTAGCTTCTGTAACCTTTTTTTCTTTGATTCCATAGAATCGGGGCTAATTGAACTTTGCTATGACAAGTATATTATCGGGATTCTTTATTTAGTATTTTAATACAAATACCATTTAACCTATGTATTTATGCACTCTGCTTCGTTACCCAGATGCAGATATCCTGTTATAGTTATTACATTTTAAATTATATTAACTATTTCGTGATGTAGGGGGCGTGGCTTGGGCAGCCGCGATGGCGGACGTGTGAGTGGAGCTCCGGCAGACAGCCCGAACAATCGGCAGTTACAGGTGTGCCGGTGGTCCCATATTGCCGGGGCGGTCTGGTGGACAATGAGGAGCCCCCACACCTATCCCAGATAAGACTGGTGCAATGGGGATGCGAAATTGGGACGGGACTGACGAACGGGCGGGCCGAGACAAAATGGTGGCGCCCAGCTCATAGGTCCCCGCTACGGAGAAGATGAGATCCGCGGCCCACGTCAGGGAGCCAGCACCGACCTCGGGGTCAAGTGCAGAGTAGAGCCAGCGGACTGTTGTGGGACCACACAGCAGCAGCGGGAACCACCCGATGCGGGGCACTCTGCATTGGAGGTCTGTTTACCAAGATGGCGGCGCCCGTAGATATGGGAATAGCTCCGTGACCCCTCCGACGCCGAACAAGGAGCTCGAGGCGGACATCAACGGAAGCAGCGGCAGCTCAACGCGGCTGATTAAGGTGAATGCCTGGGTTAAAGCCACCAGCTAAGGGGTCGGCATTCCACCTGCGCGCGATTGCGGGGAACTGCCCCCAGAAGCTTGGAGTGAGACTGGACTCCCGCTGGGGGATCGTAGGCCTACACGCAGTGGCACCCGATCCAAAAGACTGCGGAGTGGAGGCGTTGCAGAGGCAGGCTCCCAACATAGGCCCTAAGCCCCTACGTGGGGGGGGGGCAGAAGCGGGGCCCGGTGGCGAGGGAGACACCGCCGAGCGCATAGGTTGTGACAGAGGCATCAGGAGGACACTTTCTGGCCCCAGGAGCGGGTTGGAACACGGCGGGGGATCAGGGGGCCCTTTACTGCCGCAAGAGAACCGGAAACCCCAAACCGGCAGACGGGCGGAAACACCCCCTGCGCTCTGCATCCACCAAGACCACGTCACATTTCATATAATGACGGGGCGAACACCGATCGGTCCCCCGACTGACTGGTCACAAACCATGGCGTGTTGCTGTGCCCCTCATCGCTCGCAATAAGGTACCCCTTAAAAGGATCAACAGAGGGTCGCGGGGGATTCAACCGCCCTGCTACCCTTCTGGACTCACTGAGACGGGCTTGGCGATTGGCGCCAGGACCCGAGGCGCGGTGAGTGAGGGGAATGGTGGTGCATAACGGAGAAGGCGTGCGTGCGGTGGTGAGACTGAGGAACAACCACGAAGAAGAGGGTAGCCGATGCACCTCAAAAACCGAGGGGACCTGTATAGGAGAACGTACTATTGTGATACACGCGCCGCCACCGGAGGGTGTATAGCGAGCCAAGGCACCGCCAACAGTAACATCCTTAGTGACTTTAAGAATGGGTCGACAGCGCGTAGCCGGGAACCCGCAAACACCAGCCCACACAAGACGATCTTCCCCGTCAATGAAACACTCCAGAGCGGAAGAGGACGCCGCGACACCAGCATCAATGTCCGACAAACTAGACAAGGTATTGGCGGCAATCGAACACTCCGGAGTAACAATAGAAGACAGATTTGGAGCATTAGCCACAGATTTTAAACTGCTTAGAGATGACCATCGGAAATTGGCGGATAGAGTGACGCAAGGAGACAAAGCCCTCAAGAATATAGAACCCCAAATCAAAACAGGAAACATTGACTGAACTTCAACGCAGGGTCAAGACCCTGGAAGAGAAAACGGACGATTTAGAAGGCCGCTCCCGATGGTGCAACATCCGGGTGGTCAATTTACCGGAAGGAGTGGAGGACCCTAATCCTGTCGAGTATGTGGAATCATGGCTCAAGTCGTTCACTCCGGTCTCAGAACAGACTCCGTGCTTCTCGGTGGAAAGAGCACACAGGGTGCCAGCACGAAAGCCGCCGCCAGGAAATCCGCCTCGACCTCTCCTACTAAAACTCCTGCATTTTCGGGATAGGGACGCAGGGCCCGATTCACAGAACTAACTTAAGACAAAATCCTAAACTTACTACCATTTTGGTATTCACAGAAGGCACTTACTCATCAATGAGTAAGTGCCTTCTGTGAATACCAAAATGAGTAAGTGCCTTCTGTGAATACCAAAATGAGTAAGTGCCTTCTGTGAATACCAAAATGGTAGTAAGTTTAGGATTTTGTCTTAAGTTAGTTCTGTGAATCGGGCCCGTAGTGCTCAGAGCAGCCCGACAAAAAGGGCCCATACAGGTCGAAGACAAGACAGTTATGATATTTCCGGATTACTCCCGAACAGTGCAACGACAACGCGCATCGTTCTTAGAAGTCAAATGCTTGCTTCGAAAAAAAGGAATTCAATACTCCCTGCTCTTCCCGGCGCTGCTTAAAATAATGCATGAGGGACGCACCATCTTCTTTGCGACCCCCAAGGATGCATATGACTGGGCGGAACTGCATCTGCAAACAGGGAAACTTCGAGCTGCCCCTCACGATAAACGAGGCCCCAAAGGCAAACATCAACAGTCGAACAGAGCGACGCAAGAGCAGTCCGCACCCCGCACAGAGACACCAGGGAGGGGCCCCCCAAACCTTGAACAAATTATCAAGGAACGTCGGAGAGCCCTGCAAGCAGCGGCAGAAATAGGGCCTACAGTGGGAAGCTCGGATGGCGAGAGGGGCCCTCACATCTTCACCTCTGAAAATGAAGTAGACTATACCAACACGTCCCGAGAAGGCTCGGTAACCCCGCCAGAGGTGACCCCACAGATTGCGGACACTATCATTTAATAAGTATACTATGCTGTGGTAAGATCTGTAATGCACCACACACACCCTACTACAGTCCAAGTGGGAGTTACGGGAACACGTGCGCCCCCCCCCCCCCCTGCCACTTTGGGTTGACTCTGGGTAGAATACCACGATATGATAGCGGGGCAACGGTATACATAGACGGTGAGAATCGCCTGCACCGTGCACAACTCACTGGTCACCTAGGGCGTACCAGAATATACATCACCTACACTCGAAGTCACGACCCCCCCTTGGTTAAAACGAATTAACGTTAACACAGTATGTCTAGTTTGGACGTACCGTCACGTGCGTTAGGTCCTCAAAGTTGGGAACGTGATCCCCCTGTTGAGTTCAATCCCCCCTCTCCACAGACCCTTACACGACCGGTTAACAGCACCATACAGGCGGGTAGCACTGCGCTTTCTATGTGAACACTACCTTGATGGGGAATCACTGGGCACCCTGGTCCGGCCGGGACATGTCACACCAGTCCTCACAGACACCGCGACATGGCTACCAGAGTAAAGGCTACAGATGTCAGCCTATTGACGTTGAATGTTAGAGGCCTCCATACACCAAGCAAGTGTTATGCGGTTTACTCCTACACCAAACGTCAAAACGCACAGATCGCTCTCTTGCAAGAGACACACTTAACTGTACGAGAGATAGACAAACTACGGGCCAGATGGCGTGGAATTATATATGCCACGTCCTATTCTGCCTATGCGCGAGGGGCACTGATCTGGGTCATACCAGGAACCCCATTTCAAGAACTCTGGAGAACAGTGGACAAAGAAGGGAGGTATACGTTCTTGGAGGGCCTCCTAGATGGGCAGCCAATACTTCTGGGTAGTATATATGCCCCAAACACCGAACAAGACCGGTTTTGGGACCACCTGACAGGAGTCCTTGCCCAATTCACATCCATACCATGGATATTGAGGGGCGATTATAACTGTGTATTGAACCTCGCCCTAGACCGATCCCACCCCCACCCGCACACTCGCCTGCCCACAAGCAAACAGAACGTTACCAAACATGGGTCACACATTGGGCACTCACAGACGCATGGAGAGATAGTCATCCGCAAACCAGACTATACTCGTTCCACTCCATCCCACACAATCTACGGGTAAGACTAGATAGATTTCTTTGCACAGCATCGCTAGTCCCCAAAATTCAGCATGTCAATTACCTAGGCCGGGTCCTTTCCGACCATGACGCCCATATACTAAGACTACAATGGAGACCCCCCACCAGTACCCACCTGGAGATTACCACGGGATTGCCTGACAGACCAGCCTTTCAAACATGACCAGGGGCACAGCATACAAGAATACTTCTCTAATAACGCGGGAACGGCGACGTCCAAATTAATATAATGGGATGCATTCAATGTAGTAGCCCGGGGAGAGTGTATCAAACAAATAGGGGTAAAAAGGACACTGGAACGAGCACTGACACAAGCTGAAATGACGCTAGCAACCCTAACAAAAAAGGAAGATGAGAGCAGGGAGACTATAGCTCAGGTAGTGGAAGCGAAAACAGCCCACGCAGCCGCTGCTTCAGACCTGCGCAGATACAACTTTAGGGCATACGCAACTAGGGTACACAAGGAGAGGGATAAAACAGGAACACTACTAGCTTGGCTAGCTAGACAGTGTGAGAAGTTGGCCTGATATATGCTGTCCACTAATTAAAGTGGGCACCTTGCACCAGTCCAAATGACCCTTATTGATGATTAGGTTAAAGACAACCTTTATAGAAAGCTATCCTAGTGGTAGCTGTGGAGAGCAGCCTTCAGGCTAAGTCTTGAAGGAATGCAAAGCAGCTTGTTCTACCAGTATATAACCTCTTGAATGACCAAATGAAAGGAGAACCACACAAGGTATATATAAAATATATGTATTTATTACTAAACACTCTCTGCTAACCTCTTTATGAGATTAGAGAACAAGGCACACAATATTACAGTACTAGAACGACAGTAAATGGCACAATACACAGTGGGCTCCAGGGGGAGACCAAACCATATACTAAGAAAGTGGTATAAGAACCACGACTTGACTAGACACAGTGCCTAGAGCACGTAGAATCGCTGGGACCCCAAGGAACCACCCAAGGTAGTGACACAGGGGACCCACGGAGGACGGGTGCAGTGTGGGAACACAGACGCAAGCTCCGTACAACTCTATGGGAAAGTCGCGGTTGGAATTTTAGAGTTTAAGGACACTTTGGAGAGGACTTCAAGCAAACCCAGCTAAACTTAGAAGGTTCAAAGGCCAGCACCCTTGTGAGTACCGAGGTACCCGTGTTACCTAGCCCAGGGAAGCTGGGTGCATAGGGGTCAAGTGGTGTCGGAAACCCTCGTCGTTTTCTATGGCGTGTTGCGAAGAAGAGCTGCTGCCGTGGAGAAGAAAAGTGTCCAGTGTGATCCAAGCCTGGATCGAAGATGTGAAGAACCTGAAAGCAGAGGGGACAAAGTCTGGGTCACTTCACGTGACCAGGAGCGGAGCAATCAAATGCCCACCGATGTCGGGTGCTTCAGGTGCGAAGAGGTGAAGCTTGACTCTGCAGCCAAGGGGACCAGGAGACGACGACGACCAGATTCCGCAGGCGAGCTGTCCCACGAAGGATGTCGATTGCTGAGGGGTCAGTTTCCGGATTGGAGACCAACAAGCCTTGGCAACTGCAACCCACCCGGTCAGAGTAATGATGCTTCTGTGAGGACCAGCAAGGTCCTGGGGACTCCCCAAGCGATGGAGAGTCAGGGCACGTCTGGAGCAACCAGGGAAGCCCGTTGAAAGTTAGTTGCCTTCTTAGGGACCCACAGGTCAACGGACCAGGGATCGCGAAGGGACCTTGAGAGGAATCACAAAATGGCGGCCCACGGAACACTCGTTGAGTGTAGGCCAGCAATCTTCGGTGTAATTACTGCTCGGGGTCAGGGCTATAAGTAACCCAAAGCTCAGCCTCAGGGGTAGCCGGAAAGCTGATGCTTCTGCAAATAGACGCGGTGTCCAGGGGTTCGGGTTGCACGGTCACCACGAGGGATACGGGCCTCAGACTTGCTGTGGGCACAGATCGACCTCCAAGACCTCGGGAACCCACCTCCTGTGTTGCAATATTCTTCTGAGTCCTCGGGAGCTTCGGAGATGCAAACCGGTCAGATGCGTTTAAGGTGCCTGCCTTGCAGGGGAGTAACTCCTTTACTCCAAGGGAGATTCTTCAGTCATCCAGCGTAGTGTAGATCGTCGAAGTACTTGGTTTCTGTAGCAGAGTTTAGTCCAGGTGTAATCTAAAATCCTGTAGCCAGGGGTTCCTACTTTATACCCAAGGAAGGGGTGGGACAAACTCTGGGGACCCACCTATGGGAGGGTCAGGACAGAGGGGTTGCTACACCCATGTCCTTTGTCCAGTTTCGCACCAGAGCAGGGGCTGAGTGCCCATGCAACCGGTTTGAGCTAGACTATGCACAGGGACACCAAATGTGCCCCCAGTGCAGACATCAAAGCACTCTTTGAGTGCCCCCACCCAGCCCCAATACACTAAAGCCTGTCTGGGAGGTGGTCACACCTCCCTGTGACAGGAAACCTATTGTCAAGCCTTCCCCTGCCGGAGTTTCGTCCAGCAGCAGGAGGGCAAACTCGTGTCTGTGGCTGGCAGCATCCATTTTGTGATGCCAGGGCTCTGTGAAGCTGGTACCGGGTGTACCGGTGCTGTCATATTTCTCCTTCTAGGAGGGAGGAATCATACCTCCCACACCAGTTACTGGTGTGGAGGTATGATTCCAAGGTGTTTGACACCAAACACGACATAATTCCTTGCAGCCATTTTAAAGTTAGCATTTACCGCGAGGTCATAATGCACTTAAGAGTATATGGTTGGCTGCATCACAGACAACCCCGGAATAGTGGTTCCGAAGGCTGCAGAGGGGCTCTGCTCATGCATGGGCACCCTCTCACATAAAACCCAGCACCCTGCCTTCAGGATTGATAAGGCCTGCCATAGGGGTGACTGATGGGCTTATATGTGCAGTGATCAGGATAGATATAGTGAACCTATATCTAAGTAAGGGGTGCATGCACCACCTTACACAGGCTGCAGTAGCAGACCTGTTGTCATTTTGAATGGCCTCAGGGGTGGCCCCTGGGAGGCCTCTGGGGTACCCATGCCCTGGGTACATAGTATACCATATACTAGGGACTTATAAGGGTACCCCAGAATCCAATCTGGAGTGTACCTAAAGTACATGCAATCAATTTAAGGGGAAAGCGGATAGGCTGGGGGTCCTGAATAGCAGGATCCCAGACAAACTAAGTCGAAAACCAGCAAAACACCAGGAAAAAAGTGGGGGCAACCATGCAGTCAGATTCCACCTTCCTACATAACCCCCCCCCCCCCCAACGAAAGGAGATGAGGCTAACCTTGCCCAGTTGAGCCTTTATTGACTAAGTGGCCATATAAGGAAGAACCTGCACTAGCACGGTTACCCCCTGTCTTATGGTCCACTAAGCAATCCCTAACCCCAAGGGTATTGGATGATCTCCACCATTTGGAATTACTACCTGTGGTGTGTTTTGGCAAAGTAAAAGGCTGGTGGGGTGTCTGAGTAGAGAAGTGAGGCCCTAATAAAGTTGGCCTCAGCTTCCTCAGATCACTGGTCACCATGGAGGCCTTTCTTTCCATGACTGAGTTGTATCTGGCCCTAAGGGTCAACCTCTGGCTGCCTACAGCTGGGGGTTGGGTCCCTTTGGTTGTAACACTGGTGGGACATGGTAGGTTTGGAACCACTTGGTCCCAGGTTTGCCTTTGCCCAACAGAATCCATCTGGGGGAGGTCCCTATCCAATGGTAAGAGGGTTCCCTCAGTGGGTTGAGGAATTTTCACCTGGCTAGGGCTACTAGACTGGGTGCCCCTAATCTGTGGATGAGGGGGTTCCTCTGGACAATGGGCTTTAAGGGGTCCACTGACCTCTGCAGCCCTAGGCTGAGTGAGGTAGGGTAGAGAGGGGCAGGATACCTGCTCCAGACTGGGTACCACCTTGGAAGGGTCCCCTGCCATCAGGGGTGTTGCCAGGCCAGGCCTGACCACCTCTGGGGCAGTTCCTTCACTAGGGGTAGGATCAGTTCACTGAGGAAGCTGACCCTTACCTATAGTCTGGGGGGGAAGAAGACTTTTCTTCAACCCTTCTGCTCTCTTTTGGAGTAGAGTGGGCCCTTCTTTCAGGCTCCACTTCTCCAAACTTTCCCTGGGATGGGGCTGAGGCCCTAACAGCCCCACCAATCTTCTCAGAGAGGCCCAACATTTTTAAATGGGCCTGGTATTCAACTTCAGCCCAGGCTGAAACCTCCAGATCATTGCCCAACAGGCAATCTACAGGCAAGTTTGAGGACACTGCCACTCTCTTTGGGCCAGTGACCCCTCCCCAGCTGAGATTGACTATGGCCATGGGATGATCTGTGCTGATGCCATCAATGTTGGTCACCTGGTACTTGAACTCAGGTAAAAGCTGTTGAGGGGGACTAGTTTCCCTGTCACCATGGTGACACTAGCCCCTGTGTCCCTGAGTGCCACAGCTTTCTGACCATTTATTAAGGGCTCCTGTCTGTACTTGCCCAAAGTATTGGGACTCATAGTAAAAGTGGCAAATCCCATGCCACCATCACAGACTAAGGAGGCCTGTGAGGAGGACCTTGATAAGCTGGGGTCCACCTCAGTTCCCCATGAGAATGCACCTACCTTTTGGGTGCATTACTACCACCTGGGGGATTACTACTTGTTGTACCAGGAGGAGTGGTAGTATTACTTGGAGGAACATTTTCTTTATTGCTGACCTTAGGGCAAATGGGGTCATTTTTCCAGTGGCCAGGCTTCTTGCATATATGGCAATAAGGTTTCTTTTCAGGGGAGGAAGGAGTTTGGGACCCACCCCCAGAAGAGGAATTTTGGGGCCCTGTAGTGGATTTATCTTTTGATTTATCCCCACCTTTCTCTTGGTTTTTGGAAGAATCTTTCTTCTGGTCACCACCCTGATTCTTTGGCTTTACTCTGGTTCTGACCCATTTGTCTGCCTTCTTTCCCAATTCTTGGGGAGAGGTCAGATCAGAGTCCACCAGGTACTGGTGTAAAAGCTGGTTTTGACAATTATTAAGGATCTGCTCCCTCATAATCAAATTGTACAATCCTAAAAAGTCATGCACCTTGCTGCCATGTATCCAACCTTCCAGAGCCTTAGTAGCACAATCTACTAAGTCAACCCAGTCCTGAGTCTGTGCCTTTTGGGTGTCTCTGAACTTTAACCTGTATTGTTCAGTGGTTAGGCCGAACCCATCAATCAGAGCACTCTTCAGGACTTTGTAATTATCAGCATCCTCTTCTCTTACAGTGAGGAGCTTGTCTCTACCTTTGTCTGCAAAGGAGAGCCACAAGATTGCTGCCCACTGCTCCGGAGGGACCCTCTGTACCTTACAGGCCCTCTCCAGTGCAGTTATCCATTTATGGATGTCATCCCCACTCTGGTAGGGAGGGACAATCTTGTTCAGGTTCCTATGGTGATGAGTATCTTCTCTACTCCTAGGGACACTGTTGCTGCCACCATGGGGCTCTAGCCCCAACTTCTGAGAAGCTCTCTGAAGCTCCAGGGATTCCCTGTTCAAGGCCAATTGCTCTCTCTTGATCCTGAGCTTAGCTCTCTCAAACTCAAGCAGTTTGCACTTCTTCTCATAAGAGGACTCCCTTTTATGAGAAGAAGTCCTATGAGAAACAGAGCTCCCTACAGATGTACCAGAACGATTAGATTCCAGAGAAGGAGATCTAGATCTTCTTGGTAAACTGTTAACCCTTCCAGGTGGGGTAAAGTGAGGCCCACTGGGGCCTCCTTCCTCACCTTCAGGAAGAATTGGATTTTCCAGGTTAGAATCATTTTGATCCTCCTGGCCAGCATCAGAGTCCTGGTCATTGAGGTTTTTACTCCCTGGCCTTTCCTCTTCTGCTGTCCCACCCCCTTTGCCTGCCTCATCAAACCCTGGGGTCTTTCTGAGGTCATCTAAAAGCAAAGTCACTATGAGCTTTTGGGTGTTTGGGTTTTTCCCTGTCTTCAGTTTCCTTGATGCGCACATGTTTCTCAATTCTTGGAATGTGAGATGGTCATACTTAGTTGGCAAGGAGTCACTGACTTCAGGCCTTGAAGACATTCTAGTGCGGTGTGGTGTATGCACCTACCTTCTCTAGTGAGAACTACTAAACTCTCTTGAGTTGGAGAAAGGGTGTGCTAGGCCCTTGACACCCAACTCTAAGTTCAGTAGAACTTACTTTATTCTAGACTTGATTTATATGTACCCAAGTATCTTTAGTGGTTTTCAGTTAGTCACTCACTGAGATTATCTGGTAAAACAATAGCAAGCTTGAATCCCAACCGCTCCACACCAATGTGAGAAGTTGGCCTGGTATATGCTGTCCACTAATTAAAGTGGGCACCTTGCACCAGTCCAAACGACCCTTATTGATTAGGTTACCTTTATAGAAAGCTATCCTAGTGGTAGCTGTGGAGAGCAGCCTTCAGGCTAAGTCTTGAAGGAATGTAAAGCAGCTTGTTTTACCAGTATATAACCTCATGAATGACCAAATGAAAGGAGAACCACACAAGGTATATATAAAATATATGGATTTATTACTGAACACACTCTACTAACCTCTTTATGAGATTAGAGAACAAGGCACACAATATTACAGTACTAGAACGACAGTAAATAGCACAATACACAGTGGGCTCCAGGGGGAGACCAAACCATATACTAAGAGTGGTATAAGAACCACGACTTGACTAGACACAGTGCCTAGAGCACGTAGAATCGCTGGGACCCCAAGGAACCACCCAAGGTAGTGACACAGGGGACCCACGGAGGACGGGTGCAGTGTGGGAACACAGACGCGAGCTCCGTACAACTCTATGGGAAAGTCGCGGTTGGAATTTTAGAGTTTAAGGACACTTTGGAGAGGACTTCAAGCAAACCCAGCTAAACTTAGAAGGTTCAAAGGCCAGCACCCTTGTGAGTACCGAGGTGCCCGTGTTACCTAGCCCAGGGAAGCAGGGTGCATAGGGGTCAAGTGGTGTCGGAAACCCTCGTCGTTTTCTATGGCATGTTGCGAAGAAGAGCTGCTGCCGTGGAGAAGAAAAGTGTCCGGTGTGATCCAAGCCTGGATCGAAGATGTGAAGAACCTGAAAGCAGAGGGGACAAAGTCTGGGTCACTTCACGTGACCAGGAGCGGAGCAATCAAATGCCCACCGATGTCGGGTGCTTCAGGTGCGAAGAGGTGAAGCTTGACTCTGCAGCCAAGGGGACCAGGAGACGACGACGACCAGATTCCGCAGGCGAGCTGTCCCACGAAGGATGTCGATTGCTGAGGGGTCAGTTTCCGGATTGGAGACCAACAAGCCTTGTCAACTGCAACCCACGCGGTCAGAGTAATGATGCTTCTGTGAGGGCCAGCAAGGTCCTGGGGACTCCCCAAGCGATGGAGAGTCGGGGCACGTCTGGAGCAACCAGGGAAGCCCGTTGAAAGTTAGTTTCCTTCTTAGGGACCCACAGGTCAACGGACCAGGGATCGCGAAGGGACCTTGAGAGGAATCACAAAATGGCGGCCCACGGAACACTCGTTGAGTGTAGGCCAGCAATCTTCGGTGTAATTACTGCTCGGGTCAGGGCTACAAGTAACCCAAAGCTCCGCCTCAGGGGTCGCCGGAAAGCTGATGCTTCTGCAAATAGACGCAGTGTCCAGGGGTTCGGGTTGCACGGTCACCACGAGGGATATGGGCCTCAGACTTGCTGTTGCCACAGATCGACCTCAGAGACCTCGGGAACCCACCTCCTGTGTTGCAATATTCTTCGGAGTCGTCGTGAGCTTCGGAGATGCAAACCGGTCAGATGCGTTTAAGGTGGCTGCCTTGCAGGGGAGTAACTCCTTTACTCCAAGGGAGATTCTTCAGTCATCCAGCGTAGTGTAGATCGTCGAAGTACTTGGTTTCTGTAGCAGAGTTTAGTCAAGGTGTAATCTAAAATCCTGTAGCCAGGGGTTCCTACTTTATACCCAAGGAAGGGGTGGGACAAACTCTGGGGACCCACCTATGGGAGGGTCAGGACAGAGGGGTGGCTACACCCATGTCCTTTGTCCAGTTTCGCGCCAGAGCAGGGCCTGAGTGCCCCTGCAACCGGTTTGAGCTGGACTATGCACAGGGACACCAAATGTGCCCCCAATGCAGACATCAAAGCACTCTTGGAGTGCACCCACCCAGCCCCAATACACTAAAGCCTGTCTGGGAGGTGGTCACACCTCCCTGTGACAGGAAACCTATTGTCAAGCCTTCCCCTGCCGGAGTTTCGTCCAGCAGCAGGAGGGCAGACTCGTGTCTGTGGCTGGCAGCATCCATTTTGTGATGCCAGGGCTCTGTGAAGCTGGTACCGGGTGTACCGGTGCTGTCATATTTCTCCCTCTAGGAAGGAGGAGTCATACCTCCCACACCAGTTACTGGTGTGGAGGTATGATTCCAAGGTGTTTGACACCAAACACGACATAATTCCTTGCAGCCATTTTAAAGTTGGCATTTACCGCGAGGTCATAATGCACTTGAGTATATGGTTGGCTGCATCACAGACAACTCCGGAATAGTGGTTCCGAAGGCTGCAGAGGGGCTCTGCTCATGCATGGGCACCCTCTCACATAAAACCCAGCACCCTGCCTTCAGGATTGATAAGGCCTGCCATAGGGGTGACTGATGGGCTTATATGTGTAGTGATCAGGATAGATATAGTGAACCTATATCTAAGTAAGGGGTGCATGCACCACCTTACACAGGCTGCAGTAGCAGACCTGTTGTCATTTTGAATGGCCTCTCAGGGGTGGCCCCTGGGAGGCCTCTGGGGTACCCATGCCCTGGGTACATAGTATACCATATACTAGGGACTTATAAGGGTACCCCAGAATCCAATCTGGAGTGTACCTAAAGTACATGCAATCAATTTAAGGGGAAAGCAGATAGGCTGGGGGTCCTGAATAGCAGGATCCCAGCCAAACTAAGTCGAAAACCAGCAAAACACCAGGAAAAAAGTGGGGGCAACCATGCAGTCAGATTCCACCTTCCTACAGACAGGATACTGAAATAAAACCCATTACGGAAGTGCTTGATCCCACCGTTACTCTAGTGCGCTCCCAAGCAGAAAAACTACAGTTATTCCAACAGTACTACACTGAAGTGTACAGAAATCCAGTACAGGCCGGGCAGGGAGCAGTAAACCACTTCCTTGATTCACTGATAATCCCACAAATTGCAGCGGCAGAGAACACTGCACTAGACACGGAGATCCAATCTACGGACATTACCCAAGCATTCCACCCCCTGGCCCGTAACAAAGCACCAGGGTTAGATGGTTTCCCCCTGGAGTATTACGCAACTTTCTCCCCCCAGCTGGTCCCCTGCCTCGTGGAGGTGTTCGCAGACGCGCTAGAAAAAGGTGAGCTCCCGGGATCCCTTAGGGAATCCGTCTTAGTTACCTTCCCAAAACCAAACCGAGACCCACAACAGCTGGCCTCATATCGTCCCATCACATTGCTATCCCCTGACTGTAAGATACTAGGGAAGATATTGGCGGACCATTACACACAAATCCTGCGGCCACTGGTCCACCCAGACCAATGTGGATTTGTCCCAGGGAGAAACGCTTCCCAAAATTTACGCCGATTATTCCATGTGCAGGATCAGGCGAGCGCTGCGTTCCCCAGGGCAGCCTGTCTCATTTTAGACCTCGAGAAGGCCTTCGATACTCTTACATGGCCATACCTGTTTACGGTCCTGCAACGGATAGGGATAGGTCCGACTCTCCTAGCATATACACGCCTCTTGTAGACTAAACTTACCTCGCGCATACGCATGGGACGATATATATCATCCGTATTTAGGGTGGAGAGAGGCACGAGACCGGGCTGCCCACTCTCGCCCTGCTATTTGCCTTAGTGGTAGAGCCTCTTGCAATACGATTACGCCAGGGGGGGGAGGATTGGGGCATCCCCATAGCGGGCATCACACAGTGTCTCCATGTATGCTGATGACCTTTTAATATATGTGCGGGACATCACCGCAGATTTGATGTGCATATGGACAACACTTGAAGAATTTGCAGAGGCATCCAGGCTCAGAGTGAATTGGGACAAGTCCACGGTTTATCCACTGCACCTGGGCCTTTCCCCCCGGGACGTTCGGATAGGGGAACAGCATAGCATGGAGCGCAAGCGCCCCCGATACCTCAGGGTTCGCTTGTATCACTCCCCATCTGATCTATTCGAAGGCAATCACCGTAGAGCACTGGCTGGGATTAGATCAGCGGTGGGATTTTGGAATAACCTTCCTTTGTCCCCGATAGGACGTGTGGCCTTGGCAAAGATGATAATAGTCCCACGTCTATTGTATCACTTTACAAATTTACCTGTAATCCCACCCCGAGCATTTTTCAAGGACTTGGACTCGCTACTTAGCTCGCTAATCTGGGGAGCAGGCAGACATAGAATAGCATTGGCTAAGTTACAACTGCCCACCAACCAGGGAGGGCTGGGCGCACCTTCCTTCGAATCATACTTTCTGGCGGCGCAACTGCAGTGTCTATCCTATTGGACGGCGGGCAGGCACGTGGGGGAGACCCACGCAGCGATGGGGCCCATACCCAATCTGGAACTCCGCCGCTTGCTACTGCCCGGCTCGAAGCCGCGACGCACATACCCAATACAGGTGTTGGTGGCTCGTAAACGCATGCAGAGGATACACCGTATGTCTGCAGGAGTGCCTTTGTATTCTCCTTTACTGCCTTTGGTGGGCTGACCCAGAAGAGAGGCGTATTATAAGACTAATATGCTCCGCATATGGACAGAGCGCACTCTCACAGAGTTAGAATCCTTATTTGAGGACGGACAAAAATACCGTTCCGCCAGCTAGTGGAAGACTATGACCTTCCCCCCCCGGCCAATTTTTACTCCACAGGCAAATCCTAGAAAGCTACCGTTCACATCATGATTTGACGGAAGGAGAACCAGCAACACATCCGGTCCTCCACACAATCATGCACATGGGGGCGGGTCGGCACCTGATCACTTGGCTCTACAAAGCCATACGGGAGCTTCTAAACAAACCATTGTTACCGCAGCGCGTCGATGGGAGGAAGAGCTGGGGCACCAATTACACGATAAAGAAAGGGAGACGGCGCACAAATACCCCAAGAAGGTGTCCCGAAATGCACGCTTTAAAAACATACAATTTTATATCTTGCACAGAGCGTATCAAACGCCAGCGGTATTATCCATCCACTCAGTTCCTTTGTCCCAGATGTCAAGCACCTGACATGGACTTTTATCATATGTTTTGGGCCTGCCCTACAATAGGATCATATTGGCACACTATCCACAAGACACTTGGGCAACTCACAGGTCTTCCTAACATGAACACATGGGAGGCCTGCGCACTCGGAATCTTCCGAAGGCGGAAACAGCACAAAGTCCTAATTCGCTTTGCATCGCTAGCAATACTACTAGCAAAAAGAGGCATAGCTATGCACTGGCGAACCCCTGTGGGACCCCCGATAGCAGCCTGGGTGGGAGCAGTGAACAAATGGGCAGCAGCAGAGGAGGAAACGCTTAGGGAGGAGGAAGTGAACGGGATACGCAAGCGCCCCATATCCTTGGAGTGGACCCTATTGTTACACCAATTCAAACAGCGAACAATGCGCGACAATTCAGACACCCTGTCGCAAGCCCCAGTAAACTCGCAACCACAGGCCCAGATCGGCAGCACGCACATTAGTTCCCACATAACTGCAAGTGCGCAACGGTGTACAACGATGCAACCACTCACACTCTAGGTCAACCAGATAGACGGTGACAGCTGAACAGGTCCCAACCCGCTGAAGTTAACCTCACGCACAAGTAGGACATGCAGTAGCCCCGGAATCCTGTCTGACTCGTATATCCCGGATTTCACGAACACCACCCCAGTTAGACTCACTAGTTAGTAGTTACGCACTATAACTGGTAGTTAATACACCAGTAATCAACGGGAAGGAGATGTATCTTCATGTGAAAAGACATGCAAAATTGGATGATATTGTTTATGGCAGCAATTATACTATGTATTAGATAACCGTCAACCCAGAGAAATGACCGTTGTTCCGAAGGTTGAAAACACATGGAAACGATGCCAATTTACATGTATTACCTTGCAATGTGTTTCTCTTAAGAAAATGTTAATAAAAATATTTGACAAAAAAAAACTATTTCGTGATGTAGTGTGATTTAATTATTTTGAATAATGTTTTACTATTTGATGCTTTTATGGTTTATATTGTTATAAACTGAATAAAGTTTGAGTTTACTTGACATTTAGAATACTGATTACCAAATAGCGATTCAGAAAAATGTGTTATTTGGGAATAGCTATTCTAAAGGTATGTACATCTGCCCATAAGTCCCCCTGTATCATAAAAAATCACAGTATTGGGGTCCCCTCTGGTTGGGACTTGCCAACCATGCTAGTAGACTACCCGTTTTAACCCTCTCATCAGTCATATGTCCCTTATAACCTGCTTTACATAAGTTGTCAACAGTTTTGCTGCCTCCCCTGACCCACTCTTTTCAAGTCAATTTCCTCATATGCTTGGAGAAAGCTTGCTACTGCTGCTGCTAATTGTGTCGGTGGTCTCGTGCAAGTTCTCTTGATTGTCAGTGCATTATAGTGATGATAGTTGTGTTGATTATTAGTCCAAGGCAGGCTACAGACTGTCATTCAGGGGCCAAAGTGCACATCTGAGAAAAATATTATAATGCAACAGCTAATTATCTGAATATTTTTTTTCCTGCTTTTATTTAAAATCTGAGACTGCGTGGGCTTGAGCCTCAAAATATCGAGAATGGGAATCCACTAGCCCATTTGTCTCTTATCAAGATGGCTTAGGATTCTAGGTTTTTGTCTTTCCAACTAAATTGATTTATGGCTCTTTGCGCCTAGCTAGGTCTTCTTATATTTCCTAAAACAGAGAGGGATAGCTTCCACTGTTTGTCTTAGAAATTGCAAAGAGCTATAGAGCTGAACATAGTTTGCAGTTCATACACTATGTAGTCTTTTCTTATCCTCTCCGCTCAGTTGTCTTTCCCTTGGCAAAGGATTCCACAGCAACATGAAAAGCAGTGTAAAACTTCAAAAGGAGTATTTACAAACGGTCTTGGCTTTTTAAAATGCAGAACCACCAAGAACCACCATAAATTATATTCCTTTTGTTTATTCTTGAGGAACAATTTTTATATATATAAATATATATATAAAAAATATTGTTTGTACCTTTCGCTGCACATTTATCACATTCAGCCGGTTTTGAGTTATATTTGTAATGCTTCACTGTGTGATTTTGTTTCTAGATGTTCACCACTCTAAAATATTCCTAGTTCATAAAAAAAAGTAGAACTCAATTAATCAAAATAATTTGCTTAGTGAACACAACATTTCAAACTGTTAAGCTCCGAGGTCATCGGGGTATAAAAACAAGTTAATGATTGACTTTAAAATCGGAAACTAAAGGTACATGAAGGTATCAGATGTAGTCCTAAAGGCGTCACAATTTGCCTTACCGCATTCAATGACCGAACAATCTCATTGTCTAAGGTAATTCATACAGTACTAATTAATGCTTCTAAATGAAAGGTGTGAATGGTGTTCAGGTACCCAAAAGAAATACGTTGTACTTTTGTCGCTGGTGCACACTCTGTGGACGCTGAAAACTGGCCTTATGGGAGAGAGGTGATCACAGAGGGAAGAAGTCATTTCAGCTTGTAGACTGTGGTTTGTTGTCAGTCTTTGCTCATGCATTCCTCTGCACGAGGAGATGGTGTTAAACATCTGATAGCCGCAGTTAAATGACTGCTGCTGGCAGGACAACGACATTCTTGCAGAACCACAGAAATACAATGCCCACAAGTAAACGGATAGCCAAGGAAAAGTAATCCTATTTAGACTTGAAGCTTAAAGCGGTTGGTGGCTAAATAGAAAAATAGTATATGAATCTGTTCTGCACAGTAGTCTTAAGATGGTGAGAAGAAAGGAAGAGTTGCTTTGGTTGTATATTGGCTTAGAGATGGAATATGAATCCGGATTACTGATCACCTACCTCTAAAAAGTGCCTATTTAATAAACTCAAATGCAACGTCTTGATTTGTAATATGCCAAGCATCAGCTACAGGGGCCAGGGCAATTCAAAAGAGCTTTAGAAAATGGATGAGAGCATTAGAAAGCCTACTATGTGTGTATTCAGGAAGACCAACAGCTGTATAAAGATCATAAAATAAGAGCTGGGGCCATGGATACAGTACCGGGGACTATCCAATCAAACTGTGGGGGAAGCGGGAGCTAATTTAGACACTTAGTGGGGGGGGAAGCAAAGGACCTTAGACTAACCAAGTAATACTGTAAGAGTTATGCTGCTAAGAATAATTCAAAGTCGATACTTGAAAAGAGACATGGCCACCAGCGAGTGGCCAACATATGGTAATGTGATCTGGTGCAACTGTGATGTGCTATCCCTCAACTGCTAAATACAAAGAAGTTTAAAAAAGAGCTAATGGTTCAGAAGGAACTCAATTGGTTCAAGTTGAGCAAACAAATGATGTAGGGAATGACAACAATAGATAAGCAACAATCACATAAGTTTAACAAGCAACTGAGATCGATAACCATAGCTCAAAATTAGACCAGCTTCTCACTCCGATGAGCAGTCTAATCCACAATAATAAATAAAAACCCTGAACAACAAATAAGAGTATGGAACATCACATTCATGACTTTGCACCAATAACAACCAGAAACAAAGTTGGTATTGGTAAACTCTGGTACAATGGAAGCATCATTAATTTGCATAGCCCAGTCGCTACTTGGGAAATAGAGTACATGCACATGTCATCCATTAAGCAATATCTCCACATGCAAACATGCAGAGCAAAGCATTTGATTAGAAACCTCCCTTAAAGCCTAATGAATGGGAACCATAGAAATGAATAACTAAAAGGCCCAGCTATCTATCTCAGGTCGGTAACCCTCCAACTGGAACATAGCAAAGGCTGAATCTGGGAAAATAGCTCCAGACTGAAAACAATTCCTCAGATAAGTGGGCATGGTTTGTCTGCAGATGATCTTGGCTACCACAACATGACAAATAAGCAGTTTCTACACACTGACAATAGTTTCACATAAGCTGAGAAAAACATTAGGTGGCTTCCGATCAGCTGCTTGCGATTATCTGCAGAAGCACACCATATATGAAAGCAAGTTCCTATCTAATCTTCACAATCTCAACAATGCAAGGTTTAAAATAAAGAATGTTCTGTGTCTTAAACCCCCACAAAAAGAGGAAATTTGAAACCATTGTAAAAACTGTGGATTATCTTCTAGACAAAACCATTCAGTAAAAAGTGAAATGTCATACAGTCATGATGGCAGACTTTAACGCACAAATGCGCAAGTGGTATTGATGTGAAGAATACATAAACAAAGAGCAGCTCCAGCCCAAATTAATGACCAGATTTTTAAAGTTGGCGGTCAAAAATGGAAATTCCTGGGAAATCTGTGTGCAAAGTTATACTTGGACAGTCTTCTTTAAACAAGTTCACATTACAACATAAGCTCGTCATCTGCCATCTGTATTGATTATATTTTTACCTTCATGGCAACCTGGTACAATTTCAGTGGGGGCAAAGCACTGTGTATAGTTGGAAGTGACCTTTACCTACTACTCACAAACTTCTTGGAAGCCAGTGTGTCAGATTCCAAAGAAGGGCTTTAGAGAGGAAACCTCATGATGCCCAGTTTATGTGCACTTTTTGTCATATTTTCCCCATTTAGAATCCTGGATAAAACAGGTTGTTGTCGAAAAAGAGATGTCACCTGTAATCCAAAATTATAAATGACAATCAGTTGGATTTATGCTGAGGTGAAGACAGGATTTTCACCATGATGTTGAATAACCTTGAAGAATGGATGCAAAGGGGAAAATACTTTCCCCAGTTCGAGGGTTCTGACAATGACCAGCTAAAATAATTAAAGTTATCATTTTCCTGTTCCTGGTCAAGAAATAAGTCATCAAAAAAGACACCCTTGTTTTCTGCTTTCTTGGGTGTACCTTTCACACAGTCAGTAGATCTGTATTGCGGGGAAGGCTCAGGAAGATAATCTTGGATCCGTGCATGGTGAAGATGCTGGAAGTGCTTCACTCCAAAGAATGGAATCCGTAATCCACCTTTAGGGTCAATTATCTCAAAAGGTTTTTTAAAAATCGTGGTTCAGCAAGGATCTCTTTTCTCTCCACAATTACTAATGTACACAGACACTACATTGTGAATCTTGCTGGACAGCACCAAAGATTTTGGATTGTTGTGTGCAATTTCCTCTTGCTTTTGTCTGAATAAGGTTCCCTTTATTGTAAAAATAAGGGAATGCTCTACGACAACACTTCGTACTGATTCCGTAACCTCATTCTGTGGAAACCGCAAAATACTTGTCTGCAAAAAGTCACGGAGCATGTCTCAGTCAGCAAATTCCTAAAACGAAAATGTACTTTATAATGGGGCTTCCCCTCCCAAACAAAGCATGAAATAGCATGTGTGGCAATCGGTCCCACTGTAAAAACGTAAGGAGAAAAAACAAGTCGGAAATCGGTAGCCACCAGAGGAATAATTAGATTTGCTAAAACACAGTTGAAATTCTAGTTCTTCTTGAGGAATGGAATGGTGGTCCTCCTCGATAACAAATATTCCAAACCGAGGTGAGCAGTATTATGACATGTAGCAGAAATATGCCGTCTTCAAGCAGATGTCACCCTCTGGGTGTGGCTCAAAAAAGCTTTTCGGGGAAAGGCTAAGCCCTGCCCCAGGCCACACCAAATTTCCTTTTGGAGGATAAGATCTTTTTCATATTAAATGTTTTGCTTTATATCGACATTAACATGTAAACACACTAATGTATTAGTTGTGTATTATTCACATTTAGATTAGCCTTACCTAACGTAGGCCTGTATTTTAAAATAGCAGACGACTGGTTGCCATCTTGTTTCATAAACTTTTGTATTTTATTTCTAGGAGAAGCTGGATTCACAATTAACAAATGCGTTATGTCCTAGTTTCCTTACCCATGTAAAATGTTTTCCTTCACATGATAACTACAGAATATTTTAATTCGTTGCTGCAGTACACCTGCAGAGTACAGGCTGGTCCAATGTATTTCGTTTCTTGCAGATAACCAAGTTTGAAGGGCTCTTGGAGAAGTCGCAATAGGTATTTTCCTGAGAAACTAATGAGCTCAAGATTGTATCTAACTTGTTTTAAACTGATTGAAGCGTTTTCAAGGGAATCATGTAGGTGTAACAAATGTTGGAATTGTGTGATTTAAGTTATTGCATTGTAGATGAGACCTCGGAATCCTTTTCTCCGATTTGGCAGAGAACACTTGCAGAACCTTTTTCTAAACAGTTTAAATGTGAACAGGGTATTCTCTCTTTATGGGAGCCTTGATTTACTTAACTTTCTTTTGAGGCAATTTTATAATAATTTCTCCTCTTATTTATGACTTTGTTTTCAACTTCATATTGACTTATGCGTTCATATATTGATTTGACACTTAGTTGATGATTTTACCTGATGTAAACCGTTTCACCTTTAATAAACCTTTTTGATTTGAAGACTTAACCACTCCCTGTTATCATTGAGGAGCCTAATGTTTAAATGTATTGATTTGACAACTAGCCTCAGTTGTGGATTTTGATTCATCAGCTAGAGTTTTATGGCCCCCGAATTCGCAAGAAGGAAATCGCTAACTTAGTGACTTTACTTTCACAGTTTTTCAAATCGGGAATACTCATGGTGTACAGGCAAAATAAAGATATCTCCCGAAAACCAAATCTAATGGACAAATGCAGCAGAATTCTTAAGAGCCAAAGGACCATCTTATCTGCAAAGATATTGAGAAAAGATGCATGCACTCTCATGAAAATCTGCTGGACTAGAAGAGCCTTCAGAGTGAAGGCCCCAAGTAATGGGACTAGTGTAAACTTCTGATCGGACACAACTTGAATAATACAAACTACCTTGACACAATTTCTTTGTAAATAAGCACCAGTCACTATGTGGTGCATCATTAAATCGCACTGGAGAGTTAAAGTACTTTGTAACAACATGTATGTACATTATGGGACAGTGAGAGGTTATGCAGGAAGAAAATGTTCAATAATCCCTTACGTATGTGGATTTATATCAAGTAGAGTCATTTCAAAACATACTTCTCTTTATCTCCTCCACGCAAATATGTAAAAAAAAATCTTGCTGCGTTTAACATCCTTAGGTAAATAACTGTTTCTGCTAACAAATCACTTTTCTAGTAATATTCCTCGTGATTAAATATTTTTCCTCTGATATCTTATTCCTGCGTTTGTGCAAGTTCAGTTAACCTGTGACTAAATATGGTTTGGGTCTCCTCGATTGTGGTAGTTGATGGTTTTGTTATTGCACTCTCTTCCAATACCTATGGCATTCTTCCCATACCTTTCGCTTCACTCCTTTCTTCTGAGTAGGCCTAACTTTGAGTTTGTTTTATGTTCATCCTTGTTGTTGGAGCCTTTCTCTTTGTATGATAATGCTGGTCTGGTACCATTTATGCGCTTATTGACATCTGTGTTTTAATTTGATATAGCGTTGTTCCACCGTAGCGAAATGTTGAGGACTTTTCGCAAAGCATGTTGAAATTAGGAATGATTATTCATCCCATAGGATTAACAAACATGCATGTAGCAATGTGCAAGAGGAGGAACGAAGGGAGGAATTTGAGCTGGATTAGAAAGCAGTTATATGCTGTAAGGCAAAAATAAAGAGAATCCAAGATCACAGTGATGTGAAGCAGTTTAAAGGTTTCAAGTTTGGCTTTCCAGTGAGTAGGTAGTCGCTTTAATAGCTGTGGTATAAAACAAGGTAAAGATTCCTGTGAATGGCAGCAGAATTGAGATCTGTCACAGTTCCTGAGGCAGGTAGCTCCAGATAAAAGCTACTGACTCCAGTGGGGTTAGGTAAGAGTTTCTTCGGTGTTAGAATTTAACCCTGGCTTCCAGGGAAGCAAGTGCACATGTCTTAAACTTGTGTGACGTTGTTGAAATATTTTGTTCCAATACTGACCTGAACAACTGAATATCAGGCAGCTTTTATTTGGAGGGGGGGAAATAATTTTGTCATAGCCTGAAAGTGGTGCAAGAGATTACGATTTCTTAACCAAGTGTAAAATTTTAATTGGACTAGAGGATGCGTTTTATTGGCTTAAAGATGTAGAAGTTGTACGCTTCAGGATTTGACTGTTTACTTAATGTAGGTATCTACGGTTAGATGGGGGTTATAAATAACATTTATAGTTTTCTTCTTTCAGTAGTCATGCAGTGAAACAACCCGCATACAGTTCAGTTATCGTAGTTGGGCTGAGCTTGCTTGCATTCTATTTCAATATGAGAAAATCAATTTATTGTGGATTAATTAGTCTTTTGCCTGCCAGATTTTGGAAGGGAAGAATCTTCCTTAATGTCCTCTGGGCCTAAAATCAGGTGGATGCCAACTTATTGATTTTGGTGTTAAATGGCCCAGAGTTGTTAGTGCTAAAAGCACTTACATTTCTGGCTTTAGTTGGCAGGTAAGGGAGGTTTAGCTCCAAGAACTAGTGGTTTTAATTTGTCAGGATGAGTTTAAGCCTACTATCTGACATTGGAGGCTAATGCAGTCATGCTGTTGGGCGTTGTCCAGCCTTATAAAGATTTGAGTGTAGTTGAGTATTATTGGTATTCAAATAGAAGGTGAAAATATAAGCCCTTTTAAGTGTAGCTGGGGGTCTAGTGAGAATACAGATTAAACAGGGTAGGACTAAGAGCTGAGCCGCTGGTCCAGATCACATTTTAGCACACAATAGGAAGAGCAAATGGAGAAGAGAAACTACAGGCTTCTGCTGGTGTGGTAGGTTTTTAACTAGGACAGGGCAAGATACCTTACTGCAGTCCTGTGCAGTCTGGCAATGTGTCTGGCATGGTTGGTTGTGTCAAACAGCTGATTAATTTAATAAATCCAGTGCATTGACATTGCTGCAATCCAGGATTCTCTGAATGCCATCCAGGCGGCCACATTGAGCTGGATGAAATTCCAGTTGGGCAGTATCAGCAAAACGTGTGTTTCTCTGGTGTCAGACCTGGTTCTCGTGCCACAGAGCAGGCAGGTGCTGCTGAGCCCAACTGTAGTGGCTGAGGTTATTTGCCACTGGATCCCTGGGGTTCATCCTAACGTGGCTCTGCAGACTGGTCCAGGTACAACCCTTTTGGCATTTGAATTTCAGACTAGTGAGGGAGACTAGTATCAGTGAGGTAGTTTGGGGGCAAAGATCTGAACTCAACATCCATCCAACAGGCACAGTGACATAATGTTTAGGAGAGCGCATGTCTCTTATGGGAAAATAATGTACATATTATTCACACAAAAAAACAATCTACTACACAGCAGGATAAGTGTAATACAGGGTTGTAATCATATGCATCGAACATTGAAGCATCACTCCTTCTCACTGTGGTCGAGTTTCTGCTTGTATAGTTCCAATTGGACTGAGCCCTCTCTGCAGGGCACCCCCAAACTTTGGGCCTTTACCCCTCCTGCTTTGCTAAATTCGTTTTTGTTGGCTTTAGGACTCTGTGAACTTTACCACTGATAACGTGTGCCAAAGTGTTTGTGCTCTTTCCCTAAAACATGTTAAAATTGGCCTCACCTAATTGGCACATTTAATTTACTTGTAAGTCCCTAGCAAGTGGTACTACGTTTACTCGAGGCTTTTAAATGAAATGCTATTAATGGACCAGCAGCAGTCCTTGTGCTGCATATTAAAGTTGCTCTTTAAAACTTGTCTCAGGCCTGCTACTGCAGCCTGTTGTGCAGTTTTAAACTGCCAACTCGAACTGGCAAAGTGAACTTTGCACCAGCCATAAACCTTCCTTTTTAATACATATAAGCCACCCCTAAAGAAGGCCCTAAACAGGCCATAGGGCAGGGTGTATTGTATTTAAGAAGTAGGACATGTGTTTTTTTAAAGTTTTACATGTCCTGGTAGTCAAAAGCTCCTTCATGCTTTTTTCACTACTGTAAGGCCTATGTCTCCCATTGACGAACACTGAGGTACATTATTACATTTAATAAGTGCTAACTTTGGATTGGGAGCAGGTAGAGATATGCTGTTTGTACTCAAATCAATTGTAATTTAAAATCCTCTTTTTTTTTTTTTTAACCTCAGTTCATTGTTTTTTTTTTTCCAGTGTACAACATACACATAAGATACCATAGAATTGTATGCATAAGTCGCAGTCAGTGCAATACATAACAGTATACAAGGAGGTTCATATCATAAACATTATAACCTAACATGCACATGATCAGCCAATTGCTCCCTCTTCAGTAGGCCTATTGCAACTTAAGGTTTGTTATTAGTGTGTCTTGTTTCCTTATGGCGTTGGGGTGCCAGGGGCCCTCCCTACATGTCAACCATCCTCCTGTGGCTGGGCCTAGTGATTCTCAAGAACCCTCCCTGGCTCTCATTCCCAGTGCTCTACTGCCTGTGCCTCAGGTTGTTCCAAGAATTTGGTGAAGCTTCAGGTCATTTTGCCCCACAGGTCTGAGACCGGTCCTCCTGAACCAGTATTTCACCTTGTGTGGACCCACCCTCCCTTTCCAGTGCCTGGCAATCAGTTTCCTGGCCAAGGCAAAATACAGCAATCTATTGCCTGCCTTCTTAGGTGCGGATTGGGAGAAGTTGCCGGAAAGGCAGATCTTGTGTGTTAGTTCCAGATGATGAACCAGGGTATCCCCCAAGTGGCAAACTATTTGTGTCCAGTAAGATTGCATCACTGGGCAGGCCCATACCATGTGGAAAAAGTTGCGGTCAATGACCCTCACCTCGGGCAGGGACGCAGGTCTCCCACATAGATGTCAGTTATACTCCCCGGGTATAACTATGTTTGGTGTAGTAAGTTGAATCATGTAAACTTTAATCTTGTGCTCAGCGATACTTTCTGGGTGTAGGTCCGCATCCTTTCCCATTCCATGTCCGCGATCCTGTGTCCGTGATCCACCTCCTATCTGCTTTTGGTCGTAGGCAGCCATGCCAGACCATTCCATTGTGCGCCTTATAAAGGTAATCAGGTGGTCGCTGTCCACCAGGGACATTAAAGTTGCAATAACTTGTGGTGTGGAGGCTCCTGGGAGCTCGTCTGCTACAGTTGTGCAGACACTTGTGTCAGAGCTCCGTAAGTTAGATATTGCCCTGGTGCCAGTCCATGATTAAATGATCTAGTGGTATTCGGATACCCTCAGTACACAGTTGCCTACCGTTAACAGGCCAGCCTCATTCCGGTGCGCCATAAACAAGGAATCTTGGTCCCCATATGGTAGGCCAACCAGTGGAAGTGCCGGAGCATAGGGTGGGTGTAATGAAGTAGGTACACCGGTGGTGAGATTGAAGTTGGTTTATTCGGGAGGTAGAGACAAGCAGGTAAAGTCAGACGTCCTATCCACTTTCATCTTCGACAACCGCCGCTAACACGAACTACTTCACCTCAGATTCTAGAACACAGAACCTAATGACACGCAGGTCATTGAAGGAGGAGGCAAGATCATTACACATCTTCCCCCTTTCAGAAAAAAAAATAGAAATAAATAAATAAATAAAAAACTAAAACAACCAAACTAAAACAACCAATAGTCAAAACGTTAATGCAAAACAAAGTCATTGAACTTCTTTGGGAGCTTTCCAACGCGCACACTCTTTCTCAATTTTGGCAATACAACAGGAGAACTGTTAGGAGTAACAAGCATGTTAGGTGCGAGAGCAATTCTGTTAAGATTCCATATGCGACCATCACTTAATTTGACAGCATTTAGAAACAATTTTTTAACAAATTAAGGTGAGGAAAACTTTGAAAGGCCAGAGGACCTTTGAGGAAGACGAACACTCATTCTGTCACCCACACGTACACGAGTGTGTGAGACTGCGTGCCTGGAGTCAAAGTAAGCCTTCCTCTTAGCGATTTTTAAGTCCTGACAGGCTTGCCAAGAAGCTGAATCTGGAGCTGTACTGACATCTCGAGACCCAATTCTAGAATTAAGAGCTAAATTCATCTCATCACTCAAACAAGAGCCGATACACTCCCCTCTCATCCATGACTGAAACATACGAGTATTAGGTTTTCTACCACGACCGAGTTCAAAGGGAACCAAAGATGTTGTCGAATGAGGAATAAGACGATACAACATTACTTTTTCTTGGATTTCAGCTTTCCAATCCTTGTTTTGAGATCTAGCCAACTGAATGGAGTCTTTAAGCACACGGTTGAACCGCTCTACCATCCCGTTAGTTTCAGGATGATAGAGAGCACAACGTTTGTGTCTGATCCCTTTCTTCGTAAGGTAGATCTCCATCTCTCTTGAAACAAGCTGGACTCCGTTATCAGTAAGAAGACAATCCGGGAAACCCTCACGAGAAAAGACCTCATCAAGAAATTTTATGACATCCTTAGTCTCGATACTGTGGCAGACCTTAATCTCCGGCCATCTCGAGAATAAATCAATTAAGACTAAGACAAATGACTGACCGGAGTTACTAGAAACAGGGCCCAGGAGATCTAGAGCTACTTCTTGCCAGCAACGAGTGGAAGCCTCACGTACAGCCATAGGTTGTACTCTAGTTTTATATATTTTATCAGAAGAGTTGCACTCCTGACAATCTCTCACCATACGTTCAACTAACAGGTCAATACCGGGCCACCAGAAGTGCAAACGAATTCTCTTTCGTTTTAGAAATCCCCTGGTGTCCCTGATGAGCCTGTTGAGCTATTTCCTCCCTGAGAGAAACAGGTGGAACTAGTCTTGTGCCTCTCCGAAGTAACCCTGAGGAGATGGACAACTCATGTCTTACGTTCCAAAACTTCCTCGTTTCCTCATCTAGACATTTTATACCCTCCCAACCAGCAGTTACCAACTCACAAACCTTAAGAATGACTATCGTTTGTCATGGAAGATTTCCATTCTTCCTCGCTTAGGACACCATCAGTCACTTCACAGACCTTATAAATCATCAAACTCACATGCTTCACCCAACTTATCACACGTAACGCTTGGGTCATTCCTTACAAGGCGGGACAAACCATGGGAAACCTTGTTTTGTGTACCAGGTATGTGATAAACAATGAAATCATAGTCTTGTAAAGCTACAATCCACTTGGTGATTCTTGAGGACACGGCATCCAGACTCTTTTTGTAAATAAGTCTTTCAGGGGTTTGTGGTCAGACTGTACCGTAAAGGAGCTTCCCCATAGAAATTTTTTAAGTTTCTTAATCGCCCAGAATATGCAGAGTGTTTCTTTTTCAATTACGGAATATTGTAATTCAGGCCCTATGAGGGCTCTTGATAGGAACATAATAGTCGTTTCATGACCATTTTTAACTTGCTTAAGAACAGCCCCAAGTCCTTTAGAGCTAGCATCAGTAACGAGTATGGAAGAAGCAGAGGTATCAAAGCTGTGAAGTGAAGGAGCTTCACTCAAGGCCCTCTTCACATCATTGAATTCTTCTTGACATTTTTCTGACCAACTAAATCTTGCTCCTTTTTTAGAAGAGTTCTGAGAGTGTAGGTACGAGAGGCAAATCCGGGAACAAATTTATTATAATATTCTGCCATCCCTAAAAAGGTGACAAGTTCGTCTCTGCTTTGAGGTACAGGGAGATCGGCAATAGTCCTCACTAACTTGTCTTTAGGTTTGACCCCTTTAGCAGACAGCTTGTGGCCTAAATAGTCAATTTCATGAAGATTGAATTTACACTTACTCTCACGTAGTGTTAAACCACGTGACTTGAAACGATCCAGTACTGCTTTGAGCCTTTCATCGTGAGTACTTTGGGAAGGACCGTGAACTAACACATCGTCTTGGTATATTTTTACTCCGGGTAGCCCCTGTAAAACGTCTTCCATGGCTCTCTGAAACACAGATGCTGCTGAATTAAGGCCAAAGGGAAGTCTAGTAAACTTATAGGTGCCAAACGGCGTTATAAAGGCAGTGAGATTTTGTGATTCAAGGTCGATCTTAATTTGGTGATATGCGGCTCTGAGGTCAAGTGTAGAAAATACTTCAGCTCCAGCCAGTTGAGTCCGCATCTCTGCGATGTTGGGGAGAGGATACCTATCGGGTACAACTGCGCGATTAAGGGAGCGTAGGTCCACACAAAGCCTAACCTCACCTGAGGCCTTTCGGGCAAGAACCACTGGAGCCAACCAATCACTAGCCTCCGTTTTAACGAAGATGCCTTCCTTGAGTAATTTTTTTAATTCATTTTCCATGGAATCTCTCAGAGCTAAAGGTACATTCCTCACCTTGCAGGCTACTGGGATGGCGTCAGGTCTCAAAATGATCTTGTGAGTGTAGTTGGATAGACAACCTAAGCGTTCACTAAAAACTTCTTTGAATTCTGAGCGTAGATTGTCTACCTGGTCTACTTTAAAGAGTTCAGGTGTAGTGGAAGGTGTTTGTCCGGGGAAATCTGACTCTCCAAGAGGGTCCTTAGTTTTTTCTCTCAAGACAATGCAAGGGTTGCCACCCGGAATTAACATGACACCCATATCAGCTTGGTGAACACAACTCACTATACTATCCCTTTTCGTGGAGATGTATATTTTTCCAGCCGTAAATCTATTCTTGAACTCAATGTCTCCTTCAAAGTAACCAAACAGTTTGATAGGTTGTCCCCCGTATGCAAGAGGCCTGATGTCAGGTTTCCATACTTTCACTTTTCCCATAAGAAACACGTCGTAGAAGGACTTCGGGATTAAAGTGATCTTTGCTCCCGAGTCAAAAAGCATTTTAACGGGATGACCATTTATAAGGACACTTTCGACAGGGCTTGAGCACTTAACTTGATCAACATAAGTCAAGACCTCACCACAATGTAGATCGTCAGAACTGGATTCAGATTCATCTTGTATCCAAACCTCTTTAACTCGTTTGTTTCTTTTATTTTTTTGTAGTCTGCAAGCTTTAGTCCAGTGACCCACTTTTCCGCAATTGAGGCATTTTGCATTTATGGCTGGGCAAGATTTATCATTAGCTAGATGGTCGATATTGTCACAACGAAAGCATTTTCCTTGGAAAGGCTTCCTTTGCCATGATGATTGTGGTTCAAAACGTTTTGGTTTCATGGTATGGGATTCAACTCTTTTTGACGAACTAGCTTGAGAGATAGCTTGAACTCTCCCAACTGAAGTAGTTGTAGAGTCAGTTTCTTTTTTCTTTATGGTTTCAACACAAGCTAAAGAGTGTTCAATACGTTTTGCGATTGTGATGACCTCATCAAGTTTTGGGTCATCCTTCTGCCACAATTCATCATTCACTTTTTCCATTGCACAACCAAGCATGAATTGATCACGCACCCGCTCTTCGAGTGCGCCCTCAAACTTGCAGGTGGAGGCGAGTTTGCGTAGATGAGAAACATACATTTCAACAGTTTCTTTAGGTTGTTGAGTCCTTTTCCCAAAGTGGTAGCGCTCTAGAACTGTGCTTACTTTGGGTAAGAAATGTTTATGTAGTTTCATCAAGCAAATTTCAAACTCATTAAGGTTATTAGATTCAGAGTCATCAAGATCCGGTAGATGTTCGAAGATTTCTTGCCCTTCGGTGCCTAAACAGTGTAATAACAAAGCTGATTTCCTCTCGGCACTGAGGGATACTCCGCACACTCTTGCGTAGTTAATAAAGACCTTTTTCTACTTAGACCAGCGTACAGTAGGTTCACCGGGATTGGAAAGGAAAAAGGGCGATGGCGTGACATTTTGCATCTTTGAAACAGAGGAGAAAGAAGGCGAGTTGAGCTGATGATGAACAGATATGTGGATAAAATGATTGGACTGTAGATGCTGTGCCTATCAGCGTAGTTAAGCTTGACAGGCGTAAATTGAGAAGAAGAAAATTATTTTCTAGCTTCTAGAGTAACTGCTGAGCCCATCAGCGTAGAAAATAAGATTTGACAGGCTAGGACAATTTTACAACTTTGTATGTCAGCGTATAATTTAAGTTGTGCCATTCAAAACTGTGCCTGTCAGCGTATAATTTTAAAGATGTGCCTGTCCGCGCAGTTAACTTTCAATTTGGCGAAATATCAAGCTGTGCGAGTCAGCGAGGAAAGCTTGACACGCTGCAGGGTCTTGAATTAAGTTGTAGCGGTTTAAATAATGTAAATTTCAAGGCTGTGCTTGTCAGCGAGTTTAACTTGACAAGCTTGCGAAATATTAAGCTGTGCGTGTCAGCGAGGTAAGCTTGACAAGCTGCAGGGTTTTGGATTAAGGTGTAGTGCTTAAATTGTCTTACAAGAGGAGGCTGTGCGTGTCAGCGATAAACTGCAGAGCTTGTTACGAACGAAAGCGTCTTCCGTTGCTGTGCAACCAACCATCCGTGAGCCGTCAAGGATGACGCGTAAGCAGTTGCTTGGCAAAGGAGTGTTTCCAGGCAACGACGCGTAACCAACGTGAGAACGTTAGACGGCTGTACTGGACCAGCGCGAGGCAGGAGAAGCGCGAGGGGACGCTTCAACCTCAATAAATATCATATTTATGAAAATGCCGGAAAGTCAAGTCACTCACTTCAAATATGAGTGCTGGGCAGTTGGTTCTACTTGCGTAGGAAGAGGCGGGTAAGTGCGAGCGTGCGCTTCAAGTTTTATAAATAAATAAATTTGCCGGAACGTTGAGTCTCCTCCAATTTTACGCGCTGGGCAGAGAGGACAGGTGTTTGCGCTCCATCAAAGCATCAAAACACAGCAAAGCGCCACACAGTACCTTAGAGAAGGATGACAAAGTTCAAGATCAAAGTTCAAACTGGCTCGTAGTTTCAAATTCCACCTGAGGTTGCTCGATGTGTTAGGACGTCGGCTGGGTCCATCCCAAGATCGTCGCCAGTGTAATGAAGTAGGTACACCGGTGGTGAGATTGTGAAGTTGGTTTATTCGGGAGGTAGAGACAAGCAGGTAAAGTCAGACGTCCTATCCACTTTCATCCTAGACGACCGTCGCTCACACGAACTAAGTCACCTCAGATTCTAGAACACAGAACCTAATGACACGCAGGTCATTGAAGGAGGAGGCAAGATCATTACAGTGGGCTCCTGAAGGTCGATTTGACACATTTCTTTCAGCACCATATGACAACTGACAGTTGGATGGGCAGTTTTTGGTGCTTCTGTGGTTTACGGAGTAAGAGAGCGATCAATGCCCCCTGATTTTATTCCCCCAACCACCACTAGCTCCCCTGCGCGCTGGCCTCTCCAACCATTGCATTATCCACTGAATCTGTGCTACCTGGTAATAAAGATCATAATCTGGGACTCCCAGGCCCCCCTTCATGATCAGGTATTTAAGTGTGTCCAGGGCGACCCTGCCTGCCCAAATCCCACATGAAGTCACGTACTGGCATCTCAATGCCTCCAAACTACTTCTTCGGCAACCACACTGGTACATTCACAAAGAAGTAGTGGAGCTAGGGTCGTATGACCATCTTGGTAAGGAATATCCTGGACACGATGGGAAGTGGTATCGATCTCCAGAATGATTCCAAATCCTTCAGTGCTGGAAATGCTACACCCAAGTTGCCATCCCAGAAGTCTTCCAACTTGTGATAAACATTCATCCCTAGGTATTTAAATTTGGTGGAGGTCCATGTCATCCCTAATTCGGTCATGTTCAGCATGTCATTCTCCGCCCTGGTGGACTAGGAAGACGCTGGTTTTTGCGGGATTCGCCTTCAGCCACAAGACTAGCCCGGGTTTTCCCAGTAGTGCCTGCATCTATGCCAGAACTTGTGCTCCATTTTTGTCTTAAAACCACACATGAAGGGCGTACAATGATATTCTATGAAAGTAATTCCATAGCTGTATACAGATATTGCCTCATTCCTGTCTAGCCATTGCTGCTAGAGGTTCTGTTGTGATCGCAAAAAGGAGTGGTGAAAAGTGGCACCTCTCTCTCATGCAATGGAACATTGGGTATTGGGGTGAGATGTGCATACCCTTTTTCCCCTGCGCTAGAGGGCAGAAATAGAGTATTTCGACCCATTGAATGAAACAAGGTTCGAGCCCCATGCAATCCATGGCGGGCTTGAGAAAATGTCAGCTAACTGTGTTGAATGCCTTATCCACTTTTTCAAATCCATGGAGGCCACTATTGACCCAGGGTACCAAGTTCTGTTGGTCTCATCCAGCACCCGAAAGAGCCTCCTTGGGTTTAGAGAGAGTGGGCGATAGGACTGAATCAAGTGGTGGGGCTTTCCAGGTTTGGGGAGGGAAACCACTAGTGCCTCGTGAGCAGTGGCCGGGAGTTGATCCTTGTCTCTGTTCTCTGTGTACACCTTAATTAGGTGCGGTGTCAGGAGGCTAAAGTAAGTTTAGTAGAACTCTGCCAGTAGGCCATCAATGCCCGATGTTTTTCCCCACACCCGTTCCTTAATGACATCCTGTACTTCATTTGGGGAAATAGGGTTATCCAATTATTCTCTGTCTCCCTAAGTAGTCAGCCAGCCACAGCGGAGAAGTTAATGATGTCTTGGGGAAGAAGGCTCTGTGGCAGGGCAATAGAGCTCTCGACAGTTAGGAAGGAGTCTTTAATTGGCTCCTATGAGTAGACTAACTGCCAGTCTGACTGCTTTATCTGGGTAATTGGTCTGCCTCTGGATGCACCAACAATGCCAGGATCTGTCTAGTTTGCCCTCACCTTCATGTACCCTATTGCGGTATTCCCTATAGCGGCGTCATCTGTCTCTCCACAGTGTGTGAGTAGTGTTCCCTGCTCTCAGTAAGCTTCTCTGTCTTAGATGGCTCATTCGCCATTTCTAGTTCTAGCTAATGATTTTACTGTCTAACAACACTACTCTTACAGTCCACTCTCGTTGGATCCCTATTGTTTTACCCGAAAATGGCCTCTGACCACAACCTTAAAGGCTTCCCATGCAACATGATGGCTGGAGGCAGGGCCCTGGTTCTGTTTAAAGTGTTCTGGAACCCAGAATGGGGGGGGGGTCCATGAGCGCAGTTGGTTGCAGCCTCCAGGTGGGCAGCGGTGGGAGGGGCCTATCCAGCCACATGGTTGTGATCGGATGGTGTCCTACCCCAATACTCTGATTTTTGTCATGAGGTGGGCAAGTTGCCGTGGGCAAAATGCTCTATCTAGTGTGACATGTACTCCGTGCAGGCTGGAGTAGAAAGAATTATCCTTAGTCATACCATGATGCAGAAGCCAGACATCTGCTAAATCCCAATCCCTGATCCAGGACAAGATACCTTGCTCAACTTTTTTTTTTATAGTCTGGGTGCCTGAAACCAGGGGGCAGGGAGCGGTTCAAATGGATATCACCGACACAATCAAAATCTCCACTTAGAAGAAGGGGGGGCTACCTGCCGTCTAGCCCAATTGCAGGGATAGGGAATCCAGGGATGCCAGCTGATTTTGGTTGGGTGCATAAACGTAGCCAAGGAGCATTTCCTGGCCATCTAGGTTACCAGTCAACAGCATCCATCTCCCCTCCCGGTCCACCTCTGCAGTGCTCCAATGTGTCTCCTGGAGGTACACTGTGAGCCCCCACCCTACATTTGATGTAGGAGTATACCTTGTGTCTTTTTGCTGCTGCTCTCAACCACCACATGCTCCTTGTGTAACAAGGGAGTAGGTTTGTGTCAGTTTCTCTGTGGAGTGTAGTATCTTATTTATTCCGTTTCTACTTCCATCTGTCAACCTCCCAGCCCGGGGGCTCTCCACCGTTTTACCACTCTATGCAGTTCCCTCTGTTGCAGCCCCTCACTCCGAGGGTTTGTTGAGACCAACCATGTCAAAACATAGAGTATCCCTGCCAAACGGGAGACGATATGGTGGAGTGTGTATGTCACAACTATACACCACTTCAGTGAAAAATGGGGAAAAGGAAAATTAATCCTTTATTTACAGGCCTCACCCACTCTAGTAGTGGCATGCTTTGTCATCTGGTTCAACCTGACTCCTAAAGGTCAGGGTGGCCTTGTCCATATTCCAGGGAGCTCTATGTATATGAATAATCTGGGGAACCACCAATAAAAATTGCTCATCCACTCCCTTTTATTAGCTGGGTGGATGAGAAAGGTTAAAATAGACTATGTAAGGGGCAATTGCGATTTGATGATCCTATGACCCTTATGGTGCCAACATGTTTCTGCCTACTCTACTGGCCGAACATGGTCTGAGGCATTTGTTAGGGCAGGTTAGTTTTACTAATACTCCCCCTCAGTCTTTTTATAAATGTAATCAGTCATGCATTGTAAAATTATTATAGGCATGCAACAGGCACTGAATATTTGCCCCATCAGAGGTACTCAGTGGGGTTCTATTTCTGGCCCCATGGGGAGCGGAGGGAGGTTGCCCGGTCGTCACACTTCAGTCAAGGATCCCGAACCATCCGTATATCTACTGCGGTCCACTCATACCCAGCTTTTGTTACCAAGAGACCAACTATGTGCCAAAACTTATGAAGAAAACTCCCAGGGCGGAGAGGCAACGGCCTCCTGGCCATACTCCCGGCCATACTCCCAACTGCGAATAGAATGCCTATAAGATGACGCCTGACCCTAACTCCAGGTGAATGGAGGGGGCTGCGCTGCAACATTGCCCAAAGGATTCCTGCGTGCAAGCCCATCCCACCACCCCAAATTATGTACCAGTATTAGACAACAAGGCAACAGTAACTCAGTCACTGGCACTGAGATTAAGGACCTAGATCTCCAAGAACTAAGGCAGCCCAACAGCTTTGAGGACCATGTTATGTAGGCCATGGCTCTTGGCATGTCGCTGGGGCCTCTCCTCCCAAACAATCTTCCATGGGTACAGCCATACCAAGTTCTCATAGGTTGTCTGCTGTTTGGGTAGTAACTTGAAGCAGGTGGTCCCCCGATGTAGAGACTGCATCAGAGGCCGTGCAACTATTAAACCCCTCTCCCCCTCCAGCATCTTCCACTTATCTCGCCTTGCTCTTCCCCATTCAGTCTGGAGTTTGGTCGGCCTCTGAACACCTTCTGTACACCCGGTTATTCTTGTGTTACCTATTATCAATTGGGTTAACATATCCTTGGCACTCATGTTCCCCCGATCCAACCAGGTGCGCTAGCACTGCATTCAGATACACCAAGTATGGGACAACAAGGTGGAGCCCCGTCGCGCAGCCGACCCCATGTGCTGTCAGTCCCAGGCCCCCCTAATATGCTCCTGGTCAAGCAGGGAGTCTGCAAGGGCTCCCACATTGTTCTACAGTAGAGCCTGTGTCAGCCGATGGTATCAATTGGGGCGCTCCATAACCCCTGGCATCTCCCTCACGCTCGCTTTACTTTGCAGTTCCATCTCCATGACCTAGTGCTTGCTCCTTTGTCACCAGAGAGCCGGATGGTAAAAGGGCAACTGTGGGTTGCTCCCGCTGTGTCTCGGCTATTACTCCCCCCATCATGGCCTCTGTTGCACTCGTACAAGCTGGGTGCCCTTTCCGGCTCGCTCGGAGTTCCCTACAGGCTTCACTGGAATACAGCCACCATGTTGGATGTAGCAGCGCAGCAACTAAGGGCGGGCAAGAGTCTTCCATGCAAAGTCTGTGGGTCCGAGAAGTGGCTCGAAACTACACCCACCTAGAACAGGGGGGCGATCAGGGGGCCAATGGATAGTTCTGGGCTCATGATTGACTAGGATAAATGGGGTTTCTGGGGGTCCTGTGCTTGGAAACGTAGTATCTACCCTTCTGCTGCATGTGTGACCACACCCCCCATTTAAAATCCTCTTCAGAGGTAAAGTCCGATTTTGTGCCTCTGCCAGTGTCCTGGGTCACATGACTGATAATGACCTTGCTGTTGGGCTTTCTGTATTCCTCCCAGACATGAGGTGTGGACAGGATGGGCCATCCTACATTGATGGCTGGGGGCAGAGCTGTTCCCTGTCCCACTTGTACTTCAAATGGGGGTTGCCTCAAGCACACACAAAGGAACCTGACACTAGTCTTTTGTCACCCATACTTATTAGAGCCTTGACAGGGGAAGGGAAGAACCTTCCAGAACCAGATGTGGAGGTCGTTTAGGGAATCCCCACTTCAAAGGCTGGCACCAGGTAAAAATATTGGACCTACAGAGCCACTCAGTAATACTCCTAGAACTGTGGACTTTATAGATGAAGGACTGTTTTGCTCCCCAGAGCACTGCCCTGCTTCTACCAGAGCATTGTCCTGCTGCTTGAGGACTGTCTTGACCCCCCAGAGGGTGACCCTGATGCTTGATGACTGTCCTGCTGCTTGAGATCTGCCTTGCTGTCTGAGAACGAGGACAGGACCTTCTCCCTTCATCCCAGGCTCTGACTACAGGGGTCAGTTTTTATGATCTCCTGCCTGAGCTACAGGGACACAACAAGCTCCAGACCCTGAATCTGCCCAGCTGACCTGCTGCACTAGATCTCCGTGGACCTGCAACTGGATCTGCCTGAGCCCTGCTGGCCTCTGCTGCAGTGTGTTCCTTATTCTCAAGAAGTGCCTCCCCAGGTCCTGGACCCTTGGCTGGCATCAGTTGAGCTTCCCCGTGTAGAAAGGTGAAATCCTGATGTTTTGTGTTCTTTGCGACCGTGAATGTGGCTGTTTGCACTGGACAGCTGCCAGTGACGACCGCCATCACGAAGCTCTTGTGAACCCTGCTACGGTGACCACAACAACGATCGGCAATGCGATACCTGCACTTCACTCTACAGCAACGACAGCCTGCAGTCATCGCCAGCGAGAAGCTCCAGCAATGATTGTCTGCGACACCAAACCAGCACTTCGTTCTACAGTGACAGTCCACTCCGCCTGGTCTGCCCTTCACACTACATCCGTGACTCACTCTTTCTGCTGCTCGTGGCCAAATTCACCATGATCGCACCAGACTTTGAGAGGATAACTTTTTCATCTCCATTGTGGTTGGCCTGAACTTGTAACTTTCGCCCAGTCTAGCACGACCAGATGACCACGAGTGGGTCTTTGTGCTTTATGCGCAATATCTACCTAAAGCTTCAAAATTCAATATCACTGGTTCTACTGACTGGATTTTTGTCATTCTATTATTATTATATTTCTTAAAGTGTTCTCTTATTTTTTTTATTTGGTTTTTTATTTGTCTTCAGTTGTATCTTCACTTTATTATTGTTTGTGTACTGCATAAATACTTTGCACAGTGCCTCCAAATTAAGCCCAACTGCCTTGTGGCAAACTACCAAAGGGTTAAGCACAGGTTAATTTTGTGACTTATGTGGTTCACTCTGACAAGGATTGTGGTTGTTGTCTGGGTCGGGCTTTCACGCCCTCAACCAATTACCGTTTCTTACAGTTCCCAACGCTATATGATTAAGGAAAGATTAGGCACTGGTGCAAATAATTCAAAGCAGTCTCAATTGTTAGTGGAGCAACTTGGTACAATGTCTTTTTCAACCCCTGGTTAAAAGATTTATGCAGCATGGCAATATTGTCCTCATGCACAAGCCACTGTCCATGTATGGAGGCTAAGCTCCACGTTTGCCTGCTCTTTGCTGCATTACAGTTGAAGCTGTAGAGTGGGTGCAGAATGTGCACCGTCCCTTACAATTTTGTTTTGCTCTTCATGGGGGGGCCACAGCCTTATTCAGTTCAGTGTTCATAGAGCATACTAGCTGGGCTGGTCTGTGCATTCAAACCAATCTTCAACAGTGATGGTCCACATGGCTGGCTACAGGCCCGTGTTTGGACATTGCAGTTTCTGCCTCCCAGACTAGTTTCTTTGCAATGATGTCTCTGTGGCAGTTGCAGCCTTCAGCCCAATCCTGGCTTTCCTCTTTGGGAGGAATGTGGTTTTTCGTTTTTTGAAAGGGCAGTACCAATATCTCAAACCTGCGGCAGGCTGCCCAATGAGACCCACATTTTCACTCTGATGCAGTTGTGGTGCATGTTATTTGGGAATTGTGCTGTGAGATTGGGGTGAACCGCTTTGCAGCACAGGTCATTCCGTCCTCGATTTTTGTCAGCTGCCCCTTGGTACTCCACACACACCAGGAACACACAAGGCCTCTCCTCCTGGACAATTTTCCACCTGAAGGACCAGACATACTCCTTCCCTCTCGTAGGAGGCTGGCAAGCTCTTTAGGCAGATCCTCCTCTTTTCAGCTGAAATAGCAGACTTCAGATAACCTGTCTCCCAGAGGTGAGGGGACATTGACAGGCACGTACCTGCCCTGGCTCTTTGAGTACTCTGCAGAGCACTCCCTTCTATGGTCAAGAAGAACTTGGAACTGAACCAAACTGAAGGGGTATGGAATCCACTTTTATAGACATTTTCATGACAACGGATGCCCATACTCTAAATGCAGAGGGGATGTCAAGGCAAGGATCACTGTTTCACATAACAGCAGAACTTCACACAAGAGGAATCCATATAATGTTCTCTCACTGACACACCGGAAATGGTCTGGTCACACTACAAATACATAAATCTCGGTTTGCTTCCAGCACTGCTTTACAATGTGTGTCCACTGTACAATGTGAGGACATGCTTGGTGCGCTCTTTCACGTCGCAGAACAGGTTCTGGACCTATGATTGTCAAGGGCTGGCCCAGGCCTCTGCCCAAAAGCTAGCTTAGCATGACAACAGGGCAAAAATATTTAGGGATACCATTTTCACATATATGCTGTACTCCGAGCAGGGGTACACAACCCTATACAAGGCAGAAGACTTTCCCATCCAAACACCTTATTCAGTCTTTAAATCTGCATCAACAACTTTTATCCAAGATTTTGGTTTGGATCTGCAGAAGATATATTGAGTGAAAGTCTCTTAGAATCTTGAGAAGAGCGTAGGTTACTGCTGCTTGTTGGAAGAACTATGGTAACCAGAGACTGAATGATTTTGATGGTGACAAAAAAGTGGAAAAACTTGAGTGCCAATGTCCAGGGTTGGATTAAGCAGTAGTCTGATTTTGTGCTCTATAGACTTGAGATAACCACTTATATGAGGCTGGAAAGCTTGAAGTAGATATGTTCCAGTTAAACAGTCATCCAACACCTAGTCAAGTGAGGTGATAAAAGAATCGAAGGTAGGTTTTGAGGTTATCGTCATGAATGAGAATAGTGACTTTTTGGGAAAAGATTGACTGCTCAAGTAATCAATAAGGGGGGATTCCTCCGACTTCTGTGGGCAATTAGCCCTAATATTTTCTTCCCAGCTTGTAATAAGAGTGGAAGAAGAGTTAGGAACTTTAAGATCACCTTATGTTTTGCCAAGTTGCTAGAATGACTTGGAGGGTGATAAACATCCTCAGAGGGAGTGTTGGGCTGATAAAATAATAATAGGTCTACTTTGCAGAGAACAAGGGGAATGTTTCATTTCACATATGTCGAAGTAGTCCTGTATGATAAAAGCCAGGACACTGCCTAGGTGGAAACGCAGCCTTGGGATTTTAAAACTGTGAGGTACTCCCATGTTGATGTATGGGCCAAAGCTGGCAGAGTCATTTTTTGGGTCTCGCCTAGGCAGCGGTTGTGCTGTCTTTTCGAGACACACTGTATCTAGGTTATAGGCTTGAAAAAACGCCCATCTTTTTAATTAATTCCTGTTGCTGTCCTTTAGAAATGTTGGCTTTTTATTGGTGAATACACTTAATCTTGCCTCCTTTTGGAATTTTGTATCCTCCCTTGAGAACTGCCCCTCTTACATGTGTTCTTATAGTTAAGGATATTTATACTTGGAGCGCTTTTTTTTTTTTTTTTTTAGTTGGCCTGCCTCTTTGCTCCATAATTCTTATGTTTACTTGTACAATGAAACTTGATTGCCATCCCTTTATCTCCCCCTCCCACAACTCTGCTTCGGTTGCTTCATGTCCCTTAATCTCCCTGGCCTCCCCCTCACTACTCGTAGGCCCCCACCACCCCTTAGGTATAATTTGTAGTGCAGCGCCCTCCTTTAATATCGCTTTGTCTCTACCCAACCCCCTTGCACAACACTACTTGCACGTCCCGAGATTGCTGTATTGAATTTTTATAATATTTTACCTTAAACACTTATATAGCACACTAGGCTCCGTGGGAATTAAACAATCAGCCCATTATCACAGGATGTTGAGCAGAGAGCAGACTCGAACACAGATCCCAGCTTACCAGTTGGCAGCTCTCACAGCTGCGCCATATCCTTCGCCTAGCCTTGTTGCAGGGTGCAGTACAATATGTGGCCAAAACAGGTCCCAGGGGCCACCCAGTGACAGCATGTGGTACTGCACCCTCACAACACTGCTTGTTTTGAAATGTGCTAGGTGTCCTGTCTATTTTTGAGGTACTGCTGCAGGCGCCCGTTAGTTGCAAAATGTACTGCTTACTTTAACTTACACAGCAGGACAATGAAAATAGTTTAAAGAAATGTCTTCAGCATTACGAAATAAATCTGCAAAATGTAAATAAAGTGACCAAAAACAGTTTTTTGATCTTTGTTAACCATAACTAGATTTAAAGATACATTGACTTTTAATTTACTCCCCCCTCGGAGTACATATAATTCTTTAGGTAGCACTTTAGCAGAGCAGATTAGACGTTTTGCCGTTCTTAGATGACTGCCAAGCGTAGGAAGAATAGACGGGGATCTCTTTTATATATGCCATAAAGTTTCAATAATTCTAAAAAATGTATAATCTAATTTTCATCTACAATAAAATAATCCATAATTGTTTCATAACCTCTATTTCAGAAGAAGACACGCACTGGTGCAACTACACTTCCGTATTAAAATTGTCGCTTTTATTGCACTTTCACCCGAAGCTCATGCAGCCTGGTTTGGGAAACCCTGTGCTATGCACATGCTCTTGCTGAAACTTCGGTCGGAGACGAGAGGAGTGTGCACACCATTTCATGTATGGTTCAAACTTAAAGTAACACCATAACCTTCATATACTGCCCCTATCCAGGTGTGATGATTTAGTTAAAACTGTGTCTCCCTTTCGAGCCCTACTTAAGTGAATTATTCCAACACCCACCAAGGGCGGGTGTGGCCCACCATTCCGCACCCTATTCGGCGAGGTTGCAGAGGTGCCCAAGAGAAGCCGACCAGTGACGCAGATGGGAGCAGTCAGGGAAGCAAAGCTAGTCTCCCAGTACTGCACCTCTGCAAATTTGCGTGGAATGTGCGTGATCCAGCGCGATATTAGCAAACAGCATTCATACACCATATACTCACTTGGGCCCATACATTCATACTACACTAATACTTACGCTGGGTGTCAGATATACTCTTTTATCAAAATTCCTGCTACCAATTACCTTCTGATTGAAGAGTAATAACTTACCAATGGATCCTTTGCTAATTGGGAAGTTTAAAATGAGTGACATTCACTATAATACATAACCCTGAAATAACCACAGAGTCAAGAAGTTTTAAAAATGTTTATCTAAAGTTTTTTTTAGCAGAGTAAATACAGAAAAAGACACGGTATTTGATCAGAATACTCGTGGAAAGCATAGAATGATTATTTCTAATAAATGACGGTGTTTAAGGAAAAGAGGAGATGGGAACAGCAGCGCAACTAAAGGTTGCATATATTTACCTAAATGCAAGAACCAAACCCTTAGCCAAGGAGTTTGAAAGGATTGGACCCTGGAAGGATGAAGAGCAAAGACCTTCTTCGGGATCAGGACCGGACTGGTGACCTCTCTAAAACGACGCCTGCGCCGTTCCCCTCTCTGGTACTTGACTTCTCCTCGATTCTTCCCTCTAATGGACTCCGCTGCCCCCTCCTCAGGACCTCTTCTGGATAGGGATTCAGTCAGCAATCGATCAGCTGGGCAGCCTGGAGCTCTTCTGTATCTTCTAAGAGTCTGAGCTAACTAACTACTAATGCTATATTCTATTATACCCTTCTACGCCCATGTACCTCCCCTTAATGTTGCTAAAATATGGGACCACTACTTCTGATTGGGCAGGGACAGGAAGTGGATTCTCGCACCATGACAAATTTGGCTTAATTTGTGAAGCCTATTGTATTAACGTTCCCTCCCCTTAAATTTAATCCATTCACTTTATTTCCCACCCGTCTCACAACAAATTATATACAATTTCTACAGCAATTGTATCTTTTGTTACAAATTTGTACATTTAGAACATCCTCTTCGGCCGATAGGTCATGGCCTTGTGAGACGTCCAAGTTGACTTCATTTTGGCAGTCTTTCAGGGGACATGCGCAGAACCTTCTGCTTCTCTAATTTCAAGTCACCAACCCAGGCCCAAGATTACGAATTACTAAAAGTGCAAGAAGGAAATATTAATATCAAAAATAAAACGTTTCACTGTATACCACTTATCTTATTTCTAATCCCTTTCAATTATATAAAACCTATCCCGCATTAATTGTGTTAAGAAATGACAATTTAGTAATGACACAGGAGCAATTGTGAGAACATTTAGCGGCCATTTTATTGCACACTGCACAGAAGCAGAAATTCCCACCAAACAAAGAAAGACGTCACACCATGTGATCAGGTTGTGACATGCGCAGTTAAATTCCCGCGCTTAAGCGGCCATTTTAGACTAGGAACAAGCGTTATTTGTTAGAAAAACAACATAAGCAAGCTTCCTAACTATTCATGTAGTGTGTGCAAATATTAATACAGACAATACAAGTTTTAATATTAATACAATGAGGAAGATTGCATACGAGCAAGTTTCATTTGCGAAACCTTGCTCCATCAATCCCCTCTCTGATGGCGTTTCTGAGCCATCAAAAAGTACCCTCAATCAGATGCCAACTTCTAGCAAATCACTTCGTTCTCATTTTCATTTTTAGCTTTTCTATTTTTACAATCTCCCTTCATCTTTTTGTATAATTCACTTTTCCATTCTTCCAGTTCAATTTCGTCTCTCTTTCTCTTCTTTCCTTTTTCAGTCACTTTACAAGTTCCACTCTTTCTACAACATTTACACCAAAATATTATTGTCAGAACTATTATGGCTATCCCTGCTAAGGGAACTAATATTTGACCTATAAGTCCTTTACCTATATTAGAAAACCAGGTTCCGATTGACGATATACTATTTGTCAATCTTTCCCATACATTATCAACTTCCAGTGGTTTAAGTTCCTGCTCAAGTTTAGTTATATTCTGAATATATGTCCCAATTTCTGCACTCTTATCAGGAATATACGTACAACAGTGTTTAGTTTTCAATACTTTACAGACTCCGCCCTCTTTTGCCAATATTATGTCAAGAGCCAGTCTATTTTGCATTACCATTGATCTAATCGCAACCATTTCCGTATTAATCATTAGAAACCCTCCAGCAGTATTCGTTGATAAACGATCAACTACTGTAGACAATTTACATATCTTCCTTGAGTTCAGAATTACTCCCACTGAAGGTATCAATGCACCAAATATATCACCTATTATTTCTGAAAAACTAGCTCTTTTATTACGTTTTAATTCGCCATTGTTTTCATTGCTTCCAGTGTTTCTTTTTACGTGGTATATCTTTGGAAAGACTATTCCAAAGTAACAACTTCCATACCACCGTGCAGGAAGCCTAAAATAAGCCTTATTCCCGCAGACATAATAGATTCCAGGAAAAACTGAATCTGTTCCTCCTTTGAGTCCCCAACCTCCCAATATTAAAAAATTGTGTTCACAATCACTGGTACCAATAAAAACATTGTTATAGTCAGTCTTTAACCTATGAAGACAAATTTTTCCCTTCTTTTCGAAATCCAGAGCCATAGCAGCTTGAGCCTTGCCAGGGGTGTAACTTCCCTCTTTCTCTGCCCAAGGTGGTAAATGAGCCTTATGCTCTGTAGCTTTCTTTTGAAAATCCTGTCTTCTATCTTCTACTAAATTCAAAAATATTTTCTCTTCTAATAAAGAACATGTTAGATTGTGTCTACGTGCATGTGTTAAGTCTATTGATTTCATTGTTAAGAAAAACTCTCCCATAAACTGTGCATCTAAGGCGCTAAGCACTGGGTTCATACTCTTGCGAATAGGAACTTCAGAAAATACAACATCTATATTGGAATAGTAATATTATAGTCTACCTGTACTATAAAATAAACTTGTTAATACGCTACATGAAATACCATATGTCAGTGGTAAATGATGGTATGTTAATCCTTCTGCTACTGATTCAGGTAACTTCATACAAACATAACAATTACTAACTTCCATGGTGTCTACATACTGAAACAATAACTTCGTGAAAACATTTAAACTAGTGTCATTATCAGCTATCACATGATGAATTCCTTCATCTTCTTCTGCCATTAGTTCTACCCTATTTCCTTTCATGTTTGCTTTCCTCCCTATAGTTTCATTATTGTTCTTTTTATCTATTATCATCAGGTAAGGAATAGCTACAATCAGGACTAACCATGCTACAAGCACCAATACTAGACTACATATGCAAATTGCACAGCATCTCCTTCAGCATTTTCTCTTTGGTCTCCCAGTATCCCTATCATCAGGCATTTTTCGACAAGGAAGATTGCTCTTCTTATCTCTGTTCCTTTTCTTCAATGGATTCTTTTGTTTAGTCAGGGTGGTCTTGTTTCTTCTTCGTAAGTTAGTTCTGCACTTGTTCCTTCACCACCACTGTCACTTGATTCTGAACTTTCAAAGTCTTCAAGAACAATATACGTCCAATCAGGACCCCTGAATTTGTTGTTCACAAGTCTTAATCTTTTACTTTTTCTTTTCCCAGACTTTTTCTCTTGGTCTGTTTGACTTGTTATTTCAGGTACTTGATCTGGATCTTCACTTCTTGTTTTTATGTGGCACTTTACTCTTTTGATGAAACTTGGCCACTGGTCTCCTTTTCTTGGCTTTTCTGTTTGTACTGTTTCTTTATTTTCGTCTTTAAGTGCCTTTTTAATTTCACTGGTTTGTACTGTTCTGTTCTTTGTTTTCTTTAACTTATCTAATTGTTCTTTCTCTGGTCTTATTGGTTTCTCATTTGCAGCTCCACTGTCAGTTTCCAACAATTCACTTTGTTCTGGGTTTACTTCTTTATGTTCACTTTTCTCAGTCTCTATTTCTTCTGTTTTTCCCTCTTGTCCTAACTGCTTCTGATCAGTGCTTATTGCACTGTGTACTTCTGCAGCCTGACCTGCTTCTTCTAAACCTGTCTCTCCCTGTTCAAATTCTATTAATTCTTCACTGCTTTCAGTCCAATTTTCTTTCCCTATCTGATTTGGTTCACGGTCGTTTACTAGCTTGTCTTCTTGAGCCTGAACCCCTTCTTCTTCACCTATCTGATCTTCTACAATTGCTTTTAATTTTCTTTGGCTTCTTGTTCGGTGGAAAACCTCAGGAATTTCGACCACTGGTATCCAATCCTGACTTGTGCTCGGTTGTTCTCCGTCAGCCTCTCTTGAACCTCGAGCTTGAGATTCTTCAGCTTGGCAACCTTCAGCTTCTTCAGTGATTGGTGTCGTCTGAGTGTTTTCTTCTTCTGGGTCTGGTACTCTCTTGGTGTGACTTACGTGAATCCAATTCGGAAATCCGGCACACTTCACTGCTGTGTTTGTGGTCAATATGATTTGACAAGGTCTGCTCCACCTGGGTGATAGACACGTTTCTCTGGTGTGATTCTTCACCACCACCCAGTCACCAGGATTCAGATCATGTTCTAGTTCAGGCTGTCTGGAAACTGCGTCTTCTCCAACCTGGTGAGAGACAGAACGCACTAGGTCAGCCAATCCTTTACAGTAGTCCAACACCATATCATCAGAAATATTCACCAGTCTATTTGTGGGAACGTGTGTTTGTCTCATCGCTCTTCCCATCATAATTTCATGGGGGCTCAAACCTGTTGTTCGATCAGGTATACTTCTGAGTCCCATCAGAACGAGTGGCAATGCATCAGGCCACTCCAATGATGTTGATGCACACATTTTTCCCAATCTTGACTTTATGGTGCCATTCAATTGTTCCACCACTCCAGAAGCCTCTGGACGATATGCACAATGCAGTTTCTGTTTGATTTGAAATGCTTCACAAATTATCAGGATCACTTTGTTATTAAAATGTTTTCCTCTATCTGATTCCAAAGATACTGGGAAACCAAACCTAGGTATGAGCTCTCTTAATAACAGCTTGGCAACTGTAATGCTGTCATTTCTCCTAGTTGGGTATGCCTCCACCCACTTTGAAAACAGACACACTATGACTAATACATATTTCAGCCCTCTGCATGGTGGTAACTGTATGAAGTCAAACTGTAGTCTTATGAATGGACCTTCTGCTTTTCCGATCTTCCCAAACCCAATTATCGTTTTCCTGCCTGTGTTGTGCATTTGGCAAATTAGACATCTCTGGCAAAGACTCTCTGTAACAGCTCTGAATTTGGGATTGTACCAATTTTGTCTGAATAGTCTAATCATTGCATCTCTCCCTATGTGTGTGTCTCCATGATACATTCTAGCCATTTGTGAGAGTAAACAATCTGGCATGACTGGTCTGCCATCTGTACTGACCCATACTTCATCCTCTCTTCTTTGAGAACAACCCGTTTTGATCCACATTTTTCTTTCAACCTCATCCACTTCATCTTGTAATCTTTTCACTTCGTTCCAAGTTTCAGGTGGCATAAATAACATAAGTTGGCAGCTGATTCCCATTCTTTCCATCCTCTTATTCACTGATGTTCTGGTTTTGGCACAATATTGAGCCACCAGATCTGCATATCTGTTGCCAACTACCACCCAGTCATTTCCTGACTGATGTGCGGCACATTTCACCACAGCCAATTCTTTTGGTGATTGTATTGCTTCTAGCAATTCTTTTACAAATTGTCCATTTTTAATGGGGGATCCTGAAGAAGTCATGAAATCCCTCTGCATCCACAGTTGGCCAAAATCGTGCACAACCCCATAACCATATTGACTATCAATGAATATGGTTATTTTCTGATTCCTCCCAATTTTGCACGCTTTTATCAGTGCAATCAATTCAGCTACTTGTGCAGATTTTACCCCTGGTAAATAGGATGCTTCGACTATTCCAGTTAATTCACATACTGCATAAGCAGCTGTTAGCTTGCCATCTTCATGTCTCTGGCAAGAGCCATCAACAAACAGTTCTTTATCTGGGTTTTTAAGAGGCTGTTCCTCTATATCTGGGCGAGGTTTTTGCATAGTTCTGTAATCTGTATACAATCATGTTCATCTTCTTCGTCATCTTTATTTGTTTCATGATATGGATCTGGTAATAAGCTTGCTGGATTTATTATCGTACACCTCACCATGGTTACATTTTCTGCACCCATTATTATCCTCCCATACTTAGTTAGCCGACTAGGAGTGAGATGTTGAGTTCGTGTTCTGGTCAACAGAATCACCACTGCATGTGGAACATATACTTTTACAGGATGTCCCATCACAATTGATTCACTTTGTTCGATGCTTAAACATGTTGCTGCTACTGCTTTCAAACATCCTGGCAACGCAGATGCTACAGGGTCTAGTGTAGCGGAAAAGTATGCTATAGGACGTCTGTCCAGACCATGTCTTTGAGTTAAAACTGAAAGTGCACAATTTTCTCTTTCATGACAGAATAAAGCGAATTCTCTTTTATAATCCGGCATGCCTAAGGCAGGTGCTGAACAAAGGGAGTTTCTCAATTTTACAAAGGCTTCTACACTTTCATCTTCCCACTCAACAGGATCTTTTGCTTTCTCTTTGGTCATGTTAATCAAGGGTTTAGCCAACATGGAAAATCCTGGTATCCATTGTCGACAGTAACCTACTATTCCTAAGAACATTCTTACTTGTCTTTGCGTTACTGGCATTTGCATTCTTTTTATTAATGCTACTCTTTCAGAGGTTACTCTTCTTTTTCCCCTCTCAATTTGATGTCCCAGATATTTAACAGTTGTTGTACAAAACTGTAATTTCTCAGGTGAGACTTTATGTCCCTCTTCTGCCAAGAGATTCAATAAGGCTAAGGAATCAACAACACAGTCTTCTCTGGTGGTCGATGCCACCAATAAATCGTCGATATATTGAACTAAAACTGAGCTTCCTGGCATCACTAGTTTTTCAAGGCACTTTTTCAGTATCTGGTTGAAGATGGAAGGACTTTCTGTGTACCCCTGAGGAACACGATTCCATACATAGACTTTGTTTTCAAATTTAAATGAGAAAAGATACCGACTGTCTGGGTGTAACGGAATTGAAAAGAAGGCTTGACACAGATCTATGACTGTAAACCATCCAGCATTCCAAGGAATCTGGTACAGAATTACTGCAGGGTTTGGCACTATAGGACAACATGGCTCTACAATTTTGTTGATTTTCCTCAGATCTTGAACGATTCTATATTTACCACTAGGTTTCTTTAGTCCCATGATTGGTGAATTACATGGACTACTCATTACTTCTCTCAGTATATTTTGTTTGACCATCCGATTGATTTCTTCAATGACACCTGTTTTTACTTCTGCACTCATTTTGTACTGTTTTGTATTTGGGAAAATTGCACCTTCTTTTACAGTTACTTGAACTGGGTCTATTTTAGCCATGAATCCTACTTCTTTTCCCGTGAGATCCCATACTATGGGATTTACTGTATCTTTTAATTCTTCTGGCAATTCATCTTTTGTTATTAATGAAAACATTTCATCTACTTCTGTTCCTTGTTTTGCGACCATAATTTTATATACATGATCTTCATCTGGTGTCTGTACTGCCACACCATCCGGCGTGCAGAAAATGGTGCAATTCATTTTGCACAACAAATCCCTACCTAGCAAGTTTACTGGACTAGAATCGCATACTACAAATTGATGCATTTCTTTGAAATTTCCAATTTTAACCTCCATTAGTTCGGTAAGTGGTGTTCTAATTCTTTGGTTGGCAACCCCTACAACTTGAATATCTTCACCAGAGAGAGGAAGGTTTGGGACGTCTACTGTTCTCACAGTAGACCTGGTAGCACCAGTATCCAAAAGAAAAGTAATATCATTACCTCTCACTTTTCCTTCAACATATGGACCTGATTGATCTACCTGCAGGGATGCGCCAAGTACGCATTCCTTCTCCCCCTCTCCTAGGCACCGTCATGCGTTGAACCCGCAAAAATCATCCTGCAAAAGAAATTGTGAGGTCATATAATCATTCTTACCACTTCCCCCCGAGTAACTGATGTCTGTACCGTGTTTTGCTCTGCTTACATTACCCTGAACAGGTGGAGGTGGCAACTGACTCTGAGGATTTACCCCTTGCTGTGTCGTTCTGCGTCTGTGAATTTAAATTTTGATTTGGGCCATTATTATTTCGAATCTTTTTACACTCATCCTTCCAATGCCCCAATTTTCCGCATCCATGACAAGGAAATTTCTTTTTGGCTTCTTCTCTACTCATTCGTCCTTTCATTCTCCCACCATTTCCCGAATCACCATTCGTTCCAGAGTCTTTTCCTTGCGTTTCATTGGGATTGTCTAAATTAATTCCCTGTTTCTCAGCCATTTTCACCTGTGCCCACATTACTTTCTCCTGCAATTTCTTGTGTCTATCCTCAATGTCATCCCCACAATACTTTGCATATTTCAAAATTTCGTCAATTGGTTTTCCTTGCCAACAGAGCATATGTTGCTTAATCATCTGGCAAATCTCGGGCTTCAAACCATACACAAATCGGTATACAAACTGACTCATATTTTTGTCTCCAATGTCCTCAAATCCACTGTACTGTTTGAACACCTGTAAGAGGCGCTCATAATACGAATGCACTGTTTCACTGGCTTCTTGGGTAGTTCGATCTATTTTTACCCAGTCTGTTTCTTTCGGTGGTATTTTCCCTTTCAGGTATGTTATCACCTGCTGGTACTTTTTCATCACATCATTTGACGGGGCACCTGTTTTTGGATCTCTGGGATATTCATCATTCGGCCAATCGATTGTGATCTTACAATCTGTCCATAAATCTGCAGGTACCACTATGTCAAACAGACCATCCAAGTCCTTCAACAATACTTTTGATACTTTCACAAACCTTTCAACCTGCTTGTACCATTCAATTGGCTTTTCTCTCAGCTTTGGGAAATCATTCGTAAATGATAAAATATCCTGTCTACTCCATGGGACATGTACATAACCTCCTCCTGCAACTTCTCGCATCGGGTACATTTTGTCAACCTTTTCTGTTTCCTTCATTACATATTCAGAAGCTGTTCGACTTGAGCGAGCTTCTTCCTTTTTCTTTGCCCACCTAGTTCTCCATTTATCTAGGTCTCCCCATTTTTGCAAAACTAACATTAATTCTCGTATTTGTAGTCTTCTTCCAGAAGCATTCATATTTTCTAAATCTTTGTCTGAAAATTCTGCTCTATAGGGTTTCTGTAGTACTTTTGATTTCCCTATTTCGATTCCCATTTGTAGGGCTAGATTGGACAATTTTTCATGAAATAACCTTACATTTCTAGTGATACTCCTGCATAAGAACAGCAATTCTTCTTCATCATAAGTGTTTAAGCGTTCTACTCCTATATTTCCTGCTATCATTTCTTCTAACTCGGCTTTTAATTTTTGAATGTCTAGTAATTTTGGAGGAGTGCACAATTTATCTGATCCTTGTACCCACCTTTCTAAGTCTTCCGGTGTTACTATGGTAGCACTCTTTGCCCCTGATGAAGTTATTAAACTTACATCTTTTGAACGCTCAGGTATTTCTTTTCTGGGAGTACCTTTTACTGGACCTCTGACAGGTAAATCCATGAGAGATATTGTGGAATCACAATCACTAAAGTGATCTTCAATTATAACTGGAGCTTCAAGTTTTTGAAAATTTTCGGGAGTATTCATAGGAGAAGATACGGGTATCAGAGGAGGACAATTTCCTTGTATACCATATAATGGCACTACTGGACCAATTGTTACAGGAATAGTTAATGAATCAGGATGTGTTTTTATCTGGGATATTTTCCGTACTAATTCTGCTCTGGTCTTTTCTAATGCTTCTTTTTCTTTTTCATGAAGTATTCTATTCGGGGTGAATTCATGTAGTACCTGAGGTACCATTGGTGTTTGTGGTGGGGCACTAGGAGGAATTCCACTTGACCCTTCCTGATACGGTGGAGGATTCCTCAATATTTCTTCCATAAACTCATCTTCTGAGTCTTCATGTCTCATTAAGTGTTTTGTCTTTTCTGTACACTTGCCTTCTGATTTCTCTCCTTCTGTGAGTAGTGGATATAATCCCTCAACAAGCATTGTCCTTCTCCATTGCTTCATCTGACCTTCCCTATTTTCCCGTAAGTATCTGGGAAAAAATCCTGGATATCTCCCATTACTTCGTGATCTATCACGCTCAAATGCTTCAGTTTCCCATTCCTCTAAAGCTTCATATTGAGTCAATCTGGGTCTAGGTTCTAAATCATTCATTCTTTGTCTCAAATTTTGAAGAATTCGCCCATTGAATGTGCCATTCTCTGGAAATTCTAGTATCCCGTCATTTTTAGTATATTCTCTCCAATTCTCTATCCATACACAAGTATGATAACCTCTCTCTATCATCATATATGATGCGTGCGTTTTGGCTGGGGGAATAATAATTCCCTCTCTAGTTTTGATTGGTTTATCCTTTTTTTTAAAATTCTTAATCTTTTGTAAAACTGACATCTTCTTTTCTCCGTACATCTTAGGCAAATACCGATGTATAAAATTATATTCTGCAAACCCTAGAAATCTCCTATCTGGACGATTCCCTGTTAAAGTCGGATCGCGTTTTGACATGCAACCCTTATCCACTTAAAATTTTGCTTCCAAATTCTCAACCAATCAAACCTTTGCTAACTTTTAATTCTAAGCCAATCCTTGCGCGGCCTTTTTGGTGACGTTTTCTCTGTCAACCCCTCCTTTATAATCTGCTCTTTTCTGTTCTCACGCTGATGCAGCCAATCCCAGCGCGGCACTTGTGATGTCAGTACTACTCCTGACTACTGACCCTCCTTTACAAGGGTTTTCCCACGCCCGCGGATCCAACCAATCCCAGCGCGGCGTTTTGTGACGTCAGCTCCCTCTCCGGCAACTGACCCTCCCTTTACAAATTTTTTACGCAAACTTTATTTTCTCTATAGTTCTTAATTAAAATTCAGTAACAACATAAAACATTCGCTATCGTGCCAGTTTCTCTAATTCAGAAAGATAGGTTCTTTTACACACTTAGTAAAACTTTTCCGTTTACTAGAACATACACTACGAGTAAAACCCTTCCTTTTACTCTTCACGCAAGCTTCTGAAATACCTGTTACTTCTTCAATATTACCCTTTCTAGGTGATATAACATCAAATTTTCACTAGCGTACTCCTTTGGCTATACTTACACTCATAGAATCCCTAACAAGTGCTGATAGTCCTGCTTAACTATTCAGTACTATTTCTGCCTGACAGATAACCTCACTGCAGTATGGCTTCTACTTGCCACCCACTATTCTTTTTCCCCGGGGTATTCTGGACAACATAAAACAATACTCAAAAATAACGGGTATTAGTTCATAAAAATGCAAAATAAAATTCTCATTACCCAATTAACAAAGAGTAACACAAACCGTCCTCTGCTTACCAGAAAACTGATCCAGCGCGATATTAGCAAACAGCATTCATACACCATATACTCACTTGGGCCCATACATTCATACTACACTAATACTTACGCTGGGTGTCAGATATACTCTTTTATCAAAATTCCTGCTACCAATTACCTTCTGATTGAAGAGTAATAACTTACCAATGGATCCTTTGCTAATTGGGAAGTTTAAAATGAGTGACATTCACTATAATACATAACCCTGAAATAACCACAGAGTCAAGAAGTTTTAAAAATGTTTATCTAAAGTTTTTTTAGCAGAGTAAATACAGAAAAAGACACGGTATTTGATCAGAATACTCGTGGAAAGCATAGAATGATTATTTCTAATAAATGACGGTGTTTAAGGAAAAGAGGAGATGGGAACAGCAGCGCAACTAAAGGTTGCATATATTTACCTAAATGCAAGAACCAAACCCTTAGCCAAGGAGTTTGAAAGGATTGGACCCTGGAAGGATGAAGAGCAAGGACCTTCTTCGGGATCAGGACCAGACTGGTGACCTCTCTAAAACGACGCCTGCGCCGTTCCCCTCTCTGGTACTTGACTTCTCCTCGATTCTTCCCTCTAATGGACTCCGCCGCCCCCTCCTCAGGACCTCTTCTGGATAGGGATTCAGTCAGCAAACGATCAGCTGGGCAGCCTGGAGCTCTTCTGTATCTTCTAAGAGTCTGAGCTAACTAACTACTAATGCTATATTCTATTATACCCTTCTACGCCCATGTACCTCCCCTTAATGTTGCTAAAATATGGGACCACTACTTCTGATTGGGCAGGGACAGGAAGTGGATTCTCGCACCATGACAAATTTGGCTTAATTTGTGAAGCCTATTGTATTAACGTTCCCTCCCCTTAAATTTAATACATTCACTTTATTTCCCACCCGTCTCACAACAAATTATATACAATTTCTACAGCAATTGTATCTTTTGTTACAAATTTGTTCATTTAGAACATCCTCTTCGGCCGATAGGTCATGGCCTTGTGAGACGTCCAAGTTGACTTCATTTTGGCAGTCTTTCAGGGGACATGCGCAGAACCTTCTGCTTCTCTAATTTCAAGTCACCAACCCAGGCCCAAGATTAAGAATTACTAAAAGTGCAAGAAGGAAATATTAATATCAAAAATAAAACGTTTCACTGTATACCACTTATCTTATTTCTAATCCCTTTCAATTATATAAAACCTATCCCGCATTAATTGTGTTAAGAAATGACAATTTAGTAATGACACAGGAGCAAGCTTAAGCATGTGAGAACATTTAGCGGCCATTTTATTGCACACTGCGCAGAAGCAGAAATTCCCACCAAACAAAGAAAGACGTCACACCATGTGATCAGGTTGTGACATGCGCAGTTAAATTCCCGCGCTTAAGCGGCCATTTTAGACTAGGAACAAGCGTTATTTGTTAGAAAAACAACATAGGCAAGCTTCCTAACTATTCATGTAGTGTGTGCAAATATTAATACAGACAATACAAGTTTTAATATTAATACAATGAGGAAGATTGCATACGAGCAAGTTTCATTTGCGAAACCTTGCTCCATCATGCGCATGGAGTTAAGGACACATACTTAAAACAAATCGAAATGCTTTCGACTGACAATGTTTTCTAATGGTGCACAGCTGGAATCTTGGTTATTTCCCACGGCAAGATAACGGTTTACTCCTCAATATTGTGGTCGCACGCGATATTGTGTTCAGTTTAGCATGCGTAACGTGTTATTTTGTATGCTCAATATGGATCCTGGGGTGCTAGGGCAAACGGAGGTCACTGGGCTGCATTTGTCACAAATTGATCCTTTATCACTTGTCCCCTGGGGCCCAATACTATATGGGCGCAGTGCTATAGTATTCTTAACTGCTTTACACTCCACCCCTAACTTCAACTTTGATACCTATGTCTCTGATGATCCGACTTGATGCCTGCTGTCCATTCCCATCCCAGTGAATCAGACGCATTGCACTAATTCCCTTTAATATTCCAGTCACTGCCTCTACCACATTTATAATCCGCGAACTCTCAAATCGCCTCTCTCGCAATCACTACCACCAGCTTAGACGCTAAGTTTTTCTGAGGTGATAAATTAAGAATCCTTGAGGTGGGAAATATTAACACCTGTTCTGAACAGTGACATTGCATAAACACACACTATTTTAAAAATAGGGCTTGTTACTAGTCTCCATTCTCTAATCACCATTCTAAATGAACACCTGTAGGTGTACCCTCTTCTGTATGAGTGGCGCACGACCTTGTTTTCCCAATCTGGTTTATGCTTATAAACCTTCATCTGCTGTCACCCTTGCACAGTCCTCCATTATACTCGCAGATCTTCGTCCATCTTTGATCACCTCTGCAGCAACCAGTGGACTTTTTTTTTCTTTTTATTACCTGCCTGCACATCCGTAACACAACCCTGTTGAACCCCCACCCACACGCACAAAAATAGTTTTGGTACATTTTGAATCAACATTTTCACTGCTTCATATACTCCTCATTCTATCACGGCCCTGTTCATTGTCTTATCCTTTTCTGTTAGCATTTTATCTCCTGGTAACTAATCTTCATGTGGTTTCGCCCAGCGCTTCTTTTTGTTTAATACTTAGTTTCTTTCCATTTCCTCACTCTTATGCTTGTTTCAAGTTTTTCTTTAGGTTCATTTTTGACATTCAGTATTGCATGCTGGTTCGTGGTGAATTTCTTTAAGAAAGAACATGGGTGGGGAATTCCCATTACTCAACAACCAGGACTATATTATTTCAGGTCAAAACAATACATTTCTCTGTTTTTTTTTGTCCACTGAAGTCGGCCCAACCCCTACAGCACACATCCTTTGGCTGCTAGTTCATTCCACTACATACAAAATAAAATAAAAAAACTTTATCATTTTGAACACCAAGAGCTCTAACTTTTACAAATGCGAGACTGATTGCATTGCAAATGCATGTTTCTTATGTGGGCAGAATGTCAAGATGGTTACCAGTCATTAGATCCTACATTAGCGAAGCAAGTTTAGATGCAGATGGAGCATTATGCGCATCACAAAGGTATACAGGGCCGATCAAGTGTCAAAGAAGAATTGTGAGTCATACCTGAAAATCATAGGGTGCTAATGCATGCTTGCAAAAGAGGGGTGATGGATAACACGCATACCTATATTGAGCCAGGCATCCTGTCCAGCCAACCGTGTGACTAGAGTTTAAGTGGGTGCAGCACGCCCTCTCTGAGCACGTCTAAGGACATCTAACCTATCCGGGTCCACAGCATCGGACTGCAGAGACTAGGGACAGTGATGCCACCAGGAAAAATGAAAAATAAAGAAATGCAAAAGTCGAACTGGAGCCCAGCAATTCTTGATGTCGTGAGTTTAGACACTAAAACAGTGAGGAAAAATGACGAACTCTAATAACAAAGCAAACCAAAAGTCCACACTTCAAACGAAACTAATGAAAAGAGCATGGGGCCAGGTGCACAAACCTACAAGGAAATAAAAATGGTCGAAATGCCATTTTAATATGTGCCCTGCACATTTCAAATGTGCAAGGCCAGTGGTGGTTTACCTCTTGATCCAAGATGGAATTTTCTCAAATCAGACTTTAAGCAATTTGCCCCTTTTCTCCTTGGCACTAGATTAGCTCAGTATGTGCTTTGGTAAATAATGATGGCCAACGTTTCCATCATGACTTATAGCGGTTCCATAACCAGTTTTAACAGCGTGGGGGTACCCTGGCATCCTGTCTCATGCCACACAATATTTTGTCAAGCTTTTAATTTGAGTTTGATTCGATCCAATTGATGTCTGTAATCGCGACAGGAAGCAAATCGCACAAAATCCTTGCCATAAAGCTCACACACACGTAGGGGAGCTGCAGGCAGGCGGGAGGGAATTTAGATTCTGAACCAGTCTCTAGGCTAATTTTACCCAATGATTTAATTTGAATAAATCAAGAATAAGTGAACGACCTATGTGCACTATACCAGAGCACTGTCTAGTATTCTGTGTGGCTGTCTCCGTGCTGCAGAGTGGGGACAAGCCTGATGGGTATGTATGAGGAGTTTTTCTTTTTTACTGTATTTGATCGTGTCTTGATTGTGGAACAATCTGGGATTGATAGTTGTTGGTTACTATAATGGTTATGTTGGTTATCGTCACCCATTGTGGGGTTAATGAAGTTGTCTGAATAGATTAGGACCTGTGTACAATTTTGAAGGGAGAAATGTTGGATAGGTTTAACGTAATGATTATGATTTTCAAAAATTATTTTGAAGAGTTTTCTGAAACGGTAAAATGGTCAAAGTTTTTCAATTTGGGTTTTAGTGAAGTAAGAATCCACTCCTGTTGAGCTTGTAGGTCTATCAAGAATCGCCAGTTTGCAGAGTGTCAGTCTTTTCATTCTTTGTAGTTCTCTTCTTTTTAGGTCATAGATGTTTTATAGTGTGGGAGGAGTCAGGCAATGAGCTACCTCTCTAATCTTTCCATTATAGTCTATAACAAACCAGTTGTTGTCTGTGCTGGTGCCTAAATAGTTGAACTGTGGATTGAGAGCTTTTTCTATAGGTTCAGTCCAGTTTTCAAAAAGTGTACAATTTGTTTTTTTTCTTTGTGATGTATAGTTTGTAATCTTGGTTCTTACCTGCTCTGTTAAGAAGTTAGGCGTCTCCCCCCAGAAATCCTGCACAGTTGTGGTACATGATGCAGGGTGTCTGATGGAATAACTATTCCGGGTGCACAGAGTGGGTGGTCTTTGGGCACACTGGACATTTTTTGCACATCTCCTGCCTCAGATTTCTGCTGTTTTGTAAATTGTTACATTTCCAAACATTGCAGATAGGTCTTACCTGGACAAATGTATGTTACTCTTATGTAGTAGTATTTTAACTTGATTCACTTCCAGTTTGAGGCAGATCTTTTAGGCAGAGCAAGATTTAGTGCTGGATTGATAAGTGGGAGATCACCAAATAGTACCATGTGGTTTGGCACACCCAGAAAAACTTACAGTAGGCTCTAGGGCATACACACATCGAGTGAATGTGTCATAAAACCAGACTTGCAAAACTATTTCTTGTGAATTTGGCATGAGTCCTCTTCATCCAGAGCAATAGTTAACATTTCATTTGTGTTTATTGTTTCTTAAAACATGTCTACTGTACTCCAAAGAGATCGAATACATTTATTCCTTTACTTCAGATATGCTACCGTCAAAAGAGGAGAAAAGCAAGACACCACCGATGTTTCTGTGTATTAAAGTGGGAAAACCAATGAGAAAATCGTTTAGCACAAAGTCTACAGTTATGGTGCAGCAGTATGCCAGGAAAAGGAAACAGCCGGAATACTGGTTTGCAGTTCCAAGAGAAAGGTGAGTTGTAAAAGTGAGTGTCACCTGGTATGTTAGTCTTTGAAGAATTTGTTTCATTCTGTTAACCTAGTTTCTTTTCTTCTCGCATTTTTAACCTCCATTCCTGCCCCATAAAAAATGTGAGTGCAAATAAGCTATATATTTTCCCATAAATACATGTATATTTATTTTACACAGCCACATCACTTAAAATGTGTTAATCATTAATAGAACTAGATCCTACCCGCTCAATACATTTAAAAGATGGGAATTAAAATACGACCCTTCCTCAGAATCCTTAACCACATGACAATCATTTGTAATGGAAAATATTCCCTGGAATGGCTTGTGTGCCTCACGTTTGTATTTTAGTGCAGTGTTCATGTTGTGTGAGTTCACTGTACATCCAACACATGCCAGGATTGCTTCTCTTGGACAGTATTTTTCACAAGAGACTGTCAAGAGTAGCCCATTCAGTATATGTAGAAAAGACACCTTTTCAAAAGGTAAGAACATGGGAGAGGAAGAATGACTATGTAGAATATGCGTGTTGTCAATAGACCATGTTAGGAACATTAGCTTGGCATTATGGTACTCGCAAGGGGAATTTCCATGAATTATTCTTTTCTTGTTTTGAACATGCAAGCAGAATCAACGAGATCTACTGGGACATGGTGTGCATGTGCTGCTTGGCTTAGGCCCCATGTTAGATTGTTGTAGTATGTCTGATTTGTTAGGGAAATTCTTATTTTTTTTTTGTTTTGTTTTTTGGTGATGGACAGTTGGCTAATCTGCAAAAAGTACATATGAGAAAAGAAACGAAGGACATTTGCTCATCATGCACCAGCACCTGACCTAATAAATGCAGTGTCCCTCCTTTAAGCACTAATATTTGATACAAATTACAGTTTAGAGGTCACAAACAATGTCCACATTGGCAAGAGTTTTTAACCATCAAAGATTATATTAATTGAAGATTATTTGCTATAATGGTTGCATTGTGACCAAATATGGGGCAGGAGCTCGCCTGTTATGAAACGGGTATTTAGAGGGAGGAAACGTGTGATGCATTCACTTTTTGGTTAAAATTTCTTTACCTGTGTACCAGGACCCAAACAAAGTACAGTGGATTCCACCTAAACAGTGTCTTCTAAAATAGGCCCCAACAAACACTTACAAACCAAACTCAGTTCTAGCGTACGATCTATAAAAGAAACCGTAACTCTGAATTTGACATTAATATTTTCCACCAAGTAGAACATTTGTATGTTATGCTCCCTAAAGAAAATGAGGTCAGCAAGGCAATGAAAAACTAGGGAAAGGGTTACCCAAGAGGAAGGGTAAAGTCACAAATAAGATTAACGAAGGCAGGAGGTGTCTTACGGGGAATCTACACCATTAACATGCATGTGCCAATATACTGAAAAACATGCAGAATTCTAGCAGCACTGTCAAAGCCAGCTGGGCTCCAGACGAGGCTTACTCATGCCACCTAGGTCACCACTTCAGTTTTTTTCCAAAATTGAACAAGCTGCTTCCAGCTGTGAGAAGACGAAGACCTTGCCACCTTGTTCCACCTTCAGGTGTGCCAGGTACCAGACTCCAGGAGGTGACAATGAACGCAGCGCTCATTTTCTACTCAACTGTGAGGCTACAGTAATGCCTCCAACGCTCACCTTCCAAAACCGGTGTTTCTCTTTAAGCTTCCAACGCCTGGTTCATCTTGTGCTCCAGCTATTCCACTCTCTAGCCTACATTGTTCATTGAGACTTTCGTTCCAGATATCTTTTGTATCACCATTACTAGGTGCAGTTTCACTCCAGCACTCAACATTTCCATCTTGTCTAGTTTCTTTAAAATCGTATCCAATGTCTCAATCATCCCCATCTCTCTGATTATGTTGCCAGTTGTACTATCTGTTGCTTCAATTTCACCCACATTCTTTCTCCTCGCTTGAGTAGAAGTCCTTTCTGTGTCTTATAGTGTTACTTAAGCACCAGCTATACTGTGTCACAGGTACATCTTCTGGCCTTGAATTCATGGCACTATTTTGGGAGCACCTTCCCACTTTTTCCAGGTCCGAAGCCTCTTCAGGGCAATCCCAGATTCAGCCAGCACCACCTTTGTATCCAGTGAGGGCTCTTGCTCCCAAGTTTCTACGACAGCACATCCACACCGAAGGACATCATCCTCTGCCTCTCTCACAGGCGAGTTCAGGACCTTCGGTGCATCAACAAACTGCCAGTAATATCTTGTTTTCTGCACTATTCATGGGGTTCCTTCTGCCACTATTCCTAACTTGGTATCTATCTTCTCGCCCTCAATCAGTTCCCCTCCCCAGTGGTGTCAGCAGATCAGATTGGAATGGCATGCAGATGGCCCAGGAGCTCACTGAAAGGTAACAGCACATGGAGGCCAAAAGAGGGGAACATTTCTGCTCTAGGTCTGGCTCCTTCTCACCATCCGTCCATGTTTGCAGAATGTTGAGAGCATAACCGAAACATGCTTTTACAGGACAACCCAAACAGCCATGGTGTACATCATCTGTACTTCTTAGGCTGTATTCAGATATGGTCTGAGTTTTGTCCTCCACTCAGTTGGCACCCCTTTATGATTTTAAAACGTGAGGCAAAAAACAACTCCCTGCCATGTTTGGCCCAAAATGATATGGGGCATTCAGAAAGGGAAGCTGCTTATGTCTGGCTGGATCCTTTAGGGTAGGTGCATGTATTGTAAAACTCTGGGTAGAACCTTGCTGCAAGCACTAAAAATTAAAAATAAATACCAGATGTGGGGTGACTTTGGAGCAGTGCAGTTCTCCCATCTATGAGCTCATGTTGAACACCTAAAAATAGCCCAATTCAATTAGTTGTAACTGACCACTGACCCCCCATCTACAAAGTTGCTCCTCAAGTAACTGTAGATGCCCATAACAATCTATCGAGCAGACTGAGAGAACGCAGCAGCAGGGTGAACTTACCAATTCAGCTGCACTCCTAGCGGATGTGGGAGCAGCAGCATTCTTGGGCCTGATGGCAAGAATAACCCAGTGATGCAGCAGTTGTAGGGTGACTGCACGGGCCAAAGAGCTGTACGAGTGAGGATAATGGGTGGGCTTATGACTCTGCTTGACAGTAACATGATTTGGAGGCGTGGCACTGAACCTATAATTGGGGTGAGTGCAAGCCCTCAAGAGGAGAGGAAATTCTTGTTGTGTTTGCGCATGCTTAACTCAATCAGGGGAATAGGCAACCACCTTCTTGGAAGTTGTTATAAAGCACATAAATCCCTCAAGATCTCAAACAGACTTTACTGAGTGACTCCGTGCACCACTCTTTCGACACTAAGGCTCCGTGAAGAAATCTGATAATGGTAAAACACAGCTCAACCTTTTGGGACTAACATGCATTAAGAAAAATGCCACAGCCACTACTGCAGCAGGTGACAGTCAGATGATGGTTTCTGAAATGCAGTCTAATGCTCCACTCATGCCAGAGGCCTTTTTTTATTGGCATTTAGAAATAGTAGCAATGCACCACCAACAGTCATGCTCATAGGAAGAATAATCACATAAGCATGTAACTGTATTGTAGACACCGGTCACATGGTTACAACATTGGTAACATAGTGAGAGTGAGGTCATTTACAGATCTCATATCAACACATTACTGCCTATATTGCGTGGTTATGGGGTAAGGTGAAACGGAAAGGATAAAAGTGCTGGACATTTAGTTGGGAGTATAAACAACGCAGCAATTGGCCTCATAGCGACGGCGTGGTTCCATCTAGCTGTGGCGAATCCGACTCCTTCGGTCGCTGGAAGGCAGAAAAAGTTTTCCAAATGTCCTTGGGACGAGATCTGAGTGGCATGCGTTAACAATATGCGGGGAGCTGTTCCTGACAGTATGACACATCTGATAGCCAGGCTGTAATTGTCGGGGCTGGTCTTCTGTCCCGATTTATTGCTACCCTGTGTTTCTCTAATAGAAGTAACATGGCCCTGAGCCTGCGGTGCACTTAAGGTACTTCTTTCACATAGCTTAGTAAGCCAACCAAGGGAGTTTTGCTTAGTAAGCCAACCAAGGGAGTGTGGGGGAGGGACATGCAGTGATCTCATGCAATATAGTGTACACCTCTCTCCAAAAGTCAGCGACCGTTGAGCAGATCCAAGCTAATTGTAGGAACGTAGCCTTTGGTGTGTAACATCTGGCACAGTGTGAATCAGGCGATAACCCAATTTTAAAAAGTTGTAACAGCATAAGGTATAAACTGTGTATATATTTGAAATGGATAGGACGCAGCCGGTAATAAGGAGATAGCAATTCTAATTGACCGTAGCAATAGGCCCACAGTGCGTCTGACAAGGGGGAGTCTAGCACCAAGTTCCATGCTAACCGAGCCTTCGGAAGGAGATTTGCATGTGATTCTAGAGGTTGGTGATCAATTTGCATGGAGATTGGCTGGTGTGTAAATGTTGGAATGCTGCAAGGGTCGGAGGGGTGGGGGAGGCAAAGGTGTCATGCAAGGCGCGGCATGTGCAGTATAATTAAAAATGTAATAGTGTGTCCGAGAAGGTGGGGGGAGGGGAGGATGTGTCATCAAACAGGGAAAGGAAGTGGTTGTAGGGGTATAAATCTGAGAAGACTCTGATGCCCCTCTGGCATGTGCGCTTTATGGTACCCTTATCCTGTAGTGGGAGCACAGTGGGGTTATTAGCGAGGGGGATAGAAGGGGAGTAGAGGAGCTCGCCTCAGCAGTCTATCCCATGCCGAAGGCACACATTCAGTTGTATTAATCTCCACTCTTGGTGCCATGTAAGACATATACAGTGCTGTTGATAGTGCCCAAGGAGAGGCTTGATCACTTTCTATGGCCAAGTGGGGTTGAAATGGTGTGGGGTGAAGCCAGTGGTGAAGGAAGTGAGCTCTGATGTAAAGGGCATATAGCAGCATGTCCGGTGCACCCAGACCGCCCTGCAAACGTAGCAGCGTGAGGAGTTTGTAAGAGGCCTGCGGTTGTCTGCCTGCCCATATCGGTGTTATTAAATTTGACCGTAAGTGCTTAAAGAATTGCGCAGTAAGTGGGAGGGTAACATTAATGTAGAGGCAGAGAAATTTGGGGAGTATGACCATTTTTGCTATTGCAATGCGTCCTGCAATCAATAATGGGGATTTGGACATTGTCTGAATGAGGGTTTCCAGCCAGTCAACTGCCTGGCCATAGTTGACATGCCATAGCTCCTCCGGAGTTCTACTGAGCCATATTCCCAAATACATGATTGGGTCTGTCGCCCATTTCAGCGGGGATTCAGTGTGAAAAGGCTGTGTGGTGTCAGTTAACAGAAATATGAAAGATTTAGACCAGTCTATTTGGATACCAGAGTAGCAGCCAAATCGCACAACCTCGCATGTTCGTGGGGACAAATTCGTCTGGGGGACACACGCTTAGAGGGTGATGTCTGCATACAGCGAGTCAACCAAACCTTTGGATGTAAAGCCCATACCTCTACTCGTGTGACGTTGACCGAGCCTGGCTGCGAGGGGTTCCATGGCGATTGTGAATAAAAGTGGCAAGAGAGATCAGAAAAGGGTCAGAGAAGCCCATTTCGTCGCACCCGAGCTGCACGGGGTGGTCATAGAGAAGTTGAATCTGTTTAATTAATTGAGGTCTAGGGCCTAGATATGTGAGCAGTGGGATGAGGTACGCCCACTCTAACTAATCAAATGCCTTGGTGGCATCCAGAAGAGCAGCTGTTGCGGAGATCTGGGGGTGTAAATGATGCATAACTGAGAATATGTTACAAAGATTATGCGATGTAGAGCACCCAGAGATGAAGCCTGATTGGTCTGGTCTCACAAGTTAGGGTAAAAGAGGTAACAGGCGATTGGCAAGTACTTTGGCGTCTATCTTGTTGTGTACATTTATTAAAGATAGGGGGCGATAGGAGTCACAGAATTCAGGTGGTTTGTCTGGCTTGAGCAATGCCACTGTGACCGCTTCTCCTAACTACTGAGGGGATCGATCCAGTGTCAAAGGACTCTTGATACATTAACAGCACGTGGGGGGACCAGTAGCGGGGCAAACTCTTTATAAAAGGTGGCAGTCAGGCCATCATGGCCTGGTGCCTCATCCCGAGGTAGACTGTTACTTGAGTTATTTCCTCCACCGTAATGGGCGAGTTTAAATGGTCACGGTAAGCATGGTCTAACCATAGCAATTGTATGATGTCTAAATAAGGTGTAAGATTTCAGGACGGAGTATCGGGGTGGTTCTGTAAAGTTAAGCATAGAAGGAGGACATTACGCCCATCAGTTCAGATGGGGAGGAAATAAGTTAAGATTCCGCCTTCCGAAGTTCAGTCACATAAGTAGAGGCAAGTGTTTTTCCCGGGCGGTCTCCCTCACCGTAACGGCGTGCCTGAGCTTCTTTACCTAGGTAATGAGATTTGCAGGTCACTTCTATCTGGTATTCCGATATTTTATCTCTGATCTTTGCCAATGTGGAGCCATTTTGGTAGCGGGCAAACTCTGATTACAAGGCACTAATCTCAGCCTTTTGTCTGGACCGTGTCCCACGGATAGCTTTGAGGACCCCAGACTGCTTGGCAATGCAGACTCCCCCGTATGGCAACTTTATATGCCTCCCCCAGTGTTGATGGTGATCGTGCTGAGCCCACATTTTGCTTGAAGTAGTGTGCAATTGCTGCCCTGACTTCTTCTTTGAAGGCTGCGTCCCTTAACGCACCTGGTGGTAGATGTCAAGTAAATGCACAGAAAAGTGTGCGGGGAGTTTGTAAGACCAGCTTGACAGGAGCGTGATCTGAAAGAGTGGGGCATATGGGACACCAACTCGGTCCAGGACAAGGGATCTCCACTCACCAACCAATAGTCGATTCTGGACCATGCATTGTGATGCGTCAAGAAACAAGTGCGCTCCCTCGCATTACGATGTGTCGCCAGGCATCATGTAGATGGGTGATGTGGATCAGTGTGTTGAGAGTTCTGGCAGCTTGGGGATGAGGGCGCTTGGAAATACCAGATTGGTCTAATTGACCTTCAAGTGTGGTATTAAAGTTGCCCCCCCATATAATGGTCCGAGGGCCAAAGTCCGAGAATAGTCTCCATACCTTTAAGAAAAAATCGGGTTTGTCAGTATTGGAGCCGTATATAGGTACAAAGGTTCTGGGTTGGTTGTAGAGTCTAGATAGCCATGTCGGTCGGTATGCGGGATTGACCTGGGATAGTTACTCTGCTGCCAAATTTCAGCTTTTAATATATTCTGCTTGAGGATCGATGTACTGTATCAAAAGGAAACTGTTCTTTGATCTCCTGAATAATACATAAGCCTTGAGAAAGCCCTGGTCTTATTGACCACCTAGGGCGAAACACGTGTCGGCTGTTGCACCCTCAGAGTACAAAATGATATCTTAGAAAACCAAGGATGTAATCAATAAAGAATCTTTACAAGATAACACAAGACAATTGCCTTTTTCACACAAAAAAAAACAGAACCTAAAAAAGGAAATTACCTGAGAGATTCAAAATATCCGTATCAATCCAGGAGGAGTACATGCTCAAACTCTCACTGTTTGGTTGTAGAGTGTGTAGAGGGAAAATTCCCTTGGTAAACAATTGAATTTTATACCAGGTTTCTAAGTTCCCACCAACAGAGATAAAGCCCATGTGTTAGAACATATACAATACTAAATATAAACAAACCAGATGTAAAGTATATATTAAAAATATGTTTTATTAAAACCCAACAATCATGAGAATTAAAAACCACATAGAAATATCTGTTACACTAAAAAACAAATTCATATATCATTAGCATATGTTTCACAAACATAAAAAAAAAAAAAATTTTTTACTAAAAGACAATAATCACAATAACATTCACCTCTGATTTCAGTACTAAAATGAAGAAGCCTATGCCTCAGTTGGATGTACCAACAACACACAATTGACAGAGAGACAAATACAGACAGTAAGTTTTGTCGTTAAGTAACACATCCGGGTTCAACAAGTTAAAAGCTAGTCCTAAGTACAATCTTATCGTCTTATATCTATAGGGTAAGCTATTCCAACGGATTGTGAAGAGTGCAGCGTCGACGCGTTTCGATGGTTCAATTTAATATCCCATCTTTATCAAGACCAATTATACGTCTCTTTTTAGGCACTGATTGGTTGCCATTAAATTTTGATCCTATGGGCAAATACAGTGTTAGTTTTCATATTGTTAGGCAATTAATTAATCTCACATTGACCATACTCTATACTACATTCCTTACAATTCATCCTTCCAATTGTCATACCTACTACTGTAAACAAATTATCAAATCACTTCATACTATTAAAAGAAACGGGATTTATATTGGCAATGAAATTTTGTGCACCTTTTGTCCCACCATACACATTCTATCAAATGGGCTTATTATGAAAAATATCTCTTATTAATCAATGGACCTCCTTATCTAGTACAGCGAAATAAAGATAATCCCTATCCCACCCCCTTGGCCAAGTCTTTAATTGTGTTCTCCTACTTTCGTTGATTACAAAATTGCATTCGTCAAGAAATCGAAGTCCGCTATTATAAGGTCCTTAGATCCGGATCTATAAATATAAGACTGCCATAAATCCCACTGCTGCCAGGAGAAAAGGAGTTTCATATATATTTTTGGTCCTGTTGAGTATATAAATAAATAAATGGCCTGCCCTACCGTAAAACGCAATTTGCTTGCCGCTGTTCTACTCCTGGTATTCTGTATTTGGAATGAATTTCGCCTAAAAACAGTTATCTCTCGTTGTTCCCGTCACAAATTGGCTAAAAAACACAAACAGAAAGAGAGCCCTCAATCGTTAGCGGTCTGAAACTAAAATGAAGCTAAACCAAACAACGGGCTCCCTTAATGGAGCATCCCTTCGTCTTTACCATATAAGAGACTCCCGTGTAGCGGTTATTCGTCCTCACGTCCTCAAAACGCCAACATTAAATCACTCGTATTTAAATTACAACCCCCCCCGCCCTTATCTGCGGGTTTGATGATAATTTGATCACAATCTTGTAATGATCTAAGGGCTTTCCTATGACACACTAGGAGCACGTAAAATAAAAAACATTTTTCTTGTTTATCATTGCCCTTTGAAAGTTAGAACATCTCTCGGGCGAAGGGGATATCCCACCTTTCGAACTAGGACTATAAACATATAGCTGTTGCCAAATGACGGGTCCAGGGTTTACTTCATGTTGCGTATTAGAACTATAACGCACAGTTGGTGCTAATGGGCGGAGTCGAAGGGTAGCCAATCAGGCAACAGTAACAGGGATATTTAAAATGAGACTGAGCGAGTGATTTAATGTTGGCGTTTTGAGGACGTGAGGACGAATCACCACTACACGGGAGTCTCTTATAGGGTAAAGACAAAGGGATGCTCCATTAAGGGAGCCCGTTGTTTGGTTTAGCTTCATTTTAGTTTCAGACCGCTAACGATTGAGGGCTCTCTTTCTGTTTGTGTTTTTTAGCCAATTTGTGACGGGAACAACGAGAGAACTGTTTTTAGGCGAAATTCATTCCAAATACAGAATACCAGGAGTAGAACAGCGGCAAGCAAATTGCGTTTTACGTTAGGGCAGGCCATTTATTTATTTATATACTTAACAGGACCAAAAAAATATAAATAAAACTCCTTTTCTCCTGGCAGCAGTGGGATTTATGGCAGTCTTTTATTCATAGATCCGGATCGAAGGACCTTATAATAGCGGACTTCGATTTCTTGACGAATGCAATTTTGTAATCAACGAAAGTTGGAGAACACAATTAAAGACTTGGACAGGTAAACATTTAGATTAGTTAAGCAAGGTAAAGATGACAATAAAATATCTATATGTTAAAATTAGAGAATAGATAGGATTAATATGAGTCCCTTATTCTTAGATTCAAGTCCTGTGAACACTTAGAAAACATTTTGTGTGGACGTGCAGTACCGGAGAGAAAAACGGGGTTGGCCAAGTAACTAATCAACAGAATCCAACCATTGTGTTTATGAGGTGAGAATAAGATCACGCTGACATAGACAATTTGACTTATTCCCGCAATAATATGTCTAGATATTAATTGTTGACATATATTTTGTATATATATACTATATAGCCCCCTCGAAGCAAGGGCAAGAATATACCCATGTAATCTAATGGACCAAGGCTCCAATGACATGAAATAAGGTAAAATTAAGAAAATTAAAAAAAATCTCTTTTCATCCTCTTACTATAACTGCTTGGCCAAGGGGGTGGGATAGGGATTATCTTTATTTCGCTGTACTAGATAAGGAGGTCCATTGATTAATAAGAGGTATTTTTCATAATAAGCCCATTTGATAGAATGTGTATGGTGGGACAAAAGGTGCACAAAATTTCATTGCCAATATAAATCCCGTTTCTTTTAATAGTATGAAGTGATTTGATCATTTGTTTACAGTAGTAGGTATGACAATTGGAAGGATGAATTGTAAGGAATGTAGTATAGAGAATGGTCAATGTGAGATTAATCAATTGCCTAACAATATGAAAACTAACATACTGTATTTGCCCATAGGATCAAAATTTAATGGCAACCAATCAGTGCCTAAAAAGAGACGTATATTTGGTCTTGATAAAGATGGGATATTAAATTGAACCATCGAAGCGCGTCGACGCTGCACTCTTCACAATCCGTTGGAATAGCTTACCCTATAGATATAAGACGATAAGATTGTACTTAGGACTAGCTTTTAACTTGTTGAACCCGGATGTGTTACTTAACGACAAAACTTACTGTCTGTATTTGTCTGTCAATTGTGTGTTGTTGTTACATCCAACTGAGGCATAGGCTTCTTCTTTTTAGTACTGAAATCAGAGGTGAATGTTATTGTGATTATTGTCTTTTAGTAAAAATAGTTTTTTTTTTAATGTTTGTGAAACACATATGCTAATGATATATGAATTTGTTTTTTAGTGTAACACACAGATATTTCTATGTGGTTTTTAATTCTCATGATTGTTGGGTTTTAATAAAACATATTTTTAATATATACTTTACATCTGGTTTGTTTATATTTAGTATTGTATATGTTCTAACACATGGGCTTTATCTCTGTTGCTGGGAACTTAGAAACCTGGTACAAAATTCAATTGTTTACCAAGGGAATTTTCTCTCTACCTGCCGGTAGTACCCTATTCCCCTGGTTTTGCTACAAGGGGTCCCTCTCTACAAATTACCTATTTAACACTGGTTGTAGAGTGTGCCTGCTAGTAGGATGTAACGGCCGTCTGTGTAGCTAATGGAATGAGACGTGTGCCATGGGAGGCCCCTTCTAAACAATATTGTTATTGCATAATTGGAATAGACTGAGGAGTAAGATTCTTCACACCAGCGTGCACAGAGCTCGAAGGCAGAAGTATGGGTCAGGTGGGTTTCTTGTAGAAAACAAATGTCAATTGTATGATGACATGTAGTTCCTATAGTACCCCTGCAGGACCTGCGCCTTTGGATAACATAAACTGTGGGCTTGGTGGTAGACTGATTCTGTGCACCCCCACCGCGTATGTTAGCCGGATTTGCATTAGCTAGCTCACAGTGCCACTAGAATCTCCTCTTATCGGGGAGAGATTAGTTTCTGGCAACCTTAGATCATGACAACCCTAATTCCTCAGAATCGTGGAAACAATGTACTACTTTTCGCTCAGTCACTCGTGCTTACTTATTCGGTTTGTCTCAGAGTTACACAAAATAAACAGTCTGGGCGTTTCATTAAGTATTTATTGAACAGTTGTTGTTCTAGTGTAAAATATATGTGCTGCAGTAACCAGCAGACAATAGCAGAGATATATTATCAGCAGTACGATAAAAGTGAATGGATAGAACAGTTCTACCATGTTGCAATAATCATGAATACATACATGAATATAAAAAGCATTATGAAAAATGCGCGTACTCCTACGATGCCTAACTAGATGTACCTGAGTGTACCTAGCATATGTGTAGGTCTAAAGGCCGAAGAGCCAAGAATCCTTCTAGGATTTAGTCGAACCCCCATACCTAAATAGAGTGTGGGACCCCGTCCTGGTCTCGAGTTGGACACCCCGCAAGGGCTGTGTCAGACCGCAGTCAGCTGGAGCGACTGCATGCAGGAGCCTCAGCGTCTCTGGTCAGTGTCAGCATGGAAGTCTCGGTTCCCTCTGTCTTACCGGGTTAAGATGTGGTGTATTTATACCCTGAAGACTCTAGTTGCTTCATATGGTTTGTATTGGGCCTTGTTAGACTTGAGGAAGACGTCGGGGGTGAACTTTGTACATACATATTATGCAGGTGGTGTATTCCTAGAGAGTCATGCATAATTGATGAGTACAGTGTGGGCTTGTGCTTGGGAAAAACCCTGCTGTATTCAAAACCACAGGCGAGATAACGTTCAGCCCTCAGAGCTCGTTGTGTACTACCCGGGACCAATGTAGGTGAAAGATCATGCCTATATAAGGAATCATGACTATAATAGGACATGTACAGTTATGACCGTAATAGGGCATATGCAGCTTTGACCATAATAGGGCAAGTACGAATATGACCGTATTAGGGCAAATACGAATACGTCCATTTTAGGGCATGTAATGTATGAACGGGTCTACATTGGGGCCTCTATACAGGACATAACACCCACTCCTCTTCCGAACAGAATGACAATGACCATACTTAAAATCTGGACAATTTAAAAACATTTTGAAAGCAACTAAATACATGGTTTTAAAATTGTTAAAAAAAATTCAAAATGTTTAAAATTCAGCTATTTCCAATTGCTACTAAAGAAAATGTCTATTTTGTTTCTCTATATAAGTTGGTTCACTCAAAGCGGAAGGATGCCATGCTTTTCTCAAGCGAAAGTGTCAATTTAGGAAATGTTCCAAATTTACTCTGTTATTATGAAAAAGAGTGGAGAAGCCGAATTCTTTCCCAGGACGCGATGAGCCAATTTGAGATTGTGTCCTGGCTGGGAAGCACAACATTATCGGTGTTAGCTACTGCAGATGACAAATCCAACGCCTCACAGAGAACGTCAATCGCACATAGATGGTATGTAGCACTGCTAACAGTCGGTGCTGCAGCAGCTTGTGCGGCAGTTGTTACCTGGGTGCCTGTGGAGGAGTCACCGAACCCAGCAGGAGCAAACGGCACCTGTGGATTCTCCAGGAATGCGTTCATCAGAATCGGAAGCCGCTGGGGACAACGCAGAGCGTGGGCCTTTATGGGGTCCAGCATTGCATCCGTGTCTGGAGGCGTATCTGATGGAAACGTTAGACAAAGATCCAACGTGCATTCTTCTCCGCAAAACAGGAATCGAAGAACATGTAAGATGCAGTCTACCCAGACTGGTCGAAAGGATAGAAACCAGGAGGCATTGAGTTCTCTTAGGCAAGGTATTCCCAGAAGTTGTACCATGCGTTCACGGTACTTCCGCTCCATGAGTACGTTCGCCATTCCCTCGGGAATTGGGCCGTCCATTGCGTAGCAGTAGTATTATAAATAGGACCCCTGCAATCAGGAATAGGATAAGCGGGAGTCCTCCAAATACGCTTCCCAATACGGAGTGTATAAAATTTGGGATTACTCCGAAGACTGTCTGAAAGGTGCTTAACAGTCCTGACCCTATGGTCTTAAATAGGTGTACAATACCGCTCGTATCAGACATATTGAAGATACGACCTACCATTTCTGCGAAATGAATGGGGCAGTTTGTACGTATGAGCGCCTGTATCTCACTTGAGGTCCTTGCAACTTGAGGTTCATAGGTTTCTCGAGCGGAGGTTAAGGGCACGGGTTGCTGTTGTAAAAGCATGGCTTGCAGTCTGCTCGAAGTATCAAATTGTATGAAAGCTACGTTCAGTGAAGGCCATAGCGGCACCTCCCTGACTGTGTTCAGTGGCGGAAACAATACTTGCATACAGCAAGTAACCCTGGAGTTAACGGTGACCAGATAGGCGACGCCCGGAAGCATCCCACAGCAACCTTGATCATTTAGCATCAAGTAACTCCCATTCGAGAGCAGCTCGAAAAACGGCGTGATCACTGCAGCTGGGGTCCCAGTCATGTGACAAGATAGGTTTGCTACTGAACCGCTACAGGCTCCGTGTAGAGACGGACGGGAGACGGACGGACGGGAGACGGACGGACGGGAGGCAGAGGGCGGGAGACGGAGAGAGGGAGGCAGAGGGCGGGAGACGGAGAGAGGGAGGCAGAGGGCGGGAGACGGAGAGAGGGAGGCAGAGGGCGGGAGACGGAGAGAGGGAGGCAGAGGGCGGGAGACGGAGAGAGGGAGGCAGAGGGCGGGAGACGGAGAGAGGGAGGCAGAGGGCGGGAGACGGAGAGAGGGAGGCAGAGGGCGGGAGACGGAGAGAGGGAGGCAGAGGGCGGGAGACGGAGAGAGGGAGGCAGAGTGCGGGAGACGGGGAGAGACGGAGAGACGGAGGCAGAGTGCGGGAGACGGGGAGAGACGGAGGCAGAGGGAGATGGAGGGGGCGGGAGAAGGAGGCAGAGGGCGGGAGACGGAGGCAGAGGGCGGGAGACGGAGGCAGAGGGCGGGAGACGGAGGCAGAGGGCGGGAGACGGAGGCAGAGGGCGGGAGACGGAGGGAGACGGGGGGAGGGAGACGGAGGCAGATGGAGAGAGAGACGGAGGCAGACGGAGAGAGAGACGGAGGCAGACGGAGAGAGGGAGACGGAGGGGGAGGGAGACGGAGGGGGAGGGAGACGGAGGGGGAGGGAGGCAGAGTGCGGGAGACGGAGAGAGGGAGGCAGAGTGCGGGAGACGGAGAGAGAGGGAGGCAGAGTGCGGGAGACGGAGGGGGAGGGAGAGGGAGAGAGAGGGAGAGAGACGGAGAGAGACGGAGAGAGGGAGGGAGACGGAGAGAGGGAGGGAGACGGAGGGAGGGAGACGGAGAGAGGGAGGGAGACGGAGAGAGGGAGGGAGACGGAGAGGCAGAGGGCGGGAGACGGGGAGACTGAGGCAGAGTGCGGGAGACGGAGAGAGGGAGGCAGAGTGCGGGAGACGGAGAGAGGGAGGCAGAGTGCGGGAGACGGAGACGGAGGGGGAGGGAGATGGAGAGAGGGAGGGAGATGGAGAGAGGGAGGGAGACGGAGAGAGGGAGACGGAGGGGGCGGGAGACGGAGAGAGGGAGGGAGACGGAGAGAGGGAGGGAGACGGAGAGAGGGAGACTGAGGGGGCGGGAGACGGAGGCAGAGGGCGGGAGACGGGGAGACGGAGGCAGAGGGCTGGAGACGGGGAGGCAGAGGCCTGGAGACGGGGAGGCAGAGGGCGGGAGACGGGGAGGCAGAGGGCGGGAGACGGGGAGGCAGAGGGCGGGAGACGGGGAGGCAGAGGGCGGGAGACGGGGAGGCAGAGGGCGGGAGACGGGGAGGCAGAGGGCGGGAGACGGGGAGGCAGAGGGCGGGAGACGGGGAGGCAGAGGGCGGGAGACGGGGAGGCAGAGGGCGGGAGACGGAGGCAGAGGGAGACGGAGGCAGAGGGCGGGAGACGGGGAGACGGAGGCAGAGTGCGGGAGACTGGGAGACAGAGGCAGAGTGCGGGAGACTGGGAGACAGAGGCAGGAGTGCGGGAGACGGAGGGGGAGGGAGACGGAGGGGGAGGGAGACGGAGGGGGAGGGAGACGGAGACGGAGGGGGAGGGAGACGGAGAGAGGGAGACGGAGATGGAGGGAGACGGGGGAGGGAGACGGAGACGGAGGGGGAGGGAGACGGAGAGAGGGAGACGGAGAGAGGGAGACGGAGGGGGAGGGAGACGGAGAGAGGGAGACGGAGGGAGACAGACGGAGGGGGAAGGAGACGGAGGGGGAAGGAGACGGAGGGGGAAGGAGACGGAGGGGGAAGGAGACGGAGGGGGAAGGAGACGGAGGGGGAAGGAGACGGAGGGGGAGGGAGACGGAGGGGGAAGGAGACGGAGGGGAGGGAGACGGAGGGGAGGGAGACGGAGGGGGAGGGAGACGGAGGGGGAGGGAGACGGAGGGGAGGGAGACGGAGGGGAGGGAGACGGAGGGGAGGGAGACGGAGAGAGGGGACGGAGAGAGGGGGACGGAGAGAGGGGGGACGGAGAGAGGGGGACGGAGAGAGGGGGACGGAGAGAGGGGGACGGAGAGAGGGAGACGGAGAGAGGGAGACGGAGGGGGAGACGGAGAGAGGGAGACAGAGGGAGACGGAGAGAGAGAGAGAGAGGGAGAGAGAGAGGGAGAGAGAGAGGGAGACGGAGACGGAGAGAGAGGGAGACGGAGAGAGAGGGAGACGGAGACGGAGAGAGAGGGAGAGGGAGACGGAGAGAGAGGGAGAGGGAGACGGAGAGAGAGGGAGAGGGAGACGGAGAGGGAGAGGGAGACGGAGACGGAGAGGGAGAGGGAGACGGAGAGAGAGAGAGGGAGAGAGAGGGAGACGGAGGGGGAGGTAGACGGAGGGAGGGGGAGGGAGAGAGAGGGAGACGGAGGGAGGGGGAGGTAGACGGAGGGAGGGGGAGGTAGACGGAGGGAGGGGGAGGTAGACGGAGGGAGGGGGAGGTAGACGGAGGGAGGGGGAGGGAGACGGGGGGAGGGAGACGGAGGGAGGGGAGGGAGGCAGACAGAGGGAGGGAGGCAGACAGAGGGAGGGAGGCAGACAGAGGGAGGGAGGCAGACAGGGAGGGAGGGAGGCAGACAGGGAGGGAGGGAGGCAGACAGGGAGGGAGGGAGGCAGACAGGGAGGGAGGGAGGCAGACGGGAGGGAGGGAGGGAGACAGCGGGAGGGAGGGAGACAGAGGGAGGGAGGGAGACAGACAGGAGGGAGGGAGAGGGAGGGAGGGAGACAGACAGGAGGGAGGGAGACAGACAGACAGAGGGAGGGAGAGAGAGACGGAGGGAGAGAGATAGAGAGAGAGGTGTGTGTATGCCGGGTCTGGTGGCTCCGTGGACGAAGTCGTCCGCTGCAGGGGCCTGTGTTCAACCTCATGGTCATAGTTTTTTTTGCTCTAGCCCCGCCCCCTCCCCCATTGACCCCGCCCCCACCGGTGCGGCCCTCGGCCACAAACCACACTGTAAATTTGGCCCCCGAGAGAAAGTTTGTGAGTACCCATGGCTTAAAGCGTTCTTGCAGTTTGCACCGCTCAGAAATTCTTCTCGATCCCCATTCCGGCATCGATATCTATATGGTAACTCCCAAGTTTCCTTAATGTATCCCTTACCCATTTTTTCATATTTGCCTGCCTGCCTTTGCTCAAGGCAATATTGAAACTGAAACGTAGTGACCGGCGGAGTGATTTGGCCATGAATTAGCCATTCAGTCGATGGTGATTCGGCTACAGTGAATGGTAACCTTTCCAGTTTCTCAATATGCAGCATTGTATATTTCGCTCCCCTTTGTGCCATTTCTGTCTGTATCAGTTAGATTGTATTCTGAAAACAGAGACGTGGTGTTTATAAAACGCCAGGGCACATAGCCTGCACGCAAAGATTGTAGCGTCCAGCTTAGCATCATAATAGAACGTAGCTGAGATTGCCCGTGTTGTAACAAGGCCAAATCTTGTTCCAATATGTCGATTGCCGAAGACGCAATGTTGCCTAAGGAGTAAATCCTGGAGGTCAAAGTTGTTAACCCATTATCCACTACAGCTAATGCCTTCTCTAAGTTAATACGGTCTATTTCCCGTATTCTTTCTGCGGCCTCCTGTTGGGATATTTTCCAGTTTTCATTATAATAGGCATAAATGCCGGCATATATGAAACGTTTCTGACGTGTTTTCCTTGGGCCTAGTAAAAAATCCCTAAGGTCTACATCCGGTGTGAGTAAGGTCAAGTGTTTTACTTCTGTGAGTGTTGAGGTCTCTAGCCAGTCAAGGCACAACTTCCCAACACTATAGGATGTCACTACCCCTGGGTGTTGTCTTTGTACATAGTGTGTATCTGGCCTACTGATACTAAACCCCTCGGTTATACCTAGGAATCTCTATTGACATAAGTTTGTGTCGATGGGCCAAATCAGCCATTCTGTGAAATTGGGATCTGGGGAATGTCATCTAATCCTACCCCATGTGTAGTTGAATTCTGCCCCCCACCCATCTGTGATGGTGCTGGAAACCCTGGTGTGTTCATTTCCTTGTTCTTGGCTAGTCCAAGACAGGATGTCTGTTGCACAGTTTCATTCAGAAATATAATCTGCTGTGGGATGAGGCATGGTCTAAAAAGCGCTTCTGTTCCCCGAACCTGCCAGTCCCTAGAACCCCAGATTGATTTTAAATCTATAGTGTCCTTCCATAGGTCGAAAACCTGTGTAGACAACTGGGCCATAAAGGAAGCAGAGTAAATCTGTTTGGTGTTAGTCAACATAATTTTCTGTGCTGATATCTTTGCCACTTTGTAATAAAATGACTTCGGGTCAGATGTATTAAACCCAGAAAAGTATGTGAATTTCTGTGCAAAAGTTTGCGAACTACCTTTTGGAGGTGTTTGGCAGTGTTCCCACTGGTGGTATTCTAATACATTTCTAGGTGTTATAGATTTGTGTAAGAATTGATGACCATAATGTTGGTAACAGTACAATGTATCATAGTCTGAAGTACCTTCTAACATTTCATTATTCGGAAATGCTGCAGTTTTTCTAAATCAGACATCCTAGCATTTACAGTTTCAGTGTCCCAATCATCCAGATAATGTACTGGAGGTAACGATATCACTTGAAAGAAATTTTAAATACATGTTTAAGCTTTAAAAGTTCAGTCGGACCGAATATATCAAAATCAATCTTGTCCCATACTATACCGTCCGGTATAGGAACTGCTGTGATATTCACTGAAGACAAGTCTCTTGGTTCACGATGTGAAGACTGGTGTGGCTTTAAAATCAAATTGATTCTTTGGGCTGTAGAGCTCTGCTGGATATATCGTCCATTAATAAGCAAACTAAAAGTTATAATTAAACCTAGCCAGAAAAGAAAAAATAGAATCCCAGTGATATACCATAGTTTTATCCAAGGTGACACCAGGTAAGTCTTTCTCAAAAAGTTCAAAAAGTCAATAAGTTTCTGTTTGTGATTTTTTTTTTTTTTTTTTTTTTTTTTTGGCTGGCGTCGTTTTCCGGCTCGCTTGGATCCAGTGAAACGTATCAAAGTTCATGAAATAGCCAGAAGCAGTTCGATCAATTGTTGGAATTGCATCGGGATTTGTTGAAATCGGATTTTGCTCTTGACGAGGAATGTTGACGTAGAGGTCTGTAGTCGGTCTTAATGCAACCTGGTTGTTAAGTTGATTTTCTTCTTCTTGAAGTGGAACGAGTTCCATAGCATTGTTGCTTAGTCCTTCATTCCGTACAGGTGGCTCTTCAAACGTGATGAGTCTTTCTGTTTGAATTTCTTGGATTGTAGCGAGAGGAGTGCTTCTGCTACTGTGGAGTCCACGAGGCCTACTGTTTAGTATCGGCCACATAGTGTGGTTTGATTAAGTCTATTGAGACAAATCTTTTCTCCTTTTTTCCGGCAAGAGGGGCCAGAAGTACTGTTCTTGTGCCTTGGATTGCTAGGACCGGTACAGCTGTTCTGTATGATGGCCCAAATTCTTTCTTGTCTGCAATCTTTTCTCTGACCAGATCCCCGACTTTTGGGATCCAGACAGGTCTTGCCGTTACTGCCTTGACTTCCTCAGTGGTGGTCTGTTTTAAGTGGACGTTGCTTAGTCGTGTGCTGGATTCATTTAGATCCTGTAAAACAGCCAAACAATCATGGATATCAAATGGTTTTTCATCCACCACTGTGCCTTCACAATCCAGATCAGATACCCACATTCTTGTCCCAAATAGGACCTCGTAAGGAGTGACACCCCCTAGAGAGCTTCTTGGCTGATTGTTTATTGCCCTTTGGACCCCATATAAGTGATCGACCCATCTACCGCCCTTGCCTAATACCCTAGCTGTTAAAGATTGCTTTAAGTCCCGGTTTTTCCTCTCCACGACCGAATTACCCTCAGGATGGTACGGAGAGGAGTACCGCAATGCTACGCCCATTCCTTCCATGGCCTCTTTGTAAGCCCAAGAGCTAAACGCCGGCCCACGGTCAGAATGTAACGTGCCAACTGCGTATGTGCCGATGGAGACTCGCAAATCTTTTATAACAGTTCGAGCGTCAGCCGAGCGCTGAGGCCAGACCCATAGGAATCTAGAGCAGGAATCCACTGCAACCATGATATATTTCTTGGCCCCATCAGATTGTAGGGGTCCGCAGTGGTCCAAATACACACATGCGAGAGGTTTGTCTGATTTTAGTAATGGTGTCTGCGCTGGGCGTGCTATGGTGGAGCCTTTCATCTGCTGGCAGATGTCGCACTTTAAGACAGTCTTTGGTTTGCTTTGTTAACCCTGGTCACCAATAGCGCTGTTTCAGTAGAGAAATAGTCCCTGTAACGCCTGTATGCGCAGAGCCCAAACCCTCGTGTGCTGCTAGAATTAAGCCTTGTCTACGATCCATATTTGGTATTACTCGATCCCCCACTCCAGGAATCTGAGCATATGGAATGTTGTGTGCATCTAACTTGTAGGAGTACTTGTGGAAATTTCTTTGGTACTGCTGTGCTGCCTTTGCCTGAAGCAATGACCGCTACCATAATCTCGCCGTCTATTCTCGTTTTTGAACGAGTGACTGCAGCTACGGACGCTGTGCGTACAGCCCCCTTTGCGGCTTCATCAGCCAATGAATTCCCTTCAACGTGAACGCCATCACGCTGATGACTCAGTGTATGTATCACGTGAGCCCTTGGTAGTTCGTTTCTCAACTCCACTACCTGTTCCCAAAGCATTTTATGCTTAATTGTGCCACCTTTCGCATCTTTGAACCCGTTTTGTTTCCAATGATGTAGATATTCATTGTACGACTGTACACAGTAAAAGGAATCACACACAATTAGTGTGGGGAATTCGTGTTCCGTGTTAACAAGTGCCAGTATTAGTGCTTTTAACTCTGCTAACTGAGCCGTGCAGTCTCCTAGAGATTGCGTTTTAGTGCAACTTGGATGGAACTTTCCGTCGGTCATGCGACCTTTACCGAATGCACACGCTGCGCTGTAAGCTTGCTTACTCCCTATGGCCGGTTGAGCAGATCCGTCAGTGTAAATAATATATTCATACTGATCTAGAGGCAAAATCTCATTTGGTAGAGGATATTCTTGTTCGTATTGCAGAAATGCTTGTGTTTTTAAACTTGGATCAAATCTGTATTCAACGTCCGTTGCAGTAAGAGAATTAGCCCATTGTATCCATCTCGGATGTAAGGCTTTCGCATTAGGAATGCTAGCCTTTGTAACAGCTTCTAAAGCTGGTACCGGGGTTACGACAATTATGCGTTTCCCCAGAGCTCTTTCTCTTGCTACAGCGGTCTGAACTGCTGTCAGAATTTTTTCTGTTGAATTGAAGCCCATCTCTGCGTTCGTGTACAGGTGTGATTTGTATGCGATTGGTACTGTTTCTCCTTCATTGAAGGTCAACTAAGTGTACCCGCATTGACCCGCTATTACGCGGATCACCAAATTGTGTGCGTTTACGCGTGTCTGTAAATGTTTTGAAGCTATCATGTCTTCTTGTAGTGAACGTAGGATGTTTGTATGTTCCTGGGTCCAATGTCTAACTGAAAACTCAGGTTTTATTAAGTCGTATAAAGGTTTTACTCTTTCTGCATAATCCAAAATGTATGTTCGACCAAAATTTAGGAATCCCAGTATTGATTGTAAAAATCTTTATGATTTTGGAGGTTGGAGCAGCGCACACTTTTCTAAAAGTTAGCTGCTAGGCTTTTTCCTTCACTTGACAGCTCGTATTCTAAAAATAGGACACTGAGGTGGGCAATTTTTGATTTTTTAAATTAAATTTATAGTCCTCAGAGGCGAATCCCATAATAATGGTGCTCACCCTGGTCAAGTGCCTCGCTAAGTCATCGTCCGTCAGATAAATATCATCTACATAGGACAATGCTTCTTCATCCAAATTTTGTAGTAACTCTGTTACCCTTGCTGAAAATACCCCCGGGCTATTCTTATACCCTTGGGGGAGTCGACAAAATTGCCGTTGTGACCCTAGCACTGAGAATGCGGTCAGATACCTGCTTTCAGGCGCTATATTTTGGCAGAAAAATCCATTTGAGATATCTAGTGTTTTGTATTTTTTCCGCACAATGTTACTCATTAATGCGGGACTGTGTGCATTTTGAACTGCAAATGTCTTTGTGCAAGTGTTTAAATGTCTGTAATCCAAAACTAAACGATGTGTTGTCAGGTTTTGATACGGGGAACAAAGGATTGTTCATAGGTGAAGTGCAATTTTCAATCACCGCCTGGTATTCTAGTTGATCTAGGATCTCCCTGACTTGTTTTTTAGCTTCCTGCTTTATAGGGTATTGCCTTTGAGCATTTGGGGAAACGTTTAATGGGATCACGTGGTGGGTTGAATCCTCATCCCAACCAGCATGATTTTTGTACAATGCTGGAGTTAGGGCAACCGCCCACTCCTGCGCATATGCATGTTTTAAATGTATGGGAACGAGGTCGGAAAATGCTAGAAAAATTATAGTTTCTCCCTTAGGGCACTCCATGACGAATGCTGGCGGCCAGTCTTGCTCTGCTAATAGGATGTCATATCCAGATGACAGATTTTTCCAAAATAGACCCTTAACTTTCCTGGGCTTGTCCCCCTCCATCCGGAGTGTTATCTCATGTAACTTATGTGGGACACTTACCCGAGTATCAGGTGTTTCCACCGTGATCTACTCACTCAACTCCGCTGTCACCAGAAATTCCTTCAGGTTCTGACGAGCTATTGTTACTTCTGCCGCATCAGAGCCCGTTCCCCGTTCAGAAGCTGTGTCCTCAGAATTCTGGGCATGTCTGATCTTGAGACCTGCTACCTTCTTTTTGAACTGAGGTTTTGATTTTTGTTTATCTTCTTTTTGAGGTGCGTAGTCCACATCGCGTTGCGTGTCTCTGGACTTTGTACGCTCCTCTTGTCTGTGTTCTGACCGTCCTTCCCTCTCGGAGTTTTTTGATGAACCCTGAAAGGAACGAGAGGAACGTGTATCCGTATCCTGATACCTGTCAGGTTTTTTAATATTATCCCTATTCCTGAGGTTATACCTCCTTTCAGAGGGCTCCTGTTGAGGAGACCCACCTCTGGATTGAGATCTGCTGTCTTTAGACTTTTTTGTTTTTTATTTTCCCACTTCTTTTTAGAAGAAGTAGGTGTCTGCTTTGTAGTGTCCTTTCCAGGACTGCCCACCAGTTGTGGTTTTAATGCTTTCCCACCTAAACTGTCTCTGCCTAATTCTGCATATGCAGTTTCAATTATTTTGGGTAGTTCGTGTTGTTGATCTACTGGACTGAACTCCCTAAGGCGTTGGTGGATCGCCACTGAAGCTGCTTCCCCCTTAATGTTAGCTAGTATTATGGCTGATACCTGGTCAAAGTTATTTAGTAACTTCATCCCTAAGTTTAGGGCAGGTTCTGCTCCGTACTCATTTTGTATCTGTCTCAATACATCAGGTACTACTGTTAATGACGGGATACCATGTGTTCTGGTATATATGGCAGCAAAGACTGAACCCCAAGAGGTGCAGTCCTCTATTTGTGGTGTGATCCCCATGGTCAAGCAGATTGTTAGTATTCTGTGTTTATCACAGGTGGTAGTATTCGGAAATACCGCCTCAAGCTGAGTTATTTTCTGAGCTATCCAGAATGGTATTTGTTCGCGTTTTGCGGGCATTTTGCCCATTACCGCGTGTAATGTTTGAGGAGTAATTTTAGTTGCTGTACCCTGTAATTGGGTCCCGTTTGTTGCAACTGTTGTTGGTTGAACTGTGAGTTCTCATGACGAATTGTGTCAAGATTCTGTAGATTTTGATTAAATCTCTGTGTTGTATGAGTAATTCTGGCTGTGGCATTGTGCCAATGTCAGGATGCGGTGTATAAGCCGCTAGTATCGGCCATGTGGCTCCGTCTCCTCCGAGCGGGCCTAATCTTAGTCTTGCTCTTAAGTGGGGTAGGGCGCTTTTAAACCAGTATAAGTGTTCCTGGTAAGTGAGTGGAATCTCTCCTTCTATGTAGTAGTGAAATGTCTTTGTTACGGCATCTGCTGCTGGGAATGTAACCCATGAATAGAATACCTCTGTTTTACTTGATTCGTGTGCCTCAATCACGAAAGCTACTACGCCACCCCTTGGTGGTAAACCATTTTTTAATAGTTTCATGGTGAGCTTATGTCTCAATTTGGGTGCAATTTCAATTGCATTTTCGAGTTGTTCTCCTGCTGAGACATGCAGATCTACTCTTTCTTCCTCGCTCTCAGTCATTTTGAAAAGAAAAGATATAAAGGTTTCATGCACAATTTAGGAACTAAATATCCTTCAAGCTTGATTAACCAACAGCCAATAAATAGTATTTTCGTACTACTCAGCTGAGGTGGATTTTGTGCCCACCCACTCCAGACGTCTCTGGGGTTTTGTGAGTAGGTTCTCTGAGAATAGCACGACTGAACTACTCAGATTCTAATGTTAAATAAGTACCCAACCAACGTTGGTGGCGCCATGTCGTGTAGTTCCTATAGTACCCCTGCAGGACCTGCGCGTTTGGATAACATAAACCGTGGGCTTGGTGGTAGACTTATTCTGTGCACCCCCACCGCGTATGTTAGCCGGATTTGCATTAGCTAGCTCACAGTGCCACTAGAATCTCCTCTTATCGGGGAGAGATTAGTTTCTGGCAACCTTAGATCATGACAACCCTAATTCCTCAGAATCGTGGAAACAATGTACTACTTTTCGCTCAGTCACTCGTGCTTACTTATTCGGTTTGTCTCAGAGTTACACAGAATAAACAGTCTGGGCGTTTCAATAAGTATTTATTGAACAGTTGTTATTCTAGTGTAAAATATATGCGCTGCAGTAACCAGCAGACAATAGCAGAGATATTTTATCAGCAGTACGATAAAAGTGAACGGATAGAACAGTTCTACCATGTTGCAATAATCGTGAATACATACATGAATATAAAAAGCATTATGAAAAGTGTGCATACTCCTACGATGCCTAGTTAGATGTACCTAGCATATGTGTAGGTCTAAAAGCCTAAGAGCCAAGAATCCTTCTAGGATTTAGTCGAACCCCCATACCTGAATAGTGAGTGTGGGACCCCGTCCTGGTCTCGAGTTGGACACCCCGCAAGGGCGGTGTCCGACCACTGTCAGCTGGAGCGACTGCATGCAGGAGCGACTGCATGCAGGAGCCTCAGCGTCTCTGGTCAGTGTCAGCATGGAAGTCTCCGTTCCTTCTGTCTTACCAGGGTAAGATGTGGTGTATTTATACCCTGAAGACTCTAGTTGCTTCGTATGGTTTGTATTGGGCCTTGTTAGACTTGATGAAGACGTCAGGGGTGAACTTTGTACATACTTATTATGCAGGTGGTGTATTCCTAGAGAGTCATGCATAATTGAGGAGTACAGTGTGTGCCTGTGTTTGGGAAAAACCCTGCTGTATTCAAAACCACAGGCGAGGTAACGTTCAGCCCTCAGAGCTCGTTGTGTACTAGCCGGGACCAATGTAGGTGAAAGATCATGCCTATATAAGGAATCATGACTATAATAGGACATGTACAGTTATGACCGTAATAGGGCATATGCGGCTTTGACCATAATAGGGCAAGTACGAATATGACCGTATTAGGGCAAATACGAATACGTCCATTTTAGGGCATGTATGAGCGGGTCTACATTAGGGCCTCTATACGGGACATAACAGATGGTTGAGGTAAGCATGTACCAATCGTGTTTTTCTGCAATCATGAAGACTGCGTATATTCCAGGTGAGATGGGTCGTACAAGCCATATTGTCTACTGTTACCAAAACTTAAGCTATAGCGTTCTATATGGTGTAACATGTGATTGGTCTGTGAGGACTGGTAACACAGTACGCAGTAACTAAGTGATGTGGTGGAGGCAAAAAGCATGAGAGAACCAAATAACAAGTGAAGCACGCCTATCCACCCCCTGCCACTCCAGCCCCTAAATTGGTTGAGATAAACAAACCCACTCCCCACCCTGAACCCCATCATGTACAAAAAACATTGGCAAATTTAAACCATCAGCAGTGAAGAACCATTATTCCCGTCAACCCTCGATCTGGAGGGTCAGACATTGTCGCCGAGGTGAGCATCATCTGCAGTGTGCTGAGAGCTCCGAGGGGACCCATCTCCCTTGACAGCGCGTTTGGCAAACTTTGGTGCTGCTTTAGAATCGTTGAAGTGTTAACTCGCTAATTAGATCCGCAGCCTGGCAGGGTATAGCATGGCATAAGGTATTTTGGCCTTCTGGAGAAGCCACTTTGAAGACAAGAATTCACTGTGGGCCACCTGCACTGCGAGTGTGAAGTCCGGGCAGAACGCAATATTCTTACCCCGATATTGGTACCACACTCACGTGCCAGCCATGATACCACATCTATCTTCCTATAGTTGAGGAAGCAAGCGACTATGGGACGAGTCTAGGAACCAGGAGGCAACCGCGGCCCCAGTGAGCGGTGAGCACGTTCCACTATGAAGATTGCTGATAGATGGTCTCCAAAAATGTCTGAGAAGTGTTTCGACAAAGTCCTCCATCCTAGAGATCGCTGTTGATTCTGGTATTGCCATCCTGTGATGTGCAAGTTATACCGCCGGGAGCGCGCTTCAAAGTCTTTGTTTTTTGCTTTAATGATGTTGAGGACTCTGTCCATTGGCAGCAACATATGTTCTTTGAGTCTGCCTGCAAGTCATCCACATCAGAGATGCGACTTTCCAGGTGATCGAGTCTGTCCTCATGCTTGTCGACACGTTGTTTGACTTGTTCCAGCTGGCTGCTCACTAGATCTAATTTGGCATCTGTAGCCTTTAGGCTCGTTCTGACATCCATAATGAGGCTTTTGATGTCAATGTCCTGCTGTGGATCTTCGGTGACCTGGTCTGGTGACGCTGAAGGGTATTGGCCTGTCAAGTCAGGCGCCTACTTTCGAAACAATGTTTTAGTTGCTTGGCATCGTGTTTACCCATGATGAAAGCAGGCAGGAGGAGCAGCAAATCGGAAGGTGCCCCGTGGGGAGGGCGGGGAGTGGTCCACGACATGCCAACTGTCTTCACTTGCAGGTGATCGCCGCAGGCCCCTCCGATGTTGCCAAAGAACGGGAAAATATTGGGCCCTGCTACGCCCTGGAGGACCACCACGCCAGGGGGCATGAGCAGGCACCAAGGACGTGGCAGAATGCTGCAGTAATCGGTCGTGAGTTGCGGACAAGCAGAGCCCTTCAAGAAGTGACAGTATACGGAAAAGGGGAAATCAAATACCAATGGGCATTCCCCTTTCCCTTGATATTCCAACTACACTTAAAATAGACTGGTAGAACACCTAAAGATGGTAAATTGATTCTGGGCACGTTCGAAGAGGAATTGCACAGCAGGATCTGGTCATACCCCCATAGAAAAATGGAGGAGGATGGTACATGGTATGGTACAGTAGATGAGTGAGAGACCAGAAGACACTCCACGAATAGATAACTGGATTAAGCTGGTCTAGTATTCCACACAATCTTAGTTGGAAGTGGGAACTGGATGAAGGTAGTCATAAGTTCCACTCAATTTCAGTTAGGGGTTGTGACATCCTCTTTTGAATTGAACGTTAATGGTTTCTCTATGGGCTGAGAGGTAAATGGCGAACTTGATCAAAAATAAGCTTTAGGACGGGAGTTGGTGTCTAACCGGCTATGGCTGTGAACTAATCACCCTGCACCTTGGGTGATTCAGTTCTTCATCCTGAAGGAGATTTAGTGTGTGTAGTTTTAACCGTTAGATTAATAGGGGGACAGAGTAGAATGTTTAGGGGGAGAGGTTGCACCCGGGCTCGCCATGAAGTAAAACAGTAAATACCACACATTACTTGTGAGCGGAAACAGGCCATTGTTGCATTTTTTGATAAATGATTAAATTACTATCATGGAATATGTGGCATTTCAACTCTTCTCACCCCCTGCCCCCCCATAAATAAAAATCACAAAACATGGAGGACTTTTGTCACTAGCTCCTGATGATATTGGTTTGTAGGAGACTCCAGAGATTATCGTTTAATCACTCACAAACTATTCCTAACTCCATTCCATCACTTGGCTAAGTGTGTGGATGTAATGATGTTATCTTTTCATTGGAATGCATTGTTTGAGTTAAGGGAATTCTTAAAAGACCACAGGGATAGCAAATACTTGATACAGCGGGGACAACATTGAGGAGAGAGAGGTATTCATGGTAGTTCCTGAGCTCCTTATGCTAATCAAGAGCAATTTCTGTTCCAGTTAATGGAGTTAATTAAGAGGGAGCAGGTGGGAGAACTTATTTGGGCATGTGATTTCAATATAGTTCAATCACTAGTGATTGATGAACTTCCCCTGGATATGTATACAAGTGGTAAGGGTATGTCCTGCTCTCTTACTAGCGCCTTCCTGAATCTGGGTATCACTTATATTTGGAAAATATCTCCATCCAATGAGAGCTAATGCATGCCCTTTTTTCACACCGACATGACTTACTCGAAAAATGTATCATTTTGAGTACAGATGCAGTGGTGGAAAGAACAAGTGAAATAGAGAAGATGAATGTAATTTCTAACCATGCCCTGATTATATAGTAGAGTGGGATCTCTGAGGTAAGCAAAAATAAATGCTTTTGGATGTTTGATCCTTCTCTAGATAAAGATGGAATATAAGAAATTGATCTACAAATATTTATCAATTTGAATTGAATGATTATTGGGAAGTTTCTTCTAAAACCTTATGGGACGCTGCTCCAGCCTCTAATATTGGCAAAGACATAAAAGTTAAGGCAGACCAGAGACCTAATTGAGCTCTGGTGAGATTAGAGTAAGATTTTAAAGTGAAACAACATCAAAAAGAAAACGGATTCCTAACCTCGCTGAGAAGGATGACCGTTCTAAGGGGACAGCTTAACTCTTGTAAAGAGTGCTGCTTCGAGTCGAGCGATGAATATATAAAAAAGCCAATACATCAGATTAACTCTCTATAGTAGTATTATACACCAAGACCAGGATCCCTAATATTGTCAATGCAAATGGCTAGCTCAGAGTGGCATACCATAAGCCTTTACAGATTTTTATTTTTACTGCAAAGGGCTGACTGGCCTCTGGCAGTGGCTACCTTCCCTAAAGATTTGAACTTTCCCATATTAGGGAATGGTGAGCGGAAGTGCCTGGAACAACCTATCTCAGTAGCAGAGGTGGAGAGGGTTATTAAGGCTCTGCAGCCCAGCGAGGCTACAGTCCCTGATGGATTGACTAACTCAGTTTATAAATGAGTCTGCTCGATTCTAGCTCCCAACTTGTTAATGTATTCAATTCATTCTTTCAATTCATTCTTGGAGATGGGAGAAATAACTCTCTCCATGAGTTAGACTAACATTGCAGTGGTACATAAAGCCAACAATCCCACTGATAGTTGTTCCCCTTTATAGGCCGATTTTACTCTTTTGATATTGATTTGAAAATAAATACTAAAGTTAAATAAAGTTTTACATTTTGGTTCAGCTTGTTTGTGGAGGTTATGCGATAAAAACATTTAAACCTATGAATTGTTTTTGCTATATGCAGATATTGAAAGGAGGGCGTATGAATGAGTTAAAATATTTGAAAATTGTCTGACCAGTGAACTTTAATGGGTGAGAAATATTCCACCTTTTGATTGTTGTGGATCACCACATCCAGGATCGTTCTTTTTGCATAGATGAGTATGTTGTAGACTTGTAAAAGTTTGTGTTGAGTGAACAGCTGTTTTAGGACTTGAGTGTGTTTCTCTGAAGGATAACACAAGTTGAAGTTCACGTCCCCTAGGAAATTGTTTTATTGTTTGGTAAGGAAATTGTCAAGGTCGGAAGTGAGCAAGTCTTTTCATAGTCATTAAAACTGTTCATAGAGGTATCGTGCATCCCCGTTGCAGTCAGCTAAATTTTGATCATCCCTCTTTAGATCTTATGATGGTGACTATTGCTCCAAAGAGGGTTCCAGTCAGATTCAGGTGCTTCCAACTGTTAGACTATCCACCACGTTACTCCAGTTTTGCTATTTCTGAAGATTCAGCTTCTTTCTGTCATCTTTCCAATTTACAGAAACAAATTTGTATTTCAAAACCATTTTTAGTAAAATGTTTGTGAAGTGTCTTGTTTACAAAATTGTGTGAATACTTGTGTAGTTATTTGGATAGAGGTGCTTGCTACATCGGAATAAACATGACATAAGATACAACAAATGTAATTGAAAAGGGAATTTTTCCACATTTTAGAAAAATAACCTAATTGGATATCTTCTGTAAATGTAGACTACAGCTAATGCCATCAGTTCCTGTGTGTGTGTTTTTGTCCACTCAACTCTGAAAAAAAACAGGAAATGAAAAGGGGAAATCTGAAAATAACTGTGCTATGTATGTCACACTGTCGAGGAAGAATGAGCAAATATGTAAATAGGAGATACAAAGTAAAAAAGATTATCATCTTAGATGTTTTTTTTCAGATCAACAGCTATTTAGTTCTGCAAATTTTTCTAAATTCGATATCAATGGTTTAAAAATGCAGAGCAACATCATTAATAGACCAAAAGAGCCTTGTGTATATATATATAACTGATCTCTTTAAAAGTAACTTCCAGGTTGTGTGGATTACAGCAGGGTTTGTTTTTTTTACTGTTTGTAATATAGGATTATTGTGGTACTGGTTTTAATTGCATAAATAGTCCAAAACAAAGGTTTAATTGATAATAAGAAACTCAGTCTGGGAAATATGTTTTTAATAACAATACTGGTAAAGTTCTTTTTATGAATAAGCATATTAGATTGCCATTTTCTTGAAAAGATTTAAATACAGCAATGTTAAAAGCTGTGATTGCTGGTCTTTTGTTCTTGAGAGCGACTCCTTTCTCTGAAAACACCGCACTCATTAAATGAATAACCACTTTGTTTTTATAAGTTTCTCTTTCTCTGAACTCTGTAGTAGTATTCATACTTGAATTAATTAAAATACATTTGTCTGACCATTTTGAAGTATTTAATTGTGAAACAGGTAATTAGAAAAAAACTAATTTAAATGATATTTTGCTTTTTTTTTTATAGCAAGTGTAATGGGCACATCCTATTTAGGTCTTGGATACTTATAGCTGTAGGTGTCTGTTAACAAGAACTGTCTTCCAATGCATATGATAATCTTAGGGTGGGCTTTGGGGTCAGCCCCTTGCTCATGATTGAATGGCTTTCTGTCTCGATTGTATGCTCCTGATCTGGTAGCTTTTCTCCCTATTCTTGTTTGTCCCGAGCATGAGCATTTCAGTGTGTGTTCTGATTGGACAGGTTGAATTTCTCCACTGTATACTTCAACTGACTATTTTGTTTCTCCCCCAACCACTCCTCCATTTAGACTAGAGCATTCCCGGAAGTGCAAGTGTTTCCTTCCTATATCTCTTTTGCTTACCTCCCATGCACTTGCATCACTTATCACATGCTACCAGCTCCATTTGTTTTTGTTTTTTTACAATTTGGGTGTGGGTGTGGGTGTGGGTGTGGGTGTGGGTGTGGGTGTGGGTGTGGGTGTGGGTGTGTGTGTGTGTGTGTGTGTGTGTGTGTGTGTGTGTGTATTTCTGTTTCAAAGAAAACGCTTCAGACCGAAGACGATACAGCTGGTTCTTTTTTGACTCATGTGTGACATCTTACAGCAGAATAAGTCTCTGTAAATAAGTGTGTATATATGTAAATATTTTTAAATGAATTACTTTTTATTTGATCCAAACATATGTGCTTTCTTGTCTTTCTTTTGTCCTGAGGAGGCCCCAATTTAATATGCGTTGAGTCTTATAAGTGGAGGAGTTCATCTATGCAAAACAGACTTTCAATTAATTTAGTAGCTCCAAAAGAAGTAAAACAAGAAGTGTGAGGTTCTCAGTTGACTCCTTGCTGTCTCTAGGTGGATTATAAACTGAAATTATTACATAAACACCTATAATGTATTTATTAGCAGGTAGGGACAAGGAATGTAATGATATTGTGTAAACCTGCTCATGGCGGATGTTTGTGATACATTGTTAATATGTCTATATAATGCCCAGAGACTTTGAAGCAAAAAAGAGAATTGTAGATCTATTTGTTTGGCACTTCAAATAAATTGTGTTGACCTGTAGGCAATGTTTGATTAAGTCACGTTTGCAGTGAGCATTAATGATTTCATTGTGTAAAATAACCACACGTTCTAATTGAACCCCATTATAAACCATTTTTTCTTTATAGTACTTGGCCCAGGTTATGTCGGCTAAATGGGCAAATCCCCTGATTTGTGACAATAACATGCCAAAAGGCGGACATGCATGTCATTCAGGAGGAGGAGGATTTCCTTATGGACATGCTCTCTAAATCAGAGCTTCCAGACCATTTCTTCCCTATACTTAAGGGGATGTTAAAATCTGCCCCTAAGAACTTCTGTGAGCATTTCAATGCTAGAGTGGTCATTCCTGTGGTTTAAAAGAAGTTCAGGTGCTCCCCCAGTGACCCTATGTACATGAATTGACCGGTCCCACCAGATTTCCTAGTAGTCCACATTGACTGCAATAAGCCTCTGTCCAAGTCACTGGCGATGCCCCTCCTCCAGGCAAGGGGATTAAAAAGATAGATGCAGCAGGCAAGAGGGTGGCAGTGGGAGCAGCTACCCATTGTCAGATAGCCAAGTCATTTGTTCCAGTTATGACCGGGCACAACCAGGCACAATGGTAGGAGATGTAGGAACCTGTTAAACACCTACCAAAAGAGTTCCATATGAGAAAGGGAGGAGATGGTGTTGGTGGGCAAAATCTTCTCCAACCCCAACATCCACTGTGCCTTGGATACCACACTCACAGCCTCCAGGGGTGTCAGCACTGGTGTCGTACTTGCATGCCATGCCTGACTCCTTATCTCCAGGTTCAGACCAAGGTGCAGCAGTATCTCCTCAACCTCCTGTGTGATGGGGAGCACCTTTTTGGGACACAGGTTGAAAAGTAACTGAAAAGATAAAAACAGAAGATGCAGAGGCAGCCAAATCCATGGGAGCTGTCCAGTCTGCAGCATACACGGGCTCCTTTCAGAGGCAATAACCCAGAGAAGGGCCAAGACCACCTTCCCTGAGCATCCTCATACCAGAGGCAGCAGCAGGCCAATAAGAGCTAATGAAGGTCTCTTCAGAGGGAACAATAGGGAGAGGGGCAAAGAGATTCCAATAAGGGTCCTCCAAGCAGGGACATGCTCAGTCTCCCCTGATCACACATCTCCTGTCAGGGGGAGATTGTGATTTCCTGGTACTGCATTCCTCCCCTCCCAACATTCTTCCACACTCAGTAACAAAAATCTTTCTTCCAGGAAGATGTGCACACCCTTCTGCAAAAGGGGCCATAGAAGCTGGAGCACAGCAACACCTAGGGACCAGGTTATATTTCTCGTTCCCTAGAAAGCTTCCTCAGGCCAACCTCCATCTCCAACTCCTTAACTTAACAACTACGTCATATAAGAAGATTTCCACACGACAACCCTACAGGAGGTTACGCCCCAGCAATGGAATGTCATGACGGTGCTCGACCTCAAGGTTGAATATTTCCATATTTCCACCCACCCTGCTCACCGTAAGTGATTTGTGGTAGCGGACAGCACTGCAAGTTCAAAATAATTCCTTCGGTGTCACCTCGGCCCCAGGGTGTTTACAAACTGTCTGGCAGTGGTGGCAGCACAGCTATGCATGGAAGGAATTCATGTCTCCTCTTACCTCAAAGATTGGCTTATCAAGAGCAGCAGCAGGAGGCCACAGTGTCTAGCATGCGCGCAAGTGTGTTTACTTAATACAAATTAGCTTTACTGTATATGCCACCAAATCCCATCTGCAATCTCTTCAAATGCAGCCCTTCATAGGCTCCATCTTCAATACAGCCGCAGGTAAAGCATTTCAGAATGAGCTAAGGGTCATAGCTTTCCAGCGCCTGCTACCTCTTTTTCAGCACTTCAGTCGGCTCGCAGTTCATCCTGTCATGCATCTTTTGGGAACTATGGCATGCTGCATTGGATCTTTCCCCATGAAGTGTTGGATATGCACCCCCTTCAAGAGTGTCTGGCTGTTCAATGGTCCCAACCACAGGGCAGGCCTTTCGCAGACACTGTCCCAAATGTGACTGTTAACACGGATACCTCTCTGAGGTTGGAGTGCACATCTCAACCAGTACACAGTCCAAGGACAGTGGCCATCTCGATATCAGGATCGCCACATCAATTACTTGGAACTGTTAGCCATTCAGGTAGCCCCCAAAGCCTTTCTGCAGTGTATTTGCAGCAAGGTAGTCCTGATCAGAACGGGTGACATAACGGCCATAAATTGCATCCAAAAAACGGGTTGCACACACTCCCTAAGCTCTTCACTATAACATTCACCATTTGACGGACAATCTTCCAGAAGTAGCCAATAATTTTACAGACCTGCCCAGCAGCATGTATTAACAAGTTGGTAAGTATTAATTCCACCCCCAGGTCCTTCAGGCACTTCCAGAGCAAGTGCCTAGGCCAAGCACTCCCTGTACTTACCTGTGACCTGTCCTCTGACCGGTCTAAGCTCTTGTAGACGTAGCCCCAGCCCCTGCTCCTCGAAACAATCTCTTCCACATGCTCTCACTCTCATGCTCCTCTCCCTGTTCTGTCATTCCTTTTCACTCTTTGCTCTTTTTGCCTCTTCCTCCTTTGACTTTTGTGCCTTTTATCTCAGATTTTTGCTCTTTTGTCTTCTTTCGTTCTTTCCCCTCTTGCTCTCTCAGCTTTTGTGCTTTCTCTGACTTTTTCTTCTTTTTGCTCTCTTCCCTTTTGCTCTTTTGCCATCTCTTTGGTGCCTCCTTCCTGCGCCCTGCACTCCTCCCCCTTGCCTGTTCATTCCTGCGCCTCCAGCTCCTTTCTGTGCTCCTGCTAAGCCCTGCCCATTACCCCCTGCACTCCTTCCCCCTCCCAGGACCTACTTAATGGCGGATACAGCACGGACCAGCCATTAGGCTGGTGCCCATGCCCAGCGCTCCCTGTAATTACCGGTGATCATTCCTCTGACCAATCTAGACCCTTGCGGACCTGACTTCTGTGCCTCCAAGCACTCTCCTCATGCCCCTCTCTCACATGCTCTCTTGCTCTCATTCAGCCTCTGTACCTGCAGCCTCGTGCTCCGCCCACCTCGCTGTTCTGTCTCTTGTGCCTTTTCACTCTTTGCTCTTTTAGCTTTTTTTGCCTCTTGCTTGTTTTTACTGTTTGCTCTTTTTACCTCTTGCTCCTTTTCCTTTTGTCTTCTCTGATTTTTGCTCTTTTTACTCTCGCCCTTCCCCTCTTGATGTCTTGCCATTTGGGCCTTTCTCTGATTCTTCCCTCTTTTTGTTCTCTTCCCTTTTGCTCTCTCTTCCTGTTCTATTTTGCCAATTCTTTGGAGCCTCCTTCCCCTGCTCCTTTTCCACCCTCCTACCTCCTTCACCCCTTTTCTCCTCCCCCCCTGCTCCTTACCTGTTCTTTCCCATGCCTCCCGCTACTTCCCTTGCTCCTGCTAAGCTGCGCCCACCACCCCTTGCGCTCCCCGCCCCCCTTCCTAGGACCTACGCAATGGCAGCTGCAGCACGGGCGTGCCAGAGGCAAATCTAGCTGCATGTGGACCAGGTCCAGTGCCACAAACCCTGGTACTTCAGCTCAGCTCCCAGAAGTAGTCTGCAGCAGCCCACCTGTCACTCAACTCAGGATGTCTATCCCTCCGTCACCGTCACTGCACCACACAACACCACCTCGACCCCACTTTTGCCACCTTCAACATCGGTCACCGCAACCACGTCCTCTCACCTGGTCCGAGCACGCCATCGCCCACTTCCAAATTAACATCTGGCCCCAAACAAAACCCCATTGATACAGCAAGCCCCTCTAACTGGCGGGAATTATCGCACCGGCCAGAAAGGATGCTGCGTTGCACGTGAACGCACTGAATCTCAGATAGACCCTCAATAAGGGGATGAATGGATAAAGCCTTAACAGGTATTACGGAGTCTTCAAAGAGTATGGAAATTGGAGAGGCGGATTGGAGATTCAGACAATCCCGTACATCTCTTCAATCTATACTATGAACCAGTCAATTTAAACATGACCTAACATCGTACTACATAGTAGAAAGTATATAAAATGGTCCTGGTGAGACACCATCACACTTGTTGGGGGTCCCAGAAAATCCTCTTTTAAACCAAACTAGTTCGGAGGGAGACGGTTGCAGTGTGACATCACTGATATCAGTGCAGAATAAAGACTTGCGTATTCTTCCGGAAGAGAGGCCCAAATAATACTGACGCTATCCTCATATTGAGGGACTCATTCGGTAGTGGATTAAGATCAAAACTCTTCTTTTCCTAGATGATATACCCCAACCACTTGCCTAAAGTTTGTAACATTGGTGGTCCTGAAGAAGGTGGTCACAATCTGACAAATACCCCCGAAAAGTGCGTTGACCTGTCTGTGTAACACCCAGCCCACAACACAGTCACGAGGACTAAAACATCTTTGTCCTTTGTATGACCATTATGTGTTCTAGGGTGGGTATGATAATTTGTGTGGCCTGAGTGAGTATGTATGTGGATGTGAGAGGCTAGTATGTGTATGTGGTGGATTTATAGGGGTTATATATAAAAACCTTTCACTTGGATGAAAATGTTCAGTAAGATTGTTTTTCTTTATTAATGAAATGAACAACACACGTAAAAAATGAAAAATGAAAAAAACTAAAACCAGAATGTCTTTTAACCTTTTTGATACAAATAATGAAATTATTTTTTTGAAAAAATAAAAAAATGTTTTTATAAAACAGCAACTGGTTTACATGTCATGTCTCTTATGTAAGCAGCCCATTGGAGCTGGTCTGGCCCCGCAAAAAAAGAAATATAGGTCAAGTGAGAGGTTTTGAGAACCCAAACAAAACCCTACCACCACACCCAGCCTGTCCAACGTTTGTGGGGTTCTTCTAGGTCACTGGCTGTGGTTCCAGAAGGTGTATGTGTCGTATAGAACTTGGGTCTCAGGTGAATTCTGCAGAGTGCAGTTGAACCTGGATGCTGCCCTGCACAATGGCTGTGACCTGTAGAAGAGTAAACAACTTAACGAGTTGCGTAGGAGTGTTCTTCACAACACCAAGCAAAGCTGGAGCAGCTTCTCAGAATCAAACTGGTCCTACACCCTGCGCATGTACCAACCCAACATCACTGGCAACCTAACCAGTGACCTCAAGCCACTCAACAAGTGGATCACAGACTGCACCGACTCCCTGGCATCCCGCAAACACAACAACCAAACTTGCTGCAAAACACAGAAGTAGGCTAGTTGGTACACAGAGGAACTCCTTTCAACCAAACAAGACTGCACACAACTGGAAAGAAGATGGAGAACGAATCACAAAGAAACCGAAAAGGACACCTTCAGAGCGGCATTGAAATGCTGCCAGCAGCAGATCAGGGAAACCAAGAAGTACTCCACATACACAAAAACAGAGCTGGAGGTCGCACCTTCTCCTACATCTCCCCCCAAAGCATGAACCAGCCTCCCACAGAACATACAAGCCTCCACAATGCTTCTTGATTTCCACAAGAAGCTGAAGACCTGGCTTTTCAGATAAATTATCCTTGGGAGACTGCCGCATATCCACCTGCGAAGGGCCTGGATACCCTCATGGGTGATTAGAGCGCCATACACATATTTATAACAGAACATAACCTAACTTGGGCACTCTGTGGATAGACTTGTTCTCCACGCAAGAAAACGCACAGTTGATTGGTCCTGACAAAAGGCTTCCCCCTCAGGCTAATTCTTCTCTCACACAAACCAGGTCATGCATCCAGATCCCAAGAATCACAATCTTATGATTTGGCACCTGAGGTCCTAGAGTTCGGGTACCTCAGCCTTCCATGAGCATGAGTGTTTTTCCATCTTGAAGGATGCCGGAAAACCCACAACACAAGCTTGTTATGCTGCAAAATGGAAGAGGTTTGTACATTACTGCATTTCAAATAGATTGTATCCATTAAAACCCACCATGCAGGAGATTGTTGTCGACCTTTTACACCAAAAAAAGGTAGCCCTTGCCTACACTTGCATTCCCCTGCACTCAACAGAAGTTGCTGCCTATACGCAGAACAGACAACACATCCTTGTTCAGGGGTCAAGTCCTTTAGGGAATGCCTCAAGAGGGTTATACCCTCCAGATTATTTCAGGCTCTGGTGTGGAACCTCAACATAGTCATTACCATACGTATGGACCCACCATTTTAAACCTATTTTTTCATGCCCTATGCAATTCTTCTCCTGAAAGGTAGCTTTCCTTGTAGGCATCACCTCACTTAGGCGTATCAAAAGCTGCAAGCACTGTCGATACAGGCACCTTTCATCCAGGTCCACAGGGATAGGGTGGTTCTTAGAACTAACCCTACAACCCCCCCTAAGGTGGTACCCCAATTCCACCTTAATAAACCTTTGCACTCCCGGTCTTCCTCCTGCAGCCAGATTCTGTTGTGGAAAGAGCACTGCGCACATTAGATGTTAACAAGTAACTCATGCACTACATAAAAAGGGTCAAATCATTCTGTAGGTCAAACCAGCTCTTTGTCGCCACTGCTAAATCTCACAAAGGAAAGCCTTTTTACAAGGTTGGCACAGACACGTAGATTGCTAAATGCTTTCAGACATGATACATTAAGGCAAAGAGGGTCTGCCCGCCCCTCCCAGGATGCACTGTACTTGCAGGAAGAGGGCCATTACTGCCTTCTTAGGCAACATTCCTTTAGTCAATGTCTGTAAAGCAACTACCTGGTCAACCCCACTCACTTTTACTAAACATTATTATGAGGACATGTACGCCCATCAGCAAGCGCCAGTTGGTCAAGCTGTCTCAAGGACATAATTCCAGACATCTTTATCATCCATACGCTAACCACCGCTTCTTGGAGGGTACTGCTGTACAGTCCATGCTAACCATGTGTAGCCACAGCCACACATGCTACTTGCCCTGTAAGCATCTGTTTGCAGCGTATAGTGCTGTAGATTCACATGCATCCACCCTCCACCCCAGATGTGTGCCTCTTGCAGATCCTCTTAAATTTATTGTACATTTTGCTGCCGCACCATACTTTTCATCTGCACTCTATACATCCTCTCGCTTGCTGTGAGAAAAAAAAAATCTAACATGAAGTCAGTGACCATGCACAATTTGTATTCTAAGAGAAGTCGCACCACATCCCTTGACTCAAGAGACTTCTTCAAAGAAAACAACTTGCAAACTTCCAAGCCCAACATGAGATGGCAGGAGTATGCTAAGCGTGTGAATCTACAGCATTACACGCTACAAAGAGATGAGTACAGCGTAGTAGCATATATGTGCATATATATTAAATGTGTGTATATATGTGTGTATATATATATTCACTGAAAAAACCATAGGTTTCAGGGGCGTTATAGTTAGTTGGACATTTCACTCGTACAAAACCATAGAAATTCCCCCGTTATAGTTAGTTCAGCTAACTATAACTCGCGCGCTCCGCAATGCACTGCTGATGACGTCACATATTACATCACTCATGACATGGTCAGTGACATCACTCATGACATCACTGATGACATCTCAAATGACATCACTGATGACATCACTCATGACATCATCCTTGTGATAGAGTGGCAGACCTCCTCTCACCCTAATATAACCTTTGATACACACACTCAAAAATACAAACTAACATTTTCAAAACAATGGACATACCAATACCAGTTACAACACACCTATTCAGTAATTCCAAGATCTACACACACATCCACTCATTCACCAACAGTCCCTATACAGTCACTCATACATGTACTCACTCATCATATGTACTCATACACCTATACATCCTGTTACACACCGCCACTCAGCCATAGTTACTCACATACATAGTCACACATGCAAACAAAGTATCAAACATCCATTTACTTGCATATACAGTTATACACACACTACCACACTTACTTCTACAGAAACTTACACATACTTACTCTCTTAAACAATCACTTATAGAAACACCTACTTATTTGTACAGGAACTCTTCCAATCTCTCACTCTCACATATACTCCCTTATATACACCAATACTCACATATACTAGTTTAAAACATATGTAGTTACTCATAAAGACACTATTGAGACAGTCATTCACTCACTAACACACCCATACACATACTCATCCACCTATACAGTCCTGCACACATGCTGTCTTCAACACATACAAACAGTGAGTCACTCATTCATGCATCTAAGCACTAAGTAATACCCCCACCGAACCATACAGACACTCAGACACTCATACTGATACTCAAAAAACCAACTAATAACCCATATAGACACTCATGTAGCTACTCACCAACCCATGCAGCCACTTATACACAAAGTGAGAGACTGATACAGATATTTTCATATTTAAACATTACTCACTAACCCATGTATTCACTAAGATACACTTAGTCAGTTATACAATCAATTTTACAAAACAAAATCATCCATTTAGACACTTATATACCATTTATTCTTCCATCGACCTTGAGATATACATATATAAAACATAATTTTCAGAAAAACACACATTCACTGGATGATGTCACTGACCATGTCATGAGTGATGTAATATGTGACGTCATCAGCAGTGCATTGCGGACGCAGCGAGTTATAGTTAGCTGAACTAACTATAACGGGGAATTTCTATGGTTTTGTACTGAGTGAAATGTCCAACTAACTAGAACGCCCCTGAAACCTATGGTTTTTCAGTGAATTTCTAAGGTTTTTAAATGCTAATTTCTAACTATAACGTGCCTGAAACCTATGGTTTTTTCAGTGAATTTCTAAGGTTTTTTAAATGCTAATTTCTAACTATAACGTGCCTGAAACCTATGGTTTTTTCAGTGAATATATATATATATTTATTATACTATGTATACATGTGAAAATGTCTCGGTCCCCTGTTTGCCTCGGTGGCACGGAAAAATGGGTGGAACTGACGTAAGCACGCCGACGAGGTCCTCTTATGGCTCCGATGACGTCATACGGTGTCGCGAGCGGAGCCGTGCTCGTTGACGTGGGAGAGCTAGGAAAGAATTTCCGTGGAATGCTGGTGCAGGGGATATTCACCTAAGTGTTCAGGCTAGTCCTTTGGGAGCAACTGTTTATGTTGCCACTCCAGAAACCGAAACCAGTGATCCGAGGGCAGAGGCCCTGCAGATGGCACACGAGGTGGGGTGCCCAGTCGTGTGCACCGGCGGGGCAGCAAAGTGACAAGCACCACAACCCACAAAAAAGGTAACAAGGGCACTGAATAACACAGGATCTTCTCTTTGTATCTGGCAGGAACAACGAAGTTAAAATGCCCTCGTACCAAAATGTAGAATTAGTGCTACAACGGTCTTCAAGGGGACCTGCGATGCCGCTTCTGCCTCCCGTACCCTGGAGGCGGCACATGGGTCACGCGGTACGGTCATACTGCGGTGGGACGCACACTCGTTGACCTCTCATGGCACTGCTCCACACTTCAGGGAGGACGCTTTCCATTAGCTATGTTTTCTGATGACATGTCGCGCCGGCCCCGTCCAACAACAGAACTCCTTTAGATCCAAACACTCTTCCACTCTCTCACCGGAAGTGAAACCAGGCCACGCAGACACTTTCACAATACAACAGCCGGGAATGCACTTTTCGGTAAAAAACCACATTCCTTCCTCCTAATTAATCAAATAAACGTCTCACTGAAGAACAGGGGCCAGCTTCGATCGGTAAACAGCTGTTACAATGACTTTTTACTTTGCGATACCATTACAACGCATGCATTACCACGCATGCGTTGTACATCACGAAGTCATTACTACGCATTTTTAGAACGCATGGTCATTTACCACGCATGCCTTTACAACGAATTTTGTTGTAAAGGTATGTATGGTAAATGACCATGCGTTCTAAAAACATGTAGACGATCCATGTCGTTGTAAGGAAACAGAGGCTGTTCTGTTTCCTCACGACGTGCACCGCCCTCAGAGATGACGTGAAGCAGGAACCACGAGGAGAGAGGAACCATGAGGAGTGAGAGGTAAGGGGGATTGGGCATGGGGTGGGGTTTCTTTTCTAGGGTTTAGGGTAGTGCAGTGGTGTTTGGGTGGTGTAGGGGTCGTGCTGGGGGTAGTGTTTTAGGGTTTAGGGTAGTGCAGTGGTGTTTGGGTAGTGTAGGGGTCGTGCTGGGGGTAGTGTTTTACGGTTTAGGGTAGTGCAGTGGTGTTTGTGTAGTGTAGGGGGTCATGCTGGGGGTAGTGTTTTATGGTTTAGGGTAGTGCAGTGGTGTTTGGGTAGTGTAGGGGGTCGTGCTGGGGGTAGTGTTTTACGGTTTAGGGTAGTGCAGTGGTGTTTGTGTAGTGTAGGGGTCATGCTGGGGGTAGTGTTTTATGGTTTAGGGTAGTGCAGTGGTGTTTGGGTAGTGTAGGGGTCGTGCTGGGGGTAGATTTAGGGCTTAGGGTAGTGCAGTGGTGTTTGGGTAGTGTAGGGAGTTGTGCTGGGGGTAGTGTTTTAGGGTTTAGGGTAGTGCAGTGGTGTTTGTGTAGTGTAGGGGGTCGTGCTGGGGGTAGTGTTTTACGGTTTAGGATAGTGCAGTGGTGTTTGTGTAGTGTAGGGGGTCATGCTGGGGGTAGTGTTTTATGGTTTAGGGTAGTGCAGTGGTGTTTGGGTGGTGTAGGGGGTCGTGCTGGGGGTAGTGTTAGGGTTTAGGGTAGTGCAGTGGTGTTTGGGTAGTGTAGGGGGTCGTGCTGGGGGTAGTGTTTTACGGTTTAGGGTAGTGCAGTGGTGTTTGTGTAGTGTAGGGTCATGCTGGGGGTAGTGTTTTATGGTTTAGGGTAGTGCAGTGGTGTTTGGGTAGTGTAGGGGTCGTGCTGGGGGTAGATTTAGGGCTTAGGGTAGTGCAGTGGTGTTTGGGTAGTGTAGGGAGTTGTGCTGGGGGTAGTGTTTTAGGGTTTAGGGTAGTGCAGTGGTGTTTGTGTAGTGTAGGGGTTGTGCTGGGGGTAGTGTTTTAGGGTTTGTTAGTGCAGTGGTGTTTGTGTAGTGAAGGGGGTCATGCTGTGGGTAGTGGTTCAGGGTAGTGCAGTCGTGTTTGTGTAGTGTAGGGGGTCGTGTTTTAGGGTATAGGGTAGTGCAGTGGTGTTTGTGTAGTGTGGGTGGTCATGCTGGGGGTATATTTAGGGTTTAGTGTAGTGCAGTGGTGTTTGGGTAGTGTAGGGAGTCGTGCTGGTGGTAGTGTTTTAGGGTTTAGGGTAGTGCAGTTATGTTTGGGTAGTGTAGGGTGTCGTGCTGGGGGTAGTGTTTTAGCACTTATTTTTCTTTCTACAGCACTAACCATAATTTCTATGACAAAATGAACCCCCTCATTTTGTTCCTTTTTAAATTAAATGTTTTAAGTGTTACCATTTTATTCCAATCAAGATGGCTTCAGGTGTGCCATACTTTTGTCATAAGTAAGGCTGTTAGCACTCTAGTTGTTCTTTAGAACACTCTGGGAAGCTGCAGTAGAACACAAAGGAATCAACTGACAGTCTCTGCCCTTGTTGGATGTACATGTTTTACTGAGAATGTCAGACTTCATTCTCACATGACTGAGAAAGATAATGTGAATTTACAGAAAATATGCTCTCATTGTAGCTTCTGGAGCACCTTCCAAAACTGTATGGGACAAGCATGTGAAAATAGTTTTCTCTCAAACATGATTCATGATATCCCAGCAGAAGGTTTTTCACAGGGTAAAATCACCTTAGAACACACCACAATTCCTGAAATTAGTAGGGTACCATCAACAAATGAATTCTAATGTAACTAAAGTCTGTTATCACCCTTTATAGTTCTCCTTTTGGTAACCCTCAAAATCTTCGATTCACTACAATGCATTTCAATGGGGTACTATCATTTATATTGGTCTCAAGATGGCTGCCAGCAATTCCAGGATGAAGTGCTGACAGCCAATCAGATCTCACGATGACATGTGTGGTTAGGCTCCGCCTAGATATATATGTTTTCTTTTTCAAATTTCTCAGGAACTACTGAACGGATTTACACCATTTAAGCAAAAGGCACAACCCTGAGCCAAGGGCTACCTTTTTGGCAAATTTGGTGTAATTCCGTTCAGCAGTTCGGGCTGTAGCTGCGACTTAAGGTTCCTATGGAAAATTGCATGGGAAAAACACGTATTGGGACCCCCCTTTTTTCTCGGCCCCCGCTTGCCGAATCACCCCGAGACTTTCAGGATAGGAGCGGACCTGAGCGCCCCAACAAGTTGGAAAATTTCGCAAAGATTCGTCAACCGGCGCCAAAGTTATTTCAAATAGAATGGTGCGGATTTCCTATGGAAAATAGGTCCTAACTATAACTATCTACTGGCGACCGCCAGTAGATAATATATATATGTGTGTGCATGTATGTGTATGTATATATATATATGTGTGTGTATGTGCGTATGTGTGTGTGTGTATATGTATGTGTATATGTATGTGTGTGTATATGTGTGTGTGTAAACATAAATCCTTCCAACTCCAGTCTGTGACCAGAAAAACAGCAGGCGCTCTAGAAGCGTGTGCAGGTAGATTTTATTAACAACGCAGATTAGTACCGCTCCGACGGGTTTAGTCTTTGGAACAAGCCTTTGTCTAGGTAAAGCAAGCGCAACCACCAGTGAAAAATATGTACTTGAGCAGCATAAACCTGGAGAAAATACTTCACATCTTAACATTTTGCAATCATATCAGCATACAAAAATATATGTTCGAGGCATGTGTGCTGTAGGTACACATGCTTTGCATACTCCTGCCATCTAGTGTTGGGTCAGGATGTTGGCAAGTTGTTTTTCTTCGAAAAAGTCTTTCCTAGTCACGAGTTAAGGTGACTCCTCCTTTCGGTGATGGTGCGTATGGTCATCGACTCCATTGTTGGATTGTTTTTTTCTGCCATTGGGTTCGGATGTGTATTGCTGCGCTCAGATTCGAAATCATTCTTCGGGTTCCCCTCGACACCCAATCCTCTCTACCCTCGACGGTTTTGTTTCCGTACGCGCTTCCCACTTCTCCGCGTATCGTTTCAACATCGGAATCGACTTTCGATCTGAAGGCTTCATGGACGGCCTTCTGGCCTAACCGCGCCAAGTCAGCTCTCCGTCGATGGATCGGACTCCGTTTTAATTCTGTCCTCAGTGCCACGCGAAGTATCCGCGCACTGACTCACACAAGGTGTGCAACTTGTGCTTGTCTCCGGAGCACAAGGAAGAAGACTGCAACGCTTGCAGATTGTTCCGATTGAAGAAGACTCTTTGTGATTGTCGGGCTTGATGTCGAGAGATGCAGCGTCAAAGCATCCAAGATACGCCGTACATCTAAGGTGAAGACTCCGGCCAAGAAGACATCGAGGCATCAGCGGCAGAGGAGGAGGAAGCCTTCTCCGAACATGACCCAGACTCGGAGCTCGAGATAGATCTCGACGCCGAAGAACTGCTGCAGGGACAAGGTGACGTAATTACCGAAGACCCCTTGCCCCTGTTTCGAAAAAACACAAGGCTTCGGCACCACCTCTGCCTCCTGGCCAAGGTCAAAAGACAAACAATTGATGGACGGAATGCAGAACAAATCAAAACATTCACCCCCAGTCAAGAGATCTGGGTTAAATCCATCATTCTTTTGCTCACCATGCCACCCCAGTTTAGACCTGGCCATGTGCAAATCCGTCTTGACCCTGTGCCTCATGGGAACAGTCCAGCCCGAACTGCCAAGCCAGGTCCTCCCTGGACCGGAAACAAGTATCCTAGGACCGGTTTCGGGGTTTCACCCCTCTTCAGCCAGGATAGCTTGATTCCAGTGGCACAGTGAGCCCAGGACCCACGTCTGGGTATACCTGGCGCACTTAGGGCGAGAAAGCAAGACACACAATTGATGGATATAATGCAGAGCAATTCCAAACATTCACCCCCAGTCAAGAGATCTGGGTTAAATCCATCATTCTTTTGCTCACCATGCCACCCCAGTTTAGACCTGGCCATATGCAAATCCGTCTTGACCCTGTGCCTCATGGGAACAGTCCAGCCCGAACTGCCAAGCCAGGTCCTCCCTGGACCGGAAACAAGTATCCTAGGACCGGTTTCGGGGTTTCACCCCTCTTCAGCCAGGATAGCTTGATTCCAGTGGCACAGTGAGCCCAGGACCCACGTCTGGGTATACCTGGCGCACTTAGGGCGAGAAAGCAAGACACACAATTGATGGATATAATGCAGAGCAATTCAAAACATTCACCCCCAGTCAAGAGATCTGGGTTAAATCCATCATTCTTTTGCTCACCATGCCACCCCAGTTTAGACCTGGCCATATGCAAATCAGTCTTGACCCTGTGCCTCATGGGAACAGTCCAGCCTGAACTGCCAAGCCAGGTCCTCCTGGACCGGAAACAAGCATCCTAGGACCGGTTTCGGCGTCCCACCCCTCCTCAGCCATGATAGCTTGATTCCAGTGGCACTCCTGCATCTAGTGTTGGGTCAGGATGTTGGCAAGTTGTTTTTCTTCGAAAAAGTCTTTCCTAGTCACGAGTTAAGGTGACTCCTCCTTTCGGTGATGGTGCGTATGGTCATCGACTCCATTGTTAGATTGTTTTTTTCTGCCATCGGGTTCGGATGTGTATTGCTGTGCTCAGATTCGAAATCATTCTTCGGGTTCCCCTCGACACCCAATCCTCTCTACCCTCGACGGTTTTGTTTCCGTACGCGCTTCCCACTTCTCCGCATATCGTTTCGACATCGGAATCGACTTTCGATCTGAAGGCTTCATGGACGGCCTTCTGGCCTAACCGTGCCAAGTCAGCTCTCCGTCGATGGATCGGACTCCGTTTTAATTCTGTCCTCAGTGCCACGCGAAGTATCCGCGCACTGACTCACACAAGGTGTGCAACTTGTGCTTGTCTCCGGAGCACAAGGAAGAAGACTGCAACGCTTGCAGATTGTTCCGATTGAAGAAGACTCTTTGTGATCGTTGGGCTTGATGTCGAGAGATGCAGCGTCAAAGCATCCAAGATACGCCAGACATCTAAGGTGAAGACTGCGGCCAAGAAGGCATCAGCTGGCAGAGGAGGAGGAAGCCTTCTCCGAACAAGACCCAGACTCGGAGCTCAGATAGATCTTGAAGCCGAAGAACTGCTGCAGGGACAAGGTGACGTGATTACTGAAGACCCCTTGCCCCTGTTTCGAAAAAACACAAGGCATCTGCACCACCTCTGCCTCCTGGCCAAGGTCGGCACCGAGACGACGTTTCCTTTGCCCTGCCTCCGGCAGCCAGTCAAGCCTTCCAGCTCGGTACTGAGTCGACAAAAGTCCTCCTCGGAGCCGAAACCCCCTGGTTCCAAGCACACGTCCGGCTCGGAGCCGAAATCCTCCATGCCGAAATCCATCCAACCTTTGGAGCTGAAACCTTCCACGCCAAAAGGCCAGCCTCCGCCGGTACCGCAAACTTCGGCGACGAAACACAGTGACCCCTTTAGATCCGAAAGTGGACACTATTTCGTTAACACCTGATCCGAAGCAAAAGAGGCTACATATTAACCCCAAACTGGCCATATTCACATAAAACCACCTCAGAAACGCAAGCTTCAGGAGGAGGACACTTCTTACAAGATCCCTTTGAAGAAAAAATCTGTAGCTACAAGTCCTTTCCATCTGCCATCACCTTCAGCACCTCCGTCTCCACCTGAGAATCCTTTGCAGATTACACCTCAGGATTCCCCACAATCTCATTATGACGATGCAGATGGGGGGGATGAATCTCCCAATAGATCCATGGACAGATTACAGAATTGATCCCCCAGGTGATACTGATCCAGACCTTTACCCAGCCACACCATCTCCTCCAGAGGACAATGCATCGCACCAAGAACTCATTGCCAGGGCTGCACATTACCATGGGGTAGAACTCCACAAAGAATCGCTAGAAGATTTTTTGTTTGAGACTTTAGCATCCACACACAGGTCATCACAGACACTTCCCATGCTTAAAGGCATGATGCGACATGCTGATTAGATTTTTAAAGACCCAGTCAGAGCACGCATCTTGACTCCTAGAGTGGATAAAAAATATAAGGCTTCTCCTACAGACCCTATATTTATCAAGGGACAGTTGCCATTAGATTCCCTAGTGGTATCAAATGCTCGTAAGCGGGCTGATTCTCCGACATCAGGAGATGCTCCTCCATCAGATAGAGTCCAAATTAATTGACGCTTCTGGCAAGCGCATAGCGGCTCAGGCTGCAAATCAATGGCGCATTTCAAATACGCAAGGCCTTTTAGCAAGGTATGACAGGGCACACTGGGACGAAATGGAGCAATTGCTCCAATATCTCCCAGATGAGCACAAGGCTAAGGCACAGGACTTAGTAAATGAAGGTAAGCTCATTTCTAACTCCTCTATACGATGTGCTCTCGATGCTGCAGACACCACAGATAGAGGTTAACACCAGAATTCTGCTCAAGAGACACGCTTGGTTAAGAATTTCAGGGTTTAAACCTGGGGTCCAACAATCAATCCTTAATACACCCTTTGATAAGGAACACCTATTTGGTCCTAACGTAGACCAGGTGTTAGAGAAAATGAAAAAGGACACTGAAGTAGCTAAATCTATGGGAGCACTCCAGACTACGTCCAACAGAGGCTCCTTTCGTCGCTCCTCTTACAGAGGAGGGTCAAAAATCCCATCCCCAGATCAAAGTACCTAAACTTACAAAGGTAACAACTAGTCCTCTCCCTCCAGAGGATTTTTTCGGGGAGGTTTTAGAGGCAACAACTTCAAGGGTAGGGGTAAGGGCAACACACCCGGTAACTCCCCTTCCCCCAACAAACAGTGACTTGCCCATGCTTCCCCCGATTACACCACACCTGTCTGGGAAGACTTCAACAATTTCTCCCCATTTGGCAGTCTATAACATCAGACAAATGGGTGCTTGGAATTATCCAACATGGTTATTGCTTGGAGCTTACCAGCAATCCCCCAAACATTCCACCTCGATCTCACAAGTTATCTCCATAACACAAACACTTGCTAAAACAAGAGGTGCAGTCCCTCTTACTAAAAGGGGCAATAGAGCCTGTTCCAATACAATACCAGGGCTCAAGTGTTTACTCTCTGTACTTTCTCATCCCCAAAAAGGACGGTTCCCTAAGACCTATTCTGGATCTCAGAGAGCTAAACAGCTCTATACTGTCAGAGCACTTTCACATGGTGACACTTCAACAGGTACTCCCACTTTTACAAAGAGCAGACTTATGTCTACTCTAGATTTAAAAGACGCATATTTTCATGTTCCAATTCATCCGGTTCATCACAAATACCGGAGATTTGTGATAGCAGGCAAGCATTACCTGTTCAAGGTACTTCCCTTCGGAATGACTACAGCACCCAGAGTTTTTACCAAATGCCTGGCAGTAGTCGCTGCTCATCTCATACGACAACAAATTTATGTCTTCCCTTATCTAGACGACTGGCTCATCAAAGCCAGCACTCACCAGAACTGTCTACAGCACACACAGATCACAATAGATTTACTTCATCAACTGGGCTTCACCATCAATGCACAAAAATCTCCCCTGCATCCATCACAGATGCAGTCTTATCTAGGAGCCAGTCTAGACACAGTCAAAGCTCTAGCCTCTCCCAATGTAGCCAGAATACACAATATTCAGGCTACAATACTACAGTTTCAACCCAACCAAGCATTACCAGTCAGGGTGTTCATGCAACTGATGGGAATGATGGCGTCTTGCATCGCAATTGTACCCCATGCAAGGCTTCACATGCGCCCCCTACTAGAGTGCTTAGCACGTCAGTGGAATCAATCACAGGGTCTATTAACCGATCTAGTGTTGGTAGACGGCCGTACCCATCGCTCTCTGCAGTGGTGGAACCTAAAACATTTATCAGCAGGCCGGCCTTTCATCGACCCTATTCCACAGATTGTGCTCACAGCAGATGCATCTCTAACAGGTTGGGGGGGGCTCATCTCAAAGATTATACAATACAAGGCATGTGGAGCAACACGCACAAGACTCTCCACATCAACTATCTAGAGCTTTAGCTGTTTTTCTAGCACCAAAAGCTTTTTAAACTCACCTCGTAGCCAAAACTGTCCTAGTCCGAACGAACAACATGACAGCAATGTATTATGTGCAGAAGCAAGGGGGGGACACACTCTTTAACTGTCGACATTCGCTCAAGCCATTTGGAATTGGGCGATCCATCACAAGATTCATCTTCTGGCAGAACATCTCCCAGTAGTAAACAATCAAATTGCCGATCGCCTCAGAAGAAGGCAGCAAATTCACAAGTGGGAACTTCACCCCCAAGTTCTCCTTCCATACTTTCAACAATGGGGATTTCCACAAATACTTATCTGCCACAGCCGAAAATGCAAAATGCCCAATCTTCGGCTCCAGGTTCCCACACCCGCTATGAAAGGGCAATCCCCTATGGAAGAACTGGTCGGGATATTTGCCTATGCTTTTCCGCCTCTCCCGCTCATTCCGTGGGTGGTTCGGAAACTCAGGCAAACATCCCTCACACTAATTCTGGTAGCTCCCACATGGGCCCGACAACCGTGGTACACCACCCTGTTGGAGCTGTCACTAGTTCCACATCATAAACTGCACCTTACCTCCAGTCTCCTCACACAGAACCATAGAGAAGTCAGACATCCAAATCCCAAAGAACTGAATTTAGCGTTCTGGCTCCTGAAGTCAGAGTTTGGTCATTTAAATTTACCACCAGACTGTATGACTATTCTAAAAGAAGCAAGAAGGCCTACCACCAGAGCTTGCTATGCAGCAAAATGGAAAAGATTTGCTGTATATTGCAATAACCACTAAATCAATCCTTTAGATGCTTCTATGCGAAACATTATTTACTTGTTACATTTACAACGAACAGGACTGGCTTGCACGTCTATTCATTTGCACCTTGCAGCAGTAGCTGCGTCCTTACAGAATAGGCAACATCTGTCACTATTCAGAGTTCCAGTAATCAAGGCCTTCATAGAAGGCTTAAAAAGAGTAATACCGCCAAGGATTCCTCCTGCCCCAGTGTGGAATCTCAACATTGTTCTCACAAGGCTCATGGGTCCATCTTTTGAACCATTACACAAGTGCCCTTTACAATTCTTCTCATGGAAAGTTGCTTTCCTCATTGCTATCACATCACTGAGGAGAGTTGGTGAGCTACAGGCATTGACTTTAGAAGAACCTTTCTTTCAGCTACACAAAGATAGGATAGTTCTCCGCACCAACCCTAAATTCCTTCCCACTGTAGTTTCTGCTTTTCATATAAACCAATCGGTTGAGTTACCAGTTTTCTTTCCTCAACCTGATTGTGTAGCAGAACGCGCTCTTCACACGCTTGACGTTAAAAGCGCTTTACTGTACTACATAGATAGGACAAAGGACTTCCACAAAACATCTGTTTGTAGCATTTGCTCCACCTCACAAAGGCAATCCTATCTCTAAATCTGGTATTGCGAGATGGATTGTTAAATGCATTCAAACATGCTATGCTAAAGAAAAAAGAACTTTGACGATACCCCCTAGAGCACATTCCACTCACAAAATAGGGGCATCTGTGGCCTTTTTAGGTAACATTCCTCTAGCTGACATGTGTAAAGCAGCTACATGGTCTACACCACACACATTTGCCAAACACTATTGTGTAGATGTGTTAGCACGACAACAGGCTAATGTAGGCCAAGCAGTACTTAAAACACTGTTCCAAACAACTGCAACATCTACAGGTTAGCCACCGCTTTGGGAGTATACTGCTTTGTAGTCTATGCAAAGCATGTGTATCTACAGCACACATGCCTTGAACAGGTAATGTTACCCAGTAAACACCTGTTCTTGGCATGTAGAGCTGTATATTCACATGCGCCCACCCGCCTCCCTGGGTACCTGTAGTTGTTGCAGTTCTTCATTATTAATTTATACACATGGACATCTCTGTACTACACTTACTCCATTCTCACCCTCTGCGGGAAAACAATCTAACAATGGAGTTGATGGCCATGCGCACTATCACCGAAAGGAGAAGTCACCTTACCTCGTAACTTGGAAAGACGTCTTCAAAGAAAAACAACTTGCAAACACCCGGACACAACACTAGATGGCAGGAGTATCCAAAACATGTGAATCTACAGCTCTACATGCCAAGAACAGATGCTTACTGGGTAAGTAACATTATCCTTATATACACTTGGATACTACAGTGCTTGTGTACATAATCTAAAATGACCAAGTGAAAAAAAATGTGCAAATATAAATTCATAAACAAACATCAAATGCATAAAAATACACTAATTCATTTTATCTCCATCTGCTCACATAATCAATGTATTAGCACAAAAAATATATACAAGGGCTTTACAGTGAGTCCAGAAGGCAGTATATATTCATCCTGAACAATGCCAGTCTGTAATTGCTCGTGACACCGTATTGGGCAATTACATAACACTTAGGCATATCATGGTAGAGAGAGCTCATACATGGGAAATGACAAATCTCAATGTCCCGTAATCAATTGAATACTGGTTCCCTGTATAGCACTTGTTACTTGTAAAATATATTAAGGGATTAGGGACAGTTAGAATCAAAATAAAAAACAAATATGAAAGTAATACAAATAATGCCATAATGGGCAAATGTCCAATGTTCCCTTAAGTAAGATGAGCCATGCATTGCTGCTACCACCCAGCTAATACCCCACAACCAGTTAATAATCCTGGGCAAGTGACCATATAACATCACAGGCAAAAAAATATATAAAGTCTAATATAAAAAATGCAAAATACATACTCAACATTTTGTGTTTCCATTCCTCTTACAGAGAAACCCAGATCTAATAATGACCCTTCTGCACACCACCTCTATTTAGATGATAAATTAGAGTCACAGAGAGGCCTTCACTACACATTACCTATCGCATAAAAATCATCCAATATAGAATGTTAAAAACATATATATGTGTGTGTGTGTATATATATATGTGTGTGTGTATGTATATATATGTGTGTGTGTGTGTGTGTGTACAGATATACAATTTTTTTTATTAGTTTAAGAAATGGGGTACCCATATCAAAACAGTTAAAAGGCAGAAGTTCATAGCACTATGTATGTGGGTGTAAATACATTCATCCTACATGGACTTCCTGTTCCTTGTTCTTGGGCAACCATAGTGGAAATTTAGAATGGAGGTCCATGATGTACTTAAATTCCAACTTCCTACATTGCCTGATCCTATTTCCACCTCCTATATTTCTCTCCACCTATTGATAGAGAAGGAGCTAAGTTTGGACACATCACTCTAATGTCCATCTGAGAAGTGCCTTGCCACAGAGTAGGAAAAATCCAAATTCCTAATGGCACGTTGGTGCTCAAGAATCTGTTTTCTGAGTGGAAAATGGTACTGCCCACGTACCTTAAAGGGCACAGACATTGTAAAACATAAATAAAAAAGTCAGAAGCACAGTTAAAAAACTGTCCTATTTTTCTCGTGTCCATTTGATGTGTGATAACTATTGTAATGGAGATGGATCTGCAAGCTTTGCAATTTCCACATTTGTGAGAGCCTTTAGATGGTCTCTAGCCAAATGCCCTGATTTTCGGTCCCCATGCGATAACTATGTGTAAGTTCGTCCCTCAGTGATTTGCCTCTTCTATAAGTAATAGCGCAGTTGATGGATAATTCAGAGCCAAGAACAGCATAATTCTTAAGGATGACCCAATGTTTACACATGAATTTATAAATGCTTTGTGAAGAACCATTATGTTTCAATAAAACGGATACATTTATCCTTAGGTTTTTTTATTGGCATTGGGATGGAGCAGTTGCTTCCTAATCAGGGGCATGGCTTTTTTAACTGCAAGATCTATGATCTTATTGAAGTGCCCTCTCTCCTGAAAGCATCTTTTCAAATGTGTGGTCTGTTTGCTGAATTCCGCCTCTGTGCTACAAATTCTTTTGAGTCTTAGTGTTTCCCCTTGGGGAATGCTGTTAACCAATTTCTAGTGGTGAAAGCTTCGATAATGTAAAACACTGTTCTCTGCAGTGTCTTTCCGATGTATGGTGTTGTGTATATTGTCATTCTTTACCAATAGCTATACGTCCTAAAAAATCTGTGGCACTAATCTTGAAAGTGAATTTTAAATTATATGGATTGTCATTGAGCTTGTGAAGAAAGGCAAATGCTTTCTCACAGGGGGCATTCCTTAAGGTTAATGAATCATCGATGTAATGTGTCCAGATTAAAATATGTTGGGTGTAATCTTGGTTATCTTCTGCCCAGGCCACTTGCTCCTCCCACCAGCCAATAAAGAAATTCACGAAGCTGGGTGCGAAGCAGGTGCCCATAACGGTCCCCATCTTCTGCCAATAAAAGACCCCATTGTGTACAAAGATATTTTCTTTCAAACAGAACTGAAACATGCAAATGAGCATTCTACTGTGTTCATAAAAACTGACATCTCTTTTCAGAAAGAGCCCACATGGCCTTATTCCAAATTGGTGATTGATGCAAGAAATTAATCTACCCAATCTACATCTTGTATTTTTGAGAGGCAATCCCCATTGTCTCTACAGTTTGCAGGCAGTGCTGCAACATATGGAAACAGAAAAGAATCGATGTAAAGCGCAGTATTTTCAAGGAATCCCTCGTTACAAGAAACAATTGGTCGGGGGGAGGGTTTTATGGACCTTGGGAAGTACATAAAATGATACTCTTGGATGATCCATTCTCAAAAAGAGATATTCATCATCGTCCAAAACCCCTCTGTCCAGCCATTCTGCCACATATTCTTGGAATTGGTGAACTGAGGCCTTGTTTATCTCCTGTGAGAACCTCATAACACTCCTTTTGAGACAATTGTCTATTCGCATCTTGTTCATATTCACTCACTTATAAAACCACAACGTTCTTCCCCCCCCCCCCCCATCAGAGGGTTTAATTACCATGGGCTTGTTTTTGAGTGTGGTTAAAGATGCCTGCTGTGTAGGGCTTGGATTGTCTGGTGCTCTAGCTGTTTTCCCTCTCAAGTAGATGAGTTCATTTATCATAATCTCATGAAACGCATCTGTTTTCATGTGGGAGGGAGGGTATGAGGCGCGACTTTGGTTTAAAGCCGCTACTGCTTGGGGTTTCTAAATCATCCCATTCCCCCTCTTGGTTCAGAGGTTCTAAAGCCAACAACCCTTCCACATCACCAATTTGGAAATCAGATACAGGTACACTGGTTTTCTGTCTGCATGATTTGCGCTTAGACATTTTATGTATTTTGCATTATTTCAGTTTCCTTACAAAAAGATGCATATCAATCCTTGTTTGAACATAGTGGAAGTTCATACTCCTGCAAAAAGACAGTCCCAATTCTAGTAGGGGGACTTCATCGCCAGTCAGTTCTCGTTTGGATAAATTCATTGCCATCATCTTGGGATTCATTCTTTTTGGTCTGGCGCGTCGTTCTTCCTGTTGGTGGTGTGACAATATCCTCTCCTGGTTCTTCGCTTCTGGTTGCACCTCTTCCACTTACCTTTAGAGGTGGTCCGTCTTTCCTCAGTTTGCCGCAACAGTCGATACTCGTTGTGAAAACCCGAGATATTGCCTCTCCTGATAGCATCTGCAGAATCCTCATTATCAGTACTCACGTCTGCGCTGGATTCTGTAGAGATGTCTTGCTTTCTTTGCATGTCTTTCTGTCGCATATCATTCCTTAAGACATAATATTTCCTTGCGAAAGTCAGCACCCCGCCTTCCTCATAATCACGCTAATCTCGCTGGAAGTTCTGCTGTTTCTTTAATTTGACCTCTTCCTCATAGTTCATGAGCCTGTCAGACATTTTAGCTTGCATATCCTTAAGTGCTGTCTGATCTCCCTCTTTCTCCAAATTGTTTTCCAAATATTTGATTTCATTGCGGATGCGCACTAAATCAAGTTCAGCATATTTTACTAATATTTTCATGTTCCCCTTACAGGACTTTGATGTAAAATCTGCCCATTCTTCCAGAAGCCCTGGGTAGGGGGATTCATAATTGGGGGAGTGTAAATATGCGAAGGCCTTGTGGGACCCGGTTCACCTTGAAGTACCTCATTACTGAGGTCCGTTCCCACCATTTGCTTATTTCTTTTTTCAATAACTTCTCTAAAGCGGTTACTTTCTAAGTGTCACAGCACCTGTATTAGTACTCTTTGCACCAGCATGTCTCGAGCTTATAGGCTCCTCAGTGTCGCTGAATATGCTTGTGGCTGCCATTACACACTCTATAACAATCACACTGAAGGGGGCCCCAGAACTGATACCTAGGCAGGGGTACAGGGCAAAACATCAATAATCAAACATTATCTATGTATGCATTTTACTAAGATTGTGCATTACTTACTTGCACTATAAATTAAGATTGTGTATCCTTAATAAAATGTAAAATTATTATCACTTAGGTGTTTATTTCTGCCCTTCTGTCCACACACTGTGCTTGATCGATAGTGAGGCGGTTATTTCTTTCCTCATTTTGCATATCAAGACGTTGTTGCGTTGTTTAATAAATAAGTTGCAGGCTGTTTGATTATTATTGTTGCCACTACACAGTCTGCCTTGTTAGATCAGTAAATTGAAAGAGGTTGCCTGAATTATAACACATATACACATTTGTCACGAAGCATACAAGCGCGTCTGCGTTCATCTTGGAATGGGTTTTGTTAAGTAGAAAACTCATTTGGCCATGTGTGCACATATGTCTGGATGCATGGACGTGCATGTGGATGGAGAAGAAAGCATTTGCAGAGCACAGCATTTTAGAGCAGACCTGCATAGGCTTTGCATCTGCTTGTTTGTTATGCAGTAAAGATGGTTTTATTTTACCCAGTTTTAGCAGACCAACTTCTGGTTACTGAATAGCCATATTTTGCATTGGTGGGATTTGTTTGCCTTTGTAGTAAACGATAAGTAGCCTAATTCAAAGATGTATGGCGCATAATCTGGAGCTTGGAACGGTAACAAAGGCATTCAGTGTATGCAAATGAGTCTTGGTCCTGCTCCAATAGGACAAGTTTAGCCTGAACTGTCTGGCCATATCCCCTATGAATGGAAGCACAAGCAACCCCAGACCAGTTCCAGACTGTTGGGGCTTGATAAACAGGGTGTGTGTATATACACCTTTTTAATATGCTCAAATTTGCAGAGGGAAAAATAAATTTGAATGCCATACAATTTGAGAAAAATAAACAATGCGCTATGTTTAGATGTCTTTTTCTCGATCTCTGTAGCCTCTGGCCTTCCTGTACCCTACAGCGTGATCAGAGGAGCTGCTAGCCTAACTTCAAAGGTAGAGACGTTTTTCCTTATTGAATGAGACTAGTCGAGAAGCAGCGGCTGTGGTGCCTCGGAGAAGCCCCTTTCCATTACAGCCGAGTAACGGAGCCACCACAACCTTCACTTGAGTGAAAAGGTGGTGGAACTGACCCAGAGCCCAATGATGCAGCCCTCCGGTCACACTAGTACTTTTGAGAGACGGGGTGCACCCTGTATGGCCTTTAATGGTAGTTGTAGGCTGCTAAGGAAGAATTCTGACTGGCTAACCAGTTCACAGATGTCTACTCTGGAAGGTAATTCATTTCACAGACATGGATACAATAATAATTTGAATTTCATGTAGTACGTACTTCGCAATGTTTCCATTTCGAACGATGCATACTGCAGGAATCACTTCTATACTCTGTATTGGTGCTGAAATTATTCTCCTCAAAGTTGCTTACTTTTACCCAAAAGTGATAATTGTATGTTTATGTACAGTCTTGTGCACTTTTATATGGATCTTATTGGTTATTCCTGGGTGAATTTAGAACTGTTATTTATCTGCAGTATTCTACAGCTAAACAGTGCATCGTCTTGTCATTGTACACCTGCACAGCAAAATTGTTGCTCAAGCAGCCACCTTTGTTTATTCATGCATTTCATTTGTTAGATCTTTCTCATTCCGATCAGGTAGGCAAACCTCAGCACACCCTGTCCTGTGTGCTGCGCTGCAGCAAGTGAGATATATTAACATTTTTGTAGTCTTTCAAGCAAAGATTTTATAATTCTGACTGTAGAGGCAAGACTGTACATGGTTACATAGGTGTGATAGTAGCTCTCGCTGGCAAAAACTGCAGGATATTGGCACATAAAATACTATTTATTTCTGGGAATCCGCAAGTCTTCAGGGAACAAAGTGTGACCTCATCCAGTTGTTTAGACTTCTGGGTCATAAAAAGTATTTAAAAAAAAAAAGGCTGGTGGATTAGGTCACGCAAAACTCCGAGATGAAGTAAGCATCGCAGCCACAAAAGCATGTGGGAGAACGGCATTGTTTGTAACGCGGATTAGATGTTTTTGGTGCCAGTTGGAGCTGTGCCATTTTTTGAAAGGAGAAGACATTCTAGGAGGAAATATCAGTTAACAAGATATAAATGTTTTTACTGAGTCCTGCTGCGTTTTGGGGTGTTTTACATTTGGACTGTATATCCAGTGGAAAAACAATTAAAGTTCTGCTGGTTAAATCTGAGAACCATTTGAACCAATTATCCCCTCTAATAAATATTAATCTGTGTGAAATTTTCACTATACCGGTTCAGTAGATTTCAGTCTGGACCTACCAGCTCGATGAAGGAGCAGGACTTTTCACAGACATTGCTCAATCACTGGGAGGAGGCGATGAAGGCGTTTGGTGGGGATGGGAGTAAAGGAGTCTGGCGCATCCTGCTGGGGTTCCTGGAGTCTTTAGAGACTAGAGTGACATGGTGATTTGAACATGTATGTGAGTGACCTGCTTTGAGACAGTGCCCACTTGAGGAAGATCTTCTAGTTTCCTACAAAAGAGTGGCAAATGCTCATCCATGACTCCTTATGTTGGATACCGTCTCATCAACCACGTCAATTCAATATTTGGCCGAAATTTCTTTTACAGCTTCTCAGTGATTCAAAATCAAGTTACTGATATGGTGTGGATGTGAATTATTTTGGCCACGCTTCGTCCCTGTTCAACTCCTTTCACTGGCTCCCCATCAAAGATAGCATCATCTAAAGTTTCTTTGGATTCTATGCACTCTTTTTTGATGTCCATTGTTTTGTTTGTAGTCATATACACAAGCCTACATACTGGGGAGAAACCACTAGACTTCCTCTGCTCTTCTCACGGTTCCAAAATGTTTACGTTCCACCTTAGAGAGTCTCAGGTTTTGGTCTTGGCTCCTTAGATGTGGAAATCTCTTCCCTTGACCCTTTGATGTATGTTCTCTTTCCAGTTCCGTACAGGTCTCTAATATGGCTCTTAATTTAACAGTCCTACTTTCTTCTCTGTTGCTCAGAAACCGTTCTGGTGTAAGTGTTCTCTGAGTAGATTTTAACTCCAAATCTGTACTCTAGGTAATCGGCGTGAGGAAGGCGGGGTTTGACTTGGGGTAGATGGACGTCTCAAAGTTTAAAAAATACTTAAAAGGACCCAAATCTAGAAGACCTAATGCAAAAGCAGTTCAAACTATGAAAGTTTTGGATGTCCTGGCTCATTTTTAAGTCTGGCCTAAAGAGATTAATAGGATAGAGAAACAGTGTTTCATTGCTCGTTCATATTTGATACAGCTGTATTAATGGGTGGAACTTAGCATTTTAAAGAAAAAAAATAATATACTTATGGGCTCTTTCGATCAGGCTTGACATCGCTGCTGCCGCTATACCTTATGTGATCAACCGAAAAAGAGCTTTATGAACCAGTACTGAGAGAGGGGCTTAAGCGCCACCCACATGTTGGTTGTCTACTCTACAAGTGTTGAGTGTGCAGAAGGTGTACACTTCCGCTAAAAAGCATAGTGCTAGTATTGTACTTTTGCCCTTGCTTAATATAGTTGGCCTGAGTTGGTTGTGCTGAAAAGCCATTGATGAAGACTGATCTGTTTTATTATGACTTTCAACAATGCTGTAGGCCTGACTTTTATAATGTGATAACCATATGTTAAAGGCAATTAGCCTTAAAGGATGTATTGTTATGCTGTACTAAAGCATGTAAACGGGTATTTTGTTGCATGGCATCTCACCCCCTGCTCTGTTAGAAAAGGGGTTTGGTGATGGATACTTCTGACAAACTCTGGTGGTTGAAATTGTCCAGAGCGATAATCCTTGTTAACATTGTATGTGGTTTTCTCAAATGTAATGGTGCACATATTTGTAATTTTATGACAGGCCAATGTTCAAGGCTGATTTGTTTATTATGAAATGTTGCGACAAGTCCTAGCTTTTATTGTGGTAGCATGTGTTAATGGCAATAGGCTTTTAAGGGTAGATTTTAATTACACTATATTGAAGTGTGTAGACAGGGATTTTGTTACTTGAGTTACCGTATTTGGAAAGGGTTTTGGTGCTTGTTATCCCATCGTACTAGTCCTGGGAGTAGATTTGTTTTGTTATCACACTTCCTAGGCCCACTTAAGAGGTACTCTTCTTTTCTTTACCAAATGTAATTGTGTACATGTCGTAATTTAATGATTGGATGCCTAATGGGAAAGCTTATGTTCAATACAATAGGCATGAGCTGGTTATGGTGACAAGCCACTGATAAAGGCTATAGACCTGGTTGATTCATTAGGGGAAAGTTATGTCAGATCTGTAGGTCTGATCTGTTTATTATGACAAAATTACTACATGGGTTGTAAGGCTGACATATTTATTGTGAAAAGTATGTTAAAGCAGGGTGGTTGCAAAGTGTGAATTGTTTTACGTTGTGTGTATATTATGCACGTTATCATACTAAAATGGCTGCCTGCTGCTATGTTGAATTTTTTACTTCGTGCATTCACCAGTGAACGAAGAGGTACTTTTAGTTACTTAGTTGTATATGCGTGACTTAATTTAATTGCAAGTGCTTCAGATCACTGGAGGAACAAAGACTCACGAGTAAACCATAGCAAAGTAGGAGCAGCAGACCAAGTTATTAAAGTAATCGTAAGCCAAAAGCATGCCAAGAGATGGGCCTTTTCCAGGTTTTTTGTTTTGCCTCCAGATGAAGCCGCAAAGGAAGAGGGATCTAAAATTGGGGGTGGGGGCTTGAAAAAGAAGAGACAATCCCCTAAATGTTGGTGAGCCAGAGCCCCATCTCTGCTACTGTGTCAGAAATACGTGTCAAAGAGTAATGAGGATATTAGCAGTAAAATCTTCATCTTGCGATGGTGATACTTTAAAACGGCTTTCCCTTGATTTTAGTTGGGTCTGCATTTTATAGAGTGTCAAATGCGAAGCTTTGGGCCATTATGGAGGGGATTGAGCTTGCCTTGATTGATCTTCGATGAATCCATTGGACACTGCATTTAAGATTAGATATGGGGTTGAGGGTCAACTTTCACCCATTATTAAATCCTCATCAGGGGTCCGGCAATGTAGTGTAATTGCTCCTTTGCTTTTTCTCATATACATAAATAGATTAGAACAATATTTGTGCAATGTAGGGATAGATCTCCGCAAATGAAATCGTACGCCATACCAGTTTTACTTTGTGAATGATGCAGTTTTCATCTCGAGCGGCAAATGGTCTAAAACGCCTTATTGATGCTTTCTATACCTTCATGGGTGAGTGGGCCTTAAAACCAATCTTAGTAAATCATTCATCATAAGAATTGGCCCAAAAAACACTAAAACCAGGACATTTCATTTAGGAGGGGTGGTCATTTCCAAAGTAACAACTTTTACAAATCTTGGTTCTCCCCTTGATTCGAATTTAAATTGAAACAGTTTAACACCAGGGCAATACAGTGTCAGAGAGCCATAGAGTTGGTCTTTAGCTTTGCAAGCAGATTTGGTCAAAAACCTGTGAAAGAGTTAGTGAACATTTATAAAAGCAGGTGTGTTTCACTAACAATCTATGGAGCTGGTGTTTGGGGTATAAAGGTGCTAAGCAGTTACAGCAGGCTGCAAACAAATGTTTAGGTAGACTTCTGGCTGTCCCACAATCCCCACCCTCCTCTGTTATTCTGAGGTGGAGCTGGATCTCATGGTGGATAGGATTAAAATTGGCCCTTTACTTTTCGGGCTAAGGATCTGGGAGAATCCGGCTTCACTATGGAACTGTTGACCGATTGTCTTTCACAATGCTTTTATGATCCCCTGGATAAACTATGTTAAAAATGGCTTTGCTGATTTGGGCTTGGGTTGTTTGGAATTCTCCTCTTCCAAATTTCCCCTGCGATAATGGCTCCTCTCAAAGCACTATGCACCTTATGCTTTTCTGCCAGCTCTAGTCTTCTGCCCTGAAACGCGTTTTGATTTCACTTTTGCATGCCACTAGTATTAGATAACACGAAGAGGCCTGAGTTTTCCTGCAACAGTGGAGTAGTATATATGTGCTGCAGTGGTTAACTTTATCATTTGTGTGGAGGCGATTAGGGCAAGATATGGTACTGTATAAGGATTTTTGTACTTCGTATCGTTTGATTGTCTGAACAGTGTTTGAGAATTGTTTGAATCATGATCTTATTATTTGTGTATATTTTGTTTTAAGCATACATGTGCTTTTAGCGATATGAATTGTTTTTAGTATTGTACAATTTTATGGCTGTTTAGCTGAATAAAGTTTGATATGATAAGTTCATCAAACTATTGGTGCTCGTGTCATATTTCCTAAGGGACTATAGTGTGTTTACTTTGTGGGTGTGGCGATGTGCAGACGAGTCATTAAACATTACTGGTGCTCCATAAAATGTCCTTTCAAGGCACTTTTTCTGACACTTCAAGTTATTTTATTTGCTGAGATCTGCAAAATACAATCTTAATTGTTGGTTGCTAAAGCATAGGCATGTGTTAGTGCTGCAGCAGTGCATTTATGTGATTTAAGTAAGATGGAGACGGTTACGTATCATAAATGTGGCCTAGGTCCTCACAAGATGGTGTCGGTAAGAATTGGAGATTTCAGTTGTTGTCTAAACCTGAAGTGAGCTCATTATGCAAAGCTCATAAGATGGAGAATTCCAGAGAGAAGGAAAAATAAAGATGTCATGACCATTGCCTCTGGAATTGAAAAATCTCGGCTTCAAAGAGGAAGTTCTGAAGAGCAGACTGATCTGAGTGGTGTATATGGGGCAAGGCGTTTAGCAATTAATTTCAAAACGGAGTAGAATAGGAAGCAATGAACAATGCAAAGGGGCTTAAAAGATTCTAACATGAATAGGAAGTCAGAAGAGGCAGTGCACAAATGGGGACAGACATTCAAACTGGATCTCTTGATTCTGAACAGATTGAAGTTGATCCAGTAGCCCAGTTTGTCATCATTACAGTAGTCAAAACGTCATGCAGACAGAGCAATCATAGAGACGCAGAACTGTACAAGGTCTGACAATAAAAGGCTTTACATTTCCTCTTCTGAAAGGTCAAGGTGATGCTGCTGTCACCAGGGAAGACATCTGAAGCTCTGTATCCGTCTTGACTCAAGAATTTTGACCATCGATAAGGGTCTAAGTCAACTGTGAAAAATGTCTAAACTTTCCCCAACAACAAGAATCTCTGCCTTTTCAGTGTTTAGCATAAACAAATTATAGATTTTCCATTCCCTGACCCTCAACAAACCGTTCTAAAGGGAGTGAACAAGCTGAAAACCTAAACAGACTGCATCTCTTCTGCATTATTGGGAACTGTTGAGATTGGCTTAAGTACACACACAAAGTGTACAAAGATATACAGAAGTTGTAGAGCCTCGATGGAAACTACATGAGATTTGAGTGGGAAGGAGGTGGATGAGCCAAGAATCACTTAAAAACACTAAAACCAGGTTTCTTGTTTGAGTAAGAGGATAAAGGGCGACAGTGTTAAGCAATGCAAACTGATCTAATAAAATTACATCTTTTGCACTGGTTGTATTTGATGCTAAGCGAATATCCCCAAGTAAGGCAGTAGTGACAAACTCTGTGCTCAGAAGCCTGCTTGCATCTCATCCCAGACTCTGTCTAGAGGAATCCAAGAAGTTTACCAATTGCTTGGAGACATGTGATTCAAGAAGGTTGTCTGTGGAAGAACAAGGCTAAGTATGTAATTGGCTAGACAAGAGGGGTTTGAATTGGTTTTGTTCAGCAAAGGGATTATAGTTCCTCCTTTTAATAGCAGAGATAAGGAGTGGTGGTCCATCCTCCAAGTGAAGGACAAGTAAAGGATGTGAAGAAGGGTCAATTAAAGAATGTGTTTTAGAAGTGGTTAAAATCAAACCGGGATAAGTTTGGAAGAAAAAACGAATTTTCAGCCAATTAAACTTTTGTCGATATCCTAAAATGTAAGAAGAACAAAATCCTCCTTTATAGGAGGGTTAATCTTTTCAGAGATTGGCTCAGATTGCAGATGCATGAGTTCGATAGAGATGGTGTTTCTGTTATAGTCGTATGTGGAAATAAAGAAAGAAGCTAGTTCTTCACAAAGAGTGGTGAATGTAAATCAGAAGATGTGAGGTGAGTAGGAGGGGAGATACGATCTTAAAGATTTATTTCTGTTTAATACTGGAGTTAAGGACTTTCGCAGAATAATATTGGATACAAGCTTGACAGATGCATATTCATGAATGTTCAAAGTGTTTTTATGTGTTCTGTGCATAGGATCATAGTCAAGCCACCAAAGGGGTTTAGCTCTTTTAGAAGCACATTTGAGGTTGGGCAGAGATTGGTTGTACCAAGGGGTATATATTCGACATGAGATTTTAATAAGTCTTTTTGTGCATTAAAATGAGTTAAGTGTTCAATATCCTTAGGGTTCCTGAATGACGCAAGGCGCCAGCCATGTGGGTAGGAGACATTGAGTATTGTTGCATAGAAGAAGACTGTAGTTGACTTTGAGTATCCAGCATATTATCAAGTTGCAAAGTAATCTGGGATTATGGTGAGCATTTAAGATGTCCTATTGAACCGTAACGTTTAGTATTCACATATACTGAGAGAAGGGGGTTTCTTAATATAGATGTTTGTGTTCACTTATATGTACATGTTTTTATTATGATGTACAGAGGAAATCTGGTACACGAAGAGTAACAAGTGCATGCATGAAGATACAGTTGGACACGTTTAAATAGACCCTAATTTGTTTGGAAGATTGTGTTCCAGTGTACCAGTGGCTGTGAAAGGATGTGTATGGTTGCCTTACACCTGGGGGTGCTTTGAACATGAGAGTTCAGGGTGCTAGATGTAACGCATTACTTTCTTCATTTTCATGGTTCTATCAAAGTATGACTAGACATGACGGTTCAGAGTATGAGGTGTATATAATTTTTGGCAGATGAGCAGTTTCTTTTAAAGACATCTGCATCCTAGTGTGCTTCCATAGATATCTGCAGGTCAAACACGAGAGTTTCATCTGAGTCCAGTGTCTACCATATCATGTGTGGTTGTTTAAACTTATTTTGTTTACGAGGAAATCTTTGGAGTCCCATATACCGATTGTCTTGGTATGCGCTCATTGAAATAGATTCATCTTACTACGGGGTGATACAGCTTGTAGTGTCATTTTGTATGTTCGGTGGTTTGGTTAAGTTGCTGTGTGTCTGTTCGTTGTTGTTCGATTAGGTCTGCTGTTCTGTATCACAAAAGGTGGTGTGTTTCAGTGAGGGAAGAGTTCTGCCGCCTGATGCCAATTAGACCAGTGGGCTAAGCAGATTAGCATGCTAGCTCTTGATGGGGCATATGCATACTAGCATCCAGTATATAAAAGTTGCCTTTCTGATGCCTTTTTTTAAAACTTCTTTATTGGGATTTACCCTGAAACCATTGCCTGAAATTATTACTCTGCCAACGTCATGTAACGGCAGTCACACAAAGGAAGATACCTGTGAGAAGGGTCTAACTATGAATGCATATGGAGAGCACAATTGGTCATAGTCTTCATTTAACAAATGTAGTAAATTCAGTTGTGGTTAAACATATTGCTTCAAGTGTCTTAATTGAATCATTTGAAATCTTTCTTTTAGTTCATGGGTACATTTTCAGCAACGCTGCAGCTGGTGTGACTTATGTAGATGTCCTGTACATATGAATGTAAAGATTTGAGTGTGAAGGTTCCTGAGAAAACATTTTATCTTAAAAGGTAGCGGAGTTGCGGAACTGGAGAGGATGTTCTTAGACTAAAAGTTCTATGAATAAGTCTGACTTTCTCTGCACCTCAATATTTGCAACTTGACCAGATGCATTGCTTGTGCCTTGAAATTCCTATCTTTGTGTGATTTGTAATTACCGGTCTTGTTTTTACAACCTTATTGTGTCCTAGTGTCCTGATTGTGACACCAGGGATTATTTATAGATTAAAGGCCAGTAAACTAATACGTAGACTGAAGTTGCTTTAGACTCCCTCTTAAAAAAACAGTAAAAAGTGTGTTAATTTCGAATTGATTGCTTAAAATAAAATAATTCATACCTATATATTTTACTTTAAATAAAAGTTCGACCTGGGGTGGTTACTCTGAATATAGTTGTTAACCTGGCTGCTGAATAATACTTTCGCTTTTGATTTACGACTGAGAACTTCGTATCCCCATTCCTCTTGTGTGATCTTGTAAATGCTCAATCAGTCGAGACTGCTCCTAATTTCAAATCCTAAAATTGGAGACTTATGAGGAGACATGACCATTACAGATTGGTCTTTATCGGAGCCCACAATAGGGTTCTTAATTTGCTGAAAACCCATCCCTTTGAAATCTGCTTCTTATCCGAAAGTCATTGAAGCCTTGCTGTCTTGTTTTTTCATCATTCGCTCAAAGGTTGTTCGTTCTTGGTACCTTGGTCACCCTATCCCTGTGTGCTCTAAAACAAGATCACCAACTGTCATCCAACAAGTAGAATTCTGAGTGTTGAATTCCCTCTAGAATGCATCCCATCTTATTCATATGGTTATTTTTCTTGATCAGCTTTGGTAACCACAGTGTTCCGAATTTATCCTTCTGTTAGAGATTTCCAAGGAGTCAGTGAACAGTGATGCCCATCAATCAATATTTACAAAACAACACTTATAATCGAATCATGACCGAGGTGAGCTACAGCTTTTTTGTACAGAAAAAAGCGGGCAAAATAAAGATGGCTGTTTCACTCACCTTATGCTTCAGGGTTTTGTTTTGTACTCTAAATTGTTCCCTCATAATGCATGAAACATTGCAATTAGATATGTAGCGCAAGATTGTTTAATGGGTTAATTTTTCCTGCTGGATCATTTTCTGTACAATCCTACAAGTTACAGTTTTGAATCCTGCTAAGTTAAATCGCTTGGATAATGTCTGGGGACAATTATTTTTGTGTGCACTAGTGCTTTAAGATGGCCTATAGTGACAGACCATTCTCTTGGAGCTGCTAATGAAACTGCCAAATTCGAGGCAGAAAACGCAACTAAAACCAGCTTCTCTCTGCCTCATTTCTGACAGCCCTATTGGCAACCCAGTACTGACTTGAAGTATCCATCCTCTAGTTTCTGCCTGGAGCAGGGGTGCATGGCTTGGCCTCCCTGACTCCGCAATCAGGATGCACATCTTCACGGTTATATTCTTGATGGCATGCACGAAGGCAGTTTCGCCCCAAGACCTCTTACTCCAAATGGGGGGGGGGGGGTTGGGGGGACGTTTCTAAAGCCCAAAGCTCTACATAGTTAAGATCATGCAGAATTCTGTGAGTGGGCCTGATCGTTGTAACAGTTTTGTGAGCCTGATGTCAAATTTCTTCACCGGTACGGTTTAAAGAGCAACTAAACCACTTTCTTCCTCTTCCCCCCTCAATAGGTGGCCATATTGGATCTTTAGCTACTGCTTTGGTCTTTGCCCTTCCAACCCGGTGTCCTCTGCAGCCAACAGCAAGGATACACTCTGATTGGCAACCCCCGCTTGCTCATTTTCAGGCTTTGTGGATTCACGGTGGGATTCCTCACATCTTAGACCCCAGCATTTTGGTCTGGGGCTGTCTGCTTTGCATTATGAGGTAAAGCCTATAACTGAGGAACAGGGCTCTGCAATGATCCACGTTTCTCATTTCATCCTTACTGCAATTCGTTTTTGTTTCACAAATGACATGGCTCCAAACTGCTTTTTATGGTTTCAACTTCTTGCTTCAAAGTGCATGTTAATCTTGGAAACCTATAACTTTGCCGTCGTATTTAGAGAATAGATCGCATTTGGAGCCATTAAAATGTCTTTATAGTTGCCGACACCCCCCCCCCTCCCCGCCCCCCCCATTTAAAAAAAACAAAACTATTTGGCTAAAGTATGCTCGGTCTGTGCCTGGTTAACTGAGAACCTTCAAAGGTACAGTCCAACAAATTAAATTGAACTGAGAAATGACCACATAAAAGCATGACACTGTAATCTAAAAAGCAAAACAGCTAAATATTTTTCCAAATTGCTCAAACCTGCTCTAATGATTTGTTACTACCTTGAACCACTTGCCCTAGCCATGCAGCCATTGTCTAAAACGGCGAATAAGCTGACTTTGACAGTTTCCAACAAGCACATTTTCAACCAATAAAATTACCTTCTAAGTTTTCTGCTCTTGGAGTGCAAGGGTCCAGAGGGTTTTAATCTTCTCCACTGTGGCATCCATTTTCATAGGTTTCTAATCAGGTTAAACAGGAATGGCATTTTCTCTCTCAGACGCTTGCTAGTTGTATATACCATGAGCTTTTTCCCCTCAGGCAGGTAACTGTTGGGAAATGTTACTTAGACTTTAATGTTGGTAACCAAAAACGTTTGTTGACCTGACGAAGAAAAGTTCTTATCGAAACCACAAACTGATAACATATCGGATCCCTTCATTTTAAGTCAATACTAGCTACATGTGTTGGCAAACAATTTGCTCATGCTGTTAATACTTTATTTAATCTACAGAAAGTTGTTGCAGAACTGGTATTTAAAATAAATAAAAAAACCTTCAAGTATATCACTACTCAAAACGCTCATAGATTATTTCTGTCTTGATAGAAGTTCCAGAAAGCCATTATTGATCTCCTAATAGTTCGTATAAAGGCTCTCATTTCTGGACTTGTAGTTGGTGTTAGAGGCTGCTATCTTCCCTGCACATGGTGATGCACTTGAAGGTGCAGTGCCAACCAAAGGTTTTCTGATACTAGATTTTGAAGGGCATGGGCTACTTTTTTACATCACTGATATTTCCGAGCCTGCATGGAGGTCTCCGAAGGAGTTGACATGAACAGGTTAATTCCATACGTTCAGCTTAGTGCATTAACAAATAAAGGAATGTTACCCATCGTCTATGGTTTGTATGAAGACTTGCAGCCATGCTGGAGTTCAGTTTGACAATTTCTTTAGTATGCCAGCCCTCTCGTGAGTGCCCCCTGGACATCATCGGCAACACTGGAATAAATGCAACTACCCTTGTTCCTGTGTCAAGTTTAAATGCTCATTAGTAGGGTCTTACAAAACAAGAAATATTCAAACTGTCATACAGCAGGCAGAATCCTATGTATCCAAATTATAGGAGTGGGGAGAGGCTCATCCGAATTTACAAGCAAATAATAAAAATAATAACCTAATTTACCCCATTGATGTTATAGCCCAAAAAAAGCAGATCTGGCGACTTCAGAACAGCATATCTATCAGAGGCAAAGTGATGAATACAGCAGGTGAGTTGCTATGCATACAAAGCAGTAGATAAGTGAAAAGGACATCTTTGCACCATTTATATTATAGCGCAGAAAAAAACAAAACTGTTGACTTTGTCAGCACAACAGTCAGTCACAAACGTTGGAGCAAAAATGTATGGCCATGTTTCAGATGATCAGTGATTGTACTGCTTAGGGTCCCCGTGCAGGACCATGCGTACATCTGAGGTAAATTGCTCTGCTGGCATGAGCCTCACTCCTTACTCCCTGAATATCCCCATATTTTACCCACATATGCGGTCATGGAGAAAAGCCAGGTCTGCATCTTGGAGGAGCCTATGGGTTTCTGAGGTGAACTCCTCGGCGTAGTGCTCCCATTTGCACCCCAGCATTCCTGCGTGTTGTCTTCAAGCACTGGCTGCTGCCCGGTTTGTCTCGGTTTACTGTTTATCTTTCTGTGGGAGGCGTCTAGACTGCCTGAGTCTGTTTGTAAAATCTCGTGTTGTAAAGCATGTTTCCTGCTGTCGGTGTTTGAAATGTCCCCAAAGATACCTTAAAAAAAAGCTTCACATACCTCCAAGTACCTTAACCGCTGATCAGCAGTAAAATAGAGCCAGCTTATTTGCAGATAATTGATCGGCAAATACCCGGCTGAAAAGAAGCAGGAGAGAACGAACTTTCACACCTGTTTTCTGATATCTGCAGTGTTGAAAATATTTTGTGCTGAGCCTGCCGATTTGATTTAGACGAGGAGATGGTAGTCCTGACCTCCTCCTTCCTTCCCATGATGCTAGCCAGCCTCGCCTCCACTCCACTCCTGCCTGCCTCCCATTATGCGCTCCCTTCCCTGATGTGCCGATCTGCCCCCTTCCCAGATATGGAAAACACAAGTACCCTCAAAAACCACACACACACGTACACACACGTGTACACCCACACGTTTGTGTGAGGTAAACTTCAACAGTTTCTTCACATGCTGCTACACGTGTTAAATGTAATTGTATTTAGAGAGCGCTTACTATCACTGACGAGTCGTCAAAGTGCTTTTCGGCAGTAGCACGCTACTCAGAACCCAAAAAGGATTAGTGGTGGTATAGTATAGGGAAATATGAGTTCATTTGAGTGGTGGACATGCGAGTCTGCTAGTTTGGTTGAGTAGGATAATGGAAGGATAGAAGAGGGAAGAGTCTAGAAAGTGGTATTTGGGAGATCATAGTAGTAAGATGAGGTCTGGGATGAGTCAAAGGAGGCATTCATAAGGGAAGATTTTAGAATGAGTGGTTTATGAGATCATAGTAACAAAATTAGGTTTGAGGTGATCCAAGGAGGGATAGAGGAGGGAAGAGTCTAGAAAGAGACATTCTGGAGATCACAGCAGTAGAATGATGTTTGGGATGAGTCAGAGTGGAGGCAGAGGACACACCGAGAGAGGTATAGGGTGTGAGACAGAGTATTGCATTTCTTTAAAATTATTTTTCTACAGTAGGAGTAAAGTAACAAATATATAGTTACATAACCACACAAAGGGTACACATGTATAAGGAGGATAACATCTAGAGATTTAAAGTTGTATTGTATAAACTCAGATTTTCAAGTGTTGTTCTTGAAGCTAATTTATTTGTTTTTTAGAACGAATGTTTTTATTTTATTTTAATTTTCTTCAATACTTCAATAGTAAAGCACCCGTAGATAAAAATAGCCACGATAATATTCAAATATTGTGACAGATAAATAAAACCGGGACCCATAAGCATATAATAAAATAACATATAAAACCATACAGTGACCCATAGGCATGTGGAGCATAGAATAATATATATATATATATATATATTTTTTTAACCATAATTAATATATGCATTTGTTAAGCAGACCTAAATAATATCTATATATTTTAAAAACCATAGTTATTATACACATCTGCACAAAGAAATACACATCTATTTATATACATTTAATCAAATGCCTTACGTCCCAACCACTTGCGCACCTGTAAGGTGTACCCAGTGCCTAAACTTTTGACAGCGTCTTTTTTTTTTTTATAACCAATTTTATTAAGTATTTGTGACAGAAACATACAGCACAAATCAATTCCTCTCAAGCATGATACAATGATTTTCAGTTACGGATAGTTACATACAATACACACTGGTCTGCGCCAGACCGAGATATCGTGCACAATAATAAAATCCCACTACCCAACCTGTCCCAAGCATTTGCCCCACATCTGACCATGTTTGGCTAGACACCCTCTGGCTTCGTACAGTGGCCTCTCTTTTGCCGCGCACCAATCTACGCCCTTGCGCCATTTGACTACACTAGGTGGGGTAGGGTTTTTTCATGCAGCGGCGATGTCCCGTTTGGCCACCATGATGGCAGTACCCAAGAAGAGCTTGTCTGTCCGGGACCTGTCTGAACCGTCCATAACTCCCAGGAACAAGTTCAGAGGACTACAAGGCACCTCCCATCCCAGGACATCAGTTAGTTTGGATATCAGTGTCTCCCAATATGGGGTGAGATGAGGACATACCCATACCATGTGAAAGAAGTCTGCCGGTTCTGACCCACAGTGTGTACAGGACGGGGTGGTCAGTAGGGTCGCCCGGTGGAGGCGACTTGGGGTGAGATATGCACAGTGGAGATAGTACAGTTGGACCATAGAGAGCCTAGCTGAAGTGATGATTTTAGGAGCCATCAGGGCGTCTCGCCAGTCCTCGTCCTCCAACGGGCCCAACTATGTCTCCCATCGGTGTCTGAGTGTCAAGTGTGATAGGACTGTTAGTCAGTGACCGGTAGATCCTCGATACCCCACCCTTCCCCAAATTGCCTATCAGGATTTGGGCCTCCAGGGGACTGAATTCTGGAAGAGAAGTGCCCGCGGAGACGTGCGAGGTGAGAGCGTGGCGAAGCTACAGGTACTTGTAAAATTGGGACGGGTGGAGGGAGTACGATGGTCTGCAGATCTTGGAATGAGCGCATGTGATCCCCTCTTCCATACGTCCCGCAGCTGTGTTATACCAATGAGATTCCATTTCCTGAAGCCTTTTAGTGCCCCGACCTCACCAAGCCTGGCGCCATGCCAGAGGGGTCTCTGCTGCGTGAGTTTAGTGTCCCAACATGTGTGGCGCAAGGCGGAGCACCAGGCCAGTAGGACCGCTCGAGTCACTGTGGGTGCAGTAGGTATCGGGTCGCCGTATAGCATTGCCTGGATCCGGGACAGCTCAACCCGGTAGGCCGGATTGGACCATCCACCATTGAACCATCCACCATTGAACCAGTCATGCAAGACTAGTAGACGAGTTACCAGGTAGTACCTGTAGAGATTAGTCATGCCTAGGCCTCCGACAAAGGGGGGTATTTGGCAGTGGTTTAGGGCCATTCGGGGCCTCGAGTTCCCCCAAAGGAACGTTGTGGCAATGCTGTCCAGTTCTTTGAACCAACTTCGTGGTAGATGGAATGGGGTGTTTTGGATGATGTAGAGGAAGCTGGGGAGAATCCTCATTTTAAACGGGGCGATTCTCCCCATGGGGTTAAGCGGGGGGGTCTGCCAGCCATGGAGGTCCTCTCTAGTTTTCTTGACCAGAGGGGTGATGAGTGACCATGCCAACTCTGGGAGCAGCGCGACCCAAATACCTATGTACTTAAACAACTGACGTCGTATGGGGATGGTTGATTGCCAGTCAAAGCACTCTCTTGATATGTGAAGGGGGACTATGGTTGACTTGGCTGGGTTCAGGCGCAGGCCTGACGGCCGCTCAAAGGTGCGAAGGAGGTGGCGGCATCAAGGCCCTGACCGTGCTGGGTCAGTTAGGAAGAGCAGGACGTCATCCGTGTAAAGAGCCCCTCCATTTCCATCCCTGGATTTGTTCGTCGGCCCGAATAAGGCATGCTATTGGCTCCATCGCCAGGGCGAAGAGGAGGGGTGATAGGGGACAGCCTTGCCTCGTTCCCCTTCTGATCGTAAACGTGTCTGAGAGGACTCCATTGATAAGCACTTGCGCCCTGGGTCTGAAGTAAAGAGCTCGGACTAGGTTATGGAAGTGATGTCCCAGGCCTGCTGCGCTTAACACGTCTCCCATGTATAGCCAGTCGGCTGTATCGAAAGCTTTTTCGAAGTCGATAAGCAGGAGTGCTAACTACAGGGAGAGTAGATGTCAGTGTAACAGGACTAGATGGAGGCACCGAAGGCAATGTCTCGTACTGCGCGAAGGCATGAAGCCGCACTGGTCTGGGCGGATGAGTTTGCTGAGGAGTGGTCTTAGCCGTTGGGCTAGGAACGTAGCGTATATTTTAATTTCTGTTTATTAGGAAATTGGACGATAGTCCGAACAGGAAGGCGAAGGGGACTGCGTTATGGGGATGACCACCACGGTTGCTACGTCTGTTTCAGGTGGGAATGTCCCTGTCTCCGCTACTTTGACGTAGAGATTATGGAGGTGTGGGGTATTAGTATGTCTCAATATGAGGCTAGCACTCCTGTGGGAAGCCTTTTGGCCCTGGTGTCTTCCCAGCAGCTACCAGGGAGATGGCCTCTCCTATTACTTCCCGTGTGATGGGGAGACCTAGACTAGCCGCATATGATTCAGGGAGCCGGGGGAGTTGGAGCACCCCCAACTCGGACAGCGCCGGGTTTTCGGGCCGGACTGTTGAGTAAAGCCGGGAGTAGTAGTCGGCAAAGGCTTTTTGACAGTGTCTTTATCAACTTCATAAGGATGAATGGTCAGGCCGGAGAGAATTCAGTCTGGTGCGTGCTTTATCAATGGGTGATGTTGCAGCCACCTTTTCCTAGCGCTAAGATTTCCTCTTGGCGAACGGTGTGGTCTACGTGACTCCCACTAATATAACGTGAATAACAAAATCATGTTAAATATAGTACTGGTTTCCCTGTAGTGCAAATGTTCTGCAAATGTAACTCAACTACAGCCATGTGGAGAATGGGTGCGCTGCCAAAACGGAGGATAAACCGATTTGAGGCACTCACAGCATTGAGCGCTACAGGGAAAAGAAAAGGAAGAGCATGAACACAGGTCTGTGCCTCGACAGCTGGCCACAGGTGCAAGCCTTTTGCATAAATCGACTGTACTTTTATGTTAAAAGGAGAATAAAAGTGGAGCAAATGGCTTGTGGCAGTGACTTACAACAGGTTAAACGTGTATGATCACTAAAACATGCCCAACTTTGTACTAAGATCACTGCGTAAACATTAGTACTTTGAGGAAATTATCTAGTTGTAGTGAAATAAAGCGTGGCAAAAGAAATGTGCTTTGACCTGTAGCTAAATAGTGACTTCACTTGTGCTTTGTTCAGGCAACTGATAAAAGTTCAACAAAGGTGCATTGATGACTACACGGAGCTGGGGGGGATTGAATAGAGTGTATCAATCTGCAGCCCCCAAGTTACTGCCATCCAGTGCTATCAAGACTGACTACATCACGTCTCCCTTCGGCAACTTACCCACCCGATTAGAGGACCAAACACAAGGGCTATAATGGAAAACACTGGTTTCTGGAGCAACTGATAACTATGGTGGAATTTCCTCTAGCCTGGCAGCTCTATGGTCGTGGGCATTCCCCCAGTCCCACTGATTCTGCCCCGGATCAGTATTTCCATCAGAAATCAGGAACTTTCCATTAGCACTCAATGATAAACCAGCTATTTAATTTGAACAGACCTTAGTTCAGTTTTACAGCAACCGAGCAGCGCGCACAATAGAATCCTTCTATGGAGCTATTGTGATTGGAAACACTGACGTCACTGCTTCTAAGAGGTGCGAGCCCCACGTGCCACACCATAACTCTGATTTATCTGGCTGCTTCCTTCCATGATCATTTGGTTTTGGCCGCTCAGAGAACCACTGGACACGGTCTACATTTTTGCCAGAACGCTTATAAGTGCTTAGTAAGCACTTTCACGTGGAAGTCAATTGACATGTCATAGATTTGCCTGCAGAGGGACAGATAAACAGCCACAATATTTCGAGGCAACTACACTATTTGCAATGTCTTGCAAATAACGAGAAGCTGTGTTCTTGCGGAAATGAAAAGCTTTAACCAAGGCCCTTGGTCTCGAATGTAAGGCCGCGCTTGTGTAAGTGTTGCTTATTTATTCATTCATTCTTGTGTGCAACCATCATAGTGAAGCTGCATCAAGAGCCTGGCTATTACTTTGCATGCGGTAAATATGGCCATCCGCATCTTGTGCCCTTGGGTTCCTCTTTTACTTTTAATACATGCACACGATGATATCTGAAGATAGCACTTAATTTGCAGGCTTTTTACGAGGGAATAGGCACTTGATCCAGCGGGTTACCAGCAACAAGCATTCATACACAAAATACTCACTTGGGCCCATACATTCATACTACGCTAGCAATTTCCGCTGGTGGGTCAGTTGGTACTCTTTATCAAGATCCCTGCTACCAATTACTTTTCCGATTGAAGAGTAATGACTTACCAATGGACCCTTTGCTAATTGGGAAGTTTAAAATGAGTGACGTTCCACACAATTCATAATTTCTGCAATAATCACTGAGTCAAGAAGTTTTTAAATATTTATCTAAAGATTTAGCAGAGTAAAATACAGAACCACATGATACTTAAATCGTATATCAAGGATGAAGCATAATAATCAATTATCGATCAATGACGGTCCCTTAGGAAAGGAGAAGATCGAGACAGTAGCGCAACTAAGGTTTGCGTTTATATTTACCTAAAGTTTGAGATCCAAACCCCTTGCCCAAGGAGTTGGAAAGATAGGACCCTGGAAGGATGAAGAGCAAAGACATCCTCCCGGATCAGGACAGGACCGGTGACCTCTCTATCAACGACGCCTGCGTCGTTCCCCTCTCTGGTACTTCGCTTCTCCTCCAATTCTCCTGTGACTTCCTTCTAATGGACTCCGCCGCCCCCTCCTCAGGACCTCTCTGGACAGCGGTTCAGTCTGCAATCGATCAGCTTGTACGTCTGGAGCTTCTTCCTGTCAGCGTCTAGTCTGTGCTAGCATCTCCTCTCTCTGTGTGTGCTGCGCTAATACTTGTGCTAACTAATTAGCTAATTCTATATCTGTTATACCCTTCTACGCCCATGTACCTCCCCTAAATGTTGCAGAATTATGGGCCCACTATTTCTGATTGGACCGGGACAGGGGGTTGATCCTCACACCATATTGATTTAATTCATTTTTCTTAAAGCCCTTTGTTTTAAAATACCGCCCATCACTTTTAATACATTTGCTTTATTTCCCACCCGTCTCATGACAAAGTTTATACAATTCTTCATGTACATTGTTGCATATTGGTAGGGACATTCATGTGTACAGCAATATTGGCCATCAGGTCACGGCCTTGGACGACGTCCAGGTTGACTTCATCCTTTTCTTTCTGGGCAGCCTTTCAGGGAGCATGCGCAGAACCATTGTCACACGAGTTTTCAGTTCACCAACCCCAGGCCCAATTTACGAACTAATAAAAGTCAAAGAAGAAAATATTAAAATCACAAATAAAATGTTTCACTGTATACCCACTCTTTCTACTCTATTCCCATTTATTTATAAACTCTATCTCGCATTAGTAGCGTTAGAATACCACAGTTTAATTTCAACTCAAGAGCAAGCTGTAGCACATGAAAACATGAAGCAGCCATTTTAATGCACACTGCGCAGAAGCAAGAGTTTCCCACCAAGCAAAGAAAGACGTCACACCACGTGATATGGTTGAGACATGCGCAGTAAAGTTCCCGCGTTTTTAGCGGCCATTTTAGAATAGACAAGCGTTACTTGTTAGTTAAAACACATAAGCAAGCTTCCTTGCTACTTATATTTGTGTGTGCAGTTATTAGTATAAACAATACAAGTTTAATACATTAATACTTATGAGAAGATTGCATTCGAGCAAGTCTCATTTGTGAGTCCTTGCTCCATCACACTTCTTTCCAATATATGGCTAGAGGGAAATTATCTTTTAACACTCAACAGGAGACCACCTCATCGGAACTGTCAGATGTTCTCGATTTTAAATTGATTTAGATTTTATCATTATTTTGACCTGTGGCAACCACAAAATAAAAAAATTAAAAAATTTAATTAACATCGCCATTTGAAGAAATTGGATTAATAAGTGGACAAGTTGACCAAAGGCTAAATGATGGCTTTACATACCTGCCAACTCACACAGTGCCACCGTGTGATGCACGATAAACGCTCCCATCACACAGTCTCCCAGTGAGGAGCAGATATCACACGGTGAAAGGTAAAACAAGCTGAAAACCACTGTAAATAGTAGTTTTCCAGCTCATTTTTGAGGCTTTGAACTGTCTATGTCCATTAAGGGGTGTGAAAACACTCCAGGACATCGGCACCAGCCTCAGCAAGCTTTTTTTATTTATTTTTCTTGGGAGGAGGGGGCTTGGGGGTGGGATTCAAAAGTGTCTCCTAGGTACTTCTTGGCATGAGGCCTTGCCCCCTCCAAGGCCCCGCCCCCTTCTCACATGGTGAGTTGGCAGGTATGACTTTTGCAAATCACCCATCATTAATTTGCAAATGTTCTGATGTCAAGGAAATGGTTGTCTAGACACCCGGTATTACCAAAACAAGTTGGGCGTGTGTTATAAAATACTTGCAGAGCTCAGTATAATAACCGCAGGGTGGTGTGTGAGCTGGGTGTGACCTATTATGGTTGGTGGAGGGAAGGGTAGAAAAAGCAGGAGCTTCTGCCTCTAAGGAGTGACTGTCATAGAGAGCAGAGTGTGTGCCCACCTTATCTCATGAGGCCTTTAGTGCAGGCTCTCTCTCTGCCCACTCCCAGGCCCTCAATGAGAGCAGAGATCAGATGGAAATGACCTGCTGCCCATCACAGAAGGAGTGCAGACTGGGAGGGAGCTCCTGGAGCCCTCCTGGTAAGTGCTTCTCCTTCAAGCTGGGGCTTCTCCCATCACAAAGGTGGTGCAGGCCCGGATGGGGGAGGGAGGGGTGCTGAACAGAACCTCCCCCTCTCAGGACAATGAGACTCCAGTGAGCCAGGGATTGCTCTCATCACAAAAGTGGAGCAGACTCGAAGGAGATGGGGTCTTTGACTGAGACCCCCTCCTCTTCCGGGACAGCCAGTCTCCGCAGTAAGATTAGGGCCTGCTCCCCATCACAAAAGCTATCAAGACGGACTCCCGTCAAGCAGAAGTCTCCAGGAGCCCACTCCTGGGATATGGGTTGGGGCAGGGTCTGTAAGCGGCAGCACTTGACATGCGATCATGTTTCACCCATTTAGCATGGATGCCCAGTCCTAGTCAATATCCAATGCAGTCTAGACTGTTCCAACACAAAACTACAGCAGTTGTGCAAGGTTGTGATGTGACCCGTTATTGGAACCAAAGCATCCCCGACAATCACACCAAGAACTCCCATGTCTGCAACCAGTCCCACAATTCAGCGCTCCCACCAGGGCTCGAGTCAGGGTACCACGCGGGTGGACGGCGTCCCCCCACTTATTTTACCGGGAGCTCGATAACTGGAGCAAATGGAGTCACACATTCACTCTTTGGCCTCTCTGGTGCGAGATCGGAGCTCATTCAGAACGCTGCTCACGCGCTGGCTTCTCTGATGCAATCTCATCTAAGGGGTGAGCGAGGGGAGGCAATGAGTCTGATGGTGCAAGCCACCTTTTGTGACGTCACTCCCTGTCGTGACGTCAGCGTCCCCCCACTTCTTTTTTAGGGCTCGCCTGAGCCAGCGCTTGCGCTGCTCTCGGCGAGAGATTTAGTAAATGGGTTTTGAAAGTGCTAACCCAGTGGCTTTTGCTGGCCTCCAGCTTGCGTTCACGATGGCGTGCACGCGCACAGCTGCCATCCATTCCTCGCATCGCTGAGGCGCCATCTGGATTTCCTCCCCCTGCCTCACCCGCTCCTCCCCCTCCCTCACCAGAGAGCGCGTCTCGCGGCTGCGCGTCTTTTTTTTTTTACTTTTAGCGCGAGGCGCGCGCGCTTCTCGTCTCCCTTGTCATACCAGGAAGCCGCGGAGCGCGGAAACGCTGTGAGCAGAAAGAGCCTCTCAGCTGTTTAAACAAGAGTAGCCTCTTTTTGGCACAGAGCTGTCATCTCTTTATGTATTTCGTCTTCTTCTCGCCTCTTTGTCAGGCCCGCCATAGTGCCGAGCTTTCACTCCGAAATTCCGGCTGCAGTGAGAGCCCAAAGCGCGGCTGTTTTCACGTCGTCTTGGCAGTTGCACGCGCCAGGCCGAATCATGTGGTTATGGTATTGGGTTTGGCATCGACAGTGAATTGGTCTGGTATTGGCTCCCGGTTGAATTCCATGTGTGCCTGAGGTGCAGGTGATAACTGCATGATAAATATTCAGCCCTCGCTCACTGCTGTGATGAAGTAGTTATTTGAGCTCCGTCAGGCTTCAGAGTTCGCGGAATCGGAGATTTTTATTTGATCTAAAACGTCGTAAGCAAAACCTTTCCCCGATACGCCTTAAGGAGCAAGCACTGGCAAAATCAATAGGTCTGATTTATTACTGAAAGTGCCTCTTAAGTCACTGGTAAACTTGGGCATTCAGTAATTATTGTAAATACCTCAAACTCATTCTTGCATTCCTTACTCACTCACTGACTCATTCTTAGATTTATCGACTCACAATAAAACAAACACACACAAACTCAGCAAGCATATGCAAGATACATTCAAAGAATGAAAAGTAGGGAAAAGATGTTGCCACTGAAAAGTGGCTCTCAGATGCTTCTAACAAAACACAAGCATTTGCAATGCAATCGGTCTCGCATTTACGCGAATTTGAGCTATCGACATTGCAAATAAAAATGCCTTTTATTTTTGGTTTTGGTTTTAAAACATAAATAAAAAGCATTGTCATTTACAATGCCAATAGCTTAAACTCGGTTAATGCGAGACCGATTGCATTGCAAATGCTTGTTTAGGACTTGTGCCCTGGCTCCCACAATATTCAACCCATTTTTCTCGCTCGTCAAACACAAAAAATCCAGTCAAAACCAAGGCAGTGAACTGCTCTAATAGCTAACTGATTGTGAGTCAGTACGTCTGCTTCTGCCCTTACTGCTCTTTGTGAGAGGCCCGTGCAGTGCTCCTGCAAACTTCTCTGTTTGAGTGATGAGGCAAAGTGCTGCCGCTACGTGCGAGTTCTGTGTGGGAACCTTCTGCTGCTACGTTTCAGCTGTTTGTGTTAGAGAAGCTCGCACAGCTGCTGCGTGTGCTCTACCAGTGTTGGGTGTTTGTGGTGCTCAATAGCCACCTTTCCCCTGTACAAAAGTCAATAATATCGGACTTGTAATTGCCCATTCATTGCATGCTACCTTTCGAATTCAGATTTTTTTTTAAACACTCGTCTAAAACTTGACTGAACTCTATTCTTATCTTTGATCAGGCCAGTGGTTTCTGTCCCGGTTGACATGATGTTATACAATGAAGACAATTTACCTGCACCTGCTCAGCACTTCCATGTTGCTGAATTGTTTGAAAGCCAAGGCCAATCCGTTCTTCGGTTATTTCCAACCATGAAGAAAGCAATTAGAAGGCAGGGAAATGAATCATTTAACCGCAGTGCTCTTTCCCCCTGAAAATTATTTTTCCAGCGATTACAAATACCCGGTCTTCAGCGAATAAACCTCGGGGCCTGTATACTTCAGTTTTGTTTTACCTTTTCGTTATCTTTTGCGGGTTAAATGCATCAGTTCGCAAATTAATTGTAAAGAAGCTACATAGAACAAAACTATAGTGACATTTTTCAGTACTTGTGAAACATTTTTATAATTTCCAAAAATGTTCCCCATTTAGAATATATTTTGAATATGTATTTTAATACATGGAGATAGTTGAGCAACAGTTAACCATTTGTGAATAATTGTTGTGGCTATTGAAGTTTTAAAGAACCTTCTGCGCTTGATTTCCCATTGCTTTGATTTTTCTTGGTTTCATTGTTATAGCTTTCTCACAATGTGCACAGTACAAAAATAAGAAATTGTCATACTAGTCGCCGTTTGAAAGTAAAACTTTTTGGGAAGGGTATTTTGTTTGCAACATAAACATTTTTTTTCTTTAGCATGACTTTCTATGCCTAAAATGGGTCTACCAGGGTTGGCAGTCTAACAAGCGAAAGGCACTTGTTTGTACTTATTTGACACTGATCTCATACTTGAGTAATACACAATATCTGGTCCAGAATGGGACCCTGCATCCTAGTTTAATCGGACTTCATGGTTGTGCTTCTGGATTAAATAAACTTGGTACCAGCACTCTTTCTTTAACATGCTACAATTTTTATGAAGCTACTTCAAGTCGTTTACAAGAAGAGATAGCTTTTTTTGACCTCAAGTGCATTAATGAGGGAGAACTTGAGGACCCCTTAAAAAAATATTCTGCAATAATACACCAAGGTGAAGAACTCTACTCCAGGAAGCGGATTCCACAAAGACGCATCCATCTTTTAATGATGATAATAGCAAATACGCATTGGCAAAGCCAATAAGTCTCACCTATGCAAGAGCTATTGGGTTTGGCAAGGTGTTTTAGCCATATTGTACACCATTGTGGCTGCTGTTTAGCATGGCTAAAAGTTAGTGGCATGGGGTGGGGTAGATAGGAGTGTGGTAGATTAGGGTAGAGTGGAATGGGGTGGAGTGGGGTAGATTGGTATAGAGTGGAGTAGGAGAAGAGTGGGGTAGGGTGGTTGGGGTAATTTGGAGTGGGGTAGATTAGCAAGGTAGATTGGAGTAGGGTAGACTAAATTGTGGTAGATTGGGGTGGATGGGTAGTTAGGAGCGGGGTAGACTGGAGCAGGGTAGATCGGGTGGGGTGGAGTGGTATATATTAGGGTAGAGTGGAGTGGGCTATATTAGGATAGAGTGGATTGGTATAATTTGGAGAAGAGAGGTTAGGACAAGAAGATGACAAGGGACAATCAAGGAGCTGCTGGCAAAAATAATTCCCTGAAGTATTTTGTGATCGGTTGAGATGTCTCACACTATACGCACAAGATTATTTTAAAGAAATATGGTAAACCAGTCACAAGTAAGGTGAGGGGAGTTCCTCTTACCATGAGGCAACCCATGAAGGATGAGCTAGAGAGATTGAAAAAAAGAAGGGACAATTGAAGAAGTGAAGTTGTCAGAGTGGGTGACTCCAGTGGTGTTGGTGCGAAAGGCTTTGGATAAGATTAGGTTTTGTGTGGATCTGAGGGGGTTGAACAGGGAGGTAGTGGTGGGCATATGCCCTTTGCCCAATATCACGGACATGCTTGCACAACTGAACGGGGCGAAAATATTCTCCACCTTAGATCTTCGGGCAGCATGCCACCAGATTAAGCTGGCAGAACAATCCAGAGTTTTAACGGCTTTCACTACGCCCTTTGGGGTGTTTAGATTTACTGGGATGTCCTTTGGATTGATTTCAGTGGTCTAAGCTTTTCAAAAGCAATGAAGAGTGTGCTGGAAGGGCTGGTGGTGGTGGCAATTCATCAAGACTGTGTTGGTCTATGGTGGTTCCCAGGAAGAACATGATCTACGTTTAAGGGAGATACTCGAAAGACTTAAGCAGAGAGGTCTCACATTGAAAGAATAAATGCCAATTTGGATGTAAAGAAATAGTTTATTTGGGATATAAACTGACAGAAGGGGGTGTTTTCCCCCCAACAAGGATTTGGCAGACCCCCATCAGAAATTTAGCCATGCCAGAGAACAAGGAGGACTTGGTCAAGTTCCTTAGGATGGTGGAGTATTATGACCGGTTTATAGCTCATTTTGCATCAAGGGCTTATAATATAAGGAAGTTATGGAAAAAGGGGTGAGATATGAGTGGTCAACAGTGTGATGAGGAATTTAGGGATTTCAAGGAGGCATTGTCGAGGGCCCCATCCTTAGGAAGTTTTAGTACACAGGATAGGTCAGTACTGATCAGACACCAGTGGCAAGGGACAAGAGTGGTATTAAAGCAGGGTGAAGGGAGTGAGGAACCCACCATAATGTTTGTGTCAAGGAGTTTGAGGGGATCTGAGAATCGCTATTCAGGGATTGAAAGAAAAGCTATTTTGGGCTATTAAAAAGTTGAAAAATTTCCTATGGGGAACAGAGTTCACGGTCCAAACAGATCATAAACTCCTTAGAGAGTTTTGGGGGAAAAAAATGGAATGCCGTATCTAGCAGGGTCTGCAAATGGGTAATTTTTCTACAGGATTTTAATTGTAGGGTGGAGTACAAGCCAGGGGTTGAACGTAGAGTAGCCGACTAACTATCGTGGTTGGTAGAGACAGAAATAACGTCAGAGGAATCAGAAGATCAACAAAGAAATGCATGAATTTAAAGTCTGTGAAATCAGTAAGGAATGATTGGAAGAAACAGATCGCAAGGGATGAGGAGTTAGTATATGTAAGCATACTCCTCAAGGAGAGGTGGGGTGAATGCATGAGGTTGGACCCATTGTACCAGGATACTGGGAAGTGAGAAATGAGTTGTCGGTTCACAATGGTTTGGTGTGTAGAGGCTCAAAACTGATTCCTCTGGTAGTGCTGAGGAGTAAGGTGATGGAATCAGCACACTAAGGGCACCTAGGCATTTGTAAAACAAAGGAAAAGCTAAGGTTACATTTCTGGTGTCCAGGCTTAATTACACAGGTGGAGCGAGCAATAAGAGGGTGTTTAGACTGTAAGAATAGTGGTAAAGTGTGCAAGACGAGGACTCAGCCCATGCCAATACAAGAGCCCCCAGAGCAGCAATAGGCACAGGTAGCATTAGATATTTTGGGACCTATAACCAGCAAGGTTGGACAATTCTATGTTTTAGTATTGATTGACCTATATTCCAGGTGGCCTGAAATTAGGATTACCCTGGGGGTAGAGACGAAACATGTGGTGAAATTCCTCAAGGAAATTTTTGCTAGTGAAGGCATCCCAGATTCCATGTTAACAGACAACGGAGTACAGTTAGTGTTTCGCAAGATGGTGGAGTTTCTTGCACATAGAGGTATACAGCACAACAAATGTGCACTCTATCACCCTAAATCCAATGGGGTTGTAGAGAGATTTAATGGGGCACTCAGAGAAGCCATACAAATAGCCAAACAATACTCAAGACTGGAGGGAGGAAATTCAAACGAGGGTGGAAATGTATCACCTTACACCACATACAGTCTCTGGAAGGGTTCTTTCTGAGCCATTAAGAGGGAGGGAGAGGAACCCAACTCGTTAAGGTGTCCTGCATCGGTCAATCTTTTTAAAGAGTAGACCAAGAAAGTGAAGGAAGATTGGCAGACTTAACAACAACAAAGCCTGATACAAAGAAAGGAAACCTATGATGAGAGAAATTTGGTAAGGCGAATGGTAGTGGAAGTAGGAGATTGGGTCAGGGTGAAACTACCCACAGGGTTGGTAAAATCCTCAAAGTATGGGAATCCACAAAAAGTGATTAAAATATTTAAGAATGCGGTTAAACTTGAAGACGGGAAGAGTGAAGAGGGGTAGATTGAGGAAGAGTGAAGTGGGGTGGATTGGGCTAGATTGGGAAGAGTGAAGTGCGGTGAAGTGGAGTGGGGGAGACTGTAGGAATTATAGTAGGGTAGAATGGAGTGGGGGTAGATTAGAGTAGGATAGTTTGGGGAGGGATGAGGTGTGGTAGATTGTAGTGGGGTGGAGTAAGGTGCATTGGGGTGGGTTAGATTGGACTGGAGTGGGGTAGATTTGGCACGTAATAGAGTGGAATGTAGTGTGGTAGATTGGGGTAGAGTGAAGCGGGGTAGATTGGGTAGAGTGGAGCGGGAAGATTGGAGTGGAGTGGGGTAGACTGGGTGAATTGGAGTGGGTAGATTGGAGTGGGATAGCTTGTGGTGAATTGGAGTGGGGAGTGGTAGATTGGTGTATGGTGGAGTGGGGTGTGGTGCGGAGTGGGGTGTGGTGCGGAGTGGGGTGTGGTGCGGAGTGGGGTGTGGTGCGGAGTGGGGTGTGGTGCGGAGTGGGGTGTGGTGGGGAGTGGGGTGTGGTGCGGAGTGGGGTGTGGTGCGGTGTGGGGTGTGGTGTGGTGCGGAGTGGGGTGTGGTGCGGAGTGGGGTGTGGTGCGGAGTGGGGTGTGGTGCGGAGTGGGGTGTGGTGCGGAGTGGGGTGGGGTGTGGTGCGGAGTGGGGTGGGGTGTGGTGCGGAGTGGGGTGTGGTGTGGTGCGGAGTGGGGTGTGGTGCGGAGTGGGGTGTGGTGCGGAGTGGGGTGTGGTGCGGAGTGGGGTGTGGTGCGGAGTGGTGCGGAGTGGTGCGGAGTGGTGCGGAGTGGTGCGGAGTGGTGCGGAGTGGTGCGGAGTGGTGCGGAGTGGTGCGGAGTGGTGCGGAGTGGTGCGGAGTGGTGCGGAGTGGTGCGGGGCGCGGTGCGGAGCGGGGCGCGGTGCGGAGTGGGTGGATGGGGGTGTGGTGCGGAGGATTGAATGGGGGTGCGGAGGATTGAATGGGGGTGTGGTGCGGTGGATTGAATGGGGGTGTGGTGCGGTGGATTGAATGGGGGTGTGGTGCGGTGGATTGAATGGGGGTGTGGTGCGGTGGATTGAATGGGGGTGTGGTGCGGTGGATTGAATGGGGGTGTGGTGCGTGGTGGGGTGGATTGGAGCGGGGCGGGGTGTGGTGTGGTGTGGGGTGGATTGGAGCGGGGCGGGGTGTGGTGTGGTGTGGTGTGGGGTGGATTGGAGCGGGGCGTGGTGCGGTGTGGTGTGGTGTGGATTGGAGCGGGGCGTGGCGCGGTGCGGTGTGGTGTGTGGTGGGGTGGATTGGAGCGGGGCGGGGCGCGGTGCGGTGTGGTGTGTGGTGGGGTGGATTGGAGCGGGGCGGGGCGCGGTGCGGTGTGGTGGGGTGGATTGGAGCGGGGCGGGGCGGGGTGCGGTGTGGTGGGGTGGATTGGAGCGGGGCGGGGCGGGGTGCGGTGTGGTGTGGTGTGTGGTGGGGTGGATTGGAGCGGGGCGTGGTGTGGTGTGGTGGATTGGGGTGGGGTGTGGTGGATTGGATTGGGGCGTGGTGTGGTGGATTGGATTGGGGCGTGGTGTGGTGTGGTGGATTGGATTGGGGCGTGGTGTGGTGTGGTGGATTGGGGTGGGGTGTGGTGGATTGGAGCGGGGCGTGGTGTGGTGTGGTGGATTGGGGTGGGGTGTGGTGGATTGGATTGGAGCGGGGCGTGGTGTGGTGTGGTGGATTGGGGTGGGGTGTGGTGGATTGGATTGGAGCGGGGTGTGGTGTGGTGGATTGGAGTGGGGTGTGGTGTGGTGTGGTGTGGTGTGGTGTGGTGGATTGGAGTGGGGTGTGGTGTGGTGGATTGGGGTGGGGTGGGGTGTGGTGGATTGGGGTGGGGTGGGGTGTGGTGGATTGGGGTGGGGTGGAGTGGGGTGCATTGGGGTGGGGTGGGGTGTGGTGTGGTGGATTGGAGTGGGGTGGGGTGGGGTGCATTGGGGTGGTGTGGTGTGGTGGATTGGGGTGGGGTGGGGTGTGGTGGATTGGGGTGGGGTGTGGTGTGGTGGATTGGGGTGGGGTGGGGTGGGGTGTGGTGTGGTGTGGTGTGGTGGATTGGGGTGGGGTGGGGTGTGGTGGATTGGGGTGGGGTGTGGTGTGGTGTGGTGTGGTGTGGATTGGAGTGGGGTGGGGTGGGGTGGGGTGGAGTGGGGTGGGGTGGGGTGGGGTGGGGTGGGGTGGGGTGGATTGGAGTGGGGTGGTGTGGTGTGGTGTGGTGGATTGGAGTGGGGTGTGGTGTGGTGGATTGGAGTGGGGTGTGGTGGATTGGAGTGGGGTGTGGTGGATTGGAGTGGGGTGTGGTGGATTGGAGTGGGGTGTGGTGGATTGGAGTGGGGTGTGGTGGATTGGAGTGGGGTGTGGTGGATTGGAGTGGGGTGTGGTGTGGTGTGGTGGATTGGAGTGGGGTGTGGTGGATTGGAGTGGGGTGGGGTGTGGTGGATTGGAGTGGGGTGGGGTGTGGTGTGTGGTGGGGTGTGGTGTGGTGTGTGGTGGAGTGGGGTGTGGTGTGGTGTGGTGGAGTGGGGTGTGGTGTGGTGTGGTGGATTGGAGTGGGGCGGAGGATTGGATTGGAGTGGGGCGGAGGATTGGATTGGATTGGAGTGGGGCGGAGGATTGGATTGGGGCGGAGAATTGGAGTGGGGCGTGGTGTCGTGTGGTGGAGTGGATTGGAGTGTGGTGTGGTGTGGTGAATTGGAGTGTGGTGTGGTGGATTGGAGTGTGGTGTGGTGTGGTGGATTGGAGTGTGGTGTGGTGTGGTGGATTGGAGTGTGGTGTGGTGTGGTGGATTGGAGTGTGGTGTGGTGTGGTGGATTGGAGTGTGGTGTGGTGTGGTGGATTGGAGTGTGGTGTGGTGTGGTGGATTGGAGTGTGGTGTGGTGGATTGGAGTGTGGTGTGGTGGATTGGAGTGTGGTGTGGTGGATTGGAGTGTGGTGGATTGGAGTGTGGTGGATTGGAGTGTGGTGGATTGGAGTGTGGTGGATTGGGGTGTGGTGGATTGGGGTGTGGTGGATTGGGGTGTGGTGTGGTGGATTGGGGTGTGGTGTGGTGTGGTGTGGATTGGGGTGTGGTGTGGTGTGGTGTGGATTGGAGTGGGGTGGGGTGGAGTGGGGTGGGGTGGGGTGTGGTGGATTGGAGTGGGGTGGGGTGGGGTGTGGTGGATTGGAGTGGGGTGGTGTGGTGTGGTGTGGTGGATTGGAGTGGGGTGTGGTGTGGTGTGGTGGATTGGAGTGGGGTGTGGTGTGGTGTGGTGGATTGGAGTGTGGTGTGGTGGATTGGAGTGGTGTGGTGTGGTGGATTGGAGTGGGGTGTGGTGTGGTGTGGTGGATTGGAGTGGGGTGTGGTGTGGTGGATTGGGGTGGGGTGTGGTGTGGTGGATTGGAGTGGGGTGGGGTGTGGTGTGGTGTGGTGGATTGGGGTGTGGTGTGGTGTGGTGGATTGGAGTGGAGTGGGGTGGGGTGGGGTGGGGTGTGGTGGATTGGAGTGGGGTGGGGTGGGGTGGGGTGTGGTGGATTGGAGTGGGGTGTGGTGTGGTGTGGTGGATTGGATTGGGGTGGGGTGTGGTGTGGTGGATTGGATTGGAGTGGGGTGGGGTGGATTGGATTGGAGTGGGGTGTGGTGTGGTGTGGTGTGGTGTGGTGGGGTGGATTGGAGTGGGGTGTGGTGTGGTGTGGTGGATTGGAGTGGGGTGTGGTGTGGTGTGGTGGAGTAGGGTGTGGTGGAGTGGGGTGGGGTGTGGTGTGGTGTGGTGGATTGGAGTGGGGTGTGGTGTGGTGGAGTAGGGTGTGGTGGAGTGGGGTGGGGTGGGGTGTGGTGTGGTGGATTGGAGTGGGGTGTGGTGTGGTGGATTGGAGTGGGGTGTGGTGTGGTGTGGTGTGGTGGAGTAGGGTGTGGTGGAGTGGGGTGGGGTGGGGTGTGGTGTGGTGTGGTGGATTGGAGTGGGGTGTGGTGTGGTGGATTGGAGTGGGGCGTGGTGTGGTGTGGTGGAGTAGGGTGTGGTGTGGTGGAGTGGGGTGGGGTGTGGTGTGGTGGATTGGATTGGAGTGGGGTGTGGTGTGGTGTGGTGGATTGGAGTGGGGTGGAGGATTGGGTTGGAGTGGGGCGGAGGATTGGGTTGGAGTGGGGCGGAGGATTGGGTTGGAGTGGGGCGGAGGATTGGGTTGGAGTGGGGCGGAGGATTGGAGTGGAGTGGGCGGAGGATTGGAGTGGAGTGGGGCGGAGGATTGGAGTGGAGTGGGGCGGAGGATTGGAGTGGAGTGGGGCGGGGCGGAGGATTGGAGTGGAGTGGGGCGGAGGATTGGAGTGGAGTGGGGCGGGGCGGAGGATTGGAGTGGAGTGGAGTGGGGCGGAGGATTGGAGTGGAGTGGGGCGGAGGATTGGAGTGGGGCGGAGAATTGGAGTGGGGCATGGTGTCGTGTGGTGGAGTGGATTGGAGTGTGGTGTGGTGTGGTGGATTGGAGTGTGGTGTGGTGTGGTGGATTGGAGTGTGGTGTGGTGGATTGGAGTGTGGTGTGGTGGATTGGAGTGTGGTGTGGTGGATTGGAGTGGTGTGGTGGATTGGAGTGTGGTGTGGTGGATTGGAGTGTGGTGTGGTGGATTGGATTGGAGTGTGGTGTGGTGGATTGGAGTGTGGTGTGGTGGATTGGAGTGTGGTGTGGTGGATTGGAGTGTGGTGTGGTGGATTGGAGTGTGGTGTGGTGGATTGGAGTGTGGTGTGGTGGATTGGAGTGTGGTGTGGTGGATTGGAGTGTGGTGTGGTGGATTGGAGTGTGGTGTGGTGGATTGGAGTGTGGTGTGGTGGATTGGAGTGTGGTGTGGTGGATTGGAGTGTGGTGTGGTGGATTGGAGTGTGGTGTGGTGGATTGGAGTGTGGTGTGGTGGATTGGAGTGTGGTGTGGTGGATTGGAGTGTGGTGTGGTGGATTGGAGTGTGGTGTGGTGGATTGGAGTGTGGTGTGGTGGATTGGAGTGTGGTGTGGTGGATTGGAGTGTGGTGTGGTGGATTGGAGTGTGGTGTGGTGGATTGGAGTGTGGTGTGGTGGATTGGAGTGTGGTGTGGTGGATTGGAGTGTGGTGTGGTGGATTGGAGTGTGGTGTGGTGGATTGGAGTGTGGTGTGGTGGATGGGAGTGTGGTGTGGTGGATGGGAGTGTGGTGTGGTGGATGGGAGTGTGGTGTGGTGGATGGGAGTGTGGTGTGGTGGATGGGAGTGTGGTGTGGTGGATGGGAGTGTGGTGTGGTGGATGGGAGTGTGGTGTGGTGTGGTGGATTGGAGTGGGGTGTGGTGTGGTGGTGTGGTGTGGTGTGGTGGATTGGAGTGTGGTGTGGTGTGGTGGATTGGGGTGTGGTGTGGTGGATTGGAGTGGGGTGTGGTGTGGTGGATTGGATTGGAGTGGGGTGTGGTGGATTGGAGTGTGGTGTGGTGGTGTGGTGTGGTGGTGTGGTGTGGTGTGGTGGATTGGATTGGGGTGTGGTGTGGTGTGGTGGATTGGAGTGGGGTGTGGTGTGGTGGATTGGATTGGAGTGGGGTGTGGTGTGGTGGATTGGAGTGGGGTGGGGTGTGGTGTGGTGGATTGGAGTGGGGTGGGGTGTGGTGTGGTGGATTGGAGTGGGGTGGGGTGTGGTGTGGTGGATTGGAGTGGGGTGGGGTGTGGTGTGGTGGATTGGAGTGGGGTGTGGTGTGGTGGATTGGAGTGGGGTGTGGTGTGGTGGATTGGAGTGGGGTGTGGTGTGGTGGATTGGAGTGGGGTGTGGTGTGGTGGATTGGAGTGTGGTGTGGTGTGGTGGATTGGGGTGTGGTGTGGTGTGGTGGATTGGGGTGTGGTGTGGTGGATTGGAGTGGGGTGTGGTGGATTGGAGTGGGGTGTGGTGTGGTGGATTGGAGTGGGGTGTGGTGTGGTGGATTGGAGTGTGGTGTGGTGTGGTGGATTGGAGTGTGGTGTGGTGTGGTGGATTGGAGTGTGGTGTGGTGTGGTGGATTGGAGTGTGGTGTGGTGTGGTGGATTGGGGTGTGGTGTGGTGGATTGGGGTGTGGTGTGGTGTGGTGGATTGGAGTGGGGTGTGGTGGATTGGAGTGGGGTGTGGTGTGGTGTGGTGGAGTGGGGTGTGGTGTGGTGGATTGGAGTGGGGTGTGGTGTGGTGGATTGGAGTGGGGTGTGGTGTGGTGGATTGGAGTGTGGTGTGGTGTGGTGGATTGGAGTGTGGTGTGGTGTGGTGGATTGGAGTGTGGTGTGGTGTGGTGGATTGGAGTGGGGTGTGGTGGATTGGAGTGGGGTGTGGTGTGGTGTGGTGGAGTGGGGTGTGGTGTGGTGGATTGGAGTGGGGTGTGGTGTGGTGGATTGGAGTGGGGTGTGGTGTGGTGGATTGGAGTGTGGTGTGGTGTGGTGGATTGGAGTGTGGTGTGGTGTGGTGGATTGGAGTGTGGTGTGGTGTGGTGGATTGGAGTGTGGTGTGGTGTGGTGGATTGGGGTGTGGTGTTGTGTGGTGGATTGGGGTGTGGTGTGGTGGATTGGGGTGTGGTGTGGTGGATTGGGGTGTGGTGTGGTGTGGTGGATTGGAGTGGGGTGTGGTGGATTGGAGTGGGGTGTGGTGTGGTGTGGTGGAGTGGGGTGGGGTGTGGTGGATTGGAGTGGAGTGGAGTGGGGTGTGGTGTGGTGGATTGGAGTGGGGTGGGGTGTGGTGGATTGGAGTGGAGTGGGGTGGGGTGTGGTGGATTGTGGTGTGGTGGATTGGAGTGTGGTGTGGTGGATTGGGGTGTGGTGTGGTGGATTGGGGTGTGGTGTGGTGTGGTGGATTGGGGTGTGGTGTGGTGGATTGGAGTGGGGTGTGGTGTGGTGGATTGGAGTGGGGTGTGGTGTGGTGGATTGGAGTGGGGTGTGGTGTGGTGGATTGGAGTGGGGTGTGGTGTGGTGTGGTGGATTGGAGTGGGGTGTGGTGTGGTGTGGTGGATTGGAGTGGGGTGTGGTGTGGTGTGGTGGATTGGAGTGGGGTGTGGTGTGGTGGATTGGAGTGGGGTGGGGTGTGGTGGATTGGAGTGGGGTGGGGTGTGGTGGATTGGAGTGGGGTGTGGTGTGGTGGATTGGATTGGAGTGGGGTGGGGTGTGGTGTGGTGTGGTGGATTGGAGTGGGGTGGGGTGTGGTGGATTGGAGTGGGGTGGGGTGGGGTGTGGTGTGGTGGATTGGAGTGGGGTGTGGTGTGGTGGATTGCCGTGTGGTGTGGTGTGGTGGATTGGGGTGTGGTGTGGTGTGGTGGATTGGGGTGTGGTGTGGTGTGGATTGGAGTGGGGTGTGGTGTGGTGTGGATTGGAGTGGGGTGTGGTGTGGTGTGGTGGATTGGAGTGGGGCGGAGGATTGGATTGGAGTGGGGCGGAGGATTGGATTGGAGTGGGGCGGAGGATTGGATTGGAGTGGGGCGGAGGATTGGATTGGAGTGGGGCGGAGGATTGGATTGGAGTGGGGCGGAGGATTGGATTGGAGTGGGGCGGAGGATTGGATTGGAGTGGGGCGGAGGATTGGAGTGGGGCGGAGAATTGGAGTGGGGCGTGGTGTCGTGTGGTGGAGTGGATTGGAGTGTGGTGTGGTGTGGTGTGGTGGAGTGGATTGGAGTGTGGTGTGGTGAATTGGAGTGTGGTGTGGTGTGGTGGATTGGAGTGTGGTGTGGTGTGGTGGATTGGAGTGTGGTGTGGTGGATTGGAGTGTGGTGGATTGGGGTGTGGTGTGGTGGATTGGGGTGTGGTGTGGTGGTGTGGTGTGGATTGGATTGGGGTGTGGTGGGGTGGATTGGGGTGTGGTGTGGTGTGGTGGATTGGGGTGGGGTGTGGTGTGGTGGATTGGAGTGGGGTGGGGTGGGGTGGTGTGGTGTGGTGTGGTGTGGTGGGGTGGGGTGGGGTGTGGTGTGGTGTGGTGGATTGGAGTGTGGTGTGGTGGATTGGATTGGAGTGGTGGATTGGAGTGGTGTGGTGTGGTGGATTGGAGTGGGGTGTGGTGGATTGGAGTGGGGTGTGGTGTGGTGGATTGGAGTGGGGTGTGGTGGATTGGAGTGGGGTGTGGTGTGGTGGATTGGGGTGGGGTGTGGTGTGGTGGATTGGAGTGGGGTGTGGTGTGGTGGATTGGAGTGGGGTGGGGTGTGGTGTGGTGGATTGGGGTGGGGTGTGGTGTGGTGGATTGGAGTGGAGTGGAGTGGGGTGTGGTGTGGTGGAGTGGGGTGTGGTGTGGTGGAGTGTGGTGTGGTGGATTGGAGTGGGGTGGGGTGTGGTGTGGTGGATTGGGGTGGGGTGGGGTGTGGTGGATTGGAGTGGGGTGTGGTGGATTGGAGTGGGGTGGGGTGTGGTGTGGTGTGGTGGATTGGAGTGGGGTGTGGTGTGGTGTGGTGGATTGGAGTGGGGTGTGGTGTGGTAGATTGGAATGGAATGGAGTGGGGTGTGGTGTGGTGTGGTGGATTGGAGTGGGGTGGGGTGTGGTGTGGTGGAGTAGGGTGTGGTGGAGTGGGGTGGGGTGTGTGGTGTGGTGTGGTGGATTGGAGTGGGGTGTGGTGTGGTGTGGTGTGGTGGATTGGAGTGGGGAGTGGTGTGGTGTGGTGGATTGGAGTGGGGAGTGGTGTGGTGGAGTAGGGTGTGGTGTGGTGGAGTGGGGTGGGGTATGGTGTGGTGGATTGGAGTGGGGTGTGGTGTGGTGGATTGGAGTGGGCGTTGGATTGGAGTGGGGCGGAGGATTGGATTGGAGTGGGGCGGAGGATTGGGTTGGAGTGGGGCGGAGGATTGGGTTGGAGTGGGGCGGAGGATTGGATTGGAGTGGGGCGGAGGATTGGATTGGAGTGGGCGGAGGATTGGATTGGAGTGGGGCAGAGGATTGGATTGGAGTGGGGCGGAGGATTGGATTGGAGTGGGGCGGAGGATTGGATTGGAGTGGGGCGGAGGATTGGATTGGGTGAGGCGGAGGATTGGATTGGAGTGGGGCGGAGGATTGGATTGGAGTGGGCGGAGGATTGGATTGGAGTGGGCGGAGGATTGGGTGGAGTGGGGCAGAGGATTGGGTGGAGTGGGGCAGAGGATTGGAGTGGAGTGGAGTGGGGCGGAGGATTGGAGTGGAGTGGGGCGGAGGATTGGAGTGGAGTGGGGCGGAGGATTGGATTGGAGTGGGGCGGAGGATTGGATTGGAGTGGAGAATTGGAGTGGGGCGTGGTGTCGTGTGGTGGAGTGGATTGGAGTGTGGTGTGGTGGAGTGGATTGGAGTGTGGTGTGGTGGAGTGGATTGGAGTGTGGTGTGGTGGAGTGGATTGGAGTGTGGTGTGGTGGAGTGGATTGGAGTGTGGTGTGGTGGAGTGCATTGGAGTGTGGTGTGGTGGAGTGGATTGGAGTGTGGTGTGGTGGAGTGGATTGGAGTGTGGTGTGGTGTGGTGGATTGGATTGGAGTGTGGTGTGGTGTGGTGGATTGGATTGGAGTGTGGTGTGGTGTGGTGGATTGGAGTGTGGTGTGGTGTGGTGTGGTGTGGTGGATTGGAGTGTGGTGTGGTGGATTGGAGTGTGGTGTGGTGGATTGGAGTGTGGTGTGGTGGATTGGAGTGTGGTGTGGTGGATTGGAGTGTGGTGTGGTGGATTGGAGTGTGGTGTGGTGGATTGGAGTGTGGTGTGGTGGATTGGAGTGTGGTGTGTTGGATTGGTGTGTGGTGTGGTGGATTGGAGTGGGGTGTGGTGGATTGGAGTGGGGTGTGGTGGATTGGAGTGGGGTGTGGTGGATTGGAGTGGGGTGTGGTGGATTGGAGTGGGGTGTGGTGGATTGGAGTGGGGTGTGGTGTGGTGGATTGGAGTGGGGTGTGGTGTGGTGGATTGGAGTGGGGTGTGGTGTGGTGGATTGGAGGGGTGTGGTGTGGTGGATTGGAGTGTGGTGTGGTGTGGTGGATTGGGGTGTGGTGTGGTGTGGTGGATTGGAGTGGGGTGTGGTGTGGTGGATTGGAGTGGGGTGTGGTGTGGTGGATTGGAGTGGGGTGGGGTGTGGTGTGGTGGATTGGAGTGGAGTGGGGTGTGGTGTGGTGGATTGTGGTGTGGTGTGGTGGATTGGAGTGTGGTGTGGTGTGGTGGATTGGGGTGTGGTGTGGTGTGGTGGATTGGGGTGTGGTGTGGTGTGGTGGATTGGGGTGTGGTGTGGTGTGGTGGATTGGGGTGTGGTGTGGTGTGGTGGATTGGGGTGTGGTGTGGTGTGGTGGATTGGGGTGTGGTGTGGTGTGGTGGATTGGGGTGTGGTGTGGTGTGGTGGATTGGGGTGTGGTGTGGTGTGGTGGATTGGGGTGTGGTGTGGTGGATTGGGGTGTGGTGTGGTGTGGTGGATTGGGGTGTGGTGTGGTGGATTGGGGTGGGGTGGGGTGTGGTGTGGTGGATTGGAGTGGGGTGGGGTGTGGTGGATTGGAGTGGGGTGTGGTGTGGTGGATTGGAGTGGGGTGTGGTGGAGTGGGGTGGATTGGAGTGGGGTGGGGTGTGGTGGATTGGAGTGGGGTGGGGTGGAGTGGAGTGGGGTGGGGTGTGGTGGATTGGAGTGGAGTGGGGTGGGGTGTGGTGTGGTGGATTGGAGTGGAGTGGGGTGTGGTGGATTGGAGTGGAGTGGAGTGGGGTGTGGTGGATTGCCGTGTGGTGTGGTGTGGTGGATTGGAGTGTGGTGTGGTGGATTGGGGTGTGGTGTGGATTGGAGTGGGGTGTGGTGGATTGGAGTGGGGTGTGGTGGATTGGAGTGGGGTGTGGTGGATTGGGTGGGGTGTGGTGGATTGGAGTGGGGTGTGGTGGATTGGAGTGGGGTGTGGTGGATTGGGGTGGGGTGTGGAGTGGTGGATTGGAGTGGGGTGGGGTGTGGTGGATTGGGGTGGGGTGGGGTGTGGTGGATTGGGGTGGGGTGTGGTGGATTGGAGTGGAGTGGAGTGGGGTGTGGTGGATTGCCGTGTGGTGTGGTGTGGTGTGGTGGATTGGAGTGTGGTGTGGTGGATTGGGGTGTGGTGTGGTGTGGTGGATTGGGGTGTGGTGTGGATTGGAGTGGGGTGTGGTGTGGTGGATTGGGGTGTGGTGTGGATTGGAGTGGGGTGTGGTGGATTGGAGTGGGGTGTGGTGGATTGGAGTGGGGTGTGGTGGATTGGAGTGGGGTGTGGTGGATTGGAGTGGGGTGTGGTGGATTGGAGTGGGGTGTGGTGGATTGGAGTGGGGTGTGGTGGTTTGGTGTGGGGTGTGGTGGATTGGTGTGGGGTGTGGTGGATTGGAGTGGGGTGTGGTGGATTGGGGTGGGGTGTGGTGTGGTGTGGTGGATTGGAGTGGGGTGTGGTGTGGTGAATTGGAGTGGGGTGTGGTGTGGTGGATTGGAGTGGGGTGTGGTGTGGTGGATTGGAGTGGGGTGTGGTGTGGTGGATTGGAGTGGGGTGTGGTGTGGTGGATTGGAGTGTGGTGTGGTGGATTGGAGTGTGGTGTGGTGGATTGGAGTGTGGTGTGGTGGATTGGAGTGTGGTGTGGTGGATTGGAGTGTGGTGTGGTGGATTGGAGTGTGGTGTGGTGTGGTGGATTGGGGTGTGGTGTGGTGGATTGGGGTGTGGTGTGGTGTGGTGTGGTGGATTGGAGTGGGGTGTGGTGGATTGGAGTGGGGTGTGGTGTGGTGTGGTGGATTGGAGTGGGGTGTGGTGTGGTGGATTGGAGTGGGGTGGGGTGTGGTGTGGTGGATTGGAGTGGGGTGTGGTGTGGTGTGGTGGATTGCCGTGTGTGGTGTGGTGGATTGCCGTGTGGTGTGGTGTGGTGGATTGGAGTGTGGTGTGGTGTGGTGGATTGGAGTGTGGTGTGGTGGATTGGGGTGTGGTGTGGTGTGGTGGATTGGGGTGTGGTGTGGTGTGGTGGATTGGGGTGTGGTGTGGATTGGAGTGTGGTGTGGTGTGGTGTGGATTGGAGTGGGGTGTGGTGGATTGGGGTGGGGTGTGGTGGATTGGATTGGAGTGGGGTGGGGTGTGTTGTGGTGGATTGGAGTGGGGTGGGGTGGGGTGTGTTGTGGTGGATTGGAGTGGGGTGTGTTGTGGTGGATTGGAGTGGGGTGTGGTGGATTGGAGTGGGGTGTGGTGGATTGGGGTGTGGTGTGGTGGATTGGAGTGGGGTGTGGTGTGGTGGATTGAATTGGAGTGGGGTGTGGTGGATTGAATTGGAGTGGGGTGTGGTGTGGTGGATTGAATTGGAGTGGGGTGTGGTGGATTGAATTGGAGTGGGGTGTGGTGTGGTGGATTGGAGTGGGGTGTGGTGTGGTGGATTGGAGTGGGGTGTGGTGTGGTGGATTGGAGTGTGGTGTGGTGGATTGGAGTGTGGTGTGGTGGATTGGAGTGTGGTGTGGTGGATTGGAGTGTGGTGGGGTGAATTGGAGTGTGGTGGGGTGGATTGGAGTGTGGTGGGGTGGATTGGAGTGTGGTGGGGTGGATTGGAGTGTGGTGGGGTGGATTGGAGTGTGGTGGGGTGGATTGGAGTGTGGTGGGGTGGATTGGAGTGTGGTGGGGTGGATTGGAGTGTGGTGGGGTGGATTGGAGTGTGGTGGGGTGGATTGGAGTGTGGTGGGGTGGATTGGAGTGTGGTGGGGTGGATCGGAGTGTGGTGGGGTGGATCGGAGTGTGGTGGGGTGGATCGGAGTGTGGTGGGGTGGATCGGAGTGTGGTGGGGTGGATCGGAGTGTGGTGGGGTGGATCGGAGTGTGGTGGGGTGGATCGGAGTGTGGTGGGGTGGATCGGAGTGTGGTGGGGTGGATCGGAGTGTGGTGGGGTGGATCGGAGTGTGGTGGGGTGGATCGGAGTGTGGTGGGGTGGATTGGATTGGAGTGTGGTGTGGTGGATTGGATTGGATTGGAGTGTGGTGTGGTGGATTGGATTGGATCGGAGTGTGGTGTGGTGGATTGGATTGGATCGGAGTGTGGTGTGGTGGATTGGATTGGATCGGAGTGTGGTGTGGTGGATTGGATTGGAGTGTGGTGTGGTGGATTGGATTGGAGTGTGGTGTGGTGGATTGGATTGGAGTGTGGTGTGGTGGATTGGAGTGTGGTGTGGTGGATTGGATTGGATTGGAGTGTGGTGTGGTGTGGTGGATTGGATTGGAGTGTGGTGTGGTGTGGTGGATTGGATTGGAGTGGGGCGGATTGGATTGGAGTGTGGTGGGGTGGGGTGGATTGGATTGGAGTGTGGTGGGGTGGGGTGGATTGGATTGGAGTGTGGTGGGGTGGGGTGGATTGGATTGGAGTGTGGTGGGGTGGGGTGGATTGGATTGGAGTGTGGTGGGGTGGGGTGGATTGGATTGGAGTGTGGTGGGGTGGGGTGGATTGGATTGGAGTGTGGTGGGGTGGGGTGGATTGGATTGGAGTGGGGTGGGGTGGATTGAATTGGAGTGGGGTGGGGTGGGGTGGATTGGAGTGTGGTGGGGTGGATTGGAGTGTGGTGTGGTGGATTGGATTGGAGTGTGGTGTGGTGTGGTGGATTGGATTGGAGTGTGGTGTGGTGGATTGGATTGGAGTGTGGTGTGGTGTATTGGATTGGAGTGTGGGGCGGATTGGATTGGAGTGTGGTGGGGTGGGGTGGGGTGGATTGGATTGGAGTGTGGTGGGGTGGGGTGGATTGGATTGGATTGGAGTGTGGTGGGGTGGGGTGGATTGGATTGGAGTGTGGTGGGGTGGGGTGGATTGGATTGGAGTGTGGTGGGGTGGATTGGATTGGAGTGTGGTGGGGTGGATTGGATTGGAGTGTGGTGGGGTGGGGTGGATTGGATTGGAGTGTGGTGGGGTGGATTGGAGTGTGGTGGGGTGGATTGGAGTGTGGTGGGGTGGATTGGAGTGTGGTGGGGTGGATTGGAGTGTGGTGGGGTGGATTGGAGTGTGGTGGGGTGGATTGGAGTGTGGTGGGGTGGATTGGAGTGTGGTGGGGTGGATTGGAGTGTGGTGGGGTGGATTGGATTGGAGTGTGGTGGGGTGGATTGGATTGGAGTGTGGTGGGGTGGATTGGAGTGTGGTGGGGTGGATTGGAGTGTGGTGGGGTGTGGTGGATCGGATTGGATTGGAGTGTGGTGTGGTGTGGCGGATTGGATTGGATTGGAGTGTGGTGTGGTGTGGCGGATTGGATTGGATTGGAGTGTGGTGTGGTGTGGCGGATTGGATTGGAGTGGGGCGGATTGGAGCGGGGCGGATTGGAGCAGATTGGAGTGGAGCGGATTGGAGCGGGGCGGATTGGAGTGGAGCGGATTTGAGCAGATTGGAGTGGATTGGGGCGGATTGGAGTGGGGCGGAGTGGATTGGATTGGATTGGAGCGGGTCGGTTTGGATTGGATCGGAGCGGATTGGATTGGAGCGGATTGGATTGGAGCGGGTCGGTTTGGATTGGATCGGAGCGGATTGGATTGGAGCGGATTGGATTGGAGCGGGTCGGTTTGGATTGGATCGGAGCGGATTGGATTGGATTGGAGCGGGTCGGATTGGATTGGAGCGGGGTGGGTGGATTGGGGTGGGGTGGATTGGAGCGGATTGGATTGGATTGGAGCGGGGTGGGTGGATTGGGGTGGGGTGGATTGGAGCGGATTGGATTGGAGCAGGCGGATTGGATTGGAGCGGGGCGGATTGGATTGGATTGGAGCGGGCGGATTGAATTGGAGCGGATTGGATTGGAGCGGGGCGGATTGGATTGGAGCGGGGCGGATTGGATTGGATTGGAGCGGGGCGGATTGGATTGGAGCGGGGCGGATTGGATTGGAGCGGGGCGGATTGGACTGGATTGGATTGGATTGGAGCGGGGCGGATTGGATTGGAGCGGGGCGGATTGGACTGGATTGGATTGGAGCGGGCGGATTGGATTGGAGCGGGGCGGATTGGATTGGAGCGGGGCGGATTGGATTGGAGCGGGGCGGTTTGAATTGGAGCGGATTGGAGCGGGCGGATTGGATTGGATTGGAGCGGGCGGATTGGATTGGATTGGAGCGGGCGAATTGGATTGGATTGGAGCGGGGCGGATTGGATTGGATTGGAGCGGGGCGGATTGGATTGGATTGGGGCGGATTGGATTGGAGCGGGGCGGATTGGATTGGAGCGGGCGGATTGGATTGGAGCGGGGCGGTTTGAATTGGATTGGATTGGAGTGGGGCGGTTTGAATTGGATTGGATTGGAGCGGGCGGATTTGATTGAATTGGAGTGGGGCGTGGTGGGTGGATTGGAGTGGGGCGTGGTGGGTGGATTGGGGTGGGGTGGGGTGGATTGGGGTGGATTGGATTGGATTGGATTGGAGCGGGCGGATTGGAGCGGGGCGGATTGGATTGGAGCGGGGCGGATTGGATTGGATTGGAGCGGGCGGATTGGATTGGAGCGGGGCGGATTGGATTGGAGCGGGGCGGATTGGATTGGAGCGTGGCGGATTGGATTGGAGCGGGGCGGATTGGATTGGAGCGGGGCGGATTGGATTGGAGCGGGGCGGATTGGATTGGAGCGGGGCGGATTGGATTGGAGCGGGGCGGATTGGATTGGAGCGGGGCGGATTGGATTGGAGCGGGGCGGATTGGATTGGATTGGATTGGAGCAGGGCGGATTGGATTTGCTTGGAGTGGGGCGGATTGGATTGGTGTGGGGCGTGGTGGGTGGATTGGAGTGGGGCGTGGTGGGTGGATTGGAGTGGGGGGTGGTGGGTGGATTGGAGTGGGGCGGGTGGATTGGAGTGGGGCGGGTGGATTGGAGTGGGGCGGGTGGGTGGATTGGGGTGGGGCGTGGTGTGGTGGATTGGGGTGGGGCGTGGTGTGGGGTGGATTGGATTGGGGCGTGGTGTGGGGTGGATTGGATTGGGGTGGGGTGGATTGTATTGGAGTGGGGTGGATTGGAGTGGGGTGGGGTGGAGTGGGGTGGGGTGGAGTGGGGTGGGGTGGATTGGGGTGGGGTGGATTGGGGTGGGGTGGATTGGGGTGGGGTGGGGTGCGGTGTGGTGGATTGGGGTGGGGTGTGGTGGATTGGGGTGGGGTGTGGTGGATTGGATTGGAGTGGGGTGTGGTGGATTGGATTGGAGTGGGGTGTGGTGGATTGGGGTGGGGTGGGGTGTGGTGGATTGGGGTGGGGTGTGGTGTGGTGGATTGGGGTGGGGTGGGGTGGTGTGGTGGATTGGATTGGAGTGGGGTGGGGTGTGGTGGATTGGAGTGGGGTGTGGTGGATTGGAGTGGAGTGGAGTGGGGTGGGGTGGGGTGGGGTGGATTGGGGTGGGGTGTGGTGGATTGGATTGGATTGGATTGGATTGAGTGGTGTGGTGGAGTGAGGTGTGGTGTGGCGGATTGGATTGGGGTGGGGTGAGGTGGATTGGGTTGGGGCAGATTGGGGTGGGTTGGATTGGGGTGGGGTGGGTTGGGTTGGAGTGGGGGTAAAGAGTGGAGTGGGGAAAGAGTGGAGTCGGCTAGACTAGGTAGATTGGGGTGCAGTGGGGTAAATTGGCGCAGGTGGGTTTAATTGGGCTAGATTAAGTGGAGTGGGTTGGATTGGATTGTAGTGGAGTGTATTGGATTGGGTTAGATTGGACTGGGGTAGAGTGGAGTAGATTGTAGTGGATTGGGGTAAATTAGAGTGGGTAAGTGGAGGGGCGTGGCGAGTCGTGGTGTGAGTGACGTAGAGTCGAGTGGTATGTTGAGTGTCATAGAATGGAGTGGCATAGTGTGGAGTATGCATGGTGTGGTAGCGCACTGCCATTACAGACAATACATATTCAATTGAAATAACCATTACATTTGCACAAAAAATAGGTTTTACTGCACACAAACAATGTGTGCAAATGTCATCACTTAGTGTATTGAGGTTTTAATTGTATTCCATATGTTTCCACCACACTTCAGAATTACAAAAAAAATGTGCTTGATTTGTACTAATTCTGATATATTCTGAAATATCAGCACAGTTTATTTTTGTTGTTGTGTGCCAGACATGGGTTGTAGGGTTGGTACATAATGTTTCTCTTTGAATTCAGAGAAAGAAAAGCAAACGCCAAGCTCCCTCGGAAAACATTTGTCCTCTGTCTTTAAATGCACAGCAAATGTGACAAGATCAGGACAAGATTTAAAGGCCTGTATACGGATAGCAAGTTCGTTGAAGAACACAGTAAACAAGGTTTGGGCAACGGGCGGGACAAACTCAAGCTTGACAATGTAAAACAAATAAAGCCAGCAAATATAAAACCAGAAAATGTGAGATACAAACCACAAAGCCAATGGTCGGCAATGGACGGAATGTATTCCTAGGTCAGCTTAATGAATGTCCCCAAGATGTCTTTAGCAAACCAGACAGCTGTGCTGTCTGGTAGGCTTCGACCTAAACAAGCATTGGCATAGCCAATAGGTCTCGCCTTTGGGACCTTATAAGTGTTTAGCCATGCAACACTTGATGTTGTTGCACCAAGGATATTGTGCTGGATAACTAAACACTTAAAAGGTCCCAAATGCGAGACCTATTGGCTATGCCAATGCTTGTTGTGCCTACTGTAGCTCAACACTCAACAATGACAACTGAAAGGGAGTTAAGGTTGGCCAGTATTTTTAAAGTAGCTTGCTATAAAAAAAAGTTGACATTCCTAAGTTAAAATGCTGCCTTCTCCTGATATAATAACCCCACCATACTAAGGCATCCTTCACTGCCACCCCTGTTTTCACTTGATGAAGCTTGTGTTTTATGAGGGTGTGAAAGGTTCTATGATGGCATGATAATGTTCTTGAAGTGACACTGTCGCAGACTGTAGAATTTCTGTGTGGGTGCATAATGGTAGGCGTGCTGATTTATTTATGTTAGTGGTGGTGCAGATTCTTCGTGGTAGGTGTGTGTTCGACCCTGTGTTTTTGTATGTATAATACTAGTGTTGGTGTATAAATATGGCAGTGTGGGTATATGATGATGCCTGTGTTACTTGTGTTATTACTTGCGTAAGCTCACAGTGTGATGTGTTTAAACCAATCGTTTACTGTGTTTGTAAGACTGTAAATGGATGTATGACTGCATGACTAGTTCTTACTGCCACGCTGACTTACATTGGTAAATAACCATACTCTGGGTTTTTGCACATGCACTTTCCTTCGGATACAACACGGAAACCAAACAGTGTAATAAGGAGAATACCATACGGGGAAGAGAAAGTCTCAAAGACTGTTTGCACCTTATTATGCATTGCATGTCACAGAATTGAAATAGTAGCACAAAAAAACTGTCCCGATATTGTGCACAACTGTAATTAGTTGTTCTGTGTGCGCTATTGCTCTACCACTCATATGTGACATCATCACATACAGAGAGAAATCCGTATATAACGGGAGCAAATGAGGGCCGGTTCGGACTGGCAATTCCTGCATTTCCATTGAAGGGCGAAGCTAAATGCTGCCGGCTGGGAAACTGCATTCATGGCATGATTTGTTGCCATTACCCAACCACCCCCTCATAAACCCATCCTATTAGTGGCCTCTTGCAGTGTGGGGCGGCTTTCAACATTTTTGCCAGGGTTGGTTTTACTTTCCACTCGGCCAGGCTTGGTTTAAGGGAGGGGCAAAAAGGAGACAAAGAAGAAGATAAGTGAATGCCAGTGAGAGAGAAGAGGAAGAGAGAAATACCAATCACAGGGAGCGAAATTGAAGGTATATATAGGCAAAAATGAGACAAATGGCGCTGAATGGACGCAGTGAAAGGGTACGGGAGACATACGGAGGGAGAAGGTAAGGGAGCAAGAGGGGTGATGGAATGGGCAGAAGGCGGGAAAAGGTGAAAGGATACAAGTGGCAATTATTAGAAAGTAAGGGGGTTTGAGCAAGAAAAGTGAAAGGAATGAGGCGAAAAGACAATTGGGAGAAAAAGAGCAGAGGTGAGAAGGGAGTAGATGAAGAATGGAGAGCATGTGATAGTCTTAGAAAGGAAACCAAACGAGAAAAATAGAGATAGAGAGCAACGGCATGATTAGTATGCGACATAATGACGAAAGTGAGCGAGGTTAGAAAAGGTAGGAACCAAGAAGCCAGAGAAAGAAAGAGGGGAAAATCACAAGACGTGCGAGTGAATGTGTGCCTCAATGACCGAAAGAGAGGAATGGCCGCGCGGCCGTGAAAGTGACGCGCTCTCTGGTGAGGGAGGGGAAGGAGGGGTGAGGGAGGGGGAGAAAAGGCAGATGGCGCCTCGCCAGCGATGCGAGGAATGGATGGCAGCTGTGCACGCCATCGTGAACGCAAGCTGGTCGCCAGCCGAAAGCCAGTGGGTTTGCACTTCCAAAACCCGCTTACTAAAACTCTCGGCCAGACCAGCGCAAGCGCTGGTGCAGGCCGAGACCTAAAAACGAAATGGAGTGTAGTTGTATTTGCACTTCATATGCATATTGGGAAGTGATGACATTGACATTGGTTGGGAAATTAAGGTAGTTTATTATTTAGATATTCAAGTGGTGAATAGGTCATTCTAGTTAAGTAATAGACATATTTATGACTGACTGCTACAGCGTTGAAATCATATCTGAAGGTAAGCCCTGAAAAGGTGATGTAGAGATTTGGAAAAGAGAATGAGAAGTAAATGTGTGACTCATCAGCTTAGAAATAAAATTCCAAGCCAAACAGAGAATTAATTGAGAAAAAGAGGAATTGTGTATAAAGTGAGGAGTAAAGGAAATGGAACAAAGTCTTGGGGAATTCCATGAGACAGAAAAGATGTCTAGCCACATACTATGAAAGCCAGTTATGAACAGACTTTGAGATTCCCAAAATATGAATCTTAAAGAGGAACGGTACACTGCCCTGGCTATTCACTCTTTTCAGAAAGACTCCTTTGAGCTATGGCACTTCCCATCAGCAAAAAGGAGCAAGGAGTTGGATTGCTTAATCTATTGGTTCTTTAAATATGAACTCACTTCCAAGGTGTTAGACATTCAGGACCATGCTCTGTCCAAGAGCGCTCCAAAGACCTTTGGCTCTGTATTATTAACTTTTTGGAAATCTGACTTTTGCTGAACACGAACTGGCCCCTTTCAGCCTGTTTTTGTTGCAATCTTTGAGTGCTGAAAAGCAGAAGGCATACGTATTACAGTGCTTTACAAATAAGTGTACATGACAAATTTACTCTCCCATCTTCTGGAAAAAGCCTCAGCAATAGAAGTTGCAGTCCATTTAGTTATTCTCCTAACGGACTACTACTGCCTCCTAGAAATTATCACACAGTACAAACATTTACTTTGTGACACGCAAGGTTCAAAATCTCAGAAATATGAGTGGTTGATAATTTTCAAGTCCTTACCTTCAGATATGATTTCAACGTTGTGTCAGTCATAAATATGTCTATTACTTAACTAGAATGGCCTATTCACCGCTTAAATAATATCTAAATGATAAAATACCTTAATATCCCAACCAATGTCCATTTCATCACTCCCTCATATGCGTATGAAGTGCCACTTGTCTCTGCAAATGATTCGTTGATGACCTCTGATTTCGTTCTCTGCCTCTGCCCATAATTTTGATTTACTATTTAATTAATCTCTTGATTTTGCTCCACAGATTTCTATAGTCACTTATTCTTTTCACTTCCATAGTTACAATACTTGCACCGTTAAATTATTTCTGCCCTTTTCTTCTATGAAACTACTCTTACAAATTTTGGCTCACTTCCGTTTTATTGTTCTTCAATATATGATGTTTTAAAAAAAATAGTAACCGGATTAATTTCAAGCAATTTCAGAATGTCTGTATTCTTTTCATCTTGTCTCTCCTCCTCACCACTGCCCCATCTTTTCCTATCGACCTCAGCTGGCTATCTTTCTATATACATTGTAAATTTCTATTTCTGTGCATTGCTTTCAAGTATCTGCTCTGAGTGATCTGCCTTATCTTTGTGCACGTGTTCCTCTATATACTCCATTGCATTCTTTGAGCTCTGCTTCACTGTATGTTTTGTTGCTGTCCCTCGTCCTTCCTCTGCGCCATCTTGGTTACTTTCCTTTGCACTAGTATCTCCCAATTCATAGAATGCACTCAGGTCTCTGTAAGATCAGTCCCTTCACTAATCTTAAAACAAAATACTACTCGGAACAAGTTGTCATCGTGTAGCCTGGATTTTGCCTTGATCATCGTTATGTATTCATGGATTCTTGTCCTGCTTTGTATTTCCTTGCAGTTGTAAATCGATCAATAATTAAGTAGTTTGGCCAGAGTATATTGTATATGTGTGATCACATGCCCTCCCCCCCCACCTTTCCCTGCAAGCCAGTCAATCGCTAGACTTCTTCCTTTCATGCAACCAGACAGTTTGGAAAGGAAGAAAGAGGCTGTGCACCGGCACACAGTGTATCCCAGACAAGGTCCTGTGACCTGCCACTTTCCCTGCAAACCAGCCAATTACTAGAGGCCCACCTCCACTTACTTTGCAAACCCATCAGAGTATCCGTACCCCATACAGAGAAGGTGGCATTGACCAGGGTGATTCCTCTTTACCTGTTAGGGCATGCCAAAAGCAATGATCCCTACACCTTTAATCACCTTTGCAGCTCACATCACTCATCAAATCACTAGGTGCATCCTACTTGCCTCATGTACCCTCCTTCCACGTAAACTACACAACCGTCTCTGTAGCCTTGCACATCCAAACCAGGCAACCACAGCAGCATTCCACTCGCCACATTATAAGGCAAATACATTGAAGACACACTTCATTTCGTGCTTTTATGTCTATCGGTTTTGCAGTTCATGGAGGGGTTCTTCAGGAATCCTCACTGTCACGGCTGTTGGTTAATGTACACGTTAATCCATCGACTCACTTCATTAAATCCTTCTGGAGCTCTGCCCAGTCTTGCTTGATTGTGCATCCTGAATAAAATCCACAATCACTTTGCAACCTTCAAGAAAGCCTTTCTGCCATTCTCTAGTGTGTAAATCCAACACATTGAAAACGAACTGCAGTACAACTGAGGGGTCAATTCACAAGTACATTTTGGAGTACAGAAAGTAGTACTACAGTAGCACTTTTGTGTACTCCTAAATGCCTTGAGAAGTAATCCTAATTGTCTCCAACTCCCTATATTTAAAAGTTCAAAGAGGGCACAGTCCTTTCTATATGTACTAACTTAATATGAATTTTCCCATTTTAGATGTTTTGGGGCCAATTCACAAAGGCATGTTAAGAGTACCTAAAAGAATGCTACTGGAGTACTTCGTTACGTACTCAAATGCCTTTGCGAATTGGCCCCAGAGTTGTCAATTTTCTTGAAAAGTGAATATCACTGGCAAGAATCCATCTGGCTTCTAACTTTACCTGTGCCTTTTTGAAACCACCTCAGTCGAACTGAACTATGTGGAATATGTAACCAAACAGGAGTCTGAGGGAGATAACCAGCAGCTTGCTTCCATAATTGATACGTCTCGAATTTGAAGAAAAAGAGATATGTGCCATCAGGACAGATTGGTGAACTGGTATGTACGCAAAGCGAAGTAAATGCTGCCTTTGCCCATTATTATGAAAATTTGTACTCCATCTCGCCTTAGCAGGAAACAGTGGGAGTAGCATGCTACGTAGAGTACGTAAATATTCCCAGTTTAAACATACTAAGTACACAAAGCATTGACGGGTGGAATGCTTAAATTCATCTCGGCCACTTGTAATCTCTCTGACTGAATCCCAATCCATCATTCGTTTGCACACCATGCTGATTTGCATTTGGCTGGGTCCAAACTGAGGTGGCATGGTGAGCAAAAGAACGATGGGTTGGGATGCTACCCCACAATTGCCAGAGGTTAGACAAATTGCAAGCATTCCTACTATCACCTTTTGTGTGTTTTAGTTTAAGCGTACAGAAGTTGAAGGCCTTAGATAAATCTTTATTTCCTCCAAGAGATTGGTATTTCTATTGGCCAAGGGTAAAACACCGGTTACATGTGTTTTCCCCAATTAATTTTAAGCTCGTATAAATCCAAATTGGTCCCGAAGTTGCTTGCAGTTTTAGATACACTTGATTGGGGGGGTGGGGGTCACTCCTGGAATCAACCAGGCCAGCCACTTGTGGTGGTACTGAAAGCAAGCACAGATCCAGTGGAGGTCACATGATATAGGTCATTGTCATTATTAAACTCAAAATATAAAATTTGGGGAAAGGTATTGGCAAACAGATTTGCACCTCTGACTAGAATATTGCTACAAGGAAACTATGGCACTCGGAGATGACGGGCTTCTCCTGTACCGTAAGGGCCGAGAGGGATTCTCTGGGGGGAGTACGTCCTCCCAAACTAGACACTATTCCACAAAAAGTACCCCACAATTCTGTAAACCATGTTTACAAGCTCTCTGAAACTAACCCTGGTTAGTTAGACATGGGAAGGTTCTGAAGCATCCCACTAGATTGTGGGGAAGGAAATAATTCCTTTTGTTAATATTACCCTCACACACTCTAGTAGTGTCATGCTTCATCATCGGGTCACCCTGGCTCCTAAAGGCCAGGGTGGGTTCGACCGTATTCCAGGGAGCTCTTGACAAGATGTGACCAGGGGGTGTTAAAGATTAAAAATCCTCAGACAGATCCCAGTATCCCTTTATTCATGGAACTGTCGGGGATATTAAAATACAAAACTAAGGGGGGTGAATTGGAGTTTTATGGTCCTATGACCCTAGTGCCGACATGTTTCAGTCCAAAAATGGCCTAACCAGTCCTGGACTTTCATCAGGGCAAAAAAAAGGGGGGGGGGTTGGGTTGTCCTCCTTGGCTTTCGCGCACAGGACGGTACCTATCCACTTCTTTGTTATAAGGGCAGATAGCTGCTCCTTGTTAAAAGCATCAGATTCGTTATCCTGCTCTTTATATGTTTCTTTACTCCATCTGTAAATGCAAAAAGAAGAGAAAAGAAAACCAAAGCGCAACTTTGCTTTTATATTATCAATGCTTCCCATTGGTGATGTGCTTTTCAACACCCATGCTTGTCAAACAGGGAGGGTGTGTAGAGGACATCACACATCATACCAACTCGGTATGTTTTTCCAGAACTATCTTCAATTTCAGCTATTTGCTTTGTGTTATATACCGTGAAGTGGCGATAAAAATCGCATTCTGCCACTATTCAAACCCTATCCAAGTCCATGGGACTTCCATGGGCAGTACATTTGCGCCAAGCATAGCATGTCTGTTCATGAGTCAGTTTGAGGAACAATACATATGGTCCACTAATCCATTCTCGGACAAAATCTGCAAATGGTACAGATATATAGATGACATCCTTCTCATCTGGAAAGGGGATGGTCCCAGCATGGAAAACTTTGCAAGGTGGCTTAACCAGCTCAACCCACACCTGCGATTTACTATGACATCAAATAATGAGCGAGTATCCTTCCTCGATGTAAACATCATGGCGAAGGAAGGCAAACTCATGAGCTCTCTGTACACAAAACCCACAGATAGGAACAGCTTGTTGCACTTTGATAGTGCACATCCATGAGGCCTAAAAGAGAAGCTACCTGTCGGACAGTTCCTTAGGGTGCGTAGGAACTGTGCTGACTTGGGGGACTACAATAAAGAAGCCGAAAAATTGACTAGCAAATTACAACAAAAAGCCTATCCTAAGAGAATCCTAGATAAGGCACAAAAAAGATCACGGAACACCCCGAGAGCAGCACTTTTGGAAACTAATATAAGGCCGGAGATAGATTCACTGATATGTGTCCCCACATATAATTCATCCTCAAATGAAGTTAAAAAGATCATAAATAAAAAATGGCCAATCCTGACATCAAATAAACGAACATTTGAAAGGCCGATGTTCTCTTTTAAAAGAAACAAAAAGCCTTAGAGACACACTTGTCCATACAGACACATACAAACCTAAGCGTACCAACCAAGTGACATAGTGACCCATAACCATCGGTTGGTTCCACAGTAACACAGAAGTGGATAGGTACCGTCCTGTCAGCGAAAACCAGGGAGGACAACCCAAACCGCCCCCCCCCAACCCCCCCTGTTTTTTTGCCCTGATGAAAGTCCAGGACCTGTTAGACCATTTTTGGACTGAAACATGACGGCACTAGGGTCATAGGACCATAAAACTCCAATTGACCCCCCTTAGTTTTATATTTTAATATCCCCGACAGTTCCATGAATAAAGGGATACTGGGATCTGTCTGAGGATTTTTAATCTTTAACACCCCCTGGTCACATCTTGTCAAGAGCTCCCTGGAATACGGTCGAGCCCACCCTGGCCTTTAGGAGCCAGGGTTACCCGATGATGAAGCATGACACTACTAGAGTGTGTGAGGGTAATATTAACAAAAGGAATTGTTTCCTTCCCCACAATCTAGTGGGTAACAACTAGGATGCTTCAGAACCTTCCCATGTCTAACTAACCAAGGTTAGTTTCAGAGAGCTTGTAAACGTGGTTTACAGAATTGTGGGGTACTTTTTGTGGAATAGAATATTGCTACACCAGGACTAAAACGGATTTATTTTTGGAAGGAATACACACATGAATCTGCGCAAATTCTTTCATGACTGGATAGAACCTGAAGCCTACTTACAGGCCCTTTGGTGGACTCTTTGTACATAGAGAAGGCTTCTGATGGCCTTTTGTGGCCCTTCCCGTTCATGGTTCTTCTTACATTGGGGAAAGGTGATAATATTTTTGAATGGATGCGCTTGTTATTAAGAGTGAGAATAAGCAACGTGTTTTCCAAGCAATGGAGTATTTGCAGATGCACAACAGGGATATCCTCGATCACCATTGTTATTTGTGTTGGCAGTGGAACCTCTGGTTTGTATGCTGCATGATAAAGGGTCGGAGTCTTGGATACAATTGGCTTAGGTGCCTTCCCATTGTCTCTTTCTGTGCAAATGGCACATACTTATATTTGTGGAACCCCGAAGTCCAGCCTTCCAGACTTGCTAAGTCTTCGGTCTGACTTCGGAGAGATCTTGGGTTAATTGTTTATGGAGTACTAAACTTTCAAAGTCAAAAACAATAATCCCAAAACGAGTTAGAAAAATCAAGTAACATTTAACTTGCAAAACTTTAAAAATTCATATCTATGGTTCCTCTTATGAGATTTGTAAGTAGAAAGGCACCAAGAACTAAAAAGTGCCAGTGATAGTCCATGGTCGCAGTAGAACAAGTTCAAAGCGCAATTCAACGCTGACCGCGATGAAGCGGGTCAGATACACGAACTATATTTGTCCTGGTCAAACGTTTTACCTTCTGACTTTAGTCACTTAAGTCCCAATTCACCAAGGGAGTACACTTCTAAAACCCCCAGGACCTCAGGGGGCTTATAGACTCAGAGTGGCAGGCAGAGGCCAGTTGGCCAGTTGCAAGAAAAGGCCTATTGTAGCTCGTTGTGTCCCTGTAGCTTTAACAGATCATCATCCTTATGACCCTTGGAGTCCACTTCTTTGTCCTGAGTACAAGACAGAGTGCATGTCCAGTCCGCCATGGATCTTCTGAGGTTTCTAAGTTTTCAGACAGCAGGGTCGGTCCTCATCAGATCTTCCTCTGGTCCAGGAGTGCTCTGAAGTGATTACCTGGAGGTGCCACATTTACGCCCGGCATGAGCAGGTGGGTTGGAATGACCCCGACGGATGCCCTAACCAATGGGGTAAAAGTTCCCAGGGCTAACCCTGCCCACCTTCTGCATTTTCGAAATGGACAGTCTTCACCCATACTGAACTTGCACTCTCAGCGTTTAGGGTGGATGTGTGGGTGGGGATGTATGTGTGTATGTATTATGGTCATCCTGGTGTTCTCCACATCCAACCATAAAATCCTGTTTCATTCAGTGCCTGTACCCCCAACAAACTCGGAAGTCTGGTAAAATCAAAGAAAGCTGAGCTTTCAGCAACCAGACAATAGATGCACACAGTGTTTAAACCCAGCAGACTTGTCAAACAGGCTGTTCTACTGTAATGTCAAGGGGCCTACTGTGATTTGAGCCTGACTGTTTGGGAAGACAACAGAAGGTTTGTGTCCAAACGTCAGCTAACATTTGCCTGTGACCGGGTAGGCTTCTTTGAAGTGCGCCCCAAGTGTCCTATAAAAAGTCCCAGCAGACTTGTCCAGCAGGATGTGGCATTCATGAAGGGTTTGATACTTTAATGTCAGAGGATCCTCATAGCCTCCCCAGCATATTCTCTCCGCTTCAGATGGGTCATCTCTGCCCATTCAGACAAGCCGATTGTTTCAGGGAGCAGTTCACCCCTCACCACAGGGGAGCCATCAAGTTGCCAGGTGACGGTTGAATACTTACAGAAAGGCCTCCACAGGTTGTAAATAGACAAAAGGTAATTCGATTTTCTGTAATAGACAAAATTTGATTTTACTTTTAAATAGTTTTTTGTTTAAATATTATCAAACATCCTTGAAATGGTTCACGAGCTGTTTCCTAGGTGCAGATAACACTTATTAAACTTAATATTTTATCCCAATGCTTTCCTCTGGAACTGCCAACTGTGCTACAGTAAATATAGTCTTGATGTGCTAGTCACTGTAAGGACATGTTTAAAATTAACCTTTACAAGTCCAACTTTTACATATCATACATCAAGCATTAATGAGTAGCAAGGCTTACTTAGGGGTGACTTATAAGGAGGGTTTTAGCCTTAGGCATGTCAAAAGGGGTTATTTTGGCAGGTCTAATTTGCAGTTACAACCTGTACTACTGTACTATACACACCAGGCTTGAAGTTATGTTACTCCTGTCACTGAATTGGGTGGTACAATGTGTGTTGTATCCCACTGATGACATTTAACGCTCAGGTCCTGGTTACAGTTTAGGTACCATATGCTAATTTGGTACCATATACTCTTATTGGTAAGTTAAATATGCCAGTTTAGGATAAGCCAATTTCATAATGTTGAAAGGTGGAGCACAGGCACTTTACCACAATGCTATGCACTTTCCGACCCCTGCAGCGGAAGCAGAGACCTGTCACTATATTTCAGGAGCGGTCTTCCATGTCTTGAACCCTATCTTTCAATGTCTCTACTGCATCTCTTAAGGTCTTAACCTTGGCTTGTAATTATTGCAAACTAGGGCGTAGGGTTGCAAAGTTAAATCCATCATCTGTGATTCTGTCTGACCGTTTCTTTTGATCTGCTTTAAGTAGTGTGATGTCTATCACTATTGCATCAACCTTGCTCTCCACAGTAAGTTTAGAATTTGATATTGCTTCTCCATTTGCAGCAAACCTTTCATTGTGTCCCTCAAGTGTACTCGCATCTGCCTTAAACGAACTTACAAGTCCATTTGTCATGGCGAGTTCTGGTTCCGATTGTCACTGTGCAGCTTCCCCACTTTAGACTTCACCATGATGCAGCAGTTTATAATCTACATTGCAATAATGCTTCTTATTAGACGAATGAGAAGCCAGGTAGATCCATTCCTCAGCCCCAAGAGACAGCTCCTTACAAAGTCTTTGGGCAAGCCAGTGCTCTACATTAGATCTGCAGGGAGCCGCCTTTTAGTTTTTAGCACTCCCACTAGTAAGCTAGCCCTATAGTCACCATTTTTCGAACATCCGATTAACTGCAGGTGTCTGCACTGGGAAGGAGGAATTGTTCTTTCCAGTTCACTATGCAGTTCAAGTTCTGCGAGTATCATCAGTCAGCACAGGATAGTCCTATAATATTTCAGAGGTTCAGGCATTAGTTAATTGGTTAAACACCACCATGTCCAGTCGTACGAGGTATTCCGTGCCTAATGTTGACCTTTGTGTAGCTCACCTGTGTGCAGCCCAGCTTCTTACATTCAAAAAGCTTTTGCTTGGTTGAATTATTATACATATAAAAAAATTCAATTGTGCAACCTAATAATATTAGTAGCTCTCAATGCGTTTCATTGATCATAAGTAGCTCTCAGTACAGAAAAGGTTGGAGACCCCTACGAGTCCAAGGTTAGTTGTCAACAAATGATGGGGCCCAGCTTGAGTTCACAAAGCTTCTCACCGAATCCCCTGCGGAGGTTCGGCACACCACTCGTTCGGCCATGCAAATGTAGTGGAGAGGTACTTCTGCAATTCTAGCATGTCGTCTTCCAAGACACTCCCCATGCCCTGCTGGACCTCCCAGCAATTTGGCCCCCCTCTTACTGCTCACAGTGCACTAGGTCTCAATCAGGGAGAGTGATTACCCACGGGAGAGTTCTTTCCATACTCTGTAGTAGTCACCAGGTTGTTGTTTTTTTCCTCTGCCCTGTCAGAAGGCCCTCGCTGATTCCTCACGTGGCTGAAAGCATTGCCTCTTTCTTGAAGCTTCCTCTGCTGAACATGCAAGGTCATCACTCCTTTCCATATGCAGTAACAAGTATTGGCAAAGCCAGTAGGTCTCGCCTATGCAAAAGCTATTGGTGTTGCCAATATGTTTTAGCCATGTTATACACCAGGGTAGCTGCTGTTCAGCATAGCTAAAAGTTAGTGAGGTAAAGGAGAGTGGGTGGAGTGGCATAAAGTGGAGTGTTATGGCGTGGTGTACAGTTAAATGGAGTGTGATGGAGTGGCACAGAGTGGATTAGAGCAGAGTGGCATAGTGTTGTGGAATCGTATAGAGCCGAGTGGTGTGGAGGGTTTTGTGTAGAGTGACATAGAGTAGAGTAGATTGTCGTAGAGTGGAGTAGTGTAGGGGAGTAGAATGGTATAGTGTGGAGTAAAGTTTTAGAGTAGAATAGAGTAGTGTGTCATAGAATAGAGTGGAGTAAAGTGGCATAAAGGGATTTGTGTAGACTATTGTGTAGTGGCAAGAGTAGAGTGTTCTGGAGTGGCATGGAGTAGAGTTTAATGGAGTAGATCATCATGGAGTGGAGTATCGTAGAGAGTAGTGCCATTGAGTGGAGTAGAGTGGCTTAGAGTGAAGTGGCACAAAGCACAGTGGTGTAGAGTGCATTGGCATAGAGTGGTGTGAAGTGGTGCAGAGTAGAATGATTTAGAGTAGATTGAAATAGTGGAGTGGTGCGGGATAGTGTGCAGAGGTGTAGAGTATGTGACGTAGAGTAGAGCGGTGTAGAGTGCAGTTGCATGTACTGCAGAAGTGTAGAATAGATTAGAGTGAAGTGATGCAGTGTGTCGTGGCATAGAGTGCAGTAGTCAGAGTTGAGTGGTGCAGTGGCGCAGAATAGAGTGGCGTAGAGTGCAATGGTGAAGAGTGGAGTTATTATTATTATTATTAATGAATATTTATAGAGCGCCTGGCTACCCTTAGGCATCCCTGCGCTATCATTGACAAGCAAAGCAAAAAGGATGAACTGATTACGGCAGACTCTGGAAGAGCCAGATCTTCAGCTGCCTCGGGAATGAGAGATGGTGAATGGTTGAGCGCAGCTGGACGGGGAGAGTGTTCCATAGTTTGGCAGCGTTGTGGGAAAAAGTGCGACTGCCTGATCGTGCTCTCTTAATTTTTGGTACCACTACCAGAAACTGGCTGGCTGACCGGAGACATCTTGTGGGGTGGTAAAAGGCCATAAGAGTGGTTTATCTTAGGACCTGTCCCCCAAAGCGTTTTATGAGCTATAGACAATGCTTTGAACTTAATCCGTTCACTTCTTGGCAGCCAGTGGAGTTTTTTTTAGAACCGGCTTGACTGATTGCGGGTAGGGAGTGTGATAAAGCAGCCTAGCTGCACAATTCTGTACTACCTGCAATTTCCTTATAGTGGCCTTTGTGGTGCCTAGGTAGAGGGAATTCCCGTAATCTAGCCGCGAGAGCACCAATACCTGGACTATCACTCTTCGTGCCGGAACCGGGAGCAGTGGGAGAATTTTTCGCAGCATTCTAATAATGTCAAAGCATGATGCAGCTAACTTGATTGCTTGGCTATTAAAATTGAGAGATTTATCTAGCCAGACTCCCAAACTTTTGATCTGACCTTTGGGGGTTGGCGGTAGACCAAGACATTTAGGCCAGCTTAGGCCCACTAATTCAGCTGAAGCGCACGGGTAGTTACCTAGGATAATTAACTCAGTCTTGTCTCCATTGAGCTTGAGACAAGACTGGTCCATCCACGTGGCCACCGCTTCCATACAGGATTCAAGATTAATTGGTGTGTTCTTTGGGTGCTTTAATGCTACTACCAATTGCGTGTCATCCGCATAGGTAATAATTTGAATCCCATATGGTAGGACTAGCTCGGCCAGTGGTTTGAGATAAATATTAAATAGGGTGGGACTCAATGATGAGAGTCCACTGACTCAGAGTTCACTGGCAGGGAGTGCAGTCACGCAAGGTAAAGTTGCGCAGAGAGCAGTGGTGTAGAGTGGTGCAGAGAGCAGTAGCATTAGAGTACAACGGTGCAGAGTAGAATAGAGTGGCGTAGATTGTAGTGACAGAGTGCAATGGTGTAGAGTGACACAGGCGTTCAGTGGTGAAGAGTGCAGTCTTTCAGAGTTCCGTTGCGCAGAGAGCAGTGACGTAGAGCACAGTGGTGCAGAGTAGAATAGCGTGGCTTAGTGTGCAGTGGTATAAAGCATTGTAGAGTATAATGGGATAGAGTGCAGTGGTGCAGAGTAGCTGGTGTAGAGTGCATTTGTTTTGAGTAAAGTGGCATTGAGTGCAGGGTTTTGAGTAGTGGCGTAGAAGGCAGTGGTGTAGAGTAGCATAGAGTGGTGCAGCGTTAAGTGCAGTAGCATAGAGTTCACTGTCGTAGAGTGCAGTGTTGCAGAGTAGACTGTCGTAGAGTGCAGTGGTGTATAGTAGAGTGGCATAGAGTGCAGTGGTGCAGAGTAGAGAAGGATGCAGTGATGCAGAGTAGATTGCCGTAGTGTGTTGATTTTGAGTAAAAGTGGTGTAGAGTGCATTGGCGTAGAGTGCAGTTGCACAGAGTGGATTGATGCTGAGTGCAATGGCATAGAGTAGTTTGTTTCAGTGTAGATTGGAGCGGTACACGGTAGAGTACTGAGGCGTAGAGTGCAGAGTAGTTTAGAGTGGCGTACTTTATTGGCATAGCATGCACTGGTGTTTAGTGGTACAGAGTAGAGGGTAGTGGCATAGAGAGCAGTGTTGCAGAGTCGAGTGGCATACAGTGGCGTGGTTTAGAGTGCACTGCCGAGTAGTGTGTGGTAGAGTGGTGTAGAGTAGAGGCGTGAAGTGGAGTGTGGCACAAGGTAGAGTGGAGTAGAGTGGAATATGTATGGTGTGGTAGCACACTGCCATTACAGAAAACACATCTTCAAATTAAATGGCCATTGCATGTGCACAGACATACAATTTTACCGATAAGTATACAGCACACAAACGATAATGTGTGGAAATGTCATCACGTAGTGTATCATATTGAATTGTTTTGATTGTATTAAAATATTTTTTTTAACCACACTGCAGAATTATCAGAAAATGTGCTTCATTTGTGCTTTCTAATTCTGATATATTCTGAAATATATGCACAGTTCGTTTAAAGACATTTAAATGTTGAGTGCTAGAAAAAAATAGTTCGTACATCCCTCCTCAAGCTTGTCTAGATAAGAGCGAACATGATGTAAGCAAACCAGACAGCTGTGCTGGTAGGCTTCGACCTAAAAAGGGGGATGTAGTGCAGGAGAAATGTAGTTGACGGCAGAGCCGGAGTGTTGCGATGGTGGGACCTACTCCATTACACTCCTTGCCACGCCCTGAGCTAACAGAAATCTTCTTGTTTAAGGCATTATGTGCAAGGTTAATTAACCAATATCTAGTGGAAATTGTAATGTGTGGTAGACGGGATCTTAGACAATTGTTGTAGACGCAATATTTACTTTGCAGGCATCAAGTTGGGCACTCAGTTTTGCCGATGATATGCAGGCAGTGGCTTTTAAGGATTGAGTTTGGATAATACATTATAGATATTTGACGAGAACAGCAATCCTATAGAATTGATGCTGGTTTCTTTAATTTTAATAGTGGTAGCTAGGAACACTTATGGGGCGCTCAGGGAGGGCAGATTCAAGCGCATGAGAGCGAGACCTGGGAATATAACAGAACAGCCTAGATTGAAAAAGAATGTCAACGTGGTCCACGTTTGAATAGGAACTGATGAGGTAAAGAAAATCGAGGGGAGCAAACCTACAAATCTATAACTAACCTATGTTTCTTACAGATATATTGTTACCGAAGGTAAGTAACTTGTTCGACTAGATATATTTTGGGCGACCTTTTATATCTACCTGACCGCAGGCCTCACTGGATGGGGAACATGATGGATTGAAGGCAGGGATACTTTGTGGGGCCGCGAGGGTGTTGACATTTGTTGGAGGGAGATTCAGAGGAAAGGGAACTTTTCTCTGCCTTGTCCTGGAACCTAATAAAGAAACATTTATTGAAAAAAGGAGAGAACAGTTCCCGGGAAGTTCTGTGTTTTCGTTTTGCATTTACACAAATTAGACATGCAGGTTTAGGCTCTGTAGAATTTAATTTTATGGAAAAAAATAATTTAATTAAAAAGTGAAAGCCATGCAAGCGTTTTGAAGGTGAACAGGAAATAATATTTAATATCTGGACAGTGAGCCACCCAGTAAGTCAGCCAGTTAAGGAGCACAGTGATGTGGAGCCGGTATATTGTAATGCTCAAACTGGTTACGCATTCAATTGTAGATTGCGATATTGAGTGAGCTAAAAAATACACTGTTCCCTCAGAAGGCTACTAAGAGAATAAAAGCTTTATGGATGAAGAAACATTTTCTGCTTTATGTATAATTTTATAAAGTTTATGCATGTCATATTCTTAGCAATGTGTGCCTTGGAGTTTATACAGAGCAGAATCCCTGTCTGTCTACTAGCCTGTATTAAATACACAATCAGAATATTTTGTTAAGGGGAATCTTTAGTGAATAGCTTAATTTACTAAAAGACTGCCTTTTGAATCCCTTTGCCTTGTCCAAAGAGAGGCACAACCACCTGTAACTTTTAGGATGAGCATATTTACAAAGATTTTTCCTTGGCCATTGAACATGGAAATGAAAAACGGAAACATTTTCAACAGCAATTTGGTTTCGTGCAACTGCATAATCCAAGTCAGAAAGTACACCATAGGTCCCTCAAAGAAATGCTGAAGGAGAGCTATTGGTTATTATAAAACGGCTTACACAGTAAAAATGAACTTGCATATTATCATTCTCTGTGGCGCATACACTGATGGGACTAGTAACTGTGTGGCACGGACTAGTCATCATACACGTTTCTTTTGCAAGAACTTTGGTCCTGTATTCCACCCTTATTAAATCTAGCTTCGTTGAGCACAGAAAGGGTAAAGCCAAAGGTGGCACAGTACCAAAATATAGAGTAGGGTCAGGTTAAAAAAAAGTACCGCATCGTCACAGGAAGCCAGCATGAGTCAATTATTTTGTCAGAACTGAGATGCAGCGGGTAAAGTAAAAGCCTGGATCGCCCCTTTATGTGTGAAATTCAGCTCTAAACCACTGATGCATCGGATGTGGAATCAACCTAGCATTGGAATCAATCATCTCTTAAGTATACAGAGGCATGTGCCGCTCCATTCCACCCCATTAACAAGCACAGCATTCAGGACTGATATTGTTTTAAGAATAGGGGGAACACACACATAATAACAAGTAAAATCCAGGTTCTAAGCATCAATTTGTTTATTTTGGTCGTGTGAGATCCAGGTGGACTTTTTAATATCATAAGGTCTTGACTGCAAATACATCCTATAATATAAGGGAGTGTGTCAACCCTTTAGAAAAGCAGTGTTCTATATCTTACCACCTGGTCCTCAAAAATACAACACTTTTTTTGTTGTTGCCGTTTTCCGACTTGAAACCGCAGAGTATGATTTGCTCCTTATTACAGTTGTTAAGAGGGGAGGCATGTCATGACCACACTGGAGGCTTCTCATCTCGTGAATCATGACACTTCCCAAAATAAAAAAGTAGCATATTATAATATGGCCATATCTCTCTCTGTCTCTATTTATCTCTCTCTCTCTTTATAGAGAGATAGATTATAGAGAGATAGATTATAGAGAGATAGATTATAGAGAGATAGATTATAGAGAGATAGATTATAGAGAGATAGATTATAGAGAGATAGATTATAGAGAGATAGATTATAGAGAGATAGATTATAGAGAGATAGATTATAGAGAGATAGATTATAGAGAGATAGATTATAGAGAGATGGATTGCGAGATGGATTGCGAGATGGATTGCGAGATGGATTGCGAGATGGATTGCGAGATGGATTGCTAGATGGATTGCTAGATGGATTGCTAGATGGATTGCTAGATGGATTGCTAGATGGATTGCTAGATGGATTGCTAGATGGATTGCTAGATGGATTGCTAGATGGATTGCTAGATGGATTGCTAGATGGATAGCTAGATGGATAGCTAGATGGATAGCTAGATGGATAGACAGATGCAATGGCAACTCTAGTTACTTTGAGGTCAGAGTTTACATTGAGAATACTTTTTTTATTTTGCTGATATCTTTGGTGCTGTTTTAAATGTTCAGAAAATTTTCTAGATTAGATCCTGCATTGTAAGTTTCATGCCGATCTGTGCTGGTTGGTGAGGCATATAATATCTAAAAATGTTTCAAAATCAGAAATACATTTAAAATCTGAGCGTACAAAGTCCCATATTTACCACAGCCTATTCCTGTAAAACAGACCAGAATTTGTCCTTAATACCATATTTTGGAATAGAGGTGGCCTCACTTGGGGTGCTTCAAAGGGTATCTAAACCCAGCTGATGCAATTGTGTATGTAAATATTTCAACCATGATGTATTCGCATGACTCAAGACTTTTTCTCTTTTAGTGCATTTATCTATATGACCAATTTCTCCATTTGCCACGGTCTTTTCCAGTAAAGGACTGCTCCTAAATTAGCCCGATGAGAGACTGACTTAATCCCCCTTATTCATATATAGTGGTAATATTGGAGTACTAGGTCGCATGTTGATCAATGACCTCAATAACTTCCTTTCATTTAATGCGAGTCCTTATGCCTTTTGATAGCCCCACACCTAAGCACCATAGAGGGCTGCTCCCACTTATTGTGTTATAAATCTGTAATACAGGTGAGACAGCCCTGCCCAGTGATGATCTATGGACTCTTAAGATCTTAATATATCTGAATTATAGTGTGACGTTTTTAGAGTACATTTGTTGATCTGTGTTTCCATAACAATTTAGTAGTCAGTTTCACACCCAAATAATCAAAGGCCTTCATTCTCTCTAAATTCACCCCATCCAGGTTGGGAGTGCCTGGATAACTTCTATGGGGGTTGAAAGCCATATATTTTGTTTTTGCAGTTTTTACCTCCAGTCCCCTCTGCAGAAAACTCCAAAGCAATCCACCAGATTCTGTGGACCCCCTAAACGTCTTGGTCAATAACTTGTCATCTGCAAACAGAAGGGCTGGTACTGCTTTCTGGCACAGCTTTGGTGAATAGCTGCAGGAAGAACTCCAGAAATCCACTGCTCCATTAATATACAATGAAAACAAAGTTGAGACACAGACGCAACCCTGCCACATCCACTTCCCAATTGGTATTTGTTCAGCTAACTCTCCCTTAGGGACCCATCTTACTTTTGCATAGGAATTGGAGTGATACGTTATTAGAATCGCCTACAATTTTTCCTATCTATATTTAAGAACTACGACAAAAACACAAACGTCCCTATATTCTAATATAAAGAGGACAAATGCCTCACCTGGACCAAGTGTCTATTCTGATGTATACCTATATAGCATAGATAAAGCTATTATCTTAAAAAGACAAATGTCTTGCTGAAAATCGAATATCCATCTACACCTCTATATCATATAATATAAAATATGTACGTACAAGAATTTTCTTAATTTAAAACACAATGTTAAAAAAAATTATTACAAATAATTTATCACATGTTCATAAAATAAATCCATTCATATTCCTCCCAATATAGGTTACAATCTAGTTTCATTACACATATAGATAAAAACTCTAACTCTGACTGTTTTTAGAGTTTTTATCTATATGTGTAATGAGACTAGATTGTAACCTATATTGGGAGGAATATGAATGGATTTATTTGATGAATATGTGATAAATTATTTTTAATATTTTTTTTTAACATGTGTTTTAAATTAAGAAATTCTTGTGCGGTACATATTTTATATTATATGATATAGGGGTGTAGATGGATATTCGATTTTCAGCAAGACATTTGTCTTTTTAAGATAATAGCTTTATCTATGCTATATAGGTATACATCCAAATAGACACTTGGTCCAGGGTGAGGCATTTGTCCTCTTTTATATTAGAATATAGGGACGTTTGTGTTTTTGTCGTATTCGTACCCCGTCCCTTTGCTTGGCATTGGGGTGACTCCCTCCTTTTTTAATATATTTAAGAACTAACCACAACTTGGATCTTGGCACCAGGTTGAATGCCGAACTTCTATCTACAGACACTACATATTGGTGACCACTTCTCAAGGCAATAGCTTAGCCTTAAAACCTGATTGATTGTGATGGCCCTTCTTCTAAAGCCAGCTTGAAGATGGGAGAGAACATCATTTTCTAACACCAAGTTCTGAAGCTTCTCTAAAATCTGCCTGCAGAAAATGTTTTGCATACTGTCGATCAGACCTATGGGTCTGTAATTACACACACTCCCTAGATCCCTTTTGTAAATAGGGATGATCTAGGCCCCCACCCATGAAGGTGGTAAGTCTAAGCCAGCCAAGATAGCATTTGAAATTGCATTAATAAAGGAGCCCCAAATCACTGGTTTGGATAAAAATAGGTTGCCTTGTATTGTAGCGGGGCTTGAAGCCTTATTTGGAAAAGTAGCTTGTATTGCATGTAATGTCTCTGCAAGTGTTACTGTCAAAGGTTCTATTTCATTAGCAGGGATCAAAGCAGCAGCTGCCCAGCATCATCACACCAAACTATGTTGGATGAGTAAAGGCTGTTAAAATGCTCTATCCACATTTTGGGTTGAATAAAATACTCCACAGTAGGCTGAATGTGGCATCTCACGTTCTACAACAGCCTGTTGTCCCCTCTGCTCGCTGCTTCAGTGAGGTCAACCCAGTTTTATCCTCTCTCTCCTTTTTGGCTTGAGAGAGTCTTATATGCTTGTCGAGCTACCCTTGTGCCTTCACTGTCATGCAACCTAATGGCAGCTATTAATTCTTCTTTCGCCCCTTGCACTCCATATTGAACCATTTTATTTTATTAAACCTTAGAGGTTTGCTCCGCTCCGCTATTTTACTATTCTGCTATTTGCACATTGCTTTGCTGGTTTTTATACAGAGATTTTATTGCACACTGCTTTTTAAAAAGATATTTGTTGTTGAATTTGAACCTGTTAGGGCACCTGATACGGGACGGGGGGCACTTTCAGTGATTCTGCCATACTGAGTGACAGAGGCGCCATTTTCCCCTCAGTGCGCTCTCTAGTTGTTGGGGCGGCTGACGTATAAAAATGCGTGCTGCGCGGAGGCAGGAGCCTTAGAGGTTTGCTCCGCTCCGCTATTTTACTATTCTGCTATTTGCACATTGCTTTGCTGGTTTTTATACAGAGATTTTATTGCACACTGCTTTTTAAAAAGATATTTGTTGTTGAATTTGAACCTGTTAGGGCACCTGATACGGGACGGGGGGCACTTTCAGTGATTCTGCCATACCGAGTGACAGAGGCGCCATTTTCCCCTCAGTGCGCTCTCTAGTTGTTGGGGCGGCTGACGTATAAAATGCGGGCTGCGCGGAGGCAGGAGCCTTAGAGGTTTGCTCCGCTCCGCTATTTTACTATTCTGCTATTTGCACATTGCTTTGCTGGTTTTTATACAGAGATTTTATTGCACACTGCTTTTTAAAAAGATATTTGTTGTTGAATTTGAACCTGTTAGGGCACCTGATACGGGACGGGGGGCACTTTCAGTGATTCTGCCATACCGAGTGACAGAGGCGCCATTTTCCCCTCAGTGCGCTCTCTAGTTGTTGGGGCGGCTGACGTATAAAAATGCGTGCTGCGCGGAGGCGCAGCGGACGCGCGCAGCGGGCGCGCCGCTGGCGCGCCGAAGGCGCGCCTAAGGCAAGCCCGTCTGCGCCCGTCAGCGGTTCGGAAGTGGCCAGGGCCAGATATGCTGCCGGTTTTGATCTTCAGCGTCAGCCTCCGTTAAAGTATAGTCGCGATAAGTTGCTGTTGCTTCGGCCCTGCCTTTGTCAACCACCCGTTAGGTGGGATGTTCTTTCTCAATTCTCGAAGGTCTGCCAGCAATGCAGTTACAGCTCAGCTACCTGGCAATATTTAAAGGCCGCGCACAACGATGATGGGAAGAAGAACCATATTAGAGCAGCTTTGATAAACACTCGCTCTTTGAGCAAACACCACCAGGATATTTTTGACCTGCTCTCAGATGGCCGTTTAGATCTTCTTTTTATCACCGAGACATGGCTGAATGAATCCTCGAACCCGGTAGTGCAGATGTCTATCCCAGAGGGATTTAAGATTTCTCGCGCTGATCGTCAGACGGGTAGAGGGGGTGGTGTTGCAGTGGTTTACAGGGATATGTGGATGTTTAATCGGGAGAAGAGCGTTCTGTTGGGGGAGGGCGAATTCCTTGACTTCAGTATTAATATCTCTCCTCGGTCCACATTAGGGGAACCTTGGTTTATAGACCTCCTGGGCCAACAGGGCCCTTTCTTAAAGCCTTAGAAGATGTTATCATTCCCCGGGCCTTGAGGTTTGCCCAATATCTCTTTCTGGGAGACCTCAATCTCCATTTGGATCAGATGGATGTAGGAACTACCCAGGAATTCTTGGATTCCCTAGATCTTGCTCAGCTCACCCAGTGGGTTAGTTCTCCCACCCACTGTGGGGGCCATATCCTTGACCCCATCTGTTCCAATTTTCCTATGGTAGTTGAAGATCCGCTCCCCGTGTCCTGGTCGGACCATTTTTTAGTTCTCTTCTCCTGGCCCATTGAGGGTAACCGCTGGATACCACAGGCTAGTGCCAGTCCGGCCGCTGCTAAAGTAGATCCCATAGCCTTCAGCCAAGCTTTGGAGAAGTTTAGACCAGCTCTCCCTTCCAACTTGGAGGGCGCCTGGCCTGCTTTACTAGATGGATTATGTTGGCGATGGACAGTCTTTCACCTACGTCAAGCCGCAGGCGGGTCAGGGAGTCACCGTCTAAACCATGGTTCTCAGCCGAACTGAAAGTTCTTAAGCAGCAATGTAAGAAACTGGAACGCCGCTGGCGGAAGGACTATTGCTCATCAGCAAAGATTATGCTCAGAGAAGCCCAGAAAATGTATTATATTGCTATTAGTAAGGCTAAGGGTCTCTATTACGCGGACCGGATAGAGTCTGCTAATAGCAACTCTAGGGAATTTTCTCTATTGTACAGAGCTTTATGGTGCCGAGGGCTGAGACAACAAGGCTCCCTGCCTCTGATACATGGTGTGATAAACTTTCTAATTTCTTTATTGATAAGATTCATTCAATACAGAGAACATTTAGAGATCAAAGTCCACCTCAGGCAGGGGGTGCCCCCGGCTGCTCCTTCTGAGCCATCTTTCATGCTGGAGGCTTTTACACCTATTGACCTATCGGAATCACTTAAAATTTTGAAAGCTATGAAATCTGGCTCTCCATCGGATCCTTGTAAGGCGAGACTCCTGGCCTCTGTGGCTGAAACAGTTAATATAGAAGTTAATACGCTTATTAGACTCTCCTTTCAGGAGGCGCTGGTTCCAACAGTGTGGAAGCAAGCTAAAATCCTGCCACTTCTAAAGAAACCTTCACTAAACCCTCAGGACCCAGGGAGCTATCGCCCCATCTCCCTTCTTCCCACTGTTTCTAAAATCTGTGAGAAGGCAGTCAATAAACAGCTCACTGATTTTATTGAAGGGTCAGGTCTACTCCATCCAGCTCAATCAGGTTTTAGAGCAGTATATAGCACTGAGTCGGCCCTGGTTGAAGTATCAGAAGCAATCCGAGGCTGTCTGGATGCCGGTGGAAGTGCTGCCTTGATATTGTTGGATTTATCGGCAGCATTCGATACTGTTCCCCACTCGTTGCTTCTGTCTCGTTTGATGGAAATAGGTGTCACGGGATCAGCCTGGAGGTGGCTAAAATCTTTTCTTGAGGGGCGTACGCAACAGATTTGGATCCCCCATTCTCTTCCACGCCTCAAGGTGTTACCACAGGAGTGCCGCAAGGGTCCTCTTTGAGTCCCCTTCTCTTCAACATCTACGTCACTCCTCTGGTACAATTAGCGGAGGAGCTAGGAGCCAAAATCGTGGCATACGCCGATGATACTCAACTACTGTTTACCTGGGGTAAATTGGAGTGTGATACCCTGAAGGTTAAGAAATGTCTGACAGCTGTCTTACAGTGGCTCTCAGCGGCACAGCTTAAATGCAACGAAGAAAAATCGGAGATTCTTCTCTACGGCAACTTTCCCACACGGTTCAGAGAGACTCTCTGGCCGGCTGGCTTTCCGCTACCATCCTCTTCTGGCCAACCTGTTAAGAATCTGGGCGTGTGGTTTGACGAAAATTTGTCTTTCTCGTATCACATCAAAAAATTGGCCGGGAGCTGTTTTGGGATATTAAAGTCACTCAGGAAATTTCTCCCCTTGCTCCCTAGGGATGCAAGGGAAACAGTGGCCAGGGCGTTGATTTTGTCCCGCCTTGATTACGCCAATGCCTTGTACATTGGTCTACCGGATTATTCTCTTAATAAACTGCAGGTCGTCCAGAATGCAGCAGCCAGGCTTTTATTTAACATTCCTATCAGAAGCAGCGTTAGACAACACCTGCGCACCTTGCACTGGCTGCCGGTCACTAAGCGTGTCAAGTTCAAAGCCCTTGTGGTTGCCCATCGTGCTCTTCACGGATTAGGGCCAGCTTACCTAAGGAAGCGCTTTGAGTTCTATACCCCTACCAGAGATCTGAGGTCAGCTTCTCAGCATCTTGCCCGGTTACCTCGTGTCCGCCGTCAAAGAATGGGGGCAGATCTCTTGCATTTCGGGCAGCTACCGCCTGGAATTTGTTGCCCTTCTCGCTGCGTAACACCCATGATCTTAGTCTTTTTAAAAAACAGCTCAAAACACTTCTGTTTTAACCTGCGATTCTCTTTCTAGCTGCACCTCAAGGCTCGCGCCGGGACACTCCTGGGAGTATCTGAGCGCGTTATAAACCTCATTAACATAACATATTTTGAATGGTGCGAGCTGATTTTATTTTCTCCTAAAATAGTTCTTCAGGGATTTGAATAGTTCAACATGAAGGCTCACCACTGTGCCCAGTTTTTCAGGGACGCTGGATAGATTAGATAAGGGATCTAAACCATAAGCCACTTCTCCATACATTTTAGATAATGGCTTCGGCTGATGCACGAAAGACTCCCACTTTACATAAAATCTATTGTTTGTAACTCCCAGTTCCGTCCCAATTTCCTGGCACTGAAGCTCAGCCATTGACAGTAAAGTCGACCTCAAAGTCAGGTGGATGGCATTATGTTCACTGTTACACTCATAATAGTCATGTCAACCAGATTCCTACAGAGCCTTAGATCCTGAAGGATGTGGTCGATACAGCTAGTGCAATTGTGTCTGTTATAGGTCTGATGTCCCCGTCTGCCCCCATTGCATGCCGTAAGCCCTAGGGCCAATGTAAGAGAATTGAACTGTATAGCAGTAGCTGTTCAATGTTTAATAGGCGCTACCTGGAGTTCAGGTATTGCCCACAGCTCATCTTCGTCATTGGTCATAGAGGACCCTGATATATCAAGGGTCTCAAACGTTGTGTTAAAATCAGCTGCAAGTATAAGGGAAGTTCTTCCAACAATTTGATCAATTAAATGTTCTAAGTGATGTATTGTTTCAGGGCCACCCTCACTTCCTGCTGAATGGATATACACATTGTAGATGTTTAGAAGTTGTCTTGAATCTAAAGACAAATGCCTAGGATATCACAGGAGGTGGACCTTAAAGGTTTGGTTTTACAATTCAGCCCTATCTTAACTGATATCAGGCCACCGAAGGGATACCCAGCCCCCTTTACGGAGGCATCAATGTTTTAGTTTAAATACCCCGACCAGAATTGCTACTCACACACCACGTCTTTTGGAAGACATATATCATATTTGCTTATGAAGTTCCCCCAACCGAGATCCAGTAACTTGGAATGTAATCCAATATTCCAAGATATTCTATTTAAACAGTTGACATCAGTGTCCAACACAAATAAATGATGGTGTTGCTCTGTCAAATATATTTTTTTTAGCTTTATGCCCCTGGACAGGGCATTGACAATTAGCTAGTTCTAGATGTGAGCCAGTAAGAATAAGACAAAGAAATTCCCCTGTCACTATCCACTAAGGATGTCTTGGATCAGTCCAAACCAACTGAACTCAGTCATTCCACTCAAAACAGAATCCCCACCGCCTAACCACTGTCTACCAGAGGTCACAGGTGCTTTAGACAGTTACCACATTCTCCCCATCAAAGCTCATGATTGCTTGGATCATAGTCAACACAGTCTCCCCACAGGGATAATTATGTTTAAACTGTATCCCACTGTTCCCACGTCTGGAAGTTCGAAGATTTAACCCCACTGAACCGTCTACCAACTTCCCATCTAACAGTAGCTCAGTGGAGTCAAATTTGCTTCCATTAGGGGAGTGTTGTTTTGCACTAATTATATCCGAGCATAATATAGAGTAGCAGTGGCATATGCTCCAAATCCAATATTTCGACTTATTAACTAATGAGCTCTCATCTTCTCCTATCGATCAAGAACGTTTGGGGACATTACCAAAAACACTGACATACTCAGACTTGGTTTGGACACAGAACCTTTTGTCAATGCATCATACTTGTGGTGCCTGAGATGGTGGTCTTTACAATCATTTTATGTCCCTTATTAAGGAGTAGGAGTGACTATTTTGTTGGTCATATTGGGACCTCTGGCTATCAACATCTGAGATCTATTTGGATTAGGACATACTAAAGGAGCACAATTATACATAACATGCTGTGCTAAGCCTGGCTGTATTTGAGCATTCAGAGGTTGTATGTATTGGGGCTATTCAGGCCTTGGTATCATAGCTGTTGTCCAATCAGGCTTTAAGTGATCTTCAAACATCCTAGATGAACTACTTTTAGGTGAGTTGCCACTGCAACCTTTCCCCCATTCCACTAGCGGGGCAGCGTATGACTTATAACACCTGGCGGCTATTGTTATCCAGGACGACTACTGTTTGCCTTAGGACCTTAAACGCCTCCTTTAGCTCTTGTATGAGAACAACTAAGGCGCCATTCTAATAGAGTAAATCTGTTTTGACAAAGCACATTTACTTTGAGGGGGACTCTGGTGTCGGGGCTTCTGGATGCTCCCTGCCTCTACCCAAAGCATCTGGAGCGTTTGGGGTGTTCTTGGGGTTTGAGTATCTTGAGTAGGCGGGGGCTGCTCTTGTGTTTGTTTAAAATGTTTTTCAATAGAGGATTGTCATTTCCTTGATTGTTCCGAGTCTGTTTTCCCAGCGTTAATCAAGGTTTCAACCTCCTCTATCAAACCTTCAATTTCATCTAGCGTGCAATTATCTGTGCTTGGTTTGGCAGCTTTTTTCGATTTAGGCATCCCCTGCAGGAGCTCAACTGCTATCCTTTCACCCATTTAAAATACTAACAGCAAAGGTAGCAATCAATCTCACTACACAAGATCACTATAAGTCTTCACAATGCAAAGTCTGATGGCCTCAAAACAATAGACCCCCAACAAATGTTGGCCAAAACTCTTGTACTCCTCCATATATTTCCTACGCTCAGGTCTCTAAGATTAACCGAGGGAAAGGTCAGGAGTCATAATACAATATTCTCACCTCAAGGCAGTTAGTTCTGGATATGAAGGACAAAGGGGGGTGGCCAAGCCTAGCCTCTTCCAGGCACAGATGATCCTGCCCTTTCCCCGGACTTAACCCAGGCGCATCCGGTGCAGCAGGTGTTGATCATACGCTATTTTGGCCCTAGCGGCGTGCAGGGCCCTGCTCCGCCCCCTCTCCAGAGTGTGCTGCAGAGAATTATGGGGCCTGGTGTCCCCTCAACAAACAGCCTCCCACCCAGCAGGTATTGATGATGCACTTTATAGTAGTTGGTGGCATTCAGTGCCCTCCTCCTCCCCCTCTCCAGAGCATGCTGCGGATAATTGTGGGACTTGGAGTCCCCTCAATAAAGACAGCATATTGGATTAGTGTAATCCATTGACTAGTTTAACTTTAACAAAATACTTTGGGTGGCTTGAAAAGGTTAAAAAGTTAGAGGGCTGTTAGTTCATTAACTGACCTCAAATATGGGTTCAAGTGCCGTACATGGACCCTAATTTAAAAGAATATATTTGATTGGACTTTCTTCAGCATAGCCCATTTCAGGTGTGCAATATCTAGGCTAGGTTCGCAGACCTAAAGGTTAGAACTTACTAGCCGAATGAGACCATGTTCTCTCGTGGCTGCCTTTACAGGAGGTAAGACATTGCTTTCGTTCCTGAAATAAAAAAAGATCTAAAAGCCACATAAGGAGGCACAGGGGGCAGACCCTAACCCACAGGCCTGAGTAGGGGGAATCCCAAAGGGCACCAAACTACAATCCCCAAGCATCCCAACTTTAAAAGTAAAGACAAAATTTGGATTGATCCCATACTCCTCTGTTTCCTAATCCAGACAGGCACAGGCCTACTATGTTCGTGTTACAAAGTCAGTGGTCTTCGAACAGACTACAAATTGTGAAACTCATGGACCCATGTTGGACACCCTTAAGTCTGTTGTCTTTGTACCAATTATGGATGCCTTTTTGGGTGTGCTGCTAAGTCTGTGAACTTGAGACCGTTGTCCCAAAATGCACAGTAATGAGGTTTGGACTTTTGTGGCATCCACAGGCTTCCAATTGAGTCCACAGATTTCAGGTGTGTTTTAGAGCATTTTGAGCTATTCATTGTTTGAAAGTTATATCCTCTACCACATTAAAAATGTGCCTGTTCCTTTGCAACAGGAGGCATACTCTCCATTATGTGAGAAGCAGTGTATCTGCATTTCGATTCGAATACTTTATTTCGGTCTGTAGACCATAAAAGTGTAAGTGCAATAAAATCATACAGTACAATAGAACAATCATTATAAAAGTACACATTCAAATAATCAGCTTAACCCTGAGTTACGAATACTGTTAGTAAACCTTGACCCCATCAAATATCCGAAAAGGGACATACAAGATAATATGAGCCCTATTAAAATATGCTAAAAACATACAGTATAAAAAATAGGCATTGCCGAAGTACAAAATCAGATAACCCAATAAAGTCCATATTTACATATGCAATTGACCACCACCAACAATAAAACATCATACCCTCTAACGGCCCGGGCCAACCTACGATGTGAAAATAGCCCCTGTTAAAATATGCGCAAGTCTAGAATACGATGCTACCTCAAATATAAGATTAGCAAAAAAAATAAAATAATAATTGAGACATGGATGGTTTTTATACATTGGATTGGGTGATGTCCCATATAAGTAATGCGTCGACTAACGTCTAAAAATTGGAGCCCAAAAGCGATTTGCGCGCACACCAGATAGAAAATAGAAAGTGCGAAACAGCAAAAACAATTGGCTTTTGAGTGTTGTATTTCGGGACCCTTAATACATCTGCACAATGCTTGGTCCCCAGATTTCTGCACAATTGGATCAGCCATCTATGTCTGGCTTTTTTATAGCCAGGACAGAAGAATGTGTGAAGTTCTGTCTCCGCCTCATTGCTGCAGGCCGGGCACCCTAAACGAGAGGTGCCAGCCCATTTGTTAGAGAATGAGCGCAGAGGGAGAGTCCCATTTCTAAATTGAACATATAGTTTCCTTGCTAGTGCTGGTTGTATATCATCCAGGAAAGACTCAAGAATATAATGATCTTTGATTCTCATAACAGTAACTGTTAGAGAGCCTGATGCTGAGCTCTCCTGTAACTGAGCGAGTTTATCTTCCCTATAACACCTGGCCAGTTCATTCCTTGTGATTGTATAGCATGCTACCTCTGGGTTACTCCATAAACTCATTCTTCCTATACTACGGAGTGTATCCCTGATGTAAACAAACCACACTATTTTCCCAGCACCAGGTAGGCCCATTACCCCCTTTAGCTCCGACCTGTATGCAGCCAATTCCGGGGTCACCCATGTGCAACGCCAAAAGATTAACGTCTGAGACCTATTTCTTCAGCGATAGGACACACTCCTAGGACCAAACGCAGAGGAACAGGTGGAGTACTAGGAGGGAGCCCAAATAGCTGCCTAAAGAAGTTGTTCTCCAACTTAGTAATATTCTTTAAAGGACAGTGCCCCCCCAGAGTTCAGCCCCATACATTGCGGCACCCCTAGTTTGCACTTTATGGATCTCGGCTATTGGGCCAACAGGATTGTGGAAAGAATTCCTGAATAACTTGGCCAACCCCCTGTGGTCTGTGCTAACTTAAGGCTTGTTTTGTCTATTTTTGGTCCCCAGTCCATTTTTTCTGTTAAGGTGACACCCATATATTCAAATACTGATACCTTCTCGAGCGGGATCCCATTCAGACAGGGATTAGTATGTGTCGTATTTACTGGATTGAAAACCATATATTTGGTCTTCTGAACGTTGATCTCCAGCCCCCTATGTTTACAGAAAGCATCAAAGCAAACAAGTATCCTCTGAATGCCCATTGGTGACTTGGAGAGCAGGAGGGTATTATCGGCAAACATCATTGCCGATATTTTGCTGTGCGCTATCTTCGGGGCATCGATGTCCCTCTCCTCATTTAATATGCCAACCAATGCATTAATGTATAGACAGAACAAGGTAGGGGCTAGCACACATCCCTGTCTGACTCCTCTATTAACTACTAGAGGTGAGGTAAGATCACCATGTTTCCCATACCTGATTAGGGCATAATTGCCTTCATGCAAACTCCTAAGCATGTGCCAGAGATGAATAGGGACCCCGAAATCACTTAATACAGACCATAATTTGTCCCTGGGTACCAGGTCAAATGCGGTTTTTAAATCTGTTAGAAATGGGGGTCTCTAGTTGGCAAGGGTTTGCACCTTTGTCCAAATAGGGACCCTTCTTCCTAGTCAGGATAAGGGAGTTACACTCCTAAAATAACCCCTGCTCACCCCCTTGGTAGCTTGGCACGAGCAGTCAGGTTTATCTTAGAGGCAGTGTGTAAAGCATTTGCACATAACCCACATTAATACAATGTAAGCACTACAAAAGGACACCACATCAGTTTAGAAAAATATCCTATATTTTTATATACTTAAGACAAGACCAAAAACGATAAAAATCCACAATACAGTACTTAAAAATCTTCAGTTATCAAAATATGCTTGAAAAACAGTTCCTTGATGTCGATAGCTCCGTCCGGGGCTATCACGGCATCGTGAACAAACAAGTCCAAACAGTTCTGGCTGACCACGGCGTCGCGGGCCAGCTACGGTGTCGGGAAGTCCCGCAAACAGTACCTTTTAGAAATGCAGGGCGTCGCCGACCTCTCGTTGAGCTTCCGAAAGCACAGCGTCCGCAGGTGTCGGTTCCGGAGGTCGGTGCAGGAGTCGTCGGGGCCCTCGAAGTCACACGCGTTGCAGATCGAACTCCTCTCTGTTGAAGTCAGGAGCGCAGGCGTCGGGTGCTGCGGTGCGAAGTGCAGCGGTGCGGCGTGCGGAGCCCTCCGGTCGCGGTGCGACCAGCGGATCGGTGTCGGCATCAGATGGCGTCGTCGGTGAGACCAGGGTCGCGGTGCTAAGTGAATGTGGTGCTCGTCGCGGTGCTGGCAGGTCGCGGTGCAAGCAGCAGCAGCGTCGTTGCTGAAGCGCTGTCGTCGGCTGATGAACTGGAGTCGATGGCGCCGGCAGGCCAAGGCTGCGGTGCGGGATGAGGGCGGTGCGTCGTGTAACTTTACGAGCGGTGCCCTCAAACCACGGTGCAAGCAGCGGCGTGGAGCGGCGGCGTCTGGGATACCAAGGCGTTGTCGTGAGGCGGTGCGAAGTGCGGTGCCCACAGGTCGCGGTGCGAGCAGCGGCTCGATGGCGGCATCAGCAGGCGTCGGTGAGACCAGGGTCGCGTTGCGGTGGTGCCCTCTGCGGTGCCGTCAGGACACGGAGTCGGCAGCGGCGTCGTCGACGTAGTCGGGTTGCTTTTTCTTCTGTTGCAGCACAAAACACACAGTCCCCAGTGCTGAGGGCAGAAGAGCTTGAAGTCTTTGTTGTGCCTGAGACTTCTTGAACAGGGGGCAAGCTCTACCTCAAGCCCTTGGAGAAACTCACAAAAGTAGATTGCAGAAAGTTCAGTCCAGTCCTTTCACTGCCCAAGACGGAAGCAGCCACTGCAGGCCAACACAGCAAAGCACCCAGCAAAGTGGTAGTCCCTCCTCACAGCTTCTCCAGCTCTTCTTCTTGGCAGTCTTCTTGATACAAAAGAGTTCTAAAATTCAGGGGTCTGGGCCCCAATATTTATATCCCAAAATCCTTTGATCTCTTAGGCAGAGAGTGTCTGTGCCCAGTCAGAACCAGTTCTGCCTTCTCTGGTGTGACTTCCTGGCAGGAGGTGGAGACGGCATTGTCAAAGGCAGACCAGGCCCTTTGAGGTGCAAGGAAATCTCCTCTCCCTTCCCCAATTGCAGCCCAGGTCTATTCAGCCCTTTCCTGACCCACCTAGACTATCTGGAGCCACTCCTGCTCCCCAGCCTTCTGTCATCCAAAACCCAGACAGGCAATCCACATTCCAGCAGAGGCACACAGGATGACTGAGCAAGAAAATACCTACTTTCTAAAAGTGGTATTTTCAAACACAGAATGTAAAAATCACCTTCACTAAAAGATGCATATTTAGATTCTGAGTTCAGGCATACTAAAGTTTATTTTCCTACCTAGTTTCCAGGGCCAGTTATGTTTATAAGATGTTATAAACAAACTTCCCATTCTGTCCTATGGGGAACAGGTAGCCTTGCAATAGTGAAAAACGAAATTGGCAGTAATTCACCATCAGGACATGCCACACACACCAGGGCATGTCCTACCTTTCACATACACTGCACCCTGCCCACAGGGGTACCTTGGGCCTACCTTAGGGGTGGCTGACATGTAAGAAAAGGGAAGGTTAGGGACTGGCAAGTGTGTGCACTGGCCAAGTCGACATGGCAGTTGCAAACTGCGCGCAGACTCTGCAATGGCAGGTCTGAGTTACCTTTTCAGGGCTACTCACGTGGGTGGCACAATCAGTGCTGCAGGCCCACTAGTAGCATTTGATTTACAGGCCCTGGCACACTCAGTGCACTTTAGTAGGGACTAACAAGTAAATCAAATATCCATTCATGGAAACACCAATCCATAACACATTTTACCACAGGAGCACTTGCACTTTACCACTGATCAGCAGTGAGAAAAGTGCGCAGAAACACTAAGCCAGCACAAACCGAGTCAAAACCGGGAGGTCAGAAAGCAAAAACTCAGGGGAAACACGCCAAAAGATGCCAAGTCTAACAAAATCAATAAATATTAGATAAAGACCGCCACCCTCTATGGACACCGTTTAAATATTTGATCAATGGTGGAGGTGTTTTTCCTAAAACCAGCTTGGAATGGACTCAGGATATTATGTTCATCCATTCAGTCCTGAAGACGTGCAAACAGTACCCGGGCAAAGATTTTCTGAGTTCCATCAATTAAGCTAATAGGTCTAAAATTAACAGGCAAAAGAGGTGAACCATCATTAATCAGTTTACACGTAAGTACCGCAATCAGCAACTGAAATGTGCAGCTGTGCAGCAACACATATGGCAGCCATTTTAGTAACTTTTAGTAACTTTTGAGCTTGAAACTGTTTTTTTTTTTTTGTTAATCTGCAAACTATGCAGAAGATGATAGATTGTGAAAAGAGCGCAAATCAATATTTGTGCCGGAAAAGTGCTTGGCATTGGAATCACATAATTACAGTTGCTCATAAATCTGGGTAAATGTAGAGTCGCGCTTTGCACAGTTTATGGTGGGGGGGGGGGGGGGCTTTTAGATGGCTCCAGACTTGTGATCCCTTGTTATTTATGTATTGGTTTTGTTTCCCTTTTGATATTGTGTTCTCATGTATTTGTTTGTAGAGCAAAAATTGACTCCGATTATGTGATAGCTCCACAAACGTGCATTGGTTCTGATTTGATGTAATACAACTGCTTTAGGGTATACGTCATTAGACATAAATGTCCTTGAGAGAGGCATTACATAGAGAAGAATGCACGCATCTCCTCAGATGCACGTAATACTTTAAATTAGGACCACTGTTTCCCCCAACTTTTTTTTTGAACATTTACAAGCAAAGTCCCTATGCACAGCTTTGTTGCAGCACAGTTCATCTGTGAGCATTGCTGTATTAGTGGTCGAAAGGTCAACATTATCTTGGAATCTTAAAGTAATGTGTTTAAAAGGCAGCTTACGTGTTGTGCGTCAATGTGTTTTGGATAACTGTGCACTTTTAAAAGAACCTCTATCTGGACAAGGGGACATTTCATTTAAAATGTATCTTGGGGGCACCAGGACATTTTAGTGTGCGGTTGTAGAGTAGCCACGGGTCCTTTACAGAAAATGCAGCACTTTTATTTTCAACCGGGGAGAGGATGTGGCCTAACGGCTAAAGCGGTCGACCTCGAAGCTGGGGAAGCCTCGGCAGTTCGAGTCTCGGCAGGGACGCTCAACATCCTGTGATTCTGGGCAAATCCCTTAATCTCCCCATGCCGCACAAAAAGTGAATGTGTCCGTCTGTAACGCATCTGGTGCTCATTGTAAAGCACTCTGATACTTTCGGGTCTAGTTCGCGCTATATATAACCAAACAAAAAAACATACATTTTAAATGCCTCAATAGCATCCAATGAATCCTGATCATCCATCTAGTTCCTTCTGCTACTCCAATTTCCTGCAGCATATTTCCCACATGTATCCATCTAGCTGGAATTGCAGTAGTATGCAGTATTTAAATGGTCTAAAAAAATGACGCTACTGGCAGGAATAATGTGCCCTTTTCACAACATTTCATCACTTGCACAGAACCCTAATGAGCTAGCCAAACTTTTTGATTATGAAACAAAGTTAGTTCATTGCCAGATTTATACATTTTGTGATTAAACCAAAAGATGTCATTATTAATGATAGGTTCTCCTGATGGGGTTGCTCTACCTACATAAATGAGGATAATTTTCGTCAGATTTAGCAGAGGTTTTAAAAAAAATTTGTGCAGGTTTGCTGAGCTACTTAAAGAGTTAGCATAATGGGGGTATCTTACAGTTTCAATACGTGAGTATTGTAGACAAGTCTGAACTGCTTTTCAGCTTTTATTGCTTTGATCAGTTGATTTACAGGACCCCTGGGCCCGAGGCGGAGTTTTTAGAGGGATTTATAGAGACAGTCTTGATGGAGCAGGGTTTTGAGAAAATAAAACCTGGATCCGTTTTTGGTAGCAGAGGATGGTTAATTATTGATTAGTTTGGTAATAATTATTGATTATTTGTTTCCTAACATGAAAAGTTAGTGTCTTGTTCTATGTTGTCTAGAATTGCAGGTACGGAGTTACCTGAGATCCCAGGATAATGTTTCTGCCTGAAGTAGGCAGAAGAAGAGTGTGGATAAGTTATCACACTGGAGAAGTACTTTGTCTGTTGTCATAATACTGAACGGCAAAGGTGTTATATTAGGGACTATTCATATGGGAGTAGATTATTGTGTGTTATAGTGAAGGGTCTACTTCCGAAACTCTGGCCTTACATCCCCAAAGGAGTACCAAGACCTCTTTCTATGTGAAAGTCCTCTTCCGAAACTTTGGCTAGTATCCCTAGAGGAGTACCAAGTCCTCCTGTAGCTTGTTTGGGTGTAGAATAGCGCTGGTCGTTGTTTTACTCGAAGTGAAAGAATCTTGTTTTGAAATGAAAAACAATCTCTTTATTTAGTGGAACAGACAAGGTAGCATTGTTTTATGTGGTTATTAACAAGAATTTGGTTAAGAAAAACCTAGTAAATACATTGCCGTATTATTTTGTAAAGGGAGGGTCAGTAGAAGGAGTAATACTGACGTCAGAAAAAGCCGTGCTGGCATTGGTCAGATAGCGGGAGCTTAGAGAGCAGTGATTGGTTGACTGTTGTAAGTTGCATTTGTATTGGTTGAGATACAGCTTACGTAGTGGTGCTCTGATTGGTTAGTTGGTGTGAGTCGCGCTGGTATTGGACGATCGTTAAGTAGAAATTGTATAAGTACGAAGAGTTTGTTGTTGGTTTATTGAATTATATTTTAGCGTAAAGCGTTGGAAAAATGAAGCCGATTAATAAGATAAAGGGTTTCTTTTAAAAGGACAAACCAATAGTGACTAGAGAGGGAATTCTTATTCCACCTCCAAGAACGCCTGCTTCTTTTATGATGTTGGAATGTGGTTATCATACATGTACTTGGTTAGAGAATTGGATGAAATACACAGAAGATGATGGTGTCTTAGCTTTTCCAGAACATGGTACATTTAATGTAAGGATTCTACAGAATCTGAGAGATCGAATGAATTCTTTAGAACCAAAACCTAGACCTACTCAGTATGAAGCGATTGAGGAATGGGAATATGAGGCATTCGAGCGAGAGAAGTATAGGGGTGGAAGAAGATACAGGAATATAATGACTAGATATCCTTTTGTAAATCTGGTAGAAAGAATGAAAAGATGGAGGAGAGCTGTGGTAACGGAGGGTTTGTATCCAGTTTTAGTTGTTGAAGAATCGACTGGAGGCAAATGTAAAGAGAAAAAGAAAAATGTAGCGACATCAGGATTAAATATTGATGATTCGGATGATGAATTGTTAGATGACATTTTGACTAAAAAACCTCCACCATATCAAAAAGATTCGAGTGAGACAGTTCCAAATGGACCATTATTGGGAACCCCACTGATTCCACAGGTTCCGGTAGTTACTAGAGTAGTACAAGAAAATGAAATGGAGATGTTGACTAAAGTAAGAGAGGAGTTGACTAAGAAAATTAATCAATTGAGTCTAAATGCAGAAGCATTGACAGTGCCGGTAACAATTGGCCCTATAGTTCCATTGTATGGAGATAAACAGAATATATCGAGAGTACATGCATTGACAGTTCCAATGAATAGTGTTAGGAATGAGGTAGTAACGATAGCTGATCAGGCTGAACAAGTTGAGACAAATACTTCATTGATTGATCTTCCAGTTTGTGAGTTGATAACAAACCCCAAAGAGAGGTGCGCAAATAGAGCCAAGGAGAATAGTGAAAAATGTCACTCCAGTTTCAGGGAGTTCAATGAGTCCTTCGCCAGATGAGTTGGACGATTGGATAAGGGAATGGAAAAGCGAAAATCTCAACCACACAGTATAGATGTGAGTAAACTGAGAGTGGACTTGGAAGAAATGATTATTGGCACAATAAGTCCAGACAGACTAAATACTTACCGAGATGAGGAGTTATTTTTGTATAAAAATATTACTTGGAGAGCAAGAAATCTTCATGAGAAATTAGCAGAAGCTGCTTGTGAATATGGAATAGACATAGAAAAATCAAAGGTGTTGCAGAAAACGTATAGAATGGATTTTACTGACAAGGATTTGGATAGTTTGAATGCGTCTGGTAAAAGATTGCAAATAAAAGAGTTAATGAACATTTTGAAGAAATGGGGAGATGTAGAACGATGGAAAGGTAGATGGGCGAAAAAGAAAGAAGAAACGAATACTGATAAAAATGCGTCTTTATTTCCATTGAGGGAGGCGGAACAAGCTGAAAGGGTGTGTCCGATGAGAGAAGTTCCAGGTTATGTTATTAGTATTTCTAAAGCGCAAACTGCTACCCGAGGGTGTCCTGGCGCTGAAACCTGATGTCCTACAGAGGCCTAAACACAGGGATGGACAAAAGAGGAGATTAGACAGTAAACAGCCACGTCTTCAGGGCCCTCCTGAAGTCCAGATGGTTTGTCTTACCCCTGAGATGCATCGGAAGTTCATTCCATGCTTTAGCTGCTCCGACCACAAAGCTTCTACCGCCCCAGTTGGACTTCTTTACAAAGGGCACAGATATCTGCTTTGCTTCTGAAGAACGCAAAGGTCTTCTAGGTATATACCACTGAAACTGCCGTCTTAGGTGGAGGGGACCACTTCCTTGAAGGGATTTGTGAACCACACAAAGAGCTTTAAACAGAACACGTTTTTTGACGGGCAGCCAGTGGAGCTTTTTAATCTCAACCGAGATTGAAGCAAATTTGGATATACCGGTGAGCAGTCTAGCCGCTGCGTTCTGCAGAAGTTGCAATTTTTTCATAAGACCATCCTGGATATTGAAATAAAGACTATTACAGTAATCCAGTCTGGACATAACTAAGGCGGTGATGACAGTTTGTTGGCTTTCTTTAGGTAGGAAAGGCAGAATTTTCTTGCAGGATTTGAGAGTATACGAGGTAGCTGAGACCACTGCATTCACTTGGTCCTTAAAATTGAGTTTATTGTCAATGTATACTCCTAAATTTTTCACCTTCCTGATAGGAGCCGGAAGAGGACCCAGTGTGTCCGGCCACCATGCCGGGGTCCAAAAATTTGGGTCATTGCCGAACAGAACCACCTCTGTTTTGCTGGAGTTCAATTTAAGGCAGTTTTGGGCCATCCAGTTCCCCACCGCTGTCATACAATCGTGGAAACGGAATGCCATATCCTGTACCCCATCCGGTAGTAGTGACACCACAATTTGGGTGTCATCTGCATATGAGGTCAAATCAAAGCCAAAAGATTCAACCAGGGGCGCCAGGTGTGATACATAAATGTTAAAAAGAGTCTGACTAATGGATGACCCCTGCGGGACACCACAGGGCAACGAAAAAGGTTTCGCAGTAAAATCTCCAAGGGAAACAGTTTGCACTCTATTAGATAGGAAGGATTTGATTAACTTCCAGGCAGTGCCCTTAACTCCAATCTCTTGCAACCGGTCCATCAATAAGACATGATGGACCGTATCAAAGCCGCGGAGAGGTCCAACATAATCATTACCGCTTTCCCTCCGTGGTCCAGAATCATCCTAATTTCTTCAGTGGATTTGAGGAGCGCAGACTCCGTGCTGTGGCCCCTCGAAAGCCATACTGGGTGGGATCTAGCGCCTGGGCTTCTTCCAAGAATAGACTAAGTTGTGTGTTAATAATTTTTTCCGTAATTTTAGCAGGGAGTGGGAGTCTGGAAATAGGTCTAAAATCATTAGAATCATTAGGATCCAGACTTGGTTTTTTCAAAAAGGGCAGTATGGAGGCACTTTTCCATATTTTAGGGAAATATCCTTTGTCAAACATAGCATTAATGATGGATGTCAGCGTTAGTGAGATTGGCTCCGGTGCTAGTTTTACTATGGAGATTGGACATGGATCCAATGGTGAGCCCGATTTTGTTGTCATAAGCAGCTTAAAAGTGTCCGTAACCATAACAGGAGCAAACTTATCAAACTGTGGCACGGAGCATTGTAACGGCTTAGAATCAACTATGTCGATCCGAGTTGTCTTCATGGTTGAGCCAGTAAGAGTTGAAAAGATCACCTCAACCTTTTCATAGAAAAAAGTTGCTATCTTATCACACAATTCTTGGCTAGCTGTAATAGGTGGGGGTTGGATGCGCTAAGGCGGTGACCGTTTGAAAAAGTTCCCTAGTAGAATTTTTAGCCGAGTTAATTTTATTTATAAAAACTCCTGTTTTGTTTGTTGAAGCAGCTGCTTATACTGAGTTAGGCATAGTTTGTATTCCTTTTTGTCTGTCTCACTGTACTCCGTCCTCCAAGTTCTTTCACTATGCTTGCAGGCTAGTTTTTTCTCTCTAAGCTCTTGAGTGTACCACGGTGCGGAAGGTCGTGCTCTGTTGGGGCGAAGAAATTTTTTAGGAGCTAACTTGTTGCCTGCTGCTTCCAGCCAGTTAGTATAGGCAGAAGTGGCTCCGTCTAGATCGCAGGGTAGGGCCAACGAGGTAGAGGTTAACAGTTCCTGTAATTCCTCCACGTTTACCTTGTTCCATGCTCTGCTGATCAAATGTTTATTTGTTAATTTTTTAATACCTCGGTCAGGCATCAACACTTCAAACAATACTGCCTTGTGGTCTGACCAAACCACTGGAAGAAGGTCAGTGAAAGTCAGCTGCGTATTGTTAGAAAAAATGCCATCCAATGTATGACCTGCCTTGTGTGTAGCGCCCTGGACCAATTGCTTTAGGCCCACACTATTCATCAGATCAAGCAAGCTAGAAGAATCTGGATCCGTGTGAACTTCCAAATGGAAGTTGAAGTCCCCTAGTATCGTGTATGCGCACGCACTTAACTCATTTTCCAACATACCTCCAACTTGGGTTATAAACCGATTTCTGGGGCCAGGTGGCCTGTAGATGAGAGTGCCTTTAAAGGTGTGGTGGTGAGAAAGATAAAAACCAAAATCCAGCGCTTCGCATTCCGTATTAGATGCGCAGTTGAAAAATGCGTTTAGTGAATTTCGGTATATCACTGCTAGACCCCCTCCTTTCTTAAAAGGCCTATTTAAGGTATGGCAAAGGTAACCCGGTGGTGTGGCTTTGACCAAATCTGGACCTGATGCATCATCCGTCCATGACTCGGTGATAAAGGCAATACTAATTTCCTCTTCCTCAATTAGAGAGGCACAGTCTATACTATGTTTCACTAACGATCTTGCATTAAGAAGAACACACTTACAAGCATTTTTACCTGTGTGTTTTTTCTGGGCTCTATGCTTGTTATCTGTATCTTTAGACTGCAGGGTCAGAATATCCGGTAGTTTGGTATTGCAGCTTGGGCAGATTATGTCACAGTATGGAAGCTCGATGCCGGGTTGGATGCATATACAATTAGGATAACTCTTAATGTTATTTAGGCTATGCAGCAGCCTACTAGAGTAGACTTGAGTCCTGGAGTGCCCTACATTCAGAAGGGCAGGGGGGCTAGCGCTATGTGCGGGTCGTGCGCGGACGGGCGCTGACGGGCTTGCCTTGGGCGCGCCGACGCGCCAGCGGCGCGCGCGCCATCCTCTCCTTAAATATCGAGGTGGGAGAACGACTAGCTCGCTAACCCTGCCTCCTCCCAAAATGGCGGTTTCACACTGCCTATGTGGACCCCGGGAGTGAGGCAATCGGATGATGTGCAAAAAACGCAAATTCAGTTTCATAAAACACAGCGTCAGCCTAAAAACACAGGTACCAGTTCAAAATGAATTTAAAACAGAGCGGATAGATTACCCCCCTTTGGTCTCTCCCAGCTCAAGCCTCAGGAGGACATAGGTCATGGATGGTGGATATGTTCACGTACCTTGGACAAGACAAGATATATTGTCTTTTACAAATGACTTTCCTAGGCTAAGGGAGAAACCAGTTGAGTGGTACAAACAAGTAGAGAGGTTTGTGAAAGTTTCAAAGGTTTTGTTGAAGGATTAGATGGTTTGTTTGAGATTGTTGCTCCAGTTGATTTATGGACTGAGTGTAAGATTACGGTTGACTGGCCTAAAGAAGAATACCCAAGAGATCCAAAGACGGGTGCACCTTCTGATGAGGTGATGAAAAAGTACAATCGGGTAATAACTTACCTGAAGAGTAAAATTTCTCCAAAAGAAACAGATTGGGTTAAAATAGACAGGACAACACAAGAACCGAAAGAATCAGTACATGCATACTATGAAAGGTTGTTACAGGTATTCAAACAGTATAGAGGGTTTGAGAATATTGGAGATAAGGATATGGGACATTTTGTATATCGTTTTGTGTTTGGTTTGAAACCAGAGATTAGTAATATGATTCAGCAACATTTGATTTGTTGGCAGAGCAAAACAATTGATGAAATTCTGAAGTATGCGAAATATTGTAGTGATGATGTCGAGACATAAAAAGTTAAGAGAAAATGATGTGGGCACAAGTGAAGGTAGCAGAACAGCAAGAAGCAAACAGTGGTTCTCAAACAGATTATCAGATGAAAGGTCAGAATGGTCAAGTATCTGGTGGCGGCAGAGGTAGAGGTAAAATGAACAAAGATGATTTGAAAAAGAAATATCCTTGTCCTGCGTGCGGAAAATTTGGACATTGGAAAAACGAGTGTAGATCTGTTCAGAAGAATAATGGGGTGAATCAAAATTTAAATCCACAGATGCAGAATGAGGTGGTTGTGAATCCGCAACAGCAGCAGCAGGTAGTTACTCCACAGTTACAGGTGCCACAAGCTCCTATGCCAAATAATGTGAATGCTCAAGTACAGAGGTACAGTGCAAACACTGGATTTCACACAAGTGAACAAGTTGGTAAGAATCAAAATGTACAAATGGTTTCGCAATATTTATTGCAATGCAATGAGAGTGATTCAGACTCATCTCAATGACTGTGCCTGAGGAGGGAGGAAGAGTGCGTGCTTGGCGCAACTCTAGAGGTAGGTCAGTCAGGTCCATTTGTTGATGGAAAAGTAGAAGGTAATGATATTACATTCCTAGTGGCTACTGGTGCTACCCGTTCTACTGTAAGAGCAGCAGAAATTCCTAACCTACCCCTCTCGGGAGAAACTATCCAAGTTGTAGGAGTCTCTAATAAGCATATTAAAACTCCAATCACAAAGCCAATAGAAGTTCATATTGGAAGATTCAGAGACATGCATCGGTTCGTGGTATGTGATAAGAGTCCGGTGAATCTTTTAGGGAGAGATTTACTTTGCAAGATGAATTGTACCATCTATTGTACGCCTGATGGTATTGCTTATCAAACACCAGATGAGGATGTCGCGTTTAAGATGATGCTAGCGAAGCAAGGGACAGAACTGGATGAGTTGTTTTCACTTCTCACTGAAAAAGATTTGCCTGCAGAGCTGAGAGATTCAGTAAGGTCTGATGTATGGGACTTTACAGGAAAAAAAATTGGTCTGATGAAAGGTGTGGATCCTATTCAGGTTACAGTGAAACCTGGTGCAACATATCCGAACACACCTCAGTACAAGATGAGTCCTGAAATAACGGCAGGAGTTTCTCCTGTAATTGACCAAATGATTGAACCGGGTATTCTAAGAGAAATACTGAGCAGTCCTTGTAATTCGCCTATTATGGGAATTAAAAAGCCAAGTGGAAAATATAGAATAGTATAGGATTTACGGAAAATTAATAAGATGGTGGTACCCTGTTGTCCAATAGTGCCAAATCCAACAGTAATTCTTTATCAAATTCCCTATGATGCAGAATGGTACACGGTGATTGATCTGTGTCAAGCATTTTTCTCGATTTCCTTTACATCCGGATAGCCAGTATTTGTTTGCTTTCCGGTTCGGAGACAGTGTTTTGGCATGGTGCCGAGTTCCTCAAGGGTACACAGAGAGTCCTTCGAGTTTTAATCAGATTTTGAAAAAGTGTTTGGAGACTTTAGTCATGCCAGGAAATTCAGTTTTGGTTCAGTACATTGATGACCTACTGGTGGCATCACAAACACGAGAGGCATGTGTGACAGATACAATTGTCTTACTGAATCATTTGGCAGAAGGTGGACATACATCACCAGCAAAATTACAATTCTGTAAACAGGATGTCCAATATTTGGGACACAAAATAGAGAAGGGAGTCAGGAAAGTGACACCAGAAAGGATCAGTGTGGTTCAACAAATGAGTCCCCCCTCAAGACTCAGAAAGAAGTGCGAATGTTCTTGGGAATGGTTGGATACTGCAGACAGTGGATCAGTGGTTTTTCACTGATTGCAAAACCTCTACAGAGGTTGACACACAAAGATGTGACTGATCCGATTGAGTTGGATGATGAAAGTATGAAAGCTTTTATTGAGTTGCGAGACAGTCTTTGTCGAGCACCTGCATTGGGAATGCCAGATTATGCAAAGGATTTTGCATTGTATTGCTGTGAGAGAGATGGGTGTGCAGTATCAGTTTTAACCCAAAAACATGAAATGGCACAACGTCCAGTGGCATATTTTTGTGCTACTTTGGATTCAGTGGCTGCAGCGTTACCAGGTTGTATGAAAGCAGTGGCTGCAACTTGTGTGAGTCTGGAACAGAGTGAATCGATTGTGATGGGACATCCAGTCAAAGTATATGTGCCACATTCTGTTGAGATCCTATTAACAAGGACACGGACTCAGCACATGACCTATAGTCGGCTGACTAGGTATGAAAGAGTAATATTGGGTGCTGAGAATGAGACAGTGGTGAGATGTACGACGATAAACCCAGCGACACTGTTGCCTAGTCCATTTTGTGAGGAGGAAGTGAAAGATGAAGCAGATCATGATTGTTTGGATGTGACAGAGTTGTGTACGAAACCAAGGCCGGACATCAAGGATACTCCTCTAGAAGAATCAGATAGTGTGATGTTTGTTGATGGATCATGTCTGAGAAATGAAAGAGGTGTATTGAGTTCTGCCTATGCAGTATGTACAGTGGCTGCAGTTCTAGAAGCATCCTGTCTAATTGGAGTAAACTCTGCACAAATTGCTGAACTGATTGCTCTGATTAGAGCATGTAAAATTGGCAAACATTTGAGAGTAACCATATTTACTGACAGTCAATATGGTTTTGGGGTGGTTCACGATTTCGGGCAGCTATGGATGCAAAGGGGATTTCTGACTTCTTCAGGTTCTCCAATCAGAAATGGCAAAAATGTGAAAGATTTATTGGATGCCTTGCAATTGCCCAAAAAGATTGCAGTGGTAAAATGTTCTGCACATAAGTCAGGAAATGATTATGTAACGAACTGTAACAGATATGCTGATCAAGTAGCGCGTTTCTGTGCACAAAATTCAATTGCCATCAACCGAGGGTTGGAAAAGAAAAATACCAATTGTCACTTGCTGTTTTCCTCTTTTGAAACTTGGGATGAAATAAGAAAGTTGCAGGAAGAGGCAGGTGATGATGGAAAAGAACTTTGGGTAAAATCAGGTTGTAAAAAGAGAACAGAAGATGAGGTATGGGTGTACATAGATGATAGACCAGTCATGCCAGATTGTTTACTTTCTCAAATGGCAAGGGTATACCATGGGATTGCACATGTTGGAAGAGATGCAATGATTAGGCTCTTCAAGCAGTCATGGTATAACCCTAAATTCAGGGTCATTGCAGAGAGTCTGTGCCAAAGGTGTGTCACCTGTCAGCAGCAAAATCCAGGTAGAAAGACAGTTAGTTGGGGGTCGAATTGGAAAAGCAACCGGATCATTTGCGAGGCTCCAACTTGATTTTATCGAGTTACCCCCATGTAACGGACTAAAATGTGTTGGTTGTTGGTTGTTTTCTCGTTGGGTAGAGGCTTATCCCACAAGAAGGTATGATAGCCTTACCGTAGCTAAACTGCTTCTGAGAGAATTTATCCCAAGGTACAAATTTCCAGTCACTTTAGAAACAGATAGGGGATCCCATTTCAATAATGAGATAATTCGAATGATTTGTGCAGCATTACAAATTGAGCAAAAGCTGCATTGTGCCTATCGACCTGAGGCTTCTGGAATAGCGGAGCAAATCAATGGCACTATAAAGTCTAGATTGGGAAAAGTGTGTGCATCCACAACACTGAAATAGTCTGATGCTTTACCTCTGGTATTGATGAGTCTTAGAAGCATTCCTGATAAAAAAGACCGGATTGAGCCCTCATGAAGTTCTAATGGGAAGAGCAATGAGACAAGCGATTGTACCAGTAAACAAACTGATGAATATTTCTGATGATCTAGTGCTCGATTATTGCAAAGGATTGGCTGATCTAGTGCGTTCTGTGTCTCATCAGGTTGGAGAAATTGCAACCACGACACAGCCGGATCAAGCACATGATCTGAGTCCAGGAGAGTGGGTTCTTATCAAGAAACACGTGAGGAAGTGGTGTTTAGAACCGAGGTGGCACGGACCATATCAGATCATTCTGGTGACGACAGCAGTGAAGTGTGGTGGCTTGCCAAACTGGATTCATGCAAGTCATACAAGAAGAGTCCCAAGTCCACTTGAAGAAGGTGAGCAGCAACTGGTCAACAAAAACCAGAAGCTGAAGGTTGTGAAGCTAAAGAATCTAGAGTGACCGATTCTGATGAGCCTGTGGATGATGAACAACAAAGCACAAGCCAAGTAAAGTGGGCATCAGCTACTGGGTCTTGAAAGACTGCTGTTGAACAAGAAAAAGAGTAAGTTTCTGAAAAAGAAGAACAAGCACAACAAAGAGAAGGGTTGAATAAAAGAACTTGTGAACCTGAAAAAGAGGGTGTAGAAGAGGTTCAAGCTAAGAGAGCGAGAAAAGGAGATAATTGGCCAGGAGGAGTGAAAAGACTGAAATACACTCTTGAGAAGAGAAAGCCAGAGCAGATAAATGAGGTCTCAAGTCAAAAAGAACAAGAAGATTCAGAGAAAGAATTAGTGCGAAAAACAAAAAGAGTAAGAATTCCGAGCAAGAGATGTACAGCTCCCGAATGGACATACGTGATACTCGAAGAGATTGAAAGCACTGATCAAATAAAGAGAGAAGGTGGCAATGGTACTGAGCAAGTTGATGAAAGCAAATTGAAACCGCCTTAAAAAGAACTGTGAAAAAGTTAAGGTGCAACAATTCCAGTCAAAATAAATAGAAAGATCAAGCAGATCTGAAGAATACTTGAGAAAGAATAAAAAAAAAGAGGGGGGTAAAGAAGAAAGTCTTGAAGTGTTTGGATACACTAAATTGGTGGATTTTTTTGAAGTCCCTAGAAGGTTATTAGAGTTTTTTCTTAGATTTTTGATATTTTTCTAGTTTTGATATTTTTGTATAGTCTATAAAAATGGCAGAAGCTACAGTGACTGAACATCCAAAACCTAGTATAAAACGCTTATGTAGTGTCTTACTACTAATGTTGATGTGGTTAATATTAACTGTTATCGTGCCTGTCCTAATGGTAACTAATAACAAAAATAATACTAATAATGTAATAAGTGAAAGAGTGAATGCTGTGACTAAAGAAACACCTAATACTAATATAGAACAAATAGATGAAAGTATTTATCATCAGGATAAATTGATTAATGATTTCTCGTTAAATGTCTTTACAAAATTACTTTATGAATATGTAGACACGGATGTGAGAGATTGTTACGTCTGCATGCAATTGCCTTCGTCTGTCTCAGAGGGTGTAACCTACCATGACTTACCCTTAACGTATGGTGTCCTGTAGTGTACTAACTAGTCTTTTCTATGTAACGGGGAAGTTGGAGTTCTACTATTCAAACTTAGATCTAGTATTTTCAGAAATTCCTATTAGAAAAGATATAAATAAGGTGTATAGTAGTAGAAAAGCATGGGAGAGTTTTTCCATATTACTCAGACTTTGGATATAGTATATGCTTATAGACATAATCTTACTTGTAGTTTGCGGGCTGAAGAAAAAGAATTTATTAATATGGTAGAAGATAGAAGACAGGATTTTCAAAGAAAAGCTGCTGAACAGAAGTCACATGTACCACCATGGGCTTTTAGAGAGGGAAATTATAAAAAGGGCGAGACTTGTGCTGCAATGTCTCTGGATTGGTATCATAAAGGGAAACTTTGCTTGCTTAGACAAAAAACGGACTAATAACTATTTCATTGGTACTAGCGAATGTGAACATACTTTCTTAACTGGCGGATGGGGATTGAAAGGAGGAACTGATCCTGTTTTCCCAGGAGTTTATTATGTGTGTGGTAAAAGTACCTACTATAGGTTGCCTGCACATTGGTATGGTAGTTATTTTGGAATTGTTTTTCCTAAGGTCTATCATGTAGATAGAAACAATAAAATTAATGAAATAAAGCATGGACCAATACGCAAAAGGAGAGCAAGTTTTTCAGAGATAGGCGATACCTTTGGTGCACTGATACCTTCAGTTGGGGTCGTTCTAAATTCGCATAAAATTCGGAAATTGTCTACAGTGGTTGATCGTTTATCAACAGATATCGCTGGTGGGTTCTTAATGAGTGTGGAGTCTGTGGCATGTTGAAAATTCAACACTGCTGTACTTATATCCCTGACAAAATTAAGAATCTAGAGGGGTATATTTAAAATATAACAAAATTAAATGAAGATTTGACCCAACTAGAGGTTGATGGTGTTTGGGAGAAACTTGGTAAGAGTTTTTCCTCTGTAGGTAAATGGTTTTCTACATTTGGAAGTAGTTTATTAGGGCTAATACCAATTATTTCAATAGTTGCAGTGACATTATTAATAATAATGACATATAAATGTTGTAAGTGTAGATGTGGAAAGAAGAAGATGATAGAATCAGACAACAAACGGAAAGCCAGAAAAAGAAAGAGAAATGAGATCGAATTAGAAGACCTGAGAGAAAATTATTATGAAATAATGAAAGATTTAGACAAAAGAATGATGAAGAGAGAAAAGAGTACAGACCTTTAGATAAAATTAAAGGTGACAATTGGTATGATGGGTATTTTGTGATGGCTCAAAAATGCCATCAAAGGGGAGAATTGATGGAGCAGGGTTTTGAGAAAATAAAACCTGCACGGATTAACTCCCCAGTAACTTTTACTAATAGTGTGTTGTGAAAATTAACGTGCACAAACACAAAAAACGTGGGGAAATGCTTTGCGCATGCGGGCACTATTGCGGAGACTAATGCATGACAGAATAGTCCGCATTTGCATTCTGCTTCTAAATATAATAAAAATAATGCTGCTTTTGCACCTTAATGCTTTTGCTCGGAACATAATATGGGTTAATGCAATGGTGGGTGGTAAAGAGTGAAAAGTACATTTCGTGAAATTAATAATGTCTGTGTTCCATTCATTGTAGAGAAATGCATGGGCCTACATTTCTGCATGTCTGTAACAGGTTAAAAGGAAAAATCATTTAATAAGCCGAAAATCGAGCTCTGAGAGAGAAGTGGCGAAGGCTAAGGCTGATAACCTTCGCGAGGCATTTGTTTGTCTGCCAAGTAACGGAAAGACGGCCATGAGAAAGATAGGAAATGTACAACTTCTTCCGTCGAAAGCGGCAGTGCTGAATAATAAAAATGTAGAAATTTGTAACATGTTGCCTTCTCGAGGAAATGTGTGGATAGTGTAATGAGAAAGTGTATTAGACAAAGAACACTAAGAAAACATGATCATGACTATGGTGGTGTGATAGAACACCCCCCGAATCAGCCAATGAGAGACTGAGTTTTCGTAAATGTTTCAACTATTGTGGGTTGGACATGTAGGTTTTAGGGTATAATGGGGTGCCCTAGGGGGTGTGGTTTAGAAGAAGATAGGTTGCTGAGGCGCGGTTGGGAAGAAGCTTTGAGGGAGATTGTCGCTGTCCGTCGGTTTGCTGAGGCCTACCGGTTTCCTGTTCTTGTCCTGTATCTAGCCTCCTAAATCTTTGTTCCCTGAATCTATCTCGGGAACCCCTTACTATCCCTGTGGCCAAGGGGTGATGTTTCATTATTTCTTAGGTTAGTATTAGCCAAATGATTCATACTTTGCATAATTGATTGCAAATGTATTTTGTCTCTGAAACTTTTGTCTCTTCACCTATCCACTCCTTCATATGCATTTGTTCATTTTGATATGAGTTTGACTCTGCTTGCAATGATAAATATTCTCTCTGTGATTAATGCATTGTTTGCCTTGTGATTCTGTACATGATGAGCTCTTATTTACTTCATTATTTGGTGATCAACATTTATTAACTTTACATCGAATTTGTGGTTATTCAGAAATATAGATAGATGGATAGTTATTATTATTACCATCAACTTCTCAACTTTAGGTCCATCGACTAGAGGAAAGAAGTTGATATGCAGGCTCAGTTAGGTATTTAGAGTATTCGATACAAGCCTGTATAATGAACAACTGATTTAAGTGTTCGTTAGTCTTGAAACTCACCGCCAGCGTCATTTCAGCGGATAGTGTTTGGGTAAATGTGTATGGTCCTGTGTATTGTTATCGATTATCGATCCCTGATTGGTGCTGGATCAGTCTCCAGCCTCTTGATGAGGAAAGCCCACATTACTATCCTTCGGGGCCTGAACTTGCACTATGGTGATCATAGTAGCCCAAATGTTGTGAGGCTGGAGCAAGAACTAGAGTGTTTTGCACTCTCTCGGCTTATAAAATCGGCCACACACTCCAAAGGGCATATACTTGATCCAGTGATAACTAACGACCCTAAAATATCAATACGCCTCCAGACCCCTGTACCTTGGTCAGATCACCATCTAATTACTATCACCTTGGGGAAGAGGGAAGCCGAAAAGTCTCATCCCCGACCCACTAAGTCGGTCTCAGCACCCCAATTGAGAAACTGGGTTAAACTGAGACCAGAAGTCTGGGTTGAAGCCTTGCAATCTTCAGGATTTAATGCCTGCGGAAGCATTGACGAAGCTTATGCTAATTGGGATAGGTGGGTCCTCCAGTCACTGGAGGAAGCCGTCCCTTTTAAGAATTCCAATCCAACCAGCCGTGCCAAAAAGTCTCCTTGGTTTAATGACCAGCTAGCATTGCTGAAGAAAGGTTGCAAAAAATTGGAAAGGGACTGGAGAAAGACCTTTGACCCCCGACTCAAAGAGAAATATAGACAAGCGATCAGAATCTATCATATGAAAATCAAAGAGGCTCAAGCAGGGTTCTTTGAGAAAAAGATCACACAGGCGCAGAATTCGTCTAAAGAGCTGTTTAGAGTGGTAAAATCCCTAACCACGATCACTCAAGACACCCCTTACCACCAAGCCTCAAAGGAGAAATGTAACACGCTAGCCACCGATTTTCATAAATAGGTCGCAGATATCCACAGCTCCCTGCAGGGTAAGTCGAACAACCATGCTATTCTAGAACTGGGTCATCAGGTGGCCGTAACTCCCGCCCTAGCCCACTTCTCAGATCTGGGCACCGCCATGGCTCAAATGATTATCAAGGAGATTAGATCAGGCTCCCCCATAGATCCAGCACCCCCACACATCCTTGCAAAGGCCATGGAGGCCTTTCTGCCTTCAATAGTTGACATACTAAACCTTTCTCTTAAAACAGGCAGAGTCCCCGCCGCATGGAAACAAGCAATAGTTAAACCGCTGCTAAAGAAACCGAATTTGGATGCAGCCTTACCAGAAAATTTCCGTCCAATATCATTGCTCCCATTTATCAGCAAAATCTTGGAGAAGCATGTTAACAAAACCTTGTCACAATTCTTGGTAGATCATCTTCGGTTACACCCTACACAGATGGGATTCCGCCCGCAGTACAGCACGGAATCCGCTCTACTAGTAGTAACTGAAGAATTAAAGATGACTCTTGATCAGGGGGGATCGGCTGCAATACTTTTGCTAGATCTAATAGCAGCATTCAATACAGTTGACTATGGGTTGCTGGCACACAGACTAAGTCAAATGGGCATCCAGGGCAAAGCACTGGAATGGTTAAGATCATTCCTGGAGGTGATGTCCTTCCAGGTTATGGAGGCCAGTTTCCTTTCAGACAGAAAGCTACTGACCTGCGGCGTACCACAGGGCTCGTCACTAAGCCCCACATTGTTTAATGATTATATGCATCCGCTGGCTGGCATAGTGCAGGAATATGGCATCTCCATTATTTCCTATGCTGACGACACCCAGCTGGTGGTGTCACTGGATTCCAGGACCAATGGGGAGTCAGGTCAGCTGGCTCCTTGTCTGGAACAAGTAGTTAAATGGATGACAGGGAACTGTTTGAAATTAAACGGAGATAAGACCGAATTGATGATCCTGGGTAATGCAGGGATACCCAGGCCTCTAGTAAGTTGGCCAAGCTGCTTAGGGAATGCCCCAGTTCCCAGTACGACCATTAAGAATCTTGGCTTCTGGTTGGATAGGGAGCTGACCATGGAGACCCAAGCAAGGAAGGTGGCAGGCACTTGCTTTGGGCTTTTAATAATGCTCCGTAAGATCCTCGAGCTCATCCCTATACAGCTAAGGAAAATGGTCATACATTCCTTGGTCACCTCACGGCTGGACTACGGCAACTCGCTCTTTTTAGGTTCACCTAAATATGTCATCAGCAAGTTACAGGTAGTCCAGAATGCAATGGTCAGACTCTTGTGTCAAATTCCTATGAAAGAATCTGCATCGGCTCATCGCAGAAACCTACATTGGCTCCTGATCGAGGCGTGAATTAGGTTCAAAGCACTCTGCCTAACCCACAGAGCTATAAACAACAAAGGGCCCAGTAAGATTAGGAATTTGGTGTGCCCACATCTTCCGAGCAGATGTCTGAGGTCAGGCTTTGAGTGCCTGCTAAAAACTACCAGAATAAAAAGGGCCAGATGGGGGGGGGAGAGCTTTTTCCCACCTGGCGCCCAAGCTGTGGAATTTACTCCCGCAGGAGATCAGATTTACAACCTCCGAGGTAACATTCAGAAAAAAACTGAAAACATGGATGTTCACTGTTTGTAACTAATCTCCTGTACTCTCGCGGTCGTTTCCATTAGTCTTCTTGCCTAGCACTGGGAAGCCTTTGGGTAGCCATGCGCTCTATAAATCCTTTTAACATGGAAAAGAAATGGTACCTGTATTTTTTTCATTTAAAACCTTTACAGCATATATTTGAGCTGGCGAAAACCCACTGCATGGATATGTAAATGCTAAATAAAATCATCATGAAAATAGTCCTTTTGATTTTATGCACGGCAAGTGCAAGAATTCTATATGCCTAACTTAAAGAGATATCTATTGATTTTTTTTTCTTTTTTTTTCTTCCCCTTCCAACTTGGGGGCACCTACCCTTTGAGTCCTTTAATGGCAAGCAAGAACTCAACTGTTGGGATCCTCAGTCGCTCTCTGAAGTTGCCTTGCTCTAGACAAGGCCCTCATTTCAAAATGACTGTCCTCTGACATGAAGAAAGAGATCAGAGCACACGTTCTGCAGATGCATTCAGCTGCATTTGTGTATAAAAAATCCTTATAAATATTAAACACCTTGACTTATTCATCCACATTCAGTAATTTAATAAATGATTATTAATATCTGTAGCACTTACATTTTTGGAGAACTTATTTCCGAAAGGCTTTCCCACCTTCTTAAAAGGAGTACATGCTATTTCAGCATTGCCCCTGTTGGGACTTATGTGACACTTTAAACAAGCTTTTGCAATGTAATAGCTCTCCCGTTTGTGAGTTAGAGCTGTTGGCGTTGAAAATGACATTGTCTTTTACTTATGTGTTTTGGTTTGGAGTGTAGTGGATGTATGAACAGAGACGCAGCTGCAGCACTATCTAGGGGACTAAGAATGAGGAATTACTGCTGGGTAATTCCTCATTCTCTCAATTAAATCAACTCTCAATTAAATCAGTTCATCAAAGAGAATAACGGCTTGGATCCTACCCAATTTGGGTTTAGAGCGGAACACCGCACCAAAACCGCATTAATCAAGGCCACGGATGAACTCAAGTTTATCCTGGATGAAGGTGGATCAGCTGCTCTGGTCCTGCTGGATCTTTCTGCGGCATTTGATACGGTGGATCATTCCACTCTGATCCACCTCCTGGAAGCAATAGGTATCAAAAATTTTGCCTTAAAACTACTTGCCTCTTTTTTATAAGTCAGGGAGAATGCTAGCAAAATTGATGGCTTTTTTATCGACCTCCTTTCGCCTGCCTTGTGGTATTCCGCAGGGATCCTCGCTCAGCCCCACCCTCTTTAATGTTTGTGTTGCAGAATTGGACCCTTTGGCCCATTCCTTCTGCTTTGCTTTAACTTCATGTGCGGATGACACACAAATCGTGCTCTCCACCTCTAACACCTCTAAGGACACAAGTCATTGCATTCAAAACTGTATGAGACATTAACACCTGGATGAGCGATCATTGTCTCAAGCTTAATGCTGGAAAGACTGAGGTGATTCTCTTTGGCAACAACTCAAACTTCTGGTCAGATTCTTGTTGGCTTGCAGAAATGGGACCCCTCCCTGCTCCTACTAGCAAAGCCAAAAGCTTGGGAGTCATCATAGACGATCGTCTAAACTTAGGCAAACAAATCAATGCAGTGGTCTCTTCTTCTAACACGTTAAGAATCCTTACTTCAATTCAGAAAACATCTGAAGACCTGGCTTTTCAATCAGTAGAATCTTTCTTCCTTTCGCTCATCTTTGCTCAAAGGTCTAACGCCAAGACACCTTCGGGTATACGTTGCGCTCTACAAATTGGTTAACATAACTGGGAACAGACACAGCTGCAGCACTGCCTAGAGGACTTAGAATGGAGGAGTTACCGAAGGGACCAGAGAAGCATCTGCAGCACTGTCTAGGGGACTAATAATGAGGAATTACCACTGGGACCAGAGAAGCAGCTGCTGCACTGCGTAGAGAACTTAAAATGTGGGAATTGCCGACTGGACCAGAGAAGCAGCTGCAGCTCTGTCTATAGGACTTAGAATGAGGAATTACCACTGGGAACAGAGACGCAGCACTGCCCAGAGGACTTCGCGCTGTTAGCTGCTTTTCTGGTCTCGTCGGTAATTCCTCCATTCTGACTGGAGGACTTTGATAGAAGAAGTTACAGATGGAACCAAAGAATATGCTTTTAGCACTGTCTGGAAGACTTACAATGGTGAAATTACCAATGAGCCCAGAGAAGCAGCTACAGCACTGGATCTGGATTAACTCAATTTAAATGACTGCACTCTGTTTGTTTTACAAAGAATAGATGTGGAACATGGACTCTAGCAAGAACGATACGTGTTTGTGGAGACGGACTAATCCGGAACTGTACAACCCTACACTGTCATTGGATATCAGTGCAGGAGCTGTACAATCCTTGTTGGACTTGGCCCTGCTTGCAGGGTCATCCCTAAACTTTTTGCCTTCCCCCTAGTCTTTCCTGACATAAGGTTGGTGGTTTCAGGACTCTGGGCACTTTAGCGCTGATTAGCAGTGCAAAGTGCGTGTGCTTTCTGCCTTCCATAGGCTTACAGTGGGGAACCCCCCCCCCCCTTATGGGATATCTCCTACATGGAATAAAATAAGTATGTCATGTTTGGTGTGTATGGAATGAAAATGACAAGTGCGGTACAATGGTGTGCACAGATTTATTTTCACCATTGTGGAAATGCCACTTTTAAACCTTGGCATTTCGGTGTGCTGTGTGCCTGCCTTGTGTAAGGCTGGCTCCGCCCCTTGGGGTGTGTCTGTCTCCCAGACCCCAGCTCAGGAAGGGAGGGGGGGGGGGAAGTCTGGCAGACAGGGTGCTCTACACCTCCCCCAAAACCAGTTGGGACCAGTTTCCCCGGAGACCCTTCCAGAAGCTTCTGGCCCTTTCTGGTAGGTGGGGTGAGGGGTGTATAAATAGAGGAGCTGTGACTCCATGTGGTGTGCTTGGACTTTGACTTGGAGGGGACACTGCCAGGAGGTACCGCCGCAAGGGCCTGCGTGCTGGCCCCTGTGCCCATCTGTACCCCTCTGCTATCCACAGGACCAGTGAGAGACCTTTGCTGGAGTGAAGACTGCTGTGCCAGGAGGAGTGCCACATTATGGGGGTTGACTGTTCCAAGGAACTGCTGTCCTGTTCTGATGAGTGCCCACTGCCTGCTGATCTTGCCCAACATTGCCTGTCTGCTCTCCTGGCCCCTAGCGCCTCGTGGGCGCTACTTTATTAGGTGGGACCCTGAATCTTTGCCAGCCTTCTAGCGCCTCGTGGGCGCTACAGCTAGAACCTGCCCAGGAGAAGAGGAGCTGGCACCTGCTGCGAGGGAATCCCCGAGGTGTGGGATTCCCCTCTAGGCGATCCAAGCCAGCGGGAGCCTACCCCGCGTGTCTGCCGCATTTTGATCGCCTGCGCGGGTGCCCACCCCGCCTGATACTCTCCCTTAAGAGGGAGCCTACCCCTCATTGTCGCCAGGAATCACCGCCGCTGCCCGGGACCCGAAGCGCTGTGTAGCGTGAGTCACCGCCACCCCCAGGGGCCTGCATGCGCTGTGAAGCGCTGCAGAGAAATCGCCGGATTCACCGCCGCCGGCCCGGGAGCCGCGGGAGGCACCGTGAGGAATCCCCAGCGACGTCAGGAGAACGCCGCGCTGGGATTGGTGCTAGTGGGAGGCGTTGCCCGGCAACAGAAGTGCTGGAAGGAGAATCCAGGCGGGAGCCCACCCCGCGCTGGACGGTGCCGAAGGAAGGCGGGGCCCCTGTGTGAGGTGGGAGCCCCACGTGTTGCCGCCAGGAGAGCCCTGCACCTTTGCCTCTTTTTGACCAGAGCGGGAGCCCACCCCGCCGGTCTGCACCCCCGTAGTCGAGGGGAGCCGCCGGAGAGGTGCTGCTGTTGGCGGGGCCCCCGTGAGCTGAGGGGAGCCCCGCGGCCTGGCCAAGACATCCGGAGCCTTGCATGCTCCTTGCCCAAGTCCCGGTCCAAGGGAAAGGGACCGGGTGAAGAACTGAGTTACTGCAGCCAGCGAGGAGCTGGAGCGGGGTACGCCCTGCCCACAGCCTGCCACCTGCCAGGAAGAGGACCGTAGCTGCCCAGAAGAGGTCCTGTGATCGGGCCGGGCCGCCTTCAGACCAGCACGAAGAGCGGAGAGCCGGAGGAGAACGAGAACGGAGGAGGCCGGGAGTTCCAGAAGAGTCTGGTGAGTGGGGCTTGGGACGAGCCAAGAGGGGGGGGGTTAGTCGAGGCACACTGTCTGTGCCTTCCCCCAGTATTCCCAAGCCCCAGAGAGAGAGAGGGGGCTCCCACGTGCCCCTGTGCCCGGTGCTGCGTTGACCTCCTTTTCCAGCTGCCCCGCTTGGCAGTGGGCAGCTGCAACGAGCAGCCACATTGGTTTGGAAGCCCCCGTGGGGCTTCAACACGGACCGGGCCACAGTGCCCCGGGGGCTACACAGCGGCGCCGCAGTTGCGGGTCGCTGCAACGGGAGGCATTTTTCTGAGCCTCGGGTCCCCAGAGGGGACCCCAACTGGCCGGTACTTTGTGGGCCACATAATTTTTGTATTTTAGAGTCCCCGAGTGGGGCTCCAACGGGCACAGTGGTGCCAGGGTTGCTTTGGCTTCTGTGGGCCTGACTCTGCCTCAGCTGCGCCGCCGTAGCGGGCAGCTGCAACGTTGGACAACCCTTTCTTCTAGAGTCCCAGAGTAGGGGCTCCCCAGGCGCCGTAGCGCCACCTGCTTATTTCCCCAGCGGCACCACGAGAGCGTGGGCAGCTGCAGCGACTGGGGGACATTATAGTAGGGTGCTCGGGTGGTAATCTGTGTGCACGACTGATTATGTTTTATGCCCCCAGCCCATATGTTTACGCCTAATGTTGCCTTCATGCTTCTAATATGGTTATGCAGAATGTATTTCTAGGCTCATGGTTATGCCCACTGCTAATGAGGTTTATGCCAATGCTCTGACCTTAATGTTGGGCCCTCTATGCTCACATTTTGATGTGTAATGCTAATGTGCTATATGCTAAAGGGCTAATGCTATTAGAATGTATGCCTAATGAGATGCCCCGTGCTATGCCTACTATCATTATTTGGTTATGCCTAAGGCAGTGATGGAGGGTACCTGGGGTTACTGTGCTTTTCATAAATGTCATGCTATGACGCTTGCATTTCATGCCTAATGCGGTTTATGCTAATGTGTTTAGGCCGTATGCCAAGGGGACTTACGACTATTGTGATGTTGCCAAGTTTATGATCTTGCCAGTAGGTACTGGCTGTTATACCCTTATTGCTGGTGTTTTGCATTTATTACCTGTACTTCTGTGATGGTTCTGGCCTGCGACCCGATTGGCGCTCCCCTGTATATAATCCCCTGTAAATGGTGACCTGGTGCCAGTTGGTGCAGTGTATAGATTTCTGTGTTTTACACAATACAAAAGTTATTTTTACATAACAAGGTGTAGAGTCTCTTTGTAGTGTGCCTAGTGTGTCGCTGCTGAGTGTGTGCTGCGCAGATGCTTTACACATTGCCTCCGGAGTTTAGCCTACCTGCTCCGCGCCAAGCTACCCCGTTTCTAACATTGGTGGCAGCGGTGGGATAGGACTTGTGTTTGCGCAGTACCACAGCGACAACTGGTTGCACTACAAGCTCTGCACTTAGAGAAAATCACAGATTTGGGGATTGTTTTTCTGATTATTGTTCCTCCTAAAAGTGCCATTTTTGAATTCTGTTCCCCTGTTGACTGTGGGCTGTGTATCTCGCCAAGATGGGGTTAGTCTATGATGAGGATGAACTTTGGGAGTACACTGAGGAGGAGGTGATGGATTTCTGCAGAGGAAGGGGGATACCAATAGAAGGTGACTTCCGCAGAAAATTGTTCCTCTTTGAAGTCCTTAAAAGGGGAGAACCCTTAGAGCTCTGTGGGGACCTTTCAGATTACCCCTCCGCATATCTAAGTGGTGGATTTGAGGGAGACCCTGAGGAGGATCCCAAGAGGAGGGAGGACTCTGAGAGCGAGGGTTCCCAGTCCATAACCCTGGAGGGCGGTGGCTCTGAAGAGGAGGAAGAAAATGACAGGGCGGAGACGCCAGTAGCTAGTGAGGACACCATAGATAGGGAGTCCCGTGCTGGGTCCAGTCCCGGGGGCAGTGCCCCATCCCTTTCCCTGTCCCCAGAGAAGTGGGTGGATAGGAGGGAAGAAAGGGAACATCAGCTGGCGCTGGAAAGGCTCCGAGTGGAGCTAGCGCAGCTGAGTCTGCAAGAGAAAACGCTGGAGACCGAAAGGGTCCTAGCGCAGGAGAGGATGGCGGAGAGGGCCTTCGCCAGGGAGAAACTAGCTCTAAAGGGTAGGTTGTCCCCTGAGAGTGGTTTCAGGAGAATGGACTCACCAGGAAGGGTGGAGTCCAGTGGTGGCAGCAGAAGTGATTACAGTGTGGGAAGTCCCACTCCCAGAGCCCGGAAGACGGTACCTAGTTCCCGGGAAGAGGGGTACAGGTTGAAGGTCAGGGGCAGTAGAAAACTGTCGCACCAGTCCTGGGGGGAGTTTGTGGATGCGTGTTGCAGTGCACTGGAGGATTGGGTGGTGTGTAGCGCGGTGAACGATTTGGAAGGGCTGGTCCATCTGGTTATCAGGGAGCACATGCTCAGTAATTGTTTTCCAAGGTTGTGCCAACACCTGTTGCAGTGTGGGTTCCCTGATCCCCGGGAACTTGCACGGGAGGCAGACCTCTGGGTAAGTGCCAGAAGGTCTGAGGAGGCATTGGGGAGCCTAGGCTGTCCTGATGGGCCGTCCATTGAGGGGGATCTCCTAGTCTCAGGAGAGCCTGTGTCTTCCAGGGGTACCACTCCAGGTGGGAGGGTGCGGAACTCTGGGAGGGGGTTCAGAGGGGTGGAGTCCCCACCTCTGGCACCGGGTTTGTCTTCCAGGGGTACTTCTCCAGGTGGGAGGGTGCGGAACTCTGGAAGGGGGTGCAGAGGGAGGGAGGACTCGCCTCTGGCACCGGGCCAGCCACAGGGTCTAGATCCTGGTTGGGAGTCCAGGTTCAGGTACTGCCTGACCTGGAGGGAGGGACATCTGTCATCATTGTCCCCCCCCCCCCGGTTTGTCTTCCAGGGGTACTTCTCCAGGGGGAAGGGTGCGGAACTCTAGAAGGGGGTGCAGAGGGAGGGAGGACTCGCCTCTGGCACCGGTGCCACGTAAGGGTTTAGACCCTAGGTTGGTGAATCAGTTACAGGGTCAAGATCCTGGACTGGTGGGAGAGTGGTGTTCTGAGGGTGCCTCGCATAGGAGGAGAGTGCGGAACCCCAGAAGGAGAGGTAGGGGGAGGAGAACCTCGCCCCTGACTTCTGGTCAGCCTGAGGGTGCGGACCCCAGGTGGGAGGACCAGTGGCAGTTTGGAACTGCACGGAGGAGAGGTAGAGTGGCCAAGGGGTACTGTGTGCCTGGGGCTACTGCCCCCCACTCTGTGAGGCGGCAAGGACCAGAGACATCTGGATGGCCTAGGGGCTGGTCCTGGCCGCAACCAACTAGAGAGTACCAGTGGGGTAGCTCAGGGGGTCCTGGGAGCTCTGACAGAGGGAACCACCGGGGTCCAGAATGGCGGAGAACCTGCGGGTGCCCCTGCAGTTGTGGGCCCACGTCCATGTTCTCTCGCCCCAAGCAGGGAAGCCCATCAAAGCATTGATTGGTCTACCCTGGCGTTTGGCTGGAAGGGGGTTGTGTTGGACTTGGCCCTGCTTGCAGGGTCATCCCTAAACTTTTTGCCTTCCCCCTAGTCTTTTTCCTGACAAGGTTGGTGGTTTCAGGACTCTGGGCACTTTAGCGCTGATTAGCAGTGCAAAGTGCGTGTGCTTTCTGCCTTCCATAGGCTTACAGTGGGAACCCCTCCCCCCCCCTTAAGGGATATCTCCTACATGGAATAAAATAAGTATGTCATGTTTGGTGTGTATGGAATGAAAATGACAAGTGCAGTGCAATGGTGTGCACAGATTTATTTACACCATTGTGGAAATGCCACTTTTAAACCTTGGCATTTTGGTGTGCTGTGTGCCTGCCTTGTGTAAGGCTGGCTCCGCCCCCTGGGGTGTGTCTGTCTCCCAGACCCCAGCTCAGGAAGGGAGGAGGGAAGTCTGGCAGACAGGGTGCTCTACACCTCCCCCAAAACCAGTTGGGACCGGTTTCCCCAGAGACCCTTCCAGAAGCTTCTGGCCCTTTCTGGTAGGTGGGGTGAGGGGTGTATAAATAGAGGAGCTGTGACTCCATGTGGTGTGCTTGGACTTTGACTTGGAGTGGACACTGCCAGGAGGTACCGCCGCAAAGGCCTGCGTGCTGGCCCCTGTGCCCATCTGTACCCCTCTGCTGTCCACAGGACCAGTGAGAGACCTTTGCTGGAGTGAAGTCTGCTGTGCCAGGAGGAGTGCCACATTATGGGGGTTGACTGTTCCAAGGAACTGCTGTCCTGTTCTGATGAGTGCCCACTGCCTGGTGATCTTGCCCAACATTGCCTGTCTGCTCTCCTGGCCCCTAGCGCCTCGTGGGCGCTACTTTATTAGGTGGGACCCTGAATCTTTGCCAGCCTTCTAGCACCTCGTGGGCGCTACAGCTAGAACCTGCCCAGGAGAAGAGGAGCTGGCGCCTGCAGCGTGAGGCTGCGATGGAATCCCCGAGGTGTGGGATTCCCCTCTAGGCGATCCAAGCCAGCGGGAGCCTACCCCGCGTTTCTGCCGCATTTTGATCGCCTGCGCGGGTGCCCAACCCGCCTGATACTCTCCCTTAAGAGGGAGCCTACCCCTCATTGTCGCCAGGAATCACTGCCGCTGCCCGGGACCCGAAGCACTGTGTAGCGTGAGTCACCGCCGCCGCCAGGGGCCTGCGTGCGCTGTGAAGCGATGCAGAGAAATCGCCGGAATCACCGCCGCCGGCCCGGGAGCCGCGGGAGGCACCATGAGGAATCCCCAGCGACGTCAGGAGAACGCCGCGCTGGGATTGGTGCTAGCGGGAGGCGTTGCCCGGCAACAGAAGTGCCGGAAGGAGAATCCAGGCGGGAGCCCACCCCGTGCTGGACGGTGCCGAAGGAAGGGGGGGCCCCCGTGTGCAGTGGGAGCCCCGCGTGTCGCCGCCAGGAGAGCCCTGCACCTTTGCCTCTTTTTGACCGGAGCGGGAGCCCACCCCGCCGGTCTGCACCCCCGTAGTCGAGGGGAGCCGCCGGAGAGGTGCTGCTGTTGGCGGGGCCCCCGTGCGCTGAGGGGAGCCCCGCGGCCTGGCCAAGACATCCGGAGCCTTGCAGGCTCCTTGCCCAAGTCCCGGTCCAGGAGAAAGGGACCGGGTGAAGAACGGAGTTACTGCAGCCAACGAGGAGCTGGAGCGGGGTACGCCCTGCCCGCAGCCTGCCGCCTGCCAGGAAGAGGACCGGAGCCGCCCAGAAGAGGTCCCGTGATCGGGGCCGGGCCGCCTTCAGACCAGCACGGAGAGCCGGAGGAGAACGGGAACGGAGGAGGCCGGGAGTTCCATTAGAGTCTGGTGAGTGGGGCTTGGGGCGAGCCAAGAGGGGGGGGTTAGTCGAGGCACACTGTCGGTGCCTTCCCCCAGTATTCCCAAGCCCCAGAGAGAGAGAGGGGGCTCCCACGTGCCCCTGTGCCCGGTGCTGCGTTGATCTCCTTTTCCAGCTGCCCTGCTTGGCAGTGGGCAGCTGCAACGAGCAGCCACATTGGTTTGGAAGCCCCCGTGGGGCTTCAACACGGACCGGGCCACAGTGCCCCGGGGGCTACACAGCGGCGCCGCAGTTGCGGGTCGCTGCAACGGGAGGCATTTTTCTGAGCCTCTGGTCCCCGGAGGGGACCCCAACTGGCCGGTACTTTGTGGGCCACATAATTTTTGTATTTTAGAGTCCCCGAGTGGGGCTCCAACAGGCACAGTGGTGCCAGGGTTGCTTTGGCTTCTGTGGGCCTGACTCTGCCTCAGCTGCGCCGCCGTAGCGGGCAGCTGCAACGTTGAACAACCATTTCTTCTAGAGTCCCAGAGTAGGGGCTCCCCAGGCGCCGTAGCGCCACCTGCTTATTTCCCCAGCGGCACCACGAGAGCGTGGGCAGCTGCAGTGACTGGGGGACATTATAGTAGGGTGCTCGGGTGGTAATCTGTGTGCACGACTGATTGTTTTATGCCCCCTGCCCATATGTTTACGCCTAATGTTGCCTTCATGCTTCTAATATGGTTATGCAGAATGTATTTCTAGGCTCATGGTCATGCCCACTGCTAATGAGGTTTATGCCAATGCTCTGACCTTAATGTTGGGACCTCTATGCTCACATTTTGATGTGTAATGCTAATGTGCTAAATGCTAATGGGCTAATGCTATTAGAATGTATGCCTAATGAGATGCCCCGTGCTATGCCTACTATCATTATTTGGTTATGCCTAAGGCAGTGATGGAGGGTACATGGGGTTACTGTGCTTTTCATAAATGTCATGCTATGACGCTTGCATTTCATGCCTAATGCGGTTTATGCTAATGTGTTTAGGCCGTATGCCAAGGGGACTTACGACTATTGTGATGTTGCCAAGTTTATGATCTTGCCAGTAGGTACTGGCTGTTATACCCTTATTGCTGGTGTTTTGCATTTATTACCTGTACTTCTGTGATGGTTCTGGCAGCGACCTGATTGGCGCTGCCCTGTATATAATCCCCTGTAAATGGTGACCTGGCGCCAGTTGGTGCAGTGTATAGATTTCTGTGATTATACTGTGTTTTACACAATACAAAAGTTATTTTTACATAACCTGGTGTAGTCTCTTTGTAGTGTCGCTGCTGAGTGTGTGCTGCGCAGATGCTTTACACATTGCCTCCGGAGTTTAGCCTACCCGCTCCGCGCCAAGCTACCCCGTTTCTAACAATCCTACACTCTCATTGGATACCAGGAGAAAGAGGAGGGCTGAGAAGGATGGGAGAGGGGGACGGAGGAGGAAATGGGAGGCTGCAGCTATGGGGAATTCTGCAGGCAGCAGCAGGCCTCTGGGTCCTCCCTCCCCGTGTGTACAACTGGAGATCAGTGTCCGCACAGCCAGGGCCCAGCTGTGACTGCCCCAGGGCATTGCTTTACATGTAGACTGGTGTTAGTGCTATGGAATACTATATTTTAGCCCTGTGCCTTCCCCTTTACATGTCTTTTTTAATCTGTATCTTCAACAGGCAAGCAGCCACCTGGGAGAGGTGGTAGGGGCGGGTTGCGGAGATGGGTGAAGGTGCCGCAATGGCAACGGAGTGCGACTGCAAACACAAATGAAGCCACAAAAAATAAACAAGAGAAGATCAGCGTGAAACGCGTTGTTAAAGCAGCTGGCAAGCCACAAAAAAAGAAATGGCGCTCACTGAGTATTCTAAATAACTGTAAAAGGAAGAGAACACGTAACAGGGGCAGTCTCTATGGGCGGTGACAAAAGCCCAAAAGGAGGGACTAGTAAGCTATTTAACCAAACAAAAGCCAGCATTTACGAAGTACGGAAAAAGGAACCAATTGCATTGCTCCAAACCCATATTCTAGATACTGCATCCCTCGCAGAGCAGCGCATGCGCTGCCTAGGCTCGACCCAAAAACTACTAGTGAATCCTTAATAGGCATACAAAAATATCAATTAATCTAATGTCTATTTAACTGTCTGATTACTTACTAATTAGATTTCTTACTGGTGGAGGCACAAAATCTGCCAACATACCAGAGAAAGGTGTCTGGTCTGTGGGTCAAGTGTATATAAATCTTAACAGTTCTTCTTGTACTATGGGTCCGTTTCCGATGCGATATGGAAATGCATTATCTGTTATAAACATTTATTTTTTGTTTGCTGTGTAAAAGATGGTCTCAATAATGGTTACTCATAGTGTTTCGGCATCACGTTTTGCAGGGTGGATCATCTGTATACATTTTTCATTCAGTGGTCACCAGAGGTGTATGGAAAAGATGCCAAAGATCAAGGATTTGTCGTAGTTGAGAAGGATGAACTTGATATGATTGACAACTTCTTCAGTGAGCCAACAACCAAAAGCTGGGAGGTAAGTTCAATTGCAAATCTGCCATTTTTGAAGTTGAGATGCTGAATAAAGGTGGATTCAGAAACCATGAATTCAGAATGAACATCTAAAGAGAAATGGATGGATGTTTTATAACGTGAGCGCAAGGGTGGTAATGTTTCACTGTGAGTGATGTCACGTCTACAGGACTGGAGAGATGTTGGATCCTGAGTGTCTAAGATTAGAACTGAATGGTGATTGAGCAGCAATTCTAAAGCTCTCTGTAGGCATGTAAAGTTCCTATAGACAACAAAAAATAAGGCTTAACAAAGAAATAAGTGAAAAATGCATTGCCTCCATAGAAAAATACAAAGTCGGTCTCAATAAACAGGTTGCTGCTGGAGATATGACAAGTGTTTATTTAAGATGTTGTATTCATTATCTTATGACTTCCCCAACGCTAAATGATTTATGTAAAGAGATGAGTGAAGGAGACCAATTTTCTTTAAGAATCTATATAGCTTCTAATGTTAAATTTTGCAATACAATTGGGGGGAATTGAAAATTATATGAAACAGTGGATCACTAGATAATTTCTGATGGGTAGAAAGATGGTCCTGCCTTGCTGGAAACATATGCAGTGCCCAAAATCGAAGAATCAGTCATAGCCTGTCTAGATTTCTCTTTTAAAGAATGACGCTGTGTGGAAATGTACCCCCGTGAGGGCACACTGGTGCAGGGTTACCCTTCTCGTCCACGGGTCCGAAGACTAACAAAAGAGAAATTGGCACTGGAGTGAAGTAAAACAAACCAAGTTTATTAAACACTCATGAGCGGGACCGCGCCCGAACAACACCCTAAAGTGTTGTGGGAGGAAGTACCTTGAATGCAAAAACCATCACCCTTATATACTGTTTGTTGCAGTGTAATCGCATGGGGAGGAAAACTGGAAGAAACAAGTTTAAGCACGGAAATAGCTATAGGCAAACAAGAGCAGAGGGTGACCAGGTGGTCAGGAGATGAGGAGGGGGAGTAAGAATGTTTATGGCGGCAATAAGCAATCATTTGATAACATCTGAGACCAGGTGCACCGGCAGCTGCAGCCCCCCAGCACGTACACCAGATTGACCATGTCAGAGAGGTCAGCTAAAATTGAGGACACAGGCTGGGTGAAAAGGCAAGCATCAGAGAATAAAATGATTACGACGGAAACGAAATGGACGCGACAGTAAAAATGGCTGCCGCTTATGCCAACTTAGAATTTACACTTTTCCACAGCTGAAGTGGGGGGCGTGGCTGACCGAGCAGCAAGATGGCCGCTTACTGAGAGGGCTAGGCCGGCCGCAATATACATCCTACATCAGAGGTCTTCAAACTTTTGGATGCCGAGACCCCCCTGTCAACATTTTGAGGCGTAAGGACCCCCTCCTGACAAAAATGTCTAAACCTGTAGGCAGGGCTACTGGAATTATGAGGCAGGTGAGGACCAAATTACGTGACTGGCTTGACTAAATTGTGTGGGAAGAAAAGGTACATGATGTTATGTGATGCCGCGTACACAGTAACACTGAGGAAAGATTTCACCCCATCAGTACCAGTGTATAACCAAAATACAGCAATTAACATCAGAAAGATTTCTAGTCAACCTTTGTGAAGGGCCTTCCACTCCGCAGGAATACGTGCTGCCACATTAGAAGCTCACTTGGCCCTGGCCGGGAGAAGCAGGGGTCCCTTAAAACCCTGGCGGTTTTGTGCAGAGTTAAGCAGTTTACCCATGCAGCTTTCCTCTCACCCCCTCCCTTCCATCCCTCTGTCCTCTCCTAACCCCGGATCCCTCTCTCACTTTGCAGGCCATTTTATTTCACCCCTTTTACAACTTCTGAACTCTCCCCATTCAACCTCTCACTTCACCTTTAACACTCCCAGCCAGGGCTGGTCCCAACACTGGTCGCACACGGTGCAACAGTCTTTTTGGTGCCCCACCCCCGTTTCCTCCTTCTCCATGAATTCCTTCACTGCCACTCACCAACAATTCACCTCATCTCTCTATAGCACCTTTCTGACAAACATTTCATTTTCTTATAGCGCTACTCATAGTTTACTCACACTCATTTCTGTGATCTGCATGGTACATATTCTTTGTAGCAGGAACGTTAACCCTCTGCACTGTGTGGGTGACGAGTGCCCATGTCAGTGCACGGTGAGCGATGCAACAGTGTGAGAGTAGGGTAAGAGGAGTGACTGCAGGGTGAGTGAGGTGGCTTATGAATTTAGGTGCGGATGCAAGTTCAGAATGCGACGAATAAGTGTATGATTACTGATGGGCTTGTTTGAGTGAGTTGCATATTGAGCAGTGAGGGGGACAGGTGAGTGAAGTGTCACATGAGTGCAGGATGAGTAGTGTACTTGTGTGGCTGCAGGGTGAGGTATAGGATGAACAGCGCAAGTGCATTGTGAGTGCAGAGTGATCACTGTGAGTGCAGGGTGAGCGGGTGAATGGTGTGAGTGCATTGTGATCGCTGTGAATGCAGGGTGAGCGTGAAAGTGAAGGGCGAGAATGACGAGTGAGTTGTCTGAATGCAGAGTGCATTCCCAGACACTTGAAGTAACTCAGCATGTTATGGACGGCGGCGTAGGGTTTAAGATCTAAGGTAAACTATTGCTATTATGGCATTAATCGGGGATCGAGGAAATAAATAATGTGCTGATCCTGCAACAAACTTCCAGTCCTATGGTTAGGGTTGCCAGCAGATTATTTTGATGGCCCAGTCGGTACAAAAATAAGCAGTCACCTAAAGCTGTATTTTAAGCACTTATCTGTGCATACTTCGAACAGCAAATATAAATAGAAAGCACTTTTAATTGTGTTCTAGGGCTGCCTCAATGATCCATGACTGATAATTAAAGAGAACAAAGACAGAAAAGTCACAAAACGAATGCATACATACTTTTTATTTATAAGTCTATTTAGTGTCAAGAGGAGGTCTTTGCAGGCTCTTTAAACAAAACACGGCAGGCATTTTTCTTTTGGCAACCCTACTTTATATTCCTTTTCATGAAATGCATTCTCACACTGCAGCAGTAAATGTAAAATACAAATGTAAGGAATAGGCAGAGTGGGGGCCCAGGGGTACTGAAACCAGGAAAAAACTAAGCCTCTGTAACCAGTTTACAAAGGCATGTTAACATGCAAATGGTCTTTAAAGACCTGTGAAAAACTCGGGCGTGCCGGAGATAAGACTCCAGACACTGCCCAGCTGAGCCCCCAGCAGCTCGAGTTGCACTGAGACGCAGGACGGGGGAAGAGGGGAGGCTGAAGCCCTTGGGCCTCGGCAGAAGTGTGACTGGGAAGGCGCGACCCCCTTTGCATCGCTCCACGGCCCCCCTGGGGGTCGCGCCCCACAGTTTGAAGACCCCTGTCCTACATCATCCTGCATAGCCAAGAACCCAATGTGGCTGTGAAGCACCGGAGATTAAAGGGGACGGTGGCGCGATCCGATTGATCTAGCCAATTGTGATTTATGCTCTGAGAAAACGACTGCAGACGGTCTGGCGTCTGTATGAGGGCTGAGGCCGGGTGATGCGTCTAGCGGTGGAGCACTTGCGGATGGCCTGAGGCGCTGCCGATACCTGCTCCCACGACTACTCCCTCGCATCCTGTAACGATTGCTCGGCGGCGGCGCACAGCACATTACGTGGACTTACTCACCGAGCTCCGGCGAGCGTTGTGGCCTGCATCTGTGGCTCTGGGGCTTCTTCTCCGGCGCACAGCCGTGCGAGGCGTGTGCGAGTGGGCACCGAGTGTGGCATTGGTGGGGAGCTGCGCTTTCGGGCTGGCGGCGGTCCCCGGCGGGGGTGCTGCTGCTGGTCCGTGAGCGGAATGTGGACGAGCCAGCGAAACAATCCGCCATTTTTGATTGGGGTCGCCTCAGCACGCATTGCAGTGCACTCCGCGACTCGCGCACACAGCTGTGAGGGCCCAGGAAGCCTGATCTGCGCTGGGGTCTGCAGCTAGCCCGTAATATGATCCTGTATCCTACCCTGCTACTGCGGAGGCTGCAGTTGACCTCCCGAATTATCTGGATACCGTGCAAGGCAGCGGGCCCTGTGCGTCATGTGCGCCTTGTGTCATGGTGAGGCCCACTGCCTGTGACGCCTGATGCAGCGGCTCTCGCCCCGATTCATCTGTGACGACTCTTGCGGTGAGTGACGCTGCCCGCACCCCCAGGGTTGGGGTATTGAGTGCCTGAAGTCCCTGACTGAGCTGGTTTGCGTGAAGTGGCTGGGGAGGCCGTCGGAGCTAGCAGCGCAGCAGAAGCAGTATGAACTTTGAATGTGATACCTAAAGTTGTGCTAAAACTGTCACAAATTGGGAACACATGCTCATCAGCACGATTCAATAAAATTGTTGTGGCTTTGGACACAGGTGAGTTGCGGCATATATCGGGAGACATGAGATATCGCGTGTGTGATCAGTGCTCTGCAGTGCGTTCCCCACCCCCACCCTAGAGGCCCTGAGCTTGAGAAGGACAATCACGGCCCTGTCTGTACCGTACTCTTCGTGTGTGCCAAGCTTCACCGAGTTAATTGGTGGCCACTGGAGCTAGGGTGTTTTGCACAGTGTGCCTGAGGCTCTGGAACAGTATAGTAGTCGCCTGGCAGATAAGAAAACTGTGCTTTTGGCAGCAAATCTCAGGGTTGCACCACACTGTTTGTTCTCAACGATTCTCGAAATTAAGGCTTGCCAAGGCACAGACTTCACGTCCCCATATTTCATATTAAATAAGTGCAGCAGGTCTACAATTAGGCATAAGTACATGACTGACTACGGGCACTTGATTGGGCACCGTATCTAACTATTGTAATCATCCCATCACGCTGTTTCACGCCCAAGAAAAGTCAAGATGGGCAAGACTGATGCAAAGCAATCTAAATTACAATTTGAGAGCAAGCGCCAAACCAGACACACTGAAAATGAAGGGGACACTGATTCCGAATCTGGCACGTGCGATGGTGCTTTGGGCGGAGGGGACGACCTCTGGGCTCTACTTCTTGACATGAGGTCTACCTTAAAAACTATAGACACAAAACTTGACATCCTTACCTCGCAGCTGGATCAAGTGAAAAAGCAAGTGGACACTCATGAGACTCGGCTAGACCAAGTTGACAACCGTTCCACTGAAATGCACAAATTCCAAATAGATACCAAAGAGCAACTACTCCAAATGGATTAAGCTTCTGAACGTTATAAGGGCCAAGAATGACAATTTAGAAGCCAGGTCAAGAAGGAATAACCTTCGCATAATGGGCATTTCCGAAACCACAGCCATAGATAAAATGGAAACCTTCATAGAGGAGTTGCTGCGGGAGTTATTCGGTCCTGAACTGTCAGCAATGTTCATTGTAGAAAGAGCTCACCGCACGCTGGGCCCCAGGCCTCCTGTGGTATCAAAGCCTAGACCTATACTCGCACGAATATTAAATTACCGAGACAGGGACACCATTCTGAAGCTCGCCAGAGACAGAGGGACTATCAACTACAAGGGAAACAATATCTCCATGTTCCCGGATTTTACCCCGATGGTCTAGGCGGCCAGGCGCATGTTCGTGCCGGTTAAACGTATTCTCAGACAGGCAGAAGTTTCCTATGCACTATTATATACTGCCAAATTGAAGGTGTCGCTTGAGGGCACAACCCACTACTTCACGGACGTTAAATCGGCAATGAAGTTTGCTAAACATGTAGGGGGAAAACGAAAAATCAAGGGAAGGGAGCTGCGGGATCCCAGTCAGACGCCAGATTAAGTGATATAGAATAGTTCTTCCGGTTCATCATGTGCTATTTCTGTTTACAAAGTGTATTATGTTTATACATCTTTTTAGTGTAGAGTATGCTCTATTTTAAAAGTCGCAGGCTGTTCGGCTTGCAAAGATAGTCTAATATTTTGCTGCTCGTCCTATAGATGACTATCTTCTTGGCATGCTCGCTCCAATGCGGCCACCCTGTCGCTTGACAGGGGTGTACACCGGTAAAGTCATGCCCCCAGGGAGAGCTCCCAACTCCGATCTCTACGCAAAAGTCGGGCTATTTTTGTGGGTGTTTAAAGTGGGTGGGGTTTATGCACAACCTGTTTGAGGGGTTGGTGTGGGCGGGGGGAGGGTTGGGTTTGTTCAAGTTGTCATGCAGGTCAGTGCTGTGAAGTACAGGCTTAATGCAGAAATCAGTACCTTGAGCACAGTTTGTATTTTGTTTTGGGGATCTGATGCATGTAGACTAAGGAGGCTTCCATGCCCTGACAAGTCAAGGCCCCTATGTGACCAACAGGTTCCCATTCATCTTCTCGCTATTCCAATCAATACAACTTCACCTAAATGACCTCCTATAATATACTTACTTAGAACATAAGGGGGCTGAATAATTATCGCAAGACTAGACTGCTACACTCGTATCTAGATAGGCAAAGCACTGATATTTGTTTCCTTCAGGAAACTCATTTAAACACCACTTCAAATGCTAAACTTCATAACAAACGTTGGGACCCAATCCACTCCTCTATTTATTCTAATTATGCCAGGGAGGTATCGATATTGATTAGAAAAGGTATTGGTTGGACTATTAACGAGTCAATTATGTACCCAGAGGGCAGGTATATAATCTTGGTGGGGAGGCTTGGCACTGTGAGTGTTACTTTGGTGGCAGTCTATGGACCGAATGTGGATACGCCCGAATTTTTCCATAGGATATGGGCTAAGATCTCTACTGTGGGCTACGAAACCTTGATATGGGGGGGGAGACTTCAATGCCCTAATGAATGATGACTTAGACCGCAAAGGTGGTTCTCAAAAGCTGCATCCTAAGGCAAATGCAGCACTTAACGCAATTGCCCTAGAGGGTAATTTAGTAGACATTTGGAGGGTATGGCACCCGGACAGACCTGAGGGCACCTGCATAACAACTCGGCATGACACCTGGTCAAGTTTAGATTTCTGCCTGCTATCTCGTGACATTGCGGCCTGGACAAAAGAGGTGAAACATTTACCTAGCACACTTTCAGATCATGCACCCGTACGCCTTCGATTAAACATGCCAGACAGCCCCAGACGCATGTTTAGCTGGCAGCTACCCATACATGCTCTTACTGATGCGGTGTTCCAAGAGGAGATAAGGGGTGACCTAATTGATTATTTCGCTACAAACATGGGATCCGTCACGACTCAAGCTACACTGTGGGAGGCCTTCAAAGTAGTGATACGTGGGAAATGTATAGCCAGGCAGGCCGGGGTTTTAAAGTCTATAAGAGGCTCTCTGGGTAAGCTCGAGTCGGACATCAGAGGCCTGGAGCTCGAATTCTTCAAATCGGAAGATTCCAAATTATTGGGAGACATCAGGGCTAAGATCTCCGAGTTTGAACAGGAGGTGCAGAGAGAAGTTAAATTCCCAGGGAAATGTTCTCAAGCTAAGAAATATGGGGAAGGTGATATGCTGTGGAGCTCGAGGATCAGTAGGTTCCAGCAGGGTAGGACCTTTGACGAAAGTGTGACTACAAGGCCTCCCTCCTGTGCTCCCTTGAGAATCTTTTGCCCTAAGTTGTTGGGGTAATTCCTCATCCAGACCAGTGGCAAGTATTAGGCTTGATCCATTTTTTAACACTCAAAACTTCTCAAGACAAATAGTTTACATGCACTCACGTCTTTGGGGGAGGTAACCTCATTACGTCCCACCCTGACGAAAGCCCAGGACCTAGTTAGGCCAGATAGGAAGGGCTGAAACATGTTGGTGCTGAATTTAGGATCATAGGACCATCACATCCTAACACTCATTTGTATATATTTTAACCTTCCCTCCCACTCCATTATTAAAGATTTCTTTAGGAGTGGGTGAGGAATTTTATCTTTAATGGTACGCCCCCATACACTATCGCAAAGTGCTCCCTGAAACACGGTTGAGCCCACCCCGACCTTTAGGAGTTGGGGTGAGCTATATGATGAAGCATGTCACTATTAGAGTGAGCGAGGGCGATTAAAAGAAAGGGTTTTTTTTCCCTTCCCACCCGTAACAGGTTGGTTATATGTACAATCCTCTCGAATTTGTTCTTGAGAGTATTACTATCACACACCTAGGAACCCCCCACCCACTGTTGGTCTCTGCTTTGTTGCTATCCCCTAGTTCTAGAGGAAGTAACAATTAAATCACGGAAAGGACATTCTTTTGGTGAAAAGATAGGCCGGGAAGGACACTTGCTAACCTCCTACGCCCACCTAGCAGGAATGCATGCATTACAGAAATACATGATGCCAATCGGGAACTAGTACGGGGAACCCAGGGTATTATGGAGCAGTTCACCAACTTTTATGCCTCATTATACATATCTACCTTGAGCACATCCCCAAGGAACTTCAGGAATATCTGGACTCTCTCAAGTTGCTCTGGTTGGGCAGGGCACATAGAGCTTTTTTAGATGAGCCCTTCACAAAGGGGATGATGGACGGAGCGTTAGAGCAAATCAAACACTCACCCCCAGTCAACTGATCTGGGTTTAATCCATCATCATTCTTTAGCTCACTCCACCACCCCAGTTCAGACATGGCCATATGCAAATCAGTCTGACCCTGTGCCTCATGGGAACAGTCCAGCCCGAACTGCCAAGCAATGTCTTCCCTGGACCGGAAACAAGCATCCTGGGACCGGTTTCGGGTTCAAAACCCTCATCAGCCAGGCCATCTTGAATCCAGTGGCAAAGTGAGCAAGGGACCCACGTCTGGGCATACCCTGCCAACTCAGGGCGAACAAAGCGATACCAAAGGGGATGATGGACGGAGCGTTAGAGCAAATCAAACACTCACCCCCAGTCAACTGATCTGGGTTTAATCCATCATTCTTTAGCTCACTCCACCACCCCAGTTCAGACATGGCCATATGCAAATCAGTCTGACCCTGTGCCTCATGGGAACAGTCCAGCCCGAACTGCCAAGCAATGTCTTCCCTGGACCGGAAACAAGCATCCTGGGACTTAGGCAGCATCATGCTGCTAGGGGTCTGGGGTTCTCCACCAGGGGGCTTATCATATCACTATATGCGGACGACATTACCCTATATATCAACAACCCAGCAGAGAATCTTAACCCGGTGCTGCGCGAGCTTCTCCACTTTGGTGGACTATCAGGCATACAAATAAATTGGGCAAAGTCGGTCCTTTTCCTACTCACTAAGGGCACTACTCCTTTTTCACTAGAATTTCCTCTTGGTTGGGCTCAGGGTCCGTTCCGGTACCTGGGCATTTGGCTCTCCAGAGATCTTCTGGAGCTGTGGGAAGCAAACTATGGTAGGACTATCGCTTGGCTGGAGAGCAGGGTGCAAACTTGGGCTCGATTACCGCTCTCCCTGGCTGGAAGAGTTGCAATTGCCAAGATGGTGGTTTTGCCCAAATTCTTATATTTATTTGTAAATTTACCCCTCATTCTCACACATGCCTTTTTTGACACCTTGCGCTCCTTGATGATATCTCTGGTGTGGGCGGGCAAACAGGCTTGTATCTCCTGGGAGTTGTTGACTCTCCTGCTGACACAGGAGGGTCTGGGGGCCCCAGATCTCCAACTGTATGCTTACTGTGCACAAGCCCAGTTCCTGCACTTCTGGATCCACCCTGTGCCATTCCAGCCCCATGTGGCGGTGGAGATGGACAGAGTTGCACCAACCCCACTCTCGGTGGCGGTATATAAAACGTACAAACAACCTCATGATGAGATCGATACAGTAGAGTCGCTACGCTGGAGCTGGGAGGGCTTAAGGAAAAGGACTAAACTTGACAATCTGTATGCCCCATCCATGCAGGTGGCCTATCATCCACATGTCCCTCCCCTGTGTGAAAAGGGCGAGGTGGCTCTGGCACACCGGCTAGGCCTACATACTTTCGCTGACCTGTTCCCGGAGGGCAGTATCAGATCTTTGCCGGTCGGGGTTGAGACCAAACTTTGCAGATTTATTCCTACATTACCATTTACGAGCTGCGTGTAAGCAGAAATATGAGACCTTTCTCAACTCTCCACCCACATTACTCGTGCTTGAACAAATACTAACATGCTCATCACAGCGTAAGCTTATTACACGCATATACAACAGCATGCAAAATACACACCTGGTGGTCATACCCAAAGCGCTAGCCGGTTGGAACGAAGAACTGAGCCCCCCACTAGACATGGAGCAATGGAAACACTGCTGTGGCCAACTGCGCATTCTATCCCCCAACTACAAATTAACGTTGATTCACTTTAAATTCTTACATCGATTTTATCGTACCCCCGTACAGCTGTTTCGGATGGGGATTAGATCGGACTCTAACTGCTGGAAGTGTGGGGCTACTCCTGCAACCTTCTTGCACCTGGCTTGGTCTTGTCCGGTGATAGCGAAATACTGGCTTGCCGTTTTCACCACCGTTGAGGATATTCTGGAAACATCAGTCAAGCCTACACCCTTATTAGGCATACTGGGATATGTTAAAGATGCACCAGCAAATATTCGACATTTGCTTGCCATTTTCCTATTGCTGGCAAAGCGTAGAGTAGCAATGCATTGGGGGTCAGCTATTGTCCCAACAGTAAAAAAAAAATTGGCTACAGAATATTACATTTTATCATACCCAATTGTCATTATTTTGGGAGCAAATGCCTATTGCCTCTAGACCAAAGGACATTTGGGAGCCAATGCTGGCGTGATTCCGCAATAGAGCTACAGATGACGGCGCCGAGCATAGCCTCCCTACCGACACTATATCAGAAAGGAATGATACAACTGTTCGCCTCTAAATGTCTATGATTATGTTCTCCAATGTTAAATGTGCTACAATGAACTGTGTAAAAGGAACTATGTAAATGACATACAAGATCTGTTTCTTGACTGCGGGAAATGTAAATTGATCCATGTGGACTCACCTTAAGCACTGACCAGTTGTTTTAATGTTGAGTTGTTGTGAGATACTGTCAATCTATTGCGCCATAAACGGTGCGGAACATTGATATGCAAGATTGATGCTATGTAAAAAATGTTAATAAAAACAATTACAAAAAAAAAAAGAAAGACGCTGAAGTGCTTTGCCAGGAAGTTATGCAACATGTAATGTAGAATAATATTGATAGGACTATAGAATTCATGTATTTTTATACATTTGATCTGTTTTTACTTATACTGAAACACACTTCAGTGTACAGTTTACATTGTATCCTCTAATTTGTTACCAATGTACACACAACTGCAGCATATTATATGCTATAACAAATGCTATAACATTGAGTATTTCTATGGTGTATGAGCTGCTCTGAGGAAAGATCATGAGATAAGAGTGGGAATACTCTTAAAAAATAAGGACAGAAAATACTTATGAGTAATAAAAGCAGGGGTCAGAGGAATTCGACCGTGGAATAGAATTGCTTTCAGAAAAACAGAATTGTTTTGGGAAAATAGCATGGGAAAATTTGTTTTGTACTTTATGTAGATCTATATAGTAACTTCTCTCTCTACCCTATTGAGGCTTGAGGAGAGGGGTCAGACGCCCCTCCTGCTTTTTCTATTCATATCTGTCCTGGTGATGTGGTCCCTGCACCCTTCCACAGGTGTTGGGAGGGGGGGGGGGGTCACACTCCCCCCTCCCCTAAATCTTTTGAGCAACTCTCGGTCCATGGCCTACACAGGGGGGGGGGCACTTTTAGTTTTTTGCATTTATGGGTGGGGCTTCTCCACCAATTTGCAGCAAAGTTAAATTATTTTAAGAAAAGGGTTTAAGGCCCAGTAACTCTGGAACATTCTGCCCCAAGCTCCCCCCCCCCCCCCGGACATTCTCCCTACCTCCAGGCCTAGGGGGGGGCAGGGTATCCCTGCCTTGCCCCTGATGTCACCTTTGTTTTGTATAACCTTTTTTGGTGTGACAGCCAATCAAATCTCAGCATGTGATCTGTTGGGTCCGTGGCATGAACTATACAAGGTTTTTGACCCTTAATTGCTCATAAACTACTGGACAAATTTGCACCAAATCACTAAAAGCACTCTTTCTGGACCAAGATATAGCTTCCTCCAAATTCGGTTTAAATCCAGTCAGGTGTTGGGCTGTAGCTCTGTCTAGAGTTCCTATCAAAAAATGAAGGAGAAAACCTGTTTTGGGACCACCCACCCCCTTTTTCTCGGCCCCCACTTGACTGATCACCCCAAAGCTTTCCCTGCACAAACTAGGCAAAAAGGAGCACTTTTTTTTTTAAGAAAGTTTTGTGAAGATTCATCAAAAGGTCCCGAAGTTATTAGCGAAACAAAAAAGGTATTCCCTATAGAAACCCGATCCTAACTGTAACTACCCAGTGGCGACCACCACTGGGATATATATTTGTTGCATGTGTAGATGTAGAGACGTATGCTGTGTGTACTCCTGCCATCTAGTGTTTGGCTCTGATATGTACAACTTGTTTTTGTTCAAAGAAGTCTTTTCGAGTCACAAGGTATGGTCATTCTACATATCTCTGGTAATGCGCATGGGCATCAGCTCCATTGTTAAATTGTTTTTTTCTCCGCCATTGGGTACAGACGTGTCTAAGTGTGTCCCGGTTTGACGCCGCGTGGTGCTCTTGCCTGGCCCTCAGATCCGTTCCTCGGTTGACTTTCCAATCTTCCTTACTCACCAGGTCCATCGTGGCATGTTTTCCTCAACTCTAGCCTACGGTTGTCGGCTTCTACCGATTGGTGCCCTGCACCTCTAGCCCACCAGCACTTTGACATCTAAGAATGTCCACGTGATGGAAAGAACTCCATTCTGGATTGCCCTACTGGCCGCACCAGGTACCCGAGAACAGTCTTACACGAGGTTTGTAACCTCTGCTTGCTCCCGGACCATCGAGTGACTCCTGCCCCGCATGACTCCCATTCCGCTACAAGAAGATGCTTTAGAATCTACCAGCATGGCCCTTCAGTCTCCATGGTGCATCATGGGGAGGAGGAAGATACTCGGGACATCTTTGCGAACTGAGAGGAGCAGGAAGATTTCCAGACAGACATCAATTGAGAATTCGTTCTTGCCAGAAAGTGTGGACTCCGAGCGTGATGCTTAAGCAGACCAGCTCCCACCGACCCATTGCCCGATAACAAAGGCCGCAGTGAGTACCACTATCCTGCAAGATCCTCACCCTAAGAAGGCACTAGCTGCAAGCTCCTGTGCTTCATCAGAAGCCTCAGGTCCTCCAGTGCCTCATGGCTGTAGTTGGCACCGCATTTCTAAACTAGACCGAACTCCCTCAGTGCTGTAGTGCTCCTCAAAGCCTCGAGTGTCCACATCGGCCACTGCCTCAGCACCAGATCCGGAGACACCTTCTAAGGTCCCATTGGGCCTGAGACAGTCTGTGCCGAAGATTTCGGAGCCCAAAACACTCGGAGCTGAGATTGATCGAGTCGACTTTCGGCACCCTCAGGAAATCGACCCTCCTCAGTGCTTTCCAGGACGCAATCTACAGGTTGGTCTTCTGCGACATATAAGTATTTCAACCAACCGGTCCTCCAGCGGCTTGAAGAACACCTCGTTGCCAGGCAGAAACAGATCCACATTCAGCCTGGCACTGGTTGAATCCTGTCCAAGCCTCCACAGAAGCCTATTGACGGGAAGAGTAAAAGATTGATGCCGGTGGAAACCATGTTGCGGCACAGTCTGCCATCCAAGGTGCATCGCCAGTTCTGTAGAGCTTCTCACCTGGTATGACTGAGCTCATTGTAATCAAATGGAGGACCTCATCCAACATCTTCCAGAGCAATTTTGGTAATGGGGGCAGGAGTTGGTGGTGGAAGTGAAGATCAATTCTGACACCAACATCTGCTGAACTCTAGATGCCGCCGACACTGCTGCTCGTTGTATAAATACTAGTGACCTTCGCTGCCACCGCACTTGGCTGCGAGTTTCCAGCATTCACCCAAAAGTCCAACAACACCTCTTAGAACTTGCACACATACCACCAAACATTCCCCTCCGCAAACAGACTGACCCCAGAACATCAGGGTCTGCTCCAGGAGGAGATGCATGCACTACTCACCAAGGGGGCCATAGAACCAGTACCTCTACATTATTGCGGCATGGGAGTGTACTCCCTATACTTTCTAATCCCCAAAAAGTACGGTTCCCATAGACCCATCCTTGTCCTGAGGCCCCTCAACAAGTACATCCTGTCGGAGCACTTTCAAATGGTTACACTCCAGGATGTCACCCCTCTGCTACAAAAAGGCGACTTCATGACTGCCCTCTAGCTGCAGGACGCCTACTTCCACATAATACAATCCACCTGGCACATCGAAGATACCTGAGATTCGTGGTGAGTGGCCAACATTATCAATTCAAGGTGCTGCCTTTCGGAGTTACCACCGCTCCAAGGGTGTTTACCAAGTGCCTAGCCATGGTAGTGACTTAACTCTGATGGAGCACATCCTTGTGTTCCCTTACCTCGACGATTGGCTGATCAAGAGTGCCATACAGCATCAATGCCTAGCGCACATGCAGGCCAGCATACAACTTCTTCATAGTCTAGGCTTCACTATAAATGTGACCACATCTTACCTCCAGCTCCGCCAAGTGCAATTCTACCTCTGGCCAATCTCATCTCCTGTGTAGGGAAAGCTTTCCCCAGCCCTGCAATGGCTCAAGCGTTCCAAACGTTTCTAGCTCATTTTCAGCCAGTTCGCCAGGTAACGGTCAGGACAGTAATGCGCCTACTAGGCATGATGGCATCCTGTATTGCCATAGTTCCTGATCACAAGGTTGTAAATGCATCCATTACAACAGTGCCTAGCAGCGTAGTGGTCTCAGACGGAGGGTCATTGGGAGGATCTGGTGTTGATCTGGGGCTGTACTTATCGTTTTCTGCAGTGGTGGAATGCAGACAATCTGTTGCAGGGACGGCCCTTTCTCGACCCAGTTCTGCAAGAGACCATAGCCTCACTCACTGGCTGGAGGGTACATTCATAGGACCTCACTCTTCAACGGTTGTGGGCTCCTGCACAACGGGAGTTGCACATCAGTCACCTGGAACTTTTAGCTAACCAACTGGCCCTTGGGGCATTCCTTCCTCTCATATAGAGGAAGGTAGTTCTAATCAGGACAGACAATGAGACTGCCTTGTTTTACCTCCATAAACGTGGGGAACACACTCACTCCAGTTGTCTGCATTAGCTCAGGGCATTTGACGTTGGGCGACACATCGCAGGGTGCATCTGTTGATTCAGTACATTCCTCGGATGGACAGCAATTTGGCAGACCTGTTTGACAGGATGCATCAACAAGTCCACGAATGGGAACTTCACCGCCAAGTTCTCTACCCCTACTTCCATTATTGTGGGTTCCCGCAGATAGACCTGTCCGCCATTGCTGAAAATGCAAAATTCCCAAGCTTCTCCTCCAGACTCCCACAGTCCATGCACTATGGATGAATTGGTCAGAGATATTTGCTTACACTTTTCCACCTCTACCACTCCTCCCATTCATGGTTCGGAAGTTGAGGCAGACATCCCTCACTCTCATCCTATTAGATCCAACCTGATCCCGCCAGCCCTGGTTCACCACTCTACTCGAACTCTCCCTAGTCCCTCACGAGAAACTCCCCAACCGGACGGACCTTCTTTCTTAAAATCAAGGCACTCTCCAGCATCCTAACCCAAAGCAGCTCAATCTTGCGATTTGGCTCCTGAAGTCTTAGAATTCAGCTACCTCAATCTCCCTGCAGATTGTATGGTCAATCTAAAAGAAGCATGCCGGCCCACTTAAACGACCTGGTATGCTGCTAAGTTGAAAAGTTTTGATAATTACGGTCTCCCTAGGCACATTGACCCTCTCTTATAGCCTCTCCACTGGAAATTGTCTGTTACCTTCTTCATTTATACAAGTTGGTCCTCGCCTATCTTTTGTCAGACTTAATTTAACCACAGTAGCAGCTTACCTTCAAAATAGACCAAACACACTTCAGTTTTTAGAATCACAGTTATTAAGACTTTCATGGAAGGACTCAAAGGGGTTATCCCACCACAGGTGCCCCCTGATCCAGTGTGGAACCTTAACATAGTAATCACCAGACTAATGGATCCTCCTTTTGAACCACTTCACTCTTGCCCACTGCAGTTTATTTCTTCAAAGGTAGCTTTCATTGTGGACATTACTTCCCTCAGGCGTGTCCGTGAAATATATGCTCTCACCTTGGAAGACTTTCTACCAGGTGCATCAAGAGAGTGGTTCTCGGAACCAACCCTGAATTCCTACCTAAGGTAGTCTCCAGTTTTCTTCTCAACCAAACTATAGAACTCCTTGTGTTCTTCCCACATCCAGAGTCGTTAGCAGACCGCGCTTTTCATACTTAGGATGTCAAAAGAGCACTCTGGTACTACAATGATAGAACAAACCCTTTCTTAAGACACATCCCCTCTTTGTGTCTTTTTCCAAACCACACAAGGTGCATGCTATTTCTTAAGTAGGAGTTGCATGCTGACTTTACGCAAAAGCAAAAAGAACCCTACTTGTCCCTCCCAGACCACACTCCTCTCGTAAGAAAGGAGCTTCCATGGCTTTTTAGGTAACATACCTCTAGCTGACATTTGCAAAGCAGCTGCATGGTCCACCCCTCGCATATTCACGTAACGTGTGTTGTCTTGGCCAGGCTGTGTTACATACTTTTTCAGTTTTCTGCAACATCCTCCGGTTAAGCCCCGCTTTTGTGAGGACTGCTTTATAATCTATGCACGGCATGTGTATCTACAGCTACACATGCCAGGAACTGAAAATGTTATTTACCCTGCAAGCATCTGTTTATTGCATGTAGTGCTGTAGATCCGCATGCGTCCACCATCCTCCCCAGTCCCCTGTGGTTGTTTCAAATGGTATTTTCTTCTTTTACATTTACTTTGTATGGTCATCTTTTTTGTATTCTCAATGCTACATCTTCACCCTCCATGTGGAAAAAACAATCTAACAATGGAGCCGATGCCCATACGCATTACCAAAGATAGGTGAAGTCACTATACTGTTTGACTCAAAAAGACTTTGTCGAAGAAAAACAAGTTGCACCGGGCCAAGCCCAAAACTAGGTGCAGGAGTATGCAAAGCATGTGAATCTACAGCACTACAAACCGATACTTACAGGGTAAGTAACATTATGTGTGTGTGTGTGTATATATGTGTGTGTGTGTGTGTGTGTGTGTGTGTGTGTGTGTGTGTATATATATGTATGTGTGTGTGTATATATATATATATATATATATATATATATATATATATATATATATATATATATATATATATATATATATAAAAATTCTTCTTTTACACACACTGGAAAAACGAATGTAATTTGAGATGTCATCATTGATATCACTTACCATGTCATGAAATGAGTGATGTAATATGTGAGGTCATAAGCAGTGCATTGTGGGAGCTTAAGTTATAGTTAGCTCAGGTAACTAGAGCTGCTGAATTTCACTGGTTTTGTACGAGGGAAATGTGAGCCGAACTATAACGTCCCTGTAACCTTCGGCTTTTTTCAGTGAATTTCTAAGGTTTTTTTAATTTCTATTTCCTACCTGTAACCTTTGAAAATGAGTGTGTGCAAGGGTGCTCATAGGGTGGGTGCCTGAGTGTTTCAGTGGTTCTGTGTGTGTGTCTGAGTGGGTCTGGGACTTCCTGCATAAGTGTCTCACTGGGTGTGTGAGTGGGTGCATCACTGTCTGAGTGAGTCTCTGACTATTTGAATAGATGTCTAAGTGGGTGCATGAGTGTCTGGGTGTGTGAGTGGGTGCATGAGTGTCTGAGTGGATTTGACACTTGAGAAAAACCTATAACCTGCCAAGTGAAGCTTCCAGTGAGAGAACACAGACGGGGTCTGCACTAGTAGCCATCGCCCATGTATGAAGGACTATTTCTGTACATGGTTGAGAAGGTTGTGTCAGTACTTACCTAAATATCTCAGAGTGTAGGAGTAGACCTCTATCAGTGCCAAGAGATGTTTAAGTAAATGTGCTGGTATGTAAGTGCCTGCTATAATATCTTTGGCTGTCTAAATGTGTATGTAAGTGGCTGCACAAATACTTCAGTTCCTGTGTTAGGCAATAGAGAGCTATGTAGGTGTCACTGCAACTACCTTTGAGTCTGCTGCATGCATAAATAGTTTCTGGTGCGTGACTGAATATACAAGTGCTTCTGTAGCTGTCTCTAACTGAAAGAGAGGCTCTATGCTTTTGTGAACATCTATGTCAATTGTTTTTTAGTACTTGGCATAGAGGCCTCCAAGTCCACAAGTAACGTATTCAACTCAAAAGGACATCTGTCAATGTCTTGAGCACAAAACAGCATCCTTTATGGCATACCTACAGCATATTTTAAAGTGCCTTATGTGCACTAAAACGTGTTTGACATTTCAGAAAAACCTGTAACACGCCAAGTGAAGCTTGAAGTGAGAGTGCACGGACAGGGTCTGCACTAGTAGCTATCACCCATGTTTGAGGGACTATTTCTGTACATGGTTGTGTCCGTTCTTGCCTACATATCTGAAAGTGTAGGAGTACACCTCTATCGGTGCCATGAGATGTTGAAGTAAATGTGCTGTTATGTGGCTTTGTGTTTTAGTAGCTCTATAGCTGTCTAAATGTTTATGTACGTGGCTGCACAAATACTTCAGTGCATCTGTAAGGGAATAGAAAACTATGAACGTGTGACTGCAACTACCTTTGAGTCTGCTCCAGGCATAAGTAGTTTCTAGCAAGTGACAATGTATTTGTGCTTCTGTAGGTGTCTGGTTAGGTTGTAGAAAGGGTCTATGCTTTTGTGAACATGTATATCAGTTGCTTTAGGGCTGCATACTCTATGTAGTACTTCTCACAGGGGCCTACAAGTGCTCAAGTAACTTATTCAGTTCCAAAGGACATCTGTCAATGTCTTAAACACAAAACCGCATCCTTTATGGCATACGTGCAGCATGTCTTAGAAGTGTGTTATGTGCACCAAAACGTGGGTTTGACACTTCAGAAACACCTATAACATGCCAAGTGATGCTTGCAGTGACAGTGCACAGACAGGGCCTGCACTAGTAGCCATCACCTATTTTGAAATACTATTTCTCTGCATGGTTGATAAGATTGTGTCAGGACTTGCCTACCTATCTGAAAGAGTGTTGCAGTACACCTCTATCACTGCCATGAGATGTTTAAGTAAATGTGCTGGTATGTAACTGCCTGCTATAATACCTCTGACTGTCTAAATGTGTATGTAAGTGGCTGCAGAAATACGTCAGTGCCTGTGTTAGGCAATACAGAGCTACTTAAGTGTGACTGCAGCTTCCTTTGAGTCTGCTGCATGTATTATTAGTTTCTGGTGAGTGACTGGATCTATATGTGCTTCTGTAGCTGTCTCAATAGCTGAAACAGAGGCTTTGTTTTTCTGAACATGTATGTCAGTTGCTTCAGGGATGCATACTCTATGTAGTACTTGGCATAAGAGCATGCAAGTGCCCAAGAAACTTAATGAACTGAAAAGAACATATCTCATCTTTTAAGCACAAACCAGCTTGCTTTATAGCACACCAACAGCATCTCTCACATGTGACTTGTTGCATACTGAAACTTGGATTTTAAGACTTGACAAACCACTTTTACATGGCACATCAAGCTACAAGTGAAAGTGCACACACAGGACCTGTACTACCAAGCATCATCCATGTTTGAAAGAGTATTTCTCTACATGAATGAGACAGTTGTGTCAGTACTTGCCAACATATCTGAGAAATTGTTGGAGCACACCTGTAGGAATGTCATGAGCCATTTAAGTAAATGTGCCGGTATGTGACAGTCTATTTTTTGTTTCTCTGTGACTCTCTAAATATCTATGTATGTAGATATAAACAATCACCTCAGTGCCTGTGTTACGGAAAAGAGAGCAATATAGATGTGACTGCAACTAAGTTTGAGTCTGCTGTATGCATAAGTAGTTTCTGGGTAAGTGACTGAATGTATATGTGCTTCTGTAGCTATTTGACAAAGCAGTGTAACAGAACTTCATCACCCAGAAATCAAAGAAAAACACTCTTTGAGAACAGCACATCATATATAAACATGTAAATATTTCCCCATCTTCTAATGCCTTGCTAGCTAAAAGTTTAACTCTTAATCTACAGTTCTTTCCCTGTGGCGCCACCAACATTCCAGGTGCTGGAGGATTTTCTGGTGAATCCTTCGCCACGGAAACTGATTACTCGACTGTACGCCAGAATGCAGCGCGCGTCGCCGGTGTGCGTTTCCCCCACGCAGCGCGAATGGGAGGAGATCCTGGGAGGCCCCTTTGAAGAGGGAACATGGGCTTATTGCTATGCGCAGACAAAGGAGATGTCACCCAACTACAGGCTGCGACTTATCCACTTTAAGTTTGTCCATAGGCTGTATAGGACCCCTGTGTGGATGAACAGAGCTGGTTTATGTGAGGATGCGCGGTGCGGGCGCCTGAGGCCTCCTCCTTGCACCTGGCCTGGGAGTGTCCAGAGGTGGCGAGATTCTGGGAATGCATTTTTGATGTGTTGGACTCAATGATTGAATGCAGAATTGAACGCTCCCTGCTGGTAGCCCTTCTGGGGTATGTGCGCAGAGTGTCTGTGGAACACAGGAGACTGGTGGCAATGCTGCTCTTGCTGGCAAAGCGAAGAGTGGCGATCTGTTGGGGCTGCAGGCGTAGCCCGCAAGTGACTGAATGGCTCAGGGACGCAGCGTTCTGCCACAACCAGCGATCTATCTAGTGGGAGCTAATGCCCGTACAGTCGCGCCCGAAGGACATATGAGCACCGCTGCAAAGCTATCTTGACTCCCATCCTCTCGAGCGCAGGGAGGCCACCTCTGAGGAAATTTAAGCATTGTAAACGGACCACATCAAATACTTACAGAAGTGCTGTGTATGCTGTAATGACTGGCACAAATAGCCCGGTGAGGGCTAAAGAGCGCCCCCCCCCCCCTCTTCATTCCTCCCCACTTCTCTCTCTCTCTTCTTTCCTTTTCTCTCCTTTCTATATAGCTTGAATGTCACCTGGCACCTTCCGGAAGTGAGCTACTACAGCAAATAGTGAAGAAGCTGCATGACCGTTAGACACATGCCAAGCTACAACGTATGGGTTTAATGATCACTGTCTGACACGCTCAAAGACTTTCTCGAGTAGTATTGAACGTAAGCAATGTGTTTTGCTGTTTGTTTCTCTTTGTGAAATTTAATAAAAAGAAATTTTAAATAAACTCTTAATCTACAGTTTGTTTTACTACCAATCACACCATGTAGTAAGCAACAAATGTACAACACACTAATTCAAAGCAACAGATTGTGAACCAACTTCTCACTCACCTAGTCTGCAAATCAGACGAACTGTCACATTCTCATATACTCATAAAGCATCTTACCTCTTATTAAACATACAAAGCCACTCATACATTACCTCCTTTAGTTCCAATATTTTCTCAAAAATATTTGATACTCTTAGAACATTCTCATATGAACATACATCTTTTCAATAATATTTTTCTTCAAATTAAATGTAATTCACATACCTGAAAACTGAGTTTGTTGCTCAAATATTTTTTTGGTCTTATCAGATAGATACAATACTCTCAGGAAATGTAAAAACTAAGCATGAGAATGGCACACCACTCTCACACCAAGCAACCATTAATGGCAGCATTTTCAACTTTCCACCCTCTGACATCTTTCATTTTTCGGTCGATCCTAGCGGCAGCGTGCATGCACTGCTCGCTCTGCGAGGCATGCAGTAGTTGAGTATGCTGTGTAAGCCTCGCCCACTCTCCGCCCATACTTTTCATTGGCTGGTGTGATTGTCCGTGGTAAATACTGGCTTCCCATTCATTATGAGGCTTGTTGGTCCCTCCTTGTTACCGCCCTGTCTCCATTTGGTACCACCCAAGAGGACTCGATCTTTTACTATGTCGTAACTCGGGAGCTTTCATTACCAGTTCCGAGAACTATTTACTTCATTAAGGGACACAGCACGCACGGGGTGGCAGCTTCAGTAATGGCGGCCGCTTCCTAACCTAATTTGCATTTCGTTTTTTTTTTTTTAATTTCAAACTTTAATACAGAGCATGGCGCCCGCTTCAGGGACACCGCGCTCAGTTTATTATTATTATTTTTTTTATTTAATACCGAGTGCGGCGCCCGCTTCAGGGACACCGCGCTTGGTTTATTTTAAAATGATGTTCCTGCTTTGCAACACACTCAAATTGGATGGAGTGTTTAGTGATTGACAGCTACTCAAAAGCAATTGCATCAAAGTGCTCACTTTGTCTCTGGGACCCCTGCAGCATGACGAGACCAGGGTTTGCATGCGATCAAACAGGTTCACTGCTGCCGCGCGCTCTTGCTATATAAACTGATCTATAAAGAAGTGGTTCTGTCGGGAGAGTGACAATTTCTTTGTTCAATGTAATTAATATATCTTGAACATTCAATTTAGAGTAGCAAACAATACAAACTTTATGAAAGCTACTGGTTCAACAACACTTTTCAAGGACCAAATGGAAATACGCACAACACACCACAAAGACAAAATATTTTTGGTCAAAAAATGACGATTATATTGTATAGGTATTTTGTACACATATTAATGAATGTGGCTGTCAATAAAACAATACAATACACAGCGATAAAGGGATTGAAGTGCAAGAAAGGTGACTTGTTGTGATAAGTGAAAAAGTGCTATACATATACTATACAAATAGGTGACACATAAGGCAAATAACTTATGTTGTACTGTCCATTCCTCAATGCATGAATTCACGACCCGAATGTGACTTTATATTGGGGTCAGGGAAGCTGCATGGACTAATGAGACTGCAACGTCAACGTTTCGACCCTAGGCGGAAGCGCAGCTTATTATGCGTCAGAGGCGGGTCTTCATCAGGACTGGGGAGTAGGAAAACCACTTTTTGACAGCCGCAAGGAGTAAACGCCAGGGATCCTATCAGGTAAGTGGTTTAGGATCCGAAAAGATTACAATTTCAAAGGAGTAAATACCAGGGATCCTATGAGGTAAGTGGTTCGAATGGATTCCAATCTCGAAGGGCTGGTAGACCTACACCAGGAGGTTGTGGTCTGAAACAGCGATGTTCACTCATGTATGCTCCACCAGCCGGTTGGAGACTAGTCAAATAATGATTTAAAATGCCGCCCTCAAGCGATCGTTTAAGATATGGAAGGACGAGACCTATTCAGTCTGCTTCTGCTTTGTTAATGACACAGGGTTACCCCATTATTGCTAATGGCTTGCTATATAAACAGCTCATTCCCAAAAGACAGATAAGGAGCAGACAACTGTCATACAGGGATGGAGTCTGTCTGCACTTAAAGTGGGAAATAAGCATGCCTGGGGTGAATCCAATAGATCTGTTCAATTTAACATTGCGTGCGTCGTACTCAAGGAACAGGGGACTTCAAAAGCATCCATTTTCTATCCTTGCCCAGTGAAATGTGACCACATAAATATGGGGCCATGGCGGGGTGCGGGCTCCCCTGGCCGCTGTGCTGATTGTGCTGGGCTGCTCGGCACCCTGTGTGGGCTGCTCCCTGGAGTGGTACACAGCGCTGGTGAACACTGCCTACACGGACTTGGTCAGTTACCTGACTCTGCTGGGGAGCACAAAGAGCGGCCGCTACAGGGACAGCTCGCCCAAGGAGAGCGTGCAGGGCCTGGTGGTGGTCCAGGAGGCCGCGCTGGCCCCCGAATTGCCCCCTGATGCCCTGGAGGGCTGTGCTTCAGACACGCAACACTGTGTCCTGGGGGCCGCCGCCTGGCCTCATCCCCCAGGCGAAGGAGAGGAGGGCGTCGCCGGGTCGTGGATCGCTCCAGTGGCCTGAGGGGGCTGCACTTTTAAGGAAAAGGTCCTCTACGCCGCCGCTGTGGTCATTTACAACGGCGGGCAACGCCACCGTGTCCATGTCTCACATAGGTAAGAGTGTTCCGTCGCCCCATCATACACATAGAACACCCACACGCAACCCCTTGCCAAACCCATGACCCACATCGCTAAGCGCCCCTCACCACCCCGTTCTACGTGTGTAAGAGGCTCACTACAGACACACTAGGAGTGCAGCCTCTCCCCCCTCCCCCCTCCCCCCTCTACAGACCACCTCCACAGCCCCAGGTACCACCCTATTCTTCATCTAGAACAGGCTCCCAACCAATGTAAAAATAGGGACCTGGCGAACTCTTCTGGCACAATAATCTGCCTCCATCCCACCTCCACACATGGCCCCCCTGATACCACCGTGTTGTACCTCTTTGCAGGAGGCTTCCTTTTAAACACAGAGATCACCTCAACATGCAGCCCTCCCCCAGAGTTCCTTCCCCAGAGTTCCTTCCCCACAGCTGCCTGCTGACCCCCTCCTTCAACACACCATCTCCTTCGAGAAGCCACCCCACATTACTGATATCGGTCTCAGCACTAGCATAGGCGCGCACACACAACCTTTCACACCAAGCTACCCAAAATGACCCACACAATATGCAGGCCATCTCCCCCAACTACCGCCCCTGTCAACACTGCTTATTGATTTTGAAATTTGCAATTTCTTTAGTTCAGTCTACATTTCATTTGTTTGTAGTTTATTGAATTGTGGCAAATGCATTATTAAAAAAATGTAATGACTGATTTTGTTTGAGAAGTTTTCAATGGTTTGAAAGTATGTGTCCCTTTTGCTCCACCCAAAATGCAAAACAAATGACATTTTTAAACAAACCTCACAATATCGGAAGTGCAAAACACACAACCAGTGTAAACAAGCATTTGCAATGCAATAGGTCTCGCATTTACGCAAGTTTGAGCTGTTGGCATTGTAAATGGCAATGCCTTTTATTTATATTTTAAAAACCAAAACCTAAATAAAAGGCATTGTCATTTACAATGCCAATAGCTCCAACTCTCGTAAATGCAAGACCTATTGCATTGCAAATGCTTGTTTTATTTTGTCACTCCATTCCTGAATGGTTATTGTGTTAACCCTTTTATGCACTTTTATAAAGAAGCCCAATATGTGTGGGTGTTTGGCACACTTCTGACATTGAGCTATACTTGGGCTATGTTTGGGTGCTACATTTGGGCTCTTTTCTCTCTGGTGGCCATCTTGGGAGACCTATTTGTTACGAAGCTCCCTAATCTCCTTATTTACTGCAGTATCCTCAGTAGAAAATGCTTTTGGTTTTCCACTTCAGTTCCATAAAGATGACGGTCAGATGTGCCAAACGTTTGGCATAAATTCAGAATGTTAGCACTCTAGTTGCTCATCAGAACACTGTAGTAAACTGCTTCTCGCCTGGGAGATAACTGGTAGTCTGCCACTGGTGTTGAAAGTGCATGTTTCAGTCTACATGTCAGAATGTTTTAATGAAATGGAAGAGGAAGATATTTTAGAACACTCTGGGAGACTGCAGTAGAGTACAAGGGAATCAACTTACAGGCTGCTCCTGTTGAAGTACAACAGGCAGATATTTAAGATCTCACTTAAAATGTGTCCTAGTTTTTCTTTCTACAGCACTAACCATAATTTCTATGACAAAATGAACCCTCTCGTGTTGCTTTCTAAATTAAATGTTTTAACTTTTACCGGTTTGATTCAATCAAGATGGCTTCGGGAATGCCATACCTTTCTCATAAGTAAGACTGTTATTTTTGTTTTTTTAAACTTTATTTTCAATTTTGCATAACAATACAATGGCATCAGTAAAATATATGCATGCATGACATTGGGCACAGTAAGGAGTTATATAATCTAAGGCCGCACCCGTGATGAAAGGGGGAACGGGAAAGGACATGCACAGATCTATCACTGTAAGGAAGACACCGGGCAAAGCACCAGGTGCCAATGCGAGTCCCTTCAAAGTCCACCCTGAGATTCCCCTCTAGGAGCTGAGCCACCGGATATGTGTAAGTCTTCCTGCTCCCCTTCAGTGGAATCCTGTGAGAATGACTCCCCCTCTGCTAATCCCGCGGTACACAGGGCTCGCCAAGCTGTTAAGTCATCCTGCAGCTTCTCATCTGTCCTGGTGAGTTTCATATGCGCCTCTTCGGCTAGGGACCACTCTCGGACATCCTTAAGCCAAGCATTGAATTCAGGGGCCCTCTGCCCCATCCAGGTTATAGCTACCCTCCGCCTAGAAAGCACCAGCATTAGTTGTAAAAGCTTATAAGGGAGCTTCTTTCTCTTGGGCTTCCGTACCAGCGCGAGTAGGCAGTGTAAAGGTTCTAGTTTCACCTGAAGGCCTGTGGCAGTCACAACCCTCTTCACCACTCCCACCCAGAACCGCTGAACCAGTGGGCATTCCCAGGCTACATGTAGAAAGCCTGCATTCTCTGCGGCACACCTGGGGCAACAATCGCCCCTACTACTAGTGATGCGTTTCAAGGACACCGGGGTAAGGTAAGTACGGTGTAGGTAATTAAAGTGCGTCAATTTAAACCTGGCATTGCATGATATCCTACATGTGAGGGAGCCAATTTGCTCCCACTGCCTCTTCCAGTGGGCCCACGAGATCCCTCTCCCAGGCAGACCTAGATGGCGGCACCAGGGGGGCGGAATCCTGTTTCATTGCTTTATATAGGAGGGAGATCAATTTACGCCCCGCGCCACATGTGAGCATGGCGTCTAGTGTATGCGTCAGAGGGGGATGCCCGGGTACTGGGGCCAAGTGATTTTCACCACATCCTGGATTCCTCTGAACTGTAAAAATTGGCCGTGTCCGAGGCCAAAGCTCTCTTCCGCCTGTTCGTATGTGATGAAGGTTTCATTAGGAAACAGATCGGCCAACACCTCACAACCTCCCTCCAGACCTGGAACGAGGTGTACCGTCCCATATCTATGAAGGGGGCCAGTATCCAGATCGAGAGCTCCCTATGAAAGGGGGCCCTTAAGACTTTCTCAGTGAAACGCTGCCATATTGCAGCTGTGTGTTTCACAATATGGGGTAAAGCCACATCCGAGCCCCTGCCCTGCATCAGCGCCTCTTGGAGCGTCCGAGTATCTTCCCTATCAAGAAGGAGGCGCTTTTCCCAGTTATCGGTGACCGTGAACCACCGGGCCGCATGTTGTAGATGGGCCGCGTAATAATATAAGTCGAAGCGAGGGGCTTCTAAACCGCCCTCGTAACTGCGGACCATGGTGCGAAGGGCTACTCTACTGCGTCGACCCGCCCAGAGCAAAGATGTGAGCAATGAGTCTAGGGTTTTAAATACTCGCGGCGGCAGAGGGCAAAGTGAGTTCTGAAGCACATAGAGCACCCTGGGGAGCATCACCATTTTCGAGATGGCCAGTCGGCCCATGAGTGAGAGTGGGAGAGTATTCCAGAAGGACACCGACTGCCGTAGTGTTGTAACTACGCGGTCCACATTCCGGGCCAACACCTGCGCGTCCGTCAGGGCCACCTGTATTCCCAGGTAACGGAACCCCTCCCGTTCCCAACGCAACCCCAGGACCGGCAAATCCTCCAGGGGCACTCCGGCCAGGCCCGCCAACGGGAAGATAAGTGACTTGCCACGGTTCAGGCGCAGCCCCGAGGCCTCGCCAAACTGGTCTAGGTGGTGCAGCAATGCCGGCAGGGCGTCACGAGGGGAAGCCAAGTAGAACAAAGCATCATCCGCATGTAGCGATATAATATGACTGGTGTCCCCCAACTTGATACCCCACTGTGCCATATCCGTTCTAATCCGAATGGCGAGGGGCTCTATGGCCAGGGCAAACAGCGGCGAAAGGGGGCACCCCTGTCGTGTACCCCTTCCCAATTGCCACTCCTCTGACCGCGCGCTTCCGAGCTTAACCCGAGCGCGTGAGGCGGTGTATAGAATGCGACCCCAGCGACAAAAGGCAGGGCCCATCCCTGCCGCATGCAGGACCTCGAGAAGATATCCCCAGTCCACCGTGTCGAAGGCCTTGGTGAGGTCTATAGAGACCAGCACCATCTGTTCCTCACGGTCCCGCACTTCATGAAGGACATGACAGACGGCGTAGATTCATAGCCGTGTTCCGTCCCGGAATGAACCCACATTGATCCTCGTGGACCAGGTGGGTCATATGTGGCGCTAGTCGGGAGGCCAAAAGCTTACAGAGGATTTTTAGATCAGTATTGATCATTGTGATCGGTCGATACGATGAGGGTTCATGTGCGTCCCCCCCTGGTTTTAAAATCATGCAGATTTCCCCCTGTGTCATGCTCGGCGGAAGGGTTCCATGTTCAAAGGCCTCAGCGTAGACCCGCAGGAGGAGCTGGGGAAGGGTATCCGCGAAGGCCTGATAGAACTCGGGCGGAAATCCATCACTACCCGGAGATTTGGCTCGGGGAAGATGCTGCAGTGCGGTGTGAACCTCAGCCTGCGTCAATGGCTCGTCTAGTTCCTTCCGCGCTTGTTCAGGGATGGAGGGCATGGTTATCCCACAAAGATATGGGAGATAAGACGCCACACCGATTGCGGGATCTGCAGTGTATACTACCTGTAGATGTGTCTTAAGTACCCGTAGTAGCCCCACCTGTGAATGCACCAATCGCCCAGTAGAGTCCCGCAGGGCTTCAATTACCGCAGGAGCGTGTTCCCTGCGAAGGATCCAGGCCAAAAGACAGCCTGACTTATCCCCTTCTCTATGAAGACGCTGTCTATATTGTGTAAGCGTATATTTGTCAAACCTATCTAATATGTCATAGATGCGCACCCGGACATCCCGTTCCCCATCCCCCTCCGTTATATCACTGGCGTCCGAGGTCTGTATCTCTAATAGGCGGCCCTCCTCCTCACGCTGGAGCTGTCTCCGGACCCTGCACATCACGCTCATGCATGCCCCTCTCACTACTGCTTTCAATGCTTCCCATTTCGTGGCCTGTGTCAAGTCTGTTCCACCCCAGTTGAGGTCGACATAATCAGTAATGGCAGTTTGTACATGGTGTCTCCCCACCTGGTCCTCAAGGATTTCCGCCCGCAGCCTCCAGGTCCATAGGCGAGATATGGGGCCTTCCCAGTGCACCACACATGCCACAGGGGTATGGTCAGATAGGAATCGTGCGAGGTGGGTCACCTGTAAAGACATAATCGGTTCGGGGTTTGCAAGTAAGACCCTATCCAAGCGGCTATATGTATTATGAGTGGAGGAGAAGCAGGTATACAGTTTCTGGGTCGGGTATCTTTGACGCCATACATCCTGGGCGCCTACATTCCCCATGACCTCCCGAAGTTTCAGCGTCATTCTGGGTTTCGTGCCAGCGCGGGGATGCCTGTCCAGGAGGGGGTCCAGAACACAATTAAAGTCCCCCACCCAGAGCAGTGGTACCTCCAATTCTGATACCAGAACCGCCTGCAGGGCCTGATAAAAGTCTGGGTTGTCCGTGTTTGGCGCATAGATGTTCAGAAGAGCAACATCCCTACCATCTAGTTTGGCTCTGAGGAGCAAGTACCTCCCCTGAACATCCGCTTCCACATATTGGATGGCAAAAGGGACCCCAGGTGCCACCCATACAAGGACCCCCCTGGCATAACTAGAGAAGGAGTGAAAGAACTGACCTCGCCACTTCTTTGCCAATAGCTGCGCCCCTTCCTCCGTAAGGTGCGTTTCTTGGAGGCATGCTATTGAGACCTGATGCCTACGGAGAAAAGAGAGGACTCTATACCTCTTGGTGCACGTACCCAGCCCCCTCACATTCCAGCTTAAAAGTTTAAACCCCATGTAAGTTCTGATGCCCATTCCCTGGGCGGGCCATGTCCCTTGCTGCTACCTAAGCTCCGTGCCCTACCTGCAATGCATACGATGCCAATGAAAACCCAACAAAACCTCCCTAGAAACCCCCTCCCACAAGCAATTTACTGACAACAAAACATGCAGAAATGCCCTTCCCGTGCTGGTGCCAGGACGTGCACAGCGATACCATGAGCCTAACGGGGCCTAACTACTTCAACTAGGAAGAAATACCCCCCTCCCCGTTCCCCCAAGGCCGACTCCCAACCCATGCCAACCGCCCTTGGCTAATTCAATGTCCCGGGCAACCCAGCTAGGTTCGTATACAACCAATCCAAGTCAAAGCAAGCAGCGGAGCCCCGCTGTCGCACCCAGCTTCATCACCGTAATCATGAAGAAATCACACACAGGTCCCCCGAAGCGCCACAGACCCCGGTCCCCATCAGTCCCATCCCCGCCCCCCCCCGTAATATGAAAAAACAAAGGGATATCAGTCACCAGGTGGATACCGGGTCCTCAAGAGTCCTGCTCCCCGAGCAGTATCCACGCAGGCAAGACACCAGGGTCGGATGCCCCCCAGCAGTGCAAGGAGGTGCCAGTCCACCCCGATCCAGTTCCCCCCAGTCCGAGAGTCAAACATGGTAACGCAGCCTCATCCGGATGGCCCCGCAGCAGAGGGAAGCTGGTCTAGGTTAGTTTCTGGAATCACTTGATCGGTAGACAAGAGTGTCCGGCACCAGGCTCTTCTCGGGTTTGTCCGCCGCCATTGTCCGTGGGGGAGAGTCATCTGAATCCGAGGAGTCCACACGCAGAGCTCCATCGTCCCCCACTGTGATCCGCTGTCGTTCTCCCTGGGTGTCATCCCTGACCCGACCCCCTCGCCTGCTCCTGCGTCGTCTCCTCGGTCTGGTCCCCCAGGTGCTGCGGGAGGGCCTTCCCCCGGACCTCGAGCCATTCCCATACTTCCTCGGGAGAATCAAAGAACTGAGCCTTCCCCTGGGAGATCACCTTGAGTTTTGCGGGGTACAGTAACATGTACTGCAGGCTGAGTGCACGGAGCTGCTGTTTGACACCTAGAAAGGATTTTCGCTGTTCCTGAACTTGGCGGGTGTAGTCAGGGTAAATGGACACCTTGGCGTTATCATAAGTGAGGTTCACCGCCTCTCTCGCAGCCTTTAAAATACAATCCCTGTCCCGATAGTTCAGGATTTTGGCGATGAGGGCCCTGGGGGGGGGCCCCCGCCGGCGGCGGCGGGACTAACGCCCTATGGGCTCTCTCTATGACGAAGACTTCGGAGAGGCCCACGGGGCACAGCTTCGTTCGAATCCAGTGCTCTCGAAACCGCTCCGCATTGCCCTGCTCCGAGCGCTCCGGGATACCCAGGACCCTGATGTTACTGCGGCGGGCCCTGCCTTCCGCCTCCTCCGCTCTGCGCTCCAAGGCACTGGTGGTGTTGGTGAGCTGAGTGACCTGCTGCCGCAAAGTGGTCACCTCTCCCTGCAGTTGGACGATGTCCTCCTCCGCTGTGGAGACCTTATCCGCCACCTTACGTAGGTCCGCCCGTAGTAGGTTCACATCAATAGATACTGTTTCTATTTGCTTCTCCAGGGCGGTGTGAGAGCCCTGTATAGCCTCAAGTAACTCAGCCCGAGACGGCTCACCAGGAGTATCGCCCTCACTATCCTGGCCCGTCTGGCGAGTGATCCTTTGCGTGGGGAGGCGTTGCGGGGTGTATTGCGTGATCGTGTTGGGGTTAGCGGCACGCGGGGGCTTGTCCTTACCCATGTTGTAGGCTGCAGTCCGTCTATTGAGTCGACGACCTGGGTCCGACTGATGTTGCGGGGCTGTTAGAAGTAGGGTTATCCTGCCCCCACGGGTGCCACAAGATGCAGGGCAGAACAATCCAGGTCCCGGAGGGTCAGTATCCTACCCACGGAGGCCGGTAGATCCCCCCCCCCCCTCCGTGAGGCTGCTGAGTAACGTTGCTGAGGCAGTCTCCCCGTGCTCCCAGGGCCACTCACCACTGCATAGGTTGACTCAGACCCCCCCCTTTCGTTCATCATCGGAGCCGCCGCCACATTTACTGATAGCAGGGTCACTGTCGCCGAGGAGCTCTCACTGATCGACCACCTGAGGGACTCCGGGGACGCCTCAGGGAGTAACTAGGTCCCAGGTCGGCCCCCCCACTCCATAGACGGGGAGGATCACAGTGCTAGGCGCGGGACCCCCCGGGTATATTCATCCATGGTCAGGCCAGGCCCCGCCCGCCACTCCAAGGAACAGGGCCTCCAATCAGTCGTGGCCCCGTGTGAGTTTGAGCGCTGCCTTTGCTCCAGCCAAGCAGGGAAGGTGCACAGCTGATCAATGCCCACCAGGGCGGGCGCCGCCCGTCATCAATTCCCTGGCCCCAGCACTGAAGCTCTTAACACAGGGCCAATGCGCGGTCCGCCCGGAGCTCAGCCGGTCAAGGGGCCCACGTTCAGGGCTCGTCTCAGGGCCTCCACCCAGCCGGGGCTGCCAACTGCACAGGACCGGGAAGCGTCTGTCAGCCCCCAGGCCCCCCGCAGGCCAAAGTCCGGCACCCACCGGCGCCGCTCACAGCTCCTCGCCACTGGGCCGAGCCACGGGCCCAGGGCCAGCACCTCCAGCGATCGGCTCCATTGAGGCAACTTGTCATCCGGGGGGACCCCGGGCCGCGGCCCACCTCCAGAAAATGTCTATCCGTTCAGGGCCCGGATTCCAGTCACTCGGTCGCAGGCTGCATCCCCGGCCCCGCGTAGGCCCCACCGCCGGTCCGCCAGCCGCCGGGGCGATTCGGCAGACCCCCGGACCAAAATCAGCGGGGCCCAAGGCCAGCACCCCCAGCGATCAGCTCCGCCAAGGCTAATTGTCATCCGGTGGGGCCCCGGGGCCGCGTCTCACCCCCGGCAAGTCTCCACTCGCTCAGGGCCTGGATCCCGGTCACTTAACTACAGGCCGCATCCCCGGCCTCGCGTAGGCTTCACTGCCGGGCCGCCAGTTGCCGGGGAGATTCGGTAGAGTTCCGGACCGAACTCAGCCTCGCTGGGAGTGCGGAGCCCCGCTGGGAGTGCGGAGCCCCGCCACTCCCTCCAAAGCCCCAGGCGCTCACAGAATGTCGTAGTGGGCGCTCGTGTCGGGATATTTCCAGGATATCAGCGGCTGGCAGGACGGGAGCCGAGGGAGCTTACGTCCTGTCGGCCATGTTGCTTGGCCACGCCCCCATAAGTAAGACTGTTAGTGCTCTAGTTGTTCTTTAGAACACTCCGGGAGGCTGCAGTAGAACACACGGAAATCATCTGACAGACTGCTCCTGTTGGAAGTACATGTTTTACTAAGAATGTCAGACTGCATTCTCATATGGCTGAGAAGCATAGTGTGAATTTACAGAAAATATGCTCATTTTAGCTTCTGGAGCACCTTCTATAACCTCTATGGGCAAATCATGAGTAAACTGTTTTTTCTCAAACATGATTGATGTACTCCCAGAAGGCGGCTTTTTCACAGGGTAAAATCACCTTAGAACACACTACAATTTCCAAATTAGTATGGCACCATCAACACTTGATTTTTCCTTTTTGTGTCCTGCAAAACCTGCCATTCACTACAATGAATTTCAATGGGGTGCTATCATGTATATATTGGTCCCAAGTTGGCTGCCAGCACTTTCTGGTTGAGCTTTGGCTCTGTCCAGATATATCTATTTACCTTCCCTTACATTTCTCAACAACTACTGAACGGAGTTACACCAAATAACTGACTGCGTGATCTGCGAACCATAATCTAACTTCCTGACAAATTTGGTGTCATTCTGTGCAGCGGTTCGGGCTGTAGTTGTCTTCAAAGCAACTATGGGAATTAACATGTGAATGTTTTTTTGACCCTCCCCTTTTTCTCGGACCCCGCTTGACTGATCACCCTAAAACTTCCCCAAGCACAACAGGACTCACTATGATACTTTGGACAATTTTGTGAAGATTCGTCAAATGATGCCAAAGATATAGGCACGTCGCCAGTAGGATATAGCTCTATATATCTCCCCTCTTCTGCCCCCTCCCCACCGGGTGAGTGTGGACCAGGTATAGGATGAGGGATGTGGATGATATGGCTGGATGTCAAGTAGGTGAGTGTGTGCTGATGGCGCCCCACCCCCCACCAACACCCCTTTTTGTTTTTCCGGGTAGCTTCTAGAAGTTGGGCGAATACATACATCTGGTTCCCTTTGTCCCTACCCTCCTTTCATCCCCCGTGTCACATCAGAGATGGACAAAGATATGCGATGTTTCGATTGAGATCTGTTGCGAGCTGATGTCACTGTATTTAGACTATATTATACTGCATTTTTGTTAATTTTCCAGTTCTCAAATCGGTGTGTTTTGTATTGGATGACTCCTTTTTGCAAAAAATGCATAAACTTTTGCACCTTTCAATTAAATGTGTTTTTATTTTAAAAAGGAGGAAATTTGCTTCAGCAGTGTCAACATTGAGCTACTGGGAGCTATGAAGTTGTGTTTGAATATTTTGTAGGAATCCATCCTTTAATTCAAACCATTTCTAACAAAAATTGAAAATACTTAGTTTTAGCGTTCATATAGTTGAGAGCTATTCATATAGCCAGCAGCAATGCAAGAATTCACAATTAAGAGTAGGTACAGGAGCAATGCAATGTGTTCTCATTCTCTCTCTCATATTCTGCAACATTGTTGCTGTCCGCCTGTGGGACCTACAGCTGACATTTTCTGCTAGTCCTACTTTTGTAACTGCATGCAACTCCTGCTGCTAGCGTCTAATGTACCCAAAAACTATTCATGCTATACTAGATGCTGTAATATGTATATTGCTCCATGTATATCTGTAGATGCCAATATAAATATATGTTCGTGGCACGTGTAGCTATAGATACACATGCTGTGCATACTTCCGCCATCTAGTGTTGGTCTCGGATGTGTACAACCTGTTTTTCTTCAAAGGAATTCTTTTCGGGTCACGAGGTCTAGTGACTCCACCCATTAGTGGTTTTGCGCATGGCATAGTTTCCATTGTTGTTTTTCTCCGTTGTGGGGTTTTGATGTGTCGTCCACAGCTCTGGTTTGACGCCTCGTGATGTTCTCTCCGGGCCCTTAGATGCCTCTTCTTGTTGGTTATCTACAATCAATCCAGCGTTTCGTCGGTTTCCCAACATTGTGTACCTTGGACTCCATTTTGAACTAACATCATCCACTCCCAACCGCTCAGATTGAGAATTTTCTAGTGATGGAAAGAACTCCATTCCGATTCTGTCCTAGTAGTCAGGCCATGTATCCAATACACGAGCTCCATGAAGTCTGCAACCTCTACTTGTCACGAGACCACCGTGACGACTCCTGTTCAGCCTGTCTTGCATTGCAAAGCAAGAAAACTCTTCGGAACAGACATACACGTCGGATCACCTTTGCCACCATGACGCATAGGCAAGAGGTAGAGGAGACCCTAGACATCTACAGAGAACAGGAGGAGTCCGATGTTGAAGAGGTGGATGCTCCAGGTATCGAAAGGGGGGTGGCCTTTGCACAGGAAGCATCTGATGTTAGGCAGATGTCGAGTCTGAAGAGCCTCCACCAGCCCATCGCCCTCAGAAGTTGGCAGTGAGTACGGATGTTCACATAGCTCACCAAGTCCCTAGCTCCCAAGTTGCTTACGCAGCCTCTGGTGGTGCACCACTGCCATCCGGCCATGGTCGACACTTGTATTGGAAGACGGACCTAGCTCCCAAGGCACATTCTGAAGTCCCACTCCAAGCCTCGTGTGCAGCTTCATCTCCAGACCCAAAGTCACATCCTCGGCCTCCCTTAGACTCGAAAGGGTTCGAGCCGAAATCTTTGGAGCCCAAGACCTCCTGCCTTGAAGCATTCGGAACCGAGGCAGAGTATGGTGCCTAGACACGTTGACTCAAAGCAATCTGAGCTGAGATTGAGCTCATCACCCTCCAGTTAGCAAATCTCTGCAGTCCCATCAAGACCTCCTACCACTGTGGTATTCGCTGCAGCTTCAGAGGAATTTGATCAGCCAATTCTCAAGCGGCTGCAGGAGCACTTGGATGCTTGACAACAGTGCATTCATATCCAACCAGGCACGGGTCGGATTCTGGCAAAGCCTCCACATGTAGCAAAGAACTCTGCGCCTCATAAGAGGAAGCTCACTTTTGAGGAGGGCATTAACCCACCAACACTTCCAGTCCCCAAAAAGTGAAAGAGACATGACAGGGCAGCCTCTCCTCTGCCTTCTGCTCATCCCCCTCCTTCCCTGCCTCCTCCACCGGTGTATCCAGTATTGCCTCTAGGGTGCTCACATCATTCACCTCCAGGCTCTCACATTTGATAGTGGGCACAGTTCTAGGCTCCCATATGACCACTCATGACTCGCAGCATCCAGACCCATGGGATGACTGATGACTGGGATGACACATGCATCGCTCTCAGCAGTGGTGGAACACAAACAGTTTGTTACGGGGGCAGCCCTTCTTCCACCCAGTTCTGCAAGAGACCATCACAATGGACACCTCACTCACAGGTTGGGGGATCTCCTCTCAAACATCTTACTTTTCAAGGTCATTGGCCCACTACCCAGCAACTTCTTAACATCAATCACCTGGAGCTGCTGACGATCCAGCTTGCTCTCCATGCTTCTCTCCCCATCATTCAGAACAAGACCGTCTTGATACACACAGACAACACAGCTGCTATGTTCTACCTACAGAAACAGGGGGGACATATATACCATAGCTATCCAGTGAAGCCCAGAGGATCTGGCGGTGGTCAAAACACCATAGAATACAGCTACTCATACAGCATCTTCCTGGGGTTGGCAACAAGATAGCAGACCTGCTCAGCAGGATGCATCAACAAGTACACAAATAGGAACTTTACCCCAAGGTCCTGCTCCCATTCTTTCAGCACTGGGGGCTCTCACAAATCTGTTCACCACCACAGGCAACTCAAAATGCCTAAACTTCGCAGCCAGACTACCCCACCCACATTGGCAGCGCACTATGGATGAGTTGGTCAGGGATATCACTTTTCCATCTCTCCCACTCCTACTGTTCGTGGTGAGGAAACTGAGACAGACATCCTTCACGCTCATTCTAGTGGCACCAACCTGAACACTCGAGCCATGGTATTCCACGCTGCTACTCTCTATAATCACACAATAAGCGAGACCTTCTCACACAAAACCACGGCACTCTCAGGCATCCCAACCCTCAGGAACTCAACCTTGCGATCTGGCTCCTGAGGTCTTAGAATTTGGTTACCTCAACCTACCCGAAGAGTGTATGTCTAATCTTAAAGTGGCACGCAGACCCACCACCAGGCCTGTTACACAGCCAAATGGAAACGTTTTGTACACTACTGCCTCCTAAAACACATTAATCCCCTCTCCACAAAGTTACAGGATATGGTTTGTTACCTTCGGCACTTGCAGAAATCAGGCCTAGCCTATACCTCGATCCTATTACACTTGGCTGCCACAGCTGCCTACCTACAGAACGGGCAACAGGTTTTCTTATTCAGAATGCATGTCATTGAAGTATTCATGGAAGGCCTTAAAAGATTTGTACCACCCAGGACACCCTTTACTCCAGTTTGGAACTTAAGCATGGTCCTCATTCAGCTCATGGGTCCTCCTTTTGAACCCCTTTACTCTTGCCCACTGCAATTTCTGTCTTGGAAGGTGGCCTTCCTTGTGGTCATCACTTGCTTAAGACGAGTCAGTAAAATACATGGTGAAGAGCCCTTTTTCCAGTACATAAAGACAGTGGTCCTCGGAATCAATCCAAAATTCCTTCCTAAGGTGGTCTCTAGTTTCCACCTTAATAAGATGATTGAACTGCCAGTCATTTTTCCGTAATCAGAATCTGTAGCAGAACGCGCTCTGCATACTGTTGATGTCAAAGGAGCACTCATGTACTATATTGATGGGGCAAAAGCATTTCATAAGACCCAACAACAGTTTGTCATACTCCAAGCCTCACAAAAGACGTACTCCTTCTAAAGTAGGCGTAGCACGTTGGTTAGTTAAATGCATACAAACGTGTTATGCCAAAGCTAAAATACCTTTTCCTGCTCCCCCCCCTCATTCTAGTGGTAAAAAAGGGGCTTTTGTGGTCAATGAAGTTGCAGGGTAGCCAATATTAAAAATGAAACAGCATAAGGTTTATTCTCAAGGTAGGACTCTCATATTACAGGTAGAAGATGGTAGTAAGGAAGCCAGAAGGCCCCACGAGGAGCAGCATCCTTGCTGCTTGGCCCACGCACTCCAACTGACATTCACTCCACCAGGCATACATCAGCATTCTATTACCTCACACTGGCTGAGCAGCAGGGGACATAAAACTAAGGGGAGAATGCATGGCATAGTAATAAAGATACCACAGCTTTCTTGGGCAACATACCATTAGCTGACATCTACCAAGCAGCTACCTGGTCTACCCCAAATACTTTCACTAAACATTACTGTGTGGACGTTCTGGCTAGACAGGAAGCTAGAATTGGCTAGGCTGTCTTAAGTGCACTTTTCCTGTCTTCTGCAACATCCTCTGGCTAAGCTACCGCTTCTAAGAGCACTGCTTTACAGTTGATGCACAGCATGCGTACCTAGAGCTGCACAAGTCACGAATGGAAAATGTTACTTACCCTGTAAGCATTTGTTCGTGGTATGTATTGCTGTAGATTCACATGCACCCACCCTCCTCCCCAGTCACCTGAGGCTGTTGCAGATACTATTCTTTTATGGTCATTCTTAATTTCTTTCCTTTGTATGGTCCTCTGGAGCCGATATCCATGCGCAATACCACTAATAGGTGGAGACATTAGACCTTGTGATCCGAAAAGACTTCCTTTGAAGAAAAATAAGTTGTACACGTCCGAGCCCAAACCGAGATGGTGGAAGCATGCACAGCATGTGAATCTACAGCACTGCATGCCACGAACAGATGCTTACAGGGTAAGTAACATTTTCCTTAAGAAAAATGCTACTCCCACTGCTTTTATTTCCTACCTTTCCTCTGCTGTCTCCCTGAGTCCTGCTGTCACTACATGCAACTCCGGCTGCCTTATGCCATGACATGCCAGTCCTGCTGATCTGTCCCTCACTCTCAATACTGATGTTCTCATTGCTACTGCTGCCAGCTCCTTAAGCTTTGTTATAGTAAATAAATACCATAGCAAATAGGTGAAGAGCTACACAGCCTTCAAGACTGCAAAACAGTTTTGGCACCGAAGAAGACATTTTCCATATCAGGATTAGTTCAGGTGTCACAATAATTGGGGTGGTGCTGAGGCTCCTTTACGCACACCTCTGTGGGATGGTGGTGCCTTTAATAAAGTGGGAATCCAAACATGGTACTCCCTGCGGAGAAGGGTCTGCACACTTGTCCAATCCGTTGACTGGCAGAGGGTATTTACCGTGTTGTAGAATGTGTACGACTTTCATCGGAAATCAGTGTGTGGGTCTCACCCTTAGGAGAGCAGGGTGTGTGCCCACTCTTGCAGCAGTCAGGATGTGGGCCTGGGCCCTGGAAGCGAAGGATACGTGCCTGGACGCTCTGAGAGCATTGCATGTGCTTGGGTCCTGTGTGACAACTGATGAAAGATGTTGCTAGAAAACCCAGCAAAACATAAACCACAAATATTACTAATTCAGGCTACTAATGGCATTGAACCTTAACTGACTTGGGTCAGGAATCCGTGGGAAAGATTGCTTCTTAGAAAATTCCGGCTGAGGACTATTAGAAGCTTGCGGTGTTTCCCTCGTGGACAATGACACTGCATGTGTTTTTACTTGCACTGGCGATGAGTCCTCTGTAAAGACGTTGCCTCACTTTGTATTCATTTGCAAATTCTGTGTATTTTTTAAAAATACATTTTTAATGTTTTCTATTAATATAAACCTGCTTTGTACTCTTTACGTAAGTTACCAAACTAGCTTGTATGGTACTCCTTGGGGTGTTTTTTGAAGGCGGTTGGGTGTAAACGCAATCAATTTAATTTTTGAAGCTCTATTTTAAATTTTACCCTCCTGTTGCCGATAATGAAGTTTATACCTACGCTGATTTGGCTTTGTGTACGTATTCAAATCTTTTTCTATTTTGTAAAACATAGATTGATGCTATTATTCTTTTTGGTTACACTGTTTTCATGTTTTTTTAAATGTTTTTAGATGTTTATGTGCTTTTATGATTGACTTTTTAGCAAATGGATAAAGCTTTTTGATTAACAACTAATATCTTATGGAGTTTTGAGAAATTATGATTGCTAGAAATTATTGGTTCGAATGTTAGATGTTAACAATTTGCACTGTCTCCCTTAACTTTGCATTTTCATTGTTAAGCCTTTTTTGCTTCTATCCTAGGATAATGATGCTTTGTAATCTTTGAAATGTTTTGCAGGTACTTTTAGGTATTCTCTGTTGAGTAACAGACTGTTTAGGATAGGTCTCGCAACTCCGTGTTAGAAGTATACGCTGCCACTCATTGCCTGAAGGTAAGCATCCTGCCCAATTAGATGGAGGACTCTAACCATAGTCTCACCACACACACACACACACACACACACATGCACACGCGCACACGCGCACACACGCACACGCACACACACTATTAAACAAAGTCTACCTTGCTGTACCTCTAACCACACGATGGAGAATAGTACCTCCAATCTTTCTGACAGCCTTCCAAGTGTGAATTGGCTATACTTCCTGTCACCATAAGATATCTTATGCTAATTGACCACCTAAGTCCTCATTCATCAACGGAATAGGCACATAATATTGGACATGGCATGTGGGGGCCTTGCTGGCCACAGGAGGGCAAAGATGCAAGCCACACCAGCCCACTTAGCTAACCAATCAGTACTGACTGGACCGGTATGAGAAGAATGAAGAGATCTGTCTCGTAGTGCTGTTCTGTGGAGGAATCCAACAGAGTGCACTCTGCGGGTCCCAGATAGCCGCATACCTTGAGCACCAAACACCTGTAATGACAAAAGGATGATTATCGCGCAGTGTGCCTTGGAAACTTTTCCTGCTTAACGTCTTATAATGACCATCATAAAAAAGATGACTGTAACATAGTCTGTCCGGGCATATCTCAGGTTTTTCTGCATGCTTTCTGTACACCTGTTACCTCTCACAGAGCCAAATGATCTCGGAACAGACAATCTTCTGCCGCAGCCAGCAAAGGAGCGTAAAAGAAAACCACCACAAACAAACCAAGAAAACAACCACAAAATTAAAGTGAACCTGCAGTGTTAACTGCCCGAATACCACAAACTATAAAAATTGTCATCTATCTGACATTCTCATCCATCCCACTGCCTCATAACATGTTACCAGACTGCACCTTAGTGGGCATCAAACAGAGCACGGAAACAGTTCCCACATAGGCTCAAACCATACACCCACGCAAGGGCGTTTCCTCTACCGGAGCGTAAAGACGTTGCCCCCTCCCCCCCCCCCATTAGTTGTCCCCCGACCCCCTGCATTAAATGTAAAAAGAGTTTTTATTCTGGATGCATAGTGGCAGTGCTTTATAATAGTCTTGTGGTGCCTCAGCTTCCTGAGTTAGGGCGGGGTGGCGCTTTGCAGGCTCACAGGGGTCACTCGAAGTGCAGTGAAATGCGCATGTCGGGTTGGATGGGTGCTTTTCACCGTACAAGGCAACATGCCTTTCCCTACCTGCAATTAGTGGTCCTACCAGGGGGACGGTCACAGCCACAGCTCACCTAGTCTCCTAAGGATAGCTTTGTATGCCTACCCTAACCAGTCCTGGCACTGCTCTCATGCTATTTCAAACATAAACAGCAAGGGAGAAGCATCTTGATTGGCTCATGTGCCATGGGTAGGCCTCTAGTTTTCCGCTGAACATGAGGCAGCGCGGGAGTGGCTCAGGTTAGGTTCACAGAATATGGCCAATCACTGTTTGGCTTTATTCTGAAGCCAAGCCATGATAGACCATTTTCTGCCCCTTGCTCTCTACCTTCTGGATGCCCAGCGCCATTAACAGCATTGCACTTGAAGTAGTTGAAAGATATATTCTCAACTGACTTTGCACCCCGTGCATTTCTCACCTTCCAGCTCCTGCCGTGGATTACTAGGCCCACTCCTTTGGGACAAACTACCGCAGCACATCCGTGATTGTTCCGACTTTGACCGCTTCAAAAAACTTTTCAAAACCTGGCTTTTCTAATTTCTCCAATCCTTCAATTCCCCCCCTGTTATGCACTCCAGCACCAAGATAACCCCTTCGGGGTGATTTAGAGCCCTATATCAAGGTAATGTAACATAACTTGGTGGCTGTTGTCCCGTCGTCCTGAACAGAATGTCTGCAGTCGTTGTCCTGGAAAATAAATAATAAAGAGGTAAAATTGCAATGTGTGTTGCCATTTCAACAGACTCCTTGACTGCAGCAGAGATAATACGAATAATTTCGACAACATCAAAGAAAATCAATCATGTACAGTTCTTAAAGACAGTAGCAGCCGGTATCAGAGGGGAGGGATGAGTCGAGACGAACAACGGAAAAACGGAGAGAGAAAAAAAAGAACTTACCTGCATCCCGCCGCATCTCCGTCTTCTGCTCCTCTGGTTGCTCCACTGCAGGCAGAGTCTCCCAGACTCCCCTGCGGGCAATCCTGAAGCTTCTCTCACGCATCAGAGCAGCTTCAGGATTGGCCTGAGCGGCAATGATTTGCGCTCCCAGGGAGACTGGGAGCCTGTGCTTTGCTGTCCCTAACCAGAAACGCAGCTGGGTTGGAGAGAGCTTCAATGCGTATGACGATTTGGCCGGCCTGAGACGGCCGGCCAAACCGTCATGCGCACTGGTAACACTACGTACCACTCCCCGTGGGTGCCTTTTATCCCCCTGGCCCTTCCTCCAAGACTCCCGGAAACAAAATAAAATGATAATAAACCCGGGGTTATTATCGTTTCATTTTTATTTCATTTTACGCTGCTGGCAGGTGGGGTGACGCTCCTCCGCCGTAGCAAGAGCGCTGCCCCTGCTTAAAGCCTTCACCGACTCGAAAATAACCAGGTGCCATTTTTGATCTGTGATTGCATGAGCTGGGCCTGCTTTTCTTAACATTTTAATTACATGTCCCATTTTTTTTTCTTTCATTAGTAACTTAACCCTTTCTCTTAACTGTCATTACTTCCTGTTCTTTTATTTTTTATTTTTTTTATTTTTTTATTGTACATTCTTTTCAATGTTTCTCCTGATTTTACAGCTGCAGACTTGCAAACCAGATCTGATTTTGTCTGCGTCATGTGGCGATAGATGCTTCACAGGGGGCAGCAGTTGCAAATTAAAACACTTTTCTCCTAAATCAGGCTTCCTCCTGCTCCATATCGAGGTTAGATATTCTATGCTGGACAAGACCGTGTGAGCAGCACTGGTTATTTTTGCACGACCGGGGATGTCAGGAAGTCTCCTTTCGAAATTATCCCAAAAATTTGTTGTAAGGCCATCTTAAAGGAATAAGGAGTGATAAACAGACATTGCCCTTCTGGTCCACACACACCCTAAGGAACATGATTCTGAAATCTAATTTCACGCTGTACTATCTTGTTGTGGACTAAAGTTCACTGGTGGTTCCAGGGCTGGACTGGCCGAAGTGGGCACCGGGCATTTCCCCGGTGGGCCAGAGTGGTGGGGGCTGGTTTTGTGCCCATGGGGGCCAATTTTGTCACTGGGGGCCAGTTTTGCAGCAGTGCTGTAATATCGGTCCCCTATAACAAAAGCGGGAGCGGTGCTTCTTGCTAGCACCAACACACCCCCGCCTCCTAGGGCCGGTCGAGCAGCAATCTGCCAGGGCTGGTTGCTGTTCCCAGTCCGGCCCTGGGTGGTTCCCACTACTGATTTTCCTTGCAGTTTGTTGGCCTGGTCGAAAGGCTCCGATATTGCTGTTCGTAGTACAGACGTGCTGAACCTGTTTGACAATCTATTTGTTGGGATGTCAACTTTCGAGAAAACACTTGGGTCCTTCCCAGTCCGATTGATATAGGGTTGCATGCAGCGGCCCATAAATAACCAAAAACCCAATTGCCATTTATTACTTTATTAGAAGAGTTACTGCTTTCCTATTTGTTTTAATTTTTTTATTGTGCATTATTTTATTGCAATGTTTGTCCTGAATTTTTTATTTTGTTGTCTTCGAAATTTAGTGTCTGATTTAATCATGTCACGTTGACCATAACTGGCGCACACATGCCAGAAACACAGTTTAACTCTCTGAACCATCTTTGCCGGCTTTAGAGCTCCCTAAGAACTTGCTGTAGTGATGGAAAGTGTTTGAGACAGGTTGCTGATAAATAGCAACTTATTTCTTTTCTTTTTTTTTTTTTCTTTTTTTTTGGGCTGTGTTCATGCGTTTTGTACTCTTTAAGTTAACCTGCAATTTTAATTGTACAGCTGCAGACTTGCAAAGCAGATCTGATTTTGTTTGTCTGTGTCATGTGGTGACAGGTTCTTCACTGGGGGACAGCAGTTGTAAATGAAAACACTTTCCTCCTAATTCAGGCTTTCTCAGAGCTGATAGATTTGTCACAGTGGGTAATATAAAGGGTGTTTGTCACAGTGTTCCTTTTATAGCTTGTCCATCCAGTGCCATGTTGAGGATTTAGGGAGCCACAGGCAAGGATATGTTGGGGTCCCCTCTAAGGGGCAAATTTTTACCTCTTGTTATCTCAAGTACCCTTGCAGCCAATGATACCACATTATGAGTTAAACATTAAGAGAGTAACACAAAACGGTTGAAATGTATTTTCTGAGACACCAAAAATATTATAGATAGCATTGAGGTAGGGATACAATGTTAGCAACGGCATCTCCTCCGCTATGGCGGAGGAGCGTCGAACCCTCACCCCCGGCAGACTCCCGGCAGACTCAGAACTTGAAAAATAAAACGGGTTTATTGTTCTATTTTTCAAGTTCTAAGGGCCAGGCTGAGTCTTGAGGGCAGGGCCATCGCGGGGGTTGTCACGATGGGGAATGGTGGACACTGCTATCAGTGTGCATGTTGGTTTGGCCGGCCGTCTCAGGACGGTTAAACCGACATGCGCAATGAGCTATCTCCAACCGAGCTGCGTTGCCAGGTTGCAAACAGCAAGCACAGGCTCCCACACACTCTGGGAGCGCAAATTCAGGGCATTCAGGCCAATCCTGACACTGTTTTTATGCTGCCAGCAACATGAGAGCAGCGTCCGGCTTGGCTTCGGGGGGAGTCTGGGAGCCTGTGTTGCAGCGAGGACTTGGAGCAGAATAGAGGCGGGCGGTAGATAAGTTATTTTTCCCCCTTTTTTAGGTGTTTTCTTTGTAGCCCGTCGTCCCACCCCCAACCCAGTCACCCCCTCCTGTTACCCCCACACACACCACCCGACCCCCCCTGCTTCACCCCTCCATCCGCACACCAGCCGCTGCTGCGCTACTGAATGTCAGCGATGGCGACAGAGTTAGAGGTATTGATAGAAAATAGAATGCACAGATAAACAAATGGAAAGAGAGTTCACTTTCCCTGGGCGCCCTTGTAAAGTGGGGGGGCCCTGGGCAATTGTCCACTTTGCCCACGCTTTACAACATCGGTGTCTATCCAGGAGTACCCTTTCGCCTGGGTCAGAACTGTGCTGCAAAACACAGCCAGAGGAACATTCTAACTATGTAATATAAAAAATCCCACGAGTTCACGTCCTTGTTGACCATGAGTAATTCCAAGGAAGTTTTGATCGGACTATTGGCATCGGTGTCACCAGGGAGTAAACCATGTTATCCCCCAAGTCAACATGTTCAAATGTCTGACTTGCAGGCAGATCAGTTGACATGTACCTGCTCACCATCACATGCTAAGGTGCCCTAGGACTGACTGACAATGATTTGCCACCTATTGTTAAGCTGGGACATGGAACATATTAATGCAGGAAGATTTGGGGCTGTTTTAATGGATTTAAATATTTCAAGACTACATGTTCAAAATTGCTTAGTAAACCTTTTTGCTTTCTCAAATTTGCTTCAAAATGCACCATTTACCACTTTTTTTTCAAACGTTTCTTGGGAGGAAACTCCTCCCACGACCACCCTTTTCTAAGTCAGGCTTGTTTGCTTTGCTCGCTTACAACATAACACTCTTCCCCAACTTTTATGTCTCATCACTTTCAAAACTCACCAGCCGCCACTTCACCCACAGGGTGTAGCGTGCTACCAATGTGGATAAGTGCTTCAGATCCCCTCATAGGAGTATTGAGCGCTACACAATGCTGTAATAAAATACTAGTTCACCTGTACATGTGTACTAAGTGCTTTAAATATAATGTATTTAACTTCGCTCTGAGTAACATAGACCACACCTATTCAGAAGGGTTCTTATTAGGCATGTTAGACTGTATCCCTTTTACAGGCCCTCATGTTTTTTCATTCCACTTAAAGCACTATTTGAGGGAGAGCGTGCATTGTGGCAGCTTGTGTCTTCTGTACTCTGTGTATTTGTAAACTTTGTACCACTCCTGCCTGTGCTGTGGCTGCTAAATGTATGAGGGAAGCATTTTAGACTGCTGCTGCCAGTGTTGTAACACTGAATGATTTGGGCAGCGTTTGGTTTGCGCACCCCTGAATATAAAGTTTATTCATCATCTTTGATTTTTAGCTCAATTTTTTTCTTTTTTTAGCTCGAGTGGTCCTAGGCATAAAAAGGTTGTAGACCGTTGACCTAGAGGAATGCGCTTTTAGAGAGGGATGCGAATGCACAGAGGTGTGGTCTTTTATAAAGTGCTTACTACCCCTGATGAGGGGTTGGAGCGCTTTAGGACGAGAAGCCCTCCACTTTGGAACTCAAGGTTAGTGGTTAATCCATGAGTTCTTGTTAGTTATTTGGGTTGGTCTTGTGCTCTCAAGGACCCATTCCATGGAAACACTCTGCCTTCTTTGTGGTACTTGTGTAGTTGATGGGGGTGTTGGCAGCGTGCCCTAAAAAAACCACAGGAAGAGGATGTTGAAATCGGAAAGCAATTAGGAACAAAGGGGCTGCTTCTGTAATTGTGTGCTTTACCTGGCCCATGCTTCGCTGCTCAGATAATAGAGTACACGAATTCAGAAGTGATCGCAGAAGAGTGACAAAAGGGTTAAAGATCCGTTGTTGAGGCTTGAGCGTGTAGCAAAGGGGGAGGGCGTGAATGGCGGAGGCGTGTCTGAAAGTAATTCAAGTGTGTATTGACAATCCGAATATGGTCTTGATCCTGTGTGAAAGTTATCCCCCTTTGCCAGGAAATGGAAACTTATTTGCGTAGTGGCAGCATCGTTCTTAAACGTGGTTTGCATCCTATAAAGTGCTTTCAGAAAGTGAAGAAACCGCGCGCACGGCGAACTGTAGTCTGCAGACAACCAGGAGCGTAGTGCAGACAGCAACGCTTCCCCTGCAGCCATGAGGAGTCGGACCATGCCCCTCAACCTCAAAATTATCTACTGTGCAGGGGCGGGCAAGGAGCCGTTTGTGCAGGTATGCCTGGCACGTATTTGCTTTGCTTCACGCGTTTCCTGTAGTATATCTAAAGCTTACTTTTAAGGCGTGTTTCAGCCAGGGCGCCGTGCAGTGGTCGACAGCACGTGGCAGCGCAGGATGCCGCTTTGCACATAGTGTCATTTGGTTGAAACTCATCAGTCACGTTTGCGGATACTAAATACGAGGCGGTTGTGAGCACGGTTTTAATAACATCAGTACATTTTAGTTCTGTCTGAAATGCCCACCGTTATATAATGGTTTCTAAATGTAATGCCTAAAGTTGGTGGCTGAGGCTGCTTTTGTCCGGTCGGTGCTGCCAGGCTTCTCACTTTTTACACTACTTCAAGAAGTACATATGTTTTTTATTTCAAGCGCTGGACGTTTTAATGCAGTGTCTCGCGGAAGCGGCATCCGTCCGAGTCCCAGTGAGTATAGCCTGGCAAAGGGTGTTCTAGGAGTTTGCATCTTAAGGATGTCAAACATTCACTCTTAGGCGCCAGATTGATCTAGAATGGCGCACGTTTTCCCCCTCAGCTGTATCATTGAAATGGATCACGGAATAGGCTATGAACAGGGCCACTGGAATTATGCGGAACGGGGAGGCCAAATGAGGCGGCAAGGTTGACTAAATTATGCGGCATGCCTGTCTGAAATCATGCTTTAGAAGCAAACTCTGTTTCGGCACTGAGACCTGTTCGTTTTTTTTTTTTGCTATTTAAATGAGGTCATTGAGGTGTTGAGCTTTGGAAGATCATTTTTTTTTTTCCCTCAACTGTGCCAAGCCTTGGAACTCAGTGCCTGATTACAATGGAAGTGGGACTGCCACCGTCAGGCCGCTGGTGTCAGTCCCACTGCCATCCAGCCCAATGGATCCAACCGCCGCATTAGGATGCAGACCGTAGGATCTCGGCTGGCGGGGGGGGGGAGGGCTGCTGCTTCCGACAGGATCAAGGATCCCGTCAGTGCGGCAGTTGGACTCCTATTCCCTACAATGGGGCGGTACCTGCTTAGGCACTGCCGTAGGGATTAGGATGTCCCTTTCCACTAGCCCTTTCATGGCGGTCAGGCAGACTGTGACTTTGGGGGCCCCTAGCAGGGTGCAAGGATGTTTAAAATGTGTATATTTCTTTTACTGCAGCATGTGCTGCAGCCCGCAGCACACGCCGCAATGCAAAGTATACACATTGCGACCGCCGTGAAGGTGGTCGCATCGTAATGTGGGCAGCGGGACCGCTGACTTCTAGTCGGGTGGTCCTGCTTCCGCCACAGTGCCGGTCGGAAGAGAGTCCGACCGGCATCGTAATCAGACCCTCTGTACTCAAATTTTGTCTCTAACAGTTGTTGTACCCAGGCCTCTGAGAGTGTTAAAAAATGCTTCTGTATCACCTTTTGTAGGACCTTTTATGGCTCTGTAATGTGGAAACACCCGTGTTAAGGGCACAGTTTGTGTAATGCTCATATGTACCAGTACATACTTTGCTGAATGTTATGTAGACCTAGCAAAATATACAAAAGGGCCCCCCCCCTCACGTTTATGTAATAAAGGCATAGGACCAGGGGGAAAAACACAAACATGAATATATTAATGAGTCCTACCTAAAACCTTTTTACATAAGAACAAATCCAACAAATACAGAAAACACTTTACTTATTTTTATATATATCATATTGCTTTGCCATTTTTTATTCTTTTTATAATCATTACAAAAACTTTTAATATGTGCTACTTTTTACAAATCAGACATATTAATTTCGTTATATCATACACTGAACTACAGATTTTTCAACTATTAAATTGTACTCATTCATTTTGCAAATTTTAAAACCTATATTTAAGAAAATCCACAATTCCATTTGACCTATATCTCACGCTCTAACATTCCACTCACACTACATACCATACACCATCTCCCACAAACAATGCAGTCGCATCATATAATATATATATATATATATATATATATATATATATATATATATATATTCCTTTTTGCTATGTAGACCTAGCTGAGAGGAGATGCACTAAGCATCAGCATGGTCCTTGAAGGCATGTAAAATCTAGGCTATAAAGTATATACTGTGCTGAAATGAGTGACAAATCATGCAGCTTATAACTAATTATTTTTTAACATCTCAAATGTCTGCTGTTGCAATTATTTGGTAATTTTCGAACTTCTCATTTTTTTCTATTAAAAATGTGATAATGTGAATGTATTTTTACCCTACCTGATCCTGCGTTGCGAATTTTTATAACTATCTGCAAACTAAGTGTCTTGAGCAGAAAACAGCATATATTTGTGCATCAGACAAGGAGATACATATATAGCTTGGTAAAAAAAAAATAGAAGTGAAAACAAACCCTGAACCGCTTCATGTAAAAAAAAAAAAAAAAGTACACGGTTAAGTTCCACATTTGGTAGCCTAGTGGTGATGCTTCTGTGTAAACAGTCTGAAAATCTGCAAGCAAATACGTTTTCGGAATGCAGCAAAAACATAATGCAGGAATTTCCAGTGTATAAATATAGGGCATATTGATAAGTCCACGGAAAAGGTGATTTTTCTGCAATTGGCCATGTCTAGAGAGGATACTGTGCGACTCAAGAATATTTAATTATTCCCATCAATAGAGGCAACACTTGCCTGAAGAAGGCCTCCTCACACAGCTTCCCAGGGGCCAACAACATACGCATCCTTTTTCCACACATATCGGTATTAAGTGTATAGTACTTCAGCTACTAAGTTTAAAAAACTCATGTTATAATATATCCCGTACATGCCTAAATCAGTAGAGACAACTACTTGACAACTGGTGCAATAACATAAAATGGTTTAATGTATGCTGACCGAAAGGCATACACATCTCCAGTCTTTACCTTTGCTCTACCTGGTTTAATAAATCGGATGTTCTGAGGTGCATCTGAAGCTATGAAACTACTACAGTGCATTTTTGTGCAAATATGTCTTTTAGATCCGCAGTTGGAGAGTTGGATTAGTAGCACAGCACCTTCATCTGCGCTTTTAATACCTCCCTTGGAAGATCATTTTATCGGGGAGATTATTGTAATGCTTGCTCAATTCTTGACGTTTTTTGTGCCCTAGATCATCACAGTTGAAGAGGCAAAGCGGCGGAAAAGTGTATGCAGCTTGGGCGAAGAAGATCCAGAAGAATTCTTGCCTGATCTGAAGCATAATAGTGCGCTCTTAGAAGATGTTCACGTTGAAAAGGTGCGTTGGAAGTCTACATTGTAAGGCTTTCTTCAGTGAGCCTGATGAAGTACTGGAAACAAAACCCTTTTTGATAAAATAGGTCGGGGGTAAATATGCCTCCTGCATTAGGATCTGAGTGGAGTAGGAGGATGCAAGTTTTTATACAGGTGGGGGGGGGGTCCTTCTGCGGTTGATAAATTATTACCAGAACTGTAAAAGGGAAATGTTGGCGGGGGAGATTGCTTTATAAAAGAAACATTAATATTGGGTGTCAGCTGTGCTCGTGAGGCACCTGTATGTGGCTAGAGCCTTGCTTCATTGCCGCTTCTTGTGATGGGTACAAGGGTTGCAGTTGTCACCGATACTCTGCAGAGCTGGTTGTCACTTCGCAGTTCAGGACTAGAGGTGAGCGAGCCAACAAATTAACTGGGAGAGCCAAGCCAAGGGTCTAGCTCGGATCTTAGAAGCCCGTGCACGAGCTGAGCCCCAAATTAGTTTGTTATGTAAATCATAGACCTAACACCACGTAAAATATGATAAAGTCTCTTAAAAATTCAAAAACGTTTTTCTTTAACATGTGGAAACTTTGACATTAATACGTCACATTATAGTACTGCACTGAGAAGTACTTTATTAAAAGTGATAATTTCTAAACATGAACCTTTAGTGAACTGAGAGGCAAGACCATTATCGTGCAAACCCTACTGGCCCAGGTAATGATAGAGTAAGATTCCTTATGTTAAGGCTTTGTTTTTAGCTCTGTGCACCTTTTGGCTTTTTATTTAGCGCAAACTTGACCCGAAGGTATTAGAGCGCTTTACATATGTACCAGTTACGTTACACAAGGTCCCCATTTATTGTTTATAGGGATGGGGAAATGAAGTGGTTTTCCGAGAATCACAGGACGTTGAGCTAATGTAGAGACTCGGAGTTCCCCTGGTCCCAAGTTGATAGCTCTGGCCCTAAGGCCACATCCAGGGTACAGGGAGGAAGGCAAGCAGAAGCCACAAGAAAACTCCGCTCGTTATGGGCTCAAGGTTCCACAGGACTACAGGGATGCACTCTACGCAGAAATCGCGAAGCAACTTACCAAAAGACTACAGACAATCCAAATCACAGCTGCCAGCCAACCTCCCACGCTGATCTCGCATCACACCTCACCCGAGGGAAATCCACTGGCTCTCAATATACAAGCAAGCTCAGTTCAAGCTTCTCACCCACACATACAAAGCACTACACTACACAAAACTACCCGAATAGTCGCATAGATTTCCACCAACACCCCAGGTACATCCGCTCAGCCTGACTCCCACTGCCAAACATCCCACGCATGCACAAAAGTAGGCCAGGAGATTGAGCCTTCTTATACATCGCACCAAAGTGTGAAACAACCTCCAACACCACATTAGAGCATCCTCTCTTCTTGAGTTCTACAAGAAGCTGAAGACCTGGTTCTTCGAGGAAGTCCTCTCAGCTAGCCTCACATACTTTCAAAAGTGCCAGGATACCCTCATGGGTGATAGGACGCTATCATAACAGAACGCATTCCGTACACTGTTATCCTAGGCATGTACAACTGGGGTATCTATCATTGATATTACTAGTAACGACAGTTGAAACCAACTGAATGTCTTCCAGCATTGCTAGGTGCAAGTATAAATTGTTCTTCGCACAGATGTGGATTTAGAGTTAAAGGGACGGAGATGGTATTAAACAAGATTGTTTTCGAAGTACCACCAAGTCCTTTGAAAGAGCAGCAGTTCTCAACTGCTTGATTTGCCATTATAACACATTTTTGCTGCTATGGCAGTACCACAGTTGCGACCATCAAGCTTTTGTATGAAAACAAAGCCTTGCTTCCTATTTTTGCTTTTTGCTGATTAGCAATTTCCTCCTATTTACCTTAATGTTTCATTTATGTATTGACTCTTTTAGCTTGCACAACGCCTTCCAGCACGAGTTCAGGGGTATCCCTGGCGATTGGCTTATAGTACACTGGAGCATGGTACCAGCCTGAAAACTCTGTATAGGAAGACAGCCTCTATTGACAGCCCAGTCCTTTTGGTCATCAAAGATATGGACAACCAGGTACTTTACCATCTTTCATTAAGTTTAACAGAAAATCTGTCATGCATGTGGGCGTTGAAAGAAATATTAGGGAATATTTCAGTTGGCACTAGTCAGTGATTTATGAGGATAAAAGGTTTGGCAAAGTCTTAACCAGTAGTTATAAATATGCTTTAAGACCACAGAGTAAAAGAAAAATAATACCTCTTGGAATGGGTGCAAGAAAAATCAATGGACCCTAATATTTGAACGCATTTGCAGGCTTTCTTAATAAGCCAGCATCTTAATTTGTCAGTATGTATCTTTCATAGAGAAACAAAAAGTATGTAGCCAGTCTTGTCGTAATTAAGTACCTAGTAGTGTGTTAGAGTGAGGGTGGAGTCCAGAGGTGATGCTGGTGACCATGGGAACAGGAGATCACTGAATAGATTACCCCTTGGAGACCAGGTAATTTGTTGACTTTATGTAATAACCTGTGCATGGGGTTTCTGCTGCTTTCCATAGACCTTTCCAAATACAGGGCATGTTGAACAACAACTGCATGATGGAATGCAATTAACTTGTGTAATATAGAGTGTGTGTGTGTGTGTGTGTGTGTGTGTGTGTGTGTGTGTATATAGATAGATAGATAGAGATAGAGAGATAGAGATATAGATAGAGATATAGATAGATATAGAGATAGATATAGAGATAGATATAGAGATAGATAGAGATATAGAGATATATAGAGATAGAGATAGATAGATAGATATAGAGATAGATAGATATCTCAAAACAATACCCTTTCAGGTTTAGAGTGACACAAATTATGCAAAAAAGAAGCAGAGAACTCTAGTTAGTTCTCAAGTTTAGGTGGAAAGCAGCTCCTGTTTAGAGCACTCTCAGCACCAGCGACACTCTAAATTTGCTCACCTCAAATGTCTGCTTTTCTATCAGTCTTTAAGCATAGGATTGGCACAGTGCCATCCACACACAGATAGAAAGGGACAAAGTCTTTTGGCATTTCTACAGCAATGCTTTTAAGCATAGGACTAGCACAGTGCTATCCATGATGAGCTGTAAAATGACAAAAGCCTTTTACCACTCCAGGCACAGTATTACAGCTTTGAATTGGTAAAATACCAACCAAACTCAGGGAGATAAACATCTCCTCACACCCAAGCCCTTTGTCCACTGACTGGGAGCAATACACATCTCACCATAGAGCCATTAACATTGGGTGACAGTGAACACTTTCAGAAAGGCAGATTTGACTTAGGAAAATGTCAACCTTCTAAAAATATCATTTTCAAAAAAGTGAAATGATGGCTATCCGCATACTGTAAGTCCCTGCCAAGGGCAGCCTATTGGTTCCCAGCGTTGAACTCTCCCTTCTGCTTCTGCCCCCATTCTCCTCAGCTGATGTTATGGTGCTCGGTGGCTCACCAACCTCAACATTTTTAAAATATGCGGTTTTGCTGGTGTGCATCCTAACCGTTAGTGGTCGAAGTAAAGAACGCTACCGCAGGCACTCTGTAAACCGAAACAACACTTTTCCTCCATTGTAAGAAAAGTCTGTACTCGGGAAGGCAACAAATCGCTGTTTTATTCCATTTCAAACAGTGCTTGAAACAGAATGCGTTTTGTCTGCTTAATCGGCCTTTGTCAACTAACAAGCGCCATATTCCAAACAGATTATATACATGTCATGTGATGCCAGTTAGGTTAACTTAGAAGAAATACTTTCAAAATATTCACACTGCAGTTATAGAGCCATCTGTCACATGAAAATAATACAAACATAATTTAAAGCATTGTTCAACAGCCCGTGCAGTCCAAATTATATTTATATAACAGCACAATTATGTCCAAAGGCATCGGGTCGATTTTAAACCATGCATAATTATTTGGCATAAAAGGCATTGTCATTTACAATGCTAATAGCTTAAACTCTCGCAAATGCGAGACCTATTGCATTGAAAATGCTTGTTTTATTTGCTGCTGGTCAGTAAGCTCATTTAATATTAAGATCTCGGGGCAGTGGATTAGCCGCCAACCCTCTTCCTGTGGATGCATACAAGAGAGTGAAATTAAAAAGCGAAAGCGAACCCTGTGGAAGCTTGAGCGTGTTCAGAAAGTCCCCGCAGCACCCCATACTTTGACGCTTGGTAAGTGGGGCATTATTAAATACTGGGCAAGTTATTTGGGGGCAAATTAGAGTACTATTTGGTTTCCTGTGTCGGCACCAGCTGCATAGCATTGTAGTCTGTCTTTGAGTGTTGTGCTTTACCTGCACTCCGGTTATGGTTGCCTATATTTCTAAGTAGTGGACAGGGATGCAAATTATCCACACCAAGAACAAGAAGGAATGGGGAAAAGTATGGGGTTACGGGGGTAGGCAGGTTCGGGGCTTGTCTTTGATGGCAGGTGTAGCGTTATTCACTGTACAGAAGGCAGTGCTGCTCTGTCCTGTGCGCACACAATAATGCATGGTACCACCGCATATTACTGCCCCCCACCAAGAGATCAAATTATCGACTCCATACAGACCACCGTAAGCTCTTCCGCTCAGGCTGCATTGCAAACTTTTAACACTGCAGAGGTGCGTTTGTTTATTTTGACTTGGGCATAGGCTGTTATTTAATTCCAGGTGATGCACAGGGAATTGTTTTGCCTGATACTGTGCTTCACCGCCTGCTGAATGCGTTGAGACTAACTCGGGGGCAGAGTGAGAAAGCAACATAGGGGCATGGGTGGAGTTGGAAACAACACAGGGGTGCGGGTGGTGTGGTGTAACACGCTGCAGAGAACGGCAAACCCGCAATGCAAACGTGCCGATCACGTGATGCCGAATCGCAGAGGGGAAGGGCATGGAAAAAAATGAAGAACAAACAGTCCTATCGGATGGCCGCCATGAAGGAACAGGTAGGAAGAGTCGAAAGACTAACATCGCGAGAGGCTTCCACAGTAACACTCTTTCAATTGTTAAAATATTACTTTGTCTGTAATATAAATGCAGAGGAAGCCCTCCCTTCCCATGAGCTGGCATATGTTAGGGGAAACAGTGCTATGGGAGCGGGGGCGACTTCGGCCGTTCTGGCTTGCACCACCTTACACTGCACATCCTGGTGAACGGAGTAAAAGTTGAGGCGAAGCTCAGGTGCGTTACAAGAAGCAGCGGGTGGTGCAGTTTACTGTCGGAGGCTCCTTGGATATGTTGTGGGCAGCGCCGTACAAGCAGCAAGGGGCGGGAGTGGCTCGATTAGACAACAAAACACACACTGCAAATAACTAGCTTCAAGGGGCTGGAGGTGGTGTTGTGAGACCTTCCCCGGAAGATTAAGTTAACTGCCTACTGCAAGGAGAGAGCGGAAAGACAAAGTAGCAGTGAAACAAAAAACCACGGGGCATGACAGGGCACTGGCCAAACAAAATGCTCTCGGTGTTAAATCGCCAGAAGCAGAGCTAAGTACACAAAGGAGGGACTGTTACTGAAATGCAGCAATAAGAAAGCTGCATTTCTGATTGACACAGACAACAGCCAATAAGAATCGCTGGGTGTGCCGCAAGTCATAGAATAGGATACAACAGGTGCAGCAACTGTAGCTCAGTCAAACAAATAACACAAATTCTGCTCAGCAGCCACACTTCTTTTATGATATAATGGCGAATCGCCTGAAAATGTTTATCCGAAGTTGCAGTTAAACGTGACGTTAGATCCGTAGCTTGTTCCCTGTGTACCTACGATTTTCTGTCATAAACATTAAATAGTGGCTTCCATTGCAGTTCCTTGTTTTCGTATTTACGACAGTGTGCAAAGTAGACCCCTATCGTAGATCTCTGTGATTTTGGAGAACAACATATTGAGGCAATTCAGTTACAGAAGACAGTCTGTGAGGAACACAATTACTGACATTTTACACGTGGCCTGGGAGAACAAAACATTTAAAACAATTCTCTTATTGAGGAACAGCATTTCTCCAAATCTCTTCCACACTAACCATAACACTTAATTCCTCACAAAAAATAACCCTTTGTTATTATAACTGCATCTCTAATTCAAACTTTATTTGCAACCCTGGCCCTTAACTCAAACAGTAACCATGACCATAATACTTAAGATTACCCTAACCTCTTTAAACCAGTGTTCCGTTTTATCAATTTGCAGTAACGAAAACAAGTATATATATATATATATATATATATAGCCTTTTATCGCAGTCTAAAATGTTTATTGGAGCCACTTTTCTCTATTAAATTGCCTAAATATATGTTTTTTTATAGAATATTCTCTGTACCGAAGTAATATCCTCAAAATAGAATGATTGAGAAAACAAATGCATTACTGTATCTTCCATGTTTTTCTTCAGATGTGACATAATATTGTTTTACTCCCCGCACGCTAACAGATGTTCGGAGCATATGCAACTCATCCTTTTAAGTTCAGCGACCACTACTATGGAACAGGAGAAACTTTTCTTTACACATTCAGTCCTGATTTCAAGGTATGTGCACAAATCTGCTCTTCGTTTCTACTTCTTGTTTGTGCTCGGTGCAGTACTGTTTCAAAAAGTTTTCCAAACCTGCGTTTTTTCTGATCTTACAACTGTGATGTAACGTTGTCTGACTTGTTTTCACAGGTGTTTAAGTGGACTGGAGACAATTCTTATTTCATCAATGGGGATCTGGCCTCTCTAGAGCTAGGTGGAGGAAGGTGAGTCTTCAAAGCAACCTGTACATCTAAATGGTTTAGCTTCACTTTAATTCTTGAGTCCTATACGTTGAGTGAGTTTCGGTGTCACAGTCCCATGATCATTTTCTAATGCAGCAATATTCAGGAAGTGGCCCTAGGGTTGCAATGGGTATGTAGTTCACATAGGATGTGTTAAAGGAGAGGGTTGTAAACAGGATACATATGCATGAACTTGAGATTAGGCCAGCACTATTTTATGACAACTGCATCATTCCGTCCTCCCAGAATTTGTCAACATTTCCTTACAGGTTCAAACATATTGCAAAGGATATAACACTTTAATCCAATTATGCAATTTACCCTGGCTAATAGCCCTGAATGTGTCTCTCTCTCATTCAAAACATCTACTGGTCACTTCACCGAATTCATGTGCCCACTCTCCACCATTACAAATTAAAATGTGCAGAGGATCTGCTGATTGACTGATTCAGTTAACTGTTGATCAGTGGGGTATTTGGCAAAGGGCTGTTTCTAGGAGCCTGCATTAACGGGTTCTGTTTCTGAAATACTAAAATAAAAAGGGGAGCTGTGATTGAGTTGTTGTATTGCTCAAACAGGTGGTATACCACTTTCGGTGGGTGCTGCCTTGGCTCACCTTTAGTAGATTAGCCTCCGTGAAAAGGCAACCCTAACCGAACGTAAATGTAGGTTTTGTGGAACCACTAAGCAACCCAGTAAGAAAAGCATACTTGCATAGGCAAATTAAAGTCAACCAGATTAAGGATATGGGAAAATCAATCCTCCGATTACTGTTCCTTGAGCTACACTACAAACTGGTTAAATATACTCTAAAATGACTCAAAAGCCACGTCTTTTTGGGTGGATGAAAATATTGAATACCATTAAAACCAAATTTTCAAAAATTGTCGCCAGATAACAGTGCTTCTGATGGAGACCAGAAATGTAGATTGCTCACCTTAGAATATTTTCCAGGCGTCAGACTGGATTCTGAAAATCTTGGGCAGTATCTTTGCATGGCAGTAGGTGACATCGGTCGGCTCCACGTTGACACTTTCACACACCACCGTGTTTGCGGCTAAAGTTAACACCCTAACTGATGGGACCTACTAGCCCCATAGGAGAGTGAGGAGGGGAGACCCCTTTGGTCAAGCGTGTAAAGCGAGGAGATCGGATGTAGGTGCAGTGGCGGGAGTTCTCCCCATTTACACGCTTGACCAAAGGGGTCTCCCTCCTCACTCTCCTATGGGGCTAGTAGGTCCCATCAGTTAGGCGTTAACTTTAGCCGCACACACGGTGGTGTGTGAAAGTGTTCACCCCACCAAGTGGAACCCTCACCAGCATTGCACGGTAAGGGCGGAGCCCGTTTATGCAGTAGAGGTCCTGATGAATGCCACGGACCCCTCGGGGCCAGCAGGCAGAAACATGTTGACCACTTATAATACGGTGGGGGGGACAATAGAATCCCCAACACACCGACCACTTCATTTTAATCACCATACAGATGCCAGTTATATTAAAATGAGTATGACATCTGTAATGGCCTTTTAACCTCACTTTTTTTGTAAGGGCCCCCACTAAGTTTTAGAAGTGCATCCCTGTCTTCAGGTGCATGCCCGCCCTCTATCAAACCAAGTTTTTAGAGGGCGAGGACTGGTCAATGATGAAGCATGACACCAGGTGGTGTGTGAGACCAGTCTTTTACTCTTTGTGAGATGCCTGCACTCACAAGTTAACACTATTACATTATAGCACTTAGGTCATCATACTAGGAGCGGCTCTTTTGTGTTAAACATTATAGTTTGGAGGCTGCCTACTCCTAGCACCCCGTGCCTCTAGTTCCCTTCCCCAGGTCTTCCCTGAGGTTTTGTGGTTAAACACTGTTATGGGTTACCTGTAGTCTATTCTGGCTTTCCTGCGGCTGCCGGATAAATCTCCCTGTTCAAGTGACACTTTTTTGGAATGTTTACACTACAGCATTTGTTCCCTCCTACCCCTTTCGTGATGCCCCAATGGGACCTCATCTGGTCCTTACCTCATGTGATCTCTCTTCAGTCTTCTGCACAGCTGCTCTCTGCGGCTCTTGACAATCAGGACAGTTCTGTTGGTGGCTGTCACATCGCAAGGAGGGTCAGCAAACTTCAGGTTCTTTCTGTTCACCTTCCATACAATACTTTTTTCCCCAAACAAACTGGTCCTTTGCCTCTTTCCGTCCAAAGGTGGTCACCCTCTTTCATGCTGGCCAGAACATCACATTGCCTACATTTTTTTTCTGACTCATCCTTCTAAAGAGGAAGAAAGACTATCATCTGGACTCAGAAAGAGCTCTCTCCTACATTGGTCGCACCAAAAACCACCGGTTGAACCGATCACCTCTTCATTGGGTTCACTGGGGTGAAGAAGGGCAAGGCTGTGCAGAAGCAGACCATCCCTCGATGGATTGTACTGTGCATTAAGATCTACTATGCATTTGTGAAGAAGCAGCTCCCTGAGGATTTGCGGGTTTATTCCACCAGGGCCAAGGCCACAACTACTGTTGGCACGCAGGGTACAGGTCCTGGATATCTGCCAAGCTGCCTTGTGGGCGTCACTCCACATGTTCACAAAGCACTACTGCTTGGACAGTCAGATCCATCAAGAAAGCCATTTCGCCCACTCAGACCTCCAGGACTTTTTGGTTTAAGCCAGTTTGCAGACCCACCTCCGGGGAGCTATTGCTTGGGTATCTATTCTAAGTTGAGGAATCTGCGGTTAAGAGTCTCTATCAGAAGGACAACTTAAGGCTTTTTCAGCTAGAGACTCTAACTGCAGATTCCTCACAGTTCAGCGAGCTGGGCTCCTCGCCTAAAATATCCCATTAGATGCTGCACACTGGTCAAACACAGTTTTTTGTGCGTGGCTCCCCTTTTTTTGGCGCACAAATAATCTCAAAAGAAAGTGCGAGCACTCCAAGTGGTACTTATGTGGGCACCGTGACGTCACTTCCTACACGGTCAACGTGGAGTCGACCAACACCACTTACCGATGTACAGACGTAAGATTTTACAGATCCAGCCTGGGGAATAGTCTAACCTGAGGAATTAGCGGTTAGATAGTCTCAACCAGAAAAAACATTGCGGAAGGTAAGTTACTTGTTCCTCAAGAACATTTGTCCTCATTAGTTACTATTGAATAGTCCTCCTAGACCTAAATCAAAAATATCTGGCTTCAAACTCCCAGCTTCAAGAAAATAAGATCATGTTCCTAGTCCTTCTCAGCATGCCTAACTAAGAACTCACCAGGTTAAATCCTTCCTCTCCTTCAGAAGGGATCTAAAGTTACCTGGCATTTTATAGAGAAGACCTGATTCTCTTCCTCTCTTTATTCTTAACTTATTCACTGCTTTCGCATCAAAAGCTTGCAAACCAGTAATAGCCACTGTACAACATATGCAGTTGCGACTATGAAGTACAGCTTAGCCTAAGCCTAGCACTAGCATCATTTTGTAATTCTGCATTTAAAAACTTTTCTTTGTTGCCTTTTTTTAGTAATATATTTTCCTGATTTCTAGACTCTGTAACATGATTTTTTCATGTGAAACTAGCCTTTCCAGCAAGACACCAAACACGCTTTAATGCTTTTTTTGTAATTTTTCTCTTGCGACGCCTGCACCCTTTTGGGCAGGACCGTGCCAGCCAGTCTCAATGCTGCTCTTCAGAGGAAAAGTTGCATTGGGAGTGGCTACCTGGTAACCGGGCATTTCAATGCAGTGCTTAATTACATACCTGGGGGCTGCAGTTTGTGTACCCAACTCTGTTTTAGACCATGGATTACATTTTCCAGCTGACTTGAGTTAAAGTGTCCATGTGTAGTTGGCTGAGCTGAGGTTGGCCAGTGGAACATGTACACTTTAATTCACCCACGAAGCAACACAAAGCTCTGATATGCTTGCTAGCTGTTAGTCATGGCAGCGGATGCCCTCTCCTATTCCATAACAAGTCCAAGACCACAAAGAGTTAACATGATATTTAAACTCGCAGATGGTGGCGGTGTTAAGGTGGATTGGGGGAACACCACTGCAGAGTCCCCGTTGACCAGCCTCTACAGGGTGTAATTCTTAATACTCACCGCCTTCCTACTAAGAGTTTCTTTAATCACAGAAAACAAGGCAAAAATTTGTTGCGACACTGAAACACCTATAAAAAGCATAACTGCTAAGGTGAACTAGCCAAAGCTTAATTTGCTGACTTGATGACTGCATTCCCCTTTGCAACCCCCTAAACTATTTTTTCGCCAATAAATCTGCTGATCCAAATCACATCTCCACTGGTTCTCACTTGGGCACTAGTAGTTCCCCACAGGAATATGTCAAACTGTTCAAATGGAGACCTACAAAGAACCTGACTTCCCAAATCAAATTCAAGTGTGTCAGACTTGTTGCTTAGTAGTCTTATAAGTCGTAATGGTTACTTCTGTGTTTATTACATTGGTGACTGAACTAACATATCTACATAGACCCTCTCCACCCCAAGCCCCTGTGTAATGGACAACACTATCATTATTGAAAGAGCATCCCAAGCGTTCATCCAGTAAATTGTGTTGTTCTAGCCCAAATGACTGTAGATGCCTCTTTATGCCTCCTATATGTCGTTACATTTGAATATGGCCTTTTCTCCTATAGTGTGCCAAGAAAGGAAATTGTAATGGGTGATCTTCAGGTAAAAAAGATAGCACACATCCTCTCTACATTGAACCTTGTGTCATCTTTTCCTCCTTCACTCCTGTGTCACCATGTTGAGACTCCTAGCCTTCTTGTTCCATTCACTGGGTAATGGCAAAAACCTTTGCAAGTAAATGTGCTTCAATACCTTGAACTCTCTGCTCTTTAAATACATGTGCTGCAATAAGAACATTCTCATTGTGGGATTTCTCTCCACCGTTTGTCATGGAACGGATAAAAATCACAAACAATGCATTTACCCAAATGACCAAATTCTGGTAATGCTGGAATTTAGTATGTTCTTTTCTACTCATTTTGACTTTCTCTTTTCATCTAGACATTGTATCTCTTTCGTCTTTGGCATCCTTTACTGAACCTAAGCCTCTAACAATATCTTTACATGATAGGCTCTTCTCACGGATTGTTCCTTCTGATCAGCCAGTACTTAACGTATAACTTGGGCGATAAGTATATCCAAGAAGTCGTAACATTTTTACCTGACTTGCTTCTTTATTTAGTTAGCCCCCTGAGAAAACCCTAATACTGTTCCCATTTTTTACCATATCTTCTGGTGCTTTTGATGCCAGCCCCTTGCCTCCGTAGATCTGTTATTCGAAAAGTCTACATTGGATTTTCGTGCTTTCTACTTGGCAAAATTTGGGGCCTATGGGGCTCTCAATTTCTGTGCTGTATCCTATTTCACTATGATTAGTCCCACTTTAAGAAGAGTTGTTCATATCTATTAAGCCCTACATATTCAAGCATATTCAGTAGGGCTAGCTTAAGTCTAAGACTAATATGTCTGTCAAGTATTTCAGTGAATACCCTCTCCACTGTGCCCCAGAATGTCTCGGCAAGCCTAGAATCCTAGACAGTACCGTAAAAAAAAAAAACCTCCATCCTCTGTTTGGCATGTGTGTGAGGAATCCCAAACATGGGCCATAATCTCTGCCCTCTATAATAAACTTTATGTAGGTAGCTAGTGTATGAGGGGATACCTCTTAGATATTTCTCTTGCTGCCATCATGGCCACTTGCCAATTTGCATCAAGAGAGTCCAGGTCTAATTCCCAGTTTTGCCTAAGATCCGGAAATGTATCGCTAGTACGTATACACCTACAGCATATTTTTCCCTTTCGAGAATAAGAACACGGTGACCTTTGTAGTAAACTCTGTTAGTGGATCATTGTTTGCCAGGTAGGGCAATAGTGCACACCTAAACTGCACATATTTGATTAATTGGCTCTGAAGTAGTCCTAACACCATTTCCCTCTGGCTCTATGCTCATGCCACATCTGCTGCTGTCTGACATTATGGACCTACTTTACTTTAGGATTACCTTTTAAGCCCTAGCATTAATATGCTCAATTATCCTGAAAAGAAAGCTGGGCCTCTTGCCATCTCTGTTCATGCTCCCTGGTCCTATCATTGTTCCACTCGTCTTTCTCCCTTTTCATTGGGTATGCCAACAAATGACATATTGCTGATGTTACCCAAAGAGCACTGCCACATGCTAGGACGCACAACATTTAACCAATACCTACATAAAATGCCCACAGGCTAGATGCCTATGCCCTAGTATTGAAGTGGACAGACAAAAGTTTAGTAGAGCAATTCCTTGTAATCTTTTTTTTTTTGTTTTTTTTTTTTTTGTTTTATAAACTTTATTGAATTAATGACAAGTACAAAAAATAAGCTTTGCACTTAACGTATTAACTTTGAGATAACAAAAAGGGAAAGATAGGCTATAAAATAGAGTAGAAAGGTATTTTCATTTGACAATATCATAGGGAAGATGGGGAGAAAAAAAGGGATCAAAATATAAATCTATAACTGAAGATCGAGTATCAATACAAACTACTAAAAAAATCATCAAAATACCTAAAAACAATTCAATTATGAAAAATAATGCAGAGGAAAAAGCAGAGAAAGTAACAATCTCTGGAGGTTGAAAATTTGCAGAACGATTACGTAATACACAAATTGTTGTAACCTTATTTAAATAATTAGTTAATGGTGACCAAAATAAATCCCGTTTACAAATGGTTTAAAAGAGGAGGCAAAAGCAATATCCATTCTGTGAAAATGACACATTCCAGCAGGAGGTCACTGAAAGTTTAGTTGAACATTTCCAGTTTAGTGTAGTTTGCTGAAAGGCTAAAGCCAACATCAGGTCAAATGACCCTTTTTCATGTAAAAATAATCCCAATGACTCTGATAAACTTCCTGTAAAAAGAACATTCAATAAAGGAATATGCAATTTAAAGATAATTGAGATACAAGACCAGATATGCCTCCAAAAGGAGGCTACAGCAGGGCAAGAGGACAAGACATGCATAAAAGCGGCCAAGGGAAAATCACAAGACCAACAAGTCTTATTAGTAGTGTGCGTAAAGTTGGCTATGGATAGGGGAGTAAAAAAGAATCTATGATTTAGCAAAAACATGGATTGAGTGGTGGATGCGGATCTAGAGATCTTCAAAGATCTAGCCCAGATCTTGTTCCAGAAATTGGTGCTCTAAATACAATCCAAATCCACCTCCCAATTAAGTTCCAATTTTGATTTAGGACGGTCAGAGGCTGGGGTGAGAAGATGTTTATAGATCAGGGATGCTTTGGGAAGTACCGTCAATATTTGGGAAGCGGCTCCTTTGTGGGTATAGATTAATTTGAAGGAAGATTATAAAAAACATCTAGAATTATTCCCATAAAGATTGAGAATTTGTGCTAAAACAAGCTGATGGCACTTAAAGGTAGCCTGAAACTGAGGGAAAGAACAAGGAGTCATACCATCAAACATATCTTGGACCCAAACAATTGCCCTAAATCCCCAGGATTTCCAATAAAGAGGTCTATTGTTAATAGTAATGAGACGATTGTACCAAAGAGGATATTGTAGGAAAGAGTCCCTAGAAATGATATTTAACTGGCAATGAGGCCTTAACACTGAACATGTATGTTTGAACAGTGGAAGAGAAGTAACCTTGACCTTTGTAGCAAAGGCAAGAAATTCCTTTACAGAAAAAGGTGCAAGTAGGGACCATTCAGCAGTGACCCATAATGGTTTGAAAGGGAAGGAGTCGGTAAGAAGCTATTTAGAAGCTAATCTAAGACAGAAGGCTTTGTGATATATCCGATTGACAGGAAAATTCTCTCCTCCATTGGATTTAGGTTTCCTAAGATGTGACAGGGAAATTCTGGATTTCTTATTCCATAAAAATTTGGAGAGGAGGGAATCAATTTTTTTAAAGTAAATAGACGGAATATGAATGGGAATCATAGAAAAAATATACAACAAAAAGGCAGTAATCATCATTTTAATAGAATCGAGATGACCCCACCCTGAGAGAAAGAGAGGGTTCCATGAAGAGAGGAGTTTAGAAATACGATCTAGCCCTTCTTTCATATTAATTTTAAATGAATTCAATATGCAATTATTAAACCAAATGCCTAAGTATTTGATTCTAGAACTATTCCATCGAAAATTAGTTGAATCAAAAGGTTGTTTAAGACAAAATTTGGTGAGGGGAAGGATTTCTGTCTTGTCAGAATTGATTTTATAACCTGAAACTAGGCAAAAATCAGAGATTTCTTGCAATAAAGGAGGAATAGACGTTTCAGGGTTAGATATAAAGAGTAAAATATCATCTGCATAGGTGAATACCTTCAAATGTTGATCCCCATAAAGAAATCCTGAGGTAGAGGTATTCTGGCGAATATGAGATAGAAAGGGTTCAAACGATAAAATAAGAGGAAATAAGGAGCAACCTTGACGTACACCACGTTGCAATGGAAAGAATTGAGAGAGACCATTGACTACGACAGAAGCTCTAGGTACCGTGTATAGCAAAGAGATGAGAGAAATACATTTTGGACCAAAACCGTGCCAATGAAGAGCTTTAAATAAAAAGGACCAATCTACTTTCTCTGCATCAATAGAAACTGCAGCTAAAGAATAAGAAAGAGTTGGAGCCATGTTTAAAACATTAAATAGTAACCGGGAATTAACTTGAAGTTAGTCTGTCCTTTAACAAAACCACACTGCTCTAGACCAATTAGATTTGGCAGAACAGGTTCAAGTCGTAAAGCAAGTGATTTGGCAAAACATTTCTAATCAACATTACAAGTGATACAGGGAGATAGTTCTTATATTGCTTAGGATCACAACCATCTTTATGAATGAGGCATATTGTAGCTTCGAAAAAGGTGACACCCGTCTTACCAGTAATATAAAAGTATTAAAAAAGATTTAAGAGTTTTGAAAGTAGTAGGTTTGAAAAGTGTAGATAAAATTCTACCGTAAACCCATCTGGGCCGGACCAGAATAAATAAATCAGATTCTAGAGATGCGGACTCAAGATCTACATGAGAGGGAGGTGAAACGCTACTAAGATAGGTATCAATAAAAGAGACAGAAGTAGGGGATTCCGGCGTATATAAAGTTTTATTGAATTTTGTAAATTCATTTAAGATGTACTGATCTTTGAAAAGATGCTTTCCATCCAATGAATTGATGGAGTCTAATCCGAGATTACGATAGGTTCAATTGAGGAGGAAATAAGATTCTGAGTCAAATTGACTTAGAAAGAAGAATATAATCTAACCGGGTCAGGAAACCATGCGAAGGAGAAAAAAAGAAAATTCTGTTACATCTGGGTTATGTAGCCTCCAGGCATCTACAAGATGTGTCTCAGAGATTGCACTATGGAATTGTTTGAGTCTTATGAGGGATAAAGCGAACTTGAGATTGGCAGTCAATAAATGGGTCAATAACCTGGTTACAATCACCTCCTAAGCATGGATGAAATAATCCATAGCGCAAACCCAAGGTACGCAGGGTTGGTCGAAATTCAACGTCTTGGGACAAAAGCAATTTTGCTCCAGACCAAATTAATTGTTTTTTAAGCTTGGCTGCATTTAAAACTTGAAAAGGTCAGTAAATTTAAAAAATAGGAGGATTATGACACAGGACTTTAAAGGAGCAGATGAAAAAGACAGGCGGGGACCCAATCTATGAGCGCGCTGGATATTGAGAGACTTACACAGGGAGGTTCAGAAGTGAAGGTCACGGGGTAATTTCCCTCAATCCCTTCTGGAAGACTATACAAGCGAAGGTTGGTGTGTCTGTTTCTGTTTTCAAGATCCTCAGCCGACTTTTTTAAGAGCAGAACATCCTTCTCCGGAGATAAAACCCTTGCAGAGACATCGTGTATATCACTGACATGTTATTCTACTACAGACACTCTGGAATCATGTGAAGACCATTAGTACCTAGAACTTGTAGACGTGTATTGGTTTCTTCAATAAATGGTCTCAAAGTACTTATTTCCTCCAAAACAGTGTCCAAAGATACAGGCAAAACCGAGAAGGAGGATCTTGCTTAAGCCTTTTGTTGGCGGAAGAGGGTGATGCATTTTTGATGGCACAATAGACACAGACGCTGACCTGGAAGAGTTAGATTGAGCCATACTTATGCAAATCAACCATAGGGGGCTCTAGGGAGGGAGAGCCCAACACAGGCAAACCAGCAGAAAGTCTCCTACTTGAATGTAATAAATGTTTACTGCTGCCCATGGGTTAAGTAAAAGCGTTCAGTCCAACATGAGCATAGAAGTTCAGTAAAATCTCCTCTCAATAAAAATAAAATAGCCCAATGATGCAAGTCTTAATATAAGTGGAGGAATCCAAAATGTACTGAGAAAAATCCCAATAGCAATGGAGATAAGTAGGGAGAAGCAGTACCTCAGTAAAAGTCTATAGCTGAAGAGAATTCCACCAGTCAGGAAGGAGCTCAAAATGGCGGCCGGAAGACAGCTACCGATGTCCCTCGACGTTTCATGAACCCACCAACAGGAAATTAAATTTAAAGGACAGCCTCATATTCAGAAGAAGTTCCGCTACAAGAAATTACTCATTTAAAGAGTAGAGCGATTCGGGAACCGCTGAAGTGGCATTTCCCGATGCAGCTCGGAGCTCCGTGTCTAGGCGGCCATCTTGAAAGGCGCAGCGTGCGCTTCCCCTTGAAATTTTTTAAAATTAAGAACATACTTTGTATTAGTAGTATTGTACAACACGTCAGACTGTTTTCTTGACTTGTATTGATATCACAGCATATATGTTGCTTCTAACGAAATGTTAAATATTTAATATTGTTGACTCTTTAAAATAATTTGCTGGTTTGTCCTTGCTGTCTATCTTTAAGATTCAAAATGCATTCATTACGCATCTAGTTACCACTTAATTTCGAATTATAATCCTGTACTTCCCTTATACTACTATAGTGCCTCATTGTTGGATTGCTTTTCTTCTGAAAAAGACTTGTATTTTACATTCTTGAAGTTTTTCTTTTTGCCATGGTCAGCTTAGGAGAGTTCTCATACATCCTGTTGGAAAGGATGAGTTTACCCTCTGACCTGCCTGGTTATAAAGGCGGGTAACCGTGAATAGCGGGGATGTATTTCACTGAGGGGTTTTGAGTGACCACAAATGCACAACGGGAGCAAAGCTAGAGGTTGTCGGGGATGTCACTCTGAACCCTGAAGTGAAAAACATCAGTTATTCACGTATTGTACATCTTTAATTTTGTTTCATATTCCCCCATCTCTTACCCCCACCACCACCCACCTCCCAAGTCATCTGCCTGACTTTCAAAATCTACTTGCGGGCAGAGGAGCAAAAGTACATTACATGTCCTGCCTTCCCAAAGATTAAAATATATATATATAGCCTCCTGTTGCCCACACCCATCTCCCTCTAAATTTTAAATCCCTTCCCACACAAATTGAAAATAAATGGTGTCCTGCCAGCCACACCACTCTATTCAACTTTCCCCCAACCCCTTTACCACCCAAACAATAAACAAAATACCCTATCTCTTGCCACCCCCCTTTGCCACCCTCCATGCCTTCCCTCCTCCTCCCTGTCAAAACTGTGCCAGTGTCTCTGTGAGAGCTGCTAGTTAGCACTGCTTTTTATTCCCTGTCTGCATGGGTCTACAAATGCCAGCGCTGATAGTGGACCGTGTCAGTTGGTGCACGCACCGCTCTGCCAGTTTTCTTCCTCTTCCCTTCGGTCTGTGGGTACCTAGAAGAGACGGAAGAAGGCAGGTGAGACAGGCAATCACTGTTTCCCTGCCTCACTCTGCTCTCCGTAGACCTAGACTAGGTAGGTACACAGGGGAAGCAAACCCTTCCCCTGGTGACTCAACAGTTTTTTGTTTCCCACTGTTACCTCATAGCTGTGCATAACAGGATTTCTATCCAGTTACTTGCACTAATATAGTCTAATAATAGTTCTACATAACCATAGGTTTTCTGTTTTCTTGGTTGTTGTCCCTGTGGTCTGGTGGGTAGGGAACCTTTCTGTTGCTGTTCTGTTAGGTGGTTCCCTAAATGAGTGGGACGGAAGGGGGTGGGCAGTACATTGTGTGTTTTGTCTGTTTTCATTTTACCCCTGGGTTGGGTAGGAAGGATCGTGGTTGAGATGTGGCTGTTGTATGTGCGTGTTTGCTTGGGATAGCTGTTTTCACCGGTGTGTGAGTAGGAGTCCAGAAGCATGTGCACTGGCCGCCAAGCTGTGAGTTCCTAGTTTAATCACTGGGTATTTTCTCGTGGTGAGACATGAAGCATATCTTCCCTTCCAGTCTTTCTTTAATGCTGCTTATGGATTCATTTAAGAGCAGTGGCTTGATGTGTGGGGCCCGCCATTGTTCACGTTCTCACTCCCATTCCCCAACACCTTTCCTGACTATCTCTCAATCACCTAGTAATCCAACTTGCACTCAATGTGCTCTGGCACCCAAGAGGCTCAATTTGTATACATTCCTTGTTGAAAGTGAATTATTGGGTGATAACAATTAGCAGCAATGTGTAACGTGCTGATGTACTTTCTCCTTCCCCACAGTGGAGGATTTGGCCTTTGGCTGGATGCTGATTTGTACCATGGCCGCAGCAAACCTTGTGAGACCTTTAACAACGAGACCCTCTCCAAGAAGGAAGACTTCATAGTGCAAGATGTGGAAGTCTGGACATTTGAGTAACCGGGACAGAAACACGCTGGCTCTGTGAACACTAATTCAGGAAGACGTAGTTGAAGATGTGACTTATCTCAACATCAGATAACTTGTTGCATTACCCGACACCTTCATTGTCAAGCTGTGCCAACGTGTATTGATCAATCGGTGAACCGCACCAGAGGCAAACTCACACGGGCAGAACTGGAGGCTCGTCTGCAGTGGACAAGATTGTGTTAAACTGATCATCTCGCTCCTACACATAAAAAAAAGAAATGATAACGGAATGTTTTAATGCTCTTTGCTCAAGATGGTTGCTTCTTCTGCAAGGGCAGTGCAGTAAGTGCACATCAAGAGCAGACTGGTCAGGCCCCCCAGTTTTGCAGGGACAGTTGGGGGGCATAGATAGCTTGTTGCTAGCCAAAGAAAAAGGGCTTGGAGAAAAGCTTTTCCTGAGAGAGCTTTTACTGCCACATATTTGCTACACTGAGCGCGCTTTTCCTTTTAGTTGTAAAAAGCAAGTATACATCGTTCTCCAAATGAGCAAGTGTATATCTGAAAAATTCTAAAATATTTTAAAAAGGTTAATCTATTGGCTGACAATTGTTTGGTGCATACGTTTTTTTTTTTTTAGGTTTGACGAAATATAAAGTTGAGCTATGTAATTTGCACATCTGAACCCTCGATAGGTCCAAAAATGCAACCTGTGTTTTTTTTTTTTTTTTTTTAAAGGTATTTATTTTTATTTCAGAAACATGTAATATTGATTTTTTATTAGCAGTTTGGGCCCTTTTTTTAGGGTGGCTAGAGAAAATGATACTGAGCTGGCTTGTTGGCATCTTTTACAAGCACTAAGTGCATAATTCCAAATGAGCCAAGAGAGATATGCCAGGCTGCCAGCTCCCGTTGGTAGAGATGCAGTGCTCTTCTTGTGTAGCTGGTTGCAACTTTTGATGGTCATCCATTTGTAAAATGACTAAGTCTAGGAAACGCAGGACGTTTCCATCGAGTGTTTGGTGAGCTGAAAGTAAACTTTGTGTCCAACAGCATTTTTCTTTTAATACTGTAATTTTATATATTTTAGGTTTTATTATGAGTAGTTTTAATTTTGAGTGTTAAAGTGCTGGTGATGTGATGAAAGGGCATTCTCTGTTGCAAGATGGCACAGATCAGGCGTGTTCTAGGACTGTGTTAATTTTTTAGGATTAGCTCAGCACAGGAAGGTAAGAATGCTTTGACTTTTATGCAATTGTGGTGTTTATCCCGACATATGAAGGTGAAACAAACCTCTGGATGCCAATGCTTGATGCAAACAATGTGCTTTATTTGGTATGTCTGTTTATTGAACATCCCAAACTTGACCATATGTGAATTGTGAAAATGGCTTAGTGGCTTTTTGTATACGATACAAAAGATTTTTGGGGGGAAGAGAGTGTTGGTGGTAACATAAGTGGCTTAAGTTAGTAAATGAGAAAAACTGATAATATATTAAGATTCCAGGAAAACTGAAAGGGTGCTTGTGGTTGTATTGTGCTTCCATGCCCTCTTACAGTATACCATAGAATGAAACCAAGGGTAATATCCGGGTGCATAGGACTGGAAAACCATTGTGACCATTTATAGCAAAAAATTAGCCAAATTCAGATTGTTTTGTACGTGTGTGCATTTAAAAAAAATACAGTCTGCAAAGGTTAATTCCACATCCTGTTTCACAGAATTGGGTCTGGTGATTTTTTTTTTTTTTTTGTGAGAGATTGATATATTAATGAGGAAAGTCCGCCTGTGCAAAGGAATAGTTTCATTCACAAGTTTAGTTTAGGGATGGGGTGATGTTGTTGGAGTTCATGTTTGAGGTGAACACCTAAACATTTGTAAGTTGTGACTTTGTACACATTTCTTGCTGCTAGTTTCCCACCACAGAAATCCATTTAAATTGTCTACAGTGGAAAGGCAGAATTAAGTACCTTTCACCAGAATTGGATGGAACATGGAATACCAATACATAATGACAGTAGGGAAGAAGACTCCATTCAATAAAATGTTTCCTTCCAAGCAGAGAAAAAACTTACCAGTCTTAAAGCACATTTACAGCCTCCTTACACAAGCAGAAGCTTCTATCACATGGGAATTCTGTGTGCAAGTTTCTTCCACATGGAAATTCTGTTTGCATAAATTTGCGCATTTGAGTATTCCAGGAAATCTGTGACTGTCATAGATTTCCTGAAATATACGTGGGATTCTTTATGAACTTCTAGTTATTTTTTATTCCCTAAAGGTCGAAATCTGCTCCAGATTTAGGATTAATCCTATGGGAGTATATTTCGACCTTTTTGAGCAGATGCTTTGCCATTGGGTCTAAGCTCTGACATTCCACTTCTAATAGAGGCGCCACTTCACCTCTGCCTGAAGGTGTTCGACTGCGATGGATGAAAACGAAGGAGCAAGCGGAAGAAACAGAAAAATAGTGTACTTTGAAAAGCAGCCTCATGGTATTTTTTACCCTACTGGTTGTAGAGCTTGCAGTAGTCTCTTGCACATTTAGTAGCTATTAAGCTGAGCTATGACCGAACTGCTCGTTTGCCAACAATTTAAACGTTTTAAAGAATCGTAACACAAATATTGATTCGATATGGTCTTTTAACGCACAGACATAATTCTGTAATACAATGCTGTACAAAGCTGGTATGCATAATAGGCCGACAGAACTTTTAATGGGCATTTTTAGACTTTTCTTGAGCTACCATTTCACCATGTGTGGGTGTCAAAAAAAAAAGAACTATCAGTTTAAAAAAAGTTTTTTACTTTTCTGCAAACTACTTGTTTGATGAAGCTAACAGTGCGTCATATTGCATACATTTTCACTCATTACTGTTGAATATGCTTTTGGTCTGCTTGATAAAACACTGTACTTTAAAGGGTTGTTAGGTCGAAAGTGCATGACCTACGATCTTGGAATACACTGAATATATGTAATGCAGTGCTATCAATATTTTAAATAAAGGGATTTATGAATTGACGTTTGTGATGCTTGATGTATATTTTTTACCCTTCTCTCTTTCATATAATGTGTGCGGAAAATGTAAGTATAATTAGGCTATCCTGTTTTAGATTTAAACCTATAATAACTGATAGAACCCCAGCTAAAGTGAAACAGATTATCAGTGGAAATGTATAAACACTGATAAATACATCTGCACAACCTCAAACCATTCCATTTGAAAAAAGGTAAGTGAGGGAGAATGGGTCATTATTATTTCTTCCTGAAGGGGTCAACACGATGTAACTTTGTTAGACACAGTAGCAGTAAGACTGGTCTAATTCTGCTTGAGTTTTGTTGTTTAAAAATGTCACTAAAATATTGTTTCTTCTTCCTTATATTTTCTTCAGTTTTGTGTGCTTGGATTAAAGGTGCAGGATTTAGAAGCATGTTTTAGATCTGATCTTATTATTGTATACACTCTAGAGAATCTGGGAATATTAAAATCATATTCGATCTTTTGGCAGTGTTTAATTCATTGACTGGTTAAATGGCTGGCCTTATACGAATCGTGGCCAATGTGTACGATCACAATTCCCCACAGACCCAGAATGGGTAAAATTCTGATACATCAGCAAGTCAGGATTGATGGCAGGTAAACTGCCAAGCACCCCAGACTTTAAACATTCAAGGCAAGGTATAGTGACTGGTACATGTAAAGAGGGCTGTCACCATGCACATGGGATAGTGATGAAAGCATGACACAACTTTACACATACCAACTAAATTCATAGCGGCATGGTGTACCATTGTTATTTGCGATACCTTCAGCTAATGCTGGCGTTTTAGCCAACTGCACTTTACTGTTCGAAGGTCAGGACTGACTTGAAGTGAGACTTTGCCATGGGGACACCTGGAAGCTATGTCTGTCCACACAACAGCAGCATCACCTTAATGTAGTCAGGCAAAGAGTGCAGAAAAGCAGTGGCGAGCATGCTTAAAGCATCAGGTTTTATGTGCGTTAACATGCAGGGCTACAAATGAATCTGGTGTAATTCAAAAGTTTTAAAGGTTTCACCGCTACTATGATGTTGTCAGGGGTGACCACCCCTACAATGTCATAATATACAGTAAGGAGTAAGTGAATGATCTCCAGCTGTGTCAAAGGAATGTGTTTATTAAAACATCTGAATATAGGAATTTTACTTTTTAAATCTATTAATAGTCGGATAAACCCACAGAGTCCTGACAGTGAGTGTAATGAAATGTGAGTGTGAAAGAGTGCAATACCCAGACTTTCTGTGCTTTAAACAGTATAGCAGAAGTCCACTGGGCACACTGCAAATGGGAACACACTACATACCATGCATTACTTCTCCTTTAAATTAAATATGCACTTTATAACAATTACAGTAATAAAACATGTTTTATAAACACTGGAAAAATACAGTTTTTGTCTATTTTGGCAGTTAGGCAGCCGAATAAACACTGATGAGCACTAATTTGAAATGGTTTGGAAAACACTACTGAAATACACAAGAAATAAACACTGAAAACAGGACAGCCTGGAAATAATCCAAAGACACATTGATAATATACAAGATCTCATAAAATTCAAGAAATCCAGTTACACATTACATTGCGAACATGAGCAGAGAAATAAATCTTAATTGATGAGTGAAGTCAAGATTTGTAGGAAACTCTTACTCAGTTGGACATGTTTTTCAAAACCTCAGTAGAGCTGCAGGACTCATAACAGTAACTTTCAGAGAGAGAGTGAGACACGCCACTCCAGACCTCTAAAATATGTGCATGCTCTATGGGCGCGTACCTTACTTTCTAAAACAAAAACTGGTTTGGGAAAAAAAAAACTGCATACGGATTTGGAGGTGTAAAAAAAAAAGTTAATTTTCCTGTTTCATCACTTCAACTAGTTTAGAATGTTTTATCCTAGTTAGTTTTAGAACCCCCCCCCTTCTGACTGTTACAGTATTGAAAAAGCAAGCTCATATATACATTAACAAAAACTGTCCAGTTAAACAGTTATTGTTCTTAATTCGCCCAGCCACAAATGATCTATTGTAATGACAACCCAGGGTGTAATGCCGGTAAGTTAATTTTCCAGCCCTGAGCTTACCTTTTACTTATTGAATTTACTTGGCGACGCAGTGTAAATTACTTAACAGGCTATTCAGTGCTTAAACTAATGAGTGCCGAAAAATAATGATAATCATTTGTTTTTCATAGCACATATTACTGCTTCTTTTAACATTTCTAAGTGTTTTAAAAAACAAGTGCTACTAACGCCCAATTTAATCACAGGCAAATTTTCAACCTTTTTATGGAGAAATCGTGAGTTAACACTTGCTTGACTGTAGGTCATCAGGAAGCAGGTACTGCTGGCATACCGCATACCCATGACTGTGTTGGAACTCTCAAGTTTCCCAGGTTTATGTGCAATCGGCTCGTTTTCGTCATGTTTTTTCTTTGCATTCTGGTACTTGTAGTGCAACAATCATAGAGGGATATTCTGATGGATACTTCTAACTGCAATATCTTCACCTTAGAAAACTCTCAGCCGACAGACTGGATCTGAAACTTTTCTTCAGCAATGATCTCGTGTTGCCAGGTGGCACCATGCAGCTCCCTGCTGTACTGTACCGCCCTGGAAGTGACTGAGAAGAGCCGCATACAAGTGCCACCCCTGGGCGCTGACATGATTTCCTTTCTTTCCATGCCTTCCTGCGCAGATCCTGGTCTCCGCTCCCATATTCGTAGCAAAAACAGGGTATGACTCTGAGTGAGCCCTCATGCACCTGATGTGATCCAGGACCAGGAGGCAAAGCTGTATATCGCCGTACCTAAGAAGTTGAGACCCTCTCGGAAGTCCAGATCACAGACACGGACTCGGTCTCGCTCCCAGGGCCAGTCTCGCAAGAGGTCTGCCTAGCAGTCGAAGACCTCCGCGCAAACAAAGTGAAGCAGGACTCCATCCCATCCCGCCACAATGTTAGTCCGAGGGGTCCCTGAGCATGGAGCGTATCCCAGGGAGCCCAAGTTACCTGGGAAATCAGTGATGCAGCAGAAAATTGAGGCCTTCAAAGAGGCTATGCTGGAAATTTTTCTGCACTTTTGTGTCTCCCTCAGGCATGCGTTTGGGCCTCAAGAATCTTCAGTGGCTTCCAGTTGGATTACAGATGGCGGGTCATTACCCAGTACTGACTTATCTGTGACCAGCGCTGGTACAGACACCTACTCCAGTACCTGCTCTGGGCCACTACTTGTCGATGCCTGTGCTGCCAGAAGAGGATCTGGTTCTGATGGCTGACTTGAACCAACTTCATTCGACCTCGGCCAGTGTCAGTCATGCTATGAAATTACTCAAGCACAACAGGTCATCATACAGCCTCATTCTGCACCGCTTTCTCTACCAGAGCAGTCATACCAATAGAAGCTCCATTATCTTTTCAGCTCTAACGCTAAACAAGGTACTCCACCAGGGAGATGACAATGGTGGTGTTGGGCATGGTGATCTTCCCCCTCGTCATGATGATAGTCGCCATTTTTATATGGCTTTACAAGAAGCCAGTGGGCTTGATACCTCCCCTGATATGGGGTTGTCCTCGCTCCTTGTACCATCGACGAAGCATAGTGCGACATTTGCAATTGTGGTCTAACGGCCGTCTTAGGTCTGGGAGACCAACACTAATGGCCTTATGGAACTTCTAAGTCCTGGGCCTGCCACTTCCGAGTCCTTGCTCCACTTCAGGCCTTCACTAATACTTTGATGGGCAGTTGGCCAAAGCCCTGTTTCTCCCCAACAATGAATAGGCAGATGGCTAGGTGTCTGGCTGGTGCCTAGCGGCCCCAGATTTTCTCATTACACAGCCTCCTACAGAGAGCCAAGTGATTCAGGCCTCAGCCACTAAGGTGAACCCCCAATTCTTTCCCCACAACTTCTCCGGTTAGAGAGTCCAACAGGATTGAGGCATTTAGAAAATGAATGTGCTCCTCAAACAACCTAAAGCTGAGACCCATCAATGAAGTCTTTGTTGGATCACTACACACAGAACCTCTAGAACATGGCTTGTGAGATATTGCCGGCAGTCCCGAAAGACCTTGGGGCATCTCTGAGTCAAACAATTCATGATGGACATGATGTGGCTAAATATGTGACTCCGATAATCTGCTTACTGACGGAGAAGGGCAGTTGGCATGAGCGGCGTGTTCTGCGTGGAGGCATTCCACTGGGTTTTCTGGAGATGTGCAAGCCTCTTATCAATATGCACTTTAATGGCTCACTCCTTTTTGGTGAAAAAGTTGATTTTACTCTGGAGTGTTTTAGGGACATTAGAGCCACAGTGTGCTCCTAGGGGCTGTTGACCCCTGCCAAGCAGTTCCCACAGCAGTTTAGGAAATTCAAGGGCTACTCCAGGGGGCTGGCGTACAGATGATGACAATTACCCCAGCTGCTTCAGCTGTCACCTCAGTGCTTCGGAGTCTGGGGATCTAGCAAGCACTGCAAGCCAGGAGGGGCACCAATCCTCCCAGTCTCCCTTCTTTGTGGCAAGTCTCTGAGCTGTTTTAGTTTGCTCTTAGCGATGCACATCCATTCTATGGGAAGTAGATTTCAGTATTTCCTCCCAGGGTAGTGATCCATCACGTCCTACAGATGGGTGATCATACAGATCGTTCAGCATGGGTATTCCCTACCCTTTCTGTTCCCTTCGCCACATTTCACCCAGCCACCCCCACAACCAATCAACTTTGAGAGAATCACCTCTCCATTCTGTTAAAAGAGGCGTTGCTGTGTAAAAGTGCTATTGAGAAGGATCCAAACTTGGAAATAGGAGAGCATTGTTACTCTTGTTATTTCCTTGTACTGAAATAGGATGGCAGCCACGACCTATATTGGACATTCGGCCTCTGAATGTCTTCCTGCAGAAGGACAAATTCAGAACGCTCACATTAGCACAGATCCTTGCTGCTCTGGAGCTAGGAGACTGGATGGTGTCCTTGGACCTGCAGGACAGGTGTCACCTGAAGTTCAAGGTCAGTCAGGAGCATTTCTAGTTCGCAGTGCTCTCTTTTGGCCTCACCAGTGCCCCTCAGGAGTTCACGAAAGTGATCCCGGTGATTGTGGTACACCTTCTGAGGGTGAGGAAACCACTCCTTCACTACCTTGACAACTGAGTGTTGAAGGCAGGGTCACCAGTCAGTCGTGAACCACCTCAAGACAATGGGGAACCTCTTGACATCGGTATGTTCACAATCAACAAATTGAAGTCACACTGGACTCCTTTGCAGAGGTTGCCATTCATTGGGGTTATCCTGGACAGTGAAATTCAAGGCCTTCTCTCCACCGCAGTGAGTCTGCAACATTCAGGTTGTAATTCTGATGTTTTAGCCTCAGTCCTGGATCTTGGGGAGAGCATCTTTGAGGCTTCCTGGCATTTTAGTCTCTTCATCCTCCTATTGGCATATGCAGGCTTTGCAAAGGAATTTGAAGTCCCAGTGGGCCAGCACCAAGGAAATCTGTAGGATGCCATCCAGATTTCTGAAGATACAGTTCACAAGCTGAAGTGGCAGCTTCTCAAATGCAATTGGTCGAGCTGCAGGTCCCTTTTCCTTCCCCACCCAGAGTGATGGTGACGGATGCATGACTACTAGTTTGAGGATGTCATCTGGGGGAGATGAGGTTTCAGAACCCTTTTCAGAGGCCCACAGGGCACGCAGGGGCTACTGGGCCCAACCATGGGTGTTGAGGCCTTTCACTCCTGATTTCCCGGGCCCTGACCTACTATGAATCCTGAGCAACTGGGTCAAGTACCCCTTCTGTACTTGACTCTCAGTGTTAGACATGGAGGAGCAGTCCAAGGCTTCCTCGGGAGGGGAGGTGTGGATACAGATTACTGGACACAGGTTCACAACTCGGAGTGCTCAGCAGCAGCAATAAATCAAAGTCCAGTCAAATACTCACTTTAATAAAAAAAAAAAAGTATTTTATTTCCAACTACTCATTCAAAGGAAGAATAGGACATTCACAAAACACATTTCCTGTTGAGGTCAGGGCTTTAGTGTTTCAATGGCAATTTCCTGTCCCAGTCCTTTCTCAAAGTGTGATGGGGTTTTCCCCCATTCACTGTTGGCCACATCCAGGAAATGTTCAATCAGCAGTTTGTATCTCAGGAGTCCACTCTGATTCTTGAAGTCAAGTTAAGTGTCTTAGCACCACGGTGCTTTCCAGCAGTGATCGGAGATTTTCCTGTACTCTTCCTGCGGGGTAAGTTTCCATGCTCCTGAGGGGGAGGAGCAATTGATTCTGATGCTCCAGTCCTCGATCTCAAACTGGGGTGGCGATGCTTCCATGGTGTCCTCACTCGTTCTACGTGGTCGGGTCAGTCACAGTTCTTGTTTCTACCTATGGATCATCTCTGCTCACAGTTAATGGGCTCCTGCCTGATCAACATGCCACAAGTATTTCTGGCAGCCCCTCCTGGCATACAGGGTTGCCGCAAAGCTGCCACGCAAGGTTTACCACAGTGGCCCGTCCTAGCACACGAGGTCACCGCAAAGGTGCTGCACAAGCTTCCGCCTTTACCGCACAGCGATCTTTTCCATGGCTATCTTCACAGCGGCCCTCTTCTGTCATACGTGGGTCACAGACTCCGTTCTTCACATGAGCAACAACCCGATTGGTGCAGCAGCCGTTTCCTCACACCTCGCACCAGAAGTCCACTCGACAGGGTTCCCCACTGGACCTTGCTCCTTCCAACGCTCTCCTCTTCCTCACAGGACACACAGGTCTTGGTAAGCAGGCATGCACTGGTGCATGTGGCCTTGGTTTCCCTGAGTGATGTCCATTCACCAAGCAGGAAGACTAACAGGCCTTGCCCCTGTTAGAATTGAATGCGTTATTGCTCCATCACTTATGCTTTACATTGAATTATGTTAGCATTCATGTATCTACTTTGTATTAATCACTACTGCATATGTGTGTAACCAATCCCTGCAAATACTCTGAGTTAAGGTTAGCGTATGTGCCGCCATTTTCTCTCATGCACCCACCATTTCGCTTTATGTTTGAAACTAAGCTTTTGTCACTTGTTGCTTGTCTCAGCAGAAAGCTGCTGGGATGCATTTGCATCTCCAAGGTTAGGCCTCACTGAAGCATGAGAAAGTCGCTTGTTAACGCATACCTTTCCTTGTGATAGAGGTTGCTCCCACTGTTCCAGCTGCAAATATAGACTATATGACCTTACCAGAGAGATGGTGTGTGCCCGGTCTCAGACTCTTAGCTCATCTTTGTGTGTCCCTTTGTTTAGGCTGTCTCCCTGTGGAAAGTTAGAGTGGGCGGGTCACTGCCGAGTTGTAGAAATGTATAACTGTTACCTTTATGCTGGGAAAAGTCAGTCGCTCAGTAGCATCTAAGGAGGCTAGTCAGACTGGACTCTGCTGCAGCGTATTTTACAATAAAAAAGCTTGGTTTGTATTCTCTACTGCGTCACCGACTCTTCATTTCTTGGAAGGCTAAGAGGAGGTCATGGGTGACCCGGGTGGCCCTAATCGGGTCACTTCCTTCACCCCCCGGTCCTGGTCATAGGCAGAAGTCTTGCAGAGCTTTCCCTCCTTACACACCATCTGGCTGATTGGCAGGTGACAATTTTGGGGTTCTCAAACTCCACCTTGGTATAGTCCATTTTCAGACACCAAATGTGATTTATGATCTGGGTCTTTGACATTTTATGTTGGGGCTCTGCTTCTCTCCCTCCTCTTCTTGAAAAGCTATCACAGCAAGAGAAGCTCTGAAGCTCTTGTGTCACACAACACAGGCCAATGGTAGTGACTAGAGTTCACACCTGGATGTCAGCCACTGTGAAATCTGCATCAAAAGGTTAATGTAGGGCTCCCAGTTCTATTCTTTGATTCCCTTATCAACAACCTCTCCTTCCTGAGATAAGTCCAGGCTCCTTCCTTCTGATCATTCATTATATCACAGAGCACCCTTTGACATGTATTGGGGGAGACTCGCTCCTCACCCTCCCCAGTGTGTCCCACACTGCTCACAGCAATGCAGCGATACACAAATCAGTTAGGGGTATTCCTCTACCTTCTCAGGTCTTCACCATGCAGGCCTGGGTCTCTCAGAATTGAACCCAGGACCCTCCATGTATTATGTCATCCGCAGGCACACATACACTCAGTGCATGTACGCAGCTCATACTCTGTTCAACATTGTTTCCTCCTTGTATTGCACTTCAGGCACACATACACTCCGCACTCACACTTTCTCTTTGTCTGCACTACACAGCGCTGTAGTCTTTCTGTATTGTGCCACTTGCAGGCACACCTACACCCAGCACACACATTCACCATTGCATTACTGCAGATCTCCACATCTTTCAAGGACTGTACTCCTTGCAGATACACATACACCCAGTATATGTCAATAACTTTATTTTGGCTCAAAGAGCCATAAAAGTGCATAATAACACATTAGATTAAAAACAATATATCAATATGAAAAGATAACATAAGTACATAATAAAAAAAAATACAATTCTCCGCAGTAGAAATAAGATTACAAATAATGGCAATTGGAAATGTTGAGTTAAAATAAGCCTAAGCAGAATCTAGTGAGCATCTCCCAGGCTTTGGAAGACCGGGAACACCCTCTCATGCAGCCAACATTCGCACACAAATTTCAAAAGTTGGTAAATTTACAAAAAAATACGGTTAAAATCACAAACTTTGCACTCAATTAAAAAAGAAAGACACCAGAATACCCCCTCAATCAACAGGAAGGACATTTCTCTTGTTCAGTCCTGCAGGACGTTTTGGTCTGAGCCTACTTCACAGACCCTCCACTGTACAGGTACTGTTTTGTGATCTATTCTAAGGTGAGTAATCTGCAGTTAGAAGTATCCATCAGAAGAATAAGTTACTTACCTTCAGTATCACTCTTTCTCATGGATACAAGTTACAGGTATTCTCTTTCTTGGTCACAGTGAATGATTTGAAAAGAAAACTATTACATTGCTAATGAGAACAGTAGAGCTCTGCAAATATTTATGGACTAGGACTACAGGCTTCTGGTAGTCCATGGGGCTTTCCTGGATCCAAACAAAGTATATGAAAGAAGGAGCATGTGCTTTACGTTTATATTTCAGTGGATTTTTTTTTTCTCTCAGTTTTATTTGGTTTTTGTGTGAAATAAACATAATCCAGAGAAAGGATCAAACAAAAGTAATACAGAGGAGACTTACTTTGCATGAGTGGCCTGATAAGATCTAAAAATACACAGGGAAAAGTAAATCCATTCCATTCCAAAAAGCTTTATTCGACAACTCATGTCATAATAGAAGATCACAATAAAAACAAAATGATTTCCAGCCGTTAAATACAAATGGTTGCAGAAAGAACAATGCAACATTTAAGATTTTATACAACGAGCATAATCCAAGTTAAAAACCATTATAAAATTAAGAAGAAAGTACATGTCACAGTAGGTGTTAAATCGATGGCACATAAAAAATGGCAACGGAAGTTTGTTTAAAAAGCATCAGATTCAAACATTTTAAATATGTGTGATAAGTTAATAAACTACGCACCTTTCTCGGAGGTCACAGACCCTATCACAAGTGGGGCTCAATAGTTTTTCAGATTGTGGTGAGAGTACGCAATCTGATTACCCACATCCAGCTCAAGAACTTGGCTACAGCAGTTGCGATACACAGCAATGTGTCCGTGCACAATATTCTCAATGCAACGCTACTCGATCTGGTGCCCAAAATCCTACAAATTGGCATCAGCCACGCTTTGCGAGGGGCAGCATAGGCAGGGCATACAAACAGGACATGGGCGTAGGACTCTTCCAGTATCTCACAAAAGGGGCATTTACTGTTCCCTGGTTTAACCCATTTTGCAGTATATGTTCCTAACGGCAAAACTCCCACTCTAAATTTGAAGTACAAAAGGTTTGGATATAATATCCCAGTACTGCTCCAAGCTAGGCCATGGTTTTACTGCTAGGAAAGCCCCCATTAGCGTTGAGCTATCACTTTTGCTGAATCTATTGTGGTACACCAGTTCCCATTATCTTTCCTTAATGATCTCTTTGGAGTGGAATTGGGAACTCATTGGGTTTTCCCACAAATTTAACAAGCCCATATTTAGTAGGGAAGCTCTTACCTCTCGTAGCCAACTAATCTTATGGAAGCTATCAGCTTTGATTATGTCCCAGAGACCTTCAGCATATGTTAACAATTCTGGTGTACACCAGACTCTGCGCCAGTACAGAATGGGGCGCAGCCTGACAAGATCAGCCAATGCTTTCCTACCTAGATCTTGTAACATTGGTAGTACTGGGGTACTTTGGGGGAGAGTAGTGATGTTTCGGCAAAAACCTGTTTTCAGCGATGGTTAACTGAGACAGGTTTTCGAACCCCCGGAGTTCCGCCCTGTATAGCACTGAGCTCACTACTTTCATGTTGTAAATTTGCAGGACTGGACTGACTGGCTTGGTCAGGAAGGCATTAAACTCAGTGTATAGAACTCCTGCCAATTGTTGATGTTTCAGAGTGGCAGTGTCAATCTGGCGACCCCATCTCATATCTTTTTGCAGAATAACCCCCAGGTAAGTAAAAGCGCTGACTTGTTCCAATGGCCGACTGTCCAAGAGTATGCCTCCTTTAAATGTTCTGTGTTGGTTGAAGGTCATGAACTTGGTTTTCACTATGTTAATTTCCAAGCCTCGTAAAGTACAGAACTTTTCGAAAAGATGTAAGGCTCGCTGTAGACTGCTCGGGGTTTTGGAAATAATTAGCGTATCATCAGCGAACATTAAAATGGGGATTTTGGTGCCTGCGAAAACCGGAGCATCGGTAGGGACGGATGTTAAAAACTTGGCAATGCCATTTATAAAAAGGGAAAATAATGTAGGGGCCAGGACGCAGCCTTGGCACACTCCCTTCTCTACAGGAAAGGGATTGGTGACATTTCCCTGCAAGCCCCAGCGAATTTGGGTAAAGTTGCCCTCGTGGAGGCGAGCTATAAGGGAGAGTAATTCAGGAGGCATCCCCAGCTCCTGTAACACGACCCAGAGTTTGCTACGTGAGACCAGGTCAAATGCTGACTTAAAGTCAACGAAGGCAGGATACATGCTGCCCTTACCTAAGACCACGGTCAGCCAATGTATTAACCTAAACACCTGGTCAATCGTGCTAATGTGATCCCGAAAGCCCGCCTGTAAGGGAGTAAGAATGTCCTGTTCCTCTATCCAGTCTTGGACCTTGCCTAGCACCAATCGAGCAACCACCTTTTGGATGGAGTCGATTAGGCTAATGGGGCTATATTTGCCTGGGAGGGATTTATATCCCTTTTTATAAACTGGGATAATCTCGGCCCCTCTCCAGGAGTCTGGAGCGGGAGCTCCAAGGGCGATCGCACTTGCCAATAACAGGATATACCTATTCCACTTTATCTTGTCATGGAGAAAAATATCGGCCGGGATGCCGTCTATCCACGGTGCTCTGCCCCCCAAAAGTAAATAATACATAAAACATCATTGGCAAGGACAGAGCAGTAGGGTTGGATTGTGATAGAACATATGCATTATAAGAGACTATAATATAACATAATACCAAAAAATGCTCCAGTTGTGAGACGTACAGATACTATATATGGCAATCTTAAGAGCATACCAGAGTTGCATAAAGAGAGCAAATAAAATACTGTATAAAAACAACATATACAGACAATGGCTCACAGTTCTTGAGGTATCGCAGTATCGTAGAAGCAGGCGGGATATTAGTGCACTGTGTTCGGTTCATTTTAGTGGAAGTTAGTTTTGGCTGACAAGTGAAGGGGGCAGTGGGAAGCATATTAGGGGATGAGGGTTCATGGTGGTTTATTGTTAGCGAAATAGGTGTTGAGTTTCCCCCATGAAGGTCTATGACTTGACTTCCAAGGGGAGTGCTGTAAGGAGATGTCAGCGACTCTTAAATGCGCAATGCAGTTAAGCCAGGATTTGAAGGAAGTGGCTGAGGTATTTTTGCAGTTGGTAAGGATGGATCTGCAAGCTGCTACTAGTAGAATATCCAGTAGTAAGGCATCATTTTGGGAGGATAGGCGAGGATCAAGAAATCACATATTGATAGTTTGGAACTCGCTTTTATTCTGAAAGCCAAATAATGAAGAGAGAAACCTGAAGGCACTGTCCCAAAATGTATTGATAGCACTGCAGGAAAAGAGTAAGGCCCTGATTACGATGGCGGTCGGATGAGCATCCGACCGCCATCGCCGCAGGAATGGAACCGCCCGACATGTAGTAGGTAGTTTCACTCGCCTAACAACGATGATCGAAGTCTGATGTTATCATTCAACCTTTCATAAAGCTTACCTGAGATCCACTAATTAGTTTAGGTAGGAGTGGTTATAGGTGTTTGTACAGGAGTTTGGTGTATATCTTAGCATCTAAATTGATTAGGGAGATTAGCCTGTAGTTTATTGCTAGATTTAGGTCTTTGCAATCCTTGGGGATGACGACTATGGTGGCTTCACTAGCTGTTCTCAAAGCGGAACCAGAATCAGCAAGCTGTAGAAAAAGGTCTTCCATTTTAGGGATTAATGAGGGAGCAAATGTTTTGTAAAAGTTTGCTGTAAAGGAATCCGGAACTGGGCCTTGTTTGATTTAAAAGATGTAATTGCCAGTTGTATTTCTTCTGCACTGACAGGTGAGTTGACGTTCTCTCTACCTGCCTGGGTTAGATGAGGAAGGTTTAGTTTATCTATATAGCTTCTGTAGGCCTCTGGTGAGATCAGAGAGTTGTCTTGGTATAAAGATTCGTAGTAGTCTTTGAACGCGTCCAGAATCTTTTGGGGGTCTGTTTGTATGTTATTCATTTTGTCTTTGATGGAGGCGATTTTGTTTTTGGTTTTGGTTGTTTTTAGATCAGATGCAAGCATTTTCCCTGCTCTGTTGGCCTCGGAGTTTTAGGCCTTTTAATTTGTTAATCCAGATCCCTGCCTTCTCCGTTAATAGTCTGTTATATTCATATTTCTTATTCATTAAGAGTGAGGGTGCTGGGGGGGTCAAAATTCGCCATGCAGAGAGCCTCAAGTTTTGTAATTTTGTTTTCCAGGGAACCAGTTTTATTGTTATGTTCTTTATTTAGTTTTGCTTGAATATCTGTTACAGTTCCCATGATTATAGCTTTTAATGCATCCCAAAAGGTAGGTATCTCAATATCGGATGAGTTATTCTCTTTGATATATTTAGGGATTGTCGTTTCTGTGTGCAACCTGTGGGTGTCATCTTTTACTGATTCATCATTAAAGCGCCAAATGTTGAGTTTGGGGGTTAGACCCTGTGATTATCAAGGATATGCAAGAATGATCAGAATCTAGACGAGGTCTTGTCAATGAGGTGAATATGGGCACTCGATATGAGTAGGTACTCAATTCTAGAGTATGAGGAGTTTGGAAATGAAAAAAGGTGTAATCCTTGGTGTCGGGCCATTGTAGACTCCAACAATCTTTCAGGTGAAATCTGGTGCAGATACTTAACAAGGCCTTGTGAGATTTTTAGGAGTGGAGAAGGGATTTCAATCGTCTATCTAGGGGAAACAGCCTTGACCACGAAGGCTGAACAACGATCAGCCTTAACAACGAAGGCTGAACTACGCAAGCCCTACTACGCATATGCCTTAACCACGCATGTGCGTGGTTAAGGCATATGCGCGGTAGGGCTTGTGGACGGGCGGAAGCAGGAAGAGATCACGGTGAGGTAAGTGGGGCTGGGGGGGTTGGGGTTATTTTAAGTGGGACTGGGGGGGTCGGGTTAGTTTTTTGGGCTGAGGGTGGGTCGGGGTTGATTTAAGTGGGGGTGGGGGGTGGGTTGGGGTAGTTTTGTGGGCTGGGGGGTGGGTCGGGGTTGTTTTGTGGGCCGAGGATGGGAAAGGGGTTGATTTCTGGGCTGGGGATGGGGAGTCTGGATGAGTTTTCTGGGCTGGGGGGGCGGGTCAAGGAAGTTTTCAGGGCTGGGGGGGAGTTTTCAGGGCTGGGGGGGTTCGCAATAGTTTTAAGGGCTGAGGGGGTTCAGGGTAATTTTCAGGGCTTGAGGGGGGGGACGGGGTCATTTTTAGGGCTTGGAGGGCTGTTTTAGGGCTCAGGGCGGGGTGCAGGGATGGTAATACATCTTAGAAATTTGGGAGGCAGAGAAGTTTTTAGGGCTTAGGGGGTAGTTTTAAGGGATATGGGGAGGGCGGGGATAAAAAGTTACTGGGGCTGTGGGGGTAGTGGGGTTGTTTAGGAACTCAGGGCAGAGGGTTAAGACTTACCTGTAAAGTCTTAACCTCAGATATGTGTTTACCATATATGCCTTAACAACGTATGCTTTGTTGTTAAGGCATGCATGGTAAAGGCATATTCGTGGTAAGGATTTTCGCTGGTCAGCCTGCGTGGAACCGGCATGCGTGGTAAATGCATGCGTGGTTCCATCATACAACCTCTATTTAGAGTTAAGTCAAGTGGGAGATTGAAATCTCCACTTACTATTGTTAGTTCATCACCAGGAATATTTTATAGGGTGTCACTCGGGGAGTCCCTGAAGTCTGGCACATCAGCATTTGGGCCATAAATGTTGAAGAGGTGAATGTTTTTTTCCATTCTCGCTGTGTTTCGTGCAAGCTAATCTACCCTCATCATCCGTTGAATGAGATATTCGAGAAAGATTGGAGTTCCTTGAGATAACTGATATTACCCCATTTTTTTATTCATAGTGGGGGGAGCATGTGACTTCACTTGCGTATCTATTGTTAAGTGAGACAGCTTCTTCTGGCCAATTTTAGTTTCTTGAAGTAGTATAAGATCTCACTTAAGTTTAAAGAGATAGTTCTCGATTTTGTTATGCCTACCTGGGTGGTTTAGACCTTTAAGGTTCACTGATACAATTTTTAGATTTTTAACTGAGGTTAATCAGTTGATTCTTTTATTATTTACTTCATTAGATTTCCTAACTTTCTCAAGGGTGAGAAAACGAAATAATCTAAAATAGTTTACATTCATATCAATATTCATAAATTGCTGTTTTCAAGTATGCAATCACAGGAATATAGGCTTCGGTGTAACATGAGTGGTCAGAAACGACTGCTCACTGAGAGAGTTCGCTAAACTGATTAAATGTCACTAGAAAATTGAAAGGAGCAAGAAGTCATTTGGTCACATAACTTGGCATGGGATTCAAATTGTGCCCAGTTCCAAAAATCTAAACTTGTCCTGGTGCTAATTTAATAGGATCATGATTGGTAATGTGTATATTTAACATGTCTGTGTGTGAAGAATCTGCCATAGTTGCTAAATATTTAAATTTTATTGAGATACTGAGGCAGTTTAGTGAATACTCTCCATAGGCATGTAATTCCCACTATGGTGACCTTGAAATGCAAAATTTTGCAACCACATATTAGGAAGCAGCTACATATACATTTTGATGTAAATTGCCTAATAATTCATTTGAACTGGTTTTAAGTTAATTTTTGTTGGCATCCTGAGAAATGTTTGGGATATAAGTAATGGGAACATTTTCGAGGGTCTCTCTCAGTTTTGGAGACAAAGTTCCACCCATTGGGATATTTGATCGGCGCTGCCCCGCCCCACCACTTGATTAATGATCGGGTCATAATCATGAGTGGTTTGTCTCCTCATGATTTCCATATCTGTATACCGCTGTGGGCTTGCCAGTCTGCCCATATTTTGGCATGTTTTTGTTGACGGCCTCATGATTCATATACACGCATCTCCAGTGCCATACAATGGTCCAATCTCCTCGCCCACCTCTTGAATTGTGGACAGAATTTGTTTCTCCACTCACTCGATCTCCCTATTAGCCATCAATAAGCCCATGTGCATAAAGTGGTCTTATACCTATTTGGGTCCAGATCAGCTGTGATACGGAGCAAGGCGAGCCTGGGATAGGGATTCAGGGGTCACTCAAACACATCTCTCAGGCTACCCAGTACTGTACTCCAGTGTTGCATCACTGGGCAAGCCCAGACAATGTTAAAGAAATCTCAAGTGTCTGCCAGGGCAGATAGGGCAGAGGATGTTCCCAAAATGGCAACGCTTAGAACCAGTAAAGTAAACTCTATGAAGGAAGCGTAGTTGTATCAGCCTAAATTGTGTTACAATTCCTGCTGTTCTAGGAACCATTCCGGCGCCTTTCCAATCCTCATCAGACAATTCCCCCTGATCTGCCTCCCAGGCTGATCGTGCAGGTGAAATTTATCCGGAATGTTAGATACGAGAGAACCGTATATAAGCAAGATATGTTTCTAACCTATTTCTCATGTTAAAAGTCGAGTTTCCTTGGGATTAAATTTGGAGAGCTCGGTCAGATTCTTAATATACATGTATAGGGAGCGCCGGAGTTGGAGGTAGCGAAAGACTTGTTGCTTGTGCATGTGAAAAGAGTTTTGAAGGCTAAGGAAAGGAACCTAATGAGTCCCAGCCATAATGTCTCTTAGGGTAGATATGCCAAACCTGTCCCAGCCCTTTAATCCCTCCAAAACTGCCACCTCCCGAAAAATGGTTCCCATCCACAGTGGAGTCTCCCGGCTCAGACTATTAGGCCAGCATATGTCTCCAAGGCAGAGGTCTTCAACCTGTGTGTTGTGACACCCAGGGGGGCTGTGGAGTCATGGGAAGGAGGGCATGCATTCCTCAGCCTCACTTCTGCCTGCAATCCATAACGTTTGCTCTTCGTTTTAGAAAAAGACAACCGCCACAGAGACAGTTGAAATGCTTCCGCTGGAGTGTCATTCAGGGAGTCTCCTGTGCTGTGAAGTGAAGCCGGACGTTCAGCTGAACACTCCTTTCTGCCAGTGTGCTGCTGGCCTGAAAAAAATGTGAATGTGCGCAATGAGTTAATCTGCAAATGTAAAGGATGCTTGGGAGCCGATCGAATAACTTGAGGCTTTGTGATGACAAACATTTATTCTTTTTGAGTGGTAGTGCAAAGAGTTAAAAACTGAGCTGTGAAGTGCGTGCTTTTAATTGTCATTGTATTTACATAGCCCTTACTATCCCTGAGGAGGTGTTGAAGGGACAGTTATGTAAAAAAAATTGCATTACATACAGTCTGGGAACTACTAAAATCTATGGGCCTCATTCACAATGAATTGGCGTAGGGCAGCGCCACAAGGATTTCTGCTGCTCTGCCCTACGCCAATTCGAAATGGCAGTAATGCACCATATTTACAAGATACAGTGTATTCCTGTCCTTGATGGGACACGTAAGGTGGCTTTGCATGGCCTTGTAGATATGGGTCGGAATTCTGCTCCACTGGAGTGTCATAAAAAGTGACGCACCAGCAGTTCAAGGGGCTTGTAAATAAGCCCATATATTTAAGCAGCACCATGTTATCGTAAAACCTTTTGCGCATTTTGTAGCAGTCTATCTTATACTGTGTGTAATGCAAGTATAAAAGAATGACTTGCATATTGACACTGCTTTCTGTCGCAAGCTGTGACCTCGTAGCACTAAAAATACACAACTCACTATTATCCACTACACCAACCAAGATTTAATTTTGTGGCTCACTGGTTACACCTTTGCTATGCATTAACTAATAGAGGTTTCATAATGTACTATAGCACATTTTACACTGAGTAACAACTTTTTTTATTTATTTGTTATTCATTAAAGCTGCCCCTTATTATATGTAGATACCTGACGGTGAAAGACCTAAAAAACGTATAATATATATGGTTTTTAGCCACACCTTCGACCCCGCCCCCATGTTCAGATGCTCAAGGCCCTTCACCCCCCCCAAAACATGACTGACGTCAACAACAGCAACAAACTAATATAACCAGGATTCAGTTTTTGCTAAAATAGAAGTCTGTTTTCATAATGTTAAAAATAAAACCTTTTTAGAAAAACAGTATGAAAGAAGATTAAAGGGCCAATTCCTCCCCTAGAATGAAAGAAAACATACTACTTGGACCTTACAGTTCATCATTAATGATTGTAAATGGTATGTTTTAATTATAATGATGATGTTCAGCAACCGTTAGTTCCATGCAGTGGTAAAAGCATCCCATGAAATATAGTATGATTCTCCTCGGATGCCGTGCACTAAAGTTGCAGCCCATGCATTACAGCCATTCTACCCAGGGCCACTGCAATAATGCGATTGTGCGGCCGCGGCGATTGTAGCCTAATTATAGATTTGCCACATTTGCCCCATAACAGATCATCTGCTGCATATTCTGCTGATATTAACAAAAAAAAAAACACTTATTACTTAAATGGGTCAAAAGTTACTAAAAGCAGCGACACATGTTGCCGCGCAGTAAAAGGCCTGTTGCACACCTGGACTGGTAACATTTTTGTTGCTTATTGCTATATTTGGGTGTTAAACTGGTACTAAGGAGGTGCAACCACCGATTGACCGTTTATCTGGAGAAAAACATTAGTTCTGTAAGGTGTTATCATCACATTAGTTCTGTAAGGTGTTATCATCCAAATAAGTTTTGTCGAATTGTGTTTTGTTTGTGGAAAAAAAGTACCATTGTGCATTTTTGGGTAATTCTTTTGGAGACTTTTTGTTGGAACTGTGTGGTAAGCCTCATACAGAACCACAGTCATCCACAAACCTTTAGTTTGCTAAACACTGTTTAATATTATTTCCCCACCGTAAAAATGATTTGCCATGGGAATTGGGGGTGTTTGTTTGTCGATGATGAGTACCATGTTCTAGAAATTTTTGTCAGAAGGAGGTCCTTGCGCCTAAAATGTTTTGCCATAGGGGTCTCGCCATCAAACATTTTTAAGACCTCTGCTCTAAGGGTATGCCACCATATCTCCAGCACTTGTCTAGTCGCTGGTGGAAGAGACACAGGTATTCTCTCCCTGTATAAGTAGCGAAAGAAGTGAATGTCACCCATAACCCATTTCTTGGGAGTGAAGACTGGGTCGGACTGCGAGGAATGAAGCCAGTTGTCAATCACTGCGAGGTGCGCCTCTCTGTAATAAGGCTGCACCGCAGCCAACCCAATGCTACCCTCAAGCGCTGATTTACAACAGTCACTCATGGCAATCCTCTGTGCCTTATCCACTGTAAGAAATTGGGTTATTAGTTGAGGGAGTTAAGTACCCATCTCAAGTAATAATCACTATCCTTGTCAGGGTGAACCACTAAAGTCACTAAACCTGAGCCCAATCCCCTGGTGACTATGGCAGAGAGCAGACAGGCTTAACTTAGAGGCAATATATAAAGTATTTATTAAGTACTAAAACGGTAATAAAGTTGAAATGCAAAACAATAAAAGTCCCAAAACGAATTAGAAAAATAGAGTAAAATTTAATATACAAAATGACACCAAAATGGCAAAATTCCACAAGTGCCAGTGCATTATGAAGCCTGTGAACGTTATATTTGTTAGACATTCGAGACATAAACCTACACTGACCCTGATAAACCAGGGATTCATTAACTGTCGTTAGGCGAGTTGCCAAGACTTAGGCGATACGTTTTACCTGAACATTAATCAAAGATGTAGGGCGGTATGAGGCACATAGGTCCTGTGGGGGCACCCGACTTTGGAATCAATATGCTAGTTGTAGGTTAAGTGGCAGAGTGTTGTTCTCCAGGGCCTCATCCAATATCGCCTCCACTGATGGGATAATATATTTTAGTCATGCGCCTAAAAAACTCCACTGGGAATCCCTTGGGCCCAGGAGATTTCCCCCATTGGAATTGTTCAAAGACTTGTGTTAATTCTTCTTCAGTGATCTTACCCTCTAACTGGGCGCACTGCCCGTGGATAGTCTCTGAGTGGGTAGATTCCAGATAAACTTGCTCATTGTAGATGGATCAGGTGGATTCGCGCTTAGAGTACAGGAGTGCATAGTCTCTCACAAATTCGACAAGTACATGACTGCCAACCACTAGGTCACCATTCCGCCGTCTTATCAAAGAAATTCGTCTAGGCGACTCCCTATGTTTACACAGCCAGTGAAGAATTTTTGAAGTTTTCTTGCCCCATTAGTAAAGCTGACTCTGGGTGGACAACTGTTAGACCTGACATCCTTGGTGTGGTTTTCCCCCTAACTTTTTTCCATCAGCCCTTCTGTTTTTGCTGACTTCGTTTTTGCTGGCCTTAGGACTCTGCACACTTGCACTGCTAACCAGCGCTAAAGTGCTTGCGCTCTATTCTTAAAACATGTTAGGTTGGCTTATACCCAGTTGGCATATTCAATTTACTAGTGAGTCCCTAGTAGAGTGGCACTACCTGTTCCCAGGGCCTATAAATTAAATGCTACCAGTGGGCCTGCAGCACTGCTTGTGCCACCCACTTAAGTGGCACTTTAAACATGTCTCAGGCCTGCCATTGGGAGGGGGGGGGGGAGGAAAAAAGAGAGAGAACGAGAGAGAGAGAACGAGAGAGAGAGAACGTGCCATGTCGACCTGCCAAAATAAACTTTTTTCTAGGCCCAAACCTTCCTTTTTTAATACATACAAGTCACTCCTAAGGTAGACAGCCCCAAGGGCAAGGTGCAGTGTATTTAAAAAGTTGGACATGTACTTTTGAAGTTTACATGTCCTGGTAGTGAAAAACTCCTAAATTTGTTTTTCACTATTACAAGACCTACCTCTCCCATAGGATAACATTTGAGTTACCTTAATACATTTTATAAGTGTAATTTCCACATGGGACCAGTTTGTTTGGTGTCTCTGGAAGTGTAATGAAAAATCCTAATTTATGTTTGTCAGATTTTAAATTACAATTTTGAAAATTCCACTTTTAGAAATTTAGCCTGTTCCTGCCTTAGCCATTTGGTGCCTGCAGCCTGTCTCTGGGTCACATGACTGGATGTGGGTGACAGTTGGGCTTTGTGTATTCCTCCTAGAAAGTCACACGCAATGGGTAGCTTAGGTATGACCGGATGGACTATCATTGGCAGGATGGGAGCAAGGAGCTGGACACAGCCCCACTTACACTTGAATAGGCTGTGTCCTGTCTCCACTCAAAGGCCTGCATACCCCCTGTAGTTAGTCTAGAGCCAGGGCCAGGAAGGCAGGACACTTGTGCACCTCAAAGACATGCCTCTAGAAGCTTCTCGCCACTCCAAAGGCACAACTTGGTATAAATACTGGATCTCAGACACCACCACTTCAGTACACTTCTGGACCTGTGGATACTCTGCCAGGAAGAAGGACTGCTGTGCTGCTGAAAGGACTGCCACTCTGCTGGACTGCTGCTTTGAAGGACTGCTGCCCTGCTGTGCTGCCCTCTTGCCTGAGTGAGAAGGACTGGACCTGCATCTCTTGAACCCAGAATTCAGAATGACTCCAAGGGCTAGTTGACTGGCCTCCTGATCTGAAGCCTCAGGGCCAGAACAGGCTTCCAGCACGCTTGCACCTGGACTCTGCCATCTGAGAGTCTACCCTGTCAAGTGATACCACCCCAGTCTTGGACCCTTGGAAGTGTTCTTGAGGTGCCTTGCCAGCCTCTGTGGATCCAGCGGAACCAACGCATCTCCTCTGCTGCTCAGCACAAACCCGAGCACAATCGACGCATTGCAGCTGCTGCATGGATTGGACCCATCGCAAAGACCCGCATCGCAGCCCATTGGAACAGCCACTGTGTAACGCATCCTCACACCAGGCACTTGCATCTCATCAATGGAAGCCTAGACGACGACAGGCTCTGCACTGCAGCCTCGCAGCTGCTCTGAATGAACGCATTGCCCTAACTGAACACCGCATCCTCGACGCCAGACTTCACATCACAAGCCGTTTCAGAGGGATCCTCTACGATGATACGGACACTCACATAACAGTCTCGACAAACCTCAGAATTGTTGCATCGCTTCGGCTGCACAATGCGGATCATCGCAATGCTCCGCAAAACAGGATTTAAGGTACTCTGTTCAGCTAGCCTACCTGGGTTCCTGTAGCCGGCCCACGCTCAATCGCGGTCGGCCTGAACTTGTGACTTTGTCTCGGTCTGGCACAACTAGTTGTCCACAGTTAGTGCTTAGTGATTTTTGGAGAAATCTTAAAAATTGCAGATCTCCAGTTGTACTGATTGGATTCTTGTCGTTTTGGTCTTGTTTTATTTATTAAAGTTTACTCTATTTTTCTAACTTGTATGGGATCTCTTTTTGTGTGGTATTTTCACTTTCTTTCTGTTTGAAGTGTTGCACAAATACTTTACACATTGCCTCTAAGTTAAGCCTGACTGCTCTGTGCCAAACTACCAGAATGTTGAGCACAGGTTATTTTAGGATTGGCTTGTGCCTCAAGCTGACCAGGATTGTGGTTGCTGCTTGACCAGGGCTCACACCCCGTCAACCAACCACCCAGTTTCTCACAACAGCCAAGCTGATCTTGCCTCTGTCTGCCAACAATAGCTGCCTGAGTCTAGTCTTATGGTGATCACTGGTATGCCAGAGGGTTGGGTCCTGAGTGGTCTAGTGTTGCAAGTCAATAGTTAGGATTGTGGTCTCTGAATGTGAGATATCCTTTTAATGGCGCCTGTTTCGAGCTTCTACCACACATGTGCAAAAAACAGAAGGACTGCCTGTGAGTGGACAGAGCTAACATTTGCACAAAATAACCTTATATTTCATCTAGGATATGCAATTTGAATTCAGGATCCGTCAGCTACCAGGCACAGATTCACCACTCACCCACACCATGACTGCTTGTTCCCCCCCCCGAGTCATTCTGCTCAGGGAGAATCCGAAAAGCCCTGGCTAACACCTGCATCTGTCCTCTACTCCTCATTTCTAACTAGGGGACTAGCAAATAGTCCAACCTTGAGTATCTATTATGAGGACTAGATTAGCAGGTATCGCTGCCACTGTGCAGATAGTCTGGCCACGTGTTGCACAAACCCATCACCACCTTGAAGCACACAAGGAAGTGGAGCCCCTTGTTGAGCCTCCATCGGTTTCTGATATGTCCAACGCCCAATCTGCAGTACCATTAAAGGTCCTTCCAATAAGCGTCCCACCTGGAGTTTCCAAGACACTCTAAGAAGGCTGACAAGGAGAGGCTCATGAACTTTAATAATTGAGCAAGGCGACCCCTCCAACATTCCAGAGACAGCGATGTGGCTGCTCTGGGCATCATGTCATGTTTGTGAGAGTGCAAAATGAAACCTGTTGTAGAGCAGAATTGTAACCCCTCGTGACTCAGCTTAGCCAGATGGAAAACTCTACCATGGTTATTTCTTGCAAGGAAGAAGCAACTATTGCCCAACTGATAGGTCTCCTGGAGAGCAGGACGTCTGTATCATAGTGTTTGGATGTCTTAAGAACAGCACTCTGCTTGAATATATTTAGGAGGCCGTTGAGGTTCCATGAAACAATAGCAGTATGATGGCTAGGGAGGTCTCTAAGTGACTTAGCCATAGCTCAATTCCCAACTGTCCCCCTCTACGTCTGGAACTTGAAGAACCTGTTGTGCGGCGCATGTGGAGGGCTCGCCAACAGGGCAAGGACTCTCTCTGGATCCATGCAACCATAACTCCCAATGACAACCCCAGGAAAATAGGACTAACTACAGACAATAAGTGGGAGAATTGTGGCTCAGGAGAACAGCAACGTAAGGATACATACACATTTGTCCCATTACTGTTGCACCTTGATCAGAATATTGGTGCTTTGAAATTAACTCTTATGTGGAACCCCTTACTGCAGTTTGTGGACTAAGTATCTACTTTCCACTATATATATATATATAAAATAGCTTTAACCTTTTGAAGTTTTTGGAGGACTATCTCCTAGTGGTGCATTAAACCTTGACTGGGACTTCACTGTATACTCACGTGATTTGTTAAGATATTTAAGTGGTTTCCTGAGCGTGAAAGAGGGTCTTTCTCTGTAGTTTGCCATTATTATCTCCAGTCTATGGATGAAACTCATTGATATCCTTCAAGAAGTCAGTCTGGCGAACACGTGTCGGCTGTGTCTGCTATGTCTAATGATATCAAGAAGTGACTGGTAGAAAAGTTGAACACTTACTATATACACAAACAGCACAGTGTACTCTTTGTACCTTGAATGTATAGAAAACAACACAGATTTACTGTTGTATAAGATGTGTACTATATATTTGGCTGTATTTCTGTACATTAGGTGGGAATATATATCTATATAGACTACTGTATATTTTCGTATTCTATCAAAATAAACTTTACAATCGATTAACTTTGTGTGTAAAATGTCGACATAATACTTTTGTGTGCTCCAGACAAGTCAGGAATCATAGCAATTTGTGTAAGTAGCAGTCAAAATGTTTACTTGTGATGGAGCCCAGTGGCCGCGAGCAACACCGCGATGAGTCTCCAGTGTGGCAGTGTCCTCAGTAGTAAAACTAGCGACAAAGGATTGCTCCCCTTATGACATTTAGCCACTTTGAGGTTCAGGGAGCCGCAGCCTCTCGCTGGGACTTGACAAAGGACCTCTAATGGGAAACCGTAGCCAGCAACTGAGTCCTTTTTGTAGTGTCCTGCTGGACACATTCTAGTGTTTCAACAGGCACTAGTCTACCAACCACTCCTTTGAGGGCTGGCCATACACCCACCCTCACTCATCCAACACAGGTGTCACCTTCAGGTGACCCTGCCAATAAAGAAGCCCGAGTTCACGTGCTCAGGGCCAGTTATGTGTGCAGTAACCATGTGTCCGTGTCACTTATTTATCTAGTATGTGGGCCTAGGACCCACAACATTACACATTTGACTGTCTTTTCAGCCCAGCCTTCCTAGAGTACACACTGAAGGAGCCCCTGCCCCCACTCCCAGCGCTTCTCGTGCATGTGACAGAGCGTGCCCTGTAAACATGCAGAGGGCCTGGAACAGACCCCCTGGTGGTATCAGCACTCTGCTTATACAGAATGCTGGGCCCCGCCTGATGCTTCCCTCAAGAGGCAATTGGACACAGGCAAAGTCCTTGGAAGCTGTGGCCTGATGGCCTCCAAAGCTTCAACACTCCGGATCTGCACCAAGCCCCAGGCTAGGGATCGCCTTATGGCGTAAATCCCCAGAAAAAGCCCCCCCACCAAGCCCCGACGCAATGCGGACTACAGATTGCTGATGGCAGCAGCGAAGACCTTGTAGAGGCAAGAAACATAGAGGTGGGAACTTGGGAAGATCCCCCGGGATCGCTGTTGGCGCAAGTCCCGCTGGGTGTTTGGAGACGTGGCTGCAGACAGCCACCTGCCCTGTCACCCTAGTACGCCCGTCCCCCCTCAAAAAAGCAGGAATTTCTGAGCTGGGTCCTTTGCTGGGAACTTGCTGCCTTCCCCGATCTCCCGTGCCCTTGTGAACTGCCAAAGAGATAGAGAGCTGGGCGGCCATTCTGATGCAGAGTGAGCCCACTACTGCCCTCCTTTGCTGACCAATGGATGTCTGCAGACGGCCTCCAGTCCTACTGTCTCGCACACCTCATCCCCTATCAGAGAAAATGGGAATTCGAGCTTGGACCAAGTTGCGGGGGCTGGAGGAGGAGGTGGGCCCTGAGGACCTGCATGAACCGTGGCCTGACTAGGAGCTGATGCTGCTAGAGTCTGAGTCCGGGAGCCCTCGTGCGATCCGCCAACCCCCACAGACTTCTTCCCCGGCTGCGCCTTCCCACACCTAAGCCGCTCACTGCTGGCCGAGCAGATGAGCATCATCGGCATCTGCAAGAAGAGCGTCAACATGACCGAGTGCTTGCCGGTGCCCAGCTACGAGCAGGTCGCCAACATCGTGGGCTGGCAAGGCGAGTACCGGGGTCTGGGTGAGAGGCTGGGGCCTGGGTAACTGCACCGTGCAAGGCCTGCAGACTGATCGCGGGGTCAGGGCTGACTGCCGGGCCTTTGGATCCATTTGGGACGTATTTTCAGACCTACCAACCAGTCGATATCATAATGCTATGCTATATAATATCATTATGCTATTTCTATATTCTTTGCGCTCACTTCCCACCAATATTGGTAGATTAGTTAGTTTAATTTGCACATCTTTCATACACACCATTGTAACGTTTTCTTTTGTGTTTAGACGCATGTATCTGTTTCGTATCTTATATGTAATTCTTGTACTCTGAAGTCCTTATGTAATGTAACTGGTTCTATTGTAAAGCGTTCTGACCCCTTCGGGTAATGTACGCGCTATATTAAAACTCATAAATAAACCCCATCCTGGGGCATGTGCTTGACTTCACCTGGACTTTAAAGTGTGCAGGGCTTTAAGTGGAATGAAAAAACTGGGGGGTTCTCTCCAAGGATCGTGGCCGATGTAATTAAGGGCGTGGCTTACAAACTTGTAAGCTAAAAATCTGTGGTTAGCTAAGTGTCCCGCCCAACTGGTACTTTGCTGCTTCTGTCATTGCATTCAAATATATAATACAACAAGTACCTATACACCTACAACAAGCCAGAACTATTGACTTTGTCAATGGTTATTAATTTCCTAAGACAAATAAGCAGCAACTATGGCTTCGGTGTACAGAACATTGAAAATGCTTCAGTTTTGAAATGATGAGACTGAAAGAGTCTCTTTGAAATTACATCACAGGCAGTGAAGGGTGGTACTGCTTAAGAGTTAAGATTTTTTTCACCCTGCGGGTAAGGGCAAAAATAAAGAGCCCAATAGGTACCCATCTCAGCACCTGACTTTTAGAATTGCCGGTGCTGAACACCTGCAGGACCCGGTCAACTTAAAGTCCTGTGTGGCACTCTGACTCTGGTGCACCAATATTACCGTAGACAGCCGCTTCCCACTGCTCCTCCACCACTGAGCCCTTGCTGTCCCCCAGGCAGCTCTCAGTTGCAGTAGCGGTCCGTCCCCTGCCAAAGTGGTGGTGGCGGGCCGAAGGAGGGGGGATTTCGGGGACAAAAAAAAAAAAAAAAAACTTACCCTGAACGCCGTCGCCCTCCGCATCGCATTCTTCCTTCTTCTGGGCCCAGGCTCCCAGACTGCACTGCGGCCAATCATGATGCTGCATGAAAGGCAAATTTCGCTCCCAGGCTGACTGGGAGCCTGTGCCTGCTCTCTCCAGCCCCAGCAACACAGCTGGGGCTGGAGAAAGCTTCACTGCGCATGAGGGTTTTGCCGGCCTGAGACGGCAGGCCAAACCCTCATGCGCAGTTAAGTGAGTGCACTACCATTCTCCACCAGCAGTGTCATCCCACTGGAACCACCCCCAAGACTCATCAGAGTCCTGGGGCCGGGTCCAGGGGATTAAAATAAAACTATAATAAAACGGGTTTTAAACCAGTTTTATTATTGTTTTATTTGAGTGTGGTGGCGGGGGTGGCAGCACTCCTCCGCCCTCTTGGAGGGGCCGCATCTGCTCAGTTGGCCAGGCCCGGCAGTTGACAATCGATTAGATGCGCATCGGTGATTTAGACTGCAATGCCAGTGTTGGCAGTCAGTAACTCCTCTCGCACCTCACGTCAAATGATCCCCTCCATGACCCAGATTGCCCTCAGTGTTGAGAGGGTAATGAAGGATTAGTGTGCTCAGACAGGAGCTCTCATTTTAGGTGGCCGGCATGATGGTTTCCAAGCCACTCCCCCCCTCTTATATTTATTTTTCCAGTTACTCATTCACACCCTCCCATTCCTTCTGTTATGATATTTTTAAAAGTCAAATGATAACTACAGTAAGCTCCCAGCAGCCATCTTGCCTTCAACTCTTGATTTAGCCATTAAGTGGCCATAGTTGTGTATCTGCATAAAGAGGTGCCTATGCAAGCTCCTTTGTGCAGTCAATGCCCTGCAGTCACCATTCTGCACTTCGGCCTGCAGCTGCATTGATTAGGGTTGGGCATTACTTTCTTATGTCTCAGCACAGTTCGAACCATACCTCATCCCTACTGGTTCCAGAGTTATTGCAGTATTTTTGGACCCCTACCATGGCATTCAGTTCCTCGGTATTGTATGATAAATCATGATTCCACTTCAGACTCCAGACAACCAGCTTTGAAACATGAGTCTTTGAAGTCTGGTCTACCTGTGAGATGCACTTTGGATGAAAAGTACGCACGAGCAATGGTAGTCGACTACCAGTTACTAAGAATGAGACCAGAGTCGACCCTAAACGTTTTCTTCTTGAACTGTGCCCTCCTCCTTCCCTACTAATTACCGTTAACAGAACACTGAGGGGTCGATTCCGATTCGGGCCGGAAAAAGCACCGACCGACTCGGATCCGGAAAAAATACCGACCGACACGTACCCGTGGCGCCCGACACGCCAAGTACGATGCAAGGCGCGAAAAATCCGACCGACACGTAACGAAACCAAGTCGACCGACCGAGCCGCACGGAAAATAGCAATCCGGCCGGAAAAACACGCGAATCCAACCGACCGACACGCACCCGGAACAAATCCGACCGAAACGTACACGCCAACTCCAAACCGCAAAGTACGATGCAAGGCGCGAAAACCACGACCGAGTCGGACGGAGGACAAGCCGTACGACCGACACGCATACAAAACCGAGCCGAAGCAACACAAAACACCGCGACCGACGCGTACGCAGCATAGAAAACTGCACAAACACAGCGTGAACGAAACGGAAAACACCGTACGAGACCAATACAGGGTCCGACTCGGTCACAAGAACGTTTCCAACATACACAAACAACACAAAGGAAAAATCACCCAAAAAAAGGCCAAACAAGCAATTACCAAGCCAATAAATACTGGGGGGGGTGGGGACAGAGAACAAAGACACACCCACAACTCCACCTATATAAAGGACACAAATCACTACCATGAGCCTTTACAAATGCCATTCCACTGCCAGCACCCAAGAGAAAGCAACCACACACCCACAGCTCATCCCTCACACAAGCCACACACCAGCAGCACACCAACAAATACCTACCTCACATACACCCAGCAAAACACACACACACACCCTCACCTGCACACCAACACACACATCACTCACCATCACCACCCATCACCATGCCCCCCAAGAAGAATCACAAGTTCCTAGATTGTGAATTGGAAGTCCTGGTAGACGAGATCCTCAGGGTAGAGCCACAGCTGTTTGGCACATTGGTCCAACAGACCCCCATGTCGCAGAAAACCAAGATGTGGGAGAGGATCATCAACAGGGTGAACGCCCAATCACCATGTCGGCGCACAAAGACCGACATCCAGAACAGGTGGTATGACGTGCGCAGGAGGGTACGGAAACTGCTGAAGCAAGACTACATCAACAGCCAACACACCGGCAGTGGCCCTCCTGCCAAGCCAATATACCTCAGGCCCTGGGAGGAGAAGGTGCGGGCCATCCTACCACCAGTGAGCATATATGGACTAGAGGACATCCCAGAGCCTGGTGAGTACACAACAAATGTACACAATATACTGCCACAAAACACACACACATCACTGTCAAGGGGAGAGTCAAACCATGCACTCATAGCAATCACACAGCAACCAGAACAGAATCATCCCAAAATGTGTATGTCAGTCAGAGAAACACAACACATGCCATCAAAAAAGTCACATCCAACTGTGCCAACACATGTACAAACACAACCACAACTACAGCTAGGCAGTGGCACAAATAGAACTAACAAACACATCCACACATGTAGCCACCACAACAACACCAACACACAGTGAAGACCACTCAAAGGAAGGAATTCTGTGTATGCTGGCCAAGTCAGTGTAGCCAATAGCATCATGGGAGTCGCAGTCACACATATTGCCCGCCCCAAAACTGTCCCATCAACACCACCATGAACCATGCGCACATCACAGAGAGTGGAGAAGGACTCACAAGATGGCTGACACTGGCTACTGCTGTGGGGAGCACAAGGCCCTGCTGCCAACTGTGCACCAACAAACAGCAGGACACCACTGACTGACATCCTGAGAGACAACTTACACTCCCTGCAATGCAAGCACGTTCCATGGTGGGATATCTGGCTGGCTGAGTGGGAAGGGGGACTTGCAGCACTGACTATAGTCACCAGCACCTCCCCTCACACCCCCCCAACACAAACTCCACAGTACCCACCTGGTAGAATGCAATGCCCTCCATCCTAACACAAGATCCCACAAAGCACCACCACCCTGGGTTATGTTGTGTGAAGCACAGGGACACTCTTGGGACTCTTAGCCAAACAACTGCCAGGACAACACTCCCAGCCATCCTGTCAGCACAGCCAGCCCACCCCACAGGGAAGCAGAGTCAAAAGGAAGGAAGCATGGGCATGCTGGGAAGGGGGTGGAGGCAATAGCATGATGGGAGTCGTAGTCACAGACATTGCTCAGCCTCACAACTGGCCCATCAACACCACCCTGAACCATGCTCACATCACAGGGAGTGGAGAAGGACTCACAAGATGGCTAACACTGGCTACTGCTGTGGGGAGCACAAGGCCCTGCTGCCAACTGTGCACCAACAAACAGCAGGACACCACTGACTGACATCCTGAGAGACAACTTACACTCCCTGCAATGCAAGCACGTTCCATGGTGGGATATCTGGCTGGCTGGGTGGGAAGGGGGACTTGCAGCACTGACTATAGTCACCAGCACCTCCCCTCACACCCCCCCAACACAAACTCCACAGTACCCACCTGGTAGAATGCAATGCCCTCCATCCTAACACAAGATCCCACAAAGCACCACCACCCAGGGTTATGTTGTGTGAAGCACATGGACACTCTTGGGACTCTTAGCCAAACAACTGCCAGGACAACACTCCCAGCCATCCTGTCAGCACAGCCAGCCCACCCCACAGGGAAGCAGAGTCAAAAGGAAGGAAGCATGGGCATGCTGGGAAGGGGGGTGGAGGCAATAGCATGATGGGAGTCGTACTCACAGCCCTACATCCCCCACCACATGGCCCAGCAAGCTCACACTCACGCATGCACATCCCACAGAGAGTGGAAAGGCCCATCAAAGATGTCTGACACTGTTGCTGTGTCGTGGGGAGCACAAGGGCATGCTGGGTACTGCACACCAACCAACAGCAGGACACCACTGTCAGCCATCTTGCCATTGCCCTCACACCCACACCCACTGAACTCCACACAAAAGCAAGTAAGTATGGGAATGCTGGCAAGTGGGGTGGAGGCAATGGCATGATGGGAGTCGTAGTCACAGACATAGCTCACCCCCACAACTGTCCCATCAACACCACCCTGAACCATGCTCACATCACAGGGAGTGGAGAAGGACTCACAAGATGGCTGACACTGGCTACTGCTGTGGGGAGCACAAGGCCCTGCTGCCAACTGTGCACCAACAAACAGCAGGACACCACTGACTGACATCCTGAGAGACAACTTCCACTCCCTGCAACGCAAGCACGTTCCATGGTGGGATAACTGACTGGCTGGCTGGGTGGGAAGGAGGTCTGGCTGTCAACCAAACACAAGCAATGCAGACCATGTTCACACCCCAGAAAATACATAGAAATGCCCAAATAATGCAGGACAATGTGCCACACCAATATCAACCCCTGACTGTGACGACTTAGGACAATGCAATGTACAGGCCCGCACCCAGAGGCACAGTCACAACTGTCATGTGTGTCAACCACTGATGCCTGCAGAAACATGACATACATTGTTTGTGTCTCCCAAAAACAGGTGATGATGGGGACACAGCAGCAGACGCTGAGGAGTCCCAGTCCCAGGCTCAAGAGGATGCCGAGCTCACTGGCGTCGTACAGCCTCTGTCCTCCTCGGACGATGAACAACCTGGCACATCCGGTGCAAGTCAACATGCAGCACCAGCAGGACCACCAGCTGCAGCACCAGCAGGACCACCAGCTGCACTCCCTGCACCCACCCCTACAACGACTGTCACCACGAATACCATCCCTGCCGACATGGACAGAATAAGGAGCAACACCAGCGCAGTGACCCTGGACCAACCTGGGGCCATGGACACCACCACCACCACCACCAACCCCCAAGGTGGACCAGGGTTATCTGTGCGTGCAACTGCACACACTGCACATGTCAGCAGGGGTGGTGGGAGGGGTGGGAGACAGAGGTCGCTGCTTGCAGACGTTCCTGGTGTGCATGACGACCCACTACTGGTACGCATAGCTGATGCGTACCAGTCCAGCACCGGAGAGCTCAGCCAGGTAGTGGGGCTCCTCAGAGACATCAAACAGCAGCAGGCTGCCCATCATGCCCGCTTGGACTCCCACATGTCCCACGTGGAGTCACACATGTCCCGTGTGGACTCACACATGTCCCGTGTGGAGTCCAAGTGGGATGTACTGCATGAGATGACGGCGGTGCACAGGGACATTTTACAATGCCTCCGCCAGATGAACAGCAACCAGTCCACACCTCCCTGTGTGCCAACAACATCTGGTGCCGAACAAACTGCAACTGCCACAGGGAGGGAGGAGGACTCTGGCGGAGAGTCCCCTGCACCGCAGCAGCCTGCACTTGAGGGCCCCCCCCCAAGAAGAGGGGTCGTCCGAGGAGGTAAAAGTGAGAGGCCGATGGCCAAGCGCAACTCCCAGGAAGCCTGAACCTGTTCTGGATGTTCGCCTTTGTGCACAGACTGTTCACCCTGTTGACGGCAACACTACTCCCACACATTGCATGGGGAGTACAAGTTGGACCAATGTGTCAGACAACTGTGGCCCCGATACTGGGGATCCTGTCTACCCGGACTTTCAATTCACCTAGGAACTTGGGATTGCAAGATTCATGTACAGCACAACCCATCCTATGCACTATTAACACAAATGTATCACAATAAATACACTAATACACCATACTTGCCTCTGTCGTGATTCCAACATGGGTGCTGTTATGGGGATGATGAACTGCAAAATTACACTGTGTATGCGAACTGCAACAGCAAGGACAACACAGGCATGTGAGTAAAGGCAACGTGACACATATGAGGGAGACACACCACCAGGGCTACACAACACATACACACCTAGGCCATCTGACTCATTGCCTACACTGATGTTGCCAGGGAAGACGGTGCAATGCACAGACACCACACCCATTCCCAGTTGTAGTCAAGTAGCCCACAGGTGCAGTAAGCAAATGGCAGTCAAATGTGTGACCACAGACAACGCACATCATTAAGTGAAGCACAGGTTTATTACACAGTAGCAACATGCCGTAACCACTACAGATGCAAGGTAACCCCACCTGGTAGCGGGCACACAGTCAACAACTGTAGACGGAAGGAAGTCCATGGGTGTGGCGCACATCACCTGTAGGGACACAACAGCTACCAGCCTGGATGTGCAATCACGTCGTCGGTGGACACAGTTGACCAAACGAATCTGAAAGTACCCTGTGAAGGACAGAAATGACACACAGTCAAAAGCAATGCAGTACAGGACAGAACAGCAAAACTCATGCACAATACATGTTACAAGATACCCACCCAGAACCAAGTTAGCATGTCAACACTGTTGGGGAGTACAGCCCACCTGTAACCACACATCGCAACACACATCCAGTCAAGTAGCCCATGGACACACTCCAACAGCGCCAGAGCCCCACCCACACATCATGCCAACTCACATCATTCACATGACACCTCAGGATACTCACATTCAGCTAAAGAAGTTGGTGATGAGCTGTGTGCGGACATCACCATCACCATCATCATCATCATCGTCACTGGCATCGTGGTCCAGGCCAGGATCCTCCACAGGTGGCGGATGTTGGTCATCGTCATCCTGGATGAGAGGCAACTCCTTCCGCACTGCCAGGTTGTGGAGCATGCAGCAGACGATGATAATCTTGCACACTTTCGCAGGGGCATATGGGAGGGACCCTCCGGTCTTGTCCAGGCAGCGGAAGCGGCTCTTCAGGAGACCAAAGGTCCGCTCAATCACTCTCCTGGTCCGACCATGTGCCTCATTGTAGCGCATCTGGGCAGGTGTCACAGGGTTCCTGAGGGGTGTCAGCAACCACGGCATGTTGGGGTATCCCGAGTCACCTACGGACAGACAAGTGCACATCAGCTGACTTGGAAAAGTGGGCGGAATACTACAGATCAGATCACACACAATGGCACAAAGTCAGTACACACCGACAAGCCAGGCACGCTGGTTCTGCATCTGTGCCATCATCCTGGGGATGCGACTACTCCTCATCACAAAGGCATCGTGTGCTGAACCAAGGAAACGGGCACACACGTGTGTGATGGTCATGTCTGCAAGACACACCACCAGTGCATTGACCGAGTGGTAGTGCTTGCGGTTCCTGTAGGCCTGCTCCTGGGCCTGTGGTGGTACCAAAGCCACATGTGTCCCATCAATGGAGCCAATTACATGCGGCATCCTCCCCAGGGCATAAAAGTCACTCTTCACGTCAGTGAGTCGTCGCAGTCTAGGGAAATAGATGTACCGGTTCAGGAAGAGCAACATTGCCGCCAAAACATCGCGGAGCACACGGCTGAACATGGTCTGTGACATCCCACCAGCAGACGCCACAGTATGTTGGAAGGTACCGGTGGCAAAGAAGTGTAGGGCTGCCATCACCTTCACCTTGGGGGTCAGCGCTGTAGGATACGGCCGGCCAGGCTGCAAATGTGGGGACAACTGCACTGCCAAATCCTCAATCAGCTGCCTGGTGAAGCGGTACCGTCGGATGCTGTCCCGTTCCACCATCGTTGCCAGGTCTGGAAATGGCCGATGGACAGCAGGAGCCCTGCAGTGCAGAGGAGAAGTAAGCAAGATCGTCAGTCACCCCACATATGCGGCATTGAACACACTCAAGATCCCAACATACATCATCATGAGGCACAACTACATGAAGTGTGCAGTACCGGAAGGACATGTATGGTACATACATGGCCAACATCTGTCAACACGGTCCTACAGGTGGCATCAATTTGTCCCAGGTTGGCCCATTGGATATCATGATGCCGTGTCACAGTCACCCCCCACAGTGACATGTGAGGACAGATGTGCCCCAGGCACCACAGCTCAACGACAGGTACATTCCCAGGGACCCTGTAATGCCACATGGACACTGGCATCACCTGGAGTATCATGTGTACACCACAGCAAAACAAACATGACCCCCACAGGTAGTGGCCACACTTGCCATGGCAGGACAGACATGGACGTCTGTGACACACACGCACAACATCAGAGTCCATGCACACACAACGTGGATGTGGAGACTGTCTCCCATTGTGCACATGAAATCAGAGACATTGTAAACACTACATGCACAAAGACTGTGGAGGGCCATCACTATTGTGCCACTGGGACACCCTGGCTCAAACATACCGTCCCACATGGGACTCACGGGGTATGTGACATGACATACACAAACACCACTGTGAAATGTGACCATGACACATGCACAGATATGAACAGTTGCACATCACAGTGGTCACGTACACGTAACACCCAGGATCCTGTCCCCATGAACACGTGCACAGCCTGGGGGTGGCTGCCCACAGGTGACACCCACAGGACAACACGTACACCAACATACACACAATAGGAAATGCAGCCTTACATGCCTTATGATAAGGTTTGGACAGGCTGTCGTGATGTAGGTGTGCCCCTCACTCCCTGGGAGCTATCTGTGGCTGGCATATGTCCATCTGAGACAGGCATGCTGACCTATGCCAGTCACATGTACAGTGATGCGTTGTACCGCAATGGACCGATCGGTGCCTCCGGCCGGCCCATTGCCTTCAATGTGTGCGGGTACGCGTTGTACCCCTGTGCGCGTTGTACCGCAATGGACCGATCGGTGCCTCCGTCCGGCCCATTGCCTTCAATGTGCGGGTACGCCTTGTACCCCTGTGCGCGTTGTACCGCAATGGACCGATCGGTGCCTCCGGCCGGCCCATTGCCTTCAATGTGTGCGGGTACGCGTTGTACCCCTGTGCGCGTTGTACCGCAATGGACCGATCGGTGCCTCCGGCCGGCCCATTGCCTTCAATGTGTGCGGGTACGCGTTGTACCCCTGTGCGCGTTGTACCGCAATGGACCGATCGGTGCCTCCGGCCGGCCCATTGCCTTCAATGTGTGCGGGCACGCGTTGTACCCCTGTGCGCGTTGTACCGCAATGGACCGATCGGTGCCTCCGGCCGGCCCATTGCCTTCAATGTGTGCGGGTACGCGTTGTACCCCTGTACGCGTTGTACCGCAATGGACCGATCGGTGCCTCCGGCCGGCCCATTGCCTTCAATGTGTGCGGGTACGCGTTGTACCCCTGTGCGCGTTGTACCGCAATGGACCGATCGGTGCCTCCGTCCGGCCCATTGCCTTCAATGTGTGCGGGTACGCCTTGTACCCCTGTGCGCGTTGTACCGCAATGGACCGATCGGTGCCTCCGGCCGGCCCATTGCCTTCAATGTGTGCGGGTACGCGTTGTACCCCTGTGCGCGTTAGTACCGCAATGGACCGATCGGTGCCTCCGGCCGGCCCATTGCCTTCAATGTGCGGGTACGCGTTGTACCCCTGTGCGCGTTGTACCGCAATGGACCGATCGGTGCCTCCGGCCGGCCCATTGCCTTCAATGTGTCGGGTACGCGTTGTACCCCTGTGCGCGTTGTACCGCAATGGACCGATCGGTGCCTCCGGCCGGCCCATTGCCTTCAATGTGTGCGGGTACGCGTTGTACCCCTGTGCGCGTTGTACCGCAATGGACCGATCGGTGCCTCCGGCCGGCCCATTGCCTTCAATGTGTGCGGGTACGCGTTGTACCCCTGTACGCGTTGTACCGCAATGGACCGATCGGTGCGCACCCATTGACAATGGGCTTGCCTGGCAACGGACGCGTTTTCGAATTTCGAACGAGTCGGTTGCTGGGAATTCAGTTGGTCACCCACAACAATGTTGCAAAATCATGTATGTCATGAAGTTGAAGATTTGAAGGATGCTGTGGGCGTGTTTTGGTGCTGCTATTCCATGGATTGGCCAGATTCAGAAGATGCAAACGACTTGGACCTATCACTTTGGACACAAGGGACAGGATCTGCCTCTCCAGCACATATATATTGCTGGCTGTTCCCCTGAGAGCCCACTTGCCTGCACTACATGCTCCAGGACGACATCTGCCACTGCACTGCTGCTGTCTCTGCCCCTCTGGACCCTGCAATGGCACGTACTGTGGAGAGAGCCCCAGCCTTCAGCCTTGAGGAGAACCAGGCCCTGCTGGACAGCCTACTTCCACAGTACAGCAAGCTGTATGGGACACCAGGGGAGCAGGTGAGTGTCCTGTGCACTGCCTTTCTGAATGTGCATTTTGTCTGACTAGCAAGGCTGAGAGTCTGCACGCCACTGGCTAGCAGGCTCACTGAGTAGTTGTCACCCCCCATAGTGTGTAGTGACTTGCACTGGACAGGTATGGTGCAGTGACAGTGCTTCTGAACAGGGTTTTACTCCCCATGCAATGATACCATGTAGTGACTTCTGGAAAACTGTCCATGGGCAGCCGTGCACTGCCTGTGTACACCATGTGCCCCTGTGATTGCGACATGTATATGCAACTGTGTCATGCACGGATATGTTGCATGTGTAGTAATGGCCTTATCACTTTGTCATCCTGACAGGCTTCTGCCCATCGGAAGCAGGAGATATGGAAGGACATCGTCCGGGCTGTCCGGTCCGTGGGGGTCTCCAAGCGCCGGATCCGCAACTGCCAAAAGAGGTGGCAGGACCTTCGGGGCTGGACCCGGAGGATTGCACGGGTCCAGCTGAAGCTGTCGCCTCCTCGCAGGAGGGGCGGAACACGGACCCTGACCCCACACATGCTCAGGATCCTGGCGGTGGTCTTTCCAGACCTGGATGGGCAGCTGAAGGCCAGAGAGCAGCAAGGAGGGGGTGAGTCAAAGACTACACTGTGAACTCTGTCTAACATGCTATGTGCCCTCCTCGGGCCTGGTTAAACTGCCACAGTACAGCAGTCATGTTGTCCAGGAGCCATGTCCCTCTATTGTGCACTGCCCACTCCTCATCTGATACCCAGGTGTGGCCCTTACATGCAGGGAATTCTGTCACTTAGGACTGTGTCCTTGCAGTTTGCTTGACTCAAGGTGGGAGACAGCATCTGTTTCCCTGACTCTGTGGTGGGCATCATGGGTGGGTCCATTGCTTACACAATGCCTGTATTCTGACATGTATTCAGCGTGTTACTTTGATCTGTGGTCCAATTGCTGAGCTGATCCACCACATGTGGCTGGGGTATCTGGCACACACCCATGCTGCGGGTGGGAACAATGTTTGGGCCCCAGGAGTATGTATATGACGTGTGTCACACATACTTAGCCAGCTGCCTACAGTCCAGGGCTCATCCCTCATTCATGTGGGGCTGGACAGTCATGCCTACTCCAGGCCATACAATACACTCTGTACTCCCACTCCCGTGTATCAGCTGACACATTGTGCGCAGTGATTTGACCCCTCAGGTGTCTGCCTCTGTGTCAGTGTGCTGTGGATTAGTCGCCAGGACTGCTGTGGAGTTTCTTGGTAGGGGCTCAGCATGCCACTGGAGATGTGACCATAGGAGACGATACTTGTGTGACACATAGGTGTCTGATCAGCTGCCCATGCAGACTGGGGCATGTGAATGTGAAGTTCAGGCAGCTGTTCCCCATGCACAGCAGAGTGTGAGGGGCTCAGGTTCAGAGGGTAGTGTCACAGGTCTACCATATGTCCAATATGTATGACCTGGACAGATGAGGGTTAAGAGGATGTGTTGTGGGGGGATGTACATGTGCACTTGTGCAGCTCCAGGACTTGCATTCCCCATGACCTACTATTGTGACACAGTGCAGAGTGTTGTTGTCTGGCTGCAAAGTCATACATCACTGAGACAGTGATGTATGACTTTGCAGTCATGCCTCCGCCATGGCATGTGTCTACTGATTGGTGAGCCTGCAGGGGAGTGACATGTGCTACATGCACACCTTAGTGGCGCTGGCTATCAGGACATGGGTGCATCATGGTGTCTGTCGCTGGTATGCATCACATGCATTTCCTATTTGACTCTGGGCATCCCTTTCATCCGGAAACCTGTACTGACTCAGTGGCAAGAGCTGTGATGTGTGCATGTCCACATGCCACACCGTGTCCTCTGCACTGTCCAACTACTGTGTACTTGGTGCATGTGTCAACACTGGGGTGTTGCAATCCAACAGACACCAGACAGATGGGTGCAAGGCCATGTGAGTGCCATGCTTGGCATCAGACTGACAATTGACTTCTCCTGTTCAATTAGGGCACTTTTAGCAATGTACAACTAATGATGCCAGGGCTTGCTCTGTGATGTGCTGTGCTCACAGTGGTGTGTGCGTTATGTGCAGGTGACTGATGATTGTCTGTATCCCCATTGTTTGCAGATACATCCACGGCCACGGAAGGGGACAGCTCCACGGACCAGGAGGAGCCAGAGAGCCAGACTGGGTCAGCAGCCGAGGAGTGGTCGGAGGGACCCAGTGGCACGGAGGGCGAGGGGAGCCACACCGAGGAGTCCTCAGCAGCATCCACCTCAGCTGAGGACCAGAGCAACTCTGAGGATGACTCCCTTGTGGAGGCGGGTGTCAGCAGCCACCACACCCCAGCTAGTGTTGCTGTCCCCGCCACCACCAGCACCACCACCGCCCTCCCATCGGCTCCCATTCCCCAGGTCCGTGGAGGCTCCCATGTCCGGGAGCGTGTCTCCTTTGGGCCAGGCACCGCACCCCCTGCCCCTGTGTCCCCTGCTGCCCTGAGTGAGGAGTCTGTGTACCTCCTTCGCCAGCTCCATGTAGGGCAGACAGCCATGCTGAGTGTCCTCCATGCGCACACCGCGCTGTTGACTCAGCTGGTGTCGTTCATGGAGGGCATCTCATCGGGCATGTCTGACCTACAGAGGGGCAATAGGTCCATGGACTCCTCCCTGACGGCAGCAGTGTCCCTCCTCAAACGGTCCCTCACCCCTCCTGCCTCTGCTCCATCCACACTCCCCAGCACCTTACCCGTCCCAAGCACACACACACCGGCACAGGCACACACCAGCACACACACATCCAGCACACTGACACACACGCCAATGACAAAACGCACACGCACGCACATTCAGGGGACTGAAGCCAGACTCACAGGGGATGGGGCCCTGGAACACACACGCATCCACATGCACTGCGCAGTCCTCAGTTCCCTCTCCCTCCAAAGCACCCTCCCTTGCCTCACCTGCAACCCCAAAGTCACAGCAGCTCTTCCTCTGTGACCTCGGCCTCTTCCCCACCGATGAAGCTGCTCCAGCATCCCGGGGGAAGAGGAAGCCCACCCACACGGAGCAGAGTGCCCCTCGCCCCCGGACACCCTCCCCCAGGCGCAGACGGACTGAGGCCCCCACCCGCAAGTCCCCCGGAGTCCTAAGAGCAAGACCCCGCCACCGCCCTGCAGCTCAGGCACAAGGTCTCCGTCCTCCATCCCTCAGGCCCCCACTGCACAGGTGCCCCCACCACACCCTGCCCCAGGTTCCCCCACCCACAGATATACCATCCCCAAGAGGATCAGGCCTTCTCCCCCTGCCACTTGCTCTCCCAGCACCACACCCCCGCTGCGCTTGTCTGTGCCACTGATGTGGTGAGGGTGTCCTCCCCCTCTGTCCAACCCACCTTGCCTGTTCCCCATTCTCCTCCCCTGGAGGTAGGCACTGCAGTGGAGTCCACTACCGCCCTGTCTGACTTGGGCACTGCAGTGGCGGACCTGTCCACTCCATCTGCAGGGTCCACTGCAGTTGTGCCGGCACCCACGACATCTGAGTCATGCCCCCAGTTGTGCCGGCACACACCATGTCAGACACCTCCACTGCAGTTGTCAGTGGCTCTCCAGCACCCACCACCCCTTCCCTGACTCCCCCTGGTGAGCCCTGATCCTGTCCCTGCGGTGCCTGGCCTGCCCCCCGGTTGCCCCTCCTAGTGGATTGTCCCTGGTTTTGTGCAGGCATGCGTAGGGTGACATCTGCCAGTGTCACCCTGTTTGAACTTTGACAATGGACTGGCCATTGGCCTTTGCTCTATTTTTTCTGGACGTCGTTTTCAATCAACACATATGCTGAATAAAGCAACTTTCTTTTCTCTAGTGCTCATGCTTCAGATGTACATGTTGTTGGTGCTGCTAACCATGCCCTTGCTGCAGTGATGGTGATATCTGGTCTCATGATTATGAAGTGTTACTGTGCAGGAACCCATGTGGTCCAGGGGGAATGTGTCCTATCATGTGGTGTATCCATGTCATCAATAGCAGCATCTGAGGGTGTCATGTGTTCAGTATTTGGCAATGGGTTTCCTACTTACATTAGCAATTTCATATCTGTGGCTTCCACCCCTGCACATCTGTTGTGCCTGCCATCGTTGCATTTGTCTACTTCCCTGACCGTGTTGCCATCTCCACTGGACATGCAGGTTTGGGCATCAATGGGGAAGGACTCATCCGTGTAGTCAGTGCAACATTGCTATACAAGTGTGTTGGATCTGTGCTGATGATTCCGTTGGCACATCCATGACCAGGCTGATGTGATGGGAGCCCTCATTTGGTGCTAATTGTTGATTGTGTGACCAAGTGCTCAGCTGACATGATGGGGCCCTACTGAGGCAACATATGGCACAGCTTTCCTCACACAGGAGTGGAGTCCCCTCATGGCAGTGTGTACACGTGTGACATTGCCTGCGCCCAAGGTGTGTGTTGTATGTGCATGTCTGTGTGTTCACTTCCATTTATCTGCGCATGCTGTGATCCCTAGTGTTGTACCTGTTTGTGATGCTTGCTGACTTGAGCTATGTTCCCCCAACGTCTTCTCCCTGTGTTCTCTGTGATGTGGGTGCATGGCACATTACTGGTCATCAGGGTGTCACCCATAGGTGTGTTTGCTGTCAGGGCTGAGTTTGTGTGCAGACGCAGATGGGTCACAGTCAGGTTTCCCCTTGGCACTTGTTGTTTGCCCCTGTCATGTGATTTTCAGTTCGTGTTATCTTTCAGTGATTGTGACACGTTGTGTGTGTGACTGCTGGCACTCCTCAGGGTCCGGGCTGCAATGTTGGTTGTTGTCTATGTGTGTTCTTTGTGGGTGACCTTGGCTTCTTCATTGGTGTGTGACTGTGGCTGGGATCCCATTGGTTGGTGTGGTATCGCCGTCATGTCCATGTACAGCGTAGTGTGCAGTGTGTCAGACATTCAGGAGTCTTGTTGAGTGGCCATGTGTGATGTGTTTCTGCACCTTGGTTCCCACCCACCACCCTGGAATAGTCATGGGTGCATGTGCAATGTCACCAGTGCATGTGTACTTCACTGCTGCACATTGTTAGAGGTCGAGGGGTGTGGTCTTGAGTGTGTGCAGATGGGAGTTGTTGCCCAGCTAGTCCCCTGCCTCCATGTTGGCCTTGGCTTACTGGCCATGCTGATTGATTTGTGCTTGTGTAAGTGTGATGGTAGTTTGTTGCTCAGGACACCTGACTGTGGTTCACAGTGTGAACGACATTTAGCTTTGTCATCACAGTGGGATTTTTATTCAGCCCAGGGTCACCACATTGTGGGGGCCCTGGGGGTGGTGCTGTGGTGTGTCTGTGTCTTGCTGTGTCAGTTGTTGTTCCTACGTGCCTGTGTGACATGTGTGTTTTGTGCTCCCTCATCTGACAATGCCTGCTTGCCCACATAGGGGATTTGGATCCATGAGTTACCTTAGTGTGGCAGTGTATGCACATCTGTATGATTGGTATTCAGCTCTCCTCATGTGTTGTGTGGTTGCCTGGGGACACTGGCACCCCCACCCCTCACCTGCTGTGTATGATGACAGTGTTGGTCTGCCTGTTTGTGTTTGTGCATCTGCACCACTGCATTGGCATATCTTGGGTGTGCCATTGGCTGTATGTTGTTTGGTGTGTTTCCCCTGCTGTCCCTGGGACTCCTAGGTCATCGGTCAGCACAGTGATCATGGTTTGTGTGTCCCATTGCTGCCATGGTATGGTATCTGTTCACCTCACATCTGCTGTCTCCACAGGATATCTGCATTTGTGTGCCCATTGGTGCAAATATGTGGTTCTGCATTCTGATGGTCACTTCTGTCATTGTGTCATTGATGACTGTTGACGGTCTCAGCCCCCATGGGTGTTGTTTGTCTGCACATGGCCAAAGGAATGTCTCATTTGCACTGCAGTATTTGGCTCCCCCAATTTATGTTGCAATGGGACACATACACTACTTTGCCACAGATGAGTTTTTGGTTCTGTGACCAGGAATGATCCATGCAGTTTGGCAGTTGCAGCTCTTTCTTTGTCAACACTTACCTTTTGGTCACTGTGATGATGGGGGTGTAGACCCCATTGCCACAATGGTCAAAATGTGCTTCAGCTATGGACCCCACACTTGCCTTTTGGTCACTGTGATGATGGGGGTTTAGACCCCATTGCCACAATGGTCAAAATGTGCTTCAGCTATGGACCCCACACTTGCCTTTTGGTCACTGTGATGATGGGGGTTTAGACCCCATTGCCACAATGGTCAAAATGTGCTTCGGCTATGGACCCCACACTTACCTTTTGGTCACTGTGATGATGGGGGTTTAGGCCCCATTGCCACAATGGTCATGGGCTGCTTGCATTGTGGGTGCCACACACATATATGTGTGGCACATGTGCTAGGGGGTCACATTGTATGTTCAAAGTCATGTTCGGTGTTGTAGGCATTTGACACAGCCTACACACGCTTGTCATGGTGGTGGGGGGATGTCTTTATCTTGCATTCCCTAGGTTGTGGTGTGCTTGTTGTGTCATGCATTGTCCATCCTATGAGTGGGGGTGGTAGTAGTGGTAGGCATCCAGCCCCCCTGGGTGTGGGTGGTAGTAGTGGTAGGCATCCAGCCCCCCTGGGTGTGGGTGGTAGTAGTGGTAGGCATCCAGCCCCCTGGGTGTGGGTGGTAGTAGTGGTAGGCATCCTGCCCCCCTGGCTAAGGGTGGTAGTAGTGGTAGGCATCCAGCCCCCTGGCTAAGGGTGGTAGTAGTGGTAGGCATCCAGCCCCCCTGGCTAAGGGTGGTAGTAGTGGTAGGCATCCAGCCCCCCTGGGTGAGGGTGGTAGTAGTGGTAGGCATCCAGCCCCCCTGGCTAAGGGTGGTAGTAGTGGTAGGCATCCAGCCTCCCTGGGTGTGGGTGGTAGTTGTGGTAGGCATCCAGCCCCCCTGGGTGTGGGTGGTAGTAGTGGTAGGCATCCAGCCCCCCTGGGTGTGGTTGGTAGTAGTGGTAGGCATCCAGCCCCCCTGGCTAAGGGTGGTAGTAGTGGTAGGCATCCAGCCCCCTTGGCTAAGGGTGGTAGTAGTGGTAGGCATCCAGCCCCCCTGGGTGAGGGTGGTAGTAGTGGTAGGCATCCAGCCCCCCTGGGTGTGGGTGGTAGTAGTGGTAGACATCCTGCCCCCCTGGCTAAGGGTGGTAGTAGTGGTAGGCATCCAGCCCCCCCTGGCTAAGGGTGGTAGTAGTGGTAGGCATCCAGCCCCCCTGGCTAAGGGTGGTAGTAGTGGTAGGCATCCAGCCCCCCCTGGGTGAGGGTGGTAGTAGTGGTAGGCATCCAGCCCCCCCTGGGTGAGGGTGGTAGTAGTGGTAGGCATCCAGCCCCCCCTGGCTAAGGGTGGTAGTAGTGGTAGGCATCCAGCCCCCCTGGCTAAGGGTGGTAGTAGTGGTAGGCATCCAGCCCCCCTGGGTGAGGGTGGTAGTAGTGGTAGGCATCCAGCCCCCTGGCTAAGGGTGGTAGTAGTGGTAGGCATCCAGCCCCCCTGGCTAAGGGTGGTAGTAGTGGTAGGCATCCAGCCCCCTGGCTAAGGGTGGTAGTAGTGGTAGGCATCCAGCCCCCCTGGCTAAGGGTGGTAGTAGTGGTAGGCATCCAGCCCCCCTGGGTGAGGGTGGTAGTAGTGGTAGGCATCCAGCCCCCCTGGCTAAGGGTGGTAGTAGTGGTAGGCATCCAGCCCCCCTGGGTGAGGGTGGTAGTAGTGGTAGGTATCCAGCCCCCCTGGGTAGGGGTGGTGGTGCGCATTCAGGCCCCTGTGTGCATATGTGGCATTGGTGATGGGCATCCCGCCCCTATGGTGCTGCTGTTGCTGGTGTAAGTATATTCAGCATCCCCGTGTATGTGTGTGATGTGTCGTGTACGTGTTGTATGTGTTTTGTGGTTGGTGTCTGGCTTACCTTCTGCGCCGTACGCGTCCGTGCCTGTTCCGGTAGTAGATGTAGAATATTGGTATGATCGGGACGAAGGGATTCATGGTTGGTTCGTGTCGTTCGTCCTTCTCGTTGCTTCGCGTCGTCCTCGTCGCTTCGCCTCGTCCTCGTCGCTCGCGTCGTCCTCGTCGGTGCCGTGTTCGTCTCGTAGCCGTGGATCGTGTTGTGGCGCGAATCGGAGCTTATGTGTGCCTCTCCCGGATGCTTTAACGTGCCATGCGTAGCGACGGGTTCGGCGCGTACGGGAAGCGCATCGTACTTGTCCGGCCGGACGGGGCTGCATTTTTCCTTCCGTGCGACTCGATTCGGCGTTTCCGGATTCGCCTCGGTCGGAGAACAGGACCTGGTTTGGGTGAGTACGGCTCGGCCGGATTTTTTGCTGTTGTGCGCATCGTACTTGCTCGTTCGGTGTGCTGTACGGATCGGTCGGTGTGAGAAGTTGGCCTGGCATATGCTGTCCACTAATTATAGTGGGCACCTTGCACCAGTCCAAATCGACTCTTATGGTAGGTAGGTTAAAGACAACCTTATTGAAAGCTATCCTAGTGGTAGCTGTGGAGAGCAGCCTTCAGGCTAAGTCTTGAAGGAATGTAAAGCAGCTTGTTTTACCAGTCTATAATCTCTTGAGTGACCAAATGAAAGAGCACCACACCAGGTATATATTCAAAATATATGTATTTATTTCTAAACACACCCCTCTAGTCTCTTTATGAGGCTAGAGTTCGAAGTACATAGGTTATAAGATCTTAAATCACAGTAATAGCACAAATACACGTTTGGGCCCTAGGGGCGTACCAAACCATATACCAATAAAGTGGTATGCGAACCACGACTGAACTAGACACTAGGCCTAGAGCCTCTAGAAGTGCTTGGACCACAAGGAACCACCCAAGGTAGTGACACAGGGGACCCACGGGAGACGCGTGCAGTGTAAATACACAACCGCGATACGCCGTTAACTTCTATGGAGAAAGTCGGGATCGGGAAAATAGAGGAAAGGGACACTTAAAAGAGGACTAGGACAAAACCCTTTGAGATCTAGGACTTTGAAGAGTCTCTACCCACGGGAGCACCGGAGTACTCGTGTTACCTCACCCAGGGAAGCCGGGTGCATAGGTGCCTTTCGGGGTCGGGTTTCGTCGTCGTTTCTTATGGCGATCTGCTGCAAAGTGCTGCTGGCGACCAGGAGAAAAGTGTCCGGGTGGATCCAAGAGTGGATCAGAGTTCTGAAGAACCTGAAAGCAGAGGGGACAGAGTCTGGGTCACTAGCCAGTGACCAGGAAGGCGATGGACAGATGCCCACCGATGTCGAGTGCTTCAGGTGCGTTGACGGTTGTCTCGTTTCTGCAGCCACGAGGTCCAGGAGGCGTTGTTGGCGACCAGGAGCAGGATTCGGGCTGGTACACGATGTTTGTCGAGTGCTGCGGTGTCGGCGACCGGATTGGACCCAACAAGCCTTGGCAACGGCAAGTCTCGATGTAGCTGAAGATCGTCAATGGTGCAGACCAGCAAGGTCTGGGGAACTCACCCAGCGAGGGTAAGTCAGGGCAGGCCTGGAGCAACCAGGGGAGCCCTTTGGTTTCTTTAGAAAGTCTTCTGGGGACCCACGAGCCGGCTGGCAAGGGATCGCGAAGACACCTCGGGCGGAATCACTCAACAGGGGCCCACGGTCACTCAGGACGGTGTAGGCCTCTGATCTTCAGAAGGATTCCTGCTGGAGGTTGGGACCACACGTGGTCCAAAGCACAGGTTCGTAGAACGTTGTGAAAGGGTTGCACTCGATAATAGTGCACGGTACCCAGGGGTCACGGTTCCTCGTCACTCGTGGGGTCCACTTGCCTCAGCTTTGCTGGGGACTCACGATGGCCTTGGAGAAGTCAGGAAATCCACTTCTTGGGCTGCAGGGACTTCGGAATCCGGCGGGAGCGGCGTAGTTTGCGACCGTCGTTATCGTTTTTGGTGCCTGCCAAGCAGGGGAGTCACTCCTTGACCCCAAGGGAGATTCTTCAGTCCTCTAATCGTGATGTAGAGCGTCGAAGGTCCAGGATTCAGTTTCAAAGTTTAGTCCAGGGATATCTAATCTTGCTGTGGCAAGGGTTCCCCATTTTAACTAGTAAAACAGGGAGGGACTAACTCTATGACCCCACCTATGGGAGGGTCAAGGGAGGGGTGGCTACACCCACTTCCCTTTGTCCAGTTTCGCGCCAGAGCAGGGGCAGGTAGCCCCTGAGCTGGTTTGAACTGGCATATGCACAGAGGAGCCTTTTGCTCCCCCAGTGCAGGACTTCAAAGCACTCTAAGAGTGCACCCACCCAGCCCCAATACACATTATCCTGTCTGGGGAGGTGGTCACACCTCCCTGCAACAGGAAACCTATTGTCCAGGCCTCCCCTGCCGGAGTTTCGTCCAGCAGCAGGAGGCCAGACTTGTGTCTGTGGCAGCAGCATCCATTTTGTGATGCCAGGGCTTCAGAAAGAAGTTACCGGGTAAGCCAGAGTTAACATGTCTTTCCCTCTAGAAGGGTGGAATGCTACCCCCGCCACCAGGATTGGCGGGGGGTAGTATTCCAAGATGTTTGACACCAAACACGACATGTTTAGGTGCAGCCATTCCAAAGTTAGCATTTTACCGCGAGGATATAATGCGCTTAAGAGTATATGGTCAGGCTGCACTACAAACAGCATCAGAGATGGTCTCCGAACGCTGCAGAGGGGCCCTGCTCATGCAGGGGCACCCTCTCACATAGGAACCATGCACTCTGCCTTTAGGATTGATAAAGCCTGCCTTAGGAGTGACTTATAGGTTTCTAGGTGTGTATGTATTTCGTGATATAGGTAACCTATATCACAGTAAGGGGTGCATGCACCACCTTACCCAGGCTGCAGTAGCAGACCTGTGGTGTCAGTTTGGATGGCCTTCCAGGGGTGGCATAATACATGCTGCAGCCCCTGGCAGGCCTCTGAGGTACCTATGCCCTTGGTACATAGTATACCATATACTAGGGACTTATAAGGGCACTCCAGATCCCAATCAGAGATGTGCCTAAGGCACATGGAATCCATTTTACAGAGAAAGCAGATAGACTGGGGCCCTGAATAGCAGGATCCCAGTCCAACTAAGTCATAAACCAGCAAAACACCATAAAAAAAGTGGGGGCAACCATATAGTCAGATTCCACCTTCCTACATAACCCCCCCAAACGAAAGGAGATAAGGCTAACCTTGGCCAGTTGAGCCTATATTGACTAAGTGGCCATATAAGGAAGCACCTGCACTAGCATGGTTGCCCCCTATGTTATGGTCCACTAAGCAATCCCTCACCCTAAGGGTATGAGAGGGTCTCCACCATGGGGAATCACTACCTTTGGTGTGCTTAGGTAAAGTACAAGGCTGGTGAGGTGTCTGAGTAGGGAAGTGAGGCCCTAGGAATGTTGGCCTCAGTTTCCTCAGATCACTGGTCACCATGTATGCCTGTCTTTCCATGACTGAGTTGCACTTTGCTCTAAGGGTCAACCTTTGGCTGCCTACAGCTGGGGGTTGGGTCCCTTTGGATGGAACACTGGAGGGACATGGCAGGTTTGGAACCTTCTGGTCCCAGGTTTGCCCTTGCCTACCAGAGTCCTTCTGGGGGAGGTCCCTACATAAAGGTATGGGGGATCCCTCAGTGTGTAGAGGAATTTTCACCTGGCTAGGGCTACTAGACTGGCTGCCCCTAATCTGCTGATGGGGGCTTCCTCTGGACAGGGGGCCCGGGGGTCCACTGACCTCCCTGACCTCTGCAGCCCTGGGCTGACTGAGGCAGGGTAGAGAGGGGCAGGTTACCTGCTCCAGACTGGGTACCACCGTGGAAGGGTCCTCTGCCATCAGGGGTGTGGCCAGGCCAGGCCTGACTACCTCTGTGGCAGTTCCTTCACTAGGGGTAGGGTCAGTTCCCTGAGGAGGCTGACCCTTACCTACTGTCTGGGGGAAGAAGACTTTTCTTCAACCCTTTTGCTCTCTTTTGGGGGAGAGTGGGCCCTTCTTTCAGGCTCCATCTCTCCAAATTCTTGGGCTGGGGCTGTGGCCATCACAGCCCCACTAACCTTTACAGGGACGCCCAACATCCTAAGATGGGTTTGGTGTTCAACTTCAGCCCAGGCTGAAATTTCCAAATCATTGCCCATCAGGCAATCTACAGGTAAGGTGGGGGACACTGCCACTCTCTTTGGGCCTGTGACCCCCTCCCAGCTGAGATTGACTATGGCCATGGGGTGATCTGTTCTGACACCATCAATGTTGGTCACCTGGTATTTAAACTCAGGTAAAAGCTGGTGAGGGGGACTAGTTTCCCTGCCACCATGGTGACACTAGCCCCTGTGTCCCTAAATGCCACAGCTTTCTGACCATTAATTATTGGCTCCAATCTGTACCTGCCCAATGCTATGGGACCCATGGTAAAGGTGGCAAATCCTATACCACCATCAGAGTCAGAGGAGTCTGTTGAGGGGTCCCTGTCTAAACTAGGGCCCACCTCTGTTCCTCTTGCAAAAGCACCCAACTTTTTGGGTGCACTACTCCCAACTGGAGGATTACTACTGGTAGTACCAGGAGGGGTGGTAGTAGTTGTGGGAGGAACATTTTCTTTATTGCCAATCCTGGGGCAACTGGAATCAGTTTTCCAGTGCCCAGGCTTTTTACAGACATGGCAATATGGTTTCTTTTCAGGAGAGGAAGGAGTTTGGGACCCACCCCCAGAAGAGGAATTTTGGGGCCCTGTAGGGGACTTATCCTTAGATTTATCCCCACCTTTCTCTTGGGACTTAGTAGAATCTTTCTTCTGGTCACCACCCTGATTTCTAGTTTTTACTCTGGTTCTGACCCATTTGTCTGCCTTCTTTCCCAATTCTTGGGGAGAGGTCAGATCAGAGTCCACCAGATACTGGTGCAAAAGCTGGTTTTGACAATTATTAAGGATCTGCTCCCTCATAATCAAATTGTACAATCCTAAAAAGTCATGCACTTTGTTGCCATGTATCCAACCTTCCAGAGCCTTTGTAGCACAATCTACAAAATCAACCCAGTCTTGAGTCTGTGCTTTTTGGGTGTCTCTGAACTTCAACCTGTACTGTTCAGTGGTTAGGCCAAACCCATCAATAAGAGCACTCTTCAAGACTGTGTAATTGTCAGCATCCTCTTCTCTTACAGTGAGGAGCTTGTCTCTACCTTTGTCTGCAAAGGAGAGCCACAAGATTGCTGCCCACTGCCTCTGGGGGACCTTCTGAACTTTACAGGCCCTCTCCAGTGCAGTTATCCATTTGTGGATGTCATCCCCACTCTGGTAGGGAGGGACAATCTTGTTTAGGTTTCTATGGTCATAAGACCTGTCCCTATCTCTAGGGATATTGCTGCCACCATGGGACTCTAGTCCCAACTTTCTTCTCTCTCTAAGGAGATCTAGGGATTCTCTATCTAAAGCCAATTGCTTCTTCCTGATCTCTAGTTGAGTTTCCTCATACTGGACCAGTCTCTTTCTTCTCTCATGAGAGGATTCCCTCCTGTGAGAAGAAACAGAGCTCCTTATTGAGGTGCCAGAGTGGTTAGACTCCTGAGAAGGAGACCTAGACTTTCTGAGCACACTCATAATCCTTCCTGGGGGGACAAAGGTGTGGTTCTCTAGATCCTCATCTTCATCTTCCCCAGAAGGGATTGGGTTCTCCAGGTCAGGGTCATTGTCACCCTCCTGGTCAGTTTCAGAGGGGGCTGGGGGTAGTGGTACCCCTGGCCCCTTCCTCATCTGCTGGCCCACCCTCTGCTCCTACCCCTTCAGTCTCTGAAGACTTACTAAGATCATAAGCCACCAACAACTCCTGGAGGTGTTGGGTGGTGGGACTTTGGCCTGTCCTTAATTTCCTCACGTTACACAAAGCTCTCAGTTCCAAGAATGGGAGTGTGTCATACTTGGAGGGGGAAGCTCCATGGCTTCCTGCAGGGCATCTTTGGATCCTGCTTTTAAAGACATTACTAGTGTGGTGTGGTGTATGCACTACCTACTCTAGTGTGGCCTACTAAACTCTCTTGAGTTGTAGAAAGGGTTGTGCTATCCCTTATCACACAACTCTAAGTTCAGTAGAACTTACTGATATTCTAAGCTTAAATTATATGTACCTTAGGTACCTTTAGTGGTTTTCAGTTGATCAATTCAATTGAGATTATCTGGTAAAACAATAGCAAGCTGGAATCCCACACGCTGCACACCAATGTGAGAAGTTGGCCTGGCATATGCTGTCCACTAATTATAGTGGGCACCTTGCACCAGTCCAAATCAACTCTTATGGTAGGTAGGTTAAAGACAACCTTATTGAAAGCTATCCTAGTGGTAGCTGTGGAGAGCAGCCTTCAGGCTAAGTCTTGAAGGAATGTAAAGCAGCTTGTTTTACCAGTCTATAATCTCTTGAGTGACCAAATGAAAGAGCACCACACCAGGTATATATTCAAAATATATGTATTTATTTCTAAACACACCCCTCTAGTCTCTTTATGAGGCTAGAGTTCGAAGTACATAGGTTATAAGATCTTAAATCACAGTAATAGCACAAATACACGTTTGGGCCCTAGGGGCGTACCAAACCATATACCAATAAAGTGGTATGCGAACCACGACTGAACTAGACACTAGGCCTAGAGCCTCTAGAAGTGCTTGGACCACAAGGAACCACCCAAGGTAGTGACACAGGGGACCCACGGGAGACGCGTGCAGTGTAAATACACAACCGCGATACGCCGTTAACTTCTATGGAGAAAGTCGGGATCGGGAAAATAGAGGAAAGGGACACTTAAAAGAGGACTAGGACAAAACCCTTTGAGATCTAGGACTTTGAAGAGTCTCTACCCACGGGAGCACCGGAGTACTCGTGTTACCTCACCCAGGGAAGCCGGGTGCATAGGTGCCTTTCGGGGTCGGGTTTCGTCGTCGTTTCTTATGGCGATCTGCTGCAAAGTGCTGCTGGCGACCAGGAGAAAAGTGTCCGGGTGGATCCAAGAGTGGATCAGAGTTCTGAAGAACCTGAAAGCAGAGGGGACAGAGTCTGGGTCACTAGCCAGTGACCAGGAAGGCGATGGACAGATGCCCACCGATGTCGAGTGCTTCAGGTGCGTTGACGGTTGTCTCGTTTCTGCAGCCACGAGGTCCAGGAGGCGTTGTTGGCGACCAGGAGCAGGATTCGGGCTGGTACACGATGTTTGTCGAGTGCTGCGGTGTCGGCGACCGGATTGGACCCAACAAGCCTTGGCAACGGCAAGTCTCGATGTAGCTGAAGATCGTCAATGGTGCAGACCAGCAAGGTCTGGGGAACTCACCCAGCGAGGGTAAGTCAGGGCAGGCCTGGAGCAACCAGGGGAGCCCTTTGGTTTCTTTAGAAAGTCTTCTGGGGACCCACGAGCCGGCTGGCAAGGGATCGCGAAGACACCTCGGGCGGAATCACTCAACAGGGGCCCACGGTCACTCAGGACGGTGTAGGCCTCTGATCTTCAGAGGGATTCCTGCTGGAGGTTGGGACCACACGTGGTCCAAAGCACAGGTTCGTAGAACGTTGTGAAAGGGTTGCACTCGATAATAGTGCACGGTACCCAGGGGTCGCGGTTCCTCGTCACTCGTGGGGTCCACTTGCCTCAGCTTTGCTGGGGACTCACGATGGCCTTGGAGAAGTCAGGAAATCCACTTCTTGGGCTGCAGGGACTTCGGAATCCGGCGGGAGCGGCGTAGTTTGCGACCGTCGTTATCGTTTTTGGTGCCTGCCAAGCAGGGGAGTCACTCCTTGACCCCAAGGGAGATTCTTCAGTCCTCTAATCGTGATGTAGAGCGTCGAAGGTCCAGGATTCAGTTTCAAAGTTTAGTCCAGGGATATCTAATCTTGCTGTGGCAAGGGTTCCCCATTTTAACTAGTAAAACAGGGAGGGACTAACTCTATGACCCCACCTATGGGAGGGTCAAGGGAGGGGTGGCTACACCCACTTCCCTTTGTCCAGTTTCGCGCCAGAGCAGGGGCAGGTAGCCCCTGAGCTGGTTTGAACTGGCATATGCACAGAGGAGCCTTTTGCTCCCCCAGTGCAGGACTTCAAAGCACTCTAAGAGTGCACCCACCCAGCCCCAATACACATTATCCTGTCTGGGGAGGTGGTCACACCTCCCTGCAACAGGAAACCTATTGTCCAGGCCTCCCCTGCCGGAGTTTCGTCCAGCAGCAGGAGGCCAGACTTGTGTCTGTGGCAGCAGCATCCATTTTGTGATGCCAGGGCTTCAGAAAGAAGTTACCGGGTAAGCCAGAGTTAACATGTCTTTCCCTCTAGAAGGGTGGAATGCTACCCCCGCCACCAGGATTGGCGGGGGGTAGTATTCCAAGATGTTTGACACCAAACACGACATGTTTAGGTGCAGCCATTCCAAAGTTAGCATTTTACCGCGAGGATATAATGCGCTTAAGAGTATATGGTCAGGCTGCACTACAAACAGCATCAGAGATGGTCTCCGAACGCTGCAGAGGGGCCCTGCTCATGCAGGGGCACCCTCTCACATAGGAACCATGCACTCTGCCTTTAGGATTGATAAAGCCTGCCTTAGGAGTGACTTATAGGTTTCTAGGTGTGTATGTATTTCGTGATATAGGTAACCTATATCACAGTAAGGGGTGCATGCACCACCTTACCCAGGCTGCAGTAGCAGACCTGTGGTGTCAGTTTGGATGGCCTTCCAGGGGTGGCATAATACATGCTGCAGCCCCTGGCAGGCCTCTGAGGTACCTATGCCCTTGGTACATAGTATACCATATACTAGGGACTTATAAGGGCACTCCAGATCCCAATCAGAGATGTGCCTAAGGCACATGGAATCCATTTTACAGAGAAAGCAGATAGACTGGGGCCCTGAATAGCAGGATCCCAGTCCAACTAAGTCATAAACCAGCAAAACACCATAAAAAAAGTGGGGGCAACCATATAGTCAGATTCCACCTTCCTACAGTCGGGAAACAGGCTTTCGCATGGCTTTTTTCCCGACCGAATGGTATTGGGTGCGCCTCCGACCGAGATCGGAATCGACCCCTGAGTCTCTGAACTAACCTTTGTCACCTTGAATCATTACATTGGGTTTTGGTGGGATCCCTTATTCATTTTGGATGATAGTTTTTAGTAACCAATCTTTATTCGAGTACCTTTATAGTGTAATATCAAATCCATCTTTCAATTTGATATATGCGCACCTAGATACGTCTTCATCAAACATAATAACACTTCTCATTTGCGTTTTTGCTAATTTGTTCTTCTTTTAGAAACAAAACAACCCCAAAGGCTCCATTCTCCCACCCTTCCTTGAGACCACAAGTAAACAGCTGGTCAAACACTCTCCAAACTATTCTCCCTGGATGAATTTACATGTCTTGATTAAAGTAGGTTTTTTTTCAAAATCTAATCGCTTTATTCGAGCATTAAATGATGTTCATAAAAGCATGTACAATTCATTTTTGAACGTAATAAATAATAAAAATCTAACCATGTCAGTATTAATAGACAAAAATAGGTCATCATGATAGTTAAAAAACAACTCAATAAAAGATAAAAACGTTCCATTAAAAGGGGACCCCACCTCCCTCATTCAGAAAAGCATGGACTTCCTTACACGAAGAGCATTTTAAAAAAAGGAACGAATGATGAGGCAAATTTCGGGTGTGCTCAACAATTGCAAATACAATAACGCGATTCTGCACTTGGACAGACCCAAGCGCCTCAGGAGGGGAATTGGGAAGATCATGGTAAAACAACAGTAAAACTTACAAAAAAAAGTAAAGTGAAGGAGGCTCTGAGGGGATCTTTCATCACATGGGCAAACGAGTATGGACGAATGATCATACTGACCCAGGGGAAAACAAAGATAGGTGGGGGAGCTGGGAAGGAGGCCCAGGGACTGGATGCAGGCTTTATTCTCTTCGGTCTGCAGGCCACTTACAGTTTTATAAACCCAAAAACCTTCCCCATAGGTTAGCACAGGTAAGCACTTCCTCATACACACTTCTAGAAGAGGTGCAATGGGTGCTTTACTACGGTTGAAGCCAAATTGAACACAAAACCCACGAAGTTTTGAAAAACTTGCTAGCCGTTGCAATACATGGTGACCAATTAATTTCTGAAACAAAGGTAACTCCGAGATAGGAGAACTCATTGATTCTCACAGCCAGTTTGCCCTGGATGGTCAAGGATCTAATTTTTGGTATTCCTCGGTCCACAAACCATAACAAAAGTTTTGGTGGGATTAACTTCCAAATTCAACGTGGCCATAAAGGCGATGTATCCATCCAGCAGGGTTCTAAGGCCATTAGATCTTCTAGCCAATACATAGGCGTCATCCGCATATGTTAACATGGGAACAGGACTATTCAAAATAACAGGCACATCGCAATTCTACGCAGTCAAGACATCATCTAGGCTGTCTACGTATCATAGATCTAGAATTGGGACAAGAATGCAACCCTGCCGAACCCCAATCCCCAGGCCAAACGATTTGGTGCATTCTCCATTTCCCCCATATCTGACAGAGGCAGTGAGGTCATAATGGAAGGCCCACAAAAAAGTCCACCAGCCCTTTATCTATCCCCATGGATTCTAGCATGGCCCAAAGTTCAGACCTGACCACTAGGTCGAAAGTGCAGGAGAGAGCCATGTTAAAGTACTTAAAAAAAAATAATAGGGTCTTGGTCCGATCCCTCATTCAGTCAATGAGCACCAGTACTCATAGTCTCTCATATACTGGTCCAAGGCTTCCATACAGTCCTTAGCCAATGATTCTAGCACGGGCAGCTAAATCAATAGGAAATTTTCACCCAAACCTGACTCCCTGTATGAGACCTTATTGATTGCCATTACCTCCCTCACCTTACTTTTCTCACATCCCTAGATCCTTCCAGTTTTTAGCGCTGACCAACCTTTTTAGGTCTTGCGTGCGTTGCAGGGCAGAGCCCTGCTCCGCCTCCGTGAGAGATTTTGTAAGAGAGGACTTTGAGAAGAGGGCTTTAAGCCCCGCCCCTCATTTCCATTGGCTGGCATCACCGTTTATGCTAAACGGTGGCCTGCCATTGGAAATTAGGGTTTTCTGTTCACGCCCTTTGTCTCCGAGCCGGACTGGCTCGCCTGCTTTGCGTCTGTCGTGAAGACATTTCTTATCAGCTTGTTTATTTAACAAGCTGATAAGAAATGTCTTCACGAGAGCCGTGAAGGAGCATGCACCAGGTGTCCTGCAACCATGCTGGCTTCACGCCTGGAGCATGCACCAGTCAGCTCTCTCATTGGTCTGTCGGTGTCCAGCTGCCAGAGGGCCCCACACAAGGAAGTGGCTACGTGTCTCAAAGGAGGATGCTCTGAGAAGGCGGGGCAGAGAACGCCGTGGAGTGGAGCTGAGGGTCTGTGCTGAGAGACACACTTTGTGAGACCCAGCTGCTCTGCAGGCAAAGACGGAAAACACCGGCTTGTTCTTTTTTCTGCTCGTTTCCTTCCTTTTGTTTTTGCTCCGTCTCCCCTTCTTCCCTCGCTCCTTCTCTTCCTTCATCCCTTTCCTCTTGATTTTCTTTCTTTTTACCACTTCCTTTGTGCGCGCCTAGCTTTTATAGACACCACATGTTATCATTTTGTGATAGGGCTATAGTGACAGTGCTATATGCTCCGAGCATGACCGAGGCACCGACCAGATCGTACACGCCGCGCACGGGGGGCACAGGATGGCTGCTATGGCAACTCCCAGGAGCATTTGTCTTTCACGAACACAACTTTCAAATTCTGCAGGGACAACCCCGGCGTATTGGCAGGAAAAGCGTCAGGAAGCTTGCAAGCGTCAGAAAGCTTGTGCCTTTGACAGGGTCATAGGAGGGAGCATGACGCGGCCGCCAGACACTAGAACCTGTAAAACCACCTGGGCTGTAAGTAAACCATGGACACAAAGCATCACGGAATGGAAATCAAGAGGGGGGAGAAGAGAGAAGGAAAGTGAGGGCGGAGACAGTCAGGAGAAGCGACAAACCCTGAGCGAGGAGGCGCGCTCCTGGTGGACGGTGCAGTCCACAAGCCACGGCAACAGACCATATATTCAAATAAAAAGAAGCGACTCAAGGAAAGAGAGCGGCAGTGCTTAATTTGAGCCGGTGGTTCGGGCTGGTTGGTGGGCTAGATTAAGGTGAGAAGGGACAGAGTGTGATCAAACCCTGCCAAGCCTGGTCCTGATCGCCTACAAATGTCCCCTCGCTCGTCGCAGGGTGCCAGCACCCTGTTGTCCGAGGCTACCCACGGCTTCATAAACTGCCCCCATGCCAATGCTTCCGTGCTCTCTATGATGCCAGGCCCCGCACCAATCTCTTCCATGAACGGCTGTTCACCTCTGGAGCCTTCAGGGTGAACCGGAAGCGCAAAGCTTAGCGAGGAGCAGTGTGCCCTACGGGCCCAGCCCGCGCCCCATGCCTGGCACCCTGCCAGCCTCCCTCCTCCACCGCAGCCCGGGGCCTTGTTTTATTGCAGCTTCACGGTGCATAGTTCCGCCTGAACAGACCCACGCTGCACAGGGCGCACAGAGCCCTCTCCATACGACGCTGTCTGCTTAAGGGTCATCACGGTGGGGCCACAGACCGCCAACCTATAACCAACCCAGGCATCTGGGCGGGACAGGCCTTTTATTCCACCGGCATTTCCCCAGCCCTTGGGGCCGGCCGGTTTAACAAGCACAGTGCCGCTCCTGGTGCCTCTGTCACTCTCCCCTGCTGCACGGGAAGGCTTCAGGAGAGAGAGGGGCGGAAGGGAAGGTAGAGAGAAAGCTATCAGAGATGGAGAAGAAAGACAGATGGGGAGAGAGTGGATGGATGGAGGAAAGAGAGAGAGAGATGGCGCGAGGAGGGGAAGGGAGCGGGGCTGGCTTCAGCATGTTTGCCAGGGTTGTTTTTGGTTTCCCCAGCCCTGCCAGGCATCCATTTTTGCTAACTCCGCGGATTTGGGCAGCAGAGTGGTACATTTTCAGCAGCACTCCTGTGTACAGGTTTCCAAGGCTTGTGGGGGCGTGGTGTGTTTTACCTGCTGACCAGCGCTGCACATTCAAGTATACAAAAGTGCAGGTACTCACTGTCCCAGAGAGACCGTTTACTAACCAGAAGGGTCTGTACTCCCCCGCTCTAAACACTGAGCCCCTTTGAGGAGTGCAGGTGCACTCCCTTTCACACGGAAGAAGCGCAGACACTCATTACCTCCTTGTCCAGTCTTCCCGTCCCATTCCTTACAAGTGAGCAGCTAGTCTGCTCCACAGAAACCTATTACCTAGCGAGCTTTTCGCACTTCCCCCAACATGGCGCCACCATCAGGTGACAATAAAGGGGAAGTGCGTCAGAGAAACATCCTGTTCTTTTTTTTCTGCATTCGCAGTTCCTTCGTGTGCCTAGCGGAGCTGTGGGGTAAGTTTTCCCTTATTTTTTTTTCTGTTTGGTCGGCCTGCTTTAGCGGCCGCCTTCTTGTTTTTCTATTTGTGCCCTGGACCCTCCGCTTGTGCTGCTTGCTGTTGCCTTGGTACGAGGTCCGCTCTAGCGGCCATTTGTGCCTGGGGTACTCACCTGATGGGGGATATCTCCGCGGCCTGCCTTAGCGGCCGTGTTCCTTCCTGCCGGTCCCGCTACGCCCTGCGTTAGCGGGCGGGGTTGCGGCGGTGTTTTAATGCGGCGGGAGTGGTCCGCGTTGTTGTTGCGATGACTGGGGCGAATTTTGGCGGGCCGGCTGCTTTTTTAAAGCGCCTGCCCCTTTTCCTGGTCCCGCGTGAGCTCTGGGCCTCGGGACTTTGTTTGTTTAAATAGGGTCCTTTTCCTCATGCACCCGTCTTCTGAGGGTGCCTGTTCTGGTGGCGTTTTTGCTGTGTTTCACGTTGCCGATCCCAGAGTTGCTGTCATGGACTCGGGTGCCTCTTCATCCACTCCTCCTCTTGATGCTCTGCGCCTGTTGATTGATGAGGCGGTGGCTGCTGCCTTCCGGGCTCGAGAGGCTGCTGGCCCTCCTGCCAAGGTGCCTCGTGGGTCTGTAGATCCACTGGACGCTCCTGATGGCGAGATGGGTCCTGATGATGAAGAATGTGTCCGGGGTCGATTTGTTCAGGGTGCGGAGCTCTCTGACTTGTTCGCCCATGTGCGGGATAATTTGGGGTTCACTCCTCCTGTGTCCGATGTCCTGGTGGATGACTTCTTTACGCAATATCACCAGCCGACCCCTGAGTCCTTCCCCTTGCATGGTGCCGTGCGCAAGGTGCTGGATCATGAGTGGAAGGAGGTGGATAAATCTGCCTTCCCTCGCTTTCTGTCTAAGCGTTATCCTTTGGAGGGTTTTGCTGCTGAATTTCCACAGGCTGTCAAGGTTGACAATTTGATGGCTGGTCTTTCCTCTCAGGGTTTGGTTCTGTCAGATGACGCCCTTCCTGTGGACGCAGTGGATAAGCGTGTTGAGGGGGCGGTGAAGCGTTCCTATGCTGCTTCCAATTTTTCTGTCAGGGCAACTGCCTATTCTAATTACATGGTCCAGTCCCTCCTCAAGGATTTTCAGGCACTGTCTCTCCTTTTGCAGGATGGGGAGGATGCCTCCTCTCTCTTGTCCCTCATGGAGTTGCAGGTGCGTTATTTGTCTGATATTTCCTTTGACAATTTGAGTGCCGCTGCTGCTGCTTCTGGTGCTTCAATTGCTGCGAGGCGTCATATCTGGATGCGTTCCTGGAAGGCTGAGTCTTCTCAGAAGTCGGTCCTGCTTAAATTGCCATTTGTGGGTTCCAGGGTGTTCGGGCCTCAACTTGAAGAGATGGTAAAACAGTCGGCGGAGAACCGCAAGCTTGTGGCTCCGGTCCGCCCTCCTTCTCGGGGCGCGGTTTTGGATACCGGCGTGCCTTTGGGCCTTCTGCCCGGGGTGCTTCGCAGCCCTTTCGTGGCAGGGGTCGTGGCCGGGGGCCCCTGGAGGTGCCAAGCCCCGGACCCCTGCCAGTGTTGCTGCCGCCGCTTCTTCCTCTTCGCAATGACTGTCTGCCTTTGCCGGTTGGGGGTCGCCTTCAATATTTCCTGCAACAGTGGTTGACGGTTCCGGATGCCTGGGCGGTTCAGACAGTGTCGGAGGGTTATCGGATCGAGTTCTCCTCTCCTCCCCCTCCAGTCTTCCTTGTGACTCCCCTACCCCGTCTTCCTCTGCGATGGGAGGCCTTGCTGGATGGTGTGCGCCTTCTGTTGGAGAAGGCGGCTATCGTGGAGGTTCCTCCTTTGGAAAGGGGCGAGGGTTGTTATTCCATCCTCTTTCTGGTCTCCAAGAAGGATACTTCAGATTTGCGCCCTGTTTTGAATCTGAAAAGAGTCAATCGCTTCATCCCTCGTCGTACATTCAAGATGGTGACTTTGTTGTCCATCCTGCATCTATTGCTTCCTGGGAGCTTCCTGGCATCCCTGGATCTGATGGATGCTTATCTGCACGTCCCGATCCATCCTGCGGATCAGAGGTTTCTCCGGTTTGCTGTGGGTTCCCGGCACTTCCAATTCCGGGTGCTTCCCTTCGGCCTTTCGTCGGCGCCAAGGGTTTTCACGAAGCTCTTGGCCCCTCTGGTGGGTATTCTTCATTCCAGGGGTCTGCTGGTTTTTCCCTATCTGGACGATTGGTTGATTGTTTCTCCTTCTTTTTCTCAGGCTCTATCGGATGTGGATCAGGTGTGTCATCTGCTGGGGTCCTTTGCGTTCCTCATCAATCACCGGAAGTCTTCCCTGGTGCCCTCCCAGACCCTGAAGTTCCTGGGGGCTCTCTTCCGCATGGATCTCGGGATGGTGTTCCTCTCCCAGGAGCGCCAGTTGACTTTGTTTCGTCACCTTTCTTGGGTTCTGTCCCAATCCCAGGTGTCTGCCCGTCTCTGGCTGAGAAGTCAGGGAGAGATGGCGTCCACTTTGCATCTCCTCCCTTGGGCCCGGCTGCATTTGTATCCCCTCTTGCATCATGTCCTGTCGCACTGGGATCCTGCCTCCCTGGACTACGAGGCCCTGATTCCCGTCTCTCCTGGGATTCGGGTGGATCTCCAGTGGTGGTTGTCCCCTCTGTCTCTTTCCCAGGGGTTCGATCTTCTTCCTCCTCGGGATGTGGTTGTGTTGTCCACGGATGCCAGTGCCGTGGGTTGGGGTGCTGTGATGGGTGCCTCCAAGGCTCAGGGTCGGTGGTCCCATTTCGAGTCTCTCCAGTCCTCGAACTGGAAGGAGTTGCGTGCGGTTTGGTTGGCTCTTCGGTGGTTTGCTCCTCTCCTTCTGGGCCATGCTGTCTCGGTGCAGACCGACAACCAGGTTGTTCGGGCTTATGTCAATCGTCAGGGGGGCATGTGTCGGTCTCTGTTTCTCCTCTCCAGGATGATCGGGCTTTGGGCCGAGCGGAATCTCTTGTCTCTGACGGCGGTCTATCTTCCGGGGAAGGAGAATGGGCCTGCGGACTCTTTGAGCAGGGTGTTCCCCTCCTCGGTGACTATGTGTCTATCCCCGGATCTGTTCGATCTGATTGTCCTCCGGTTCCGCCTTCCTTGGCTGGATCTTTTTGCCTCGGAGGATTCTGCCCTCCTTCCTCGGTTTTGCAGCCTCGTTCCCTCCCGGTTGGCGTGGGCGATAGACGCTTTCTCCATTCCGTGGTCACTGGGGCTCCTGTTTGCCTTCCCTCCGTTTGCTTTGATTCCTCGGGTCCTCAGGAAGATACGGTTGGACCGGGCGGAAGTTCTTCTGGTTGTGCCGGAGTGGTCTCGTCAGTCTTGGTTTCCCCTGCTTCTGACCTTGTCTGTGTGCCCCCATTGGAGGTTTCCCCTGTGTCCCTCCCCTCTACGGGCTCCTCTTCTCAGGGTTGCCTCCCTGCGCCGCCTCCGGCTGGGGGTTTGGCACTTGAGAGGTTGAGTTTGTTGGGTCAGGGTTGCTCGGTTGAGGTTGCCCAGTGCCTCCAGTTGTCTCGGCGCCCTTCCACCTTGAAGTCCTATGACCGTCATTGGAAGAACTTCTCCTCCTGGTGCCTTGGGAAGGGTCTCTCTTCTTCCTCCTGTGAGGCTGTGAGGGTGTTGGACTTCTTGCGGGATGGGTTCGTCTTGGGGCTCGCTGTCTCTTCCCTACGTGCGCAGTGGGCTGCCATTCTTGCCTTCCGGGGTTCCTCTGTGTCCTCTGTCTCCCCGTTGGTGGCTCGCCTTTTGCGGAGCTTTTGCTTCAGCGTCCTGTCTCTCGCTCTCCTGTACCGGCCTGGGATCTTCCCCTGGTTCTCCAGGCCTTGACGGGTCCACCTTTCGAGCCTTTGGTCTCGGTGGACCTTAAGTTCCTTTCAGCTAAGGTTCTGTTCCTGGTGGCCATTACTTCTGGGCGGCGGGTTGGTGAGATTGGGGCTTTGATGGCTTCGCCCCCTTTTTGCGTTTTGCGCTGACAAGGTCATTCTCCGTCCCAGTCAGTTTTTTCTGCCCAAAGTGTTGTCATCTTTCCACTGTCAGGAGGATATTGTTCTCCCTGTTTTTTTCCGGATCCTGCCTCTCCGGAGGAGTTGGTCCTCCATTCTTTGGATGTGCTGAGGGCTCTCCGCATCTACTTGGATCGGTCCTCTGGTTTCCGTAAGGTTGATTCCTTATTTGTCACCTACGGCCTCTCTGGGCGGGGTCTTCGTCCTTCCTTGTCCACTTTGACTCGTTGGGTGAAGGGTGCTGTGGTTTCGGCCTACGTTTCCGCCCGCTGTCCTCTCCCCTCTTCTGTTCAGGGTAGATCGACCAGGGGCGTCTCCTCCTCCTGGGCCATGTTCAAGGGGGCCTCCTTGAGAGACATTTGTAATGCTGCCACATGGGCTTCTCCCCATACGTTTGTTTCCCATTATCGTCTTCAGTTGGGGATGGCGGCCTCGGCTGCCTTTGGCTCACATGTTTTGTCTGCTGTACATGGTTTATGATTTGTACTGCTTTCTGTTGATTAAATGGACCTGTTTTCTTGCATTTTCTGGTCTGTTTTATTACAATCACCGTGTGCTTGGGTATTGGCTCACTTGTAAGGAATGGGACGGGAAGACTGGACGAGGAGGTAATGCCCGGTTACTCACCGGTAATATTCATTACTCCGAGTCCTGGTCTTCCCGTCCCATTCCTGAGCCCTTCCCTCCCTCCCTGTTTTTGTTTTTTGTTTGGGTGATTGTTTTCCTTTCTGGGTTTTTTTCTTTGGTATTCTCAGGATGTTTCTCTGACGCACTTCCCCCTTTATTGTCACCTGATGGTGGCGCCATGTTGGGGGAAGTGCGAAAAGCTCGCTAGGTAATAGGTTTCTGTGGAGCAGACTAGCTGCTCACTTGTAAGGAATGGGACGGGAAGACCAGGACTCGGAGTAATGAATATTACCGGTGAGTAACCGGGCAATACCTGCCCATTTAAAGCCCGGCTCCCTAAGCAGTGAAGGTTTGCCAACACCCATTGTAGGCTAGCAGCGCCCAGAAGCCCACGCCTTGCGGCGCTGCTGCGGTCACAGACACTGATAGCAGGAGACGGCTGCCCGCAGTGGTCACAATTCACTTCATCCCGCGATGTCACACACGTTCACTCCTCTGATCTGGGTCACATTTAACGTCACGTGACTGTCGAGACAAAGGCTGTTACTTCCAGTGAAGTCACTGGGATGTTAATTAACGGGTTTGAAACCTCAAAGTCCTACTTGTGGTTGGCGACAAAACGTTGCTTTGTATGCCAGGTCAATGCCCAGTGGCACGCTACATTGGAGGCCTCGTTGGGCCCTCGCTGCGCGTGCTCACAGCCCTCCTTGTGTGTTTCGTGTGTAGGACTCCTCCTGTGATGCACATCCTGACTCCTAGCCTGCCATATAAACAAAAGCTGGGCCCCGCCACATTAAAACATTTTCTTTCCACCACACTTCAGAATTACTACAAAAAAAAATGTGCTTCATTTGTGCTTTCCATGCTCTGAGATATCAGCACAGTTGATTTACAGACATTTAAATTTTGTTTTGTGTTAGAAAAAAAAATAACATTGGACAGCACACCCTGAGTAGCTAGCTAGCAAAAAACAAGCATTTGCAATGCAATAGGTCTCACTTTTACGTGAGTTTAAGCTTTTGGCATTGTAAATGACAATGCCTTTTATTTGTTTTAAAAACGAAAACAAAAATAAAAGGCGTTATTTGCAATGTCAATAGCTCAAACTCGCGTAAATGCGAGACCTATTGCATTGCAAATGCTTGTTAATAATTAGGCCCGGATAAAATGTAAATGACGCCGGCTTAAATTGTATAATTTTGTGAATCTTCCATTACACTTCGTATGTGAGATCCGTGAAATTATGGCACATCACGTAATTATGCTGAAGTTACAGAAAAATGATAGGGGATCAAGGGGACTACGGGAAGGACTAGAACGCGAGTGGCTGTTGATCATGGCACTTGTGTTTTTGGCGCTATTTTGTAGTGCAAAATTCGTCTACATGCATTTCTGCTGAAATATAGCACTAAGCGCCAGATATGCATTTCATGTAATTAAGCATAATTTCGCATAATTTTCCGAGATTGTGAGTAATTATGCGACCTCTACTAATAAAAGGAATTGAACTCATCAGGGATGACACCTTAGGATCTCATACCCAACAACCCCCCTAATTGCAGATAGGCTCTCCTTCCAAAATACGCTCAGTTTACAGCATTTGCCTCTGTCCGGAGGACAGTACCACAGAGACAGAATCTGAAGTCTTTCCCGTTTGCCTCACTTTGGGTTTTGGTCTCGGATTCTCAACCACCTGTGCTAAGACCTGCTGGTTTGCCTCTCCTCGTGCGCAGGTTTGCAGAGAAACTAAAGTAGAGGGCGGCGATATTATAGCAAGGGTGACATATTGTAGCATTTTCTCTGCTGCGTTAGTAATTTTCCAAACAAGAGTTCATAGTGGCTCTTTTAAAGCCAGGCCTTGAGCCTTCAAGCCAAAGATTTCCTCCTGCGGTAAACGTTGCCCTATTCTTTTTACAACTATTTCGTTAAACGAATGGGGAAGTCGTTTTTTTCGCTTATCAAGTTGCCACAGCCTGGAACACACTTCCTCTGCCTTTGAAACCACCTCTCACGAAAAGTTCAGAAGAAAAAAAAAACTTCCCTGTGCTAAGATGGCTGCCCAGCTGAGGTCTGCCAGCGCCATGAGACCTCATGGTGACCGAGCCCTCTATGAAGCCCAGTGTACTCACATACTGCTCGCTCTTGCTATTCTTGAAGAACTGATAGTACTAAGGAACCACTGGTAAATGTGGACACCCTTCACAACCAAGCGCGTTCCCTATTCATCATAGCATGCGTGCACATCCGAACATACATAGCAGCAGTCGTGAGGTGGTTACCCTTAAATAGTAAGTACTAGATCGAATCAGAAATGAAAGAATGGCGCAAGTAAAATGTTGCAAAGTGCAGGCAGTATAAGGTGATGTACCGCACACATACATAAGGTCTCTATCACACCACACAACCTCTAAAATGACCAATGTTATGTATTCTTGCCAATTGAGGAGCGGGCGATATTTCAGTTTCTTTAATGTTTTTTGCGCCCGAAGGATGTGGTCCCCCCACCTAAGCTTCAATAGTTTTTTGGCCTCGTGATGCTTTTTCCTTTGGCCTGTTCCGGGTAATATTTACTATGAAATAAATATGACGATATCAATCCACTTACTTTGTTGCTACCATGTCCCTCTAATGCATTCCCAAATCTCGTGCTAAAAGGACCAGTAACTGAAGAATACGCAGAGTAGCGTTACATCTCAAAGTCCTCTCCATGGCACATCAGCTCATCGGTGTTGAGGCGACCCGGCGCTGTCATCCTGATCACAGGAGTTTCCCAGTGGCGTAACATAGACCCCCGCAGCCCCTCCAGTGCGCCCCTCCCCCTCAGTGGGTCCCCTCAGCACAGTACCCTGGCCTGAGAGCTCCTTAGTGAGTCTGGGGGGGGAGAGGAGGAACGGGGGCTTCATGTACTTTCAGGGCCGGACTGGCTACCGGGGGTTTTGGAATGCTGCCGAGCTGGGGGCTGATGTCACTGCGGTGGGGGCTAATTTCGTTGATGGAGACCTGCGTGTGCTTCGAAATTAACAAAGCAAAACGAATTTCGTTCAGCACACGCAGGTCCCCATCACCGAAATCAGCCCCCAGCTCGGCAGCATGCCAAAACGCGCGGTAGCCAGTCCGGCCCTGTGTACTTTTCAGGGGGGCCCCTCAAGTTTCTTTACGCCACCGGAGTTCCCACCCTGGGAGTGGCAGCTCCTTGGCGTGACCTTCTGGCGCGCGATCAGCACATTATTGTCCTGTACTGGGCCCATTCAGTTGACTTTCACCTAAACCTGCAACTGCGGCTGCCCGCGGCCCCCGCAGGGGGCCACCCTAAACGGGCGGCCCCTTTAGTGCCATTTGGGCACTTCCTCACCCCCGCTACTAATGCGAGACTCTAGGAGGAGTCCCCTTACCAAGCGCGTCACTTCCGGCGTGCAGAGGAGGTGGGGAGGTATTTAGGCCTCCCCCGGCCATCCTGGCATCCTCTTTGCGCCGGACACGCCGTCTCTCCTTTCTCCTTTCTTGCCAGGCTTATACTGGTATAAGGCCACGCTGGTCTTGGCATGAGTGAGTCTGTGTGCTTGCCGGCGTGCTTAGGTGAGCCCGGTGTTAACGGGGCCTGGTGCCCTAGCTGGGCCCAGAGGTGGCAGGGTGCTGTTGCGGTGCTGCTGGACCTCCATTGTGTTATGGCTGGACCTCCCCGCGCAAGCACGCCGCAGCAGCTCATCAAGGCGTCGACCTGGGTGTATTGGTTGTTTTGGGGCTCCGGTGGGAGCCTCGGTCAGATCAGACGCTGGCAGGGCACAGAGTCCCCCACCCCCTCCTTCCGGTCGCTGGTACTGCAGTGAAGAAGACCATAGTTTCCTGCGTCTGTTTGTCCCCCCCCCCCCCCTCCTTTCTGGGGCTTTCCAGGTGTCACTGCGGTCATTGTGGGTAATCCGTTGTGTACCCGCACCCTCCTAGGGCTTCCGCTCTCTCACCTTTACTGCAAGGCACGGGGCCATTATGGGTGGCACATGTTGCCTGTTGATGCGCGGCGAGGAATCCATACTGCGCTGTTGACATCGCACTCCCGGCTTGTCTGTGCTATCGTGGTAGTAACGTTTGAGAGTTGAACGGTGACACGCCCTTGCAAGATAAGCAGTATCGGGGGTCAGTGGTTAATAACCCCCAGTAGTAATTTTTATACATAACTTGAAACGGCAAGGCGCGTTCCGTCATCGCCTTCCTTCAGTTCCTTGTTCTCGGCAGTCACCTGGTTTTGGGTCGGTTGCTTGCCCCGTAGCGTATCTTTACAATGAGGTCAAGGCGAAAGAGGGTTCGCTCCATAGGGAGGGACTGGGCGAACTGGCTCTGAGTCTAGCTCCTGTCCCATGAGGGAAAGCGTTGTGAGTTCGGTGGTCCCTGGACACGGCGCGGGTGGGCGGTTGTCCGTTTGGGGCAGTGCGTTTCTTTTGCCTGTCTGCAGTACACTAATACCTCCAGGTCGAGCTCAAATACACAATGCGCCAGAAGTTATGGCATGGTCAAACCTCCTCAAAGTGCCAGGTAGTAGGGTTCCCGGATCGTTTTGCTAACAGGTATTCTTCCTGCTGTGCAAGGTGGTTGTGAGTTTGGGAAACTGTGTCAGTTGTTAAACGCCTTCAGTAGTGGGAAAGGGAGAGAGAGCATGGCACAGCGCAATCGTGCTGCTCTCAACCTACACACCACGGTTAGCAATGTGCCTGTCTGCATAATTGTGTTATTGTTCGGCGGGCGTCTTTTTTGTCCGGGGAGCCCATGTTGCCTGCGGGGACGTTTTCCTCGTGGTTGGGTGCCTGGTTGTTAAGTTGTGCATCGTCCTTTATATGCAAGTAAATGTTGCGAGGCTGATAGATTAAGCGACTGTGCGTACTGAAGCTCCAAATTTGGACCACTCCTTCCTTGTCCTGGTGGTTCTAAATAGCCTTTGGGACTTTCGGTTGTCGCTCAGATACGTTCAGCAAGGGCCCGGTAATGCGAAGGTTTCCCTTAGCATAACAGCGCAAACGGTTTTCAATGTGTTGCCTCAGTAAGTTATTATCAGTCACAATTCTCATGCCTGCCCCGGTAATGAGAATTGGGATTTGGTTGACCACAAAGGAGAGAACTGGTTGGCATGTTGCCTATGTCATTGAATTGGACGATATCTACACAGCAACAGGTGGATAGGGCCTGGGTGCACGTGGCACATTTGTTAATGGTGCAGGATAATTATTGTTTTACTCTAGGAAACTGGGATCTCATGCCCAGGTTCTGTCTTTTTTGGCCGTCGGTTACCAGCCCAATGGTGGGAAAGTACAAATTTACATTTACTCTATGCTGTGTTATGCTAAGTGCAGTTCCTACCGGCAGCTACGGGGTTGTGCTAACTGAGTTGTAGGATGGTGGCCCGATTGACCTAGTGAGTTATGTAATCCCTGTGATGTCATGATGAGGTTTGGTAGCACAGGGTAATAGGGGCCGAAGGAACTAAGTTTCTCTTGTATGGACGATACGAAGGGTAATTAAAATAACCTGGTATGGAGTCTCTTCTGTAATGTGCCACTGTGGGAGTGCGGTTGGCACATTAAATTTACACTGCCTCTGGGATAAGCCAAAGTCTCTGCCTAGCCCCCTAGGGGGTGGGCAGGTGGCAGCTTAAGTGTGTACTCCCTTCTGACTAGAGAGGTGGGTTCGGACAGGCTTAGGTGCATACCCTAGCCAACCAGAAACTCCATTTACAACATTGGTAGAGAATGCCTAGGAGTTGTTTGCAGTCCATTCGCAACTGCCCCACAGGGCGAATGTTTTTGGGCACAAGGTTTGTGGAGGGCTCTTGTGTGGGAGCCTGGTGAAGAGCTAAGGTCAGGCTAGGATGTCTCGTGCTTTCGCCGCACGGTTGAGTCCCAGTCACGAGCGGATTGTATCAGGGTGAGCTGGCTGTGGGGCAGGAAGCGCCAAGGCATCAGTAGCACTGAGAGGCTTTCAGCCAGATGCGGTATCCGATGCAAGGGGCATCTGTTAGATTGGAGCCCTACTCAGAGGTACTGCCTTAAGTGCTTGGAGGTCTGTTGGCACCGCTTTTCAATGGAAGCCATTGTCTAGCGGGCTGGTCTGAGCAGAGCAGGATTCCTGCGCAGTGCTTGTAGAATGTCACATACAATTAAGGGCATGTTACTACTAGAGTGGAAGCAAGGTGGGTAGGGCATCCCTTGTCTTCTACCTGCGCGGGCACATCGTGTCAAGAGTGCTTGGGCAAAGGTATTGCATCACTGCCCGGCAACATTGATGACCCATCCGCACCTAAGCGATCGCACTCGCAGATACACTTAAGACAAACATTCACTGGAACTGGTCAATACATTATTTGCTCTTTTGGTTGATCAGGAAACGCCTTCCCAAACCTGGCACCAGAACACTAGGTAGTCAGGGCCAACTTGTCGGTTGGGCAACTTGTGCAGGCAAAGGCTCATTACACTTATATGTGTGTCTCTGGCCTTACAGCTGTGTGGAGCCAGCCTCATTTAGAGGTGCGCCCAGGTGGAAATTGCGTACTTCGTAATGTTCGCATGACCAATGCGGTTTGTGGTATCTCCTAGCGGATCCACTGAAGGTGTACTGCAGCTAAACAGTAAACTGGGGATCTGGGATTCCGACACTTTTGAGGGTTTGAAGCATCCAGGGTCAGAGATGGACAGCAGGTTCTGTGCATATCTGATCCGTTGGCAGTTAAGCAAGCGGGGTGCGCTGCGTAAGTTGTCACTGCACGAAAGGGTGAGGTGCCTCCAATAGTGGGCACTAGACATATATTGTTTCTAACCAGATTTGACACCATTAAAGTTTCGCCAGGGTTTTTCAAGCAAAGGGGTTTGTGCAAGCATCTGGTCATCTAAGTAAGTGCACCCCAGAACCAAGGGTAGGTAACAGGTTCCTGCAGTTAAGCTCAAATGCCCCGCCCGGTTAGCTACACTAGCCCCGCTGGGTGGGGACACTGTCAGCCAACATAGTGTGCTGCTGTCCCAGGAAATGGGGAACCAAGGTGCCAAGCGCAAAAGGCTACTATCTAATAGAGCATTTGGCACTTCCAGTGCCCAACACACACAAAAAAAAAAAAAAAAAAAAAAAAAAATTTCAACGGAGGAGGTAATTTTTCATTGCTGGGGCTGCTCAGGGTGGGCAGTGTTCCAATTCTAAGGACCCCTCTTCCCCACCGGACTGCCCGAGAATGTGAGGGCAGTGGGATTTGCAATGTTACAGGTATTTTCTCGCCCATACTGGGGCAGAAGGGTACATTGCAAGTATCTTCATAAATAGAGTGGGGGCAAGACCTATAGACTATGTGCACCGGTAACCGCAAGAGCGTGTTGTTAAGATCAAAATCTCGCAGCGGCAAGGCAGTCAAGTGACATGCGTCAGTTGGTTAGGCCAGAATGTGTGCCGTGGCTCCAATAGCGGCCTGAAAGATAGGTTTGGAGCACAATCACTGACAATTCAAGAGCACATACTGCACCTCGGTACAGTAGGTGAAGGCCATATGCTCACGTGCGGCTTGATCTTGTGGAGGGCAATGATTCCTGGAATAACAAAGTGCTAGGTGATTAGCTGGTTGAGCATCTAGGGTCACAGCTGGTTAGCAGGTAAGTGTGTATCTGTGATCAAGCTTTAGTTAAGCAAGCCTGGTAGGTGGCGTAAGTTGTCACTCCTAATGGTTGCTGTGACTGCAATAGTGGGCGCAATAGTCCATGGTTTATTAATCACAAAGGTCGGTGCACGTCTGGTCAACTTCAACAACATAGGTGCACTCTGCTCCCAGGGCAGGTTACGGGTTGCTTCAGTTAGGCATGAAATGCCCCGCCCGCATAGCCAGAGTATATAGGCTGGTTGTGGAAGCGGTCTTCTAAGCAAGTGTGCTGCCATTCCATAAATTGGGGAAACAGGTGTTAGGGAGCACAACATGCTAGAAGAATTGCAACTACAGGTTGCAGGAGGTGGGAGCCTACATCAGCTTGAAGGGTAATATAGCGATGGCTAAGAGTAGAGCTCACTCCTGGGAGGCCATCACATTCTGGCAGGTCATGTGAGGCACTGGTACATTCCCAGAGAAGGATAACCTGCTCCATGCGCAAGTTCGCAGAGCAAGGGGCTTTGGTTTCATCAGGCATGGGCTATGCTGGGCAAACACCAAAGGTTATTTTGACAAAGTTGGGTGCACTTGGCACAGGTGGGCTTGGATCTGTACCTACTGGACATGAATGAGGCCCGGGAAATTGCAGGTTGCAGTGAGAAAGGAACTGTTTTGGTGGGGGGCTCTTTAGGCGACGGGGGCCGCCTCCAGAGCTTTGGCGGAGTTACAGGGCGATCTGGAAGCAGATTGGTACAGAAGGGTACCTCTGCGTGGGCACAATAGGGGTGCCAGAGCCAAATCCCAGGAGCCTCATGGGAGGGTCCTGGAACAATTACGTCGGCGCCCCGTTAGTCCTTCGGGCGGTTGTGGGCCTGAACAACCGGGGGCTTGCCTTGCTACGCTCCGCCCTGAAAGGGGCGTGAGTAATAAGGGACCAATGTGTCACGTGATCCAGTAAGGGGATCACCCCCATAAGGGTAGCGCTGATTGGATTCTCCACAGTGCTTGGCTCATCAGGCGGGCAGGGCAGCATAGAGTGGTACAGCTGCCTGCCCTTGGATCGCCCGTAAGATAACCCACCATATTTGCATACTTTTGTATGGAATAAACCTGCAGCAATATTTTTCCCAAACAAAAGTTGTGTTGTGCATTTATTTATGCATGCATACTCTGTTGTGGTGTGGGTGGGGTGTGTTGCCAATAATGGTACTAAAGCCCCAGCAGCCTGAAACTGCGCGCGCCTAGGCAGACCTTCTTTGGGTACGCCTGAATCCACTTCCTTTTTCCACTTACAAAACAATCCACATTGCAGCTGTGTGAGTCTGAAAATATTATTATTAGGAGTCTTTCATTTTGGGGAGAACATCAACATGGAGCCAGGTAAATCCTAGCCCTTCTTTTTCTCCTATTGGTTACCAAAGTTCTGGACAATTGGGCAGCGAGGCAAATGTAAAGTCAGCACTTACCTTAACTCGTTACGTTTCTTAACGGCCTAGACCGTCCTAGTTCTGCAGTTTCCAGGCCTGCCTTGCCCCAGCTCAGCCACGAGCTACCCCTAGCTACAATTATTCATGGTATGCTCAAACAAGGTGCAGGCATAGTGAGGAATGGCTGAAAGCGTGAGCAGCTCAGAAGATAACTTTGGAAAAATACAGCTGCTCAGCAGCTTGCATTTATTTTTGAAAAATGATGTGCACCACCACGGCCCAAGTGAAAGAACGTTATAGAACCGGCCCTGTAAAATAGGTGCCAGTGCTCAGCACCGGAAACCACAGGCACAAATTAAGCACTGCCAACAAGCCAGACTTCTGGACCATTTTATTACCACTCAACATTGATTGGACACATGCTTGCCCCTGTACCACTAGTACAGATATTCTCTTGGGTACAAGTAATTCCAGAACCATGAGAATTGAGGCTTACATTTCAAGGAAAAGAATGTTATGCCGGTATTTGTCTCCACTCTGAAAGTAAAATACAGAGGCACGGAAGTAAGGAGGCTACTTTTTGTGTGCCATACCTTGTAGTGTCAAGTGAGTTTGTAATGACAGAACATTTGTGGCTCCTGATGGGCTCCGTAGAACTTTGACGTAAGCATTAGAGATTAAATTAAATTCAGGTTTAGAATGTTGAGTTTGCAGTTACACGCAGAAGATTCAAAACGTGTTATACTAAGCTCCGTGTGTGGTGTAGTCATTGGTGAGTACCCAGGCTGGGTAGGACATTACAACTGGCAATGAGATAGGGGATAAGTAACCCGAAGATTGACAGTGCTCTCCCAGAGAGTTTTCCGTGGTCCAGCAAACTGTTTGAGCTTGTCATGTGTGCCTCTGTCGAAGTGCAGAATCGACGTTTGGTGTGTGGAGTCAAAGCGCAGCCCCAGTTCTGTGTAAAACATTTTAAGTTAATGAAAGCTTAATTGAGAAATCTCCACATTGGTGGCCGAGAACTTGCTGGGAAGGCCGCAAAGAGAGGCACTGTGCTACTACGCAACTCAAAGCCGTACATTTATACAGAGTAATAACTCTATAGGCGGATGCAACCAGGTTTTGAAAGAGCAGCAAAGTGCAAGATAACACTGCGAACAAGAGTGCTGCGAGGTAGAGATTAATCAGGTGTCAGACAGCACAAAGAGAGCCTAAAGGCAAAGTGATACAAGAAACAGTCATTTGCTTACCAGTACTGAGTAAAGATAGTCATCATACCCCAGCACTTGAGGGAGTAACTCCAGAGAAAGCACCCGGGGTTGTGCTTGCAGTGCTGTCCATACTTAAAGTGGCACCTCACAAAAGCTGCAGAGTGGGGCTCAGAACAACTCAAAAGAGCAGAAATCCAAGAGCGGCGATCGCAATCATGACAGTTTGCTTCTCCAATGGAGACCAAGAAAGGGGTCCCATTCCTGTCATTATCAAAGATGATCCAGAGGCCAGCACATCGCAAGACCTCAGAGATGGTTTGCATAAACAAGATCACCAAGCAGCATCGGAGAGAACTATACTCTCCATGTCAGTAAGTTCCACCAATGGTTACAATGCTGCCACCTTCTTGAAATCGCCATGCCATTCGATACCACCAAAAAATCAAATATTGACGACAGATGGACTGCCTGGATAGAGGCATTTGATGATTTCATTAATGCGATTAAAGAAGCAGATAACAAGAAAATTATTAAGTACCTTAAGAATCTTGCTGGTGAAGGTGTAAAATAAGTCATAAAGAAAATGCAGCAAGCTGATGAAATTGCATACAGTCAAATCAAAGCAGTCTTGAATCTCAAGTTCAATCCATTGCCAAATGGAGATTACGAAAGATACATCTTCAGTCAAGAATGACAAAGTTAGTGAGACCATCAACAAATTTAGTGAGAGACTGGATACGCTCATCAAGTACTGTAAGTTCAATGAATATTATGATGAGGAAGCTATACCCCTCAGACTGATTGAAAGATGCTTGTCAGATTCGTTCATAAGACAGATGCTGAGAGAAACTTTTAGTCTGGAGCCAGAACTGATGAGCTTGCTGAGTGACAAGCTACTGACATGGAGGCCGGAGGTGCCCAGAGTGAGTCATTCATTAATTTGAAAAGTAAGCTAAAGCACAAGGCCAAGAGAGACAGAGTGTATTCGCCACAGAAAAAGTTGTTGGGCTTCAGGTGTGGATTTTCATTTCCACACGGAGGTAAATCTCCTGCCATTGGGCAAATCTCAAAGGCTGTGGAAAGAATAACCATTTTGTGATGGTTCGCAAGAAGAAGGAAAAAGTAAGCACGTCACGGCGCAAAGCCAAAATGGCCACCCAAACATTCCAGAAAGGATGTTCGACGCAGGCCCATAAGGCCAAGCAACCACATCAGCTGAGGCAAAACGACACCAAACGAAGTTGATCGACATTTAAATCTTCGTCAAATGATCTTCCATATCAATACCAAGTGAAAGTGAAGAAGATGGCTGTGCCATGTCGATGTTTACCTCAGAGAAGCACGCGCATGTTGGACTGGCTGCCTGTGAGGAAAAACACCAGTCCAAGAGAAATCGACATGACAAAGCACCAAGGGCATTCAAACATTGTCCGAAGATCACACTAAAAGTCAATAGTTGCTCAATACCTTTAATTATCACTAGTGGTGTGTCACTAAATATCATGCCTGAGGCGAAATATTAAGAACTGTGTAGTGGGCGCGAATAAACAAAGTACGAAGGCGAAGATTCAAACCAGATTTAATCGTAAGGAGAAATCACCCTGAGCTGCTGACACAACAATAATCAGCTCGAGTCTCTTGTCACCCAACCGTCTGCCCGCATGCTCTCTGGCACGTCACAGAACATGCCTCGAGATGGACAGGGTCGGGTGGCAACATAGAAAGAACACTACATATGTCTTTTCCTTCACAATGTAAATATTGCATTTAGGAGTATACAAAGGACAGTAAGTGCAAAAATAATTAACACATAAAAATAAAAATAACACACCTGCCATAAAAAGGGCAAGGATAGAACAAACAATATACTTAAGAAAGAACTGCGTGTGTCTTTTCCTTCACAGCATAAACATTGCATATAAGAAAATAACATGAGAAAACAAAACAATAAAACCTTCCTTCAGAGAAGCATTAAGATATTCTGAAAAAACAAACGAGAATAAACAACGAAATCATCTAAGTCTGGCAAGCAGCCTCCTATCACGAGAACTTCTGCGTACAATCTGCGCATCTATCTCCTCCTCTCTAACAAGACCAGGAGTTCTACTTGTAGATGCAAATTTCAGGATATGTTCACTTGGTATTTTAACAATTTTTTTGAAATTCCACCACTGACCACCATCAACCCTCACAGCATTACCACATATTCTGTCAACCGTGACTGGTTCAGAAAACTTTGACTCTCCTTTTTTCACAAATGAACATTTTTTGATGCACATGTGAGCTCCCACTTTTATATCTTGTGAGCTCACACACTTCCTTGAATCATAGTATTTTTATGTTTACTTTGAGCCTGACTGACATTTTTCCTCACTACAGGGTCAACAGTTTCAAGTGCCACCTTAGGTTTCAACCATTTGGACATCCATGCAGGACTAAACTGAGTAGCAGGCTTCCTTCCCCTCAGTAATTCGAATGGTGAAAAGTTAGTGGAGGATTGAGGTGTGGTCCTGTAGATCCACAACATAGTTTGGACAGCAGTAGCTACCACATATCTATTATGCAAAGCCCAGCGCACACACTCAGCCAGCACACTGTTAAACCGCTCCACCAAACCATTAGTCTTTGGGTGGTACAAAGAACTTTTAAGGGGTATGATGCCACTATTCTTTAAGAACATTTCAAAATCAGAAGAGATAAATTGAACCCCATTGTCTGATACTAGAGTTTCCGGGAAACCCTCTCACAGAAATATGTCTTTGAGGAAAATCAAAACAGCATTAGAATCAGCCACACTCACAAACCGCACTTCAGGCCATTTTGAGTAATAATCCATCAGGACAATCGCATAACGTGAATGGCAAGGTAATGAATTAAATCGCCCCACAATGCCAACCCCCAACTTCATCCAAGGCCCAATGGGACATTCAATGGGCAACATGGGAGGATTAGATATTTTGAGGGTTTTATCGCTAGTGGAACAAATGACACAATTGTTTACTAAGAGGTCCACCTCCCTGTCCATCTGTGGCCACCAAAATGCAGAATGTACCCTACGTTTAGTGAAGGTGGCCCCTAAATGGCCTTCATGTGCCTTCTCCAAAATTTGTGCTCTAAGACTAGCAGGGAGAACAAGTTTATCGAGGAATAAGATAAAACCATCCTCCAAGGACAGTTCATCTGCAACCTAGTAAAATGGTTGTATAGCCGCAACAAGATTTTTCTTATTAGGCCAGGCCTCTCTTATAAAAACTGTCACCTCTTGCAACAGCACATCATCGTAGCAGGCTGTCCTTCAGTCAGATTCAGACACAGAACACAGCTGTTCTAATTCAAGTGAAGCAACAAAACAACTTTCATCAGCATTTTCATCAAAGTCATTCTCCTCTAAGTGTGTACCATGCCACTGATCATTCAAACTAATGGGGTAACGTGAAAAGTAGTCAGCTCTAATGTTTTTGCCTCCAGGTATATGCACCACATCACATTGAAACTGGAGTAGCCTTGCAGTGAATCTATCAATTCTGGGGGTATTTATTTTTGAATTGCTACCACTTAGAATGGACACCAGTGGCTTGTGATACATTTGAAGTAGAAAACGCCTCCCCCACATATAACTGCAAAACTTTTCAATAGCCCAACAGCATGCCAACAATTCTTTTTCAATTACAGAATAATGAACCTCTGCATCTCGTAGTACCCTGGATGCAAAACCAATTGTGTGCTCGTCTTTATCAACCTGCTGTGTCAAAATTGCACCTAACCCATATTTGCTTGCCTCTACTGTCAGCACAGACTCTAGATTTGGATCATATGGCTTAAGTGCTTGAACTCCGGCTAACTCTTTTTTTACCTACTCAAAAGCTGTCGCACATTTATCCTTCCATTCAAAATCAATGTCTTTTCTCAATAAGTTGGAGCTGGGTTTCACTTTTGCCACAAAATCACAAATGAATCTTGAATAAAACTCACTCAAACCCAAAAAAGACTTCACACCCTGCTTATCAGTAGGAGGAGGTGCATCCAGAATGGCACTAACCAACCCTGGCTTTGGTTTGATGCCAAAAGCCGATTTAACATGACCAAGGTATTCCATAGTATCTTTTAAAAACTCACAGTTCTCACTTTTGAGAACCACACCCTTTCTTTAGAAGATATCCAGTACTTGGTTCAGGGTGGGATCATTAGTTTCTCGATCTTTGCCGTAAATCAAGACATCATCTTGAAAGACGGCAATGTCTTTTATGTCATTCAACAATGTGCACATCACCCTCTGGAACACTGATGCAGCCAAAGCTAAACCAAATGGCATCTCGCAGTATTGAAATGTGCCCCACAGTGACACAAAAGCAGTAAAATGCAGAGAATCAGGTTCTAGTTCAATCTGATGGTAAGCCGCTGCCAAGTCAAGTTTCAAATTGTTTTTTACTCTTGGTATGGATGCAAGCAATTCACAAATTTTCGGCAAGGGATGGGAATCTATCCAAATCTCCTTGTTGAGTGCTCGAAAGTCCACACACACCCTAAACTCGCCAGTTTTCTTCCTGGCTACGACTATGGGAAAAAGCCACAGCGAGGATTCAACGGGTTCAATAATGCCACGCTCAGCCAAGCTTTCTATTTCTTTCTGTAGATCATCCTTTATGCTAAAAGGCACCCCTCTCAGTTTGTGTTTTATTGGGATGCCACCCTCCTTTATTTTAATCTTGTGCTTGAACCCCACAATTTTACCTAATTCACCTGAAAATACTTTGGGATGACTGCTGATAATATCTTCTACCTCTGTAGTGTTGCTGATAACTGAAATCTGCTCCTTCTTACCAGGCCTGAGCACCATGCCGAACAACCCTTGGTGGAACCACCCAAGGATGTTCAACTCTTTTACTGCAACATATACTTTACCATGAATGCGCCTCCCTTTGAAAGACAACATTTCTTCAATGTACCCAAGGAGTTCTATCTTCCTTCCCTCATATCATACAGGAGAACGGTCAGGGGGTAGCAACTTTTTGTCAGACCATGAACTCTGAAAGAGCTCTTGAGTTATCATAGTGATCCTTGCTCCTGAATCTACCAACAATTTCAACATTCTATCGCGGACTTGAATTTCAACAAAAGGATCTACACACTCCCTGGGATCACCCCTTTTTACATCACCATCATCAGACACAACTAACACCATATCTTGCATTTCATTCACTAATTCATCAGTCACTACCCTTTTCTTCTGAAACCACTATGATTTTAACTTTTTCACGTTTTTTGGTGCTTGTCAAACTTTTGCAAAATGGCCTATTTTCTTACATAAGGGACAAGTTACATTCCTGGCCGGACAAGCCCTTCCATTTCTACTGTGAGATGAATTACCACACCTGAAACAAATGTTAGTTTGTTTGAAAAATGAACCAGACTGATTAGAGGAGACAGATTGTGGAAACCTCTTCTTGTTGGCCCCTTCATCTCTGTCATGTACAGGCATCACCTGCTCACAGTCTCTGTTCTCCAATTCCTTTGCTGACTTAAAAGATGTTTCGATGCTTTTAAAGGAATCCTTATAGTGTCTACTAAATTTGGGTTGCCCAAAGGTAATATTTTAGTCGTATATTCTTGTCAATGCAGTGACTGATAAATTGATCGCGAATAAGCTGATCAGAGAAGTTTTCAAATTGACATTCAGCCACCAGGCTACGTAATGATGAAATATACGAGTCAACGTCTTCATTTGGTTTCTGAACTAATTTGAAAAACTTGTGCCTGGAGACTACCAAAATTGGTGACGCATCAAACCTGTTTGCTAAGCGTTTTACAGTTTCTTGAAAATCATCAAGATCTTCTCCCTCTGCTACTTCTAAATCTGGCAAATGTTTAAAGATGGACCTTCTTTCGAATTCAATGGAATGTAACAATAAATATTTTTTGCGTTCAGCTCTACACCTTGATGAACCAATGGCCCCTAAATACATCTCAAATGCATCAAACCATTGTCTCAAAGGTATTGCTGGATCCCCAGGAATGTCCAAAAATGGAGGTGGCGGATTCACAGATCGCATATTCTGGTGAAATGTACACCAAACTATAGCCCAGCTCTGTAGAAACAACAGCAACAGAAATGCTCTCAACGACACCTCTTATGTGGAATATGTTACAATACCAGACACATTCCGTGGTGTGGACTTCACAGTGTGCCCCTCTACTGAAACGTGAAACAATATAACCAATCCACACCAAAATTGCTTTTTATTCTGTCAGGAACTCCGTTAGAAATAAAAGAGACATCCACAGTACGTAGAACCAGAACCCAGAATGGTAGGACAAGCTTACTAGTGTAATAATTTAGCAAGCAAATGCCACCACTCCAGAACAGTACTGCACTTTCACAAGGTTAGTTTTTTGTCTATAACTTTCACCGTATTATTATTATTTTTTTTAATTAGGACACCAAACTAGTCTTGCGTGACTTCATGTCCTTAATGCGTAATAGGTGAAGTGAGCTGGATGTGCATTGCCCCAACCGGCAACAAGCTCAATGCATGCAGCTCCATACTGTTTTAGCGCAGATGACAGCCCAAAGCAACTGCGTGTTACTGAGACACTGAATCGAGGCTGGACAGTGCGATTGCACACACCACAGGCCAGGTGTTGCTGTGCAGCACCACACACGTGACAAGAAAGAAGGCGTGGGCGTGTACCTTCTGACATAAAATCTTTACGCTGACAAACTGAAGATAAGGCAGCGAGGAGCACCGCTCTGCAGCCGGGAATAAAGCTCACTGACAGTTGGCTCCAAACAGTTTGTCAGCCTGCTCACACTAGCACCTCAGCGTGGATCGGAAACCTTCGAGTTACGTTGCGGCGGCTGTAACAGATACCACTGTGCTTCCTCTGCCGCACACTGCCATCACGTCCAGACGAACCTGCACTCGTGTCTCGGCATACCCCTCAAAGGATTCCTGAGGGAGGACGACTCGCGCAAAGACCGGTAAGTAGATCCGCTTCATGATTTGTGGGTTCTTTATAATGTGAAGGGTGATTTCTTCTCCACAGCTCGTCACCACATTTAATTTGCAGCGGGAGCGAATAAACAGAGTACGAAGGCGAAGATTCAAATCAGATTTAATCGTAAGGAGAAATCACCCAGAGCTGCTGACACAGCAATAATCAGCTCGAGTCTCTTGTCACCCAACTGTCTGCCTTGCACGATCTCTGGCACGTCACAGAACATGCCTCGAGACTGACAGGGTCGGATGGCAAGATAGAAAGAATACTACAAACTGTCTCCATTGCCCAACTTATTCCATTGAAAATGAAAGTGTATACTTGGGCTACATCGACGCCACTAACAAGTCAAGGTTCATTTGTAGCAGCAATGAAGCATAAGAAAAGAAAAGAACAAGCACCCATTCATGTACTTCAAGGTACGGCATCAAACACCTGTTTACTCAGCTTCAGCACAGCTGCTGATATGGGACTTATATCTGTCAACTATGACATGAATGCTCATCACAAAATAGTAAATCAATTCCCTTAGTTGTTTCACGGGTTGGGAAAACTGAAGACTTTGAAAGTCCAATTATACATTAATGAGGACATCCTTCCTATCGCTCAAAGACACAGACGAATTGCCTTTCACCTACAGGAAGCTGTTGAAAAAGAACTTAAATCCTTACTCAAACACAATATCATGGAGCGTGCCACTGGTCCAACTCCATGGTTTTCTCCCATAGTGGTAGTACCCAAAAAGGACAGTGAAGGAGCTGTACGCATCTGTGTGGATATGCGTCAAGCGAACAAGGCAAATCAAAGAGAACGACATTCAGGTCCGCACATTGCCAACATGATAACACAATTGAATGGTGCAAAGGTGTTCTGTTGCTTTGATCTGAATTAAGGATATCATTAGTTGGAACTCGAGGAGAATTGCAGGTTCATTACAACCTTTCCTACACATGTTGGTCTGTTCTGTTACAAGAGACTAAGGGACCGATTACGATGGCGGTCAATTGTACCGCCTCCCACTATTGCGGCAGTCAGGAGACCACCCGACAAACAGGCGGTCGTCCTACCACTGAATTACGATGCGACCGCCATGCTGGCGATCAGAAAGTGCTCTCTATCATGGCAGATTGTGCTGTGGCCAAGGAAAAGGGCTGCAGCACAAGCTGCTGTAATAAGGAGCACCACCTGCACATCCATGGACCGTGTGCCATGCACTATATAGTGCATGGCACACGGTGCATGGAGGTGAGTGGGGGCACTGCATGTGCCTCAGGGCCACTTCACAGTGGCTGGCCCACGATGGATGGAGGCCCTATTTGGGGGCCCCCATATCCGTTTCTGACAGCCTTTTCATGGCAGTCTTCCCATCATGAAAAGGCTGTCAGAAAGGGATATTGTAAACCTAACTGCAGTTACTGCTTCGGCACCGCTGCCCATCAGGGATACGAATCCGCCTGCCGCCCGATGGGATCACAAATCCTGTCGGAGGTGGCGGTATTCCCTCCGTCTGCAGTGGTACCAACCGCCAGAATTGTAATCCGGCGGTTGAACCAAAGGGCTGTCAGCAGTCGGACCGCCACCGAGTCGGCCTGTTGGTGTGCGGTCCGACTGCCATTGAAATCGGTCCATAAGTTTTGATGTGTCATCAGCTGCGGAGCTATTCCAAGATGTTATGTGATGTATCATACAGCCTAATATGAATGCTTTTAATTATATTAATGACACATTGGTTTTCGGAGCTACACAGAAGGAGCATTGTAGGAAGGTGGAATCTGACTATATGGTTGCCCCCACTTTTTTTATGGTGTTTTGCTGGTTTATGACTTAGTTGGACTGGGATCCTGCTATTCAGGGCCCCAGTCTATCTGCTTTCTCTGTAAAAGGTTTCCATGTGCCTTAGGCACATCACTGATTGGAATCTGGAGTGCCCTTATAAGTCCCTAGTATATGGTATACTATGTACCAAGGGCATAGGTACCTCAGAGGCCTACCAGGGGCTGCAGCATGTATTATGCCACCCCTGGAAGGCCATCCAAACTGACACCACAGGTCTGCTACTGCAGCCTGGGTAAGGTGGTGCATGCACTCCTTACTGTGATATAGGTTACCTATATCACTAAATACATACACACATATAAACCTATAAGTCACTCCTATGGCAGGCCTTATCAATCCTGAAGGCAGAGTGCGTGGTTCCTATGTGAGAGGGTGCCCCTGCATGAGCAGGGCCCCTCTGCAGCGTTCGGAGACCCTTCTCTGATGCTGTTTGTAGTGCAGCCTGACCATATACTCTTAAGCGCATTATAACCTCGCTTTAAATGCTAACTTTGGAATGGCTGCACCGAAACATGTCGTGTTTGGTGTCAAACATCTTGGAATACTACCCCCGCCAATTCTGGCGGCGGGGGTAGCATTCCACTCTTCTAGAGGGAGAGACATGTTAACCCTGGCCTGGCCGGTAACTTCTTTCTAAAGCCCTGGCATCACAAAATGGATGCTGCTGCCACAGACACGAGTCTGGCCTCCTGCTGCTGAACGAAACTCCGGCAGGGGAGGCCTGGACAATAGGTTTCCTGTCCCAGGGAGGTGTGACCACCTCCCCAGACAGGATAATGTGTATTGGGGCTGGGCGGGAGCTTTGAAGTCCTGCACTGGGGGCACACTTGGTGTCCCTGTGCATACCCCAGTTCAAACCGGATCAGGGGCTTGCAGCCCCTGCTTTGGCGCGAACTGGACAAAGGGAAAGGGGTGTAGCCACCCCTTTGCCCTGACCCACCCATAGGTGGGGCCACAGAGTAGTCCAACCCCTAAACTTGGTATAAGTATAGGAACCCAGTCCTTAGGACTTTAGATTATCCCTGGACGAAACTCTGACACAGAATCCTGGACCTTCGACGCTCTACTAAAGACTAGAGGACAGAAGAATCTCCCTTGGGGTCAAGGAGTGACTCCCTGCTTGGCAGGCACCAAAGAAGCAATTGTCCGGTCTGCATCGCCTAAGCTCCGTCGGACGCCGAAGTCTTTGCATCACCAGAGGTGGATTTCCAGACTTCCCCGAGGCTGCCCTGAGTCCCCAGCAAAGCTGAGGCCCGTAGCTGTCGTGGGTAATGTGGAACTGTGACCCCTGGACACCGCATGCATTTGCTAGTGCATCCTCTTCTGGGTCTCCCACGAAGTCGTGCTTTGGGCTCCGAGTAGCCCTAGCCTCCAGCACCAACTGCACCGAAGATCACTGGCCTCCACTCCACGAGTGTCCTGTGAGCCAGCTCCACGTGCGACGTCTTGAGGCTCCTTCGCAGTCGCTAGCCCGTTGGCTAGTAGCCCTTCACGAAGGCCAATCCTTTTCTTCTTGGGCTCCATGGTTGCTCCAGGCTTGTCCTCACTTACCCTTGCTGGGTGAGTTCCTCAAACCTTGCTGGTCTGCATCATCGTCATTCTTCACTTTCATTGAGACTTGCCGTTGCCAAGGCTTGTTGGGTCCAATCCGGTCGCCGACACCTCAGCACTCGACAAACATCGTGTACCAGCCCGAATCCTGCTCCTGGTTGCCGACAACGCCTCCTGGACCTCGTGGCTGAAGAGTCAAGACGACCGTCAACCTACCTGAAGCACTCGACATCGGTGGGCATCTGCTCATCGCCTTCCTGGTCACTGGCTAGTGACCCAGACTCTGTCCCCTCTGCTTTCAGGTTCTTCAGATCTCCGATCCACTCTTGGATCCACCCGGACACTTTCCACTTGGTCGCCAGCAGCACTTTGCAGCAGATCGCCATTCAAATCGACGACGAAACCCGACCCCGAAAGGCACCTATGCACCCGGCTTCCCTGGGTGAGGTAACACGAGTACTCCGGTGCTCCCGTGGGTAGAGACTCTAGAACAACCTAGTTCTCAAAGGGTTTGCTCCAAGTCCTCCTTTAAGTGTCCCTTTTCTTTAATTTCCTGATCGCGACTTTCTCCATAGAAGTTAACGGCGTATCGCGGTTGTGTATTTACACTGCACGCGTCCCCCGTGGGTCCCCTGTGTCACTACCTTGGGTGGTTCCTTGTGGTCCAAGCACTTCTAGAGGCTCTAGGCCTAGTGTCTAGTTCAGTCGTGGTTCTTATACCACTTTATTGGTATATGGTTTGGTACGCCCCTAGGGCCCAAACATGTATTTGTGCTATTACTGTGTTTAAATAACTTATAACTTGTGTACTTCGAACTCTAGCCTCATAAAGAGACTAGAGGGGTGTGTTTAGCAATAAATACATATATTTTGAATATATACCTGGTGTGGTGCTCTTTCATTTGATCACTCAAGAGATTATAGACTGGTAAAACAAGCTGCTTTACATTCCTTCAAGACTTAGCCTGAAGGCTGCTCTCCATAGCTACCACTAGGATAGCTTTCAATAAGGTTGTCTTTAACCTATCTCCAATAAGGGGTTGTTTGGACTGGTGCAAGGTGCCCACTATAATTAGTGGACAGCATATGCCAGGCCAACTTCTCACAAGCATGACAAAGCTCTCACAAAAGTGGGTCAGTTGCTCGCTGATGCCGGTTTAAATTTGAATGAATTCTTAGGCCATATCTTTTCTGATGGGGGTATAACACCCCATCCAGCTAATGTTCAAGTACTCTCAACTGCCAGTCCCCCACAAGATGTTTCCATGTTACGTTCATTCCTTGGCATGGCCAGCTATTGTTCTAAATACATACAAGACTTTGCCACTGTTAGTGCGCCATAAAGAGACTTGACAAAAAATCTTTGGTCACATGAATGCGAGCAAAGCTTCCAAAAAATTAAACAAGCTATTGAGAGCGATACTGAAATGGCATATTTTGATCCAAAGCTTCATACTAAGGTTGCTGCTGATGCTAGACCTGTCGGGGGTTGGGCGCCATCCTTGCACAGCACAGTGGACACCCAAATGCGCCAAGACGTATTGTGACGTATGCAAGCCGAAGTTTGTCCCAAACTGAATGTGCTTACTCGCAACCTTAGAAAGAAAGCTTAGCAGTGGTGTGGTCTTTTGAACATTTCCACTTATTCTTGTATGGGAAGCCTTTCACGCTTCTGACCGATCAACAAGCATTGTTGACTATCTTTGGCAATCCAAAAGCAAAGATGCCTCCTCACATTGAACATTGGGGTCTGCGATTGCAAGAGTACAATTACAGCATTGCGCATCATCCAGGGAAAGATCAGAACCCTGCTGACTACTTCTCACAAGTGCCTCTACAATGACCTGGCACCCATTCTAAGACGGCTGAAGCTCACATAAATTTCATAGTGAAATCAAGCACCCCAGCTGCCATTTCGTTGGAACAAATTATCACTGCCACAAGTCGATAGAGTGACATGCTGAAACTGAAAGACATTACCCATCAGCCTTAGTACCAGCACCCTCAACCTCTTACCAGTGACAGTGAATATCAAAGTTTAAGAATGTCAAAGATGAACTGTCTGTTACTCAATCAATCAAGCAATCAATGAATCAGGGAATTGTAAGCGCGCTACTCACCCGTGAGGGTCTCAAGGCGCTGAGGGGGGTGCGGTCCGCAGATCTGTTTAGCCGAAGAGCCAGGTCTTGAGGGTCTTCCTGAAGGTGTTCAGGGAGGGGGCGCGTCTGATGTCTGCTGGTAGCTCGTTCCAGCTCTTGGCTGCAATGTGAGAGAAGGATCTTCCGCCTAATCTGGCTCTGTGGATGCGCGGGGTTTCGGCCAGTGCGAGGTTGGAAGATCGGAGGTTTCTTTTGGGTACGTGGAAGTTGATTCTGTCGTTGAGGTATTTAGGTCCATTGCTGTGTAGGCATTTGTAGGCGTGAGTGAGGATTTTGAAAGTGACTCTTTTCTCCACGGGGAGCCAGTGGAGACTTCGTAGGTGTTGGCTGATGTGTTCGTGTCGGGGGATGCCGAGGACGAGTCTGGCGGCGGTGTTCTGTATTGTCTGGAGTTTGCGGAGTAGGGACTTGTTGATGCCGGTGTAGAGTGCGTTTCCATAGTCCAGTCTGCTGGTGATGAGTGCGTGTGTGACTGTCTTACTTGACTCAGGAGGGATCCACTTGAAGGTCTTGCGGAGGACGCGGAGGGTGTTGAAGCAGCTGGAGGTGACGGCGTTGACCTGTCAGTTCATGGTGAGTGATGAGTCGAGTACGATGCCGAGGTTCTTGGCGTGGTCTGAGGGGGTAGGTGGGCTTCTGAGGGCGGTCGGCCACCAGGTGCTGTCCCATGCAGAAGGGGTGGTACAGAGGACGAGGACTTCTGTCTTCTCGGCGTTGAGCTTCAGGCAGCTGTTGGTCATCCAGACTGTGACGTCTTGCATTCCTTTCTGGAAGTTGAGTTTGGCAGTGGTGGGGTCTTTGGTGAGGGAGAGGATGAGCTGGGTGTCGTCGGCATAGGATACAATGTTGAGGCCGTGTTGTCGGACGATGGCTGCGAGGGGGGCCATGTAGATGTTGAAGAGGGTGAGGCTCAGTGATGAACCCTGTGGGACTCCGCAGGTGATTTTCGTGGGGTTGGAGAGGAAGGGTGGGAGTCTGATCCTTTGGCTTCTTCCGGTAAGGAATGATCGGATCCAGTCCAGGGCTGTTCCTTGTATGCCTGCGTCGTGTAGTCTGGCGACTAGTGTGCGGTGGGAAACGGTGTTGAAGGCCGCTGATAGGTCGAGTAGGATGAGGGCTGCGGAGAGGCCTTGGTCCAGGAGGGTGCGGATGTCGTCTGTGGCGGCGAGTAGGGGCGGTCTCTGTGCTGTGGTTGCTTCGGAATCCGGATTGGGACGGGTCGAGGACGGCGTTCTCTTCAATGAATCATGTCAGTTTCCTGTTGACTGTTTTCTCTGCAACTTTGGCTGCGAAGGGGAGGAGCGAGATGGGCCGATAGTTCTTGAGGTCGGTGGGGTCAGCTGTGGGCTTCTTGAGCAGGGGTCTGACTTCTGCGCGCTTCCAGTCATCTGGGAAGGTGCCTGTTTTGAAGGTGGTGTTGATGGTGCGTTGTAGTTCGGGTTTGATGGCGGCCGCGGCTCTGTGGTAGATGTGAGGGGGGCAGGGGTCGGTGGGGGCCCCGAATGGATGCTTTTCATGGTCGAGGCGGTATCTTCGGCCGTGATCGGTGTCCAGTTGGGGTTGGTGGGCTGGCTGGTGTTTCTGGGGGGCGGGAGCCGTCTGTGGCGCCTGGTGGATGGTCGATGAAGTTGTTGTAGAGGTTTTTGATCTTGAGGTGGAAATAGGTTCCAAGCTTGTCGCAGAGGTCTTGGGATGGGGTGATGTCTGTGGCTTCGCTGCGTGGGTTGGTGAATTCTTGAATGACACTGAAAAGTTCCTTGGAGTTGGTGGAGTTGGCCAGGATTTTGTTGTGGATGAAGTTCCTCTTGGTGGCTCTGATCTGGTTGTGGTAGTCCGTCATGGCGTCCTTGTAGGTATTATTCTCAGAGGTTCGATAATTGTCATACTGGAGAGTCTGCGGCAACAGATAATTGAAGTAGCCCAAAAAGGACATTGTGGAATTGTTGCCATTAAAAGGCCTGTCGTCTATGCAACTTCCTGTCATTGAAGACCACTCAACACCCGTTAAACATGTCAGGGTTGCCAATGCATGCATGGCAAAGAATTGCTGTGGACTTCTTCGGTCCTCTTGACAACGGACATCACCTGATGGTGACTGTTGATAAATACTCCCATTTTCCAATGATCAAAGGTCTCCCATCTATCGTTCAAGAATGTGTCATTGAGAGATTAGACAGCATCTTCGCGACCTGGGATGTTCCGGCGATCTTAAAGTCTGACAGTGGCCCACCTTTCAACACTTGTGTATTCAGAGACTTTTTCAGTCATCCTAATGTGAAGCATTAGAAGAGAATGCCTCTCTGGCAACTGGCCAATGGCCTTGTTGAACGATCCAAGAGTACTCCAAAGAAAGCTGTCCTTTGTGCTGTACTAGAAAAGCTCAACCTTACAGCTGTCTTAAATTCCACTCTTCGAGCTTACCGCCCGACCCCTCACTCGACCACAAGTGAAAGCCCTGCAACCTTGATGTGCGGGAGAGCCAAGTTACCTCAATGGACCAACAGAAGAGCAAATACTGAGGGAGAAACATACATGAAAGACTTGGATCGTAAGAGGAAAATGAAGGGCTATGCAGACAAGCGTCGACATGTAAAAGATGTCATGTTCACTAGAGAAGATCGAGTGCTTTTTCGTCCGCACAGAAAATGAAAGTCTGATGCTCCTTTCAATGCTGAACTATTTCATGTTGTGACCAGCAGTGGACACATGGTGACTGCCCAACGTCCTGGGAAGTCCACTACATGAGACTCCTCGTAATTCTGCCATGTGGCTCATCACTCATCAGGCACTGATGTCATTGTAGATACTGGGTCTGAAAGGACAAGTGAACAACCCCTGATTGCTGCTCTTTCTCCAGGGAGGACCTGGCCTGGCAGTTCGGGCTGGACTGTTCCCATTGGGCGCAGGGTCAAGACTGATTTGCATATGGCTGGGTCCAAACTGGAATGGCATGGTGAGCAAAAAAACGATGGATTTAGGCCCAGATCTCTGTACTGGGGTGAATGTATGACATTGTTCTGCATTCTGTCCATCAATTGTGTTTTTTTTGCATTTGTCACCCCGAGTGGGACGGGTGTGCCCAGACGTGGGTCCCGTGCTCTCCATGCCACTGGAGTCAAGCTATCCTGGCTGATGAGGGCTGAAAGCCCGAAACCGGTCCTAGGATGCTTGTTTCCAGTCCAGGGAGGACCTGGCCTGGCAGTTCGGGCTGGACTGTTCCCATTGGGCGCAGGGTCAAGCCTGATTTGCATATGGCTGGGTCCAAACTGGAATGGCATGGTGAGCAAAAAAACGATGGATTTAGGCCCAGATCTCTGTACTGGGGTGAATGTATGACATTGTTCTGCATTCTGTCCATCAATTGTGTTGTTTTTTTTCTCCTCCATCACCAACGCCAGTCATGGACATTTCTACTACCTGTCCCCTAGTTACCAAAGATATGGTTGGGACGTGTGTTCCAAGCACCACGAAGCCTCATTGAAGAGCTCTAATTGTATATATATATATATATATATATATATATATATATATATATCCACACAAATCGGCACCTCCTTACGTCGCACCGAACAGAGACACGATGACACCAGCAGAGTTAAGTCCAAAATGTATTCCATTATTTTTATCGGGCTATGACGCGTTTCGGCAGGATCCCCTGCCTTGTTCACACAACGGAGCCACACTCCCATTTTTAGTTTTATAATGTTTGCTAATGAAACCCACGTGATGCATACACCCCCATAGACATGGACAACAGACTGAGTAGAAAGTATTACAACAAGATCGCCTACACTCGTGAAATTTAGTCAAATTTACTTCGAATGTATTTCACATTATTTATATGCTAAAATTACTCAACCAAAACACAACTTGTGCATTGAACCATGGGCTGAAATTATAGTATATAAACCACTTCCTACTTCTGGTCCTTCATAGCTATGTGAATTAACTTTTTTCAAAAAACTTTATTGTTCCAAATTTTGACGATGCATCCCAGAACATGGCAAATAAACACTTTACTATGAAAATTGAATATATTGATAAATACAAATATTGCTCGGTTGTGCCTCGGTCAAACAATTCTGGGCCAGTGCCCAAACCTATATAAGTGGTAACTATATTCTTCAATAATCAATCCTCTCATAATCATGTATAGTTCTATGGATTCTGGTAATCATTCATCATTCTTATCCATTTTTCTTGTTGGTTTTTCTATATTACCAATCCAAATATTTTCACTTGTACCCTACAGTCCCCTTTGTGCAAATGTCGCAAAATTCTAAAAACAATTGAATGTGCAAAAATCGCAATATGTGCAATGTAATATCCGCCATTTCCACGGATAAATAAATAACATATGCAAGTTACGCTTCAACTGTAAACATACTACTCTGTGCAACATGCGCTTAACGGACAATTGTGCAAATAGGCAATTTGAATAAATATTTAAGAAAAACCCACATGAATATAGTTTTAAAAAAATATTTTTTGATTGAACCAATAAAATCCAGATGACTAAAATCTCAAGACTATACCCATTCCTACTCGAAGATAAAATTATATAGAACCACATTTATACGATAAAAACCCAACACAAGGTTGTTAAAACCGAGCCCATCCTGTGTCATTCTAAAAAACACTCGCCATGAAAGTAACATAAATACATCTGTACCTTTAGGATCTAAATATAGTTTGTTTGCTATGGAAAGTCTTTATCATGTCCATCACTACAAAAGTTCCTAAAAATATCTACCACCCGTGTTAATATCTAAAAAAAAACTAAAGAAAAGAAAACAAACGGAATCAGAAGTTCATATATTGTCTAACGAAGAGAGATTGATATTAGAATATTACTGGATATTGTTCTTATGAATAATTTTTGGGAAAAAACTAAGAAAAAGCAATGATCTATATTTTAATCCCTCAAATCACGGAAACTACTCTGAATCACATATATATAGGCCCTTGATAATGTATCATCTTCCTACAGTAGATGCACATGGAGTCCTTCATCCGCATTGAGACCCTTAGGGTTTTTACTGTCCAACATTAAAATGTACCTGGACTCCAATTTTCTCAAATCAAGTTCTCTGTTGCCCCCTCTCCTTTTCTTTGGCACAGCATCTAAAACAAAATAGGATAGATCTTCTATTTTCCCTCCATGGACCTCATTAATGTGGCGTGACACAGGATAACTAGGATCTTGGTTTTTAACTGCTCTCAAATGCTGTAGTATCCTAACATGGGCCATGTGGATAGTGCTTCCTACATATAACATAGGACAGGTACAAGTTAAAACATAGACTACATGATCACTTCTACACTTCAGACTTTTCAGTATTTTCCAAGGTCTCTTCCACAAGGGCATTTGGATTTCCTTCTTTTTTATGCTATGTTTACAGGCTTTACATTTGGAGCACTTGCTGAAACCAGGACTTGGTTTCAACCAGCTTCCCTTTTCCCCCCATTCGGGACTATTGGTCACCAACTGTTCCCTCATGGATTTCGCCCTTCTAAATGACAAGAGAGGTTTCTTGGAAACTATTTCTTTCAGGACCGGGTCTCCTCTGATAAGGTGCCAATGCTTACCCAGGCTGGCTCTCACCCTCACCTGGTAAGTATTATATCCCATAATTAATCTTAACTCTGGTTTAGAATTTGACACCTTATCCTTCTTGGTCCTGCCTGTTTCCCCAAAGAGAATGTCTTGTCTAGTCATTGTGTTCACTTTGCTTAATGCCTGGTCTAAAACCCTCTGGTCATAGCCCCTCTGTCTGAATATTAAATTGAGATCCTCCTGTGCTGCTTCTAAAGTACTACGCTCACTGCAATTCCTTTTCATTCTTAGTTGCTCCGCATATGGAATACTCTGCTTTAACTTTTGGGGATGAAAACTTTGACTATGTAAAACAGAGTTCCCAGCAGTGGGTTTCCTGTAGGTGCATGTATGTAACTGCCCCTCTTTGATAAAAACCTTCAAATCTAAAAAATGGACTCAGGATGGACTCATATTGTCAGTAAAAGTCAAGTTAAGGTCATTTACATTCAAAGAGGAAATGAATAGTTTGGCTTGTATTGGACACCCTCTCCATATCACAAAGAGGTCATCGATGAATCTGACCCACAATTTGATGTTGTTTTGCCACTGGGCTTTATACATGGTCCCGAGTACCTGCTCCTCCCACCAGCCCATGTGAAGGTTCGCATAGCTGGGGGCGAAGCAGGTACCCATCGCCGTTCCCCTTAGTTGCTTAAAAGTATCATTGCCATATTGGAATAGATTGTTCTCAAGGCAGAATTCCGCCATTCTCAAAAGCATTTCTGAATATTGGTACAAACAAAGGGGTCTGCTACTTAAAAACTGGAATGACATGGTGAGCAAAAAACGATGGATTTAGGCCCAGATCTCTGTACTGGGGTGAATGTATGACATTGTTCTGCATTCTGTCCATCAATTGTGTTGTTTTTTTCTCCTCCATCACCAACGCCAGTCATGGACATTTCTACTACCTATCCCCTAGTTACCAAAGATATGGTTGGGACGTGTGTTCCAAGCACCACGAAGCCTCATTGAAGAGCTCTAATTGTATATATATATATATATATATATATATATATATATATATATATATATATATATATATATATATATATATATATATATATATATTAAAAGATTTTAATTTTTTATTTTACAGAGGGAGAGATGTAGTAATGACGGAACCTTTGTGGCTCCTGATAGACTTTATAGAACCCTGATGTAAGCATTATTGCATAGTGAATTGAATGCAGGTTTACAATGTTGAGTTTGTGGTTAAATGCAGAAGAATAAAGACGTGGTATACTAAGCTCCATGTGTGGCGTAGTCATTGGCGAGTTCCCGGGCTGGGGAGGACGCTACATAGTTAATAACCCTATGTCTCCTTACCTAGGTGCTGCCAATCGCACCTCCTTTATTGCTACTGGTTTGATTAGTGGCAGACATTTGTCTTATCCTAGTTTAAGCACTCATTTTGGAGCTGCTCATAAATACATGGACCTCCAGTTTTGCTCAACATGCATCCCCTTGCTCTTAGGCACTTTACTATTGGGCCACGCCCCCCCCCGCCACCCCCCAGTGCTGAGCCCTTTTTTGGCTTTTTGGGGTAGTTTGCCCTTAGGACTGCATAACTTTTTTACATATAAGTTATCGACGCCACATTTGCGTCCTTCTTTTCCACTATCCTGGGGATTCCAAAGGTACACAGGCTTTGTGGATTTCTCCTGGAGGGGACCGAGAAAATTGGCAAAATATACCCACAATAGGAAAAAAGTACTCTGTATAAAAGTGTTTGATTTTTTTCCTTAAAACAACATGAATGAAGTTTGCTGTGATAAAGTCACCATTTTCCCAGCTTTCAGGAGCATGCAGAGCTAAATAAAAAAATCACATTTTCAAAAAGGTAGCCCATTTTTCTAATTTTTTGTGCCTTGAACCTACTTCCAGTTTGTGGTGGATACTAGAGTGAAACACATGAGTGATACAGGAAAGCTATATATTTCTGGAAAGTACTCACAATTCTGCATTCAGCAAGGGGTCATATTTGTAAATCCCTCAAGGTTTTACCAAAGAAACTAACTGTTGAAATAAAGAAATATTGAAAATGAGAACCAAAAATATGGCCATTTGTGACATTTTCATCTGTAACTTTTTGTCACAATGGCCAATTTACAAAAGCAATATATCATTACGTCTGCCAGACCATTCTGGTTGTGGGGATATATAGGAGTTGTAGGTTCTCCAAGAACTCAAGGTACCCAGAGCCAACAACTGAGCTGCACCATACAATGGTTTTTGTTTGTGTACCGAGTATAGATCAATTCATATGGTGAAATATGTATAGTGAAAAAGGGGTATCAAGGAAACCTATGTATTTCTGGAATGGGTACAAAATATGGAGTTCAGAAGCAGTGGTTATTTGTACATCTTTGAATTTGTAGGTACCCGGACAAGCATATGATTTAGAGGGTATTTTTCAAAATGTCTTATTTCTTGCACTCTGGCTCACATTTGGAAGGCACAAATGCAGCGAAATTCAATTGCTAATAACATATGTTCTTAGTATTCTGTGCTCCCAAAAATCTTTCGATAAACATGGTAGGCCTAGTGCCCACAGCAGGAAATGGCCCAAAAAGTAACAGGGACACAACACATTTTTCCACTCAAAACTGACCCTTTTTTTGCAAGGGTGTAGCTGTGGATTTTGTACCCTAGTTCAGCCATCACTTAGGGAAACCTAGCAACCCTGAACATTTTTTAAACTAGACACCTAGGGAATCCAGGGTGGAGTGACTTGCATGGCTCTCACCAGTTTTTATACCCATAATCCCATGCAAACTTCAGACTTTGACTAAAAAAACATATTGTTCTCACATTTCTGTGATGGAAAGTTCTGGAATCTGCAGGGAGCCACAAACTTCCTTTCACTCAGCATTCCCCCAAGCCTCCAGTTAAAAATGGTACCCACTTGTGTGGGTATTCCTAGTGCCCGCGACAGGAAACAACCCAAAATGCAACATGGAGACATCACATATTTCCACTCAAAACTGACCCTTTTTTGCAAGGTTAATAGCTGTGGATTTTGGCCCTAGCTCAGCCGGTACCTAGGGAAACCTAGCAAACTTGCACATTTATGAAAACTAGACTCCTAGGATAATCTAGATTGGGGTGACTTGCATTGCTCTCATCAGGTTTTCATACCCAGAATCCCTCGCAAACCTCAAATTTTAACTAAAAAACACATTTTCCTCACATTTCTGTGATAGAAAGTTCTGGAATCTACGGGGAGCCACAAACTTCCTCCACCCTGTACTCCCCTAAGTCTCCTGATATAGATGGTTCTTCACTTTTGTGGGTTGACATAGTGCCCGCGACAGAAAATGGCCCAAAACACAACATAGAGACATCACATTTTTCCCCTTAAAACTGACCCTTTTTTTGCAAGGAGGGTATCTGTGGATTTTGGGCCCTAGCTCAGCCGGCACCTAGAGAAAACTAGCAAGCCTGGACATTTTTGAAAAACAGACATCTGGGGGAATCCAGGGTGGGGTGACTAATCCCTTGCAAACCTCAAACTTTGACTAAGAAAATCAATTTTCCTCATATTTATGTGATGGAAAGTTCTGGAATCTGCGGGGAGGTACAAACCTATTTCCATTCAGCATTCCCCCAATTCTTCTGATAAAAATGGTACCTCACTTGTATAGGTAGGCCTAGTGCCTGTGACAGCAAACAACCCAAAACGCAACATGGACACATCTCATTTTTCTACTCAAAACAGACTCTTTTTTTTGCAAGGCCAGTAGCTGTGGATTTTGGGCCCTGGCTCAGCCGGCGCCTACGGAAACCTTGCAATCTTGCACATTCTTTAAAACCAGACACCTGGAGAAATCGAGGGTGGTGTGACTTGCATGGCTCTCACCATATTGGTTTACCCAGAATCCGAGCACAAACATCAAACTTTGACTAAAAAAAACACATTTTCTTCAGATTTCTGTGATGGAAAGTTCGAGAATCTGCAGCGAGCCACAAACTTCCTTCTACCCAGCATTCCCCCAAGTCTCCCGATAAAAGTGGTACTTCACTTGTGTGGGTAGGCGTGGTGCCCGCAACACGAAATGCCCCAAAACGCAACTTGGAGACATCACTTTTTTCCGCTCAAAAGTGACCCTTTTTTGCAAAGTTGTTTAGCTGTGGATTTTTAGCCCTAGGTCAGCCGGAACCTTGGGAAACGTAGCAAACCTGTACAGTTTTTAAAACTAGACACATAGGGAAATCTAGGGACTTGTGTGGCTCACCAGGTTTTTTTTTTGCCTAAAATCCCTGGCAAATCTCAAACTTTGATTTAAAAAAAATATTTTCCTCACATTTCTGTGGTGAAATATTCTGGCATCTGCAGGAAGCCACTAACTTCCTTCCACCCAGTATTTCCCCAATTCTTCAGAGAAAAATGGTACCTCGCTTGTGTGGGTAGGTCTGGTGCCCGCAGCACGAAATGCCCCGAAACACAACTTGGAGACATCACGTTTTTCCACTCAAAAGGGACCCTTTTTTACAAGGTGGGTAGCTGTGGATTTTGGGTCCTAGCTCAGCCAGCACCTAGGGAAACCTCACAAACTTGCACATTTTTGAAAAACAGACACCTGGGGGAATCCAGGGTGGAGTGACTTGCATGGCTCTCACCGGGTTTTTTTTGCCCAGAATCCTTTGCCAGCCTCAAACATTGACTAAAAAAAACCATTTTCCTCACATTTCTGTGATGGAAAGTTCTGGAATATGTGGGGCGTCACAAACCTTCTCCACTCAGCATTCCTCCAAGTCTTCTGATAAAAATGGTACATCACTTGGGTGGGTAGGCCTAGTGCCTGTGACAGGAAACTACGCAAAAATGCAACATGGACACATCACATTTGTCTACTCAAAACTGACCCTTTTTTTGCGAGCCTTATAGCTGTGGCTATTGGCACCTAGGGAAACCTAGCAAACTTGCACATTTTTGAAAAACAGACACCTGGGGAAATCCAGGGTGGTGTGACTTGCATGGCTCTCACCAGGTTTCTTTACCCAGAATCTCTTGCAAACCACAAACGTGGACTAAAAAACACATTTTCCTCACATTTCTGTGATGGAAAGTTCTGGAATCTGCTGGGAGCTGCAAACTTCCTTCCACCGAGCATTTCCCTAAATTCTCCTGATAGAAGTGGTTCTTCACTTGTATAGGTAGGCGTGGTGCCCGCAACACGAAATGCCCCAAAACGCAACTTGGAGACATCACTTTTTTCCGCTCAAAAGTGACCCTTTTTTGCAAAGTTGTTTAGCTGTGGATTTTGAGCTTTAGGTCAGCCGGCACCTAGGGAAATGGAGCAAACCTGTAGAGTTTTGAAAACTAGACACGTAGGGGAATCTAGGGTGGGTGCCTTGTGTGGCTCTCACCAGGTTTTTTTTTTTTTACCTAAAATCCCTTGCATATCTCAAACTTTGACTAAGAAAACAAATATTTTCCTCATATTTCTGTGGTGGAATCTTCTGGAACCTGCAGGAAGACACACACTTCCTTCCACCCAGCATTCCCCCAATTCTTCGGGGAAAAAATGGTACCTCACTTGTGTGGGTAGGCCTAGTGCCCACAACACGAAATGGCCCAAAACGCAACATGGAGACATCACAGTTTTCCACTCAAATGTGACCCTTTGTTTGCAAGGTGGTTAGCTGTGGATTTTGAGCCCTAGCTCAGCCAGCATCTAAGGAAACCTTGCAAACTTGCACATTTTTGAAAAACAGACACCTGGGGGAATCCAGGCTGGGGAGACTTGCATGGCTCTCACCAGGTTTTTTTTACCCAGAATCCTTTGCAAACCTCAAACCTTGACTAAAGAAACTAATTTTCCTCACATTTCTGTGATGGAAAGTTCTGGAATCTGTGGGGAGTCACAAACCTTCTTCCACTTAGCATTCCTCCAAGTCCTCCGATAAAAATGGTACCTCACTTGTGTGGGTAGGCCTAGTGACCACACCATGAAATGACTTAAAACACAACATAAAGACATCATATTTTTCCACTCAAAACTGACCCTTTTTATGCAAAGTGGGTACCTGTGGATTTTGGTCCCTAGCTCTGCCGGCACCTAGGGAAAACTAGCAAGCCTGCACCTTTTTGAAAACCAGACACCTGGGGTAATCCAGGGTGGGGTGACTAATCCCTTGCAAACCTCAAACTTTGACAAAGAAAAAACATTTTTCTCATATTTATGTGATGGAAAGTTCTGGAATCTGCAGCAAGTCACAAGCCTTCTTCCAATCAGCATTCCCCAAGTCTTCCGATAAAAATTATACCACACTTGTGTTGGTAGGTAGACCTAGTGCCTGTGACAGGACACAACTCAAAATGCAACATGGACACCACATTTTTCTACTCAAAACTGACTCTTTTTGTGCAAGGCCAGTAGCTGTGGATTTTGTGCCCCAGCTCAGCCGGCACCTAGGGAAACCTAGCAATCTTGCACATTTTTTAAAAACAGACACCTGGGGGAATCCAGGGTGGTGTAACTTGCATGGCTCTCACCAGGTATTTTTATCCAGAATCACTTGCAACCTTCAAACTTTGACTAAATAACACTTTTTCCTCATATCTCTGTGATAGAAAGTTCTGGAATCTGCTGGGAGCCACAAACTTTCTTCTACCCTGTATTCCCCTTATGAAGATGGTTCTTCACTTTTGTGGGTAGGCCTAGTGCCTGCGATAGGAAACGGTCCAAAACGCAACATAGAGATATCACAGTTTCCGCTCAAAACTGATCCTTTTCTTCCAATGTAGGGTGCTGTGGATTTCTAGCTCAAGCGGAACCTAGGAAAATCCAGCAAACTTGCACATTTCTTAAAACAAGACAACTAGGGGAGTCCAAAGTGCTGTACCTTGCGTGGATCCCATGAGGTTTTCTTACCCATAATGCTGTGCAAACCTTAAACTTTGGCTGAGATCATGCATTTTGCTTACATTTCTATGATGGAAACTTCTGGAAGCCACAGGAATTCTCAAAATGCCTACTACCTCGCATTAGCCCACTTGTGCCAGTAAAAATGCTTTGCCACTTGTGTGGCTGGACCTAGTGCCAGTGAAAGGAACAGATCAAAGCAAGGTCAATGGCAGCCCTTACGTCAGGACAAACCAGTCTCTCTGCCCCCCCCCACCCCCACACGGGTAGAGAGGGGGTTCGGCTGGTGTGGGGGGATAGAAAGCCCTCTAGACACCAGGGATTTCAAAATGACACCAAAACAAACAAACGGATGGGGCGAACTATGCGGGTATTGAGCCATACCCCTGCCCTAGAAGGGGCTATAGTGTCTTTCTGCCCTCTTGGGGGCAAACTGTAGGTCTGTCCCAAATGGGGACGTTGGCCCAGATCTACCTCCCTGGGTGGCCAGTATAAGGCCCACTAGACATTAGGGATTTTGCATTTGGGGGAAAAGAAAGGGGTGCAGGCTTTACACTTTGGCATTGACCATAGTTCCACCCCAGAAGGGACAATTTATTCTTTCTGCCTCCCCCAATGGCAGAGAGAGAATTTGCCCCCAACATGCTCCTAGAGGGACAGAAAGCCCACTAAACTACAGGGATTTCAAAATGGCACCAAAACAAACAAAAGGTTGGGGTTGCCTATCCTGGCATTGACATTGGCTTGGCAGTTCGGGCTGGACTGTTCCCACAAGGAACAGGGTCAAGACTGATTTGTATATGGCTGGGTCCAAACTGGGGTGGTGTAGTGAGCAAAAGAATGATGGATTTAACCCAAATCCTTGTGACTGGGGGTGAATGTTTGCATTGTCCAGCATTCCGCCCATCAATTGTTTCTTTTGCATATGTCGCCCTAAGTGGGAAGGGTATGCCCAGACGTGGATCCCGTGCTCACTACACCACTGGATTCATGCTAGCCTGGCTGATGAAGGGTGATGCCCTGAAACCGGTCCCAGGATGCTTGTTTCTGGTCCAGGGAGGACCTGGCTTGGCAGTTCGGGCAGGACTATTCCCACAAGGAACAGGGTCAAGACTGATTTGCATATGGCTGGGTCCAAACTGGGATGGTGTGGTGGGCAAAAGAATGATGGATTTAACCCAGATCCTTGTGACTGGGGGTGAATGTTTGCATTGTCCAGCATTCCGTCCATCAATTGTTTCTTTTGCATATGTCGCCCTAAGTGGGAAGGGTATGCCCAGATGTGGGTCCCGTCCCGTGCTCACTACACCACTGGATTCAAGCTAGCCTGGCTGATGAAGGGTGATGCCCTGAAACCGGTCCCAGGATGCTTATTTCCAGTCCAGGGAGACCTGGCTTGGCAGTTCGGGTTGGACTGTTCCCACAAGGAACAGGGTCAAGACTGATTTGCATAGTGCTGGGTCCAAACAGGAGTGGTGTGGTGAGCAAAAGAATGTTGGATTTAACCCAGATCCTTGTGACTGGGGGTGAATGTTTGCATTGTCCAGCATTTCGTCCATCAATTGTTTCTTGTGCATATGTCGCCCTAAGTGGGAAGGGTATGCCCAGACGTGGATCCCGTGCTCACTACACCACTGGATTCAAGCTAGCCTGGCTGATGTTATGTTATGTTAAGCAGTTTTGTAGAGCGCTCAGCTGCCCCGGCAAAGGGGCGTCCCGGCGCTAAAAGCAATAGTAGCAACTGGCTGCAAGAGTCCGGCCTAGCAAAAGAAAGAGAGCCAAGAGATGTGAAAAAATGACAGACGGGGGGGACAGGTAACCTAGTGAGGGAATAGGTGGGTTTTCAGTGCTTTTCGAAAAGCAAAATAGTTATCCATGCACCGGATATGACTTGGAAGACCATTCCACAGCTTAGCTGCCAATACGCGGAAAGAGCGCCCACCGGCGCGGGCCCTCCTCACACGTGGGATCGATGCCAGCTGTTGATCTGCGGAGCGTAACTGACGCGTGGGAATATAGGCAGAGAGTAGGCCAGATAATATCCCAGGGATAGTATATTTCAAGTTCTTAAACGCGAAGCAGAGAGACTTGAACTCCAACCGCCTCTCCACTGGCAGCCAGTGTAGCCGACGAATAGTACTGGAGGTGGAGCAGCATCTGGGCATGGCAAGAAGAGTTCTAGCGGCGACATTTTGGACCCTTTGCAATCTTGCAATCTCGGCCCTGTTGACCCCCAGTTAGAGCACGCTGGCATAGTCCAATCTTGACAGCACAGATGCCTGCACAATCGTCTGCCGGATAGAGGGGTCAAAGAAGCCCAAAATGGGCCTGAGGCTGCGCAGAATACCAAAACAGGTCGCCGCTACCCTCTTAGTTTGATCTAGGAAACTAAGCGCCGAGTCTACCCAGATGCCAAGATTTCTCACCACCTGTTTGGGAGTGGGAGCCGGTCCCAGGGTGGAGGGCCACCAATGTTCGCTCCATAGCTCAGGATCTTTTCCTACCAGCAGGACCTCAGTCTTGCTGGCGTTGAGCTGGAGACAGTTGGCGGTCATCCACCCTGCAACATCCGCCAACCCTCTTCGAAACTTAGCAGCATCATTTAGACAGTCATTGGAAAGGGCGACGACTAATTGAGTGTCGTCAGCATATGACACTATAGTCAACCCGCTCCTCTTAGCTATTGCAGCTAAGGGCTGGACGTACAGGTTAAAAAGCGTAGGACTTAGAGCAGAGCCCTGCGGGACGCCCTGTTTGACGGAATGCACCTTAGAAGAAAAAGGGGGGGCCGACACCTGAAAGGACCTGTCCGAAAGGAAGGAGGTGAGCCACGCCAAGGCGGGGCCCACAATACCAGCATCCTTCAGTCTCTGGATTAGGATCTGGTGGGAGACCGTATCAAATGCGGCACTGAGGTCCAATAGGATCAGTGCCGAAGTACTCCCTCATCCAGAGCTGCTCTCAAGTGTTCGGTCACAGCTAGCAATGCGGTCTCTGTACTAAGACCCGGGCGAAAGCCACACTGAGAGGAGTCCAATATGCAATTCTCCTCCAGGTGGCCTTAGACATTGGTGTTAACATAAGCTTCAGATATTTTAGAAATCCAGGGAAGCAGGGAAATGGGACGATAGTTCTCGGGTTTTGTCGGATCTAAAATGGGCTTCTTTAATAGCGGCCTTACCGCGGCTTGCTTCCATGTCCTCGGCACTGTGGCCGTGGCCAGGGATAGGTTAATGACCTGGCCCAGAGGTGTAAGAAGCACAGGTAAAAGTCTTATTAGGTGTTCCGGCTTCATAGGGTCAGCTGGAGAACCCGATTTAATCTTCCTGCAGAGTATGCTAAGCGCTTTTCCAGTGATTGGTGGAAAAGTAGCCAATATATAGGCAGGGGGAGCAGGGTCTTCAGAGTCGGGGCCATTGGCTATCTGGGGGAAGGTTTTATAGATATTGTCCACCTTTGTTATAAAAAAGGTGGCAAGGTCCTCACATTGTTCATTAGACTTAACGGCAGATGCCACAGGCGCCCCCGCGTTTTTGAGATTTTTAATAATGGCGAAGATCTTCTTGGAGGGATTCTGGCTGTTTCTGATCTCCTCAGAAAAATAAGTGGCACGTGCCTTCTGAACAGCCCTATGATAATTCTTAATGGCTGACTGATAAAGACCTTTCCGGATAGAGTCAAAGTCTCTCCTCCACTCCCGTTCCAGTCGTTTGCACGATTTGCGGATAATGGCTAAGTTGTTATTATACCATGGATTGGCCTTGGTGCTTCGACATTTTGATTGTTTAACCGGGATCATATCATCCAAAGGATGTCTTATCCAATCATAGAGCGCTTCGCTGGCGATGTCTGGATCCTCTGGCCAACTAGGCACACTCGTAGAAAGGATAGTACTAAGTTGGTCAAAGTCTAATTTATGCCAAGGGCGACGGAGCGTGCATTTCTGATGTGACTTTCGTGAGGGCACTACCCCCGAAAGCGTCATAGAAATCAGGTAGTGATCAGTCCAGCATAGCGGAGTGGGAGTCGAGACAGAGAGACGCGGAAGGTTCGAAAAAACTGGATCGTAGGGCCCAGGACCAGTTGGAGCAGCTGACAGGCTGCTAGGTCCGCTGAGAAATTGGCCGCTTCTGAATCATGGGAATTATCAAAATGCAAATTTAGGTCCCCAATAACAGAGAAATTGGCATACCTCACAACCAGGACGCCCACTAGGTCAGCCAAGGCAGCCCTACCTTCCTTAGAGGGGCCTGGGGGACGATAAACCAGGATGCCAGACATGGTAAAATTGGAATTAAAAGTAATCCTGAAACGGCCGCACTCGCAACCCGCTACAGTTTCCTTAATCAGTGTGCAGGTGTAGCATGATTTAAACACAACTGCCACACCACCACCTCTTGTCTCTCGGTTAAGGGTTGCAATACTGTAGCCTGGGGGGAGTGCAAGACCAGGTTCAGCCACCGTGTCTACTGACAGCCATGTTTCCGTCAGAAAAAAAACATCTGGTGAATCGCCTTGTAGTAGGTCATATACATCTAAATAATGTTTAGCCAGTGACCGGCAGTTAAGACTGAATATTTTGATATCTTGACCCACTACCAAAGGGTGAATAGGGGAGGGAGAGATAATTGCCCCTGAGTTAAAACCGCAGTTCCTACAGCAAAATGGACCCACGGGAGGGTTAGAGGGGGGAGAACAGCCCGTGTTCCTTGTTGGTCTCATGGCCATGAGTTTATCCCGAGAATATAGACAAGTGTTTTCGTCTACACTGGCAGAGTGACTAGCGACTGGCGACGTCCAGGCACGGACGGGCGCAGACGGGCTTGCCTTTGGCACGCCCGCTGCGCGCGTCCGCTGCGCTCCCGCGCTGCGGCCGGCATAAAATAGCCGAGGTCCGCCTTAGCCCCGCCTCCCGCCCTCAGTGATTGGCCCCAGCGATAAGAATCAGGAAGTGAACTGGACCGGTAGCCGAAGACAGAAGGCCGGTGCCAGGAATAATAACTCAGTAGCAGGTAGGCTTAAAACAAGTTCAAATTCAGGATCACAACACAATTAGCAGCATAGTATTTTTAAAAACAACAGTGACTCGGGCAGCAGCGCTATCTAAATGCGCCCGCTCCCGCGCTGCGGCCGGCATAAAATAGCCGAGGTCCGCCTTAGCCCCGCCTCCCGCCCTCAGTGATTGGCCCCAGCGATAAGAATCAGGAAGTGAACTGGACCGGTAGCCGAAGACAGAAGGCCAGTGCCAGGAATAATAACTCAGTAGCAGGTAGGCTTAAAACAAGTTCAAATTCAGGATCACAACACAATTAGCAGCATAGTATTTTTAAAAACAACAGTGACTCGGGCAGCAGCGCTATCTAAATGCGCCCTGAAACCGGTCCCAGGATGCTTGTTTCCGGTCCAGGGAGGACCTGGCTTGGCAGTTCGGGCTGGACTGTTCCCACAAGGAACAGGGTCAAGACTGATTTGCATATGGCTGGGTCCAAACTGGGGTGGTGTGGTGAGCAAAAGAATGATGGATTTAGCCCAGATCCTTGTGACGGGGGGTGAATGTTTGCATTGTCCATCAAATGTCGCCCTAAGTGGGAAGGGTATGCCCAGACGTGGGTCCCGTGCTCACTACACCACTGGATTCAAGCTAGCCTGGCTGATGAAGGGTGATGCCCTGAAACCGGTCCCAGGATGCTTGTTTCCGGTCCAGGGAGAACCTGGCTTGGCAGTTCGGGCTGGACTGTTCCCACAGGGAACAGGGTCAAGACTGATTTGCATATGGCTGGGTCCAAACTGGGGTGGTGTGGTGAGCAAAAGAATTATGGATTTAACCCAGATCCTTGTGACTTGGGGTGAATGTTTGCATTGTTCAGCATTCTGTCCATCAATTGTTTTTTTGCATATGTCGCCCTAATTGGGAAGGGTATGCCCAGACATGGGTCCAATGCTCACTACACCACTGGATTCAAGCTAGCCTGGCTGATGAAGGGTGATGCACTGAAACCGGTCCCAGGATGCTTGTTTCCGGTACAGGGAGGACCTGGCTTGGCCGTTCGGGCTGGACTGTTCCCACAAGGAACAGGGTCAAGACTGATTTGAATATGGCTAGGTCTAAACTGGGGTGGTGTGGTGAGCAAAAGAATGATGGATTTAACCCAGATCCTTGTGAAGGGGGTGAATGTTTGTATTGTCCAGCATTCCGTCCATCAATTGTTTCTTTTGCATATGTCGCCCTAAGTGGGAAGGGTATGCCCAGACGTGGTTCCCGTGCTCACTACACCACTGGATTCAAGCTAGCCTGGCTGATGAAGGGTGTTGCCCTGAAACCGGTCCCAGGATGCTTGTTTCCAGTCCAGGGAGACCTGGCTTGGCAGTTCGGGCTGGACTGTTCCCACAAGGAACAGGGTCAAGACTGATTTGCATATGGCTGGGTCCAAACAGGAGTGGTGTGGTGAGCAAAAGAATGTTGGATTTAACCCAGATCCTTGTGACTGGGGGTGAATGTTTGCATTGTCCAGCATTCCGTCCATCAATTGTTTCTTTTGCATATGTCGCCCTAAGTGGGAAGGGTATGCCCAGACGTGGGTCCCGTGCTCACTACACCACTGGATTCAAGCTAGCCTGGCTGATGAAGGGTGATGCCCTGAAACCGATCCCAGGATGCTTGTTTCCGGTCCAGGGAGGACCTGGCTTGGCAGTTTGGGCTGGACTGTTCCCACAAGGAACAGGGTCAAGACTGATTTGCATATGGCTGGGTCCAAACTGGGGTGGTGTGGTGAGCAAAAGAATGATGGATTTAACCCAGATCCTTGTGACTGGGGGTGAATGTTTGTATTGTCCAGCATACCGTCCATCAAATGTCGCCCTAAGTGGGAAGGGTATGCCCAGACGTGGGTCCCGTGCTCACTACACCACTGGATTCAAGCTAGCCTGGCTGATGAAGGGTGATGCCCTGAAACCGGTCCCAGGATGCTTGTTTCCGGTCCAGGGAGGACCTGGCTTGGCAGTTCGGGCTGGACTGTTCCCACAAGGAACAGGGTGAAGACTGATTTGCATATGACTGGGTCCAAACTGGGGTGGTGTGGTGAGCAAAAAAATGATGGATTTAACCCAGATCCTTGTGACCGGGGATTAATGTTTGCATTGTCCAGCATTCCGTCCATCAATTGTTTCTTTTGCATATCCTGACATTGAGCCATACCCCCTCCCCAGAAGGAGCAATAGTGTCTGTCTGCCCATCTGGGGGCAGATAGGAGGTTTACCCCTATCGGGGAGATGCCCTTAAATCTGGCCCCAGGGGGCGGGGGGGTAGAAAGCCCTCGAGACACCAGGGATTTGGCATTTGGGGCAAAAGTAAAGGGTGCAGTCTTTACATTCTGGCCTTGGCCATACCCCCACCCCCAAAAGGGACAAACCAGTCTTTTTGACCCCCATAATGGCAAACAAAGGGGTTTTCCTCCAATTTACCCCTGGGGATGGAAAGTTCACTAGACACCAGGGATTTCACAATGGCACCAAAACAAACAAAAGGATGGGTGGCCTACCCTGGCATCGAGTCATACCCTTGCCCCAGAAGGGGCAAAAGTATCTTTCTGCACCCCTAGAGGCAAGTAAGAAGTTTGTCCCAATGGGGGAAGTTGCCCAAATCTGTCCCCAGGGAGGGGTAAAAGGCCCCTTAGACATTAGGAATTTGGATTTGTGGAAAAAGAAAGGGGTGCTGACGTCGTACTGTGGCATTGGCCATACACTCACCCAAAATGGGACAAACCAGCCTTTCTGCACCCCCAATTGGGCAGACAGGGGGTTTGGCCCCAAGTTGCTCACTAAACACCAGGGATTTCAAAATGGTGCCAAAACAAACAAAAGGATAGGCGGCCTATCCAGGCATTGAGCTGTACCCCTGCCCCAGAAGGGGCAATAGTGTATTTCAGCCCCCCCGTGGGCAGATAGGTGCTCTCTCCCAATTAAGGAGGTGCCCCAAGTCTGCCCCTGGGTGGTAGACCCCTGGGTGCCCACTAGACAACAGGGAGTTTGAATTATGGGCAGAAGATAGGGGTGCAGGCGTTACACTCCATACCCCATCCCAAACGGGACAAAGCAGTCATTCTGCACCCACTAGAGGCATAAAGAGGGTTCCCCACAATTTGCCCCAAAGGGGCTGAAAGCCAACTAGATACCAGGAATTTCAAAATAGCGCGAACTCAAAAAAAAGGTTGGTGCACCCTATCTTCGCATCGAGCCATACCCATGCCCCAGAAGGGGCAATAGTGTCTTTCTCCCCCATGGGGGTAGATAGGAGGTCTTTCTGCCCCCCCCCATGGGTAGAGAGGGGGTTCACCCAGGGTCGGGGGATAGAAAGCTCTCTAGACACCAGGGATTTCAAAATGATACCAAAACAAACAAAAGGATGGGGCGAACTATGCGGGTATTGAGCCATACCCCTCCCCAGAAGGGGCAATAGTGTCTTTCTCCCCCCATGGTGGCAGATAGGAGGTCTGTCCCAATTGGGGAGGCTGCCCCAAATTGACCTCAGGGGTGTAGAAAACCCACTAGACACTGGGAATTTTGCATTTTGGGCAAAAAAAAGAGAACACGGGCACCACACTCTGACATAGGGCCATACTCCCACCCCAAAAGGGACAAACCAATATTTTGGCCTCCCGGCGGGCAGATAGGAGGTTTGCCCCCAGTTTTCTTCGGGGGCAGAAAGCACACTTGATGTCAGGAATATTTATTCAATAAAATAATGGGGTGTCTGTGGTCCATCCTGACATCAAGCCTCAACTTCACGCCTAAAGCCTCAACAGTCTTTCTGCTCCCCTGTTGACTAAAACATCCCATCCCAATGGCAAGCGAGAGAACATTTAATTCTTCTGGATGTTTTTACATATGCGCCAGAAGAGTGGGGCTAAATCCCACTATCGTGCCACTTGCCCTACTGAATGGCTACACATTTTGAGCTTGGGTAGGTCGCCACCTGGGGAAACGTACCAGACCCAGACATTTCTGAAAACTAGATATCGAGTAGAGGTCGTGGTGATATGCCTTGCATGGATCCTGTGATATTTTCTTGCCCGATATTGAGTAGAGGTCGTGGTGATATGCCTTGCATGGATCCTGTGATATTTTCTTACCCACAATGCTCTGCATACCTTAAACTCTGCCTAAAATCGCACATTTTCCAGTTATTTCTGTGATGTCAACTTCAGAATACACAACGATCCACAAAATTCCTACTGCCCAGCATTCCCCCTCTTGTTCCAACAAAAGCACTACCCTTCTTGTATGGGTAGGCCTACTGTCTAAGACAGAAAAAGCCCCAAAATTTAATATGGAGACATCAACATTTTCTGTCAAAAACTGACCTAATTTGGCAATGAGAGTAGTTGTGTTAACTGGGCCCGGGCTCGGCTAGCACCTTGGGAAACCCACCAAACCCACACATTTCTGAAAACTAGACACGCAAGGGAGTCTAGGGTGGTGTGCACAGCTCTTCAACGTTTTCTTACCGACAATGTCCTGCAAGCTTCAAACGTTGCCTAAAATCATGATTTTTTCTTGCATTTCTCTGACGTAAATGTCGGAGATCTGCAGGGATCCAGAAAATTCCCACCACCCAGCATTCCCCATTTGTCCACTTGTAAAAACGTTACCCCATTGTGTGGCTGGGCCTAGTGCTCGTGAGAGGAACAGATCATACCAGGGTCATTGGGAGTTGGGGTTGAATTTTTATCAGGACAAGTGAACACTCGGTGGTAGGAATTTTTGGGATCCCTACAGATTCCGGACGTTTACGTCACAGAAATGCAAGGAAAACTTGTGATTTTAGGCGAAGCTTGAGGTTTGCAAGGGCATTGTTGGTAAGAAAACGTTGAAGAGTTATGCAAGGCACACCACACTGTACTCCCTCGAGTGTCTAGTTTTCAGAAGTGTCTGGGTTTGGTAGGTTTCCCTAGGTGGCTGCTGAGCCTGGACACTAATAACGCAGCTACCCCATTGCCAAATCAGGTCATTTTTGGACAGGAACTGTCGATGTCTCCCCATTGCATTTTGGGCCTTATCCTGTCGCTGGCACTAGGCACACATGATGCAAGTGAGGTAACTTTTTATTGGGAGATGTGGGGCAACAATGGGTGACAGGAAATTTGTGGTACCCTGCAGATTCTGGAACTTTCCCAAACAAAACTGTGAGGAAATTGTGTGTTTTTAGCCAAATGTGAGGTTTCCAAAGTTTTCTGGGTAAGAAAACCTGGTGAGAGCTACACAAGTCGCCCCACCCTAGACGTCCCTGGGTGTCTCATTTTCGGGAATGTGCGAGTTTGATAGATTTTGTTAGATTTGGGGGTCTCTAGTTGGCAGAGGTAGGTACCTTTGTCCAAATAGGGACCCTTGAGTCTAGTCAGGGAAAGTAGGTACACTCCTGAAATAACCCCTGCTCACCCTCTTGGTAGCTTGGCACGAGCAGACAGGCTTAGTTCAGAGGCAGTGTGTAAAGCATTTGTGAACACATACAGTAATCAAGTGACAACACTACAAATGGACACCACACAGGTTATATATTTATAAAAATAGGTATACTTTATATAGATTTATCACAAGACCATAAACGACAAAAATAATCCACAATACTGTCAAGAGTGCTTAGTTCTGATCAAAAAGGCTTAATTCAAGGTTCTGTGCGAGTCGGTAGACTCCTCCGGCTACGGCGATGTCGAGAACAAACAGAGTCTAACAAATCCAGCTGACCGCGTCGAGACGGGCCAACACAGCGTAGACAGACTCGGTCACAGTACCTTTACTTGAAGCGGCAGGCACGGGCGTGCGAGCCGGATGGCTGTTCGTCGCGGTCGCGATGCAAAAATGGAAGCGTTGCAGGACGCGTTGTCCCTCGATGCGGTGCAGGCAGCGGCTCGTTGGACGTCGTCGAGACGGAGTCGGTGAGACCAGGGCCGTGCGTTGCAGGGCGCAGACGGTGCTTCGATGCGGTGCTGGCAGGTTGCGGTGCGGCGACGGAGCCGGATTCAGGAGCTGGCGTCGATCAGTCCGGACAGCGGTGCGAGTCGGGCGGTGCGTCGCAAAGCGTGCGAGCGGTGCCCAACTCCGGTGCGGTCACAGGACTCGAACTCAGCAGCAGTGACCGTGTCGGTTGGACCAGTTCGATTCGGCGTAGCGAAGCGTTGCAGGACGCGTTGTTCCTCGATGCGGTTTAGGCAGCGGCTCGTTGACGGAGTCGGTGAGACCAGGGCCGTGCGTTGCAGGGCGAGACGGTGCTTCGATGCGGTGCTTACAGGACACCGAGTTCGTCGTGAGAGTCGGTCACAGCTCCCTACCTCTGTAGCCACTGAAACAGAGTTTCCAGCAGCAATTCACAAAGGGGGTGAAGTCCAATGGTCCTGGGACTTCGGTCAGGGGGCAAGCTCTCTTCCAAGCCCTTGGAGATCCTTCACAAGTTGATGAAAGTCACAGCAAAGCAAAAGTTCCTTTCTCCTTTCTTTGGCAGTCAGGCAAACCACTGCAGGCCAATCCCCCAAGCAGCACTTCAGCTTAGGGATAGTCTCTCCTCAGTTTCTTCTTGGTTCCGCTCCTCAGCAAAGGTTTCTTCTTGTTCCCAAAAGTGATCTAATTTTCCTGGGGTCTGGGTGCCCCTCTTATACCCTGATTCTCTTTGTTCTCTGGAGGCAGAGAGGCCTCTGCCTAGTCCAAAACCAGTTCTGGTCAGTCCTGGAGCACTTTGTTTTTCTGACTCCTTCTTTCCTTTCAGAATGTGGGGCAGAGTGCTCAGCCGCCCGGCAGGAGGTGGAGCCAGCATTGTGGAAGGCAGGCACAGCCCTATTCAGACCCAGGTGCAACTCCTCCCTCCCCTCTGGATGCAGATCTTTCTATTCAGCCCTGCGCTGACTCACCCTGTCTCCTGTAGCCACCCCCAGCCACTCAATCTCCAGACAAGGAATACACAACCTAGCAGAGGCAGGCTTGGATAGTTAGGCAAGAAAATACCCACTTTCTAAAAGTGGTATTTTCAAACACAGAATGTCAAAACCAACTTCACTAAAAGATGTATTTTATCATCCTGAGTTCAGGCATACTAAATTCGTTTTTCTACCATGTTCCCTGGGTCAGTTCTGACTATAAGGTGTAATAGTCAGTCTGCCCATTCTGGCCTATGGGGAGCAGGTAGCCTTGCAATAGTGAAAAACGAAAATGGCTGTAATTCACTATTAGGACATGCCACACACACCAGGGCATGTCCTACCTTATACTTACAATGCACCCTGCCCTAGGGCCTACTTTAGGGGTGACCAACATGCAGTAAAGGGAAGGTTTAGGGACTGGTAAGTGGGTGTACTCACCAAGTCGACATGGCAGCCCTAGGCTGCACACAGGCTCTGCGATGGCAGGCCTGAGACACATTTTACAAGCCGCTTCTGTGGGTGGCACAACCAGTGCTGCAAGCCCACCAGCGGCATTGGATTTACAAGCCCTGGGCACACTGAGTGCACTGTACTAGGGACTGACAAGTAAACCAATCATCCAATCATGGAGTCACTAATACATATATCAATTAACGATAGGGAGCACTTGCACTTTGGCACTGATTAGCAGCGGCAAAGTGCCCATGAGCATCTAGTCCAGCAAAAACATATCGGCAACAGTGGAGGCATTACGAAAAATGGAAGGGAGACCCACGCCAAGGATGCCAGGTCTAACACGTGTCCCCTCCAGCTGAAATGTGGGGAGAACTATCCTACCCCTAGGGAGTTCTCATCGCTAAGGCGGAAAATCTGGACAGTCCATCAGCATTGGCGTGTTCTGTACCAGGGCGGTGTTCCACCGTAAAGTCCATCCCCTGTAGGGAAATGGACCACCTCAACAGCTTTGGATTCTCACCCCTCATCTGCATCAACCATCTGAGGGGCCTGTGGTCTGTCTGAACCCGGAAGTGAGTCCCAAACAGGTATGGTCTCAGCTTCTTCAGTGCCCAGACCACAGCAAATGCCTCACGCTCAATAGCACTCCATCTCTGTTCCCGGGGAAGTAACCTCCTACTGAGGAAGGCTACAGGTTGGTCTAGGCCCTCCTCATTGATCTGTGATAGAACAGCCCCTACACCATGCTCTGAAGCGTCGGTCTGAACAATGAACTCATTGGAGAAGTTGGGTGCCTGGAGCACAGGCGCCGTGCACATGGCAGTCTTCAAGGTGTCAAAAGCTTTTTGACAGGCGTCAGTCCAAATCACTTTCCTGGGCTGCTTCTTGGAAGTCAGCTCGGTCAAGGGGGCAACAATGCTGCCATACCCCTTGACGAATCTCCTGTAATACCCGGTGAGTCCTAGGAAGGCTCTCACCTCTGTCTGGGTCTTGGGGGCTCCCAAGCCAGAATGGTATCAATTTTCGGTTGGAGGGGCGCCACCTGGCCGCTCCCAACCTGGTGTCCCAAGTACACCACAGAACCCTGCCCAATCTGGCACTTACTCACCTTGATTGTGAGGCCTGCCCTCCGCAGCACCATCAACACTTCCCAGAGGTGACGCAGATGTTCTTCCCAACTGGCACTGAACACTGCGATGTCATCCAGGTAGGCGGCACTGAAATCCTCCAGTCCAACCAACACCTGGTTGACCAACCTCTGAAAGGTGGCAGGGGCATTCTTCATCCCAAAGGGCATCACCCGGAACTGGTAGTGCCCATCTGGTGTGGAGAATGCTGACCTCTCTTTGCCCCATCAGTCAAGGCGATCTGCCAGTACCCAGATGTTAAGTCAAACGTGCTGAGGTACCGCGCAGCCCCTAACTGATCTATGAGCTCATCAGCTCTGGGGATGGGGTGGGCGTCAGTCCTGGTGACGGAATTGAGTCCCCTGTAGTCCACACAGAACCGGAGTTCTGGTGTGGCACCAGGCGCGGCAGCCTTTGGAACCAAGACCACTGGGCTGGCCCAAGGGCTGTTAGAGGACTCAATCACCCCTAGCGCAAACATCTTGGAGACCTCCTCCTTGATGCAGGCTCTGACCCTGTCAGTCACCCTGTAAGCCTTGTGCTTCACAGGAAGACTGTCCCCAGTGTCCACATCATGGACGCACCAATGAGTGACACTGGGAACCAGGGAGAACAGGTCAGGGAACTGTCCCAACAGCTGGCGACAGTCACCCTGCTGCTCAGGTGTCAGGGAGGTAGAGAGGTTTACTCCTCCACTGATCCATCTTGCTCTCGGGCTGACAGGAGGTCAGGAAGAGGCCTCGGTCTCCTCCTCCATTCCATCATCTGTAGCTAAGAGCATGCCCACTTGGGACCTCTCCAAGTGGGGCTTCAGGCGGTTCACATGCAGGACCCGCAAGGGGTTCCTGGGAGACTGCAAGTCCACCAAATAGGTAACTGGACTCTTGCGCTCCACCACCGTAAAGGGGCCGGTCCACCTGTCCTGGAGCGCACAAGGCTCCACAGGGGCCATGACCCACACTTTCTGACCAGGCTGAAGCTCTACCAGAGTGGCATTCTGGTCGTACCACCGCTTCATCTCCTTCTGGCTGGCTTCCAGATTTGCCTCAGCAAGTTCTCTGAAACGCCTAGTCTGGTTCCTGAAGGCCAGCATGTAACTGTATACATCCTGGGGAGGTTTCCGGGGAGATTGCTCCCAGCCTTCCTTGACCAAACTCAGAGGTCCTCGCACCGGGTGTCCATAGAGGAGCTCAAAGGGACTGAACCCTAGAGACTTCTGTGGCACCTCCCGGTATGCAAACAACAGGCATGGTAAGAGGACGTCCCATTTACGCCTCATGGGTTCTTCCAGGCCCATAATCATGCCCTTGAGGGTCCGGTTGAATCTCTCAACCAGCCCATTTCCTTGAGGGTGGTAAGGAGTGGTGAACTTGTAAGTTACACCGCACTCCTGCCATAGGGATTTCATGTACTTGGACACGAAGTTGGTACCTCTGTCAGACACCACCTCTTGAGGGAATCCCACACGTGAGAAAATTCCCATCAGTGCCCGTCCCACCACGGGGGCCGTCACTGTCCTCAGACGGATGGCTTCAGGGTACCGGGTGGCATGGTCCACCAAGACCAGGATAAACCTGTTGCCCATGGCTGTCTTGGGGTCCAGTGGACCCACAATGTCAATACCCACCCGTTCAAAGGGGGTGCTGACCACAGGGAATGGCTGGAGAGGAGCCTTGTGCTTCCTCCCACTCTTTCCACTTGCCTGGCAAGTCTGGCATGTCCTGCAGTGAGTGGCGGCACTCCTGCGCATCTGGGGCCAATAGAAATGGGTAACAAGCCTGTCAAAGGTCTTGTCCTGCCCCAGATGTCCCGCTAACGGTACATCATGAGCCAACCCCAGTAGGAAGGCTCTGAAGCGCTGGGGTACCACCAGCACACAGGCTGACCCAGGCTCAGCAACCTTAGGCTCTGAATACAGGAGACCATTCTCCCAGTAAATCCAATGTGATCCAGACTGATCACCTGCTGCCTGGTCTGTGGCCTGTTGCCTCAGACCCACGAGAGAGGGGCATGCGTTCTGTTCCTCGCAGAACTCTTCCCTGGAGGGTCCTCCTTCTTGCTGCCAATGGGTCAGCTCAGGTAGGTCCCCCAGTTCAGCTACCTGTTCCCCTGTAGGCTCCAGGGCATCCCCCTCAGGGTCTGCCTCCTCCTGGACCGTGGGAACTTCGGGGGCCGGTTTCCCGCGCCCCTTCCTCCTCTCTCTCCGGCAGGCACCTGGGCCTCCCTCTCAGGCTCCAGGTCCTCTTGAACACCTTTAGCTGCCATTGACCGGGTGGTCACACATGCCCAATCAGGCAAGCTCAACATTTCTAAATGCGCACTCCGCTCCACCTTAGCCCAAGGTGAGCTCTCCAAATCGTTCCCTAACAAACAGTCAACAGGCATGGCTGGCCTCACAGCTACTTGAAGAGTACCCGAGACCCCCCCCACTCAAAGGGAACCTGAGCCACTTGGCAGTGACTCTCTGTGTTGTCAGCGGCAACAACCGGATAGAATGCCTCAGGGATAACCTGCTCTTTAGACACCAGGTGACACTTGACAGCTGTCACACTGGCTCCTGTGTCTCTCAGAGCCTCCTCCCTATGGCCATTGATGGTCACCCACTGCCTGTATTTCTTAGTGTTCTCAGGCAGCGGGGTCCTAGGGACCATCTCAGAGTCTCCTAATGAGACAAGGGAAAACACTGTGGGATCCCCCACCTTGGGCACCCAACTCCTCCCCCAGGGCTACACTAGCCAACTGCCGGGGACTGCACTAGTGGGTGCTGGTTTTCCATGCAAAGGGCAACGAGGATCGTTTGCCTTGTGGCCAGGGGCGCCACACTTGTAACACACCAGTGGTCCCTGGTGAACAGGGGGCCTGTCAGGGCCACTGGCTTCTTCTCAGGGGGAGGCTGGGAACCTTTCCCTTGGTTCCCTTGGGGTTTACTTTGGGGCCCTTTATGGAACTCCCTCTGTTTACCCTTGTCACCCCCACTCTTCTGCTGGGGACCCTGCCCACCCTTGGCGGAGTCTCCCACGTGACCCTTGTGGACCCGGGTACTCACCCAGCGGTCCGCCTCCTCAGCAAGCTGCCTAGGGTTAGTCAGCTTACTATCAATCAGGTGCTGGCGTAGCTCAGGAAAACAATTACCGGACAAGTGCTCCCAGGCAATCAAATCAAAGAGCGCCTGAAAATCAGTCGCTTTGCTACCCTTTACCCAACCATCCAAGGCTCTGCAAAAGAAGGTCACATATTCAACCCAGGTACTGCTTTCAATCTTACTACAGTTCCTGAACCTTTGCCTATAAAGCTCAGGGGTCAAACCATACCTAGTCATTAAGGCATCCTTCATGTGGCTGTACGAATTATAGACTTCAGAGGGCAAATCCTACAAAGTATCCCGCCCTTCACTAAGGAACCGTCCCCACAACCCCGCTCCCCAATCCTTCTCAGGGACCCGGTGGGAAGACATGGCTACCTCATAGGCTTTGAACCACTGCCCTATGTCATCATTTTTAAAAAACTCCTTCACCACATCTTTGGGAATATACACCCTAGCTTCAACAGGCACAGGCGGTACACTGCCACCAGAGGGAGTAATCTCTAAGCTCTTGGCCTTCAATTCCAACTCCCTCAAAACTTTCTCATGTTCAAACTGCATTTTCTTTTCCTCTAGGGCCAATTTCCTAGTTTGCATTTGGAATTCTAACTGCCCATTCAGCTTGAGCTTGGTCAGCTCCATTTCGTGCATCCTACTCTCTTTCCTGTCCTCCAACTCCTCTGGAGACAGTCCTCTGGCAGAAACACTGCTACCTACTGGGGAAGGTGGTCTTTTATCCCCTAGACCCAATAGCCCCTCCAGCTGCCCTTCTGCATTCTCAGCCCCTTCCACAGGGGCACTCCTTGATTTGACCCAGGCCCTCAGCGCCTTTTGGAGGTCCTCCTTCCTGGAGAGTCCGGTCATGGACACTTTAAACTTTTTGCAGAATTGCCTGAGCTGTTTGAGGGTGTAGCATTCTAGCCTCTCTTCTTCCCAATCACACTCAACAGAGGCTACTGATGCTGGTTTCTCCATAGTGACTGAACTTGGCATTTGCAAAAATAGGAAATCCCAGAAAAAATGCTATAAAAGTATGTGGTTGCGTTTTGGTCTGCACTCACTAAGTAGTGTTCACCAATCACTGTACATGAGTCACAAATGCAAGTCCAGAATCCTCACCGCTGACACCAATGTTAGATTTGGGGGTCTCTAGTTGGCAGAGGTAGGTACCTTTGTCCAAATAGGGACCCTTGAGTCTAGTCAGGGAAAGTAGGTACACTCCGAAATAACCCCTGCTCACCCTCTTGATAGCTTGGCACGAGCAGACAGGCTTAGTTCTAGAGGCAGTGTGTAAAGCATTTGTGAACACATACAGTAATCAAGTGACAACACTACAAATGGACACCACACAGGTTATATATTTATAAAAATAGGTATACTTTATATAGATTTATCACAAGACCATAAACGACAAAAATAATCCACAATACTGTCAAGAGTGCTTAGTTCTGATCAAAAAGGCTTAATTCAAGGTTCTGTGCGAGTCGGTAGACTCCTCCGGCTACGGCGATGTCGAGAACAAACAGAGTCTAACAAATCCAGCTGACCGCGTTGAGACGGGCCAACACAGCGTAGACAGACTCGGTCACAGTACCTTTTACTTGAAGCGGCAGGCACGGGCGTGCGAGCCGGATGGCTGTTCGTCGCGGTCGCGATGCAAAATGGAAGCGTTGCAGGACGCGTTGTCCCTCGATACGGTGCAGGCAGCGGCTCGTTGACGTCGTCGAGACGGAGTCGGTGAGACCAGGGCCGTGCGTTGCAGGGCGAGACGGTGCTTCGATGCGGTGCTGGCAGGTTGCGGTGCGGCGACGGAGCCAGATTCAGGAGCTGGCGTCGATCAGTCCGGACAGCGGTGCGAGTCGGGCGGTGCGTCGCAAAGCGTGCGAGCGGTGCCCAACTCCGGTGCGGTCACAGGACTCGAACTCAGCAGCAGTGACCGTGTCGGTTGGACCAGTTCGATTCGGCGTAGCGAAGCGTTGCAGGACGCGTTGTCCCTCGATGCGGTGCAGGCAGCGGCTCATTGACGGAGTCGGTGAGACCAGGGCCGTGCGTTGCAGGGCGAGACGGTGCTTCGATGCGGTGCTTACAGGACACCGAGTCGGTCGTGAGAGTCGGTCACAGCTCCCTACCTCTGTAGCCACTGAAACAGAGTTTCCAGCAGCAATTCACAAAGGGGTGAAGTCCAATGGTCCTGGGTCTTCGGTCAGGGGGCAAGCTCTCTTCCAAGCCCTTGGAGATCCTTCACAAGTTGATGAAAGTCACAGCAAAGCAAAAGTTCCTTTCTCCTTTCTTTGGCAGTCAGGCAAACCACTGCAGGCCAATCCCCCAAGCAGCACTTCAGCTTAGGGATAGTCTCTCCTCAGTTTCTTCTTGGTTCCGCTCCTCAGCAAAGGTTTCTTCTTGTTCCCAAAAGTGATCTAATTTTCCTGGGGTCTGGGTGCCCCTCTTATACCCCTGATTCTCTTTGTTCTCTGGAGGCAGAGAGGCCTCTGCCTAGTCCAAAACCAGTTCTGGTCAGTCCTGGAGCACTTTGTTTTTCTGACTCCTTCTTTCCTTTCAGAATGTGGGGCAGAGTGCTCAGCCGCCCGGCAGGAGGTGGAGCCAGCATTGTGGAAGGCAGGCACAGCCCTATTCAGACCCAGGTGCAACTCCTCCCTCCCCTCTGGATGCAGATCTTTCTATTCAGCCCTGCGCTGACTCACCCTGTCTCCTGTAGCCACCCCCATCCCCTGTCACTCAATCTCCAGACAAGGAATACACAACCTAGCAGAGGCAGGCTTGGATAGTTAGGCAAGAAAATACCCACTTTCTAAAAGTGGTATTTTCAAACACAGAATTTCAAAACCAACTTCACTAAAAGATGTATTTTATCATCCTGAGTTCAGGCATACTAAATTCGTTTTTCTACCATGTTCCCTGGGTCCGTTCTGACTATAAGGTGTAATAGTCAGTCTGCCCATTCTGGCCTATGGGGAGCAGCTAGCCTTGCAATAGTGAAAAACGAAAATGGCTGTAATTCACTATTAGGACATGCCACACACACCAGGGCATGTCCTACCTTATACTCACAATGCACCCTGCCCTAGGGCCTACTTTAGGGGTGACCAACATGCAGTAAAGGGAAGGTTTAGGGACTGGTAAGTGGGTGTACTCACCAAGTCGACATGGCAGCCCTAGGCTGCACACAGGCTCTGCGATGGCAGGCCTGAGACACATTTTACAAGCCGCTTCTGTGGGTGGCACAACCAGTGCTGCAAGCCCACCAGCGGCATTGGATTTACAAGCCCTGGGCACACTGAGTGCACTGTACTAGGGACTGACAAGTAAACCAATCATCCGATAGGGAGCACTTGCACTTTGGCACTGATTAGCAGCGGCAAAGTGCCCATGAGCATCTAGTCCAGCAAAAACATATCGGCAACAGTGGAGGCATTACGAAAAAATGGAAGGGAGACCCACGCCAAGGATGCCAGGTCTAACAGATTTCCATAGACGCCAGCTGAGCTTGGGCCCAAAATTCATAGCTCCCCAATTTTCAAAGAAAGGGTCCATTTTGAGCGGACAAAATTGATCTGTCCATGTTGCACTTTGGGCCATTTACTGTCACAGGCGCTAGGAGCACCTACACAAGTGAGGCACCACTTTTATGGGGAGACATGGGGAACGTTAGGTGGTAGGAAATTTGTGGCTCCCCACTGATTCCAGAACTTTCCCTCACAGAACTGTGAGGAAAATGTTTATTTTTAGCCAAAGTATGAGGCTTGCAAGGGCTTTTGCATAAGACAACTTGGTGAGAACCACACAGTTCGCCCCACCCTAGACATCCCTGGGTGTCTAGACTTCAGAAATGTAATTGTAATTGCATTTATATAGCGCTTACTACCCCTGACGAGGCGTCGAAGTACTTTCGGAGAGTAGCACTCTACTCTAGAACCCAAAAAGGATTCGTGATTATTTAGTATAGGAAATTATGAAGTTAATTGGAGCGGTGGACATGTGAGTCTGTTTGTTGAATTGAAAAGGATAGTGGAGGGATGGGTCTAGAAAGTGTTTATTTGGAGATCATAGCAGTTGGAGGAGGTTGAGAGGAGAAGTGAGAGAGTGAGGGTGAAGAATCTCTAGAAGTGGATTAGGGAGAAAGATGAGGTATCGGATGAGTCTAGGAGGGATACATGAGGTAAGGGTTTAGAAAGGCTTATTTGGGAGATCTGAATAGTAAGAGAGGTTTGAGACGATGCAAGGAGCAGGAGAGGAGGAAAGAGTCTAGGAAGGGTCATTTTGTGGATCATATTAGTAGAACAGGGTTTGGGATAAATCAGAGAGTGGAGATAGAGGATATATTGAGAGAGGTATAGGGTGAGATATAGGGTAATACATGGGTGATGCTGAATTGGGGTAAAGTAATAAATATAAAGATACATACGTACATGGAAGGTATATATGTACAAGGAAAGTAATATATCTAGATTAAAGTTGTATTTGATAAACTCTGACTTTCAAGTGTTGTTTAATTTTGAGCTAATTTATTGGTTCTATAATTTCTTTATTTTTTTTTCCTTTTAATATTTCAGTAGTGAAGCAATTGTAGATAGTTAGTTTTGATAAGAATTTACTTATTTATGCAGTGACCTACATACAAGTTAAAATTGAATAATATAACCAAGGCTAATATGTACATTTGTTAAGCAGGCCGAACAAATATCTATATATTTATAAACATAATTATTATACACATTTATACAAAGGAATACACATATCTAGATACATATGTATCATCCAAACAAATGCTTATGTACACAGGGATATGCTGCACATTTATGTTTGAGTATGGTGGTTATGTGGGAAAGAGCCAACTTTTGAGTAGTCTTCTGAAGATAAGATAGTTATCCGTAGATCTTATGTTTGGGGATAAAGGGTTGCATAGTTTGGCTGCTTGAACAGAGAAGGATGTGCCACCTATGTTTTTTTTCTTGTATGGTGGGATTTTGAGGTGAGGTGCCAATCTAGAGCGGAGGTTCCTTTGCTGAATGTATTTGGTGATTTTATTCCTGATGAAGAGCGGCCCTGTTCCATGTATCGCTTTATGGGTGATATAAAGCAGCTTGAGTGTGGATTTTCTGGCAACTGATAACCAATGCAGGGCTTTTAATGCAGGAGGGATGTGGGCTGGTGGCTTTACATGTAGGAGTAGTCTGGCACCAGAGTTCTGAATCTGTTGTAGTCTTTTGATAGTTGTTAAAGAGGATCCGTGATAGAGGCTATTGGCGTAATCAAGTTTAGACAGCACAAGAGAGACATTAGCCTGGACCTTGTGTGGTAATCCCAGGTGGGGGAAGATGTGGCACAGAGTTTTTATAGTACTGAAGCTTGATCTTGCTAGTTTGTCCACTTGGACATTCATTGATAGCTTGGAGTCCATGGTAATTCCGAGGTTTCTTTCTTCTTTAGATACTTTAGGTGGTGTTCCCAGATCATCAGGCTAGGCGGCGAGTGGGCCATAATTTTTCCAATCGCTACATGTGAGTATTTCCGTTTTGGAAGCATTCAATTTGAGATGGCTTCATGTCATCCACTGATCAATGGCTCTGAGGCAACTGAACATTTGTGAGTTTCCAATGTCTTTGGGGCTTTCCAGTTTAAGGGGAATTTATGTGTCATCTGCATAGTTAAAGCATGTGAGGTGAAACTGATTGTTCAGTGCCGGTAATTACTTCATGTAGATATTGAAAATCATGGGTGAGATGATAGAGCCATTAGGGACCCCTGCTTTTGTGAAGTATGGTTTGGATGAGAAAAGGGGGTATGGATGACATTTGTTCTGTTTTGAAGATAGGATATGATCCAGTCGAGAGCAGTCCCTTCTATGCTGGCTACTTAGAGTCTTTTAAAGTGTCATGGTCAACTGTGTCAAAGGCAGCTGAGAGGTCCAACAGAAATAATGCAGCAACCTCGTTCCAGTGAACTGTATTCTTTTTTTTTTTTTTTACTTTTTATTAAACAACGACACGACATTTCCCTTCACAGTTTTGCAGAAATGACTTACAGTATATAATGAACACCACGGTAGTCACCATTCAACAGTCAGTTCCTGTCATTACAAGAATACAATTTCTAAGGTGTTACGGGATCCTCCAAAGAGAGAACAACAGGGGGTTCACATATATTTCCACGATAGTTATTCCATTTGCTCCATTTGTCTATCCATTTTTGGGGGCACCCTCTAGAAACATACACAATCTTCTCACACAACATACACCAGTCTAAATCTGCCTTCCAGCCCTCGACCGTGGGCGCAGCCACGGCCCCCCACATCCGTGCCAGGTTCCTTTTTGCGACCATCAGCCCCAACGTTACCCAAATACGGTCTTTCCTACCCAAGTCTGTAGGCTCCCAGACATTCAAGAGACACCTCTTGATCTCCATCCCAACTGCAAACCCGAGGACCTCCCCAAGACAGGTATGCAGCCCCCTCCAATACCTTTGTATATGTTCACACTCCCACAGGATATGGATGAATGTGCCCTCCTGTCCACATTGTCTCCTGCACATGCCCTCATCCGCTCTGCCCATACTGACCAGCTGAGTCCCCGTAACGTAAATCCTATGCAGGATCTTCAGTTGGACCAGACGTAGCCTAGATGAAATTGCTACTTCCCTTGGGGAGGCCACGGCCTCCTGCCATTCTTCATCGTCGAGTTCCAGCCCATCAATCCCCCAGCGGTCACGAAGCACCTGGAGGGGGTCTAGAGTGTTATTTACCAGTTTCTTGTACGTCAGGGAGACCACCTTAGTTGGTAAGTACCCGTCTAGCAATCTGTCCTCTAACGGTGAAGCATCCGGGAGGGATGTTCCCCGTTTCAAGTTAGTTGTCAATGCATGCCTCACTTGTAAATACCGAAAGTATTCCGAGTTAGCTAGTTCGTATTTTTGCTGTAAAGTGGCGAAGGAGAGCACATCTCCCCTCTCCCATAGGTCCCCTATTTTAGTGATCCCGATTAGGTCCCATTTATCGAATCCTTTCGAATGCCTCAGGGTATCCAATTGTTCCGAGTCCCACAAAGGGGTCGCCTACGTAAGCTTATGAGCCCACCCCAGAGCCCTATTCACCGCATGCCACACCTGCACTGAATGCCTGGTTGGTCCGGTAAGGGGAACACTCCTAGGCCTGGAATATAGGGCCATGCTATAGTTACCCCCAGGCAATAACCACCAGTCCATACTATAGCCAGGGTCATCTCCCTTCGATAGGTGCATTGATTTATGGCAGCCAAGTGGGCCGTTCAATAGTACTTCCTAATATCGGGTAGCCCGATCCCCCGTCGTACCAACTCAGTACTAGCTTAGGAAGGGCAATACGTGGGCGGCCATCCCAGAGCAATTCCCTCTGGAGACTTTCCACCTCCTTGAAGTATTTCGAGGGGACCAGATCCGGGAAATTCTGGAGTGCATATAAGAACCTCGGAAGGGACATCGTTTTGAACAATGCCGCCCTCCCTAATAGTGAGAGCGGTAGGTTCTTCCAATTGGCCACGTCTTTTTTCAATCGCTGCAGCGGGGGGAATAGATTCCGGTCATATCTAACCTTGGGATCCACTGAAATAAAGATTCCCAAGTACTGAAAGCCATTTTTCTCTTCCTTCATGGGACAGCCTCTGGGCAAAGGAGGCACCACGCCACTTAGAACAAACATCAACGATTTGCTCCAGTTAATCGTATATCCGGAGTACCTACCAAAGGTCGTGAAAATATCCAGAACTCTGTGCAGCGATGACCTGGGGGATGCAAGATATAGAAGAATATCGTCCGCATACAAAGAGATGCGGTCCTCCCAAGCATTAGTCCATCTTAACCCCCGGATTATTGGATCTCTACGAATCCAGGCCGCCAATGGTTTTAATGTAAGGACAAAGAGGAGGGGAGACAGCGGACACTCCTGCCGCTTCCCCCTGCTCAGTTCAAAGACCTCTGACTTCTTGTTATTCACGACCACTTGCGCCAATGGCTGTGCATACAAAAGGCGCACCCACCCGATGAAATTGGGTCCAAAACCCAATGTAGTCAGGACAGCAAAGAGATATGGCCACTCTATTGTATCGAAGGCCATCGCTGCATCCAACGAAACCACAACTGCATCTTCGTGAATCGTGTCCCTGCGCCCCAGCACACCACGTAGTCTTCTCAAGTTCAAGGCGGTATTTCAATGGGGCAGGAACCCGGATTGGTCTGGGTGCACTAATTTGTCAATAACCTGGACCAAACGCCTGGCCAGGAGCTTGGCAAGTATTTTGAGTTCAGCGTTTAAGAAGAGCGAGATGGGACTGTAGTACGAACATGCAGTTCTGGGTTTACCGGGCTTGTGTATAGTGACCAGTGTGGCGATTCGTTGGTCCAGTGGGAGCAGCCCCGTTGCGCGACTTTCCTCACACATCCCGCGCCTGTAGGGGGCAAGTAGATCCGGTCGTAGCTTGTAAAGCTTGATTGGCAGGCCGTTGGGGCCCGACGCCTTACCGGGCTGGAGGCTTCTAATCGCCTGGGCAACCTCGTCATCGGTTCAGTCACTTTCTAACAAATCATTATCATCGCTCCCCAATAAGGGCAGCTGTATGTCTTTGATCAGGGCCTGCGAATCCTCTTCCGCAAAGGGGGAACCCGCGCGGTATATGGAACGATAGTAATCGACAAATGAAGTGGCAATCTCTAGGGGGTCTGATATAACTTCCCCGGAGGACTGTGCCAGCTCCGGAACCAGCCTATTCGCCAACTCTTTTTTATCTAGCCACGCCAGTAGTTTCCCAGCCTTGTCGCCCAGGTCGTAGATCCTACCCTCTCTATCTCTGTCCAAGGATTTGGCCATGTCAGTCGCTACAGACTTGTATTCAGCTTGTTTAAGCTTCAGGGCATGAAGCTTATCTCGTGTCAATGGCTCCCCACTAACCCCTTCCAGTCGGAGAATTTCGTCCTCCAGACGCATCAAATCCTTCGTCTTTTCCTTCCTCACCCCCGCTATCAGCGAGTGCGCCTGGCCCCGTATCACAGCTTTGAAGGCTTCCCAGAGAGTTTGGGATGAACTCACTGACTCCTTATTTTCAGGAAAGTAGGTTTCCATAGCTGCCACTACCTTGTCCCTCACCACTGGGTTCTTGAAATACCATGGATTGATGGGTGCCACCCGTCCAACTCTCTTCTCGCCGATAACCACCTCAGTCCACAGCGGGGAGTGGTCAGATATACCCCAGGCAAGGTTTCTAACTTCCCTGATGTTCCCGGCTTGGTGAGCTGGAGTGAGGATATAGTCTATCCGGGACTGGCTATTATGAGCCCCAGAGTGGAAGGTGTGCTGAATGTGCTCTGGGTGATACACCCTCCATGCATCTACAAAGCCCATTGCCTCGAGAAAGTCCGGAAGCCAACTCTGCGAGGGGCTGAGGGTCCGGGGGGGGGCAGCGGTCCAGGCAGCCTGATACCACTGAGTTAAAATCTCCTCCCATGACTAAATAACCTTCGGGAAATGACAACACTATTTTACCTAGGTCCCCGAAGGATTGACCCTGCAACCCCGGTGGGACGTATACTGATACCAGCGTAAGCGTCTTACCCTTCCACTGCCCGGAAACCACCACATATCTACCCATCACATCCATCCATGTGTGCTGTATTGATAGTGGGAGTGAGTTTTTAAGTAGAATGCCTACCCCTCGTGACCCCGTGGTAAAGCCAGAGTGGGCCACCAGCCGGTAGCCCCATCTGTTCAAGGCCTTACATGAGTTGCCGACCAAATGTGTCTCCTGGAGAAGTACTACCTCCGGGGCATAACGTTTGACATACTGCAATACAATACTACGCTTTACTCTGTCCACGAGCCCGTTCACATTCCAGCATAGGAGCTTAAAAGACTTTTCCCACTGTGACCCCATGAATAGATACAAATGACATATTGATTCTCTCTGTTGGTGATATGCAATGTCGCTCTTACAAACAAAACAAAAAACAACCCCTCTCCACCTCAACTCCCCCCACCCTGCTCCCCTGCACTCTGGGCCTAGAACTGCCCACATTACAACTATGCAGAGTGCCTGTCGCCCGAACTGGAACTAAAGGTAGAATACAATAGGGGGTAGCAGCTCCGCCACCCCGCCCGCCCTCTACAACTAACATTACTATACCCCGCCTGGGTGACCACTTCGACACTTAATGCCAATTAAACATCCAAAACAATGCGCAAGCAATCAAATCAGTGTCTATCACGAAAGTCCCATCATTGCAGCGGAGCGATACCACCTCCGACCGAGGCGTTAATACCTGCCACCAGTAACTATTCGCTGCAAAACGAGCCCCCGGGCAACCGGTCCGTCACCTAGTGGGCCTTATGTTCCTTCACGGATCTCCAGCCATCGAGCCAGTCTGCAGCCGCCTCAGGGGCCTCGAAAAACCAAACCTTGCCCTCCGCCTCAACTCGAAGCCGGGCCGGGAACTACATTGAATACTTTACGCCTTTGTCACGGAGTCTCCTCTTCACCTCCAAAAAGGATCATCGTTGTCGCTGTAGGTTCAAAGTAAAGTCAGGGAAAAAAGAGATCACCAAGTTCTCATATTTCAGGGGGGGACCTGCACGTGAGGTCTGTAGAATGATGTCTCTATCCCTGAAATTCAAAAGCCTCGCCAGTATCGGGCGCGGAGGTGCCCCGGGCTTCGGGCGTCCTCCAGGAACTCTGTGTGCCCTTTCGACTACAAAAAATGTAGACAGTTGGTTGGGCTGTAGATGGTTAAGGATGAGGTCTTCCACGAATAAATCCGCGGCCGGCCCCTCAGCCCGTTCCGGCACACCAATGATCATTACGTTGTTCCGTCTTGTACACCCTTCGTAGTCATCCAGTTTATCCTCGGCGAATTTACGAAAGGCCTGTAGGTCCTTTATGTCTTGCTGTAGTTGTGTCTCCCATGAGGCTGGCAGTGACTATTTCCATCTGTTTCACTTTCTCTCCAGTTTTGGTCAAGTCTGCGCGAATCAGCATCACTTCGGACATTATGGCATCCATCCTCTGTTCCAGGGAGGCACGCACACCGGAGATGGCCTCCATTATATCTTTCAATGTCGGGTCCGGCGGGTCCCCCTCCGATCCGGGTGGCTTTTTCCCCCCTGCGCCAGGCTCAGGATCGGTCTGTCTTGGCTGGACGAATTTGTCGAGTTTGGGTTGCTGAGCCATCTTTGCGCCCCTGGCGTTCGCCATTTTACGTTGGCCTTGTTGAGCCAGTCCTCGCTCGAGACTCTGGGCCTTCGCTTCCCGGCAGCGGTGTCTGCTGCCCCACCACGGCTACGCACACCACACCGATCCCTGTGGTGACTTCAGAATTCAATTTCGCAGGGTAAGGGGGGTGCACCGCACACACACCGTCACACAAGGTAGAACCCCACACACCTGATGTCCTGCGCACCGCAGCTGTGCCCTCTGCCACTGTAAGGAGGATGATAAAACTGTGTCATCAGGACCAGGTGGTCAATGCAGCCTGACTGTCTGTCCCCAGCTCTCCCCACGTATGCTTGAATGGGGGGGGCCCACCCGCAGTAAGTCTCTGGGCTTCGTCGAGCCCTTCCCAGGGCTGTATTTTAAATCTAAGATGGGCGCTCCGCTCCACCATCCGCAGAGCACGGGCAGCTATTACACATGCGAGCCCACAGTCATCTCAGATACTCTCCTACCTCCAGGTTCGGAGGTGGCTGGTGCACTGTGTGATCAGGTGGCGTCGGATCACTGGTCCCGGTCGGGACCCTCCCGATGACGCATCACGCGGCTGGCAATAGGGGTCGATTCCATCCCGGTCCGGATAGGCCCCCGCTCATGCAATCAGAGGCAACCTGAGCGCGACTCACTCCCTCCGAGCGGGGGACTCGAAAACCCGGGCCGATGCTTCCTGCGGCCCGGGCTCTGGCGTCACGTCTTCTGCGGCCTCGCGTAGTCCCGAGGCCGGACTCCCGCATGCCACGCCCACCTCTCCGGAATGCCAGCTCCCGGCTCTGGAGTCCACGCAGGCCCCAGCCCGGGACCACGACTTCTCCACTTGCCAAAGGTCGGACGGGCCCGCCAGTCCAAAGCGAGGCCCCAGCCAAGAGTCCGACAGCATTTTCCCCTGCGGGGCAACGGATGGATTGGGCGGATAGACGGAAGGCGGTCGGGTGAGCTGCGGAGCTAACTTAGGTGGCGGCCATCACGCTCCGCGGCAAAGCCACGCCCCCGTGAACTGTATTCTTAAGGTCATCCCAGCTGACAATGAGGGTATATTCTGTACCTCTTCCTGGACGGAATCCTGTTTGGAAGTCTGAAAGTATGGCATTATCTTCAATCAATTGCGACATCTGGGCGAATGCTACTCTTTCTATCAGTTTGCCCAGGAAAGGTCCATTTGTAATCGGTCTGTAGTTGTCGGGTTAAGCTGATCCAGGCTTTGTTATCTTTATTAATGGGCGTCTGTATGACTTTTTTAAGGTCTTTTGGAAATATTCCTGTAGTTAAGGAGTTATTGATGATTCTTCTTACTGGTGTTGCAGCAGAGCTAGGTAGAAGACTTTTATTTAAGGTTTGTGATGGACATGATTCAGAATGGATGCCGGCAAACCTGCTTGCTTTGACCAGATCCATAAATTAATTGTGTAATATTGCTTGGAAGGAATGCAGAGGCTGGGTTAGCCTATTCTTGGAGGGATTTTTTGGAAAAGGGTTGGTATTGGTGGTTTTCCTTTTTTTAAAAATAGGTGTCCAACGTGTCTTCTTTGCTTGTGTAATGATTTGCCAGTTTGTCTGTGAATTCTTGAGTACTAGGATGGGCTCCTTCTAGGCAATTTGGCTTAGGAAATTTGGTGAGAATTTTATAGACTTCTTTGTTTGCACATTTAGCATTTTGAATTCTGTCTGAATAGTATCTATTTTTTAGCTTTTTTGATTGCTGACTTGTATAATATGTTTAGTTTCTGTAGGTGAAGTTTGTCTTGATTTGATTTTGTTTTGAGCCAGGTGCGTTGCAGCTTTCTAAGTTGCTGTTTTATCTCTTTTAGCTCTGTATTTCTCCAAGGTGCCTGTTTTCTTTTGTCCTGTTTTGTTGTTCTTAGTGGTATTAGGATATCAAAAGCTTCCTGTAGCCACTCATACAGTTTTTGAAAGGAATTTATTTTACCTAGATCTGTATTGGATATTAGTTGTGTTTCTAAGTGTTCAAAATTGTGTTTGTTCCACGGTCGATAGGTGGATGCATTTAAGGTGGTTTTAGGTGTGTTGTTTTATGTTGGAAAGCAAGCAAATGGTGGTCTGACCCTGTGACTGGAGTATTCATTTGAAAGGTAACCAGTTCTGTAACTGCAAAAATGACATCTGGGATGCGTCCAGCGATGTGCGTGGGTTTGTGGACGATCTGATCTAGGTTCAGTTCATCTAGGCCAGTGATGATAGTTTTCGGGTTGGGGCATATTGGGTTTGTCAAACAAAATGTTTAGGTCCCCAAGAATGCATAGGTTGGAGTGTAGTGTTATCAGGTTTGAAACTGTGTCTTGAAGTGTGTCTGGGAATGTTGAATTGCTAGGTGGAGGTTTGTAAAGGAGTAGGAATTTACAGGAGGAGGATGGTGTAGGGCTGTATTTGGTGAAGAGGGCCTCACAACCTTATATGGAGACATTGTCAGCTTTATTGATATTTCATGTTTGCTTGATTACAACTGCAAGACCACCTCCTTTTTCCCTATACGATTTTGTGTAATCGTTCAATAGTGGTTATTGGGGGCGAACTGCATGTGTTGGAAAAATGGTGTTAAAGAAAGGATGTAGCAGTCAGATACTCAAACTTTATTCGGTCGTTCCAACCATAAAAGTGCAAGTGCTTCCAGTATAAAATGTGCAAAATTGGATACATTGCAATAATATATTGAGTGTGTTATGACCGTAAAAGTGCAGGTGCTTACAGTACGGAACTTCAGGTTTGAATACATGACAAAGATTCACTAAATGCAATTACAATAAATTATTGGTAAGAGATATAACAATCAAAATAAAAACAGTTAAGAAAGAGCAATTAAAAAAGATAAAATGTTTAGTAGCCAAGGGAAAGGCCCCAATAAAGTGCAATAGAAGTCCCGCTATAAAATCACAATAGAAAGGGTAATTCCCTATGCTACGTTACAAATGCCTACTGTTACTGCCTAATTCTCATTTGGGGGTTTGGGAAATAAGAAAGGAAAAAACATAAGGCACACCAAATCACGTCTTTAGTGTGTGCCTTCTAATTATCCACATTTTTCCAAGGAACTTAGCTACTGCACAAGCAACTAGTGGTCTTGAATCAGATTTTAGAATGTGCAGCGCTTCTTGGTGACAACATGTTACAAGCAACCTGCAAACGGGGGCCAGCCATTTGCACCTCGGGGAATTGTACATCGGGCAAACAAAGAAGATATGTGCAATGGACTCAACAGAGCTGGGGCAACCGGGGCAATGCAACTGCACAGATGGAGGCCGTCACCACGCAGATATGAAGGAGTTCAGAGGAAGGGATCCAAATCTAAATTGGATGTAAAGCTTTCTGTCCTGTGGAATCGTAATGACCGCCATATATTGCTTGTGTGCGCTTTGGAATTTAAAATCCATGAATTCTATTGTAAGGCAGCCACCATGCAATTGTGTTACATTAGACTGAGCCACCCAATTCCAATATTGGGACTTAACCAGTCCCTTGCTTGGTAATAAACTGGGGTCTTTAGCATCCCATGAGCTCTCTAAGCTTATTGCTATGAGTAGGGATCTAACTTTTGTGAGCCACCCAATTTTGTTGAAACGATCAAGTTTGCAAACTTCATTAGCTGCAGCAGCATAATGGGAAAGCTATGGCGTTAGTTTCAGACATAACCAGAAGAGCAGGGGACGAAGTCGTGCTTTGTCCACAATAGATGATCTGCCATATCTGATCTTAAGGGAAGGAGCAGAGTGCTTTGGGGAAGAGAACAGAGGGATCAAAAATGTGTACTCGGTGGTAAGGAGGCCCTCCAAGTTTTCAAACCCCCAGAGTTCAGCCCCGTACAGAGCTGAACCCACTACTTTGTGGTCATAAATCTGTAGTGGCGCTGCTATTGGTCTAGACTGGGAGCGTCTATGCTCCTTCATCAGAGCCCCAGTGGTCTGCTTCTGTTGAAGAATCCGCTTCATTATGTGGTGCTTCCAGGCCATTTCCTCAGAGAGGGTCACACCCAAGTATTTGAATGTTCTTACTCTCTCGAGGGGAATCCTCCCAAGAGGTAGTTTTCCTTTAAAGGATTTGTGGGGGGTCATCAATAGAAGTTTTGTTTTCGATGTGTTGACCTCCAGGCCACTCAACCCACAGAAAGTATCGAAGCGATCTAACAACAGTTGAAGACCGCTGGGGGTCTTTGAGACCAACAACGTGTCGTCTGCAAATAGTACAGTTGTTACTTTGATGCTCCCCAAAAAGGGGGCATCAGCTGGGACTTCCGCTAGGTAGTTTACCACTCTATTGATAAAGAGCGAGAACAGGGTAGGAGTCAGCACACAGCCCTGTCTAACCCCTCTGTCGACTCTAATTGGGTCAGTCAGCTGCCCTTGTTCTCCCCAGCGGACCCTCTTGAAATTTTCCTCGTGAAGGCGAATGACCAACAGGAGGAGCAGTGACGGGAGGCCCAGCTCCTGCAGGACTTGCCATAATTTGTGCCTGGGGATGAGATCAAAGGCCGATTTCAGGTCGATAAATGCTATGTAGAGGCTACCCCTTTCTATAGTAACTGTTTTCCAGGCCAGTAGTGAGAATCGAAAAACCTGATCGATGGTGCTAACTTTCTTTCTAAACCCTGCTTGGAAAGGGGGTAGGATGTTGGTCTCCTCCATCCAATCTGTGATCTTCATGAGAAGTGCACGGGAGAAGACCTTTTGTGCACCATTGATCAGGCTAATGGGCCTATAGTTGGACGGTTGCGAACGATCGCCCTTTTTAAATACCGGGATGACCACGGCTTCCTTCCACGAGGGTGGTATTGCAGCCCCGGCAGCAATTCCATTAGCAAGTGCCCGGATATACTTCGACCAATTAGTTGTGTCATAAAGGAAAACGTCACCGGGGATGCCATTAGGCCCCGAAGCCTTATTCCTAACCACTGAGTTTATACTTTGTGAAATTTTCTCTAAAGTAAAAAGGTTGGGGGTCTGGGAGTTGATAGGGATGGTGATCAAGCCTTCACTGGCCAAGGCTCCTGTTCCAGTGTAAACTGCAGAAAAATTATCGTGCCAGGTAGAGGTGGCGATGTTATTGGTAGGAGGCCTTGGTCTGTCGTGTCACCCCTGGTCACCAAAAGCCAGAATTGTTGTGAATCCTTGTTTTGGCAAGCGTCCTTGATCTGCAGCCATCTGTTCTCCTCCCAGTCCTTTTTGGCTTTGGCCTGAGATTTCTTGTAGGATCTCCTCGATTCTTTTAGATCTGTCACATAGTTTGCTCTGATGGCTGTGGCCAATTGTAGTCTTGATTTTCTACATTCCTGGTTGAACCAGGAGGAGTGTGATCTGACTGGTTTTGATTTGCTCTGTGGCCTAAAGGGAATACTAAAAAGTAAAGCTAGCTGATTAAAAAAGTGTGTGTGGCATGGCGTAATCTTTGAGAGCCCGTTTTACTGCTCAAGTAGGCTAAGTAGCTCACTAGTGCACTCAAGCAATTTGCCCTTCATAGCTTCTAGTTTTGAAGTATCGGTGGCTACACGTGCCCACTTGAGTCGCCTGTTGTTGTTAGTCGGGCAAACCTCCTTGGTAGAAAATCTTATATGTGGGTGACCAAGATTTTTATCCCAGAGAGGTGACATGTCAAGCTCCAGGGGGTTGTGGTCACTGTCTATGGTCGACCCAACTACCATATCCAACACCCCATGCCACAGTCTGACATCTAATAAGATGTAGTCGAAGCGGCTCGTATTGGTGTTTCTATTGAAGGTGTTTGCCCCCATCTTATCGGACTTGGTCCGGCCATTGGCAGCCCTGAGCTCATACACGAGAGTTACTGCATGTAGCTGTAGCGCTGTACGGGTCAATTTTTTAATGGGTGGCAATTCTAAGGGGGGAACAAGCCACATCTCGTCCACCCTATCACTGTCAGTTATGTCTTGGGAGTCCAAGGGTTCGAAGGTGGTATTAAAATCCCCTGCCACTATTACCAGTGACTGTGGATCCCTCACCTCTAGACAATTTTCCAGTTCCAGAATAGTAGGAGAACTACAACCAGCCCTGGAACCCCGGGCATAAACATTAAAGAGATCAAGTCCCATGCCATTTCTACCCCTGATGTGAATGGCTAAAATATCGGGGCTTTTGGTCTTAAGTTCTCGGATATTACATTGGAGATTAATTTTTACCCAGATCAGCAGTCCCCCAGCAGGTCGTCCTGATCTACTGGCTACTGCTGGCAATAAGTGGCATATCCGGGGATGAAGACAGGGGTAATGGACCATGTTTCTTGCAAAAGACAGATGTCAAATTGCTCTATATACTGGGTCCAGTGGGTGAACGCCAGCTTGGGCCTCACTCTGGCAACATTCCATGATAGTATGCAGAATTTAGGAGGTGTTCTTCCTAGAGCTGGGTGGATTAGTTGGATCTCATTCGATACATGATCTGTTTCTTGGCCTACAGTAGAATCTAGCCGAGTTAGAGCCCCCCCTTTGGGGGTAATGCTGGTGAGCTGTTGAGGGTCAGGCGACCCCAAACTACAGGGCTTAGGAGTTAATGATATTAGGTCAACATGGTGCCTCAGTGTGATTCCTAAATGATCAGCCTTTCTTGTAGATGGGAGTAACGAGTAGACTGGACCGGCTTGGCTTATCAGTCAATCGTTGATAGCTAAGGGAGAATCAGAACCCAAAAGGATGCCTTGTCTAGTAGTTGCTGGCAACTGTGAGGTGCTGAAGGGATTGTATTTTAGTCTAATACCCGTTTAGGTAGGTGAGCATGATCTTGCCTCTAGGGCTATAAGGTTGTGGACTAAGTTCACATCCCTAAGATGTAACTCTATAGAATCAGTTGGAGAGTTATGATGTGATAGCCTCTTTGCCCTTCCATAATGACCGATCTACATCCCTTCACCTTGAGAATCCAATGTGTGGATTTGTTCATCCACGAGTCCTCGCGCTTCATGTGTGGAGAAATTTAGGGCACGTTTGTCATATAGATGGACCTTGCACAACTTTGGGCCTGATCGTTCCTGTAGCTTGATTGGCGATGTAGCAATCATTTTCATGCCATCTCACTACTGGCTGCAGGTTTTGGTTAGATGGTGCATAGACTTTGGCTAGAGGCATCAGTGTGATATTGCTTGGGTAGGGGCACTGGTTGTCAGTGGCAAGGTGCTGTTTAGTGGTCACATGGGTTGTTAAGTACTGCTCTAGCAGTTGCTGCAGGCTGGGGTAGAGACTAATGAATGGTGCGCAGACATGGGATAAGGAGAGCAGCAGCTGTAGGAATTGGAGGCACGGTAACTAGTTATCTGCAGGGAACCAGCGAATGGTACAGAGGCTACAGCAACAGGGGTACTCGGATGGATCTCATGCACAGGGATCAGTGAGGACAGGTTAGCTGCCTCTCTAATCAGCAATGCTTTGTTCCAGTGAATAGGAGGTGAGCAGGAGCTGTCAAATCTCACTATAGATGGAAAGCTGAAGGGGGCAGAGTCTGAATGCCATTGCTGTGACCTCTCCTCACACCACCGCGACCCCTGGGGACTCATACAGAAACCTGCTGTTCATCTTCTGCAGCTAGCAGGAGTGATCTCTGCCGAGCCCTATCAGCAGCTCCCACCTTCAATAGAACTAAAATGAAAATGAATGAAATGTGTGGGTTTGGAAGGTTTCCCTGGGTGCCTGCTGAGCTAGGGCCCATAATTAACAGATACCCAAATTGCAAAGAAAGGATTGGTTTTGCCTGGAAAAATTTGATCTCTCCATGTTGCAATTAGGGCCCTTTCCTGACGCTGCTCTAGGCCCTTCCACACAAGTGAGGTACCACTGTTATCAGGAGACATGTGGTGAACGCTCGGTAGTAGGATATTCGTGGCTCCTTGCAGATTCAATGACTTTCCCTCACACAAATATGAGCAAATGTACATTTTTAGCCAAATTTTAGGCTGGCAAGGGCTTTTGGATAAGTAAACCTGGTGAGAGCCACACAAGTCACGGCACTCTGGACTGCCATGGCTGTCTAGTTTTTAGAAATGTGCAGGTTTGGTAGCTTTCTCCAGTGCCAGCTGAGTTAGGGTCCAAAATCCACAGCTACCTAAATTGCACAAAAAAAGTTTGTTTTGAGTAGAAAATTTGATCTGTCCATGTTGCATTTTGGGACCTTTCCTGTTTTGGGAGCTAGGGACACCGACACAAGTTAGGTGCCATTTTTATCAGAAGACGTTGTGGAACACTGGGTGGTTGAAATTTGTGGCTCCCTCCAGATTACAGAACTTTTCCTTACATAAATATGAGGAAAATGTGCAATTTTAGCCACATTTTGAAGCTTGAAAGGAATTCTGGGTAAGAAAACCTGATGAGAGCCACACAAGTAACTCCATCCTGGACTCCCTTGGGTATCTAGTTTTCAGAAGTATGTGGGTTTGGCAAGTTTTCCTAGGTGCCAGCTGTGCTAGGTCCCAAAATCCACAGTTACCCAAATTGGAAAAAGGGCTGGTTTTGAGTGGAAAAACGTGTTCTGTCCATGTTGTGTTTTGGGCCCTTTCCTGTAATGGGAGCTAGGCTCACCCACACAAGTGAGTTAACATGTATATCAGAAGATTTGGAGGAATGCAGTGTGGTAGGACATTTGTGGCTCCTCCTAGATTATGAGGAAACAGTACATTTTTAGCCATATGTGGGAGGGCAGGTCGGATAAACAGACGCGGAGGCCGAATATATGGTCCAAAGATTCGTGGTTTATTATTATCAGGAGCCACTGTCTTAGGTTTCACTACAGGGATGGGGTGTTCTTCTCCGGGTTTAGTCCTCTCTCTCCAGGGTTGGGAACCGGGACTGGTTCGGTCCGCCTCTTCGTCTTCAGAGCTGAGGTGAAGGGGGCTGGGCTCTGGCTTGTCCGTCGTGCTGGCTTTCACCTGGAGGCTCGTACCGAGGAAATGAAAAACGGAGGCCGTCAGTGATATTCTGGTAATGAGGGGGGGTGCGTAGAAAAAACAAAACCCGTCACCTTCACCCGGTGGTATCTAGGGTTGTTCTAAGGTACATGCACAGTCTGTTGGAAGTCACGATGAGGAAAGGGAAAGAGAAAGAGGGGATGGTGTGCCCTTTTGTCAAAGAAAGGGAAAAATAACAAAGTATCGTGCCCGAAATGCCAGTAGAGTTTATTCTCTCCTGCTGGGTCAGAGATAGTTGCTCTCTCCCCCTGTGCCCGTTACCACCCTCCTCCCGCCTCCCACGTCTACTCCAACCCGCCTTCCCCAAAACCAGCGCCACTCACCGGCTCCGCTGCAACTCTCCTGAGCTGCGGCCGCTCTTCAGCCTCCTCCGGTGGACGCCACCACTCTTCGGTCCACTGGTCGTCTGCTTCCTCCTCCTCCTCGATGCCACTCCGGTCGCCATCCTCTCGTCCCGGACTCCGCTCGGTGTTCGGCTCTCGTCCCGTACTCTGCTCCTCGTCCTCCTCTTGTCTCACGCTCTGCTCCTCGTCCTCCTCTCGTCCCACACTCTGCTCCTTACGCCTCTCTTCTCTCTCTCCGGTCAACGACGCCTCTTCCGGGGTTTTCCTCTCTTTCAATGGTCTAGCCGCCGTACATCCGGGGTCAGCTCCTCCCCTTTCCACCTTCTTGCCTCGCTGTGAAAAAACACGAAAGATGGGTGTGTCTCTCCCCCTGACAGCGGCTTTCCTGTGTACGCCCCTAGCAGGCCGATCTCTACACGCAAAGGAGTCTGGTCGCTGTCGTTCTCCAACAGCCGCCGGCATTGATATCCCGGAGCCCACCTTCTCACACCATAATTTTGGGTTTGCAAGGCCTTCTGGGTAAGAAAACCTGGTGAGAGCCACCCAAGTCACAACATCCTGGATTCCCCTGCGTGTCTAGTTTTCAGAAATATGTAAGTTTGGTAGGTTTCCCTAGATGATGTCTAAGCCAGGGTCCGAACTCCACAGCTACTCAAATTGCAAAACATGGGTCATTTTGAGTGGAAAAATTTGATTTGACCATGTTGGGTTTAGGACCCTTTCCTGACGTAGGCACTAGGCCCACCCTCACAAGTAAAGTATCATTTTTATCAGGGGACATGGAGGGACACTGTGTGGAAGGACATTTGTGGCTCCCCCCCCCCGATTCCAGAACTTCCCCTCACAGAAATATGAGGTACATTTGATTTGTAATCAAAATGTGAGGTTTGTAAGGGCTTCTGCATTACAAAACCTGATGAGAGCCACACAAGTCACCCCACCATGGACTCCCCTGGCTATCTAGTTTTCAGAAATGTATGGGTTTAATAGGTTTCCCTAGGTGCCTGCCATCTGGCCTAGGGCCCAAAATCCAAAGCTATCCAAATTGCAAAAAAGGGTTAGTTTTGAGTGGAAAAGCGTGATCTGTCCATGTTGCGTTTTGGGCCCTTTCCTGTTGCGGGCCCACCCACACAAGCAAGGTACCATTTTTAGGTCTTGGCTAGGCAGCGCATGCACTGCATGTGCTGTCTCTTCAAGACATGTTGTATCTAGAACATGGGCTTGAAGCACCTCCCATGTTTTCTATTGGCACCTGTTAATGCCCTATGTAAATAGTTGCTTCTGATTTATGAATATGGTTAATTCATCCCGCCTTTTGCGGTTTCGGATCCTCCCAGCAGACTGCCCCTGTTACATGTGTTCTTCCTTTTTAAAATTTATGTTCGTTTGTGGCACTATTTTCTTTTTTGTTTGCCTATAGAGCTCACTCCCGCCTGGGCAGCAGAGAGCATGCATAGGAGGTTGCGGGGAGAGCAGGCAGCTTTGCCAGCAAGCACTGCGTAATCCGATGCGACAATAGGACTTCACTTTTGCAGTTCTCATCGGGCCATTGGGGTAGGATTTCACTTTTGCAATTGTCATTGGGCTGTTGTTATTACTTGTTGTTTGTTACTGGCATGGCGGGAGCACTCTTTCATCAACACGGCACCCGCCGTGCTTCATCTTTTAGCATGGCGGCCGCGCTTTATTTTCATCACCACAGCTCTTGCCAGTGAAGGACTGGGTTTGTGCTCTTCACTCTCTTACCTGTGTCTCTCCCTGGATCCCAGCTGTCTCGCGGCACAGCGCAGCTCCCCTGCCTGTGGTATCCTGCTCTGTCAGGATACCCGTAATGTGAGGTAGGCCGCAGGCTTGCGCAATATGTAAATAAGGCACACACACACTGTGGTTCACTGCTGGACCAAGACCCCGAGCGGTCCTGAGCCCCTTTATTTAAACCCTCGGGCGAGCCCACCCTTGGGGTGCGTGCGTGCGTGTAAGGCGTGCGTGGACGGGCCAGGTGGCTCCGTCACTACATCCCTCCAATCTTTTAGATAGAAAGACCCTTTCAGGTTTGTGTTCAGTCTTTCTTTGTGCACCACGCAAAGTCTCTCAGTTTCTGAATGGGGGTCGGGTTCGGCAGGAGACTATACCTCTGGCTCCGGGAGTTCTTCTTTGCTTCCGACCCTTCCACGTCTCTCTCTGGCTCAGAGGATGCAGTTCCAGAGCTTTGCGGTTCTTCCGCCGTCTCCACCTCTCTTCCTGCTTGGTGTTGCCTAGGCTCCGGGCTGCCAAGAGAGGTGTCTGTGGTGACCACCCCTTCTTCTTCTTCTTGGTCCTCCGTGGTTTGGTCAGTTGGTGGTGGTCCGCTCACGACCTTCTTGAACCATGAGGTATTCCTCGTGACCACGCGAGTCCCGCGCATAGCCGATACCATGGTGCCGTGTACATTGACAACCTGCCACACCTCGGGCTCGTACGGGGTGCGATACTTCCAGCCAGGGTAGCGGTCCTTCACCACGACTCGGTCTCCAACATGAATTTGCATCGGTTGTGCTCAACGAGCTTGACTCGCCTTATCATTGGACACTTTCCTTCGGGTCTGGGCAGCCTCTTGATCCAACTCTGGGGGACTCCACGACGGGTCCGCGGGAACACTGTCTCTGGGCGCCCTACGGAACACCAGGTGAGCCGGCGCACACTGAGTGGTGCAGTGTGGGGTTTGACGATAGGCACTGAGAAACTGCAAAAGGCACTGCTCGGCATCTTCTCCTTTCTCCACTCCAATTCTGAGGGCCTGATTCATTGTTCGCATGAACCGTTCCACCTCCCCGTTCGCCTGGGGCCACTGTGGCGTGATCTTTCGGTGTCGGATGCCTCTGGAGGCTAGGTACTCCTGGAATTCTCTGCCCTGGAACGGCGGCCCATTATCCGACTTAACCTCCGCAGGCAGTCCCATCATGGCGAAGGCATGCTCAAGAGCGATCTTGACGTGGTGAAACGCTGTTGACGACACTTCCTCCACCACCGGGAACTTCGAGTGAGAGTCGACAAGTACCAGGGTGCTTCGTCCGTCCGGAAATGCCCCGAAATCAAGGCTCACTTTGGACCACGGCTCCAGGCATGGATCTTCAGTAATTACCGGATGGGGTGCAGGGTCGCCACCCGTGATGTTGCAGGCATGGCACGTGCGGACGACCTCCTCGACCATTGCGTCCATCCCCGGGAACCAGACCTTGCTTCTCAGCCTAGCCTTGGTCTTCGAGACTCCTTGATGCCCTTGATGCGCTAGACGGACCACTTCCTCTTGAAAGCGCCTCAGAATCACCAGGGTGGTTCCCCGCAACACAACCCCATGAAGGCCCTCGCTGAGTTCGCTCTGGACTCTCCACACCTGTTGTCGGAACAGCCTTTCTTCCGCAGTCAAAGAGCTGATACCATCTAGGAAATGGCGCCAGTTCCTGTTGGCTAACGTGGTCTTGACCTTGGCAAGGCACTCATCTGACTCACTAGCCTTCCCGATATCTTCCAGCGTGAGGGCGACTGGGCATGCTTCAAGGGAGACCATCTGGACAAGCTCTTCAGTGTAGTCTTCATCGGCCAGCGCATTGGATGGCGTTGGTGGGCCAGGGTGCCGCGATAGGAAGTCAGCAGGGTTATTGACCCCTGGACAGAAGATTACCTCAAAGTGGTAGGCCTGCAGCTGGACTGCCCACCTCTCGATCCGGGGAGGAGCGAGCCGAGACGTGCCAGCAAAGAGAGGAACCAGTGGCTTGTGGTCCGTGACCACCCGGAATCCGTGTCCATACAAGTAGAGATGGAAGTGCTGGCACGCCCACTTGATGGCCAGGGCTTCGTGCTCTATCTGTGCATACCGCATCTCTGTTGCAGTCAATGCTCTGCTGGCGTATGCGGTTGGAACCCATTCCTTGGACTCTGTTTCCTGCATCAGCACTACGCCCAGTCCTACGGGGCTTGCATCCACCACAACTTCATTGCGCCGATGTGGGCGAAAGTCTGCCATGACTTTGTCATCGATGAGGGCTTCCTTGACGGCCTGGAACGCGAGATCTTCCCTTGCGGACCAGACCCACGGTTGACCGGACTTTGTGAGGGCCCGGAGTGGCTCGGACAGGGATGCCAGGTTGGGGATGAATCGGCCACAGTATGTGGCCATCCCGAGGAAACTCCGGACTTCGGTGGCTGATGTGGGTCTCGGGGCAGAACGTATGGCCTCCGCCTTCTTTGGGTCAACACGCAGCCCTTCCCTGGAGAAGATGTACCCGAAGAAGTCTACCGACTCCTGATAGAACGAGCACTTGGCTCTGTGTAGGGTGAGTCCATTGTCCGCTAGCCGTTGAAGGGTGGCTCCGAGGTGTATGTGGTGCTCCTCCAGCGTCTTGGAGAATACGAGAATGTCATCGCTTAAGTTTATTACACCCTGCATTCCTGTGAGAGTCTCCCTTATTGCGTTCTGGAACACCTCCGCAGCTGATGATACGCCGAAGCTCAACTTTTTGTAGCGACTCAGTCCTACGTGAGTGGAGAATGTTGTGATGTTCCTACTGTCAGGGTGGAGCTCCAGCTGATGATAGCCGGCATTGAGGTCGAGTTTGGTGAACCACTTGGCGCCATTCAGGTCAGCCACAATGTCATCCAGCGTGGGTGTGAGATGACGTTCCCTCTTCACGGCCTTGTTTGGTAGGCTCATGTCGACGCAGAGTCGAATGGCTCCTGGCTGTTTCGGGGCTACGACTAAAGGGGACGCCCACGGTGTGGGGCCCGAGACCTTCTCTATTACTCCCAGGTCTTCCAACTTCTTCAGCTCCTCCTCCACTTGCGGCCACAAGTGAAATGGCACTTGCCGATGCCTCAGGGCCATGGGCCGGACCGTCGGATCAACGTGTAGCTTGAACATATTCCCCTTCAGGCAGCCAAGGCCCTCGAACAGCATGGGAAAGTCTCTGAGCATCTCTCGAGCATGTAGATCATGCACCTGGTTCGCAAAGAACACTAGCTCCAGGTCCTCCGCCGTGTGGCAACTGAGGAGAGTGCCTTGTTTGCCCTCAGTGACGTGGAACTTTGTGTTGAGGCGATGGCCCTCGCTGGTAATTTCGACCTCCATGACTCCACGTAGAGGAAGTGGCTCGTTTCCATTGTACGTGTATATCCTTGCCTTGGATGGTAGGAGTGGCGGGCGTGGCGATAGTTTCTCGTACTGGTCACTGTCCATCACGTTTACTGGCGCTCCGGTGTCTATGAGGGCACTCACAGGAGATCCAGCAACGGTGATGGTACACATGGGCGGTGGTCGGCGCCTTGTTCCTTCCCGGCCGACAAACGATACGAAGAATACATTGTCATCATCTGCTCCCAGGCCAAACCCCGGTGGGGTGTTGTCCACTTGTCCGGCCGGGTCTTCCAGCGTCAGTTGCCTCACCGCCGTCGAGAGTCCATGTGGGCATGGGGCGCTGCTCCTTCCTCTTCCACTCCTGCAGACCTTTGCAAAATGGTTCAGTTTTCCGCACTGTGAGCATGTCTTGCCTCTCGCGAAACACCTCCCTGCCGGAGGGTGATCCAGACCACAGTTGCCGCAGGTGTTTCTCTGGGGGGGGTCTCGTGGATCCTCGTGATTGAGTCGGACATCTCTGAATCGCGTCCACTCTCTCTTCCTTGACCACCAAGGGCCGTGACGTTGTGACCTGCGGTGCGGGCCGGTTGAGGGCCGCCTCCATCTCGTCCGCACGCGCGTTGGACAACTCGTGGGACCTGGCGAGCACTAGGATCTCATCTAGACTGATGCCTGGCTGGCGTAGGATCAGGCGGCGCAGCATCACTGAACGGCATCCCTGGATGACCTGCGCCCTGATCTCCTCCCTCTGGTCTGGCAGCGTGCAGGAACTCGCCAACTTCCGTAGACGAGCGTAGAAGACGTCTATGGTCTCAGCCTCCCCTTGTCGCGCTTGCCTGAGTTTGAATCGCTCGAAGTCGGGGTTTATTTGGGGGTCGAAATGCCTGTTCAAAGCCGCAACCGCCGCGTTGTAGTCATCGTCTGGCCCAGTGTTGGGCAACGTCTCAAACAACTCATACAGTTCACCCCCTCCATAGCACATGAGGAGCGACCTCTTTACCCTTCCGTCGGTCTCCCGCACACCCACGAAGTAATGGTCTAGGCGGCCGATCCAGGACTTCCAGCGTGCTGCAGCAGTGGCGGGATCCGAGAGTTCGCTAAATGGTAGTAGGGGGGCAGCCATGGCCTGACCAGGCCGAGGATGCTCCGGTACAGCTGCCTGCTGGGGTGGTGGTGGTGGCGGCCCCACAGGTGCATTACCCCCTCCATCTGCGTTCTGTACACTCATGATCGCTTGCTAGCGTGTGCCACCAACTCCTGGGGGTGCGAAAACAGCAATGCAGGTGCGGTGGGGCCGGGACGCTCCCAGGTAGGCAGTCACAGCTGGGGAGAGGGTGATGCAAGGCTTTCCCAAGTGCAGAGTCTGGCTGGGGGATATGGTGTGCTTGCCAGGCAGGTCAGTGATGTGCCTGTAGGGTAGGTTGCAGGCTGACGAGCCTAAAATGCTGAGCAGTCTCTAGGGCGAGGGGCCAAAACAGAAGCTGCTGGCGTGCTGGAGCGCAGGGCTGCCTCTGCGGGCACCGGCTGACTGGTGGGTCTTGTGGGGTACAATCACGGTTGGAAACGCCACACTCGCTTGGGCTCTGAAGCCTTTCCGCCTCACTGTCTGTGCGGGGACGCCTTTCTCAGACCAGCCGGCCGCAAGCTCAACCACGTGACCGTGGGAGCGCGGCACACGGCAGGCCTTGCAGGGGGCGCTGGCTCGGCCACACCAACGTGGGAGCGGCGTGTCTGGCGCGCGCACAGACACGCGTCCAACAGGGCCGGCCTCACCTTAGGAGTGTCGCTACAGACGCCATCAGTTACCTCTCTGCCGCAGCCGCCACACGACTCAGGCGTCGGGGCGGGGAACCGGGCACTGTGGGGTGGGCACCCGCTGAAGAGGTGCGCGACGGCGCGACCTCCACCGAATGGCAGCAGACGTCGCGCGAGGTGAGCACTCGCCGCGACAACACGCAGGGGCCGGCAGGCAGGCCGCGCACGCCCCGCGGGGATTCTTCACTGGCGGCGCCCTGCCGCGACCACAGCTCCAGGATCAAACACGGTGGGTGAGGTGCGACAGAGGCGTGGGTGAGACCCGCCTCGTCGCCAGTGTGGTATCCTGCTCTGTCAGGATACCCGTAATGTGAGGTAGGCCGCAGGCTTGCGCAATATGTAAATAAGGCACACACACACTGTGGTTCACTGCTGGGCAAAGACCCTGAGCGGTCCTGAGCCCCTTTATTTAAACCCGCGGGCGAGCCCGCCCTCAGGGTGCGTGCGTGCGTGCGTGTAAGGCATGCGTGGCCGGGCCGGGTGGCTCCGTCACTACACTGCCCACTTGTGTTTTTTAGGTCTCGCCTACGCAGCGCACATGCGCTGCGTAGGAGGGCCTTTAGCCGTCGCTCTTCACTTTTTCAAGCACTGCACTCGTGCTTGTGGCGGCATCCACCTTGCGGGAGCGAGCAGGGGCGCGCCACAAGCACGAGTGCAGTGGTTCAAAAGTGAAGACTCTCCCAAGCGTGCGCGCGCGCACCACTCGCGGGCTCATCTCCTGCTCCCCCTCTCACAACAATTAACTTTCGCGGCCGCGGGGCCGCGCTTGTGTTTTAGCGCTTGTTTAAATCATTTGCATGGCGCCGCTTCACATTACTTTTCTCTGCACAGGCGCCGTGCTTTACATACATCAAAGTGAAAGTGCAGCATGACATAATATTGATTTCTACCCCCTGTGGGACCAGCGATCCGTCTCCCGCTCAGTGCAAGACTGAAAACTCCCTGGGTCCTCCGTGCCCACCTAAAGTTTCCGCATAAAGGTACTCCATGCCCCGCCCTCTCCACACTGCAGCATCGGTCAGCGAGTGCCTTGAACCTTCTTGGTGCCTTGAAGGCGCCCCGCTCGTCCATTAGTGAGCGGCAGCGCTCCACGCCTTTCACCCTCCTTTCGGTGCCCATGCGTCAACCATACGAGAGCCCTCAGCAATATTAATCTATTTTACATAGCGCTTCAACCGCACTGGTGTGGTTTCTAAGTGCTGTGAATAATAGGACATCACAGCGCAGCATCCTGTCACTGGCCACACACCTTGTCCAGAACCCCCAAACATAATAATATAAACGGTATCTCTATATAGCGTTTCAAACCGCATTGCTGCGGTTCCTAACCTCGGTAAACAGCCTCACAACACATCATCTTCCTCCTGCCCATCCCTTGCCGAGATCCCCCCAAAACAACAATACTTTTTTTTCTTTAAATAGCGCCTCACTGCAAGTTTGCTGTTTCTCACCGCCATAAATCCGAATGTGACATTATATTGTCTCACCACTGCGTCACGTTTTTTTTAGTCATCAGAGTTTTTTTTTTTAACCCAAGAAGCAATGTAAAAACAGAATATGGAGAATTCTTATTCTTTATATTGGGATGTCACCTGTCAGTGAAAACAAGACTGTCTCCTGAGACCCGTCTCTCTCAAGGATGTTCGGCAACCAAAGATACATTTTGCCCTGTTTGCGGCTCACCAGTCTGATGGAGGCAACCGGCGGCGGCGGTGCAGGTATAATTTTATGATCTGCATTTGCATTTACACCCTCGTTGTTTCTGTATTTTGTACTGCACACAATATTATTTGCACCCCTTTTCACACTTGCTCCTACGAGGGCAAGGTGGGAAAAAAACACACAAGTGAACACGCTTAGAAATCGAGTAGTTTTCTGTAAGGATATAGATTTATGTCAGCGAACAATATTTGGGAAGTAAGGTTATGTGACTGGTCATTCGGTATGCGGTAAATATAGACATACCCATGTGTTGAGAGCGCTTGGAATTCTTCTTTTTTGGTTGGCAGTAAAAATACTGTGGAAAAAAAGTACACTGAAAAACGTCTGTCAAAAACGCAGTATACTGAAAAATGAAAATGAAAAAAGATGCTGCTAGAATAAAATCGAAAAATATTGTGGCTTACAGGGCAAAGGTAAGCTTACTAGGAGCAAGGGGACATCCTACTGCTAAAGTAAAGAGGGGCATTTAAAGTGAGGTTGGGAGGGGGCGGGAGACTAGAGGATGTGGCATAAGAGTCAGAGCTACTGACTTTGGAGCTGGGGAACCTTAGAGTCTCAGTATTGGCTCAACATTCTGTGATTCTGGGCAGATCACTTAATCTCCACTGTCTACCAAAAATGAATGCATCCTTATATAATGTAGCTGGTGCTCATGTAAAGCGCTCCAATACCTTCGGGTCGAGTTGTGATATATAAAACTGCAAAAAAGGATTTATATGATTCAGGGATTGGTAGCGTTAAGGAGTAGTTAGGAGCTTTTAGTGTTTAGATAAGGGTAGCTTTAAGGGGTAGTAAGGGTTTGTTAAGTTCAATAGGCTGAGATCCACTGAGTTTTAATAGAACGTTTATGTGTAGCGCAGCACAGTGCCCACATTTGTATGCCAGGCAGGTCACAAGCAATCAGCCCGCTTACATTCTAGATTCGGAAACCCTCATGAAAGTACGCATGGCATACCAGAAAATAAACACCATAACAGCTAATAAGTGAAAGCGAAAGTGATATAACTAACACACATCTATCCACTTAAACAGACAATATAACAACCCCAGGGTACCGGAAACAGCGTTTACACCAAAGTCTAAACCACGCACTGTCTTTACAAAGTGGTTTTTACTTACAACGAGGCGTCTTTACCACTGCATTCATTTACCACAAGAGTCTTTACAACGACTTGCAATAGGGGAAGCGGCGTTGGGCTTCGAAGTCCAATGCTTCCCCTACTGTTGTGCCAACTGGAATTGGAATAGTAATTGATACCTCTCCAAAGTCCAGCGCTTTCCCCCAAGGGAAGTCCTTGCTCGTTGTAAAGACTTGCGTGGTAAAAGATTGCAGTGATAAAAAAGCATTGGCATAGCCAATAGGTCTCGCCTTTGGGACCTTATAAGTGTTTAGTTATCCAGCACAATATCCTTGGTGCAACAACATCAAGTGTTGCATGGCTAAACACTTATAAGGTCCCAAAGGCGAGACCTATTGGCTATGCCAATGCTTGTTTAAGTTTCCCGCTGTTTCTTCTCTCGAGACTGTGAGGCACGCCCAGCCGAAACAGGCTTCATACCCCAGGCAATGTAAAATAAGCTGCACACAGAGTTCTGCTCTTCGCATCTTCCGGTTATTCAAGTACTCATGTGAGCCTAGGGGAGTAGATTTGCTTTTTATTGCTCATCTTTGTGAATCAGCACTTCTCTTTTCACTGTTTAAATGAGCAATACGGACAAATTGTGAGCCATTCGTGAAGCCAGAAGCATACTGCATATCCTCCTTAATGCCTGCTTTTCTGTGTTGCCAGCTCGTGAGATTCATTGAGTTGCAGTGTTGGGGCAGAGAATTGGATGTACGGCTTCCGGGCTGCTGTGTTGTGGAGGGGGTGTGATAGGAGGTTCGGCTCACTCCTTCACTCCTTGTAGCCATGTCAACTCCTGGGTCCGACGAGAGGAACCCGAGGAATGGCTGTAAGTAAAACAAGCTTTGGCATAGCCAATAGGTCTCGCCTTTGGGACCTTATAAGTGTTTAGCCATGCAACAGTTGCATAACTAAATACTTATAAGGTCCCAAAAGCGAGACCTATTGGCTACACCATTATAATCGTGGCACCCGCGCTTTACTTTTAACATTAAAAGTAAAGTGCTTTAACATTAAAAGTAAAGCGCGGGTGCCGCGATTATAGCAAAAGTAAAGAAATAGATTATTTTTCTATTTCTTTACTTTTGCTATAATCGCGACACCCGCGCTTTACTTTTAACAGTAAAGCGCGGGTGCCGCGATTGTAGCAAAAGTAAAGAAATAGAAAAATAATCTATTTGTTTACTTTTGCTATAATCGCGGCACCCGCGCTTTACTTTCAATGTTAAAAGTAAAGCGCCGGTGCCGCGATTGTAGCAAAAGTAAAGAAATAGATCATTTTTCTATTTCTTTACTTTTGCTACAATCGCGGCACCCGACATGAGAAAGAGGATTCTGGGCATGTCCTCTCGACACTAGTGTCTGCTGCGTGAATCCGAGCTGCGTCAGCGGGGGGGGCCCTCAAGCCGGGCTCAGAGGCCCGGGGGTCTTCGTGCATGCAGATGTGAGCGGTCGGCGCTGTCCTCGGCCCTGGAGGCCTCTGGGCCTGGGAGGAATCCAGCGCCTCTCTGAAATCAGGGCGATGTGCCTGAGAAAAAGAGCCGAGGGACAGCGAGTGCTCCGCAGCGGTGGGGACACGGCCAGTCAGGGGATGAAGTGTGAAGGGGGTGTGAGGAAAGGGGGTGACGTAAGGGAGAGGGGAGGACGCGTGGGATATGGGAGAGGCGGGGGGTGGGGGAGGGGGAGGAAAGAGGTGCGTAACTGAAAAAGAGGCGAGAGGACAACATAGAAACCGGAAAACGAAGAAGAGAGAGGGGGCAGAAATATGAAAGAAAATAGCAAAGAGGGGAATGGAAAAATAGGAGAAAATAGGAATGACGAGCAGGAAAGAGGAGTGATGGGGAGGAGGCGAAAATTGATGAGACGGGTTGAAAGGAGAAGGGGAATGAAAATAAAGGAAAAGGCAATATTATAGGAACACAGGCAAGAGGTGGAGGAGTGGAGATGGAAAAGTGGGAGCAAGGAAGAAGCAGCGTAGATAGGAAACTAGGGAATACCGGTTAAAAATGGGAGAGGTGGAAATAGAAGGGAGAGAACAACGAGCTAAAGAGGTAAAGTAGAATCGAGAAACGGTAGTAACATGAGAGACAGTGGCGTGGAGTAGATGGGGAGAAGGGGATAGACTAGGTGGAAAATGGAGGGCGAAAGGGAAATAGGACTGAGGTTGTTTGGAGATAAATAGCACAGGTAGAACAGACAGAAGGAGAGAAAAGAAAGTAATATAGGGCAAAAGAGAGAAATTTAAAAGGACAGAAAAAGAAAAGAGGACGAAAGAAAAATACGTAGTGAGAGAGAACGCAGTAGGAGGGACGAAAAATGAGACCGAGTCAGGTCAAGAGGAGATTCCGGCATGAGTTACAAGAAAAAGAGCGTGAGAGCGGCCAAAAAAACACGGCAGTAAGAAGGAAAAGGGGCGAAAGGAAACAGTGAGTTTAGAAGGCGTGTTTGAAAGGAAGGTTAAAAGAAACAGGGCGAGAGACGAAGAGAAAGGAATACGAGAGATGGGAGAAAAAAAAAAAAGAAAAACAATGAATAAAACGTATGCTTTAAAGAAGAAGGAGGTGTGTAAAGAGAAATTAAGATGGTTAAAGGCAAAGAAAAAGAACACGAAGGAGAAAGGTTGACATTAGTGAGAAGGGGCAAGAAGAAACGAAAGAACGATAGAAGTGGTGATACAGTTAACAAAACAGAAAAAAACATTTAAAAAGATAGAAAGAGTTAAATACATGAAAGGATAAAATAAACAGAATAAAACATACTCCAGCAAATAATTAAAAAAAACAATTAGAATGTAAAAAAAAACTAAGTGGTTCAATTATAAATAAAATACACGAGAAAAGAAACAAGCATTGGTCGCGCGGCCGTGAAACTGACACGCGCGGCCGTGAAAGTAATCGTGAATAAGCGGGTTTTGAAAGTGCAAACAGTGGCTTTTGCTGGCGACCAGCTTGCGTTCACGCGAGCGTCCAGATGGCGAGGGAAGCCATATGGTGCCTGATCGCGCGTGCACGCTCGCGTGAACGCAGGCTAGTCGCCAGCAAAAGCCACTGTTTGCACTTCCAAAACCCGCTTACTAAAACTCTCGCCAGAGCAGCGGATGCGCTGGCTCAGGCGAGACCTAAAAATGTATTTACTCCTGTCCAGTCTTGCCTGCTGCCTGTTCTTACTAATGGGGGCATGAAATGGGCTGTACGGCTCTCGAGCGTGAAGTAACGAAATGAGCTCAGCTAAAGGACTGTACCAAATGCATTTCCACGTGAAGAGCGCTCCGTTACTAGTAAGATGGGCCAGCTCTCTGCCCCTCCCTGGGCCCTGCGGAAGCTCTGTTCTAGCTTCTTTTTAGCACTAAAGAAACCCAGATTTTCCCATAACATTTATCTACGTGTGTCAAACAGTTACGGACTTCCCTGTTTTACATGCTGAACAAACTAATTAATTCATGTTTACCACTGGCTCCTCCCATGCAGCTGCCAGGTATCCTCATGCCATGTGTGACACGCTTGCGCAGCCATTCCCGGTTTTAAGCCAGAAACGCTTTGCTTTCAGGGACATGTAGTTTTGCTTTCCCATATGGAGGTATGGGCATATAGTTCAATGGATGCAGAGTGTCATGGTATACAAAGTCCCAGGACTGTCTGAAAGAGACTCGTGTGACATGAGGCCACATCCAGGTCTGTTTCTACTTCTTGGCATTAGTATATCAAAGATTGCAAAGATAATAGGGCCCAGAAGCGCCTCAGGCCTAGTTTATTATCCATAGAGAGTCCGTTATGTACGAGTTCAGTGCAGCCTCGATCTTTGTGCTCGATCCTACTTTAATCCGGTTTTAGTAAATGCCTTTTTAATTTTTTTATTTTATTCTCACGCTGTATTCACTACTGACGCACCTCTGTTCACCTCCAGGGAAAAGGTCTTTCTTGCTCCAGTGAGGGGCTGTCCTTAAACAACAGATTCCAATGTGTCGCCCCCTTTCTGCCTTTCATGACTGCTGGGCGTTGGGATTGTTACTACCACTCCCCCTCCCGGACAGACCTCCATCTAGGTGTCTGTCACATGCAGGGCTTTACGTGGGCCGGGTCTCAGCAGTGCTGAGCACCGGCAGTTTTTAGGTCTCGCCTACGCAGCGCGCATGCGCTGCATAGGAGGGCCTTTAGCCGTCGCTCTGCTCATTTTCAAGCACACACTCGTGCTTGTGGCGGCATCCACCTTGCGGGAGCGAGCAGCGGCGCGCATGCTAATTGGCCGCTGCTCGCTCCCGCAAGGCGGATGCCGCCACAAGCACGAGTGTGCTTGAAAACAGCTGCTGCCTGTTCCCTTCTCAACTGCTTGTCTTTCACGCGCGCGCTTGTTTACATTCAGCGGCACGGGTCATCGCTCCTGGTTTCATTTCTTTAGATGTGCTCTGGGCCGGCATCTTTTCATAGGCAGACCCGCTTCATTGCACTTCTGCTCCAGCGCTGGCCCGTCTCTGCAGCAAGCAGTCAGCCTCTCCCGTTGCTGTGTCGCTAGATGGTGCCCATGGGCTCTCTGCGTAGGCTTCTGCTTGTTTTTAATTGTATATAGCGTTAACTCAACACGAAGGTATTGGAGCGCTTTAAATGAGCTCCAGTGACGTTACATGAGGACATATTCATTTTCTCGTAGGCACTTGGAGATTAACCCCTTGTGTGCGCGGCCGATTTTCGCCCTGTGCGGGGCGTTTCATTGAGTGGGCGGGTTCATGACGAGCTCAGCTCGTCATGCGCACACGAGCACCGCGCAGCATGACGAGCTGAGCTCGTCATGAGCATAGAAAGGGTTAAGGGAAGTGCGCAGAATCACAGGATGTTAAGCCTAGGACAACATTGGAACCTGGGGCTCCCTGCCACGGGACGGTGCACAGATGTTCCTTCTCTCCACCCTTTTAACCCTTTCCAACCCCTCGCTGCTTCCCAGGGAACAGCATGTTAAATGTGAAATGTACAATGCAAAAAGTTCCATTGATGCAGCGGGCCTGCAGTTTGAGGATTTTTTAAAAATTGTATATAGCGTTAACTCGACACAAAGGTATTGGAGCGCTTTAAATGAGCTCCAGTGATGTTACACGAGGACATATTCATTTTCTCGTAGGCACTTGGAGATTAGGGGAAGTGCGCAGAATCACAGGATGTTAAGCCGAGGACAACATTGGAACCTGGGGCTCCCGGCCACGGGACGGTGCACAGATGTTCCTTCTCTCCACCCTTTAACCCTTTCCAACCCCTCGCTGCTTCCCAGGGAACAGCATGTTAAATGTGAAATGTACAATGCAAAAAGTTCCATTGATGCAGCGGGCCTGCAGTTTGAGGATTTTTTTAAATTGTATATAGCGTTAACTCGACACGAAGGTATTGGAGCGCTTTAAATGAGCTCCAGTGACGTTACACGAGGACATATTCATTTTCTCGTAGGCACTTGGAGATTAAGGGAAGTGCGCAGAATCACAGGATGTTAAGCCGAGGACAACATTGGAACCTGGGGCTCCCGGCCACGGACCTCAGATAGAGTGAATACTTTAGATGCACTTTATTTTACACTTTATTGAGAAGTTTTGGTCCGCATGCGCGCTTAACTACCTCCATTTTTTTTCATAACATTGACTGAACTTTAACAATTCTCCCCGTGTGGTGCCAGCCCTCTCAACACCTAAATAACTCTATAAAAAAAAAGCTAACTCTATCACGCTTCTCAGTTCTCACACTGCACCCGTCCTCCATAGGTCCCCTATATCACTACCTTCGCTGTTTCCTTAAGGTGAAAAAAAAAGTGCTCTAGGCACTCTGTCTAGTCCTATTGTGGTTGTTATACAACTTTCAAACTTTAAACTTTGATCTCCCCCTACTGGCCACTATATATTCTGCTATTTACTGTCCTTATACATATTTAATATAGTATGCTTTCTTCTCTAATATCATCAATTATTTAAAAAAAAATGTTTATTAATAAATACTTATATTTTATATATGCCTTCTATGGTTCTCCTTTAATTTGCGCATTCATAAAATAAGCAGCTTTACATTCCTTCAACTCTTACACTAATGGCTACTCTCCATAACTAACACTAGGATAGCTTTGTCTTTAACCTATTCATCAATAAGGGTTCTTTAAACAAGTGCAAAGTGCACACTATAATTAGTGGTCAACATATACCAGGCCAACCTCTCACATTTATAACAATACAAATTAACATTACAAAAATCATTCCTTAAAAACACTCTCTCAAACATTCACATAGCCAATAGGTCTCGCCTTTACGACCTTACAAATGTTTCGCCATACAACAGTTCATAATATTGCACCAAGGATATTATACTGCATAACTAAATACTTATAAGGTCCCAAAAGCAAAACCTATTGCCATATACAATAAGACCTGATAAGTGTTTAGTTATCCAGCACAATATCCTTAGTGCAACAACATCAATTGTTGCATCGCTAAAAACTTATAAGGTCCCAAAGGCGAGACCTATTGGCTATGCCAATGCTTGTTTAAAGGGGTCCTCGAAACGGGTCTCTATCGGGCTCTGTTTTGTGCCCTGGCACAGGTGGTCTGTTTTTTTCCGACTGCAGTGACAGCAGGCACATCGATGTGCGTGCTCACACTGCTCACTTCTCACTAGTGGAGAAGTTATGGCATGACGTCATGCCAGGTGAGCGTTGTAGGGAAGGGAAATCCTTTAAAGAGAGTCATTTTCTCTCTGTATTTCCCTTCTCTTATTGAAACTCAGGAGCAGCAACATTGTCGTAGTGTCACCAGGGCTTTAAGTGGAAGCTTTTTCAATATTATATACAAACCATAGTTGCTGATTATTTATCTTCTACAACTAACAACCATTGACAAAGCCAATAGTCCTGACTTGTTGTAGGTATGATGTTACTTGTTGTATCACATTTCTGGATGCAATGACAGAAACAGCAAAATACAAGTCAGGCGGCACACTCTGCTAAGCAAAGATTTTTAGCTTACGTGTTTTAAGCCACGCCCCTAATTACTTTGCCCACGCCCCTTTGAGAGACCCCCCAGTTTTTTCATCCCACTTAAAGCCCTGGTCACATGTGAGGGATTTTGTTTATTCTATGCAATATTTGTTGTGGAATTTTTAGCCCAAGAAATGTTAGCTGTGTTCCCCTCATTTCAACATTCATTATTGTAAAAGCCAAAGCCGCGCCTCTCCTTTCTATTACTGCCCACCTCCAACCTCCTTTCATCATTTAGCATTGTTGGAACTTGTGACTGGGGTGTCGGGGATGTGCATGGGTAGCTTTATTCCAGCTGCCTAGATCTAGAAAGGCGCCTCAAGGAGCTTGGGGCTCGACAGCAAAGCCTAGCTGGCTACCCGTGCCGGCTTCTTCCATGCCATCTTGCCTGCCGGCTTTCACCACCGTATATCATCTTCGTTGAAAAGTAGTATTTGCATGTTTTGGTATAAAATGTTTCTAGTGCAGCACTGTCTGCACGCTTTAAGGGGATTTGTGGTGGGCGCTAACACAAGCCACGACCTACATACTGGCAGATCGGAAACAAAGGGCTTTAGTCTCTGCTGCTTAATACATTCCGGATCTGCATGCTTTACCACCTGCCCCCTCCCCTCTGAAGCTTGAATGCTGCCAGGCTGCTGGAGATGTGAATTGCGCTCCATCTGTGACTGACCCCTGCTCTCACAATATGTATTTCAGACAGTTGCTCTAACATATGCGCCCTCCCCTGGTCAACACTATTGAATATTTTGTTTGGGTGGCTGAATTGCACTTTAAATGCGCTTTGCAGATTATGTTAACCAGCATGTAAATTAATGTACATAGAAATGTACAATACCCATCAGAACTGACATGAATGAAGTCAGTAAACAAAACTCTCTGAATTTAACGTTGTGCTGATGCAAGCTTTTTTCTTAGTCTGTAGAAGTGGTCAGTGAAAGTGCTTATCGGTACAAGAAGGTCATCAGAGCACAGGTATATGCGTCTTCTATACAATTACTTTCATTGATACGGAACAGCAGGGTTAAATGCTTGCAAACAAATAATCATAAGTAAAAAACCTTGTCATTTACAACACCAATAGCTCTAACTTTCAGAAATGCGAGACCGATAGCATTGCAAATGCTTGTAATAGGGGTCGTGAGGGAATGCTGGGTGATAGGAAATTTGTGGCTCTCAACATATTCCAGAACTTTCCCTCTCAGAAATATGAGGAAAATGTGTTTTTATTTTATTGTAACTTTTTATTGGATTTTGGAAACAAACACCACCATACAACAGTGTCTGGCCAGCATTGACAAAAGTTACAAATATGTAGAAACCAGGCGTGCAACGCCCATAGGGCTAAAAGGGCTTCGGACCCCCCCGTCATGTGTCTCAGCCCGGGCTGCTGCAGCTCAAGCTGCTGTGGGCTCGGCTGGGCAGTGTCTAGAGTCTTATCGACGGAACGCCCGAGTTTTCACAGGTCTTTAAAGACCATTAGCATATTTTCATACCTCTGTAAACTGGTTACCAAGGCTTAGTTGTTTTTTTCTGGTTCCAGTACCCACTGGGTCCCCACTCTGCCTATTCCTTACATTTGTATTTTATATTTACTGCTGTAGTGTGAGAATGCATTTCATGAAAAGGAATATAAAGTAGGGTTGCCAAAAGAAAAATGCAAGCCATTTGTTGTTTAAAGAGCCTGCAAAGACCTCGTCTTGACACTAAATAGGGTTATAAATAAAAAAGCATCTATTTATTTGTAATGTGACTTTTCTGTCTTTGTTCCCTTTAATTATCAGTCATGGATAATTCAGGCAGCCCTGCAACACAATTAAAAGTGCTTTCTATTTATATTTGCTGTTCAAAGTATGCACAGATAAGTGCTGAAAATACAGCTTTAGGTGACTGCTTATTTTTTTACTGTCTGGGACATCAAAATAATGAGCTGGCAACCCTAATCATAAGACTGGAAGTTTGTTGCAGGATCAGCATATTATTTATTTCCTCCACCCTCGATCCCTGATTAATGCCATAATAGCAATAGTTTAACTTATATCTGAAACCCTACACCGCCATCAATAACAAGCTGAGTTACGTCAATTGTCTGGGAATGCACCCTGCATTCAGACAACTCACTCCTCATTATCGCCCTTCACTTTCATGCTCACCCTGCACTCACAGCGATCACCATGCACTCACACAATTCACCCGCTCACCCTCCACTCACTGTGATCACTCTGCACTCACAATGCACTCACAATGCACTTGCGCTGTTCACCCTGTACCTCACCCTGCAGTCACCCGAGCACACTACTCACCCTGCACTCATGTGACACTTTACTCACCTGTCCCCCTCACTGCTCAATATGCAATCTCACTCAAACAAGCCCATCACTGTCCATGCATTCATTCATCCCACTCTGCACTTACATCCGCACCCAAATTCATAGGGTCACCTCACTCACCCTGCAGTCACTCCTCTTACCCTACTCTCACACTGTCGCATCTCCTGCCACCCACACAGTGGAGAGTGTTAATGTGCCTGCTACAGAGAATGACTACCATGCAGATCACAGAACTGAGTGTAAGTAAACTATTAGTAGTGCTATAAAAAAAATTAAATGTTTGTCAGAAAGGTGTTATAGAGAGATGAGGTGCATTGTTGGTGAGTGGTAGTGACGGAATTCATGAAGAAGGAGGAAATGGGGGAGTGGGCACCAAAAAAGACTGTTGCACCTTGTGCGACCAGTGCTAGGGCCAGCCCTGGCTGGGAGTGTTAGCCCCCCCCAAAGATCGGGCCTAGTTGTGCCCCTGGTAGAAACATAAGTGGACCATGTAAATCAACAGTCAGTACATTGTGATGAGCAATGGCAGCATTTACATCAAAAATGTTGGGCAGTCAAACCAGAAACACTGAGAATATCACCTCTGTGGTGAAACACCTTAAATAGTGTGCCATTGTCGCCCTCATCTCCCGTCCCACCCATCCCTGCCCCCGCAAATACAGTTATGCAGTGTAAGTTCTGATCTCCTCCTCAAGTAACACCTGCGGCTCGGGGCATGGCTCTAGGTGGATCCTGTGATAGGCTGCCCATTTCTCTTATATCTTATAGTATTTCCAAGGGCATCCTCTTGCAATCTAAATTGAGCGTTCTAATCCTAAGCAGTGGTCCAGATCCCCTTCCATCACTCCAACGAGGGAGCAGTAGCATCCTTCAACATCTATGCAATATCCCGTTTGGCTATGACTAGGACCAGCCACAGTAGGGCCCGCATATATCTATTCCTGTCAATGTCATCGGAAATGGGGAGCAGGGCGCATCGCAGAGTTCGCGGCAGTGTCTGTTCCAGTACCCCCTCTAAGCATTCAAAAACTCCCTCTCAAAAGGGCGTCAGGATAGGGCAGTTCCAGGTTGTGTGCAAAAAATCTCCACAGGCCCCTTGGCATTGAAGGCATGTTGCTGGCCCTCTCTTCCAGAGCCTCTCCCTTGTATAGAATACTCAATGTAGGTTTCTTAGCTGTATGAGGCGGTACTGGGAAGCAATGGCTGCTTCCCTAGGAGAGGCCAGCGCCTCACTTCAGTCCTCATCCTCCAAAGGCGTAAGTCTTGTGTCCATATCTCCCGAAGTGATCCGGAGGTGTTATTAATTAAAGATTGGTGTACAGTTGAGATCTTGTGATCCGGAATGTGTGTCAGGAGTATTTTGCCCTCCAGTGGAGCAAACTCTGGAATCTCCTGCAGGCGGGCCAAGTACAGCGTAAGAGCGTGGCAGAGCTGAAAATACCTGTAGAGCTGAGACTTATGAAGCTGAAACTCCTCTCTCTTGCAGATCTGCAAAAATCTTCAGTGAGTTCCCCATGAGCACATCCCATAATCGGGAGATACCGATATGGTCCCAGCGTCGAAACCCCTGCAAACCAGCCACTTGGTGTAGGATAGTGCCAGCCCAAAGAGAGGTCCCGGGTGATTCAGCCCTTCCACCCCGTGGCATCCCTCCAGGTGCCAAGGACCACTCTCGTAGGTAGGGGGAATCTCTGGGGGATTATAACCCCATACAACAGGTTGGGGAGAATCTGCATCCCCATTGCTCAACCTTCCGCTATGTAGGCCGGTCTGTAAAACCCTGAAACCACCAGTCATTCCAAACAGTCAGTTGAGCCGCCCTATATTAGGATCTTACATCCGGAATGGCGATACAGGGTGGACCATGGTTCCACAAGAAGCCCCGCAGTGATGATTCCAAGCGCGAGAATCGAGATGCCGTGAGGGGAAAGGAGAAGTTCTGAAGCTGATATATAAAACACAGTAGTGTCACCATTTTAAAAATAGCTGACCTGGCCACGAGAGAAATGGGGAGTGTCTCTCAAAGCTTAAAATCCACTGCCAGTCTGTCTAGTTGAGGCTGTAAATTCAAGTACTGAAACCCCTGGCAGAGAACCGCAAGCCCTAAGGTCCACAACAAGTCCGTTGGGCAGTCGCCCACCGCTTACACTGAGGATTTGTCTGGGTGCATCCGCAGTACCCAAAAATCTCCACAGATCTCCAATATCTGGAGTGCGTGCGGTCCCGAGTATGAAAGGTCTGTCAGAAAAATAAGCATGTTGTCTACATACAGGGCTATTCTCTCTTTGGCCCCAGGGTCCCATTCAAACACCTGCAGTTGTGCATCTATCCTAATCCAGCAGCTAGAGATTCGATGGCCAGGGCAACTATTAGCTGTGAGCGAGGACATCCCTGTCTCGTCCCCTGTCAATCTGAAAAGGAGGGGAAAACGCTCCCCCCCCACCCTCACCTGGGCAAAGATGTCTGTGTAGAGGAGCCTCACGTATCCAATGAACCGAGTCCAAAAGTTTCTTAGGAGGAAGAATTGATACGGCCAGCCCATGGAGTCGAAAGCCTTACGGAAATTGACCTGTAACACAGCGCCATCCATGTGGCAACGTCTGGATAAAGCAATTGCATTACACGCCCTTTTAATATTGTGTCACATAGACCTACCCAGCATAAAACTGGACTGGTTCAGGAGGACCAATTTGGTAATGACTCTGTGTAAGCAGTTGGCCAAAACCTGGTCCATACCTTGACCTCTATAATCAAAAGAGAAATCGGCCAGTATGACTCACTTCGTTCCAGTAGTTGATGAGGCTTTGGGATAACCACAATGTCCACCGTTCTATGGTTTAAAGGTAAAGGGTTGCACTCTAGAGGTTCTTGAAAGACTTAACAAATGGGGACCAGTAATCGTCCACGTGGCCTTGTGGAATTCAACCAGGAATCCATCTACGGCTGGGGATTTGCCCAGGTGGAGCATCTGGAGCACTCCCCCCAATTCGTCCACTATGATAATAAGGTCTAAGACCTTTCTGTCCTCATTTGAGAGGGAATGGGCCAGGAGGCCTTTCGCAAACACCTCCATCTCCAGGGGGCTTTCCACTTCTTGATGAGCGTGTAATGCTCCATTGTAGGTCACAAAGGCCTGAGCAATGTGGGGGTCTCCTAACATCCGCTCTTCCTTGTTGGTCAAGACGTAGGGAATAGGGTCTAGTTGGGCCGTCCTGGAGCAGAGCCAGTGCAGGGTTTTGCTAGATTTATCCCCTCACTGATAAATACGGCTTTGGGTGGCCGTCCAAGCCAGCTGTGCCTCATTGAGGATGGTCTGGCATAAGACCGACCCTGTGTTAAGCGAGTCTCTAAGGATCACAGGGTCAGGGGGCGTGGTTTGCCGAGCTGCGGAATGGCCGCTAGCTCACTGACTGACTGACTCTCTCACTCTCTCTCTCTCTCACTGACTGACTGACTGACTGACTAAATGACTGACTGACTCTCTCTATCACTGACTGACTGACTCACTCTCTCAATCTCTCTCTCACTGACTGACTGACTGACTCTCTCACTGACTGACTGACTGACTCACTCACTCACTGACTCTCTCACTCTCTCTCTCACTGACTGACTGACTCACTCACTGACTGACTAACTGACTCACTGACTGACTCTCTCACGGACTGACTCACTCACTGACTGACTCTCTCACTCTCTCTCTCTCACTGACTGATTGACAAACTGACTCTCTCAATCTCTCTCTCACTGACGGACTGACTCACTCTCTCACTGACTGACTGACTCTCACTGACTCTCTGACTGACTAACTGACTGACAGACTCTCTCACTCTCTCACTGACTGACTGACTCTCTCACTGACTGACTCTCTCACTGACTGACTCTCTCACTGACTGACTGACTCTCTCACTGACTGACTGACTCTCTCACTGACTGACTGACTCTCTCACTGACTGACTGACTCTCTCAATCTCTCTCTCTCACTGACTGACTGACTGACTCTCTCACTCTCTGATTGACTGACTGACTCTCTGACTGACTAACTGACTGACTAACTGACTGACTCTCTCACTCTCTCTCTCACTGACTGACTGCCTGACTCTCTCACTGACTGACTCTCCACTCTCTCTCTCACTGACTGACTCTCTGACTCTCTCTCTCTCACTGACTGACTCTCTCACTCTCTCTCACTGACTAGCTTTCTCTCTCTCACTGACTGACTCTCTCACTCTCTCTCTCACTGACTGACTGACTCACTCTCTCAATCTCTCTCTCACTGACTGACTCTCTCACTGACTGACTGACTCTCTCACTCTCTCTCTGACTGACTGACTCTCTCACTGACTCTCTCACTGACTGACTGACTCACTGACTAACTGACTCACTGACTAACTGACTGACTGACTGACTGACTCTCTCACTGACTGACTCTCTCACTCTCTCTCTCTCTCTCACTGACTGACTGACTCTCTCTCTCTCTCACTGACTGACTGACTCTCTCACTCTCTTTCACTGACTGACTGACTCTCTCACTGACTGACTCTCACTGACTCTCTCAATCTCGCTCTTACTGACTGACTGACTCTCACTGACTCTCTCTCACTCACTGACTGACTGACTCTCTCACTGACACTGTCTGACTGACTCTCTCACTGACTGACTGACTCTCTGACTGACTCTCTCACTTTCTCTCTCACTGACTGACTGACTCTCTCACTGACTGACTGACTCTCTCACTCTCTCTCTCACTGACTGACTGACTCTCTCAATCTCTCTCACTGACTGACTGACTCTCACTCTCTCACTGACTGACTGACTCTCTCTCACTCACTGACTGACTGACTGACTCTCTCACTCTCTCTCTCTCACTGACTGAATGACTGACTCTCTCACTCTCTCTCTCACTGACTGACTGACTCTCTCTCTCACTGACTGACTAACTCTCTCACTGACTGACTAACTCTCTCTCTCACTCTCTCACTGACTGACTGACTGACTGACTCTCTCACTCTCTCAATCTCTCTCTCACTGACTGACTGACTCTCTCACTGACTGACTCTCTAACTCTCACTCTCTCTCTCTCACTGACTGACTGATTAACTCTCTCTCTCACTCTCTCACTGACTGACTGACTGACTGACTCTCTCACTGACTGACTCTCACTCTCACTGACTGACTCTCTCACTCTCTCTCTCTCTCTCACTGACTGACTCTCTCACTCTCTCTCTCTCTCACTGACTGACTCTTTCTCTCTCTCACTGACTGACTCTCACACTCTCTCTCTGACTGACTCTCTCTCTCACTGACTGACTCTCTCACTCTCTCTCACTGACTAACTGACTGACTCTCACTGACTGACTGACTGACTCTCTCACTCTCTCTCTGACTGACTGACTGACTCTCTCACTCTCTCTCTGACTGACTGACTGACTCTCTCACTGACTGACTGACTAACTGACTCTCTCACTGACTCTCTGACTGACTGACTCTCTCTCTCACTCTCTCTCTCACTGACTAACTAACTGACTCTCTCACTGACTGACTGACAAACTGACTGACTCTCTCACTGACTGTTATACAGGTGCTATTTCCCAACCTTCACCCTCCTGTTATTTATGCCCCCCATAACAAAAAAAACCATAACAAGCAACCATTGATACAGGCAGATAGAAGTTGCCAGCATTGAAAGGACAAAAAAAACCTCAAGACATTATTTATTGTTAATACTTTTTTAATATGGTCGTTCAGTTGTACATAATACTTTCTTGGTCATATATAAGGTATCAAAAATGCTTCTGACACTTCTTTATTATAACTTTTCAGCATGCTGCAGACTTCTGTACAGCACAGCTTAAAGACATAGGCAAAGTCAATATCTCTGGCTAAATACTTATAAGGTCCCAAAGGCGAGACCTATTGGCTATGCCAATGCTTGTTTAAGTTTCCCGCTGTTTCTTCTCTCGAGACTGTGAGGCACGCCCAGCCGAAACAGGCTTCATACCCCAGGCAATGTAAAATCAGCTGCACACAGAGTTCTGCTCTTGGCATCTTCCGGTTATTCAAGTACTCCTGTAACCCTAGGGGAGTAGATTTGCTTTTTATTGCTCATCTTTGTGAATCAGCACTTCTCTTTTCACTGTTTAAATGAGCAATACGGACACATTGTGAGCCATTCGTGAAGCCAGAAGCATACTGCATATCCTCCTTAATGCCTGCTTTTCTGTGTTGCCAGCTCGTGAGATTCATTGAGTTGCAGTGTTGGGGCAGAGAATTGGATATACGGCTTCCGGGCTGCTGTGTTGTGGAGGGGGTGTGATAGGAGGTTCGGCTCACTCCTTCACTCCTTGTAGCCATGTCAACTCCTGGGTCCGACGAGAGGAACCCGAGCAATGGCTGTAAGTAAAAAAATGTATTTACTCCTGTCCAGTCTTACTCTTTCTTGCCTGCTGCCTGTTCTTACTAATGGGGGCATGAAATGGGCTGTACGGCTCTCGAGCATGAAGTAACGAAATGAGCTCTAAAGGACTGTACCAAATGCATTTCCACGTGAAGAGCGCTCCGTTACTACTCAAGATGGGTCAGCTCTCTGCCCCTCCCTGGACCCTGCGGAAGCTCTGTTCTAGCTTTTTTTAGCACTAAAGAAACCCAGATTTTCCCATAACATTTATCTACGTGCGTCAAACAGTTACGGACTTCCCTGTTTTACATGCTGAACAAACTAATTAATACATGTTTACCACTGGCTCCTCCACGCAGCTGCCAGGTATCCTCATGACTTTCTTGCCTGCTGCCTGTTCTTACTAATGGTGGCATGAAATGGGCTGTACGGCTCTCGAGCGCGAAGTAACGAAATGAGCTCAGCTAAAGGACTGTACCAAATGCATTTCCACGTGAAGAGCGCTCCGTTACTAGTAAGATGGGTCAGCTCTCTGCCCCTCCCTGGACCCTGCGGAAGCTCTGTTCTAGCTTCTTTTTAGCACAGCCATTCCCGGTTTTAAGCCAGAAACGCTTTGCTTTCAGGGACATGTAGTTTTGCTTTCCCATATGGAGGTATGGGCATATAGTTCAATGGATGCAGAAAGTCATGGTATGCAAAGTCCCAGGACTGTCTGAAAGAGACTCTTGTGACATGAGGCCACATCCAGGTCTGTTTCTACTTCTTGGCATTAGTATATCAAAGATTGCAAAGATAATAGGGCCCAGAAGCGCCTCAGGCCTCGTTTATTATCCATAGAGAGTCCGTTATGTACGAGTTCAGTGCAGCCTCGGTCTTTGTGCTCGATCCTACTTTAATCCAGTTTTAGTAAATGCCTTTTTAATTTTTTTATTTTATTCTCACGCTGTATTCACTACTGACGCACCTCTGTTCACCTCCAGGGAAAAGGTCTTTCTTGCTCCAGTGAGGGGCTGTCCTTAAACAACAGATTCCAATGTGTCGCCCCCTTTCTGCCTTTCATGACTGCTGGGCGTTGGAATTGTTACTACCACTCCCCCTCCCGGACCGACCTCCCTCTAGGTGTCTGTCACATGCAGGGCTTTACGTGGGCCGGGTCTCAGCGGTGCTGAGCACCGGCAGTTTTTTAAAGGGGTCCTCCAAACGGGTCTCTATCGGGCTCTGTTTTGTGCCCTGGCACAGGTGGTCTGTTTTTAGGTCTCACCTACGCAGCGCGCATGCGCTGGATAGGAGAGACCTTTAGTAATCGATTCAGTTTTGGTCCCAAAAACGTGCACGCGTTGCATTGCTTTCAATGGCAATGCGTGCACGTTTAGCATTCATTTCAGGGGAGCGAGCTTTGAAACCATCTGTTTGTAATTAACAGATGGTTTCAAAGCTCGCTCCCGCAAGGAAACAGGCGCAGGCCCCCTCCTCTCTCCCCTCCCCCTGCTGCCTCCTCTCCTCGTTTGTTTCACTTCAGTAGCATACCCGATGGCATCTCATCACTAGTTATTAAGCTAAGAGCCTGCACTATCAAGAGAAAGTTGTTTTCATTGTTTTTTCTGCTTGTCTTAACTGTGTGTTAATGTGCTGTCACTACTACTTAGGAAACAAAGATGACAAGGAATAGAGGAGACACCTCACGTGTAGATGTGGTCGGGGTTATAAGCCCTGACTGTTGCAACAGAAAGTGGTGTACACCGACCCTTTGTGCCAAAATCTACGTTCACCTCCTCCTGAAACATCAAACACTGTAGGTGAACTCCCACTTTAAGAACTCTGCAGAGGCTCGGAAGAAGGGTTCACAACAGGTCCGCAGTCACCCGCTCTGTTTCAGTCTTGCCTCGTTGCATCACTCTGCAGACCAAGTCACCTGTGAACTTTCTGCCTCAAAGTGATGTGTTTATTTAGATTTTAATGAAAAACTAGGAACGTGGTCCCATGGTTCTCTTTTTAAGTCTGACACGGAGAAAAATAGACATTTGCACTGTGCATTCACCAGGCCATATGCAAACCCACGAGCACTTGCGCACACACACACACACACAAGTACAAACACACACTTGCACGCGTCCATAGACACACATACATACACACTCATACATATGGCCGTACACAGGTATACCAACACCCAAGTATACATCCAAGCATACGCTGAGACAAACATGCAAAGACACACATGCCTACATACTGCCACATAGACACACGACTGGGCTACAAGCACACACATACATACACAGGCTTACACACACACAAGACTTTGAGTCCGTATAGACGTATGCATATAAAGGCAGTCATAGATCCACGTTCATTCATGTACCCATGTGACAACCCGTTCAGATATATGGCACCTGACACACAGAGACAGACATATAAGCAGCCACACATACACACGGTATATTCAAATAGCCATACACACGCATCCACATACTGAAAAGGGAGTCAACAAGCTTAGCTTTAAAAAAAAAAAAAAGATCCTTCATTGGTTGACGGTTTTGCATGCATTCGTGTGTGCATTGGTGGCTGTGGAAATTAGGCAAAATAAGTGAATGGATAGATGGGCGAGTGAGTGATAGGGTGCCTAGATGAATGGATGAGTGAGTGCATACATGAGGAGGTGACTGGATGCAAAGTAAGATGACTGAAGGAATAGCTCAGTGTATAGATGGATGAGCTGGTCAGTGAATATAGATGTACAACGAGTAATTTCATGGATGGTGATATTTATGAAGGTATAACAGTGGCAGAAGGCAATAAATCATTCATGCTGCAGCTGCTCTTTCAATCATCAATGCATTCACTGTTCTCAGTCATTCACCCATTCATCAATCCACAATAGTCACATTCATCGAATCATACAACCCCACATTTATTGACTCGCTCCTTCATAAAAACCTCACACACGTCTCACCCATCAATTACTAAGCGCTTTTATCAAAGAAAAATACAAATCCATTAGCTTAGCCGAAGGTTGTTTTTCCTTCACTTTTCTGCTACCGGAAATAACACATTTTGATTGAAAAAGTGAAGATCCAAGAACTAAAAATCAATAACAAAACAGGGTTGATTTAATGATCTGCGGCTGACACGTGGAGTTCTCACTGATGTCTGCACACAAATTATTCATTTTAAAGAAATAAAAGAAAAATAGATGCCAGCTAGGAAATGCCCCAGTTGCGCTTGTGTATGGTTTTCGCCTACGTAACTCAAGCTATTAAATCAAATGTATTTTCGCAATAATTCCAGAGAAATTCAAATGATATACATGAATGATATGAAGTTCAAATATTTTGAAATTCATACATCAAAGGCTAAATGACTAATTCAGAGATATTTCAATATTTTCCAAGTTTCGGTTACAAGAAAAACAAGCATTGGCATAGCCAATAGGTCTCGCCTTTGGGACCTTATAAGTGCTTAGTTATCTAGCACAATATCCTTGGTGCAACAACATCAACTGTTGCATGGCTAAACACTTATAAGGTCCCAAAGGCGAGACCTATTGGCTATGCCAATGCTTGTTTTTCCAGCTGCAGTGACAGCAGGCACATCGATGTGCGCGTGCTCACACTGCTTGTTAGAACTGGGGGTCTCTAGTTGGCAGAGGTAGGTACCTTTGTCCAAATAGGGACCCTTGCTTCTAGTCGGGGTAAGGGGGTACACTCCTGAAATAACCCCTGCTCACCCTCTTGGTAGCTTGGCACGAGCAGACAGGCTTAGTTCAGAGGCAGTGTGTAAAGCATTTGTGAACACATACAGTAATCCAGTGACAACACTACAAATGGACACCACACAGGTTGTATTATAAAAATAAGTATCTTTTATATAGATTTACCACAAGACCATAAACGACAAAAATAATCCACAATACTGTACTTTAAAGATGGTAGAATTAGCTTGAGTCTCTTAAAATGGAAATGCGACACTTTGAGTTCAATGTACCTTAAGATGCGTAACGCAGGGCAACGAAAAGTGTTGCAGGGAAGGTGATGCGGTAGTCCCTTACACGCAAGGACGGTGATGCATTGAAGATCTGGTGCAAAAGAAACAAAGTGGCGTCTTCTTGAGGTTACGACAACAAAGAGGTGATGCGTGCACGCCCGACGGCCGTGCGGCGATTTCGATGAGTCTTTGGAGCTGTGACAGGCCCTGCGACACGCTTCCCTGGCGATGCGACGGCGTCTGATGCGAGGTCGACGATCTTCTCCTGGGAAGCGGGGCGTACCTCGTGTTGCGATGCATCGGCGTCTGATGCGAGGTCGATGCTCTGCCCCGGGGATGCGACGGTGACACTTTTCTCCGGTGCTGTGAGGCACTTCGAAGGATGCGAGGGTGTCAGCGGCGCGCTTCTTCGGGGATGCGCCGGCGTCTGATGCGACGTCGACACTCTTCTCCGACGATGCGAGACTCAGCGGCTGCGGTGACACGCTCTTCGTGTTGAGTCGCGCTTCCAGCTCCCAGAGACACGCAAGTGTGTCAGAAGGTCCAAATTCCCAGCAAGGGAATACAGGGGGAGCTAGTGGGTGAAGTCTGTTGTCCCTGAGACTTCAACAGGAGGCAAGCTCTGAAATCAAGCCCTTGGAGATCCTTCACAAGTTGATGAAAGTACACACAAAGTTCCCTTCTCCTTTCTTTTGGCAGTCAGGCAACCACTGCAGGCAGATCCCTCTAGCTTAGGGATAGTCTTCTCCTCAGTTTCTTCTTGGTTCCGCTCCTCAGCAAAGGTTTCTTCTTGTTTCCCAAAAGTGATCTAATTTCCTAGGGGTCTGGGTCCCTTTTTATACACCTTTTCTCTTTGTTCTCTGAAGGCAGAGAGGCCTTTGCCTAGTCCAAAACCAGTTCTGGTCAGTCCTGGAGCACTTTGTTTACAGGACTCCTTCTTTCCTTTCAGAATGTGAGGCAGAGTGCTCAGCCGCCCGGCAGGAGGTGGAGCCAGCATTGTGGAAGGCAGGCACAGCCCTATTCAAACCCAGGTGCAACTCCTCCTCCACTCTGGATGCAGATCTCTATTCAGCCCTGTGCTGACTCACCCTGTCTCCTGGAGTCTCCAGCCCCTGTCACTCACAAACCCATACAAGGAATACACAACCTAGCAGAGGCAGGCTTGGATAGTTAGGCAAGAAAATACCTACTTTCTAAAAGTGGTATTTTCAAACACAGAATGTTAAAACCAACTTCACTAAAAGATGTATTTTATCATCCTGAGTTCAGGCATACTAAATTCGTTTTTCTACCATGTTCCCTGGGTCAGTTAGGATTATAAGGTGTAATAATCAAACTGCCCATTCTGGCCTATGGGGAGCAGGTAGCCTTGCAATAGTGAAAACGAAAATGGCTGTAATTCACTATTAGGACATGCCACACACACCAGGGCATGTCCTACCTTATACTTACAATGCACCCTGCCCTAGGGCCTACTTTAGGGGTGACCAACATGCAGTAAAGGGAAGGTTTAGGGCCTGGTAAGTGGGTGCACTCACCAAGTCGACATGGCAGCCCTAGGCTGCACACAGGCTCTGCAATGGCAGGCCTGAGACACATTTTACAAGCTGCTTCTGTGGGTGGCACAACCAGTGCTGCAAGCCCACCAGCAGCATTGGATTTACAAGCCCCGGGCACACTCAGTGCGCTGTACTAGGGACTGACAAGTAAACCAATCATGGAGTCACTAATACATACATCAATTTACAATAGGGAGCACTTGCACTGTGGCACTGAATAGCAGGGGCACAGTGCCCAAAGCATCTAAACCAGCAAAAACAGATCAATAACATTGGAGGCATCATCAAAAATGGAAGGGAGACCCACGCCAAGGATGCCAGGTCTAACACGTGTCCCCTCCAGCTGAAATGTGGGGAGAACTATCCTACCTCTAGGGAGTTCTCTTCACTAAGGCGGAAAAATCTGGACAGACCATCAGCATTGGCGTGTTCTGTACCAGGGCGGTGTTCCACCGTGAAGTCCATCCCCTGTAGGGAAATGGACCACCTCAACAGCTTTGGATTCTCACCCTCATCTGCATCAACCATCTGAGGGGCCTGTGGTCTGTCTGAACCCGGAAGTGAGTCCCAAACAGGTATGGTCTCAGCTTCTTCAGCGCCCAGACCACAGCAAATGCCTCACGCTCAATAGCACTCCACCTCTGTTCCCGTGGAAGTAACCTCCTGCTAAGGAAGGCTACAGGTTGGTCTAGGCCCTCCTCATTCATCTGTGACAAAACAGCCCCCACACCATGCTCTGAAGCGTCTGTCTGAACGATAAACTCTTTGGAGAAGTTGGGGGCCAGGAGCACGGGCGCCGTGCACATGGCTGTCTTCAAGGTGTCAAAAGCTTGTTGACAGGTGTCAGTCCAAATCACTCTCTTGGGCTGCTTCCTGGAAGTCAGCTCTGTCAAGGGTGCAACAATGCTGCCATACCCCTTGACAAATCTCCTGTAATACCCGGTGAGTCCTAGGAAGGCTCTCACCGCTGTCTGGGTCTTGGGGGCTCCTAAGCCAGAATGGTATCTATCTTGGGCTGTAGGGGCGCCACCTGGCCGCTCCCAACCTGGTGTCCCAAGTACACCACGGAACCCTGCCCGATCTGGCACTTACTCGCCTTGATCGTGAGGCCTGCCCTCCGCAGAGCCATCAACACTTCCCAGAGGTGGCGCAGATGTTCTTCCCAACTGGCGCTGAACACTGCGATGTCATCCAGGTAGGCGGCACTGAACTCTTCCAGTCCAACCAACACCTGGTTGACCAACCTCTGAAAGGTGGCAGGGGCATTCTTCATCCCAAAGGGCATCACCCGGAATTGGTAGTGCCCATCTGGTGTGGAGAATGCTGACCTCTCCTTTGCCCCATCAGTCAAGGCGATCTGCCAGTACCCAGACGTTAAGTCAAACGTACTGAGGTACCGGGCAGCCCCTAACCGATCTATGAGCTCATCAGCTCTGGGGATGGGGTGTGCGTCAGTCCTGGTGACTGGAATTGAGTCCTCGGTAGTCCACACAGAACCGGAGTTCGGGTGTGGCACTCAGGCGCGGCAGCCTTTGGGACCAAGACCACTGGGCTGGCCCAAGGGCTGTGAGAGGACTCAATTACCCCCAATGCAAACATCTTGGAGACCTCCTCCTTGATGCAAGCTCTCACCCTGTCAGTCACCCTGTAAGCCTTGTGCTTGACAGGAAGACTGTCCCCAGTGTCCACATCATGGACGCACCAGTCAGTGACACTAGGAACCAGGGAGAACAGGTCAGGAAACTGCCCCAACAGTTGGCGACAGTCACCTTGCTGCTCAGGTGTCAGGGAGGTAGAGAGGTTCACACCCTCCACTGATCCATCTTGCTCTTGGGCTGACAGGAGGTCAGGAAGAGGCTCGGTCTCCTCCTCCATCCCAGCATCTGTAGCTAAGAGCATGCCCACTTGGGACCTCTCCAAGTGGGGCTTCAGGCGGTTGACGTGCAGGACCCGCAAGGGGTTCCTGGGAGACCGCATGTCCACCAAGTAGGTAACAGGACTCTTGCGCTCCACCACCTCAAAGGGTCCGGTCCACTTATCCTGGAGCGCACAGGGCTCCACTGGGGCCATGACCCACACTTTCTGACCAGGTTGAAGCTCAACCAGAGTGGCATTCTGGTCGTACCACCGCTTCATTTCCTCCTGGGTGGCTTCCAGATTTGCCTCAGCAAGTTGCCTGAAACGCCTAGTTTGGTTCCTGAAGGCCAGCATGTAGCTATATACATCCTGGGGAGGTTTCCTGGGAGATTGCTCCCAGCCTTCCTTGACCAAACTCAGAGGTCCTCTCAGTGGGTGACCATACAGAAGCTCAAAGGGGCTGAACCCTAGAGACTTCTGTGGCACCTCACGGTATGCAAACAGAAGGCATGGCAAGAGGACGTCCCACTTACGCCTCATGGGTTCTTCCAGACCCATAATCATGCCCTTCAGGGTCCCGTTGAATCTCTCAACCAACCCATTTCCTTGGGGGTGGTAAGGAGTGGTGAACTTGTACGTTACACCGCACTCCTGCCACAGGGACTTCATATACTTGGATATAAAGTTAGTATCTCTGTCAGACACCACCTCTTGAGGGAACCCCACACGGGAGAAAATTCCCATCAGTGCCCGTCCCACCACGGGGGCCGTCACTGTCCTCAGAGGGATGGCTTCAGGGTACCGGGTGGCATGGTCCACCAAGACCAGGATGAACCTGTTGCCCATGGCTGTCTTGGGGTCCAGTGGCCCCACAATGTCAATACCCACCCGCTCAAAGGGGGTGCTGACTACAGGGAATGGCTGGAGAGGAGCCTTCTGCTTCCTCCCACTCTTTCCACTTGCCTGGCAAGTCTGACAGGTCCTGCAGTGAGTGGCGGCACTCCTGCGCATCTGGGGCCAAAAGAAATGGGTGACAAGCCTTTCAAAGGTCTTGTCCTGCCCCAGATGTCCTGCTAAAGGCACATCATGAGCCAAACCCAGTAGGAAGGCTCTGAAGCGCTGGGGTACCACCAGCACACGGGCTGACCCAGGCTCAGCAACCTTAGGCTCGCTATACAGGAGACCATTCTCCCAGTAGATCCAATGTGATCCAGACTGATCACCTGCTGCCTGGTCTGTGGCCTGTTGCCTCAGACCTACGAGAGAAGGGCACTTGTTCTGCTCCTCGCAGAACTCCTCCCTGGAGGGTCCTCCATCTTGCTGCCAATGGGTCAGCTCAGGCAGGTCCCCCAGTTCAGCTACCTGTTCCCCTGTAGGCTCCAGGGCATCCCCCTCAGGGTCTGCCTCCTCCTGGACCGTGGGAACTTCGGGGGCCGGTTTCCCGCGCCCCTGCCTCTTCTCTCTCCGGCAGGCACCTGGGCCTCCCTCTCAGGCTCCAGGTCCTCTTGAACACCTCTGGCTGCCATGGACCGGGTGGTCACACACGCCCAATCAGGCAAGCCCAACATCTCCAAATGAGCACTCCGCTCCACCTTAGCCCAAGGGGAGCTCTCCAAATCGTTCCCTAACAAACAGTCAACAGGCATGGCTGGCCTCACAGCTACTTGAAGAGTACCAGAGACCCTCCCCACTCAAAGGGGAACCTGAGCCACCTTGCAGTGGCTCTCTGTGTTGTCAGCGGCAACAACTGGGTAGAATGCATCAGGGACCACCTGCTCTTTAGACACCAGGTGACACTTGACAGCTGTCACACTGGCTCCTGTGTCTCTCAGAGCCTCCACCCTATGGCCATTGATGGTCACCCACTGCCTGTACTTCTTAGTGTTCTCAGGCAGTTGGGTCCTAGGGACCATCTCAGAGTCTCCCTAATGAGACAAGGGACAATACTACGGGATCCCGCCCACCTTGGGCACCCATCTCCTCCCCCAGGGCTACACTAGCCAACTGCCGGGGGACTGCACCAGGGGGTGCTGGCTTTCCAAACAAAGGGCAATGGGGATCATTGGCCCTGTGGCCTAGGGCGCCACACTTGTAGCACACCAGGGGTCCCCTATGAACAGGTGGACCTGTCGGGCCCCGTGCTTATTCTCAGGGGGAGGCTGGGAACCTTTCCCTTGGTTCCCTTGGGGTTTACTTTGGGGCCCTCTCTGGAACTCCCTCTGTTTACCCTTGTCCCCCCCACTCCTCTGCTGGGGACCCTGCCCACCCTTGGCGGAGTCTCCCACGTGACCCTTGTGGACCCGGGTGCTCACCCAGCGGTCCGCCTCCTCAGCAAGCTGCCTAGGGTTAGTCAGCCTACTATCAATCAGGTGCTGGCGTAGCTCAGGAAAACAATTACTGGACAAGTGCTCCCATGCAATCAAATCAAAGAGCGCCTGAAAATCATTTGCTTTGCTACCCTTTACCCAACCATCCAAGGCTCTGCAAAAAAGGTCACATATTCAACCCAGGTACTGCCTTCAATCTTCTTACAGTTCCTGAACCTCTGCCTATAGAGTTCAGGGGTCAACCCATACCTGGTCATCAATGCATTCTTCATGTGGCTGTAGGAATTATAGACTTCAGAGGGCAAGTCCAACAAGGTATCCCGCCCCTCACTAAGGAACCGACCCCACAACCCCGCTCCCCAATCCTTCTCAGGGACCCGGTGGGAAGTCATGGCTACCTCATAGGCCTTGAACCATTGCCCAATATCATCATTCTTAAAAACTCCTTAACCACATCCTTAGGAATATACACCCTAGCCTCAACAGGCACTGACGGTGTGCTGCCACCAGAGGGAGTAATCTCTAACTTCTTGGCTCTAAACTCCACCTCCCTCAAACTTTTTTCATGCTCATGATCCATTCTTTTCTCTTCTAAGGCCAACTTTCTAGATTGCAATTCAAATTCCAACTGCCCCTTGAACTTGAGCTTGGTCAGCTCCATCTCATGCATCCTACTATTTTCTCAGTCCTCCAGCTCTTCTGGGGACAGACCTCGGGCAGAAACACTGCTACCTATGGGGGAAGATGCTCTCCTCTCCCCTGGACCCACTGGCCCATCCAGCTGCTCATCTGCATTCTCAGCCCCCTCCTCATTCTCAGGGGTATTCCTTGCTTCAACCCAGGCCCTCAGCGCCTTTTGGAAATCATCCTTCTTGGTGATTCCGGTCATAGAAACTTTGAACTTCCTGCAGAAGTGCTTGAGCTGGTTACGGTGTAGCATTCCAGTTTCTCCTCCTCCCAATCATTATCAACAGATACTATGGATGCTGCTGTATCCATGGTGATTAAACTTGGCAGTTTTTAGCAAAAATAGAAAGTCCCAAAAAGAATATCTACCAAAAGTATGTGGTTGCGTTTTGGTCTGCACTCACTAGGTAGTGTTCACCAATCACTGTACATGAGTCACAAATGCAAGTCCAGAATCCCCACCGCTGACCACCAATGTTAGAACTGGGGGTCTCTAGTTGGCAGAGGTAGGTACCTTTGTCCAAATAGGGACCCTTGCTTCTAGTCAGGGTAAGGGGGTACACTCCTGAAATAACCCCTGCTCACCCTCTTGGTAGCTTGGCACGAGCAGACAGGCTTAGTTCAGAGGCAGTGTGTAAAGCATTTGTGAACACATACAGTAATCCAGTGACAACACTACAAATGGACACCACACAGGTTGTATTATAAAAATAAGTATCTTTTATATAGATTTACCACAAGACCATAAACGACAAAAATAATCCACAATACTGTACTTTAAAGATGGTAGAATTAGCTTGAGTCTCTTAAAATGAAAATGCGACACTTTGAGTTCAATGTACCTTAAGATGCGTAACGCAGGGCAACGAAAAGTGTTGCAGGGAAGGTGATGCGGTAGTCCCTTACACGCAAGGACGGTGATGCGTTGAAGATCTGGTGCAAAAGAAACAAAGTGGCGTCTTCTTGAGGTTGCGACAACGAAGAGGTGATGCGTGCACGCCCGACGGCCGTGCGGCGATTTCGATGAGTCTTTGGAGCCGCGACAGGCCCTGCGACACGCTTCCCTGGCGATGCGACGGCGTCTGATGCGAGGTCGATGATCTTCTCCTGGGATGCGGGGCGCGCCTCGTGTTGCGATGCGTCGGCGTCTGATGCGAGGTCGATGCTCTGCCCGGGGATGCGACGGCGTCTGATGCGACGGCGACACTTTTCTCCGGTGCTGCGAGGCGCTTCGAAGGATGCGAGGGTGTCAGCGGCGCGCTTCTTCGGGGATGCGCCGGCGTCTGATGCGACGTCGACACTCTTCTCCGGCGATGCGAGACTCAGCGGCTGCGGCGACACGCTTCTTCGTGTTGAGTCGCGCTTCCAGCTCCCAGAGACACGCAAGTGTGTCAGAAGGTCCAAATTCCCAGCAAGGGAATACAGGGGAGCTGGTGGGTGAAGTCTGTTGTCCCTGAGACTTCAGCAGGAGGCAAGCTCTGAAATCAAGCCCTTGGAGATCCTTCACAAGTTGATGAAAGTACACACAAAGTTCCCTTCTCCTTTCTTTGGCAGTCAGGCAACCACTGCAGGCAGATCCCTCTAGCTTAGGGATAGTCTTCTCCTCAGTTTCTTCTTGGTTCCGCTCCTCAGCAAAGGTTTCTTCTTGTTTCCCAAAAGTGATCTAATTTCCTAGGGGTCTGGGTCCCCTTTTATACACCTTTTCTCTTTGTTCTCTGAAGGCAGAGAGGCCTTTGCCTAGTCCAAAACCAGTTCTGGTCAGTCCTGGAGCACTTTGTTTACAGGACTCCTTCTTTCCTTTCAGAATGTGGGGCAGAGTGCTCAGCCGCCCGGCAGGAGGTGGAGCCAGCATTGTGGAAGGCAGGCACAGCCCTATTCAGACCCAGGTGCAACTCCTCCCTCCACTCTGGATGCAGATCTCTCTATTCAGCCCTGTGCTGACTCACCCTGTCTCCTGGAGTCCCCCAGCCCCTGTCACTCACAAACCCAGACAAGGAATACACAACCTAGCAGAGGCAGGCTTGGATAGTTAGGCAAGAAAATACCTACTTTCTAAAAGTGGTATTTTCAAACACAGAATGTTAAAACCAACTTCACTAAAAGATGTATTTTATCATCCTGAGTTCAGGCATACTAAATTCGTTTTTCTACCATGTTCCCTGGGTCAGTTAGGATTATAAGGTGTAATAATCAAACTGCCCATTCTGGCCTATGGGGAGCAGGTAGCCTTGCAATAGTGAAAAACGAAAATGGCTGTAATTCACTATTAGGACATGCCAACACACACACACCAGGGCATGTCCTACCTTATACTTACAATGCACCCTGCCCTAGGGCCTACTTTAGGGGTGACCAACATGTAGTAAAGGGAAGGTTTAGGGCCTGGTAAGTGGGTGCACTCACCAAGTCGACATGGCAGCCCTAGGCTGCACACAGGCTCTGCAATGGCAGGCCTGAGACACATTTTACAAGCTGCTTCTGTGGGTGGCACAACCAGTGCTGCAAGCCCACCAGCAGCATTGGATTTACAAGCCCTGGGCACACTCAGTGCGCTGTACTAGGGACTGACAAGTAAACCAATCATCCAATCATGGAGTCACTAATACATACATCAATTTACAATAGGGAGCACTTGCACTGTGGCACTGAATAGCAGGGGCACAGTGCCCAAAGCATCTAAACCAGCAAAAACAGATCAATAACATTGGAGGCATCATCAAAAAATGGAAGGGAGACCCACGCCAAGGATGCCAGGTCTAACACGGCTCACTTCTCACTAGTGGAGAAGTTACGGCATGACGTCATGCCAGGTGAGCCTTGTAGAGGAAGGGAAATCCTTTAAAGAGAGTCATTTTCTCTCTGTATTTCCCTTCTCTTATTGAAACTCAGAAGCAGCAACATTGTCGTAGTGTCACCAGGGCTTTAAGTGGAAGCTTTTTCAATATTATATACAAACCATAGTTGCTGCTTATTTATCTTCTACAGCTAACAACCATTGACAAAGCCAATAGTCCTGACTGGTTGTAGGTATGATGTTGCTTGTTGTATCACATTTCTGGATGCAATGACAGAAACAGCAAAATACAAGTCAGGCGGCACACTATGCTAAGCACAGATTTTTAGCTTACATGTTTTAAGCCACGCCCCTAATTACTTTGCCCACGCCCCTTTGAGAGACCCCCCAGTTTTTTCATCCCACTTAAAGCCCTGGTCACATGTGAGGGATTTTGTTTAGTCTATGCAATATTTGTTGTGGAATTTTTAGCCCAAGAAATGTTAGCTGTGTTCCCCTCATTTCAACATTCATTATTGTAAAAAAGCCAAAGCCGCGCCCCTCCTTTCTATTACTGCCCACCTCCAACCTCCTTTCATCATTTAGCATTGTTGGAACTTGTGACTGGGGTGTCGGGGGATGTGCATGGGTAGCTTTATTCCAGCTGCCTAGATCTAGAAGGCGCCTCAAGGAGCTTGGGGCTCGACAGCAATGCCTAGCTGGCTACCCGTGCCGGCTTCTTCCATGCCATCTTGCCTGCCGGCTTTCACCACCGTATATCATCTTCGTTGAAAAGTAGTATTTGCATGTTTTGGTATAAAATGTTTCTAGTGCAGCACTGTCTGCACGCTTTAAGCTTTAAGGGGATTTGTGGTGGGCGCTAACACAAGCCACGACCTACATACTGGCAGATCGGAAACAAAGGGCTTTAGTCTCTGCTGCTTAATACATTCTGGATCTGCATGCTTTACCACCTGCCCCCTCCCCTCTGAAGATTGAATGCTGCCAGGCTGCTGGAGATGTGAATTGCGCTCCATCTGTGACTGACCCCTGCTCTAACAATATGTACTTCAGACAGTTGCTCTACCATATGCGCCCTCCCCTGGTTAACACTATTGAATATTTTGTTTGGGTGGCTGAATTGCACTTTAAATGCGCTTTGCAGATTATGTTAAGCAGCATGTAAATTAATGTACATAGAAATGTACAATACCCATCAGAACTGACATGAATGAAGTCAGTAAACAAAACTCTCTGAATTTAACGTTGTGCTGATGCAAGCTTTTTCTTAGTCTGTAGAAGTGGTCAGTGAAAGTGCTTATCGGTACAAGAAGGTCATCAGAGCACAGGTATATGCGTCTTCTATAAAATTACTTTCATTGATACGGAACAGCAGGGTTAAATGTTTGCAAACAAATAATCATAAGTAAAAAACCTTGTCATGTACAACACCAATAGCTCTAACTTTCACAAGTGCGAGACCGATAGCATTGCAAATGCTTGTAATAGGGGGTTGTGAGGGAATGCTGGGTGATAGGAAATTTGTGGCTCCCAACATATTCCAGAACTTTCCCTCTCAGAAATATGAGGAAAATGTGTTTTTATTTTATTGTAACTTTTTATTGGATTTTGGAAACAAACACCACCATACAACAGTGTCTGGCCAGCATTGACAAAAGTTACAAATATGTAGAAAACCAGGCGTGCAACGCCCATAGGGCTAAAAGGGCTTCGGACCCCCCGAGCCCCCCGTCATGTGTCTCAGCCCGGGCTGCTGCAGCTCAAGCTGCTGTGGGCTCGGCTGGGCAGTGTCTGGAGTCTTATCGACGGCACGCCCGAGTTTTTCACAGGTCTTTAAAGACCATTAGCATATTTTTATACCTCTGTACACTGGTTACCAAGGCTTAGTTTTCTGGTTCCAGTACCCACTGGATCCCACTCTGCCTATTCCTTACATTTGTATTTTATATTTACTGCTGTAGTGTGAGAATGCATTTCATGAAAAGGAATATAAAGTAGGGTTGCCAAAAGAAAAATGCCAGCCATGTGTTGTTTAAAGAGCCTGCAAAGACCTCATCTTGACACTAAATAGGGTTATAAATAAAAAAGCATGTATTTATTTGTAATGTGACTTTTCTGTCTTTGTTCCCTTTAATTATCAGTCATGGATAATTCATGCAGCCCTGCAACACAATTAAAAGTGCTTTCTATTTATATTTGCTGTTCAAAGTATGCACAGATAAGTGCTGAAAATACAGCTTTAGGTGACTGCTTATTTTTTTACTGTCTGGGACATCAAAATAATGAGCTGGCAACCCTAATCATAAGACTGGAAGTTTGTTGCAGGATCAGCATATTATTTATTTCCTCCACCCTCGATCCCTGATTAATGCCATAATAGCAATAGTTTAACTTATATCTGAAACCCTACGCCGCCATCAATAACAAGCTGAGTTACGTCAATTGTCTGGGAATGCACCCTGCATTCAGACAACTCACTCCTCATTATCGCCCTTCACTTTCATGCTCACCCTGCACTCACAGCGATCACAATGCACTCACACTGATCACCATGCACTCACACCATTCACCCGCTCACCCTGCACTCAGTGTGATCACTCTGCACTCACAATGCACTTGCGCTGTTCACCCTGTACCTCACCCTGCAGTCACACGAGCACACTACTCACCCTGCACTCATGTGACACTTTACTCACCTGTCCCCCTCACTGCTCAATCTGCAATCTCACTCAAACAAGCCCATCACTGACCATGCATTCATTCATCCCACTCTGCACTAACATCCGCACCCAAATTCATAGGGTCACCTCACTCACCCTGCAGTCACTCCTCTTACCCTACTCTCACACTGTCGCATCTTCTGCCACCCACACAGTGGAGAGTGTTAATGTGCCTGCTACAGAGAATGAGTACCATGCAGATCACAGAACTGAGTGTGAGTAAACTATTAGTAGTGCTATAAAAAAAATTAAATGTTTGTCAGAAAGGTGTTATAGAGAGATGAGGTGCATTGTTGGTGAGTGGTAGTGACGGAATTCATGAAGAAGGAGGAAATGGGGGCGGGGCACCAAAAAAGACTGTTGCACCTTGTGGGACCAGTGCTAGTGCCAGCCCTGGCTGGGATTGTTAGCCCCCCCCCGAAGTTCGGGCCTAGTTGTGCCCCTGGTAGAAACATAAGTGGACCATGTAAATCAACAGTCAGTACATTGTGATGAGCAATGGCAGCATTTACATCTAAAATGTTGGGCAGTCAAACTAGAAACATTGAGAATATCACTTCTGTGGTGAAACACCTTAAATAGTGTTCCATTGTCGTCCTCATCTCCCGTCCCACCCATCCCTGCCCCCGCAAATACAGTTATGCAGTGTAAGTTCTGATCTCCTCCTCAAGTAACACCTGCGGCTCGGGGCATGGCTCTAGGTGGATCCTGTGATAGGCTGCCCATCTCTCCTATATCTTATAGTATTTCCAAGGGCATCCTCTTGCAATCTAAATTGAGCGTTCTAATCCTAAGCAGTGGTCCAGATCTCCTTCCATCCCTCCAACGAGGGAGCGGTAGCATCCTTCAACATCTATGCAATATCCCATTTGGCTATGACTAGGACCAGCCACAGTAGGGCCCGCATATATCTATTCCTGTCAATGTCATCGGAAATGTGGAGCAGGGCGCATCGCAGAGTTCGCGGCAGTGTCTGTTCCAGTACCCCCTCTAAACATTCAATTACTCCTTCTCAAAAGGGCGTCAGGATAGGGCAGTTCCAGGTTGTGTGCAAAAAATCTCCACGGGCCCCTTGGCATTGAAGGCATGTTGCTGACCCAATTAGCCCTCTCTTCCAGAGCCTCTCCCTTGTATACAATACTCGATGTAGGTTTCTTAGCTGTATGAGGCGGTACTGAGAAGCAATGGCTGCTTCCCTAGGAGAGGCCAGCGCCTCACTTCAGTCCTCATCCTCCAAAGGCGTAAGTCTTGTGTCCATATCTCCCGAAGTGATCCGGAGGTGTTATTAATTAAAGATTGGTGTACAGTTGAGATCTTGTGATCCGGAATGTGTGTCAGGAGTATTTTGCCCTCCAGTGGAGCAAAGTCTGGAATCTCCTTGCAGGCGGGTCAAGTACAGCGTAAGAGCATGGCAGAGCTGAAAATACCTGTAGAACTGAGACTTATGAAGCTGAAACTCCTCTCTCTTGCAGATCTGGAAAAATCTTCAGTGAGTTTCCCATGAGCACATCCCATAATCGGGAGATACCGATATGGTCCCAGCGTCGAAACCCCTGCAAACCAGCCACTTGGTGTAGGATAGTGCCAGCCCAAAGAGAGGTCCCGGGTGATTCAGCCCTTCCAGCCCGTGGCATCCCTCCAGGCACCAAGGACCACTCTCGTAGGTAGGGGGAATCTCTGGGGGATTATAACCCCATACAACAGGTTGGGGAGAATCTGCGTCCCCATTGCTCAACCTTCCGCTATGTAGGCCGGTCTGTAAAACCCTGAAACCACCAGTCATTCCAAACAGTCAGTTGAGCCGCCCTATATTAGGATCTTACATCCGGAATGGCGATACAGGGTGGACCATGGTTCCACAAGAAGCCAAGCAGTGATGATTCCATGCGCGAGAATCGAGATGCCGTGAGGGGAAAGGAGAAGTTCTGAAGCTGATATATCAAACACAGTAGTGTCACCATTTTAAAAATAGCTGACCTGGCCACGAGAGAAATGGGGAGTGTCTCTCAAAGCTTAAAATCCACTGCCAGTCTGTCTAGCTGAGGCTGTAAGTTCAAGTACTGAAACCCCTGGCAGAGAACCGCAAGCCCTAAGGTCCACAACAAGTCCGTTGGGCAGTCGCCCACCGCTTACACTGAGGATTTGTCTGGGTGCATCCGCAGTCCCCAAAAATCTCCAAAGATCTTTAATATCTGGAGTGCGTGCGGTCCCGAGTATGAAAGGTCTGTCAGAAAAATAAGCATGTTGTCTACATACAGGGCTATTCTCTCTTTGGCCCCAGGGTCCCATTCAAACACCTGCAGTTGTGCATCTATCCTAATCCAGCAGCTAGAGATTCGATGGCCAGGGCAACTATTAGCAGTGAGAGAGGACATCCCTGTCTCATCCCCTGTCCAATCTGAAAAGGAGGGGAAAACGCTCCCCCCACCCTCACCTGGGCAAGGAGGTCTGTGTAGAGGAGCCTCACGTATCCAATGAACAGAGTCCCAAAGTTTCTTAGGAGGAAGAATTGATACGGACTGCCCATGGAGTCGAAAGCCTTACGGAAATAGACCTGTAACACAGTGCCATTCGTGTGGCAATGTCTGGCTAAAGCAATTGCATTACACACCCTTTTAATATTGTGTCACATAGACCTACCCAGCATAAAACTGGATTGGTTCAGGAGGACCAATTTGGTAATGATTCCGTGTAAGCAGTTGGCCAAAACCTGGTGCATACCTTGACCTCTATAATCAAAAGAGAAATCGGCCAGTATGACTCACTTCATTCCAGTAGTTGATGACGCTTTGGGATAACCACAATGTCCACCGTTCTATGGTTTAAAGGTAAAGGGTTGCCCTCTAGAGCTTCTTGAAAGACTTAACAAATGGGGACCAGTAATCGTCCACGTGGCCTTGTGGAATTCAACCAGGAATCCATCTAGGGCTGGGGATTTGCCCAGGTGGAGCATCTGGAGCACTCCCCCAATTCGTCCACTATGATAATAAGGTCTAAGACCTTTCTGTCCTCATTTGAGAGGGAATGGGCCAGGAGGCTTTTCGCAAACACCTCCATCTCCAGGGGTCTTTCCACTTCTTGACGAGCGTGTAATGCTCCATAGTAGGTCACAAAGGCCTGAGCAATGTGGGGGTCTCCTAACATCCGCTCTCCCTTGTTGGTCAAGACGTAGGGAATAGGGTCTTGTTGGGCCGTCCTGGAGCAGAGCCAGTGCAGGGTTTTGCTAGATTTATCCCCTCACTGATAAATACGGCTTTGGGTGGCCGTCCAAGCCAGCTGTGCCTCATTGAGGATGGTCTGGCATAAGACCGACCCTATGTTAAGCGAGTCTCTAAGGATCACAGGGTCGGGGGCATGGTTTGCCGAGCTGCGGAATGGCCGCTAGCTAAGCAAGCTCCGCCGGCCGAGATCAAATCCTGCACTTATCCGCAAGAACAGAAAGCTGCTGCTGTGCTACGAACACTCCTAAAAGGTGCCCGTAAAGCGGAGGACTGACTGTGCCGTCCCCCGTGCCTGAAACATCGATCGGAGACGATTGGCAGCCCAGACCGAGAGAAGATTAGATATGTGGCTGGGAGCGGCCGGAAGGAAGGACGGGACGGGACGGCTACCAGAGCCCGTGGCGCGACTGGCGGTGGAGGCCGCGACAGACGCCCGGACCTCCCAGCTGCCTCCGTGACTGGGAGAGAAGCAGCAGTGAAGTGTAGACACGCCGGAGGTGAGCAGCTGGGAATAAAGGCAGAACTGGAACATTCTTGGCGACCGTCACCAGCGCAACTTGTGAGGAGCTTTGGGGCGAGTTTCCGAGTGCCAGGACCCAGAGATATAGAGCATATCGCACCCCAAAGACATGGCTACCAGCGGTAGGAGGGGCTGGCTGAGCTTGCTGGGCACTTGGAGGGCAGCACAACCCCTGAGCAGTGGATGCGACATGTAGGGGGTCTGAGACAGTGACAGTTGGGGCGAGGTGTAGGGCCCGAGCGCCATTTTGATTTTACTGACGACGGGACCCAGGCTCAGTGCGGTAGACCAGCACACAGTGAAACAAGACACATCAACCCTGTGGTGCCACGGGTCTGCTGCACAGGCACGATATGAGACTGAGTTGGGGCACCTAAGAAATCAATAATCCATCACTTTTGTAAGGAAGGGGCAAATGGACAGACACACAGAGTGACTCTGCCCATACTGACACGACTAGCGAAATTGCCTGGGCTGTACGGCCAGTGAAATTCCAAATAAGGGGTGGGTGCCAAGCTGACGCGTCACCCCAGAGACACTCGAGGGGGGGAAGCAGCAAAGTGTTGTTGGAATACGTGTAGCTGAGTAGTGGCCTGCACACTTAAAGGTCCAGGGCAACCGAGTTGCGAGGCATACCTCTTACTCCCAAAAGGCAAATAAGTGCACCAGGCAGGACAGTGAGGAGTGGACCGAGCCTGCCCGGAGGTACACCAGCAGTGTTTTTGTTTATTCTTGAGAGCCGATCGCGTGCGGTCCGTACGCAGAATCTGGCCAGAACATGGGCAAACAGGACGCACAACAACCCAAGCTGAACTTCGACAGCAGGAGGAACACGAGGCAAGCAGAATCCGACCCAGAGATAAGCGCGGAAAGACCGCCAGAATCGCACACGGAGGACCAAGGGGAAGACTTAAGAACTCTAATGCTCGAAATGAGATCCAGTCTGCGGACTATTGACACAAAGTTAGACGCGCTCACTTCCCAACTGGACACTGTCAAAAAACAGGTGGGATCTCATGAAACTCGCATAGACGCCCTTGAAAACCGAGCCACTGAGTTCCATGAGTTTCAGGTTGAAACGAAGGAACAATTATTGCACATGGACAAAGTGTTGGGGATCATTCGCGCAAAGAACAACGATTTGGCAGCCAGGCCCCGTCGCAATAACCTGCGCATCACTGGAATTCCTGAGACGACAGCCATCTCCAAAATGGAGACGTATGTAACCGATCTGTTACAGGAGCTCTTCGATCCAAATCTATCCACGGTTTTTGCTGTGGAACGTGCACATCGAACCCTTGGTCCTAAACCTCCGGTTGGAGCTCCACCAAGACCCATCCTGGCCAAAATCCTTAACTATCAGGATCGCGACATGATTCTGCGCCTGGCTCGTGAGAAGGGGACAATCGTACACAAAGGTAACAATATCTCCTTCTACCCGGACTTTACGCCAGCTGTGCAGGCGGCGAGACGTGAGTTTCTCCCTGCAAAACGAATCCTGCTACAGGCGCAGATCCCCTATTCGCTGTTATACCCTGGCAAGCTTAAGGTGTCGCATGACGGTACTGCCCATTTTTTCACGGACGCAAAGTCTGCCTTGATGTTCGCTAAACACGTTGGGGGAAAAAAAGCCAAAAGTGGGTCCTGGCTCGGCTAACTCATCGGCAGACCGACTGAGTGACAATGACTAAACCTACATTGTTATTGTTATACCTTTGACCAGGGATGTGCTGTTATACATTGGTGGGGTTGGGCCGCGCCAGACTTGTTTAGTTTCTGGGCTACACTGCCGCTGCATGGCCTGAGGCCGCCCGACAAGGTTGTAAATAGCACCGCTCTAAAATGTTGAGAGATAAGCATGGCTTTCTGCAGTTTCTCAGCCACCCCGTCTAGGCAGGGGAGTAAGCTGACGTCACCACGCCCCGCCGGGAAAGTTCCCAACAGCTGATCTTATTGCTGTAGTATGTTTGAGGAGGGTTATCTACAACCTGATTGGGGGGTTGGAGTGGGAGGTGGGTGGGGGGATGGGAATGTTATGATGTTATTAGCCAGTATATTGCGATACAGTTTACAATGCTGCCATTGCGTGATTTTATCCAGTGTTGCGTGCACTACTCCCACAGTTATGGTACACAATCACTTGTCTGCTAACACATGACTAGCCTCCGGTTTCTCACATGGAACATCAGGGGGCTCAATGACTATAGGAAGTCTAGGCTCGTCCACTCCTATCTTCTAAGGCATCAAATAGACATATGCGTACTACAAGAAACTCACCTTAACGTCACACCGTCTCCCAGGTTAAAACACAACAGATGGGGTCAAGTGTATTCCTCCATCTACTCGAACTACTCTAGAGGGGTGGCGGTGTTCATCTGAAGGGGTTTAGATTGGAAGGTCAGCGAACTACAAACGGACCCTGAGGGCAGATTTATCATAATACTGGGAACACTGGGTGGAATCCAGGTGGTTTTGGTTGCAGTGTATGGCCCCAATGTTGACTCGCCCACATTCTTCCAAGACCTGTGGGCAAAGATAAGGGCGACACATTGTGAAACTATTATATGGGGAGGCGACTTCAATGCTATACTGAACGACGATCTTGATAGGAAAGGAATATCCCGATCACTACACCCCTCGGCTAGTGCTGTGTTAAACGCCATAATTGCAGATGGCGACCTGGTTGACATCTGGAGACAGAACCATGCGTTGGTCAGGGAAGGGACGTGCATCTCCGAGCATCATAGGGCGTGGTCGAGATTGGATTTCTGGCTAGTGTCCCGAGATGTGGCTACGTGGACCAGCGGGATCTCTCACCTTCCCAGGTCCTTGTCGGATCATGCACCCTGCCTTTTATGCATGACGTTGCCAGATTCGATCCCGCGCATGTTCACTTGGCGATTGCCACAGGATGCCCTGTTAGATGATGGTTCAGAGAGGAGATTAGGGAGGACATCCTGAATTATTTCACCCTAAATGCCGGCTCAGTGAGTACAGAAGCTTCGCTGTGGGAAGCGTTCAAGACAGTAATGAGAGGGAATTGCATAGCTCGTCAGGCTGGTGGTATTAAAGGCAATAAAAGGCACACTGGCATCATTAGAAAAGCAAATTAGAGAGCTGGAAACCCAATTCTTAATTTCTAGTGATAATAAGACGCTGGCACTAATGAAGGAGAAATTGCTGGAATTTGAGGAGGAGGCGCAGCGTGAGGTAAAATTCTTGGGGAAGCATGCTCAGGCCAGAAGGTATGGCGAGGGGGATAGGCCGGGGAGAACATTGGCGGCAATGCTGCGAGCCCCCAGGCACACTGCATACATCTCCGAACTGAAGAGTAGACAGCAATCTGTAATTCGTGGTCCTAAGGAAATATCAGACACATTCTCCCAGTTTTGTTCTGACCTATACGCTACAACACAGACATCTGCACATGAGGGCCTGCAGCCATTTCTTGACTCTATAGAACTATTATGGTTGGGCCGGGGACACAGAGAGTATTTAGATGCCCCCTTTACAGTGGAAGATGTTGCACAGGTCATAAAAAGTCTACCATTGAACAAGGCCCTGGGGTCGGATGGTCTAACAACCGTCTTTTACAAGGCGTATGCTGAGGAACTGGCGCCACACTTAGTAGCGGTGTATGAGGAGGCTCAGACAACGGGCATATTGCCACCAACAGTGCGTGAGGTAATTATAATTACATTGTTAAAACCCGGGAAACCTGAGGATGAGATTGACTCGTACAGACCGTTGTCATTAATAAATGTGGATGTAAAGATCCTGGCGAAACTGGTTGCGAACCGATTGCAGCCCCTACTCCCGCTTATTGCTCACCCAGATCAATCGGGGTTTATTCCCGGGAGGTCCACATCACATTACCTCAGGACCTTCTTTGCTGTAGTACATTATCTACATCCTGACTGGCAGGCTGCCGCTGTATTCTTGGACGCTACGAAAGCGTTTGATACGCTTGAGTGGCCGTATCTCTTTGCAATTCTAAACCAGATGGGGTTTAGCCCTCTGTTCCTTAGCTTGATTCGCCTACTATATACAAAGCCATCTGCTCGAGTCCAGGTGAACGGCCTGTTATCACCTCCATTTGCCATTTCAAGAGGCACGGGCAGGGGTGCCCACTATCCCCCTTGCTTTTCGCGATAGCGATGGAGCCTCTGGCAGCACGCATTAGACAGCACCACACCGCCAGAGGTATAGGGTTTAGTACAAGGAGCCTGCTCATTTCTTTGTACGCCGACGACGTCACACTATATGTTACCAATCCGGGAACAAACGTAGCCCCACTCCTTCGAGAATTGACCAAATTTGGTGGCCTTTCCGGCATATCCATAAATTGGGCAAAATCGATAATCCTCCCTCTGACAGACAACACCACTCTGACATCCACTGAATTCCCCCTTAGGTGGGCAACCGAGCCGGTGAAGTATTTGGGCATCTGGCTAAGTAGAAGTATGCAGGAAATATGGGACATGAACTTTGGACGGGCAATCACATGGTTGGAAGACAAGGTCACTGCATGGGCCAAACTCCCACTGTCCTTGGCTGGAAGAATAGCACTAGCAAAGATGGTAGTACTGCCGAAACTACTCTATTTATTTGTTAATATTCCAATCCCCCTCACTCAAGCCTTCTTCAGAACCCTTAGGTCCCTGATGGTGTCGCTGATCTGGGCGGGTGGACGGGCACGGGTTTCATGGGAACTGTTGACCCTTCCATTACAACAAGGCGGACTGGGAGCCCCAGACATGCCATTATATGCGTGGAGCGCACAAGCACAATTCCTTCACCACTGGAAACACCCGACCCCTTTCCAGCCCCACGTGGCTGTGGAGACAGATGCGGCGGCACCTGTCCCTTTGCAGGTAGCACTGTATCAAACCTACAAACGCCCCAGGAAGAGTATAGATTTGGTTAAAACAGTGCGGTGGGCATGGGACGAGTTAAGGAAAAGAGCCAATATGGATTTGCTGTATGCCCCATCAGTACTCCTCGCACATAATCCAATGTTGCCTGCTATGGGAGACGGCACTAGCAGAACCCTAGCGCAAAAGGAATCACTGACATAATATCGAAAGACACATTATCGAAATACAAATATTTCGACGCAAAAATATCGACATTAAAAAAATCGATATAGTATACTTAATTATAAAAATACACTAATATCGAAACAACATTATCGTAATGAAACTATATCGACTACACAAATATCGCACACATAAATATCGCAATACAAATTATCGACGGTTATAAATTAGTATAGGACATGTCCAAAATATTGTGAACAAAAATATAGACAGCAATATTATCGTTTTTTAAAAATATCGACAAGTCAAATACACATTAAAACTACTACTTTCAATACCAAAAATACAATAAATGACATAAATACACATAAAATGTATATATAAACATATCTATCAAAATAATAACATAAATTAATAACATAACTACACAAATAATATTTACAAACAAATAATAGCAACATATTCAACATTCAAAATATATATTATACATTTCTTTTAAATAATAAATTCAACATCTCCTTCCTCACCTAAAAAATACCTTTTCTCTCAATTTGCGTTTTCCATACAAGTAAAACAATTACAAAGCAAAAAAAAATTCTAATTAACCAATAGAAACACAGAAGATCGAAATAGACCAATGATTTTCAACAAACAATTAAGAATACACTATATAAACAACAAAAATGTCTTCTTTTACACCTTAAACAAAAATAATTAAGGAAGGAGAAACTCTGCCGGATTTTCACCACTCTCAAACACACCTCTAAAATCAAGCCTACTACACCTAGGAAAAAGTAAGTAAATAAGCATTTCTAAATAAACTGTTAAATTAAAATGTAACACAGATTTCAATGACTAACTTAAATTACTAACTCATATATTTTATCTCTTTATATGTCAACAACAGATATTACTCCAAAAACGAGAAAAATGATTTCACCTTACAAAAACAGATAACTAACAAAGTAAGTATACTCTAAAAATAACTTGTTAAATATCACTAAAAGGGAACTCAACACCTAAAATGTCCTAACCGCCAAAACGACCCCATTTATACTTTTAAACTTTTTTTAAAACGTTTGTAAAATGAAACTAAAACGTTAATAAAACTATACTCTGTCATAAACACCAAGACCACCATATATAAATTGTAAAACATGAAATAAAATATGCTTTACTTTCTTTTCACAGAGCACTTCAAACAAACAACATTTGTTGAACAAAGAACATCTCAATTCAACTACAACTAAATAACAGTTGGTAAGTATATAATTAAAATGCATTTATTACTATTCATATAAACATGTATAATATTCTTTTACATATACTTTCATGTACATTTTTTATAGATTTTACCACCTCACAATGACTGAAGAGGCCCAATTTATAACATCTCAGAAAGGGAAATTCTTATTGTGTTATATGGGGTACGTCTACAACCAAGAGAAGCAAACAGGCCTTAAAGTGAACTGGAAATGTTCAAAATATTACTCAAACAAATGTTATGGTCGTGCTACCACCAGGGAAACAACTGTATTATATACAAGGGAGCATAACCATCCACCAAATATTTCTGAAATTGAAGTGAAATCAACCCTTGAAAATATTAAAGAATTAAGTAGCACCTCACAACTTCCTACAAGTGTTATACTTAAAGAACTATTACCTAAAGTACCCAGAGAAGCAACAGGTCAATTACCATCAATTGCTTCTATTAAAAGAAGAATAGCTAGGACCAAAAAATCAACAATACCAACAATACCTACACCTAAGAATTTTGAGGATGTCATAATTCCCCCAGAACTTAGTAGAACACACAATGATGAACCTTTTATTTTCTTTGACAACAAAAATAAAGATAAAAGGATTATTATGTTTGCTACAGCAAACAATATAACTAAACTTCAACAATGCCAAACATGGATGATGGGTGGCACCTTCAGCATATTCCCTAAACCATTCTACCAACTGTACAGTATCCATGGACAATATGATAACACTTGCATTCCATTAATATATGCTTTATTACCAAACAAACAGAATGCAACATATACTGAAATGTTAGGTAAAATAAAGCAAGAAACAAACAACTTTTTCCCTCAAAGAATAGTAATAGACTTTGAACAAGCCATGATAAATTCTATCCTCAAATTATACCCCCACACATCTATACAAGGATGTTACTTCCACTTCAACCAATGTTTATGGAGACATTTACAGAAATCTGCACTTAGGAGCCTATTAGGATGGCGGGCGGTTTTTCGTCCGCCCGCCACCCTAGCGGTGCTGGGACCGGCCGCCAGTGGTGCGGCAGTCCCGCACCAGCGATTAGGATGCCACCGTGGTGGTGGTATCCTCCATTCCCAGCATTGTGGCGGACGGTGCACACAGCACCGCCCGCCACAATGCTGGGAATGCACTGTGTGCATTGTCATGCACAAGGTGACAGGGACCGCGCGGTGCCTGCCACCTTGTCTATGACAATGTAGGGGGGTACCATAGGTACCCCCCATGTGCACCCCCCACACCCCAATACCCTGGGGGCCCGCAACGGGCCCCCAACAGCAAACTCTGCATGCCTTTTCGGGGCTGCTTCCCGCACCCATGCTAATATGGATGGCGGTGTCTAGCAGACACCGCCACCATATGTAGCCCCTTTTCCACCCGGTCGACTGGTCGACCGGCGGAAAACCGGCAGACGGTCTCTCCATCCGCCGGGGTCCCCCCGCCATACTAATATGGCGGGGGGAAAATGGGTGGCGGGTGGAGGGAAATGTAGGGCGGATCGCCACCGCCATGCGGGCGGTGGCGATCCGCCCTACATCGTAATGACCCCCTTAGTGTGGAATATGCAACAAATATTACCTTTGCATACCAAATAAAACACCTAATAGCCCTGGCCTATGTGCCAGTCACAGATGTCGCTGAGCACTATAACATTTTAATAGAAAGTCCATTTTACCACCAAAATGAACAAAAATTATCTCCCTCCTAGATTATTTTGAGGATACCTGGGTGGGGAGATTACACAGATCAGGCCATAGACGGCAACCTAAATTCCAAATTCCTTGGTGGAATGTGTACCTAACTACACTTAACCAAGAAGCCAAAATAAACAACGCAGTTGAAGGTTGGCATAATGCCTTCCTATCTTCTACAGGACGAAGCATTCCTACCCTACATAAACTATTAGTTGCCATACAAAAAGAACAAAGCTTCCAAGAACTAAGAATGCAACAATCTATCATACAATTAAAGCCAAAACTATCTAGACAAACTGCTCAAATGTATCAGTATCTTCAACAACAAGTACAGCTATATCCTTCAACAAGAGGCCTAGAGTACTTAAATATGATAGCAAAAACTCTAGTCTGAAACATGAAACAATTTTAATTTACCAATCTCAAAAAACAATTATTGGAATAAAAACAGTGCATTCTTTTAAATGAACCAAATAATTATTTTGTCTAATATATATTATTATTTTATAACAACATATATAGAGACAAAATAATTAAACAACAAAACAACTAAACAACTACAGTATTTAAAATAACATAATTTCCCTCCCACAATAAAAAATATTAGAAAGACTTACCTTTTCCACTGCTGTAATACGAAAATCCAATAATCCATGTAGTTCACAATCCATATTTTTTAAAAACAGACCCCAATAAAATGCAAAAATACAACTGTGTCAAAAAGTAGATCCTCCATGTAAAAATCGACAATCCAATAACCATAAAAAAAAACGAAAATTCGTAAAAAAGTTAAAAACCGCTCCATGAAAACCGAATAATAAAGGAAGTGTAAAATAAATATTAGTTGATATAACTAATACACACTTCGTTTAAAAAAAAAAAACGCAATGCTCCGTTTTTCCAAATTGCTTCGTCGTATAACCTAAAATAGAAAAACAAACATTCCCACCCACACAAATGTACAAATAATACACTTAAAAACACCACTACAAACATTATTAACACAATATTAACGTAAACTAAACATAAATAGAAAAATACTAACTAGGCTGCAAATACGAAACACAACGTTAATAATTAATACCTAACTAAGGGGCCCATTACGATGTCGGGCGGAAGCACAACCGCCGTGCTGTCGGAGGCAAAAACCGCTAGTTACCGTCCGCCAGCAACGGCCCACACGCCCGCAAAATTAGGATGTGAAAAGTCAGTCAAACACCGCCCGTAAGCCTGTGACGCCGCCCGCCATCAAAGTGCGCCCGTCTACGTAGCGGCGCGAGCCAATGGAGACACACCGTCCGACGAAATGACGTACCGCCCGGCGTACAAATTACGATGCCACAACCAAACAGCCTCACCGGCAAAGAGACACCGCACGAGATACCAAGGCGGAAACCCGACTGTTCAGTACGGAGACTAAAAAGGCTGCCCACCCAGAGATGAATCCTGCACTCCAGGCCATCCCCATGCTCTACCTGATGCACCACCTAGGAGTGAACGCGCCACGACGACGCAGGTAGGCAGACACACAACAAAGGCACGCAAACACTGCACACAATGCAAGGGTGGAAAAACTGTACATGGCCCCCCCAGACACCCCTGTGTGGACAGGACACATCCACCACTGTACCCACACATGTCCCACCTGTCAAAATAAAACAACTCGCAACATCCTGGGCACCCACTACCCGGGACCAGGAAGTGACGTCCCCGTCACGGCACCGCAGCGGCGATGACGCAGGTACACATGCGCACAACGCAGAGGCCAACGACAGCGCCATGCATGGGCTGCACACAAACACCACAGGGTCACAACTACACACCCCACACACCAGCCCCACCCTGAAGGCACATGTCACGGGGCCTTCCTGCATCAATCATGTCCCCAACCGACAACTCACAGTTGTCAACTTGATGTCACACAAGTGTCCCGAACAGGGGAGTAATGTGATGGCAAAATAGGACACACCCTTGTGTGCAAAAAATGGAGAAGCACAATGCGGCTGCTACATAACAGCGCAGAATATGGACATTGTCCGTAAAAGGCACGCCAGTCTCATCCAAAAATATCTATACCATCCTGCTCGCAATCTCAAGCCATGCAATGTACAAAATTGAAAAACTCTGCTGCCTGAGAACAGGTGTTTCCAATTACTACACCCACACAGAAGCCCCAATGTATAGTGGAAACGCAGTGTCCCGCCCACACACGGGAGAGCAGATCGCACTGAATGGCCTTCCATTCCTACTCTGAAATCACATTGCAACAATTTATGAAGGAGAATGGAGCCATTGTACCAACAAGAAGCCAAACAGAGCCATGCAGAGTAAACCGTCCACTGGCAGATAGCGCCCAACATGAAAGAAAGATAATATCACAAAAAAAAATTATACCACTCCTTCATGTGGGTCAAATGCAAGTAATCTGGAAAGAGTCAGACACCACTGGCCTTGACCATTCATTGAAGCATGTGGGATGCGGGCCTGTGTCCTCCGCCCAAGCTATAACCCAAGTCCTGCCACCGTACATCCATCCCAGAATTCCCAGCATCGTCGGAGGTTGCACTCTGCTGACTGCACAGGCAGCCGGAGCACGCCATCACATCACCCTGTAGCAAAATGGCTGTTGCACCACTGCTTCCCAACTACGCCGGACAGATGCAGCTGTACATTGAGAGCTTGCTACAGATAGTGGGCTGTGAAAATCTGGCTATGCTGAATGTAAGTTACCGAGTGACTTACCGCATTGCAATGTTCAGCTGCGTCATCCCCGTTTTCTACTGTCGGAGGTGTCTGTTCCACTGTCCTGTGGATTTATGTCTCTCCAACCCGGCATGTCCAAAGGCGGACTTGGTACACTTGTTTGCACCCCTGGACGCCCACAACAGGATCTGTTCAGTGTATGGGGGCATGGCGTATGTGGCTGCAATCGGACACACACTGCAATGGGACCAGTGTGCCTCCACACAACGTATTCTGGATCACAGTTTCATCGAATGTCATCCAACATGTCCCATCAGGCTTCTACAAGGGACAACTTACGATGAACACGTTGCTAGCCACCATCCGCTTCATTGGATGGCATCCATGTTTACCACCAATGCCATGGATGCCCTGCTGGAAGGTATTGCATACCTGACAACTTGTCAATTCATCGGTCCCCGACTCAATACCCCCAATTGAACATTGATGTTCAACACCGTACCTATGCTTGGCTTTCACACGGAGTGGGCAGTTAGCTGTACAACAACTATACCATACAATCTGCAACAAACACCTTACCATCAACTCCACTGCCATGACATCGGACATTTCCGGGACATGCACTCTGTGCCTCACCATATCCCGTGTCTCTGCATGAACAGGGGATGCAGAGGTATGGGACTTGTGTACAATGATGAAGCATGACACCTAGCTTGCTGGGTGTGTGAGGGCCCTAGTTCCTACAGGAGGAATTCCCCCTATCCTCCTCTTTACCTGTAGCACCTCTAATATTCTTACCTTTTGAGTGATTAATATATCACATAGGAACTCCGTACTCTCTTTCTTGGGAACTTGTGTACAGTAACCACATGGCCAATACTGCACAAACAACTATGCTGTAATATGTATTCTGCGCACCTGAACACATGCACCTGTCAGTGCACACTTATCTGTCTGCTGTATTACGTGAGAACTGTCACCTCACCATCGTCTGTATTTCCGTGCCAGGACTTTTGCATGGACAACAAATGCAACCCCCTACAACATGGCCCCAGTCATTGTGTCATGTTCAGTAGCCACCACATAGCAACAACCTGTGAGACGCTGCTGCATGCATGTAGGCTCATGCTCTGATGTCACCTCTGACGCAGGTGTGTCGGAGTCACTATTGTAGTAATCCCGTACCATGGAACTGAGATGTACTGTGCCTATGATGTCAAGCTGTCTGGTAGGCAAAATGAATACTGTCTGTGTCAAAGTCTAGAGCTCTTCAGTAATGAGCAAATGTACTTTAGCATAGCAAGGGCAAGGCAGTTGTAATTCTGAAGCCTTCATTCCACAGTCAACAACCAATCACATCTACCTGTACCCCCTTTTGTATGTGTAATCATGCTAAGTATATCCTCCACATGCATTTTGCTGCCAGTAGTGTCCACTATACTGCATCACAGAGGAAGTAAGTTCAAATACATGCCTTGAAGCAAATATGTGACTATGTAGAATTATTTATCGAAGACAAGTACGAATGAGAGAGGATAAGTGTGTGTGAAGTACACGAGAGTCGTGAGATGACCATGTAGTCTAGTGTCATTGGATGTCAATGCATATGAGTTGCCGCCACAGTGGACCTAGTGAAATACCAGAGGTCGTGGGCCTTGGCTTGTCAGACTCTGACGTGGCCCAACAGATCATCACATTAACACTGACGGACTGGTCACTACAAAGCACAGTCCTACATATGTGTACAATTACTTTCACAGTCTGACATCACAGTCATCAAGCAAAATTAGGAGGCACGCAAGAAGCATGCTACAGCAATGCATGACAAAACACACACACAATATCAGTGTGGGTGGGCAGGTCTGCAAAGTGAGTACGAACTGCAGAAATTCACATACATGCTCAATTAAACAAGGCACAATCTTGACAGTCACACACCCTGCAGACCCACAATGTCCAAAACATATCAAGTAGGAGTCATCCTGAACTGCAAGGACACACCCACACACTGCACACTGTGCAACATACAATACACACATGTGCTCACATCCACAGATCTGAACACGGATACAAACACCCACCATGGCCCTGGGTAACACATGTGTGTAGTCGACATTGCCAGAGCGCACACACACACACCAACACTATCCTAAAGTCACACCCTTCACACCACACATACCTACACCTCCCAAATGCACACATTTCATCACAAGATTAACATACACCTACACTGCTGGCCACACAGAAAGTAAGCTCACACATACACGCACACTCTACCTGTCATCCTGTGGCAAGACTCACACCCTGTGCTTTGCTTGCCCGCAAACATGACACGTATACATTTTCGCAGAAATACCACCAAATACATGCAGACAATCCGTGTCACAAAAATACTTCTTCATCACACACACAAGTAGCAGAGTCTGAAAGAAGTGAAGTCCCTGCCACGTGTAAAATACATTGGAATGTGAGACCAGACATTGCAATTGTTGAGGTACCATACACGGCATGTGCCTCACTTAACTATGCACACACAGTAACAACTGCAATCAGCAACTACACAGACACAACCGACTACAGGAACAACAGCATCCAGTCACAGATTACATAGACAGGTGGCAATATTGTTCAACACCAGGGACAGTGGCCAGTCCGATGTGCAGAGTAGTGATACGAAAAGCTGCGTATGCAATGTGTGTGAGTGTACCCTGCCATGGCCAGCAACACTGCCATGGCAGTCATAATAGCCATTACAGCCACCACTGTGTCACAGGTAGTTGTGTGAGGGTGCCTACCATTCAAACAGGATGCCAGTCCGACTCGGTGCTGTCTGTGTGCTACGGGACAGTTGGAGGTCCGCCCCTGAGAGAGAAGCACAACTGTGGAAGACACACATGTGGCATGCGAAGCTGGAGGGCTGCTTGGCCCAGGTGGGTGGGTGGCATGGGTAGGTGCACTCATGCAGTGTTGTAACAGACTGTGTGGTGAGGATTCCGGAGGGGTAGATTACCACTGTGTTGGGTATTTGGAAAGCCTACCTGTCTGGGGATGAATGTGAACTCGTGTGGGCACAACAGGCGGGCACACGATCAATGCTGCATCAGGTGTAGACGTTAGCCCTCCCTCTGGGGACATGCTGGATACTGCTGTGCGTCTGCCAGGCCCTTGCCAAGGCACTTACATCCCCTGTCCTCCAGGTGTACCCCCTACATTGTCCACCTGCACAGGCTACCCAGGGCATGGGATGGCAGTGGAGCTTGGTGGGTGGGAGGTCATGGCGCCCTTCTCCTGGTCACATCTCGCAGGCGACACATTCTCAGTGTGCAGCAGGGCACAAGTCCTAAATAAGAAGTGGGGGGACGCTGACGTCACGACAAGAAGTGACATCACGAAAGGTGGCTTGCACCATCAGACTCATTGCCGCCCCTCGCTCACCCCTTAGATGCGATTGCATCAGAGAAGCCAGCGCATGAGCAGCAGCTCCAATCTCGCCCCAGAGAGGCCAAAGAGTGAATGTGTGGCTCCCTTTGCTCCAGTCATCGAGCTTGCTGTAAAATAAGTGGGGGGACGCCGTCCACCCGCGTGGTACCCCGACTCGAGCCCTGGTGTGCAGGCAAAGTGTCCTATTGGCTTTGCGATATGTGTGAGTTGTATGACACTCGTTGGCGGGGGATGGCTCGGAGGCCCGTCAACCTGAGGACCATATCTCACTCTATGGGTCCCTTGTCAATGGCAGCGGATGTAATGACTATGCGTGCCGGGGTGGGTCTACCTTTCGTCTGGGATGGTGTTTGCGGCCTGGCCCGCTAGGGCAGCTACAGCTTCTGTGTGTTGCATGTGGTGTATCCGCACTCCGGAGACTGTCATGCATTGTCACTGTTGTCCAGGGCTTGAGTCGGGGTACCACGCGGGTGGACGGCGTACCCCACTTATTTTACCGCAAGCTCGATAACTGGAGCAAATGGAGCCACACATTCACTCTTTGGCCTCTCTGGGGCGAGATCGGAGCTGCCTGTGCAAGCGCTGGCTTCTCCGATGCAATCGCATTTAAGGGGTGAGCGAGGGGAGGCAATGAGTCTGACGGTGCAAGCCACCTTTCGTGATGGCACTTCCTGTCGTGACGTCAGCGTCCCCCCACTTCTTTTTTTAGGACTCGTGCCCTGCTGTTGTCAGATGTGCCACTTTCCAGGGGAGTGGAGAAAGGGTCAGGAATGTCAGCCTGAGATTGGCCCAGTTGAAGGCCCACCTTGACTGGGGAGGACAACCATTGGACAGTCTGGTGTAGCCCACACACACGTACATGTAGGCCCTACATGAACTATGTCACCTGCGGCAAGGTGATGTCATGGGCAATGAAGTAATTGAGGAGAGCTGTCTGCCCCACGCAGAGATGCCGCACAAGCTCAACAGACCCAGCACTGAGGGCAGCAGGGGTCACATGTGCAGGGGCAGCTGTGCCTGGTGTGAAGGACACCCTATCCTTCATCCTTGTGCCGACACGTGTTGCACCAGTGGAAGTAGATGGGAGGGCGGGCATTGGCCTCCGCGTGGCTGAAGAGGAGCCAGAGTCCACGTCCCCTGTGCTAGCAAACATGGATGCATCACCTCTGTCCTCAGATGACGCCGAAATTGCCGTCTCGGCCTGTGATTCATCCAGCACACGTCTGGCCCCTCCGAGGCGCTGGTCACATCTGTCTCACTCAGCTCCTGTGCAGCTGCTTCATCCGATGCCTCACCACTGTTGAACGTCCCCTGTCCCTCAGCACCCACAGGAGATGCCACATGAGAGAGAGCGAGGTGGCCTCACTCATTTGGCATCAATTAAACAGACATGTGCAAGGGAAGCAGCACAGAACATTCCCAAATCCACATGTTGCACGATACCTGTGCAATTGTATACAGCCACCACAATCAACACGTAATGGCTGGCGTACAGAAAATGAAGCCGCTAATAAGTGGCACATGTGTTGTGCACATAGCACAACACCCGGCCTGTGTCACCCTGCGACCATAGCCACAAATCGCTGTGTGCACACCCACTGTCCTGATGGTGGCAAGGATGACCACTACTTAATTAGGCCAAGGACATACCTGCATGGAGCAGAATGGGACACCACTCACACAGACTGCAACATGACAGTCCACAATGGTCATGAGCCCATGCCATCCACCTGTCGTTCACACGAGCACAACTACTGTTGCACAGTGTGCCGGATGTGTAAGTACCAGGAATATGAGGTGAGGCATCGCACACATATGTCCAAACGAAATCAGAGTAGGCACAGTGCCTCAAACATACATGTGAATTGCCACTCCAGCCTACTACAGGTTGTTCCTGAGGGCTGCGACTCTGAATGCATTGACAATGCAGAGTGCTCAAATTACATCTTGACCCTCAGGAATCGCATATGCATGTCAGATGCACCCAGCACAGAGTACACTTACAACCCACTGCATCACACAACAAACATCACATTACCCAGATTATGGGTAGGCTGTGGACACATGCTGCCTCTCACAGCAAAAGACACCATCCCACAATACTGTACACTTGCTTGCTGCTGATGCCCCTACAAACGTGCATCCGGCACAGGCTGTGTGACTGTCAAGATGCAGACCATTAGTGGTAAAATGCAGCGCTGTGCTAACCTGACAATACGAGGGGGCATCCCCCGATTCGTTTTCGCCACGTAGTCGCTCATCCGGCAGATGACGTCACACCCTTTGTGGAATTGGCTGCACTGTCGGTTGCACATACACAGAGCCATCAACTTGGATGCAATGGCTCAACACAAGGCCTTGGGCTGGAGGACTTCCAACTGCAGGGATGGTACACAGGAGGGTTGGAATATCACTCATACACTTCTCATCATCACCCACATCCACCAATCACAATGGCATGATGCTGACCCATCCAAAATACTCAGAGATGTGTAACAGAGCCAAGAAGTAATCGGACATGGCCTAACAGCATGTGTACACCACACGTGAATGCATGCTGGTGGGAGTGTGTACACAGTACCTGTCCATCCCATTCACATGCAGGATGCCAGCACATTGAGCAATGTGTAGTCTGCCCACATCTACTGTCCATTGTCAGGTGGACCAACACATAGATCACAAGGCAACATATCTTTGTGGGTGGACTCACTGTGTCCAACACTGCGCAGCCCTCAACGTACTCGCCCTGTGAATGGCTCACCCCGCAATGGAGGTCACATTCAGTGCCACTATCTCTCACACACATCCCTATCACAAGGCCTGGAGTGTTCAATCGCAAGGGCTGCCAGCCATTCACACAAGCAATAACTGCCCTGAGTCCTGCATTGCCAAGTGGCTGCGTCACTGGATGTCTGACATGAAAATGCCATGTACCACCACTCGGGAGGGACATGCATGGGAAAGCGCCAGAGAGCCTACATACCCCTTCCACCTGTAGTAAGCATGGTAAGCAGTGCATGTTGGAACCCCACAGGCTCAGACTCATAGTGCTGCGGATCAACGACATGTGTGTCCCCCACATGCACTCCCACACACACTGTAGTTGTCTTACACACAGAACTTTTGCAAGAAATAGCCTTGGGCAGTGTGCGTGGAGCTCGGAATCCAGGATCTCCAACTCCTCGCTGGTGAGTGTACCTGGACATATCTTCAGAGTCGTCGACATGAAGGTGGACATGTGGCAGCAGGTGTTGTTGTGGGATGCCAGGCAGCAGTCCCTGGAAGCTGTAGTAATGCCAGTCTCCCCCCCCCACACTCATGAAGCCACCTGGGGCTGTTTCAGTGGGTCCAAGCTGCTGCAATTGGTGTACCATGTCTGCCTACTTCAAATGCACACAATGGCCTGCTCCGAGCTGTCCCGGTACGCTTACCTCTATAGTCGAACACGCAGGATGCAACCGCGAGAGCCATTGGAGTTGGCCTCAAGGGCCTGGTCCATGACGGGTACAGTCCGCTGGTGCCATGTGGAATCCACAGTTTAATGTGCGCCATGCATTTGCAGGTGTGGCCATGATTTGTGTGTTGGAGCATGTCCACACCAGACAGAGCCACTTCATGCTGTGTGCATAGGCATTGACGGCCAGTGCTCAGCCCCCACATGTCTGTTGGCACATCATCATGTACACATTAGCATGGGAGCATGGGATGTGCATATGCACACACATGCCATATTTCTCAATGTACATCTCCCACTTGGCACGTGCAACGTTACGTGTCACTTGTGATGTGTATTTGCATTCACACAGCTGTGTTGTCATGGAGTTGTCAATGTGTACACCTGTCAATGTGTGTTGAAGGTGTGATACGTACAGTGCTGTACATTGGGTGAACTAGGAACATCATTGACTGTCTCATATCCCGTTGTGCAACAGGACCCACTTGTTTGGGCCGCTCAGCCTGTGTACATTGTGTTGTTGGTGTGTGCCATACTCACCCAGCCTTGGAAGCTGTGTCAGGCACAGCAGCTAGGTATATTGCCGTGGTGTTGCCGCTTCACACATATGCAGTCTGAAATCATCATCATGCCTTTCAAGCTATTATGGCCTAAATGCCCATGTGCATGCTCATGGCAATGGTTTGTGTCAGTGGTAATTGCTATTGGTAAGGGGACCTGTGTAAGAGTATTGTAGCTGTGCTGTCCCTACTTGTCAGCTGTTCTGTGATTCTATTGCTTTGTCAGTAATTTTAGTTTTGTGTATGTGAAAATGCCATGTGGTGTGTTGCATTGACATGTGTCCACTTCCATCTGTCCTAGGAGGAGACCAAACATACATCGCCCCTACCAATTGCTGGCAGACATGGAGGATGTGGAGGTTATATGGAAATTCCGTCTGGACCGACCCACCCTACATCACCTATGTGCAATGTTGGAAGCCCACCTTCGTCCTCGCAGGGTGTATCCTACAGCATTCACCCCCACGGCTAAGGTGATGGCTGCACTGCATTTTTTCGCCACCGGATCTTTCCAACACACGGTGGGCAGTGGAGGTGGGATGTCCCAGCCCATGTTCAGCATGGTGCTACGGGATGTCCTGTCAGCTATGATGCTGTACAGGAACCGGTACATCCGATTCCCCAGGGCTCGTGATTTGGCGGCAGTGAAGGGTGCTTTCTATGCCCTTGGACGCATCCCCCACGTTGTTGGTGCAATTGATTGCACCCATGTTGGCCTTGTTGCATCACAGGTCATGGAGCACATCTATAGGAACCGGAAACATTTCCACTCCCTGAATGTGCAAGTGGTGTGCCTGGCGGACATGATTATCACACACGTGTGTGCGAAGTTTCCCGGATCCGCCCATGACTCGCACATCATGCGCCACAGCATCCTCCCACGAATGATGACCAATCTTCAACCGGACCGTGCATGGATTGTTGGTGAGTATGCATACTCGTGTAGCATGCTGGGTGTGACATGCTGTCTTGTATCCTGTTGGAATTGCAACGATTCTCTGTGTTTCTCACACCCAGGTGACTCTGCATATCCTAACGGGCCTTGGCTGCTGAGCCCACTACGGAATCCTAGGACACCAGCTGATGTCAGATACAATGAGGCACATGGGAGGACCAGACGTGTGGTGGAGCGGACTTTTGGACTCTTGAAGTCCAGATTCAGATGCCTGGACCACACAGGGGGTGCACTGGCATACTCCCCACAGAAGGTGTGCCAGATAGTGGTGGCATGCTGCATGCTGCACAATCTCGCGATTCACAGGGAGATCCCCCTGATAGTGGATGACGGTGAGCCAGGGCCCCTGCCTGCAGACCAAGCCGTGTCCAGTGACGAGGACAGTGGAGAGGAGGAAGCAGTGAATGAGCGTCAGCAGCTCATCGCCCACTACTTCACTTGACGGTGAGTGACCATGTTCGACGGATGATGTTGCTGTAGTTGTGTAGGTGTATGTGTGCATTGTCACGGCGGCCTATTGTTCACTGAGTGCTGTGTGGCAATGGTCCATGTCCAGGGTAGTATGCCACTGACAGTGGCTGTAGCATTGTGCCCTGTTGCTCTGTGAGATGTGTGTACATTGCTTAAACTTGATGACAAGTACTGTGTGATGAGTGTGTGACACACACATTCAATGGACTCTTGTTCTGTTTTTCACCCCTAGGTCCCTACAGCCTCTCCTGGCCTATCGACATACCACACTCCAGATGCATTTCTGATCATGGTGACGGTTGCACATCCTTGATTAAACACAGAGCAGATGAAACAGAATGTGATCCAGGTGTATTTATTTTAAGCGGTGACGTGATTGTGGGCAAGGTGATCACAAAAGTGGTGCATGCTGAAACAATGAGTTGACAGACATGTCCGCGTGATGGTCAAGGTGTACCCATGTTGTTCTGGGTCCACAGTCCAACAGACACATGCCATTCACATGGCAGTGTGGGGTAGGATAGTAGTCCAAGTGAATGCAGTAGATGGCCACCGTGGCTGGCTGACTCACTGGCGTTTGGAGCGTGCGAAGTCATCTCTGGACACCTGTTTCCTCTTCGGACGACCCCTTCCACGTTTGAGAGGGGGGTTGTGTTTGTGGGCTGCTGGTGGTGGCTGAGGATTGCCCACTCGCTGTGGACGCAGGGGAACTGGATGTTGCACTGACCCTGCGCCCCAGCAGGTGGTGGCGGAGGTGGTGTGGTTGGCCTTGATTGGGCCCTCACCGCCACCACTAGCTGGCCCATGAGGTCGACAAGTTTGCCCATACGGGTCACGAATTGGCCCATATGGGCGTCCATGGACCTCAACACCCCAAGGACTTCCCGCGTATCGGCAGCTGACCGGGCCCATTGTCCCTGGGCCTCTTCATAGGCCCCAAGGACTCTGGCGATTTGCGGCAGGGCTTGGCTCCCAGGCTCTGATGGCGTTGGCCTGACCCTGCTCCTCCCACCTGAACTGCTGCCACCGACCTGCCCACTCGCCACATTGGTCACCCGGGGCCTTGTTGTGGCTCCCAGGGTCGATGTCGACGTGCGTACCACCCCTTGCGCAGGGTGAGTGGTCAGGGAGGCCCTGGTGGTGGTGGTGGTTGCGGCGGTGGTGGTGGTCGCAATGAGCGTGGCAGCAGCGGCCTGGGACTGGTCACCAGCCCTGGGAGATGGGTTGGTGGGTAGGAGGGGTCCTGGGGAGCGGTTGCGCCCTGCCACACCAGATGTGCCTGGTCGGGAGTCCTCGTCCGAAGAGGTGTCCAGGTCTTCCACATCCGTGAGTCCGGGTGGAGGGCTTGTGGACTGGCTGTGATGGCTGCTGTCTCCCTCTCCAGCATCATGCTGTTCGTCACCTGTGGGGCGGAGACGAAAGGTTATTGTGTTCCACCTTGCAAGGTTTGTGTTAGATGTCTGACATTCACAGTTGGTGCACAGTTGTGCACTGATTTCCCAGATGCGTGTGTATGGCTCTACAATGTGTGTGTGTGATCAAGGCAATGGAATAGTGTGATGGGTGCATATGGCATGGGACGGATTTGGTTAGCCAATCGGTGTGTGTTGCAGTACCCCCACATTTTGTGGCTTTGGTGGAAACGGGGTACAGCCCCATGAACGCTTTGGAGATGAAATATGTTTTTGGGGTTCAAATGAAACGCTTAGAAACGCAGATGGCAAAAGGGGTACAGCCCCATCAACGCTTTTGAGGTGAAATATGGTTTTGTGGTACATACTGTGACATATGGGTGCAGAAGGGGACATGTGTTTTGGCCACACGACACTGCAGAGACAAAGGTGTGTGTATGTCTGACATACCCAGCATATCTGCTCACTGTTATCATTTAGGGACATTACACTGCAAGCATTGTAGTGAGTGAGTAATGGTTGTGTGCCACACAACATATTGCAGATGGGACAATTCCTTGGTGTGCGTGCTACCCTCAGCCATGTGCAGCAATGCAGTGCTCTTGGGGTGTTGACTATATTAGGTATGTTGTAAATCACAGTGTGACATGCGCTTCAGACACTGCAGACACATTATTGGTCATCAGCAGGAATCTTTGCTGAACTACTGTATATGGGACAACTGTTTAGATGATATACCTTTCATGACACTGGGGCTGAAAGATGAGATGGATGAGAAATTGAATGTGCATTGTGTAGCTGTGTGGTTCATGGGTCCAGTGGTGTATGTGACATTACTGGGGTTCCACTCTGTTACATTGAGACAAGATAGACTTACTTGGGTGATGTTGTACGATGTCAACGGAACAAGCAGACACGACTACATGGACAAGACTTCGATGGTGTTGCTGATGTGTGTGATGACTGGCACAGTGCACGCCATGTGGGTCAGTACTCCAGTGAGACTTGTGCATGCAGACGTGACTCCTTATGTGTTACTGTATTTGAGATGGCTCTTGTGGGCTATGACTCTGTAATTCATGTCCGTGTGCACATTAGTCACATGATTATGACAGGGAGCAGTGCTACCTGTTCCTCTGCTACGTGACATGTCCCAAATGTTAGTCGTAGTACAGTCCTCATGCCTACAGACACCCCGCCCTGTACAGTAGTCTACCTATTTGTTGGTTTGGAGGGAGCAATGCAATGGCTACCACATGGTTATGAGAGGGAGGGGTGCTCCATCTTGCTGGTCTGTGGGAGTGGGGGCAGTGTTGTGAGTTGTGGTGAAGGCTTACCACCCACAGACACCACTCCATGTAGGGAAACATATCTACCTGTCGGGTGAAGGTGTGCACTGCAATGGCTGACACATGGGTGTGGGAGTGCTCCATCTTGCTGCGCTGTAGGACTAGGGGCCTGGTGGGGGTTGTACTTCTGCAGTCCCCCTCCGATACTCGGACTTTGTGGTAAGGCTACTTACCTGTTACTTGTTGGTTAGTGCAGCTATGGCTGACACATGAGTGTGGGTGAGGGAGTGCTCCTTCCGGCGCATCTGGGGTACAAGGGGACCTGGTGGGAGTTGTGGTGCTGGCTGACTGTACACATGCCCCCATGGTTTTGTTTGTTGGTACCTTTGGGCTGAGTGTGTGGGAGTGTCTGTTGCATGTGTGAGAGATGTCTTGTGGATTGTGTACTGGACATGGGGGTGTTTGGCCCTCGGAGCTATGGCATTCTGGTAGTGCATGACAGTACATAGCGGTGTGCTGGTATACATTTGTTTGTACTTACCAGCCTCCACTCCCCCTGGTATTCTGGTGAGACTCTCCGGATGTAGAATGCCTCGCACCTTCTCCTCCCACACCTTGAAGATCTTGAATAGCGCGGGATTTCCGCCGCCAGTCCTGTCAGCCAGCTCACGATTCTTGGCCTCCTTCTTCCTGACCACGCTTTTCAGGTCGTGCCACCTCTTTGTGATTTCAGCCCGGTTGCGTGGCACGTTCCCAACTGCATTCACCTGGTCTACGATCCTGCTCCACATTCTGTTTCTGGTGGCTACTGGTGTCTGTTGGACCTGGTTCCCATAGATTTGTGGGTGCACCTTGATGATCTCGTCGACCATGACCGTCAACTCAGTGGCAGTGTACTTAGGCATTCTTTGTGTTGCCATGGTGTGTGGTTTGCTATTTTTGGTGCTGGTGTGGTGGGTGTGTGGTGGGTGTGTGGTGTGTGGTGTGTGATGTGCAGGGGGTTCGTGGTGCCGTTGTTTCAGTGGTGATGGTGGTGGTGGTGTTGGTGATGAGTGTGATGTATGCGTGCGTGTGGTGTGCTGCTTTCCTTTGTGGCTCTCTGGGTTCTCTGATGGCGACTTCGCTTTGTAGTAGTGCAAGGGATTGTGGTCTGTGAAGGGGCTGCTTTTGTACTTACCTATGTGGGTGTGTCATGATGGGCTGTCGTTTTCAGGTGTGTTGTGTCTGGTGTCCTGGGATTTGTCGTTTTTTATTTTTGCCAGGGGGGATGTGTCTTTGGGATGTGTTCTGTGTTTGGGTATTTTGGCGTAGTTTGCTGTGTGGACTTGTTGGCCATGTTGTGTGTATTTCTTTGTTCCGCAAAAGATTTCCGTGCACGGACGGGGCCGCCAGGCCTTCTGCCGTGTCAGTTATTCATCACTGTTGTTGACCGTGGCGGGCGGGGAATATGTGGATTTTCCGCGCTCATGTCGGGGAGATCATAATTTCACGGTCGTTGTCTCGGTCGTCAGAGCGGGCGGATTTGGGTTTTCGGGCGGGATTGCGTCCGTGGCGGATGGATAATCTTCTACTCGGACATGGACGGGCGGAATTTTGTGTGTTTTTACCGCCGCGGGCGGAGGTTGCTTCGCGACTTCATAATTGCTCGGTCGGTATTCCCATGGTGCAGGCGGGCGGTTTTCTCAGGCTATAGTAGATGGCAGATTTTTTAACGCTGGTTATCGTAATGGGCCCCTAAACAACTAAAAACACTATAACTTCTAAAACATAACTCCACGCACCATAGTCACAACACTACTACCTTCAAAACACACTTAAAATAGTTTAATATAAAAGAAAATTACTCTTACCTTCTCCAACGCGAAGCAGCTCCCAACCGCAAGCTTCTTTCTTCCCAAATGACCCAAAACAACAACGAGCGGTTTCAAAATCAAAGGCCCAAATAAAGATGCCAACTATAAAAATGTTAAATAAATGACTAAACTATTTATTAAATATTAAATAATGATTTAAAAATTACTGTTGCATTCTAATAAAATAATTAAAAATATACCTTATATTTTTAAATATATTATGTGTATTTTATCTATTGTAAAATTATAATAATAAATATTATGACATAATATTTAATATTAAAATTATAAAAATTTATATATGTTAAACAATTACTAAAACATTGTATTAATATTCTTTATTTAAAAAATATGTAAAATGTTAATAAAATACAAAACTGTTCTAATGTGTAATAATTAATATTAATATTTTAATATTACTATTAATAATAAAAATATATTTCGTTTGTATAATAAAATTAAACTATGTTATTGTTTTGTGAACTTTATTGTAAAATATTTACAGTATATTATGTGAATAAATACTTACCAAATTTTGTAACAGTTGTAACAATATTAAAATTGAGAAACAATATGTTGTACTTATTAAAAAATATGTACGAATTTACAAAATGTTATTTAAAAAAATTGAAATGCATCATGCTATATTTGTAAAATATATACAATTGTAAAATATAATTTTGTTCATTATAAAATTTTCGGTACAATAATTTACTTGTTAAAATATACATACTAATAAAAAAGAATTCTCTGTAATAAATACACTATCCTACAAATACTTATATTTTGTGATTATTTTTCTACTGTTAAATAAAAATAACATTTTGAATGAACGTATCACTTCTATGTTTTATATAATAAAATTGGTGAAATAAAAAAATTCTATTTTTTGAACTACCTTTTCATTGCTATCACTTCTAATGTACATAAAACTGTTTTTCTTATAATTAATTTATTTAAAATATATAATTTAAAAAAATAAAATATATATAAAAAAATATATTCTTGTTCAACATATAACTAAATACGTTTTAAATATGTTTACCTTAAATAATATTATTACACTATGGGGCCGATTCCGATCTCGGCCGGTAGCGCACCGAATCGCATTTGGCTTAACCGGATCCGATTCGGAGCCCTCTTTCCCGACCGATTCGAACGCGCGTCCGGCCGAGCAAGTACGATTCGAGCGCACGCGAAATCGCCGACCGACTCGTTCACGGGTCCGAACCGCTCCGACCGACTCGCACGGACTCGACTCGCACCGCACGATGGAGACGTTCCCCGGCCGGGCAAGTACGATGCGCACCGCGAGCAGTCCGATCGACTCGCGCCGTCCGGCTCGAAAGAGCTGTCGGAGCCGGACTTTGGGGGTCCGTGTCGGACCCCCCTGTACGCGTAGCCGCGCGAGTCGCACACAGGGGGGACTCATGGGTCCCCCCTACCTGTGCGTGTGCGGCGCGAACCGCATCAACGCGTACCCCCTGTAGGGGGCGCCCTTGTTCGCCTCGCACCCATTGAGTCAATGGGAGCCCGCGTACGCGTTGTACGACCGGCTCCCATTGACTTCAATGGGAGTCCGACCGACTCGAGTCCGATTGCATGCGTGCGCATCGTACTCGTTCGGTCGGACTGCCAGAGTCCGATTCGGTCGGAAATCTATCCGGGTCCGGCTCGGTCGGAGTGATTTCCGGCCCGAATCGGAATCGGCCCCTAAATTTAAAAAATACTCACCTAAATTATACTTACAACTCAACTCAACATAAACACCCAATACTATTTTTTATTTAATGAACCTTTTTTACTACTTAAAGTACACTGTATTTAATTATAATAGATGCTGGACACTGACCCTAATTAATTTACTATTCCAACTCCAGTCTAAAATTAATTGGGGTAGATGCTGGACACTGACCCTAATTAATTTACTATTCCCATTCCAGTCTATATTTAATTTGGGTAGGTGATGGACACTGACCCTAATTAATTTACTATTCCAACTCCAGTCTAAATTTAATTGGGGTAGGTGCTGGACACTGACTTTAATTAACTTACTAATCCCACTCCAATCTATATTTAACTGGGGTAGGTGCTGGACACTGACCCTAATTAATTTACTATTCCCACTCCATTCTAAAATTAATTGGGGTAGGTGCTGGACACTGACTTTAATTAATTTACTATTCCAACTCCAGTCTATATTTAATTGTGGTAGGTGCTGGACACTGACCCTAATTAATGTACTATTCCAACTCCAGTCTAAATTTATTTGGGGTAGGTGCTGGACACTGTCCCTAATTAATTTACTATTCCCACTCCAGTCTATATTTAATTGGGGTGGGTGCTGGACACTGACCCTAATTAATTTACTATTCCCATTCCAGTTTGTATTTAATTGGGGTAAATGCTGGACACTGAGCCTAATTAATTTACTATTCCATCTCCAATCTAAATTTAATTAAGATAGGTGCTGGACACTGACTTTAATTAACTTACTAATCCCACTCCAATCTATATTTAATTGGAGTAGTTGCTGGACACTGACCCTAATTAATTTACTATTCCCACTCCAATCTATATTTAATTGGGGTAGGTGCTGTACACTAACCCTAATTAATTTACTATTCCCACTCCAGTCTAAAATTAATTGGGGAAGGTGCTGGACACTGACTTTAAATAATTTACTATTCCAACTCCAGTCTATATTTAATTGGGGTAGGTGCTGGACACAGACCCTGATTAATTTACTATTCCAACTCCAGTCTAAATTTATTTGGGGTAAGTGCTGGACACTGACCCTAATTAATTTACTATTCCCACTCCAGTCTATATTTAATTGGGGTAGATGCTGGACACTGACCCTAATTAATTTACTATTCCAACTCCAATCTAAATTTAATTGGGGTAGGTGCTGGACACTGACTTTAATTAACTTACTAATATCACTCCAACCTATATTTAATTGTGGTAGATGCTGGACACTGACCCTAATTAATTTACTATTCCCACTCCAATCTATATTTAATTGGGGTAGGTGCTGGACACTGACCCTAATTAATTTACTATTCCCACTCCAGTCTAAAATTAATTGGGGTAGGTGCTGGACACTGACTTTAATTAATTTACTATTCAAACTCCAGTCTATATTTAATTGGGGTAGGTGCCGGACACTGACCCTAATTAATTTACTATTCCAACTCCAGTCTAAATTTATTTGGGGTAGGTGCTGGACACTGACCCTAATTAATTTACTATTCCCATTCCAGTCTGTATTTAATTGGGGTAAATGCTGACACTGAGCCTAATTAATTTAATATTCCAACTCCAATCTAAATTTGATTGGGGTAGGTGCTGGACACTGACCCTAATAAATTTACTATTCCCACTCCAATCTATATTTAATTGGGTAGGTGCTGGACACTGACCCTAATTAATTTACTATTCCAACTCCCATCTAAATTTAATTGGGGGAGGTGCTGGACACTGACCCTAATTAATGTACTATTCCAACTCCAATCTAAAATTAATTGGGCTAGGTGCTGGACACTGACTTTAATTAACTTATTAGTCCCACTCCAATATATATTTAATGGTGGTAGATGCTGGACACTGACCCTAATTAATTTACTATTCCCAATCCAATCTATATTTAATTGGGGTAGGTGCTGGACACTGACCCTAATTAATTTACTATTCCAACTCCAGTCTAAAATTAATTGAGGTAGGTGCTGGACAGTGACCCTAATTAATTTACTATTCCAACTCCACTCTAAAATTAATTGGGGTAGGTGCTGGACACTTACTTTAATTAACTTACTATTCCCACTCCAATCTATATTTAATTGAGATAGGTGCTGGACACTAATCTACATTAAGTTAATTTTCTCACTATAATAACTATTAAATTAACAAATTATATTCCAGTACATAATTTTATTAATATTTCTTTTCTTTATAACATATTTCCTAAGACTTCCTATAAAAAACATTTTTTAAATATATTTACACTTCACTAAATTTAATAAAATAGAAATATATTTATAATACAAATTACATTAATTTTTTTAACATTTTAAACATTTATAAATAGATATTTTTCAAAATGTAACAACCTTATCTCCTATAAACACTACATTATACTTATTAATGTTACTTAAAATTAGATTTAAATATAAAAATAAAACATTGTTTCTTATACAATTTATACAAATTAAATTAATATTTGTACTTCAAACATCTCACCCTTATAATCAATAAATTCAACATCCAAATCATAAAATCATTTTTTATTAAAAATTAATTTAATAATTTATATTTATAATTTTAAAATTGTTCCCAATATTTTTTCATTTTAAAACAATCCCCATCCATATCCCCTATAAACTCAACATCCCACTACAAAATTTTAATTCAAATTTCCAATTTTTAAATACATTTTTTATATTAATTTTTTAATTATCCAAATATTTTTGTGAATATTTTGAAAACAATCCCCAAATTTTCCCCATATAAACACAACATACCAATCCTAAAAGTTAACTTTAAAATGAGAAATTAAAAATATATTCATAGATAAAATTAAACAATTATACAAATTAATTTAGTATTTTTAAAAGACACCCCACCCTTATCCCCTATTAACACAACATCCCACTCCTAAATGTTATAGTGAAATTCGAAATTGAATTTTAAAAACTTTAATTTTTTTTATTTAAAGAAATTATATTAATATTTTTTAAAACACTCCTCACCCTTATCCCCTATAAACCCAACATCCCGCTCCTAAAATTTAATTTGAAATTCTAAATTTAAAAAAATAAATTCATACTTAAAATATAAACATTTTGAAAAATAAAATTAACTTTTAAAACACTCCCCACCCTTATCCCCTATAACCCAACATCCCACTCCTAAAACAATATAAAAATGAAACATTATTATACACATTTTAAACACAATTTAATACTTAACATTCACCATAAAATATTTCAAAAAACATACAAAAACGATATTTTCACATGTCGATATTTGTGCTTTCGATATTACTTACATCGATATTTACCTACACACCTCAAATCGATATTTTTACATCGATATACAGAACATCGATATTTAACACTGTCAATATTATCAACTAGATATTTCTGTATGTCGAAATAAAAAACTCAATATTTTGTCTGTGCACCGCTCAAAAGATGGGACTGCACACGTTTGCGGATCTATATCCAGAGGAAACATTTTGGCCCCCCCCCTGAATCCACAGAGGGACAGACTGTATCATTTTCGGAGCTTTTCGTATATTATAAACTCCGGGCCACGTGCCGGGCGCTACACATCACATTCCCCAGTCCCCCACCGACCCTGCCTGCCCTAGAGAGCGTGCTTAAGTCAGATTCACCGCGCAAGTTAATCACAAGAATATATAACCACATGCAAAACTCAGCCCCACTGATGACGCCGCGATCATTTCAGGCATGGAATGAGGACCTGCCCACCCCACTCACGGAGGAACAGTGGGCCTACTGCTGCGGCCAGCTCACGGCTTTGTCCCCCAATTACAAGCTCCGTTTAATACATTTCAGATATATTCATAGGTATTATAGAACGCCTCTTTCCTTGCACCGTATGGGACTAAGGGAGGACGACGGCTGCTGGAGATGTGGCTTTACTCCGGCTACTTTTTTACACATGGCATGGAGCTGCCCGCGGCTGTCGTCGTTCTGGTCCGCAGTTTTCACTACGATCCATCAGATAACAGGTGCACGGGACGACCCAAACCCTATACAGGGCCTGTTAGGCTATGTGAAGGATACACCAGTAACAGTTCGGAAATTGCACACTATGCTACTCCTTTTTGCTAAGCGCCAGGTTGCCATACACTGGGGGAGGAGCGGGGCCCCGTCTAGGACAGAATGGCTGTGGGACGTGACATTCGGACACTCGCAGCTGACTACTTATTGGGAACTGATGCCATCGGCGTCAAGGCCTAGAGATATATGGGAACCATTTGTGCTGTGGGCCCGGGAGGAACAGGCGGGAGAGGGAGACACATCAGAGATATCTGAGGCACCGTAGGCATGCATGGAACACTTGGGGCTGGTTGCTGTATTAGATTAAATGTACGACATATATTGAATACCTGTTACATTGTCTAAGGATCTATTTGTAAAATGCCTGTGGGTAGGACGTAATGTACTGTATATTGCCACCCGAATGTATACGGATATGGTTCTATTGGAATAGTATATACTCCTATCATGCGCCGTGCTGTGGAACGTGCACGCCTGTAACAATGACTATATATATAATGGCGAGATGTAATATTGTAAGAACATGTATACATTAGCAACTGGCTTGTTGTGTTGAAATGTTAATAACACTGTTTGAAAATGCCAATAAACAAAAAAAAAAAAAAAAAAAGGTTCACAGGGTCCGGGGATTCAGAATATTGTGCTTCAAGAGACAGGAGTTGTGTCTCCATCTCCGCTACTGCAGTGTCTACCGATTAGTGTGCGCTGCGCAGTAGCTGTTAAAAAAACTGTGCAGTTACCTTCATCGCAGCACAATAAGTCCCCTTAGATGCCACAGAATCCACTTTATGGTGTAGGTATTCCTTGGTGGCTTTATGGAAGGTCGTCTTGAAGTTAGCATCCGCCAAGGTCCAGTTGTTCAAGCTCCACTTGTAAGGACCTCCTCCCTCGCCAATGGCTATCCAGTTCAACTGGAGAGTGTCCTGACAGTATGCACGCATGAATATATTTTCCGTACGTACAGAGTATCCCTGAGCCTTGGGAAGGAGTAAGTAGTCCAACCTAGAAAGGGTTTTGTACACTCCGGAAAAGAAGGTGTACCCTCTCTCCAGAGGGTGGTGATGGCGCCAATCATCAAGCTAGCCCATAGCATTTATGAAGCGGGCCAGGGTTGTGTCATGCGGTTTCTGACCCGAACCCCTGGAGGAGCGATCTATTGGTGCAGAGGCCACACAGTTCATATCAGCCCCCAAAAACCACCTGCACTCTGGGAATTTTAGGATCATACTGCGCAGGACACATGTGGATGCCCTCGTCAAAGGGGGGAAGCATAGACATTAATAAAGGAGAAAGTTTTCCCATGAAGAAGGCCAGTGATGGCAACATACCTCTCCATGGTGTCATGCCAGGTCTCGATGTGGTGAAATGGTATGCGTCCTTTCAGAATTATAGCTACTCCCTTAGACCTTCTATGAAACCTGAGTGGAACACTCTCGTGAATCCCATTCGGGCAGTGAAGGGACATTTATTGCCAGCAAAGTGAGTTTCCTGAAGAAACACAATAGCCGGTCCTGCCCTGTGGGCAGCTTTCAAGATGGCTCCCCTCTTCACCTTATTAAGCAGCCCGTTAACGTTCCAGGTGAGGAACTTCAGGGACCCTGGACCCCTCCTGGGACGGGTTCAAGGGTCAGAGGGGCCATGGGACAATGCGCATAAGGGTCAGATCAGCGGGCGCAGCAGAGAGATGTGTGTGTGACAATGATGATGTGGGTGAAACAAAAAACAATATAAATAGCAAGAACGGCAACCATATTGTCTAAAATCTGAAACACAACACCCCCCCACCCTATACTTCTAAAACTGGAAGAACCTGTTGTGGTCCGGCATCTGGGTGTCACCAAAATGGCGTACTAGAGTCCATACCTCTCCCAGACTCTTTGTTCAACATATTCAAACTAAAACACTACCCTGAAAGTGGAAAGCACCATCTGAAGGTCACGAGTGACTTAGTTGTGCTAGCCCCACTGAAAAGGAAACATAGAAGGAATTACAGTGCAAACCATAATCATACGCAACAGCATTTCGTATGTAGGAGGTCTGGGAGCCACAGGAAGAGCAGAAAAATATCTCCCTAAGTCAGGTGGGGTCAGAGCAGAAGAGGGGGCTCGATCAGGGTTGGGAGCCGGCGAGGACTTGCCATCCGTGGTCACCCTGTGGTCTTGAGTCTCCCCCCTCCAGCAGCCCCATCCCCCACAGGTGCCCCTTCTTCGTGGCCACCTTCTCGCACCCTTCCAGTGCTGCTCCATGACCAAGGCAGAGTCTTCATCGGTCTATGCTGTTCTGTTCTGCAGTTGGGGCATTCCTCTGCCCACTCCCAAGTCACCTCAGGATTGTCAAAGAACGGCGATTAACCCTCAAACAAAACTTTGAGGCTTGTGGAGAAAAGCAGCATGTATTAGATGTTCAAACTCCTCAGTTTTTTCTTGACACTGAGAAAGGAGCGGCGTTGTTGTTGGATCCTTACAGGTTTTTTTAAACTTCTTTTTCCGGAGTTTTATATAGCGCGTACTTGACCCGAAGGTATCCGAGCGCTTTACATGAGCACCAGTTGCGTTACAGACGGACATTTTTGTTAGGCACAGGTAGATTAAGTGATTTGCCCAGAATCACAGGATGTTGAGCATCCCTGCTGAGACTCGAACCGGGTTCCCCAGCCTCGAGGTCGACCACTCTAGCCGTAAGGCCACATCCTCTCTCCTACAGTGTAGTCGGTGAAAATCATGACCTGTGAGGCTTCGCAATGTAAGTAGTCTAGAGTTTAGGAGGCTCTCAATTTGGCATCCTGATTTGCGCAGTTCAGTATGCAGGCAATGATGGGTCTCAGGGGAGCTCCGGGAGGGGACCACTCATTCAGGGAACGGTGGGCACGCTCCACTATAAAGCATGAAGAGACCGTGTCTAGTGTCAGCCAGGACCGGAACCAGGCGGTGATGAAAGTGGTTGTGTTAGGTCCCTTTGCTCCCTTGGGGACTCCCACAGCCCTGACATTGTTCCTCTGAGAGCGGCCCTCTGCATCCTCGCCTCTTGCCACTAGTTCTGCCACAGTTTTTCTGCAGGGTCCGCACTTCTGCCTGGTAGGTTTTCAAGGGGTCCTCAGCTTCTGATAGTCTAGTTTCAGTATTGGTGACCCTTTCAGCAGTGTTACTGAGATCTTGGCGGATAAGAGACAGGTCAGTATGGATTCCCCAATCTTCCCCTCTATAGAGGAGCAGAGAATCTGGATAGTCTGAAGGATGGGGGACTCTCCAGTTGGGGGAGGGGGGATCACCTGCTGGCGCTTCAGCTCCCCGGGACGGGAGTTCTGACACAGCAGCAGGTTTAGTGAATGTGTCTATTTTACCTTGCAGAGAGGCTGGGGTCGTTTGTCTTTCATCATAGCAGTCAGTATTTACAGAGGTTTTTGCAAGTCTTGGTCCTGACATGGTGGCAAAAAAGAGCGGCTGGTCACCCAATGTCCCAGACCAGAGCGGAAGGTACACAAAAAGAGGGGGCAAGGGAGACTTCTGGAAAGCGAAACCCTACCATCAATAACGGCACCAGCGTAAGCTATGTACGTAGCCACCAGAGAAGGCCATAAAAGCAATTTTATGATTGAGCTTGGTGTCGCGACCTCTCAGTGAACACCTCATTCAGGGGCCACAAGGGCACCTCGGTCTCTCAAGACATATGTGGCAACGGCTCCCGCCAAGCCCGCCACCTCGCCGGGTCGGACGCCCAGGAGCGCACTCTGCCTGCGTTGGAAGCCTGATGTTCGCAGCCCACACCCACTAAAGTTGAGGCAGTAGTCGTAGATCCAGTATACAGGCTGGGCGTAAGTCTTGAGTCTCTTTTTTTTTTTAACACAAACTTTATTGCATTTTTAGGAAATCGTAACAGTGCATCCATAAAACAGTGTAGTAAGTAGACAGCATCTTGTATACAGTAGATTATCAACATTAGCAAAGCATTTAGAAGGAAACATATTATTTCGCAATGTCCAATTATTATGCATTGTTTATTGAGAATCCAATTTCTCCCTAACCCTTTCCCTACAAAACAATTATGTCACTTATTACTTGTTGGGTAGTGGTAGCGGGAGCGGGCGTAGCGAGTATGTAAGTGGGTATGAAATGTATAGCGAAGGGTATGGGGCTACAGGTACGGTCAGTGGTCACATGAGACAGGGGTCTTCATATTATGGTTCTTCAGCTGAGGCTGTCTAGAACGGTGAACAGCCATTACTTCGCGGCTGTTAGTGCGCATACCGTTACTACGCAAGCTTTACAACGCATGCATTGTAACAACGCGTAGCCATTACTACGCGCGTTGTTACAACGCATGCGTTGTACGTATGGCACTAACTGCAGTGAAGTAATTTCCTACCTTTGTTTCCACTGTTATCACGTTACGTCCCAGGCAGGGGGAGTGGTGACAAGGAGGGGCGGATTAAGGATTGTGAGAGCGGGACCAGCCGTCATGGAGGGAGTGTTCAACACCTACGAGGAGGCCGTCAGGAGAGGTAAGCCGGGGGCGTTGTTTTAGGGAAGTGTAGTTTGGTTTGTGTAGTGTATTGTAGCGTATTTGTGTTTACGGTAGTGTAGGGGGTCGTGAGGGGTAGTGTTTTGTGTAGTGTAGGGACTGGACTGGGGGTAGGGGTAGTGTCTTGCTGGGGTTAGTGTTTTAGGGTTTAGGGTAGTGTTGTGGTGTTAGTGTAGTATAGGTTAATGTTTTAGTGTTTAGTGTAGTGTCGGGGGGTTGTGATGGGTAGTGAATGAGTGTAGGGACCGGAGTGGGGGAATGCGTATGTTCGTGCAGGGGGTAGTGATTTAGGGTTAAGGGTAGTGTAGTGGTGTTTCAGTAGTGTAGGGTAGTGTAGTGTTTGAGTGTTTTGGTAGTGTTTTCCATTTTTAGATGTGTAGGGTAGTGTATTTCTATTTATTATTTAAAGTAGTGTTGTGTTTTAAACATTTTAAAAAAGGGGTTAAATGTCTTTTTTTAATATGACACGTTATTCCGCATACCATTTTTATTACTAGGCAAGTTTTTACTTCGTATACATTAACACTTTCAATGTAATGGTATGCGAACTAAAAACTTGCGTTGTAACGGTTATTGCTAATTAATAACCGCGTAGTAATGGCATGCGAAGTAATGGCATGCGAAATAACGTGTCATATTCGTCTAGAACGCCTTAAATCCTTCCAACATGATATCCCATTCGAGCGAGATGGGTTTTATGCGTAAATCTCTGTATGCTTCCCTACGAATAGCCTTACTTTCTGCCAATCCCCGGTGCTCAACTTTTGTTTGCCAGTGTTCCATTCTAGGGGCCCTTGGGGATTTCCATTTTTGTGTCATAACCCGCTTAGCCAACAACAAGGTCAAGTTAGCAAACCTGAGTGTGGTCGGGGAACTCCTGGGCCTAGGATGAAAACCTAGTAGGCATTCTGCAGGCGTGTTCCATTGTTCAAGACCGGAGATGGCCATCAGGGTGGAGGCTATACCCGACCAGTATGGATATATTGTAGGGCACGACCAAAGCATGTGGAGGAGATCAGCATCCAAAGTCTTACATCTTTGACACTCGGAGGAGGTGGCTGGAAAGACGATATTGACTGTGTGAGGTGTTAAATATGCCCTATGTAAAATTGAGAATTGTATGAGCTCAAATCTTGCATTGCGGGAGACCTTCTTCGGGTATTCTAATATGTGGGCCCAATCCTTATTTGAGAATTCACAAACCAGGTCAGTTTCCTATTTAAGGGGGTAAGTGAGACTTTGAGATGCGCCCTGGTTCCATGGTAAAGCCAGCGCACAAGGGGTCTACCGTGTCCCATGGTATGGAATGTTTGTAATAATTTGTGTGTGGTCGGATCCCCTCCATCGGGGGACCAATGGGGCTCATTAGGATGGCGGACGGACTGGAGTCCGTCCGCCATCCTGGTGTAAACCGGGACCGTCCGCCATACATGCGGCGGTCCCGCACACCGGATCAGCATGCGACCGCCACCGTGGCGGTTGGATCCTGCATCTTAACATGGCGGCGGTTGCTGCTGACAGCAGCACCCGCCGCGATGCGAAAATGCCATGTTGTGCATTTCACAGCAATACGTGGCAGGCACCACGCCTGCCACGCCTGCCACGTAGTGCTGTGAAATGCACAACATTTCCCCACCAGCCTTTCCATCCCCACCCGTGACTTCTCTCGGTGTATAGTTTTCATAAATGTTTTCACAAATTGCTAAAAAACAAAAAACTATCTGTCCATGTTGTGTTTTGGGCCTTTTCTGTCTCAGGCGCTAGGCCCATCCACACAAATGAGGTACTATTTTTATCGGAAGACGTGGGGGATCTTTGGGAGGTAGGAAATTTGTGGCTCTCCACATATTCCAAAACTTTCCCTCACAGAAATGTGAGGAAAATGTGTGTTTTTTACCCAAAGTTTGAGGTTTGCAAGGGCCACTGCGTAAGAAAACCTGGTGAGATGCACACAAGTCACGTCTTCCTGGACAGCTCCGGTGTCCAGTTTTCAGAAATTTGTGGTTTTGGTAGGTTTCCCTAGGTGCTGGCTACCCAAATTGCAAAAAAATTGTGGGTTTTGAGTGGAAAAATGTATCTGTCCATGTTGCATTTTGGGGCTTTTCCTGTCATGGACACTAAGCCTACCCACAGAAGTGAGCTTCCATTTCTATCAGGAGACGTGGGGGAATGCCAGGTTGTAGGAAACTTGTGGCTCCCCAAATATTCCAAACCTTTCCCTCTCAGAAATGTGAGGAAAATGTGCATTGTTAGCCAAACTTGAGCTATGCAAGGGCTTCTGGGTATGAAAACCTAGTGAGAGCCACACAAGTGACCCTATCTTGAACTACCGTGCTTGTCTATTTTTCAGAAATGAGTGGGCTTGTTATGTTTTCCTAGGTAGTGGCTAACCTAGAGCCCAAAATCCACAGCTACCAAAATTGCAAAAAATGGTCGGATTTGAGTGGAAACATTTGATCTGTCAAGGTTGCGTTTTGGGCCCTTTCCTGCTGCAGGTACTAGGCCCACCCACACAAGTGAGGTACCATTTTTATAGGATTGTGGGGGAATGCTGGGTGACAGGAAATGTGTGACTCCCATCAAATAACGAAACTTTCCCTCACAGAAACATGAGGAAAATAATTTTATGATTTATAAACATGGTGATACTGTCTAGGCAAGGATTTCACTTCATTAGTACCAGTTTAGCAATCAAATGCAGAAATAAGCAACTGAAAGATGACCAGTAAACCATTTCGGAGGGCCCTCCACTGTGTGCATACATATGTCTCCACATTTTTAGTAACTTAGAGAATTGTATGAGCTCAAATCTTGCATTGCGGGAGAACTTCTTCGGGTATTCTAATATGTGGGCCCAATCCTTATTTGAGAATTCACAAATCGGGTCAGTTTCCCATTTAAGGGGGTAAGGGAGACTTTGAGATGCGCCCTGGTTCTGTGGTAAAGCCAGCGCACAAGGGGTCTACCATTTCCCATGGTATGGAATGTTTGAAATAAATTGTGTGTGGTCGGTTCCCCTCCATCCCCCGTACCTGCTCGCTGTTTTCCGCCGCATAGCCCTGCCCACCGACACAGCCACCCGCCTCCCCTCCTCCAGTCCTGCCCCCCTCCCCTACTTAATGGCGGCCGCTGCGGGGGGAGCGCGTGTGAATCCTAGACCTCCGGTCCAGGACAGCACTCTCCCCAGCAGCTCCGCACTCAGCGGAGGCTCATTTCTGCACAGAGCCTCCTGTCTTGCCAGGGTTCACGCCAGCTGCACGTCGCTGCCTGAGGCGATCGCGCTCCCGCCTGGTGACTCAGTATTTTCACTGTATTTCTCCCGGTTGTCCCATAATTCTTAGCGTCCCCACTGCGTGTTATTTTCTGTTCCTGCTAGGTGTAATTCTGTTTATTTAAGGTGTACCTCTGTTTTATTCATTAGGGTCCTGTTCCAGTTTCTTCCTTTTTCAGGTGTTTCCCCCCGTACCTGCTTGCTGTTTTCCGCCGCATAGCCCCGCCCACCGACACGGCCACCCGCCTCCCCTCCTCCAGTCCCCCCCTCCCCTACTTAATGGCAGCCGCTGCGTGGTCACGCCTAAGGCAAGCCCATCTGCGCCCGTCCGTGACCCGACCGCGACCAGCGCCAGGAACCCTGGCTCTCCCAGGTCCCACCGCTACAACTCTACCTCCCTCCACGCACTCAACCCCTGAAGACACACCGACTGGACAAGATCCTCGCCGAACACCACCCATGGTCAGTTCTCATGCAGAGCCTGCCGCAGATCCTTCACCATCGACAACGTACGCACGAACACCGAAGGCCCGCCCGACACCCGCACCAACAAAACCCTGACTTGCATCCTCCTCAACGTATGCTCCCTGCACCGACACGCGGTAGAGATCTGGGACCTGCTCGACACCCTCTCGCTCGACGTCGCCTTTTTCACGGAAACCTGGACCAACGCCACCTCCGGCCCGACATTGCCACGGCCATCCCCGACGGATACAAGATCCAGAGAAAGGACCGCCCCCACCGCCCTGGAGGGGGACTCGCCATCACACACAAGACCCCCCTCCGCCTCTCCACATCCAGCGCACACGACCACCACTTCAACACTGAACACCTCAACTTCCAGATCCAGACCAGCCCCAGGACCACGCTACACGGCACCCTCATCTACAGACCACCAGGACCTCGCACACAGGCCACTACCACCATCGCCGAGCTCGCCGCACCCCACGCCATCACCTCCACGGACTACATTCTACTCGGGGACCTGAACTTCCACCTCGACAACCTCAACGACCCCGACTCCATCACTCTACTCGACAACCTCGGACTGAAGCAGCTGGTCAACATGCCCACACACAGAGCCGGACACACCCTCGACCCAATCTTCGCGGGAGGAACAAACATCCGGGTCAGCCACACCACCCAGCCCTCCTGGACGGACCACCACTGTGTCCACTTCACCTTCAACTCCACCACCGCACCCAAGCCCGCTCCGTGACCACCACGTAGGAACTGGAGCAAGGTCACAGAGGAACACCTCATCACCACCCTCCTCCAAGACCCCCCCAGCGCCACGACCGACACCAACTCCGCAGCCACAGAACTTCACCGCTGGATCTCCCGCTGCGCCGACAAACTTGCACCCCTCCACCACCCCGCCAAACAACGCCCTCTGAAGGCCGCATGGTTCACCACTGAACTACATGAAGCCAGACGCTCCTGCAGACGCCTAGAGAAAACCTGGCAAAACCTGAAAACCACAGAAGCGCGGACCAACCACAGGAGTGCCCTGAAGGAATACCGCCAGCACATAAGAGACACCAAGCAGACCTTCATTAGAAACAAAGTCCAGACCAACGCAACCAACACCAAGGAACTGTTCAACGTCATTCAGCAGTTCACTAAACCCCCCAGCGAAGCCACCGACATCACCCCGTCCCAGGAACTCTGCGACAAACTCAGCTCATACTTCCATCTGAAGATCAAGGCCCTCTATGACAACTTCAGCGAACAGACGCAGGACACCACCTCTCTGCCTTACGCCACCGATAAACCAACAATCATGACCTGGAATCCCGCCACCGTCGAACACATCACCGCGACCATGAAGAAAACCAACTCAGGTGCCCCAACGGACCCCTGCCCACCGCACATATTCCACAGGGCCGCCGCCATCGCACCCGAACTCAGACGGACCATCAACGCATCCTTCATGTCCGGCATCTTCCCAGAAAACTGGAAACAGGCAGAGGTTAAACCACTCCTCAAGAAACCCACGGCCGACCCAACGGACATGAAAAACTACCGGCCCATCTCTCTCCTCCCTTTTGCGGCCAAGGTCACCGAGAGACTCGTGAACGCCCAGCTGACGACCTTCATTGAAGAGCACTCCATCCTTGACGCCTCCCAGTCTGGATTCCGCAACAACCACAGCACCGAGACCGCCCTTCTTGCCGCCACCGACGACATCCGCATACTATTCGACCAGGGTCACACCACGGCCCTCATCCTTCTAGACCTCTCCGCAGCGTTCAACACAGTCTCCCACCGCACACTCGCAGCCAGACTTCACGACGCAGGGATACAAGGAGCCGCCCTCAACGGGATCCATTCCTTTCTCGCCGGCCGAACCCAGAGGATCAGACTCCCTCCCTTCATCTCCAAACCCACCGATATCGACTGCGGAGTACCCCAGGGTTCTTCGCTCAGTCCCACGCTCTTCAACATCTACATGGCCCCTCTCGCCACCATCATAAGACAGCATGGGCTCAGCATTGTATCCTACGCCGATGACACCCAGCTCATCCTCTCATTCACAAAGAATCCCGAAGACACCAGACTCCGCTTCCAGGAAGGAATGAAGAAGGTGGCAGCCTGGATGAAGGACAGCTGTCTGAAGCTCAACTCTGAGAAGACCGAGGTCCTCATCCTCGGACCCTGCACGTCTGCCTGGGACACCACTTGGTGGCCCTCAGCCCTCGGGAACCCTCCCATCCCTACGGACCACGCACAAAACCTCGGCATCATCCTCGACTCCTCCCTCTCCATGAGCCGCCAGATCAACGCCGTCGCTTCCACCAACTTCAACTGCCTGCGCATCCTCCGCAAGACCCCCCGACTGCAGAAAGACCGTCACCCACGCACTCATAACCAGCAGATTGGACTATGGCAACGCCTTATATGCCGGAATCAACAGAGGTCTACTACACAGACTCCAGACGATCCAGAACGCCGCCGCCAGACTCATCCTCGGGACTCCGCGCCACGAACACATGACCCAACACCTGCGAGAGCTCCACTGGCTCCCCGTCCAGAAGAGGGTCACCTTCAAACTACTCACCCACGCCTACAAATCCCTCAACAACATCGGACCCAATTACCTCCACAAGAGAGTCTCCTTCCAAGTACCCAAAAGGAACCTACGCTCCGCTGACCTCGCCCTGGCAGAAGTCCCCCGCATCCGCAGAACTAGAACAGGCAGGAGAGCCTTCTCCTACATCGCAGCCAAGACCTGGAACGAGCTACCTGTGCACATCAGACGCTCCCCAACCCTGCGAACCTTCAGTAAGGACCTCAAGACCTGGCTCTTCGAATGATCTGAGGCGGCGACTGATCCGGATCTGCCCCCTCCCCTAGCGCCTTGAGACCCTCACGGGTTAGTAGTGCGCTTTACAAACCCTTGATTGATTGATTGATTGATCGGGGACCAATGGGGCTCATTAGGATGGCGGACGGACTGGAGTCCGTCCGCCATCCTGGTGTAAACCGGGACCGTCCGCCATACATGTGGCGGTCCCGCACACCGGATCAGGATGCGACCGCCACCGTGGCGGTCGGATCTTGCATCTTAACATTGCTGCGGTTGCTGCTGACAGCAGCACCCGCCGCGATGCGAAAATGCCATGTTGTGCATTTCACAGCACTACGTGGCAGGCACCACGCCTGCCACGTAGTGCTGTGAAATGCACAACATTTCCCCGCCAGCCTTTCCATCCCCACCCTTGACTTCTCTCGGTGTATAGTTTACATAAATGTTTTCACAAATTGCAAAAAAACAAAAAATTATCTGTCCATGTTGTGTTTTTGGCCTTTACCTGTCTCAGGCGCTAGGCCCATCCACACAAATGAGCTACTATTTTTATCGGAAGACGTGGGGGATCTTTGGGTGGTAGGAAATTTGTGGCTCCCCACATATTCCAAAACTTTCCCTCACAGAAATGTGAGGAAAATGTGTGTTTTTTACCCAAATTTGAGGTTTGCAAGGGTCACTGCGTAAGAAAACCTGGTGAGATGCACACAAGTCACGTCATCCTGGACAGCTCCGGTGTCCAGTTTTCAGAAATTTGTGGTTTTGGTAGGTTTCCCTAGGTGCTGGCTACCCAAATTGCAAAGAAATAGTGGGTTTTGAGTGGAAAAAATGTATCTAAACATGTTGCATTTTGGGGCCTTTCCTGTCATGGACACTAAGCCTACCCACAGAAGTGAGCTACCATTTCTATCAGGAGACGTGGGGGAATGCCAGGTTGTAGGAAACGTGTGGCTCCCCAAAGATTCCAAACCTTTCCCTCTCAGAAATGTGAGGAAAATGTGCATTGTTAGCCAAACTTGAGATATGCAAGGGCTTCTGGGTATGAAAACCTAGTGAGAGCCACACAAGTGACCCTATCTTGAACTACCGTGCTTCTCTATTTTTCAGAAATGAGTGGGCTTGTTAGGCTTTCCTAGGTAGTGGCTAACCTAGAGCCCAAAATCCACAGCTACCAAAATTGCAAAAAATGGTCGGATTTGAGTGGAAACATTTGATCTGTCCAGGGTGCGTTTTGGGCCCTTTCCTGCTGCAGGTACTAGGCCCACCCACACAAGTGAAGTACCATTTTTATAGGATTTTGGGGGAATGCTGGGTGACAGGAAATGTGTGACTCCCATCAAATAACGAAACTTTCCCTCACGGAAACATGAGGAAAATAATTTTATGATTTGTAAACATGGTGATACTGTCTAGGCAAGGATTTCACTTCATTAGTACCAGTTTAGGAATCAAATGCAGAAATAAGCAACTGAAAGATGACCAGTAAACCTTTTCGGAGGGCCCTCCACTGTGTGCATACATATGTCTCCACATTTTTAGTAACTTCTGACTCCTTTGCGCATGAAACACGGTTTTACTTTCCACCCTCTGCAGATTATGCAGCAGATGGTAGCTTATATATAATCTATAGTATACATAAACTACTATAGTATAAACGTATAGTATTTTTTTTATTGTTTTATAAATTTGTGTTTTCCCCCGGGGTGGGGTGTGCAATCTGCTTCCAGGGGAATAACTATATATATATACAGCTTCTTTACCCCAATGATATTAGGAAAAAGGAAACCACACCAGCCAGATTTATTACATGTTTTAATCACATGTCCCCCAAAGTACATCAGATCATGAGAAAACGTTGGCAGGTAGTAAGGAATGATACAACGATTGGAAAAGATTTACCTATGGCACCACCAGTAACATATAGAAAAGGCAAGACATTGGGGATAGCCTTACACATAGTTACTTTACAAGGAGCCGTAAACCCGATACATGGTTATCTACTATGAAGGTTTTTTTTAAATGCAATCACTGTAAAGCCTGCAGAATGGTGAGAAATGTTTTGACTTTCAAGTCCGCTGATGGACATAAAAGGAAGGTGAATGGGTTTTACAACTGTAATACAGATCATTGTGTCTACGTACTGAGTTGTCCCTGTCCCCTAATGTACGTGGGGAGTACTATCTTCCCCCTTAAAAAACGTATATTAGAACATTAGCGGGTGATCAGGAATCATGATTTTACATATTCAGTAGCTAAACACTTCTATGATAAACATGAAAGCGATCCTGGGCTAATGATGTTCTTTGCCGTGCATAGAATCCCCCCCAATATAAGAGGAGGCAATAGAACTATGAATCTGAGACGCCTAGAATCAAGATATATTCTGGATTTAAATACCAAATTCCCAAATGGGTTGAACAGGGATGAGGAGTTCGAAGTACATTTGGGAAGATCTTGGACTATGGCTATTCTCTTCGCCCTCTTTCTTTTCATGTTCTGTCATCTTCCCCAATGGATTTATGAGTCTAGGGTGGAATGTTGAGCTGTGACAGATTAGTTTATCATTGCTCTTAGGCTCTTTAGGCACTATGATCCTGGTATGAAATTGAGCTGCTATATACTGGCGAATTTGTGCACTCAGTCACCTTAGACATTTTACTTGTTTTATAAATTTATAGTTATTTATTGTATTTATATATATAGAAGGATTATTTTTATAATGCATTTGATATGGACATACCTAATATGAATTTTATAAGAAATATTATATAGGGATTAATTTACATTGTGTCTAGATTCATTATCAAACTAGTAATTATAACTTTCTTGTGTAATAGCTTTTTTCAACATATAGAATGTATTAGGGGTGATCTATATGCTCAGTCTCAGTTAAGGCTCTCCATAACAAGCGATTAGTACGATTACCTCGTCCATTTGATGTATTTATATCAATTAGGGCACTGGCCCAAGAGTTTGCTTCTCTAACCTCCGAGGTCCCGACGTCCAAGCATGATGTATAAGATGTAATGAAATGATAAGCTGGCTTTTTTTATATAAAAGAATTTTTATAAATGTGATAAAAAATAGTATAAATATAAAATGATTATATAAATAGGAACATATATGAATAAGTAATAGCCATCTAAACAAAGCAGTCTCAATATGATTATGACAAAGAGGGTAACGGTGGTGTTTCCTCTGTCTATGGTTGACTGTACCTTTAAAAATGATTGACTCGCAATGCAGTGTGACTTTGATAAAGGCTGGGACCAGCCGAAACGCGTCAGGACGGACATGGTGATGGAGATTTAAAGATATATATATATATATATTCACTGAAAAAAACCATAGGTTTTAGGGACAGTTATAGTTAGTTGGACATTTCACTCGTACAAAACCATAGAAATTCCCCGTTATAGTTAGTTCAGCTAACTATAACTCGCGCCCCGCAATGCACTGCTGATGACGTCACATATTACATCACTCATGACATGGTCAGTGACATCACTGATGACATCACTGATGACATCTCAAATGACATCACTGATGACATCACTGATGACATCATCCAGTGACTGTGTGTTTCTGTAAAGTTTAAATATGTTTAATATATATAGGGAAAGGCGTATTGAAGAATGAGTGGGTGTATAAGTGTCTGAATGGATGATTTAGTACGTGAGTGACTGACTCTACAAGTGAGTGATTAAATGTATCTTACTGAATGCATGGGTTAGTGACTAAACTGTGTGAATGTCTGTATCCGTCTGTCTGTTGGTTTGTAAGCGGCTGCATGGCTTTCTGAATAGCTACATGAGTGTCTACATGGGTTATTGATTGATTGTCTGAGTATCTGTATGGGTGCCTGAGTGTTTGTGTGGGTGGGGTGTGTGTGACTCTGTGCATAGATGTGTGAGTTGGTGATTCACTGGGTGCATGGTTTCAAGAGTGCATCTGTGATGGACTGTATGGGTGGGTGAGTGTGTGTATGGGTGTGTTAGTGATTGAATGTATATCTCAGTGGTACATGTGTGAGTAACTACATATGTGAAAGGCAGTATATATGTGTGTTGGAGTATATAAATGGCTATAAGTGAGAGTGTGTGATTGTGAGAGTGGCTGTATGGATGAGTGTGTACTTGTATCAGTGATTGTATAAGAGCGTAAGAATGTGCTAGTATTTGTATGAGTAAGTGAGCTGGTGTGTGTATAACTGTATAGGTGAGTAAATGGGTGTGTGATTAAGTTTTTGCATGACTGACTAGGTGTGTGAGTACCTCTATGGATGAGTGGCGGTGTGTGAGTGTTTATATAGGTGTATGAGTGCATATGATAGTCCTGTACTGAGTGACTAAGTATGAGTGACTGTACGGGTGAGTGAGTGGATGTGTGTGTAGACCTAAGAATCAGTGAGTGGGTATGTAGTTTTTGGTGTTGGAGTGTCTATGGTTTTGAGAATGGCAGTCTGTAATTTAGAGTGGGTGTATCAAAAGTTATATTAGGGTGTGAGAAGATGCATGAAATTATCACATGGATGATGTCATCAGTGATGTCATTTGAGATGTCATCAGTGATGTCATCAGTGATGTCACTGACCATGTCATGAGTGATGTAATATGTGACGTCATCAGCAGTGCATTGCGGGCGCGAGTTATAGTTAGCTGAACTAACTATAACGGGGAATTTCTATGGTTTTGTACGAGTGAAATGTCCAACTAACTATAACTGTCCCTAAAACCTATGGTTTTTTCAGTGAATTTCAAAGGTTTTTTAAATGCTAATTTCTAACTATAACGTGTCTGAAACCTATGGTTTTTCAGTGAATTTCAAAGGTTTTTTAAATGCTAATTTCTAACTATAACGTGCCTGAAACCTATGATTTTTTAAGTGAATTTCAAAGGTTTTTTAAATGCTAGTTTCTAACTATGCCTACAGAGGTAGGACATGTGAAGAAAGAAGAAAAAACGCACAGAAAGAAGCAAAAGATGTGCAGAAAGAACCAACAGAGGAGCAGAAAGAGGCCTTGTTGCAAAATCATCCTGTGCCCACAACTTTTTCAGACGGGTACTGGTGGTAACTGAATCTGACTAACCAGAGCCAGTGCTATGCTAAAAGACACTTAGAATACAGTGAAAACACCTACATACACTAGGGAACACTATGTGTTGGGGTACCCCTGTGATTAGCATGACCTCCTCTGCAAGTCCCTAGTACATAATAGGGCAGGGGATTAAAACTACCTCTTAAAACAGCTACAGGGCGCGTTTGCACAGTGGTGAAGGAAGGGGGCCTGAGGTGACATGTGTGCAAACGCACCCCGTGGCGCGTTTTAAGTTGTGGGATTAAGTCCCCTTGAATTCTGAGGGTCCCTGGGGTCCAACTAGCCCCCAGGTATCTACAGTTAGGACCACAGAGCTGAGTTGCAGAGAGGCGTTCCGAGGCCACGCACCTTTTTCACCTCTCTGCAACGCAACTCTGTTGTGCTTACTGAAGGTACCTGGTGGGCTATTTGGCCCCCAGGGTCCCTCAGGATTCAAAGGGAATTAATTCCCCAACTTAAAACGCACCACAGGGCGTGTTTGCGCACATGTCACCTGAGGCCCCGCCCCCTCCCTTCACCACTGTGCAAACGCGCCCCGTGGTGCGTTTTAGGTTGGGGGATTAGGTCACCTTGAATCCTGAGGGTCCCTGGGGCCCAACTAGCCCACTAGGTACTTCCAGTAAGCACCACAGGCCTGCGTTGCAACGCCTGTAACAAATTGTGCAGTTGTGTTTAGGTAGTGAAGAGGGTCGTGCTGGGGTAGTGTTTTAGGGTTTAGGGTAGTGCAGTGGTGTTTGTGTAGTGTAGGGGGTCATGCTGGGGGTAGATTTAGGGTTTAGGGTAGTGCAGTGGTGTTTGGGTAGTGTAGGGAGTCGTGCTGGGGGAGTGTTTTAGGGTTTAGGGTAGTGCAGTGGTGTTTGGGTAGTGTAGGGGGTCGTGCTGGGGGTAGTGTTTTAGGGTTTAGGGTAGTGCAGTGGTGTTTGGGTAGTGTAGGGTGTCGTGCTGGGGGTAGTGATTTAGGGTAGTGCAGTGGTGTTTGGGTAGTGTAGGGGTACTGCTGGGGGTAGTGTTTTAGGGTTTAGGTTAGTGCAGTGGTGTTTGGGTAGTGTAGGGGTACTGCTGGGGGTAGTGTTTTAGGGTTTAGGGTAGTGCAGTGGTGTTTGTGTAGTGTAGGGGGTAGTGTTTTAGGGTTTAGGGTAGTGCAGTGGTGTTTGTGTAGTGTAGGAGGTCGTGTTTTAGGGTTTAGGGTAGTGCAGTGGTCTTTGGGTAGTGTAGGGAGTCGTGCGGGGGTAGTGTTTTAGGGTTTAGGGTAGTGTAGGGGTCATGCGGGGGTAGTGTTTTAGGGATTAGGGTAGTGCATTGGTGTTTGGGTAGTGTAGGGGGTCATGCGGGGGTAGTGTTTTAGGGTTTAGGGCAGTGCAGTGGTGTTTGGGTAGTGTAGGGGGTCGTGCTGGGGGAGTGTTTTAGGGTTTAGGGCAGTGCAGTGGTGTTCGGGTAGTGTAGGGGGTCGTGCTGGGGAGTGTTTTAGGGTTTAGGGCAGTGCAGTGGTGTTCGGGTAGTGTAGGGGGTCGTGCTGGGGGAGTGTTTGAGGGTTTAGGGAAGTGCAGTCGTGTTCGGGTAGTGTAGGGGTTGTGCTGGGGGTAGTATTTTAGGGTTTAGGGTAGTGCAGTGGTGTTCGGGTAGTGTAGGGGGTCGTGCTGGGGGAAGTGTTCTAGGGTTTAGGGCAGTACAGTGGTGTTTGGGCAGTGTAGGGGGTAATGCTGGGGGTGGTGTTTTAGGGTTTAGGGCAGTGCAGTGGTGTTCGGGCAGTGTAGGGGGTCGTGCTGGGGTGGTGTTTCAGGGTTTAGGGCAGTGCAGTGGTGTTCGGGCAGTGTAGGGGGTGGTGTTTCAGGGTTTAGGGCAGTGCAGTGGTGTTCGGACAGTGTAGGGGGTCGTGCAGGGGGTGGTGTTTCAGGGTTTAGGGCAGTGGTGTTCGGGCAGTGTAGGGGGTCGTGCTGGGGGTGGTGTTTCAGGGTTTGGGGCAGTGCAGTGGTGTTCGAGCAGTAAAGGGGGTCGTGCTGGGGGTGGTGTTTCAGGGTTTAGGGCAGTGCAGTGGTGTTCGGGCAGTGTAGGGGGCGGTGCAGGGGGTGGTGTTTCAGGGTTTAGGGCAGTGCAGTGGTGTTCGGGCAGTGTAGGGGTGCTGCAGGGGTGGTGTTTCAGGGTTTAGGGCAGTGCAGTGGTGTTCGGGCAGTGTAGGGGGTCATGCAGGGGTGGTGTTTCAGGGTTTAGGGCAGTGCAGTGGTGTTCGGGCAGTGTAGGGGGTCGTGCTGGGGCTGGTGTTTCAGGGTTTAGGGCAGTACAGTGGTGTTCGGGCAGTGTAGGGGGTCGTGCTGGGGCTGGTGTTTCAGGGTTTAGGGCAGTGCAGTGGTGTTCGGGCAGTGTAGGGGGTTGTGCTGGGGCTGGTGTTTCAGGGTTTAGGGCAGTGCAGTGGTGTTCGGGCAGTGTAGGTGGTCATGCTGGGGCTGGTGTTTCAGGGTTTAGGGCAGTGCAGTGGTGTTCGGGCAGTGTAGGGGGTCATGCTGGGGCTGGTGTTTCAGGGTTTAGTGCAGTGCAGTGGTGTTCGGGCAGTGTAGGGGTCTTGCTGGGGCTGGTGTTTCAGAGTCTAGGGCAGTGCAGTGGTGTTCGGGAGTGTAGGGGGTCTTGCTGGGGCTGGTGTTTCAGGGCTTAGGGCAGTGCAGTGGTGTTCGGGCAGTGTAGGGGGTCGTGCTGGGGGTGGTGTTTCAGGGTTTAGGGCAGTGCAGTGGTGTTTGGGCAGTGTAGGGGGTCATGCTGGGGCTAGTGTTTCAGGATTTAGGGCAGAGCAATGGTGTTCAGGCAGTGTAGGGGGTTTTGCTGGAGGTGGTGTTTCAGGGTTTAGGGCAGTGCAGTGGTGTTCGTGCAGTGTAGGGGGTGGTGTTTCAGGGTTTAGGGCAGTGGTGTTCAGGCAGTGTAGGGGGTCTTGCTGGGGTTGATGTTTCAGGGTTTAGGGCAGTGCAGTGGTGTTCGGGCAGTGTAGGGGTCATGCTGGGGGTGGTGTTTCAGGGTTTAGGGCAGTGCAGTGGTGTTCGGGCAGTGTAGGAGGTCGTGCAGGGGTGGTGTTTCAGGGTTTAGGGCAGTGCAGTGGTGTTCGGGCAGTGTAGGGGTCGTGCTGGGGGTGGTGTTTCAGGGTTTAGGGCAGTGCAGTGGTGTTCGGGCAGTGTAGGGTGTCGTGCTGAGGGGTGGTGTTTTAGGGTTTAGGGCAGTGCAGTGGTGTTCTGGCAGTGTAAGGGGTCATGCAGGGGGTGGTGTTTCAGGGTTTAGGGCAGTGCAGTGGTGTTTGGACAGTGTAGGGGGTCGTGCAGGGGGTGGTGTTTCAGGGTTTAGGGCAGTGCAGAGGTGTTTGGCCAGTGTAGGTGGTCTTGCTGGGGGTGGTGTTTCAGGCTTTAGTGCAGTGGTGTTCGGGCAGTGTAGGGGGTCTTGCTGGGGGTGGTGTTTCAGGGTTTAGGGCAGTGCAGTGGTGTTCGGGCAGTGTAGGGGGTCTTGCTGGGGCTGGTGTTTCAGGGTTTAGGGCAGTGCAGTGGTGTTCGGGCAGTGTAGGGGGTCGTGCTGGGGCTGGTGTTTGAGGGTTTAGGGTAGTGCAGTGGTGTTCGGGCAGTGTAGGGGTCGTGCTGGGGCTGGTGTTTCAGGGTTTAGGGCAGTGCAGTGGTTTTCGGGCAGTGTAGGCGGTCGTGCTGGGGCTGGTGTTTCAGCGTTTAGGGCAGTGCAGTGGTGTTCGGGCAGTGTACGGGGTTGTGCTGGGGCTGGTGTTTCAGGGTTTAGGGCAGTGCAGTGGTGTTCGGGCAGTGTAGGGGGTCGTGCTGGGGCTGGTGTTTCAGGGTTTAGGGCAGTGCAGTGGTGTTCGGGCAGTGTAGGGGGTCGTGCTGGGGGTGGTGTTTCGGGGTTTAGGGCAGTGCAGTGGTGTTCGGGCAGTGTAGGGGGTCGTGCTGGGGCTGGTGTTTCATGGTTTAGGGCAGTGCAGTGGTGTTCGGGCAGTGTAGGGGGTCGTGCTGGGGGTGGTGTTTCAGGGTTTAGGGCAGTGCAGTGGTGTTCGGGCAGTGTAGGGGGTCATGCTGGGGGTGGTGTTCCAGGGTTTAGGGCAGTGCAGTGGTGTACGGGCAGTGTAGGGGGTCTTGCTGGGGGTGGTGTTTCAGGGTTTAGGGCAGTGGTGTTCGGGCAGTGTAGGGGGTCTTGCTGGGGGTAGTGTTTCGGGGTTTAGGGCAGTGCAGTGGTGTTCGTGCAGTGTAGGGGGTCGTGCTGGGGGTGGTGTTTCAGGGTTTAGGGCAGTGCAGTAGTGTTCGGGCAATGTAGGGGATCGTGCAGGGGGTGGTGTTTCAGGGTTTAGGGCAGTGCAGTGGTGTTCGGGCAGTGTAGGGGTCGTGCTGGGGGTGGTGTTTCAGGGTTTAGGGCAGTGCAGTGGTGTTCGGGCAGTGTAGGGGGTCGTGCAGGGGTGGTGTTTCAGGGTTTAGGGCAGTGCAGTGGTGTTCGGGCAGTGTAGGGGTCGTGCTGGGGCTGGTGTTTCAGGGGTTTAGGGCAGTGCAGTGGTGTTCGGGCAGTGTAGGGGGTCTTGCTGGGGGTGGTGTTTCAGGGTTTAGGGCAGTGGTGTTCGGGCAGTGTAGGGGGTCTTGCTGGGGGTGGTGTTTCAGGGTTTAGGGCAGTGCAGTGGTGTTCGGGCAGTGTAGGGGGTCTTGCTGGGGGTAGTGTTTCAGGGTTTAGGGCAGTGCAGTAGTGTTCGGGCAGTGTAGGGGGTCATGCAGGGGGTGGTGTTTCAGGGTTTAGGGCAGTGCAGTGGTGTTCGGGCAGTGTAGGGGGTCGTGCTGGGGGTGGTGTTTCAGGCTTTAGGGCAGTGCAGTGGTGTTCGGGCAGTGTAGGGGGTCGTGCTGGGGGTGGTGTTTCAGGGTTTAGGGCAGTGGTGTTCGGGCAGTGTAGGGGTCTTGCTGGGGGTGATGTTTCAGGGTTTAGGGCAGTGCAGTGGTGTTCAGGCAGTGTAGGAGGTCTTGCTGGGGGTAGTGTTTTAGGGTTTAGTGCAGTGCAGTGGTGTTCGGGAAGTGTAGGGGTCATGCTGGGGGTGGTGTTTCAGGGTTTAGGGCAGTGCAGTGGTGTTCGGGCAGTGTAGGGGGTCGTGAAGGGGGTGGTGTTTCAGGGTTTAGGGCAGTGCAGTGGTGTTCGGGCAGTGTAGGGGGTCATGCTAGGGTATGTGTTTCAGGGTTTAGGGCAGTGCAGTGGTGTTCGGGCAGTGTAGGGGGTCGTGCAGGGGCTGGTGTTTCAGGGTTTAGGGCAGTGCAGTGGTGTTCGGGCAGTGTAGGGGGTCGTGCTGGGGGTAGTGTTTTAGGGTTTAGGGTAGTGCAGTGGTGCTTGTGTAGTGTAGGGGTCGTGCTGGAGGTAGTGTTTTAGGGTTTAGGGTAGTGCAGTGGTGTTTGTGTAGTGTAGGGGGTCATGTTTTAGGGTAGTGCAGTGGTGTTTGGGTAGTGTAGGGGGTCGTGCTGGGGGTAGTGTTTTAGGATTTAGGTTAGTGCAGTGGTGTTTGGGTAGTGTAGGGGGTCGTGCTGGGGGTAGTGTTTTAGGGTTTAAGGTAGTGCAGTGGTGTTTGTGTAGTGTAGGGGTCGTGCTGGGGGCAGTGTTTTAGGGTTTAGGGTAGTGCAGTGGTGCTTGTGTAGTGTAGGGGTCATGCTGGGGGTAGTGTTTTAGGGTTTAGGGTAGTGCAGTGGTGTTTGTGTAGTGTAGGGGGTCATGTTTTAGGGTAGTGCAGTGGTGTTTGGGTAGTGTAGGGGGTCGTGCTGGGGGTAGTGTTTTAGGATTTAGGTTAGTGCAGTGGTGTTGGGGTAGTGTTTTAGGGTTTAGGGTAGTGCAGTGTTGTTTGTGTAGTGTAGGGGGTCATGCTGGGGGTAGTGTTTTAGGGTTTAGGATAGTGCAGTGGTGCTTGTGTAGTGTAGGGGGTCGTGCTGGGATAGTGTTTTAGGGTTTAGGGTAGTGCAGTGGTGTTTTTGTAGTGTAGGGGGTGGTGTTTCAGGGTTTAGGGCAGTGGTGTTCAGGCAGTGTAGGGGGTCTTGCTGGGGTTGATGTTTCAGGGTTTAGGGCAGTGCAGTGGTGTTCCTGCAGTGTAGGGGTGGTGTTTCAGGGTTTAGGGCAGTAGTGTTCAGGCAGTGTAGGGGGTCTTGCTGGGGTTGATGTTTCAGGGTTTAGGGCAGTGCAGTGATGTTCGGGCAGTGTAGGGGTTGTGCTGGGGGTGGTGTTTCAGGGTTTAGGGCAGTGCAGTGGTGTTCCGGCAGTGTAGGAGGTCATGCAGCGGGTGGTGTTTCAGGGTTTAGGGCAGTGCAGTGGTGTTCGGGCAGTGTAGGGGGTCGTGCTGGGGGTGGTGTTTCAGGGTTTAGGGCAGTGCAGTGGTGTTCGGGCAGTTTAGGGTGTCGTGCTGAGGGGTGGTGTTTCAGGGTTTAGGGCAGTGCAGTGGTGTACGGGCAGTGTAGGGGTCTTGCTGGGGTGGTGTTTCAGGGTTTAGGGCAGTGGTGTTCGGGCAGTGTAGGGGGTCTTGCTGGGGGTAGTGTTTCGGGGTTTAGGGCAGTGCAGTGGTGTTCGTGCAGTGTAGGGGTTCGTGCTGGGGGTGGTGTTTCAGGGTTTAGGGCAGTGCAGTAGTGTTCGGGCAGTGTAGGGGATCGTGCAGGGGTGGTGTTTCAGGGTTTAGGGCAGTGCAGTGGTGTTCGGGCAGTGTAGGGGTCGTGCTGGGGGTGGTGTTTCAGGGTTTAGGGCAGTGCAGTGGTGTTCGGGCAGTGTAGGGGGTCGTGCAGGGGTGGTGTTTCAGGGTTTAGGGCAGTGCAGTGGTGTTCGGGCAGTGTAGGGGTCGTGCTGGGGCTGGTGTTTCAGGGTTTATGGCAGTGCAGTGGTGTTCGGGCAGTGTAGGGGGTCTTGCTGGGGGTGGTGTTTCAGGGTTTAGGGCAGTGGTGTTCGGGCAGTGTAGGGGTCTTGCTGGGGGTGGTGTTTCAGGGTTTAGGGCAGTGCAGTGGTGTTCGGGCAGTGTAGGGGGTCTTGCTGGGGGTAGTGTTTCAGGGTTTAGGGCAGTGCAGTGGTGTTCGTGCAGTGTAGGGGGTCATGCTGGGGATGGTGTTTCAGGGTTTAGGGCAGTGCAGTAGTGTTCGGGCAGTGTAGGGGTCGTGCAGGGGGTGGTGTTTCAGGGTTTAGGGCAGTGCAGTGGTGTTCGGGCAGTGTAGGGGGTCGTGCTGGGGGTGGTGTTTCAGGGTTTAGGGCAGTGCAGTGGTGTTCGGGCAGTGTAGGGGGTCGTGCTGGGGGTGGTGTTTCAGGGTTTAGGGCAGTGGTGTTCGGGCAGTGTAGGGGGTCTTGCTGGGGGTGATGTTTCAGGGTTTAGGGCAGTGCAGTGGTGTTCAGGCAGTGTAGGAGGTCTTGCTGGGGGTAGTGTTTCAGGGTTTAGGGCAGTGCAGTGGTGTTCGGGCAGTGTAGGGGTCATGCTGGGGGTGGTGTTTCAGGGTTTAGGGCAGTGCAGTGGTGTTTGGGCAGTGTAGGGGTCGTGAAGGGGGTGGTGTTTCAGGGTTTAGAGCAGTGCAGTGGTGTTCGGGCAGTGTAGGGGGTCGTGCTAGGGTATGTGTTTCAGGGTTTAGGGCAGTGCAGTGGTGTTCGGGCAGTGTAGGGGGTCGTGCAGGGGCTGGTGTTTCAGGGTTTAGGGCAGTGCAGTGGTGTTCGGGCAGTGTAGGGGGTCGTGCTGGGGGTAGTGTTTTAGGGTTTAGGGTAGTGCAGTGGTGCTTGTGTAGTGTAGGGGTCGTGCTGGGGGTAGTGTTTTAGGGTTTAGGGTAGTGCAGTGGTGTTTGTGTAGTGTAGGGGGTCATGTTTTAGGGTAGTGCAGTGGTGTTTGGGTAGTGTAGGGGGTCGTGCTGGGGGTAGTGTTTTAGGATTTAGGTTAGTGCAGTGGTGTTTGGGTAATGTAGGGGGTCGTGCTGGGGGTAGTGTTTTAGGGTTTAAGGTAGTGCAGTGGTGTTTGTGTAGTGTAGGGGGTTGTGCTGGGGGCAGTGTTTTAGGGTTTAGGGTAGTGCAGTGGTGCTTGTGTAGTGTAGGGGGTCATGCTGGGGGTAGTGTTTTAGGGTTTAGGGTAGTGCAGTGGTGTTTGTGTAGTGTAGGGGTCATGTTTTAGGGTAGTGCAGTGGTGTTTGGGTAGTGTAGGGGGTCATGCTGGGGGTAGTGTTTTAGGATTTAGGTTAGTGCAGTGGTGTTGGGGTAGTGTTTTAGGGTTTAGGGTAGTGCAGTGGTGTTTGTGTAGTGTAGGGGTCATGCTGGGGGTAGTGTTTTAGGGTTTAGGATAGTGCAGTGGTGCTTGTGTAGCGTAGGGGATCGTGCTGGGGTAGTGTTTTAGGGTTTAGGGTAGTGCAGTGGTGTTTTTGTAGTGTAGGGGGGTCATGTTTTAAGATGCAACGCTCCAATACCTGACCAGTCTGCCCACTACTGAGGAGACTGCAGTAAATGAGGAAATTAGGAAACTTCATAACAAAGAAGTCTTCCAAGATGGCCACCAGTGAAAAAAGAGCCCAAATGTAGCACAAATATTACCGAGATGTAGCCCACATATAGCCCAATGACAAAAGTGTGCAAAACACTTTTTATTTTTAGGTTTTTGCAGTTTTATGTAGTGCAGACTGGTCAGGTATTGGAGCGTTGCATCTTAAAACATGACCCCCATACACTACAAAAACACCACTGCACTACCCTAAACCCTAAAACACTACCCCAGCACGACCCCTACACTACACAAGCACCACTGCACTATCCTAAACCCTAAAACACTACCCCCAGCATGACCCCCTACACTACACAAACACCACTGCACTACCCTAAACCTTAAAACACTACCCCAACACCACTGCACTAACCTAAATCCTAAAACACTACCCCCAGCATGACCCCTACACTACCCAAACACCACTGCACTACCCTAAAACATGACCCCCTACACTACACAAACACCACTGCACTACCCTAAACCCTAAAACACTACCCCCAGCACGACCTCCTACACTACACAAGCACCACTGCACTACCCTAAACCCTAAAACACTACCCCAGCACGACCCCTACACTACACAAACACCACTGCACTACCTTAAACCCTAAAACACTACCCCCAGCACGACCCCTACACTACCCAAACACCACTGCACTAACCTAAATCCTAAAACACTACCCCCAGCACGACCCCTACACTACCCAAACACCACTGCACTACCCTAAAACATGACCCCCTACACTACACAAACACCACTGCACTACCCTAAACTCTAAAACACTACCCCCAGCACGAACCCCTACACTACACAAGCACCACTGCACTAGCCTAAACCCTAAAACACTACCCCCAGCACGACCCCCTACACTGCCCGAACACCACTGCAATGCCCTAAACCCTGAAACACCAGCCCCTGCATGACCCCCTACACTGCCTGAACACCACTGCACTGCCCTAAACCCTGAAACACATACCCTAGCACGACCCCCTACACTGCCCGAACACCACTGCACTGCCCTAAACCCTGAAACACCACCCCCTTCACGACCCCCTACACTGCCCGAACACCACTGCACTGCCCTAAACCCTGAAACACTACCCCCAGCAAGACCTCCTACACTGCCCGAACACCACTGCACTGCCCTAAACCCTGAAACATCACCCCCAGCAAGACCCCCTACACTGCCCGAACACCGCTGCCCTAAACCCTGAAACACCACCCCCAGCACGACCCCCTACACTGCCCGAACACCACTGCACTGCCCTGAACCCTGAAACACCACCCCCAGCACGACCCCCTACACTGCACGAACACCACTGCACTGCCCTAAACCCTGAAACACTACCCCCAGCAAGACCCCCTACACTGCCCGAACACCACTGCACTACCCTAAACCCTGAAACACCACCCCCAGCAAGACCCCCTACACTGCCTGAACTCCACTGCCCTAAACCCTGAAACACCACCCCCAGCAAGACCCCATACACTGCCCGAACACCACTGCACTGCCCTAAACCCTGAAACACCACCCCCTGCACGATCCCCTACACTGCCCGAACACTACTGCACTGCCCTAAACCCTGAAACACCACCCCAGCACGACCCCCTACACTGCACGAACACCACTGCACTGCCTTAAACCCCGAAACACTACCCCCAGCAAGACCCCCTACACTGCCCGAACACCACTGCTCTAAACCCTAAAACACCACCCCCAGCAAGACCCCCTACACTGCCCGTACACCACTGCACTGCCATAAACCCTGAAACACCACCCCCAGCAGGACCCCCTACACTGCCCGAACACCACTGCACTGCCCTAAACCCTGAAACACCACCCCCAGCACGACCCCCTACACAGCCCGAACACCACTGCACTGCCCTAAACCCTGAAACACCACCCCCAGCACGACCCCTACACTGCCCAAACACCACTGCACTGCCCTAAACCCTGAAACACCAGCCCCAGCACAACCCTGTACACTGCCCGAACACCACTGCACTGCCCTAAACCCTGAAACACCAGCCCCAGCACGACTGCCTACACTGCCCGAAAACCACTGCACTGCCCTAAACCCTGAAACACCAGCCCCAGCACGACCCCCTACACTGCCCGAACACCACTGCACTACCCTAAACCCTCAAACACCAGCCCCAGCACGACCCCCTACACTGCCCGAACACCACTGCACTGCCCTAAACCCTGAAACACCAGCCCCAGCAAGACCCCCTACACTGCACGAACACCACTTCACTGCCCTAAACCCTGAAACACCACCCCCAGCAAGACGCCCTACACTGCCCGAACACCACTGCACTAAAGCCTGAAACACCACCCCCAGCAAGACCACCTACACTGGCCGAACAACATTGCACTGCCCTAAACCCTGAAACACCACCCCTGCATGACCCCCTACACTGCCCAAACACCACTGCACTGCCCTAAACCCTGAAACACCACCCCCTGCACGACGCCCTACACTGCCCGAACACCACTGCACTGCCCTAAACCCTGAAACACCACCCCTCAGCACGACACCCTACACTGCCCGAACACCACTGCACTGCCCTAAACCCTGAAACACCACCCCCAGCATGACCCCCTACACTGCCCGAACACCACTGCACTGCCCTAAACCCTGAAACACCACCCCCTGCACGACCTCCTACACTGCCGGAACACCACTGCACTGCCCTAAACCCTGAAACACCACCCCCAGCACGACCCCCTACACTGCCCGAACACCACTGCACTGCCCTAAACCCTGAAACATCAACCCCAGCAAGACCCCCTACACTGCCTGAACACCACTGCCCTAAACCCTGAAACACCACCCCTACACTGCACGAACACCACTGCACTGCCCTAAACCCTGAAACACCACCTCCAGCAAAACCCCTACACTGCCTGAACACCATTGCTCTGCCCTAAATCCTGAAACACTAGCCCCAGCATGACCCCCTACACTGCCCAAACACCACTGCACTGCCCTAAACCCTGAAACACCACCCCCAGCACGACCCCCTACACTGCCCGAACACCACTGCACTGCCCTAAACCCTGAAACACCAGCCCCAGCAAGACCCCCTACACTGCCCGAACACCACTGCACTGCCCTAAACCCTGAAACACCAGCCCCAGCATGACCCCCTACACTGCCCGAACACCACTGCACTGCCCTAAACCCTGAAACACCAGCCCCAGCACGACCACCTACACTGCCCGAACACCACTGCACTGCCCTAAACCCTGAAACACCAGCCCCAGCATGACCCCCTACACTGCCCGAACACCACTGCACTGCCCTAAACCCTGAAACACCAGCCCCAGCACGACCCCCTACACTGCCCGAACACCACTATACTGCCCTAAACCCTGAAACACCAGCCCCAGCACGACCCCCTACACTGCCCGAAACCCTGAAACACCACCCCCTGCATGACCCCCTACACTGCCCGAACACCACTGCACTGCCCTAAACCCTGAAACACCACCCCTGCAGCACCCCTACACTGCCCGAACACCACTGCACTGCCCTAAACCCTGAAACACCACCCCCTGCACCGCCCCCTACACTGCCCGAACACCACTGCACTGCCCTAAACCCTGAAACACCACCCCCAGCACGACCCCTTTACTGCTCGAACACCACTGCACTGCCCCAAACCCTGAAACACCACCCCCAGCACGACCCCTACACTGCCCGAACACCACTGCCCTAAACCCTGAAACACCACCCCTGCATGACCCCTACACTGCCCGAACACCACTGCACTGCCCTAAACCCTGAAACACCACCCCTACACTGCCCAAACACCACTGCACTGCCCTAAACCCTGAAACACAACCCCCTGCAGCACCCCCTACACTGCCCGAACACCACTGCACTGCCCAAAACCCTGAAACACCACCCCCTGCACCGCCCCCTACACTGCCCGAACACCACTGCACTGCCCTAAACCCTGAAACACCACCCCCAGCACGACCCCTTTACTGCTCGAACACCACTGCACTGCCCCAAACCCTGAAACACCACCCCCAGCACGACCCCCTACACTGCCCGAACACCACTGCCCTAAACCCTGAAACACCACCCCCTGCACGACCCCCTACACTGCCCGAACACCACTGCACTGCCCTAAACCCTGAAACACCACCCCCTACACTGCCCGAACACCTCTGCACTGCCCTAAACCCTGAAACACCACCCCCAGCACGACCCCCTACACTGCCCGAACACCACTGCACTGCCCTAAACCCTAAAACACCACCCCCAGCATTACCCCCTACACTGCCCAAACACCACTGCACTGCCCTAAACCCTAAAATACTACCCCCAGCACAACCCCCTACACTACCCGAACACGACTGCACTGCCCTAAACCCTCAAACACTACCCCCAGCACGAACCCCTACACTACCCGAACACCACTGCACTGTCCTAAACCCTAAAACACTCCCCCAGCACGACCCCCTACACTACCCGAACACCACTGCACTGCTCTAAACCCTAAAACACTCCCCCAGCACGACCCCCTACACTACCCAAACACCACTGCACTGCCCTAAACCCTAAAACACTACCCCCGCATGACCCCCTACACTACCCTAAACCCTAAAACACTACCCCCGCACAACTCCCTACACTACCCAAAGACCACTGCACTACCCTAAACCCTAAAACATGACCTCCTACACTACACAAACACCACTGCACTACCCTAAACCCTAAAACACTACCCCCAGCAGTACCCCTACACTACCCAAACACCACTGCACTAACCTAAACCCTAAAACACTACCCCCAGCAGTACCCCTACACTACCCAAACACCACTGCACTACCCTAAATCACTACCCCCAGCATGATCCCCTACACTACCCAAACACCACTGCACTACCCTAAACCCTAAAACACTACCCCCAGCACGACCCCCTACACTACCCAAACACCACTGCACTACCCTAAACCCTAAAACACTCCCCCAGCACGACTCCCTACACTACCCAAACACCACTGCACTACCCTAAACCCTAAATCTACCCCCAGCATGACCCCCTACACTACACAAACACCACTGCACTACCCTAAACCCTAAAACACTACCCCCAGCACGACCCTCTTCACTACCTAAACACAACTGCACAATTTGTTACAGGCGTTGCAACGCAGGCCTGTGGTGCTTACTGGAAGTACCTAGTGGGCTAGTTGGGCCCCAGGGACCCTCAGGATTCAAGGTGACCTAATCCCCCAACTTAAAACGCACCACGGGGCGCGTTTGCACAGTGGTGAAGGGAGGGGCGGGGCTCAGGTGACATGTGCGCAAACACGCAGTGTGGTGCGTTTTAAGTTGGGGAATTAGGTCACCTTGAATCCTGAGGGTCAACTAGCCCACCAGGTACCTTCAGTAAGCACAACAGAGTTGCGTTGCAGAGAGGTGAAAAAAGGTGCGTGGCCTCGGAACGCCTCTCTGCAACTCAGCTCTGTGGTCCTAACTGTAGGTACCTGGGGGGCTAGTTGGGCCCCAGGGACCCTCAGAATTCAAGGGGACTTAATCCTGCAACTTAAAACGCGCCACGGGGTGCGTTTGCACACATGTCACCTCAGGCCCCCTCCCTTCACCACTGTGCAAACGCGCCCTGTAGCGCGTTTTAAGAGGTAGTTTTAATCCCCCTGCCCTATTATGTACTAGGGACTTGCAGAGGAGGTCATGCTAATCACAGGGGTACCCCAACGCATAGTGTTCCCTAGTGTATGTAGGTGTTTTCACTGTATTCTAAGTGTCTTTTAGCATAGCACTGGCTCTGGTTAGTCAGAGTCAGTTACCACCAGTACCCGTCTGAAAAAGTTGTGGGCACAGGATGATTTTGCAACAAGGCCTCTTTCTGCTCCTCTGTTGGTTCTTTCTGCACATCTTTTGCTTCTTTCTGTGTGTTTTTTCTTCTTTCTTCACATGTCCTACCTCTGTAGGCATAGTTAGAAACTAGCATTTAAAAAAACCTTTGAAATTCACTTAAAAATCATAGGTTTCAGGCACGTTATAGTTAGAAATTAGCATTTAAAAAACCTTTGAAATTCACTGAAAAAACCATAGGTTTCAGACACGTTATAGTTAGAAATTAGCATTTAAAAAACCTTTGAAATTCACTGAAAAAACCATAGGTGTTAGGGACAGTTATAGTTAGTTGGACATTTCACTCGTACAAAACCATAGCAATTCCCCCGTTATAGTTAGTTCAGCTAACTATAACTCGCGCCCCGCAATGCACTGCTGATGACGTCACATATTACATCACTCATGACATGGTCAGTGACATCACTGATGACATCACTGATGACATCTCAAATGACATCACTGATGACATCATCCATGTGATAATTTCATGCATCTTCTCACACCCTAATATAACTTTTGATACACCCACTCTAAATTACAGACTGCCATTCTCAAAACCATAGACACTCCAACACCAAAAACTGCATACCCACTCACTGATTCTTAGGTCTACACACACATCCACTCACTCACCCGTACAGTCACTCATACTTAGTCACTCAGTACAGGACTATCATATGCACTCATACACCTATATAAACACTCACACACCGCCACTCATCCATAGAGGTACTCACACACCTAGTCAGTCATGCAAAAACGTAATCACACACCCATTTACTCACCTATACAGTTATACACACACCAGCTCACTTACTCATACAATTACTAACACATTCTTACGCTCTTATACAATCACTGATACAAGTACACACTCATCCATACAGCCACTCTCACAATCACACACTCTCACTTATAGCCATTTATATACTCCAACACACATATATACTGCCTTTCACATATGTAGTTACTCACACATGTACCACTGAGATATACATTCAATCACTAACACACCCATACACACACTCACCCACCGATACAGTCCATCACAGATGCACTCTTGAAACCATGCACCCAGTGAATCACCAACTCACACATCTATGCACAGAGTCACACACACCCCACCCACACAAACACTCAGGCACCCATACAGATACTCAGATAATCAATCAATAGCCCATGTAGACACTCATGTAGCTATTCAGAAAGCCATGCAGCCGCTTACAAACCAACAGACAGACGGATACAGACATTCACACAGTTTAGTCACTAACCCATGCATTCAGTAAGATACATTTAATCACTCACTTGTAGAGTCAGTCACTCACGTACTAAATCATCCATTCAGACACTTATACACCCACTCATTCTTCAATACACCTTTCCCTATATATATTAAACATATTTAAACTTTACAGAAACACACAGTCACTGGATGATGTCATCAGTGATGTCATCAGTGATGTCATTTGAGATGTCATCAGTGATGTCATCAGTGATGTCACTGACCATGTCATGAGTGATGTAATATGTGACGTCATCAGCAGTGCATTACGGGGCGCGAGTTATAGTTAGCTGAACTAACTATAACGGGGAATTTCTATGGTTTTGTACGAGTGAAATGTCCAACTAACTATAACTGTCCCTAACACCTATGGTTTTTTCAGTGAATATATATATATATATATATTCACTGAAAAAACCATAGGTTTTAGGACAGTTATAGTTAGTTGGACATTGCACTCGTACAAAACCCGTGAAATTCCCCGTTATAGTTAGTTCAGCTAACTATAACTCGCGCCTCGCAATGCACGTATTTCGGCTGATTTTAGATGAATATTTTAAAGTTCCAAAACTCCACACTTAGAAGAATTTCCAAGTGAAACCAGTCAATGTTAGCCTATGAAGGAAATTCAAGTTACCGGTAAGTACGGTTAAAATTACTTTTGAGGATCAGTACTGGGCTGAAAGATGCAGCACTGAGGTCTCTCCTGATAACAGGTGAGTAAATCGGAATTCGTATTTCGGCTGATTTTAGAGGAATATTTTAAAGTTCCAAAACTCCACACTTAGAAGAATTTCCAAGTGAAACCAGTCAATGTTAGCCTATGAAGGAAATTCAAGTTACCGGTAAGTACGGTTAAAATTACTTTTCAGGATCAGTACTGGGCTGAAAGATGCAGCACTGAGGTCTCTCCTGATAACAGGTGAGTAAATCGGAATTCGTATTTCGGCTGATTTTAGAGGAATATTTTAAAGTTCCAAAACTCCACACTTAGAAGAATTTCCAAGTGAAACCAGTCAATGTTAGCCTATGGAAGGAAATTCAAGTTACTGGTAAGTACGGTTAAAATTATTTTTCAGGACCAGTACTGGGCTGAAAGATGCAGCACTGAGGTCTCTCCTGATAACAGGTGAGTAAATCAGAATTCGTATTTCGGCTGATTTTAGAGGAATATTTGTATGTTTCAAAAATCAACACTTAGAAACTTTTTCAGCAAAAAGCAGGCAATGATATCCTATGGAAGAAAATTCAAGTTACTGGTAAGTACGGTTAAAATTACTTTTGAGGATCAGTACTGGGCTGAAAGATGCAGCACTGAGGTCTCTCCTGATAACAGGTGAGTAAATCGGAATTCGTATTTCGGCTGATTTTAGAGGAATATTTTAAAGTTCCAAAACTCCACACTTAGAAGAATTTCCAAGTGAAACCAGTCAATGTTAGCCTATGAAGGAAATTCAAGTTACCGGTAAGTACGGTTAAAATTACTTTTCAGGACCAGTACTGGGCTGAAAGATGCAGCACTGAGGTCTCTCCTGATAACAGGTGAGTAAATCAGAATTCGTATTTCGGCTGATTTTAGAGGAATATTTGCACAATGGTGAAGGGAGGGGCGGGGCCTGAGGTGACATCTGTGCAAACGCGCCCCGTGGCGCGTTTTAAGTTGGGGGATTAGGTCCCCTTGAATCATGAGGGTCCCTACGGGCCAACTAGCCCACCAGGAACCTCCAGTATGCGCCAGGGGCTGCGTTGCAGAGACATGTACAGAGGCCACACCCCTTTTACACCTCTCTGCAACGCAGCTCTGTGGCGCTTTCTGGACGTACCTGTTGGGCTAGTTGGTCCCAGGGACCCTCAGGATTGAAGAGGATTTAATTCCCCATCTTAAAACGCGCCACGGGGCCTGTTTGCACACATGTCACCTGAAGCCCCGCCCTCCCTTCACCACTGTGCAAACGCGCCCGTGGCGCGTTTTAAGTCGGGGATTAACTCCCCTTGAATCCTGAGGGTCCCTGGGGTGCAACTAGCCCACCATATACCTCCAAAAAGCGCCATAGAGCTGCGTTGCAGAGAGGTGTAAAAAGGGCGTGGCCTCTGTACACCTCTCTGCAAGGCAGCCCCTGGCGCATACTGGAGGTTCCTGGTGGGCTAGTTGGCCCCAGGGACCCCCAGTATTCAAGGGGAATTGTTCCCCCTCTGCAAATGCGCCAGGGGCGCGTATGCAGAGTGGTGAAGGAAGGGGCGGGGCCTACGGGCCCGATCGTTTTTTTTCCCCCTGAAGGGGGGCTGTGTGGCCCCCTTCCTTTTTCCTATTTTTAGGCCCTGGGGACCCCATCCCCCAGGGCCTTACCCCCTTTTTAATTTGGAGGGGGCTGCCTGGCCCCCTCCTCAGGCCATTTAAGGCCCCGGGGACCCCATCCCCGGGCCGGCCTTGCACTTTTTTTTTTTTTTTTCCATTTTTTACTTTGGGGAGGGGGCTGCGTGGCCCCCTCCGTGGCCACTTATGGCCCCGGGGACCCCATCCCCGGAGCCTGGCCTCTCGTTGGGGACTGTGGGGGTCCCCAAGCCCCCACAGTCCCGCCGGCTCCCCGTGTCCTACGGGAGCCGGCATTGCTTACACATGGGGAGCTGCTAAGATGCAGCTCCCCATGTGGAAAGCAATCGGCTTTGGATATTGGAAGAGAGAGCAGGTTTCCTGCTCTCTCTTCCAATATCCAAGCAAGTTTGCAATGACAGGACGGAGCCGCGAGGCTCCCGTCCTGTCATTGCAAACAGCAGTGTCCCGGGGGTAGGCACCCCGGGACACTGCAGGAGCCGGCCCTGGGGGTGGCGGTCCCCAGGGCCACCACAGGCTCCAGGAGGGGGCCGCGCGGCCCCCTCCCTACATTTTGAAAGCCCCGGGAGGTGGTGGTCCCGGGGCTTGGGGTCCAAACGGACCCCCATTTTAATTTTTCTTAGTGCCCCGGGAGGTGGTGGTCCCGGGGCGTAGTGGGGGCTCTAGCCCCCACACAGGTCTTTAATTTAAAAAAAGAAGCCCCGGGAGGTGGTGGTCCCGGGGCTGCGGGAGGCTCAGAGCCCTCCCGCACCATTATACATAAAGCCCCGGGGTGGTGGTCCCCGGGCTTGGGGGCCCTTAGAGGCCCCCACACATAAAATTAACCCCCCAGCATGCCCCCGGGACTTGGCCCACCCGAGGCCAATTGACTATCGAGCGCGGGAGACCGCGCTCGATTTCTCGGCAGGATTCGCGCTCCCTGAGCGCATCCTGCCGATTTAAAAAAAAGAAAAAAATTTTTTGCCCATGGGGTCCTTGTGGGACCCCTGAGCAGACCTAGGGGTCAGGGTGTTTCTACCCTGCCCCCTTTGTGCGCTTTGCGCACTTGTTTCTGTCCCTCGGTCTACCGAGGGACAAAATGGCTGCCAACACTTCCTGATTTGGAGTGTTGACAGCCAATTAGCATGCAGCTCGTGATCGGGAGGGTGCGCGAATCCGACGCGGCCATAGATATATATGTACTTTTACTTTTGATTTTCTCAGCAACTACTGAACGGATTTACACCATTTAACAAAAAGGGTTCTTTCTGAACCAAGAACTACCTCTTTGCCAAATTTGGTGTAATTCCGTTCAGCAGTTCGGGCTGTAGCCGTGTCTAAAGTTTCCTATGGAAAATTGCATGGGGAAAACGCGTTTTGGGACCCCCTTTTTCTCGGCCCCGGCTGACGAATCCCCCGAGACTTTCAGGGTAGGAGCGGACCGGAGCGCCCACAAAGTTTGAAAATTTTGCGAAGATACGTCAACCGGCAAGAGAGTTATTTCAAATAGAATGTCGCGGATTTCCTATGGATAATAGGTTGTAACTATAACTATCTACTGGCGACCGCCAGTAGATAATATATATATATACATATATATATATATATATATATATATATATATATATATATATATATATATATATATATATATATATATATATATATATATATATATATATATATATATATATATATATATATATATATATATATATATATATATCCTACTGGCAGTCGCCAGTAGGTAGTTATAGTTAGTGCCTAGTTTCCATAGGAAAAGCGTTTTTGATTTGCCAATATCTTTGGCGCCGTTCGACGAATCTTCGCGAAATTTTCAAAAGAAATTTAAAAATAAAAAATATAAAAAATATCGATATCTGGTGACTCCCGATCACGAGCTTCATTTTGATTGGCTGTCAACACTCCAAACCAAAAAGTGTTGGCAGCCATTTTGTGACTCAGTAAAACCGAGTCACAAGAAAAAAGGGAATAAAATGATTTAAAAAAGGTTTTTTTACAGCGGAATTCGCAATGGGTCCGCGAATTCTGCCAGGAAAAAAAATAAAGCGAAGCGCGGTATACCGCGCTTCATTTTAATGAGCCCCCGGGTGGGCCAGGTTCCGGGGGCCATATGTAAAATATATGTGGGGGCGCGTGGGCCCCCGCAGCCCCGTGGTCCGCCACCTCTCCCCGGGGCTTTTCATAATTATGGGTGGAGGGGCCTCGCGGGCCCCCCAAGCCCCAGGGACCGCCACCTCCCCCGGGCTTTACTTAATTATTTGGGTGGGTGGCCTCATGGGCCCCCCCAAGCCCTGGGGAGGTGGCGGTCCCTGGGGCTTGGGGGGCCCGCGAGGCCCCTCTCCGGGGCTTTTATTTATTTAGGGGGGCCTCGTAGGCCCCCCTAAGCCTCGGGAGCCGCTACCTCCCCGGGGCTATAATAATAAGTAAGTGTGGGGCCCCCCCACACTGCCCTGGGTATTACCACCTCCCTGGGGCTCCAATTATTGTAATGCGGGGGTCCATTGCGGACCCCCGGCCCCGGGGACCACCACCTCCCTGGGGCTGCATACATGTTGGGAGGGGGGCCCCGTGGCCCCCTTCCTGGAGCCCTCCTTGGGGCTGGGGACCGCCACCCCTCAGGGCCAACTCCAGCAATGTCCCGGGGTGCCCACCCCCGGGACATTGCAGTTTGCAATGACAGGGCAGGTGCACGGCTTCCGCCCTGTCATTGCAAACTTCTGCTTTGCTGCATAGAAGCAAGAGCAGGAAACCTGCTCTTGCTTCCATGAAGCAAAGCAGTATTGCTTTTGGACAAGGGGAGCTCCCCTTGTCCAAAAGCAATGCCAGCTCCCACAGGAGGCGGGGAGCCGGCTGGGACCGGGTGGGGCATTGGGGCTCCCCCCGTAATACCCAACGTTATAGGGCATGCCCCGGGGGATGGGGTCCCCGGGGCAAAAACAAAAGCCCTTAGGGGGGGGTAAATGTTTTTTGTTTTTTTTTAAATATAAAATGGCTGGGCCTCGGGGGATGGGGTCCCCGAGGCAGAGTTTGAGTAATGAGAATGGGGGGCATTTTTCTTTTCTCGCATGCCTGGAGTCGCAACTCCATCGCGGCTCTTAGCGCGGCTCCCGTGTAACCGCAAAGGGTTCACGACTCCAGGCAAAATTTAAAAAAGAGTATGTATGTTTTTCAAAAAGTAAGATTAACTGTTAGGTTATAGGGTGGCTCTAAAAAGAGCCCTTGTTTTCACTATGAGTTTGTTGTAGCTACATGTAAGTGCGGATGCACAGCTTTAGGTTGTTGAGGAAGACTCTGTTTCCTTGATCTGTGAAGTGCACTCCATCACTTCTGTAGATGTCGTCCATATCAAAACATAGATTGTTATTATAGATGGACCCCATTCTATGATCTCTGAGGTATGCAGAAACAGCTTTATTGACATTCTTCCTAGCTTTCTCAAACTGTGGACAGAATTGATTTGACCACTTCCATTTCTGTCTTTGACATATATTAGAGAATACAAAGACAGTTTGAGGCAAAAGCAACATCAATTGTGCAAAGGTATCCTTCATTAGCATTTCCAGCCCTACCCCAGTCAATGTGCCAAGGTCATTGCCACCACAGTGCACAATCAAGAGGTCAGGGGGTTGTAGATGCAAAAAGGTTTTAACCAAAGGCAACAATTGGTGCCACTTTAATCCTCTCTGTGCAATCCATTTAATGTCCACATTTTGCAAACCTAGGTTTTTGTCAATACCTCTTTGTTCAGCATACCTTTTGCACCAGAAAATATAGCTGTGTCCTACAATCCACACTGTGAGCATGTTGAAGGGATGTCTGGAAGGAATGAAAATATGTCTGTAGCTCAGGTAGTCAGTTGGTAGAATGAGAGGTATCTAAAATGGTGGAGAACATGTTTTTTAAAAAGCTGATAAGTGATTGGCTGTTCATCAAGATTGTGCACTCAAAAATAGGATGCATGTTAGTTTGCTGAGATATCATGTTTGTGATTCATTATTAGAAAATGTTTTAAAGGTACAGTGGATACCATAAGGTAATATTTTGCAAAAGTCAACCACACCTGCTGTTTGCATTAGTAATCTTGTGTGCTGAACTTGAAACTACGGTGAACTTTTGACCTGCCAGTACAGTTGAATGTTCCATGAACTGTTACTATGGAAACTGGCATTAAGTAGAATGGGGGAAGGGTTGAAACTTAACTGTGGACTTAAAATGTGAAATGGATACTTAAATATAAGTGAAAAGTTAGTAAATTAAGGTTTTCTAAGACGGTAGTATGTGTAGAAGTAGTGTGTTGGTGAAAAAGTATACTAGTATTATTAAAAATAGGTTTTTGAACTCCCGTGTGAATTCGCGGCTCCACCGCGGTGGAGTCGCGACTTCAGAAAATTACAGAAGCAGTTTGGGCACCATTTGAAGACAGTTATAAAGGGTTAAATAATTAAATGAAATAATGATGGAAGCAATGTGATTTGATACTTACATTTATTTAAGTGCAAAAAGAGGGAAAGTTTGCCATTTCTGGGTTCACCTTTCTGAGAGAGGGGGTGGATGCCTATCACTACCAGCATTGTCCACCCCATAGGGGGATGGATGCCTACCACTCCCAGCATTGTCAACCCCATAGGGGGGTGGATGCCTACCACTACTAGCATATCCTAACCATAGGGGGGTGGATGCCTATCACTACTAGCATAACCTAACTATAGGGGGGTGGATGCCTATCACTACCAGCATTCTCTGACTATAGTTTGTGGAGTCAGAACACTCCCCCACTGCTGTAATGTCATAATTGTGCATTTGTGTGTAAACAGGCAGCAAAATTGACACACAAAGAAAATTATTTGTCAAAGCACCATCACTGTAATGACTAAGATGTGAGTGTGTGGTTCAATCCCCCAGCATTGTCAAGCACATAGGTGTCATGGGGTATAACCCACATCACAGTAGTGACAAAAAGTTGATTGTGGGGTTCAATACCCCAGCATTGTCAAGCACATAGGTGTCATGGGGCATAAGCCCCCCCCTCACTATAGTGAAAAACATGGGAATGTGTGTCACACACCCCCAGCATGTTCAACAAAACATGTATGTTTCTGGGCCTAAACACACAAGCTATGTATTGATTAAGTAGTGATTGTGTGCCAAACAAACACAGAACTGTTGAGGCAAAGATTTTTGTGTGTGCAAAAATACCCTCCGCTGTGTGCAGCCAATCACTGCTATTGGGGGCTAACACTGCCACAAATTTACAATTGGACAATGTAAGATGTGACCATCAAAATGCCTAGGCACACATATTGTTCCACAAACATACACAAATACAAAGGATTCCGTCTGAAACTACAGTTGTGCTGAGATCCAGTTACACATTGTGGCACCAATGGCAATTTCGAAACAGAAGGAATGTTCAGACTGAAGATGTAGGAGTCCCAGGGCCAGTAGAGAAAACAACTCAACAAAACATCCACCACATGTCCTTCAAAGAAAGTTGAAATACATGGGTGAAGATGCACAAAGACAAACAACCAGCCACACACTGCAGAACAAACACAACATGTGTGTGTGTAAGTGTCTCTAGGCTGGGCCAAAACACACGATGGTGGGCAGAACTCCACTGAGACATATGCGTGTTGAGTACAATCCCGAAGTATTTCATTAATTGGGATAGTGAATGTGGGCAATCAGGCATTGTTTCATAAGTGGGTGCATAACTGTCACTAGCGTAACAAGCTTGGTGGAACAACAAACAATACAACAAGAGACTGACTCTCTTCCGCAGTACCCTCAAGGCCACAACACTGTGGTGACAGTATCCTGTCTGCTGACCCTCTGCGAAGATAAATTAGGATGTGGGCCATACATTTCAGCACACTCACTCTTGCGCACTGTGTCACGTGCCTTGCAACAACAACTGTCATCTCACATACCCAAACATGACTCACAGGGCATGGCCTGTAATGTAAGGCCACATTGCAGGTAAGGGCCTTGCCAAGAGACAACTCAAATTTGGCCAGTCTAAACACAACACACCTTGATCTGCAGCAATGTGCCACATCTAAGCCTACATTGACTGGTGACATTGTACAGGCACCCATTACAACTCCAGGGGTGGTGGTGGGATCTGTGTTTAACAAACACAATACACATAGCTAGTCATCACACATGGTGAAATTTGTTCCACCGTTTGGATGGAGTACATGTGCAGAATGTGAAATGTTTGGGACACATTTGGAACATTAAGACTGTCTCATAATAATGAAACACTCAAGGAGACCCACAAATAAGACATGTTGCCATCAGGCTACAGGGAACGGTACAATCTGCTGAGTGTGAGCAGTCATACACACATACAAGTGCCAAACTCACAAAAACAGATGACATATCAAAAACATCCTGATGTTGCTAGCACAAATGTGACTCGGGAAATAATAAATGTGCCACATGTGACTTTGCCCACAGTGCAGGCCCTCATCTCAACCCAACCAGGGATGACACCATAATAACACCATTGTACTGGTGCACCCACATCCCGGACACTCAAAGTTAACTCGGTTGAAAAAGAACTGTACTACTCAGCACACAGCAAGCTTCTCAAACAGGAACATCTGCAGGGACTACAGTCTTGGTATGAAATGGTGTTTGAACACAGAGATTAATGCTCACATGACACACACCATGGGCTCAGGATATGTCACAGATTAACACACTGCCATGAGGTGATATCACTACTGTGGAAGGTCAGCTGTGGCAAGCTTGGTCTTGGCAGGGGTCTACCATGTCAGAATGACACTCGGACATGGATCCAAAGATTACAACACACAGAATACTTTGTTTCCATCAGCCTCTGTACATCTGTTTCTCCAAAGTCATCAGCACGTTGTCAAACTCCATGTATAACAAGTTGTACTGATGAGACCGATGACTTTTTTCATCATCAATGCGCCATTCTGCATGTCCACCGTAGACGGTTGTACCATTAAAAACATGTACAATGTGTACAAATGTCAGCACAACCTATGTGCAAAAGTGTAAGTCAAAGATGGGATTGTGTCAAAAGCATGTCACATTCCTTGTCCAAAACACTGTGGATCCTGACAACCTGCAATTGCAGTCAATGATGACTCTGATACATACTGTAATAGGACACATATACCATGGACCACATGCAGTCCATCACTTAGCTAATTCATTATTTTCATAAAACAAGATTCCAACACAAATTTCATTAGGCTAATTAAACAAATTAGGTACACGAAATGCAAATCTTCTAAATAAATGAAATAATGCTTTATTCAGCCTTTGCCTTTGTAAATCTCAACAGGAGAACGATAAGGCCAATGGCCAGTCCATTAGATGTATTCCTTTAGGGGGAATACAAAGAAATCTTCCTCCCTCGCTTGCCTGCACTGCTACGACTAGGGGACATCTCCCTTGGAGGGGCATCTTTAGGGGCATGCCAGGCAACGCAGGGACAGGATCAGGGGACAGCAGAATGGGGCAGGGGAGGGGTGGTGGGTGCAGGAGTGTCGCTGGCAACTGCAGTGGAGGTGTCTGACACAGTGTGCGCCTTCACCACTGCCGGGCCCAAGTCAGATGTGGTGGGTGCCATCACCACTGCAGGGCTCAAGTCAGATGGGGTGGTTGCCGGCACCACTGCAGTGGGCAGGACAGATGGTGTGGACGGGGTCTCCACTGCAGTGCCCAAGTCAGACGGGGTGAATGTGCTCCCTACTGCAGTGCCAATCTCAAGAGGAGTGAAATGGGGTTCAGATGAGGTGGGCAGGACAGAGGGGGGAGACACGGTCTCCACACCAGTGGCAGGAACAGGCTGAGCATGTGAGGTGGAGGTGGAAGTGCATGTGGTAGGGGGGGAGGGCCTAAGCCTTCTGGGGATATGGTATCGGTGTGTGGGTGAACCTGGGGCAGGGAATGGCTGTGGGACCTGTGGAGTGGTGGCTGCAGGACAGAGACTGTGTGGTGGAAGTGCGTGGTTTTGGTGGGGTCTTGCCCTTCCTGGTCCGGGGGGATTTGCGTCAGTGTCTGTGCGCCTGGGGGAGGGTGTCCGTGTGGCAGGGGAACTCCCCTCTGTGCGTGGTGACTTCCTCTTCCCCTTGTAAGTTGGAGCAGATGGATCGGTGGGGAAGAGGCCAAGGTCACAGAGGAAGAGCTGTTTGGAAGGGGGGGTTTTAGGTGAGGCAAGGGAAGGTGTTTTGGAGGGAGAGGCATCTGAGGTCTGCGGAGTGCTTGTGGATGCCTGTTTGTGTGTCTGTGACCCATCCCCTGTGTGTGTGCCATCAGTCCCCGGAGTGTGCGTGCTTGTGTGTCTGGATTTTGTCTTGCGTGTCTGTGTGCAGCTTGTGTCTGATGTGGTGCGTGCATGTGCCGGTGTGTGTGTTTGTTGGACAGGCAGGGTAGTGGGGATTGTGGATGTGGTAGAGGTAGGAGGGGTGAGGGCCTGTTGGAGGAGGGACACTGCTGCCGTCTGTGTGGAAGCCATGGCCTGAATGGTCCGATGTAGGGCAGACATGTTCGATGAGATGCCCTCCATGAAGGACACCAGATGTGTCAACAGACTGGTGTGAGAATGGAGGACACTCAGCATTGTGGTCTGCCCTACATGGATCTGCTTAAGTAAGTCCACAGACTCCACACTCAGGGCAGCAGGGGAGACAGGGGCAGGGGGTGCGGTGCCTGGCACGAAGGAGACATGCTCCCTTACACGGGAGCCTCCACGGACATCTGGGATGGGAGCAGATGGGAGGGTGGAGATGGTGGTGGTGGTGGGGACAGACTCGCTAGGTGTTGTCTGGGGTCTGCTGACACCCGCATCCACAAGGGAGTCATCACTGAAGCTGCTGTGTTCCTCAGGCATTTGCATTCACTCTCAGGGACAGCATAGTGACAGGTGTGTTATTGTGGGAGTGGGGGGGTGTGTGACAAGTGGGTGCTGGTGGCAGTAGTCATAGCTTCCACTCCTCCTCCCACCCAGACCAAATGGGCCAGCATGTACCATGGTTCAATGACAGTGAGTACAAAGTTACATTCAAGATGTCTGGCTGTGATGTCTGTGGCTGTGTATTTGAGGTAATTTTAGACTATTTGGACATGTACTCACCAGGTTCCGGTATTCCATCTAATCCAGTTATGGCCTCCGGTGGGAGGAGGTCCCGCACCTTCACCTCCCAGGTGGTGAAACGCACCAGTTTATGACGGCCACCGCCAGTCTTGTTGCTCAGGGCATGTTCTCTGGCAATAAGCTTCTTAACCCTCCTGCGTACATCATAGTACCGGTTCCGGATATCCTCCTTTGTGCGCAAGGTAGGTGATTGGGCATTCACCTTATTGACAATCCTCTCCCACATCTTGGTTCTCTGGGACTGGGATGTCTGTTGGGCCAAGGTGCCAAATAACTGTGGCTCAACTCGAATGATTTCATCTATCATGACTTCCAACTCAGCAGCTAAGAACTTTGGATTCTTCTTTGGGGGCATGGTGATGGGTGGTGGTGGAGATGTATGTGTGTGTGAAGGTGAGGGTGAGTGAGTGTGAGTGGAGGTGTGTTTCTGTCGTGCTAGTTGTGTGGAGGTTGTGTGGTGGATGAGTTGTGTGTGTTTGTAGTGGGTAGATGAGTTGTCTGTGTAGTAATGTGGTCTGCTTGCATGTCTGTCGAAGTAGCAAATGGTGTTGGGAAGTTTTTGCTCCCTTAATATAGGTTGAGTTGTGGGTGCGTCCTAATATTTAAATTTAGGTTTTTTGGAGGTGACAATGCATTTTTGGTAGTCCTTTTTCTGTTTCTATTGTATTATTTGTTTCAAATTATGTAAGTCGTTTTGACGGTACATGATGTTTGTTCTTGTGTTATTTGTGTTGTCGAAGTCTGTTCCATTCATACTAGGCTATGTGGCATCGTTTGCGTACGAGTCTGTCGCGTCGTGTATGTGCTTGGCTGTGTAGAATCGTTCACGTACGTGTCTATTGGGTTGTGTTAATGTTGGAGTTTGTGGCATCGTTCGCGTCCGAGTCTGTCGTGTTGATGCTTGGCTACATGGAGTCGTTCGCGTACGTGTCTGTTGCGTCGGGTTGACGCTTGGCTATCTCGAATATTGCGCGTACGGGTCTATCGCGTCAGGCTCCTTTCCGGCTGACTCGGCCGTAAAAAAAAAATTCCGGACGAGTCGGTTGTAAATTTCAAGCTTTGCATCGTACTCAGCCATTTGGAAGGCGTGTGTACGGTTCGGTCGGAAAATATGACGGGTCCGTGTCGGGAACAACGCTTTCCAGCCGAAATCGGAATTGACCCCATAGTGTACATTATTAATAGCATATAGGTTTTAACAATTTTTTATTGGAAAGGTTTTTACAATTATTTCAATTTTCTAACATAAACTTATATTTTAGGTAATATTATTTATATTTTAAATATAAATAATATTAACTAGTACATAAGTCATTTTGAAATACAAACATTTTTCATAACATTTATACATTTTTCACGTTATTTAAAAATAGTACAGATTTTTAATATACATTGGCTATGAAATGTATATTTTTTTAATTATAATAATAAATATTAAGGGGTCTATTATAATGGCGGGCGGATCGCCACCGCCCGAATGGCGGTGGCGATCCACCTGCCATTATTCACCGCCCGCCTCTCATTTCCCCCCCGCCATATTAGGATGGCGGGGGGACCCCGGCGGATGGAAAGACCGTCCGCTGGTTTTCCGCCGGTCAAACAGGAGACCGGGCGTAAAAGGGATTGATATGGTGGCGGTGTCTGCAAGACACCGCCATCCATATCAAGATGCAGGCGGTGATGTGCCTTTCCACGGTGGCGTTGCCGCCATGGAAATTCATGCGGAGTCTGCATGTGGGGGGCCTGTTGCGGGCCCCCATGGTGTTGGGGGTGGGGGTGCACATGGGGGGTACCGATGAGTACCCTCAGCATTTGCATGCACAACGTGGCAGGCACCGCGCGGTGCCTGCCACGTTGTGCATGTAAATGCACAATGTCTTTTCACATTGCGGAGGGTGGTGCTGAGAGCACCGCCCGCCGCAATGTTAAAGGCAGGATGCGCCCGCCAGTGTGGCGGGCGCATCCTAATTGGATTTGCGGGACCGCCGCATACATAGCGGGCGGTCCCATTCGCCGAACGATGGCGGGCGGACTTTGTCCACCCGCCATCATAATGATGCCCTAAATGTTTAATAATATTTATTATTATAATTTAATATTTGAAAAAATATGTCAAATAAGTTTTTATACATGAGTATTATTTTGTAGTATTTTTACAAAAATTTATAGTAATGCATTTCTAATGTACAATAAGTTTAATAAAGAAAAATATAAATCTTTATTATTTAAGGCAGCCATTTTTATTCCTAACTTATATTTTGTAAGTTATTGGTTTTGTTTTAGGTCATTTCTGAGGGGAGAAGCTCGCGGTTGGAAGCTGCGTCGCATCGGGTAAGGTAAGTTTAATTTTCTTTATTTAAACTTTAGTTTTTGGTTAATTTGAAGGTAGTCTAGTAGATAGTGTATGTAGTGTTAGGTTTTTAAATTTTTGGTGAGCTGTATGTTTTATTTATGCGTTTGCGAAAATGCCGTTAGTTTGTTAATCGGTCGGTGTTAGAGTTTGATAGATATGTGAAATTATGTTTATAGTATGGTGTTAGTGTTATATTTATTTGTATTATGATATAATGTACATGTGTATTTGTGCGGGAGGGATTGTTTTTTTCCTAACAGGTTTTTGTCGATTGGAAGTTGCCATTGGGAGAAGACTGCGATTTTGTTTTTAAGGAAGTGTGTATTAGTTATAGTAAACTAATAATTATTTAACACTTCCTTAATTTTTGAGTTTTCCTGGAGCGTTTCTTTTTTTAAATACGTTTTCGGGATTTTTATGGTTTATCATCTGTGGAGCTATTGCCGGTGGATTACTTTTTATACAGTTGGATTTTTCCATTTTTTGGGGGGATTTTTTTCAGTTATTGGGATTTTAATAAATGTGGATTTATTTATGGCAGTTTGGATTACATTTCTTCAGCAACGAAAACAGTAAGTCATTTTAAATTATTTATTCTGGGAGGGAAATGTTAATATTGTAATTGTTATTGTTATTTATATTATATAAAATATAATTATTATGTCAATTTATTTTTACATATTAATTAAATTAATTGACAAAATAATTATATTTTTGGAGTTAAAAAAATAATATTTATTTGACTGCTTGTTTTTAGATTATGAGTTTTTGTAATTTTGAGGTATATTTATTTAAAGTAGGCTTTTAGCTATTGTTTCAAGATATTCTAGCCCTTTAGTTGTTGGGTAGAGTCTTACTTTGTATTGTAAGTACTCAAACATTTGTTTAGTTTGCTTGGTTAGTTTTGGGCCTAGTTGTGTTATAGATTGTTCCATTCTTAGTTGTTGGTAGCTTTGTTCTTTTTGGATAGATTGTAATAGTTTATGTAGAGTTGGTGGGGTTCTGCATGTTGTGGATTGGAAGGCGTTATGCCATCCTTCTACAGCATTATTAGTTTTAGCTTCTTTCTTTAGGGTACTGTTATATACATTCCACCATGGAATGTGGTATTTAGGTTGTCTTCTGTGTCCAGATCTGTGTAGCCTTCCCACCCAGGTATCCTCAAAATAGTCAAGTAGGGGACTTAGGGGTCGATTACGATGGCGGTCAGAAAAGCATTCCAACCGCCGTGGTAGCGGAAAATAACCGTCTGCATGTACCACGGCAAAACCGGCGGTCAGATTAGGATGCACTGCTTGAAAAATCCGACCGCGGCGGACGGATTCCACCAAACTCCGCCGGGAACGTCCGGAAAAGCTGAAAATCTGTCCGCGGCGGTCGGAATTGCTGCGGATAGACCCAAAACCGCCGTTCGACCAGCGGAATGACCGCAAGTGAAATTCTGATACGATGGCGGTGCCAGCGGAACGATCAGTTGTTCCCGACCGCCGCGGTCGCAAGAAATGATGAATGGGTGCCGGCGGAAGGACCACTGCATTCAGACCGCTGTGGTCGTGCGGAAAGAGGAATGGCGGTCAAAAGCAACCACACAACAAGGCTACCAAGTGTGGCTGTATATCTGGCGCAACCTCAAAAAAAATCAGACACACCCCAATGACACATCCCCATGGCTCGTAAAAAAACCAAATCCCAGGTCAACCCAGACAACACACCTGACATGAATACTCCATTTTGATCCACCCACATAGCTGAGTATGAAACCAACCCCTTCCCTGCCCAGAATCCTTTGTACAACTCCAGAACTGAAAGGCCCAACCCCACAGCACAAAGGAGAGGCAAATCAGCACACATCACACCATCACAACCACACACACATCACCACCACCACCTTCACACCTGCACTTTTCACCCATTTGTACATCACACACCATGGCACAGAAGAAGATGCCCAAATTCACTGACAATGAGTTGTCAGTCATGGTAGATGAGATAATCAGAGTAGAACCACATTTGTTTGGAAGCATGGTCCAACAGACACCAGTAACCAGAAAAAATCAAATGTGGGAAAGGATAGTCAACAAAGTCAATGCAGTAGGGACCACCACCCACACCCTGCGTGACATCAAGAGGAGGTGGCATGACCTCAAAAGCAGGGTGAAAGAGCGTGCCAACAAGAACCATGAGCTGGCTCAGAGGAGTGGTGGTCGCCCTCCCATTCCACCACTAACATTCACCGAATGGGAGGAGAAGGTGCTTGCCATACTGCATCCAGAGAGTCTCACAGGAATACCCGGGGGAGTGGAGGCTGGTAAGTACCAACAAATGTCTCCCATTACACTGCTATGTACTGTCTTCCACAACTAGAAAGCTACACTTCCTAGACCTAAATGCACTTACGTACAACACACTTCCCAACACATGTCTCACAGATCTAACATTTCCTTCCTCTGAATCACCCCAAAAGTAGCTAGCAATATTTCCATGGGGGCATGTGTACAGGCAGCCAGCACTACAACTCCCACCAGGCCCCCTGGTCCCACAGCTGAACAGGATGGAGCACTCCCCACACCCACAACCATGTGGCAGCCATTTCATTGTTCTCATCAAACTTACAGGTAGGTAGCTATCTTAACAGGGAGGGGTGTATGTGGTTGGGAAGCCTGCACTACAACTCCCACCAGGCACCATTGTCCCACAGCTGAGCAGGATGGAGCACTCCCCCCACCCTGAACCATTTGGAAGCCATTGCATTGCTCACCTTCACCTAACAGGTAAGTAGCCTTCTTAACAGGGAGGGGTGTTTGTGGGTAGGAAGCCAGCACAACAACTCCCACCAGGCCCCCTTGTCCCACAGCTGAGCAGGATGGAGCACTCCCCCCACCCAGAACCATGTGGCAGGCATTTCATTGCTCTCCTCAGACTTACAGGTAGGTAGCCTTCTCATGCTCTATTGTCCCACAGCTGAGCAGGATGGAACACTCCCCACACCCAGAACCATGTGGCAGCCATTTCATTGCTCACCTTCACCTAACAGGTAGGTAGCCATCTTAACAGGGAGGGGTGTATGTGGGTGGGAAACCTGCACTACAACTCCCACCAGGCACCCTTGTCCCACAGCTGAGCAGGATGGAGCACTCCCCACATCCACAACCATGTGGCAGCCATTGCACTGCTCACCTGCACCTAACAGGTAGGTAGCCATCTTAACAGGGAGGGGTGTTTGTGGGTGTGAAGCCTGCACTACAACTCCCACCAGGCACCCTTGTCCCACAACTGAGCAGGATGGAGCACTCCCCCACCCAGAACCATGTGGCAGCCCTTTCATTGCTCTCCTCAGACTTACAGGTAGGTAGCCTTCTCATGCTCTAATGTCCCACAGCTCAGCAGGATGGAATACTCCCCACACCCAGAACCATGTGGCAGTCATTTCATTGCTCACCTTCACCTAACAGGTAGGTAGCCATCTTAACAGGGAGGGGTGTTTGTGGGTGGGAAGCCTGCACTACAACTCCCACCAGGCCCCCTTGTCCCACAGCTGAGTAGGATGAAGTACTCCCCCCCCCCCTCATAACCATGTGGCAGCTATTTCCCTCCACTGTGTCACCGAACAGGTAGGTAGTCAGTGCATGCACCCTGCCATCCTTCTCAAAATGCATGGAGCCATATGACCACACCAGCCCTCACATGTCAGCCAACTTGGCATAGATCCAAAAGCCACATCCAGTGTGCAGACGGCTAAGCACATGTAACTGTCACAGAAATAAAACTTAGACTCACCAAGTCACATGTGAAAGAAATTCAGGGCCCAATCATGCACAGCACAGAATGCAATGTGTAAGTGCCATGGTGTCAGAGCATGAAGGCCCATATGAACACAAAACATGCATGGTCAATCTGCCAAACAAAGTACAGAACATAATATGAAAAAGGTATGTATAGCATTACAAGGGCTAGTTCTTGCTTCGCTGAAATTGATTCCATGAAGAGTAAACAAAAAGACGCATCATCAAAAGTTGATGTGCCTCAAGTTGGTAGATGATGACATGTCCCTGTAATCACACAATCTGTTCGTGGCACAAGGTTTCAATTTACAGGTCACACCATGGACAAGTAATGTATGTACCTCAATATCATGTCATAATGCTCAGTATCTTTCAGCCATACCAAGTGATTGCAATGTAAAGTGTTTGGTGTATCAAATGTAACATCCAAAAGTCTAACACCAAGCTTGTGGAGTGTACTTCAATGACCATTTAACCTCTGTACAACAGGAGATCCACAAGCAACTGCAGCAGAAAACCCCACCAACCTGCAGAGCCTGTCTCCCCCCCCCCCCCCGGAACGTGAACTCTCGGATGCAGACTGCTTACGTTTCTAGGATGAGGAGCAACAACCTGGCCCCTCCGGACTGCCAGGGCGCACTACGTCTCAGGCCCTCATTGTCCCCACCACCACCACAGCGGCAACAACAGCGCTGACCCCTGCTACAACGACCTGTGTGGCATCCACCACCACCATCACCACTGCTCCCTGCAACACTCTCCCTGCCTCAGTGGTTGCCAACACCACAACACAATCAGAGGATGCCAGGGAGAGTGTGCGGGTGCGTCAAGTGTCAACGCCACAGGTCCGTGTCAGCAGGGCAGGTGGGAGGGCAACTGGGGGACAAATACAGGAGGACACTGAGACCGAAGCCCTGGCCACCATCTCAAGAGTCCTTGGGGCATATGAACAGAACCAGGGACAGATGGGCCAGGTTGTGGAAGAAGTGTGTGAGCTCCGCCTGCTGCTGAGGTCCATGGACACACGTATGGGCCAACTTGTGGACCTCATGGGCCAGCTTGTGGGTGTTCTGAGGGACAGACATGCGGCCCAAATGACAGCTCAACCCCCCTCCAGTGGCCCGCCTGCTGATACTCCCACCACCTCCGCTGCGGCCACAGAGAGGGGTAAGCTGCAACAAAATGACTTGTCAGATACCGCTGAGTCTGCAGCAGAGGCCCCCCCTGCCAAACGCAGGAGGGGACATCCGAGAAACACCACGGGAGGATCACGTGGCAATGCACCATCCAAAGGAAAGTCGCTGAGCCAGCCATGATGGTACTTGTGTTCCCCTTGACATTGACTTTGTTGACTATCCTTACCCACATTGCCATGTTGATGGCAGGAGTCTGTTGGACTGTGTGACTACATCAATGTGGTGACTACTCTATTTGTCTCATTTACCATCACTGAAAACTCAGAAATTCACTTTACACAACTTTAAAACAATCACTTCTCTGTCACAAATACTTATTGTAAATAAACACTCTTTACACACCTATGTCTTTGTGTCAGCTCCATGTTTATCACAGTATGTACAATGTCGACTCAGATTCCAATGTACCACAAGCTCTGATTGTGATGAGGCATTGATAGGGTGAAGGAACAAAGAAAGACGCAAGAGAATGACATTTACTTGTCAGGTGATGCCATTACAGCTAAAACACACCACTAGTCATCAACATACAAAAACCAGCACACATAACAATGAGCAACAACATCAACATAGACATGATGTACGTGGAAAACAATACCCTGTGCCACACACATCAGCCATTAGCACAGAGCCAACAACAGCCAGCAGTCAAAAAGATCATCTATGCCTGGCACTACCATCAAAGCCAACAGACAATGTCACTGTTGTACAATGTCACTTACACTCAAGGGAAGTAGTTGTCGATGAGCTGTTGTCACAGGTTAACACCTTCCTCTTCTCCACTATCGTCGTCACTGGACATGTGTGGATTTGCAGGGGGGGGGCATCTGCTGCTCATCATCATCCAGGAGCAGGGGGATCTCTGCGCAAGGCCAGGTTGTGGAGCATGCAGCATGCAACTATGATCTGACACACCTTTTGGGGAGAGTAGAGTAGTGCACCTCCGCTCTTGTCCAGACACCGGAATCTAGACTTCAGAAGCCCAAAAGTACGCTCCACCACACGACGTGTCCTCCCATGTGCATCATTGTAGCGGACTTCACCCGGGGTCCTTGGATTCCTCAGTGGGCTCAGCAACCAAGGCCGGTTGGGATACGCAGAGTCACCTAGGTGTGAGATACACAGAGCAATTTTGTAATATAAACAGTAGCTGAGAACAGCATGTCACACATACAGCACACTACTTGACTCTGCGTACTCACCAACAAGCCACGCACGCTCCGGATGCAGATTTGCCATCAATTGTGGGATGATGCTGTTACGCAGTATGTAGGAGTCATGTGCAGAACCGGGGAATTTGGCACAGACATGGGAGATAATCATATCCGCTTGGCATACCACTTGCACATTAATGGAATGAAAATGCTTCCTGTTCTGGTAGATGTGCTCACGTGCCTGTGGTGGAACTAGGCCAACATGTGTGCAGTCAATGGCTCCAACCACATTAGGTATGTGTCCATAGTCATAAAAATCACCCTTCACATCTGCCAATTCATGTCTCCTTGGAAAGTGGATGTAGCGGTCCTTGTAGGTCAACAATGCGGACAGGACATCACGTAGCACCATGCTGAACATAGCTTGAGACATCCCACCGGCGATGGCTACCGTGTACTGAAACGAACCAGTTGCAAAGAAATGCAGGGCCGCCATCACCTTAACTGTTGGTGTCAAAGCAGTCGGATAGGTTCTGTGAGGCCTCAGACGGGGCTCCAGCTGACCACATAGGTCTTGAAGGTTAAGGTGATCCAGACGGAATTTCCTTATGATGTCCTCATCCTCCATGTTCGCCAGCACTGGGAACGGACGATGCACATTTGGTCGTCTCCTACACAATATGAAAGGGGACACATGTCAATTTAATTCCCCAATGAGATGTGTCAAACATCTTACATCTTGACTGACACAGCGCCAACAATGACTGGACTGTAACAACAGCTTAATGCACAAGTCACATGCAGAGACACCTTGATCTCATGTAGTCGTACATGTGGTCAGTATGTACATACTGACTACTTCCAAAACAGAATCTGACTATGTGAATGGTAAATGGTACACTCCTACATCTTGTGTCCCCAGCCCTGGGAGTAGGTGACACAGCACATGTTGGAAACAGCAACACTGCTGACTTCTACGAAGCTGCGGTACCTGCCACACCTTCTTGCTTAAGTCGCACAGAGCACAACTTTTCTACACAATGAGCACAGTGTGTGTAAGCTGATCAACTATCAAAATGAACACAGCAATGTACACAGTGAAATAGGCACATTATGTGGTCAGTCCATCATTACTGTGGGTTGATTATCCATCTCACACATTGACATGTTCACAAATATGAGACTCCATTACACACCAAATCTGTGTACATGCACACAAATATCATATGTGACATGTGAGGAAGTACATGCCAATGCATGTAATCATGTGCACTGACATGGCATGTGTAGGCTTCAGTGAGTTGAATGTCACACTAGCATTTAATGTTGCAAACAGGTGCCAGAATACATTGTAAAGGTATAGTGTTCAATGATGAAAATTGGCTATTGCCATTGCTAGAGCACAATGTGTCCATAGGTGCGGTATGCGTGCTCCGCCACCGCGATCACGGTCATTGGCCACAATTGAAAAATGGCAAATAGCGGTAGAGACCGCCTGGACCCCGCGGTGTGACACAGCCAATGCCATTGCAGCCAATGGGAACCGCGATCGCGGTAGTGCAATACAATTTTGAAACCCGCGGTAGGCGTGCTCTGCTACCGCGGGCCCGGTCATTGGGTCCAATGGAAAGATGCAGGATTGCGGTAGTGACCGCCTGGACCCCGCGGTGTGACACCGCCAATGCCAATGCCATTGCAGCCAATGGGACCCGCTATCGCGGTAGTGCAATACAATTTTGAAACCCGTGGTAGGCGTGCTCCGCTACCGCGGGCCCGGTCATTGGGTAGAATTGAAAGATGCAGGATTGCAGTAGTGACCGCCTGGCCCCCGCGGTGTGACACCGCCTATGCCAATGCCATTGCAGCCAATGGGAACCGCAATCGCGGTAGGGCAATACAATTTTGAAACTCGCGGTAGGCGTGCTCCGCTATCGCGGTCCCGGTTATTGGATACAATTGAAAAATGCTAACCAGGCAGACCAATTGCAGCAGCAGAGTACCACTGAAACAACCCCAGGGGCCTATAAATGTCTGTGAGAGAGCCACACATTTCACTTACATTCAGACACTGCTGCCTGCCATTCTTCACCAACAACTGCTGCTGTTCCTGTATTCTGGACCCAGTGATGGCGAGAACTGAGAACATCAGGGCCCGTCCCTTCACCACAGAGGAGCTAGAGGTCCTGGTGGACGAGGTCCTTTCACAGTATGGGAGGCTATATGGTGCGCCAGATGGACTGGTAAGTGTCTGAGTAAAAGTTTGAGAGTGCTCAGAATGCTCACATGATGTTGCTCTGCAGTAGTATGTGCCTGTGAGTGCAAGTCAATGTGCATACATCCATATTTTGCCTATAGCATGCTCCATACATGGCCTATTAAGAATTTCATTTGAGTATGTGGGGAGGATGGCAACATGGACACTTCTACAGCTCTTCTTAAGCAAAAATAAACACACGTTGGTCTGAGACTGGGTAATGTAAATGTGTAATACACTGCCTAGCATGCCGACTTAATGTGACTTAATGTAGTAGGGTGTGTAGCCTTATTTCCACAGATCCATGACTGCATTGAAGGATGGGAGTGACATGCAGTGGTTTTGCAGCCATACAGTTACACTGCTGGTTTGAGACACTCGAAGTCTGAACAAACATTGCCTGTGCTATGTGATGTCATAGTCCATTAAGTCTTCACATGCTCATTTGTGACATTACAAATGTATTTTATCCAGAGGGTACTGAATGATGTGTGTACAGTTTTCAAATTGCCCCTATGGTGATGTGTGCATTATGCACAAGAGTACAATGCCTGTGTGTAACACTCTTGGTGGTAGTTCACCTATGACACATCAGATAAATGTAATTTGGAGATGTCATCCTTCTATTGATTACATTATATGTTCAGTCTCGCATGTGTAGGCACAGTTTACCCTCTCATATTGTACATGCATGTGATTTCTCTGATGGCCCACGTTTAACCTCAGTGTGAGTCCCTCTGGCCTGCACAGAAACTGCCCAATGTTACAAGGACCCATCACTAAATGGACTGAGTGAAACATATGTGTTGTACACCACCCTATTTCTCAATGAGCTATCTTAGGCCTGAGGATTGCACAAGACAGGACTACACCGTGTGAGAAGAGCGTGAGAATGTAAGATCATGGCCCTAAATGTGACCACCATGACACATGTAGCCATGCACTGGTCAAGGACATTGAGGGGTGTGTAGTGTTGGACACAGTGAGTCTGCCACAACACATCATTTCCAATGGATTGTATGTCATGCTCACTCACATACTGCATCACAGATGAGGGCCATTTTCACATCGGTTGCTGTGCTGGCACTCTGTATGTGTATGAGATGGCCATGTACTGTGTCCATCATCATACATGTATACATTTCTATGAGATTATTCGGTCCAAGTGTACTACGTGTCATGCTGTATGGCCTCTGCTCAACATTTATGTATTAGTGTGATATGTTATTTCATGCTCCTGTACTGACACACAGTGGTACACAACACAGTGTCACTGAAACTTCCTCATCTTGTCTCCCATGCCTGCAGCTTAAGGTACATCAGCGTAAGGCGATATGGAGGGCCATTGCCCGTAAGGTGCGGGCTCTGGGTGTCTCCAACCGACGGCATACACACTGTCACAAGAGGTGGGATGACATCTGCCGGATGAGCAAAAACGTAGCAGAGATGACGCTGGGGGTGCTCCCTCGGAGTGGCAAGTTGGCGCGCAGGAGCATGAAACCACTAATGGCCCGCATCTTGGCAGTGACACAGCCAGAGCTGGATGGACACTTGAGGGCCCATCAGCAGCAAGTTGGGGGTGACTATTGTGCGAAGTGTGACCTTGGGTGTGACTGGCTGCATGAATCCGAACTGTGAGCCAGTGCGAAGCTCTGAGATGTCTCTAGTGTGATGCAATGGCTTCTAAGTGGCCTCAGTGTTAAGTGCAGCTGTTCTGCATTTGTACAACATGTGGTTTCTCATGTGTTTAAAACAATGACCCTTATCATTGACAGATGAGATGTGGCCTTGTCACATATGCTGCAGTATGAGTGTCATAGACATCACCTGGTAGTGAACAGCAGTGAGCATCAAGTTAGTGTGCATTCATAGATGTGTGCTGTGCACACCAGATAAATTGTGACATCTACACAGCTGACACCAATGTACAACTGTAGTTGTGCTTCGAAGCACAACATGGTGGATATCAGGAGCTTGTAGCCATTGCAAAAGGACATTTTGGAGTTTGTATCTGTGGTGTTCCCTTAAAGAGACTCCATATGTGACAGAGACAACATGGTTTGATGTATAGCTATCTCACCTACGGGCACGTAGGTATGCTTACAGACAATAGTATGTGTGGTTACAGGGAGGCACAGGGCCAGCTATTTGGCTGTGTCAACGCCACATGGAGCATTACTATCAACTATGCATGTTTCCATGCATCATCTGATGATTGCATAAATGTAGCACATGCTGAATGTACATGGAGGAGTTCAACATGGGAGTATCATTTTAAGGTTTTGTGCTTTGCTTGCATATGATGTTTGTGAGTATGGCACTATACTGAACCTATGTCTCTGTCTCTTGCAGCATCTACCGAGGGCAGGGAAGGACAGGGGACCAACACCAGTGGGGAAGCTACTGGCACGACTGCTACACATGAGCTCACTGACACTGAGGGGACCAGCGCCTCGGAGGGGGACTGGAGTGCCCTGGATGATTCACGCGTGGAAACACCAACCTCCACAACTTCAGACTCCAGTGGTGACTCCTCGATGTTGGCGGGCACAGGAAGTTCCAGATCTGCCTCTTCTTTCGCCACACCTCATCCAGTGCCCACCCTCCCGGATGCTCCCACAAGTGCTGTCCATGCACGCAGCCCTAGGAAGGGTAGAGTCTCCTTCCCCCCAGGCACCGCTGCCCCTGTCTCACCTGCTGCCCTCAGTGTGGAGGCGGTAGACATTTTGCGCCAGCTGTGTATGGGTCAGACTGCTCTCCTGAATGCCTTCCAGGATCATGACAAGAAGTTGGCACAGGTAGTTGCATTCATGGAGGGCATTCATTCGGACGTGGGTGGCCTACACCGAACTGTCCAGTCTTTGTCCTCCACAGTGACGGCAGCCATTCAGCAGTCACAAGCTCCCAGTCCAGCTCCTATCCCTTCAGCAACCACCCTTCCAGTGGCACCAGGCACCAAGTCCTCCACATGCAGCACACAACAGCAGCACTCTAAGCGTACCAGACCACAGACACCATCACCACAACACAAAACGGGCACACATGAGCGCAAAACCAAAAGCCCATCACGTGACACTCAGGGGCATCAGGCCAAAAAGCAGGCATCAACATCACATTCATCAAAATCACCACCATCCAAGGGCACTCCCATCCCCACACCTGCTCCCAAAGACCCACAAACACTTGCCCTGTCTGCTGTGAACCTGGTGCCTGCAACGACTAAGCCCAAACACATTTCAAAGGCAGATTCACCCAAAACGACAACTCCCACCCACACCCCTCTGAAGCAGGGACAAGAGAGCAAAGTGGGGGGTTTACCTCGACAACAGGGGATACAGGGGTAGAGGCAAGGCCACCCCAAGCGTACCACCGGGTTCAGCAAATCCCCACGGGGAGAGCCACCTGCACCTGATACACCTTTGGTGGAGAGTGAGGCTGGTGTGCCCACCTCACTTCCCACTCCGGCCAAGACACTTGTGGGCTATCGGATCCCCAAACAGTTGAGACCCAGCCCTTAACATTCACCCTCAACCACTGTGCCTCCACGCAGCATGTCTCCACCTCCACGTGCCACCACAACACCCGGTCCAAGCAGCCCTCAGGCTCCCACAGCCATGGATGCCTCTACCTCAGCCGGTTCTCTCTCTCCCAGGTCCAGTCCTCCAACTGGCCCCGACAATCAGCCCCCTCCCAGTTCAACTTAAAGCCAAATTTTAAGCCAAGTCCTCCTCCCCACACCATTTCTCCCACAGCGGTGCCTGGACTGCCCATATGTAGCCCCTGAGCTGTGGTGATTCCCATGGCAGTGGACGGTGTTACCCATTTGATGTGCAAGTTCTCATGCACACATGTGCAGACTAGAAATATGGACTGGCCAATGGCCTTGCAGTTTGGTACATTTGATGCCCATTTCCTGTGCAGTTTCTCATGCACACATGTGCGGACTAGAAATATGGACTGGCCAATGGCCTTGCTGTTGGGTACTTTTGTTGCCCATTTTCTGTGCAGTTTCTCTTGCACACATGTGCGGACTAGAAATATGGACTGGCCAATGGCCTTGCTGTTTGGTACTTTTGATGCCCATTTCCTGTGCAGTTTCTCATGCACACATGTGCGGACCAGAAATATGGACTGGCCAATGGCCTTGCTGTTTGGTAATTTTGATGCCCATTTCCTCTGCAGTTTCTCATGCACACATGTGCGGACTAGGAATTTGTACTGGCCAATGGCCTTGCTGTTTTGTACTTTTGATGCCCATTTCCTGTGCAGTTTGTCATGCACACATGTGCATACTGGAAATTTGTACTGGCCAATGGCCTTGCTGTTTTGTACTTTTGATGCCCATTTCCTGTGCAGTTTGTCATGCACATATGTGCATACTAGAAATATGTACTGGCCAATGGCCTTGATGTTTTGCACTTTTGATGCCTATCCGGATATTATGTAATAAAGACTGTTACTCATGTTGTCTGCTTTGTCGCTGCCCTTGCTAAATAAAAAGTTTCATGTATGGGTATATGTTCATGTGACACATGCTCTGTATGCCACTTTCACATTAGCAATTGCTTGATTTACTTTTTCAGAGGTTGCCAGAGGTGACAGGCACTTTTGTTCTTCTTGACTCTGAGACTGGAGGGTGCAGTGATGGTTGTTTGTGATTATCTACTCTTATCCTAATCATTCTATAGTCAGGTTTGCTAAATTGTACACATCATATTAGGATGGAGTACCACAACAGAGGTGAATTCTATCCACAGGAGAACTTGCGGGGTGGACAGGGTCCGTCATATCTGTGGGATCTTTCTTGATGTGTGAACAGCAGTGTTGATGTGTAGTCATCTTGTGTAGGCCTGTCTTCATAGTCACATGGGTACATTTGAATGTGTGCACTTGAGTAGTCATACAGTGTGATTGGCCTGTCATTGTCAGTAGTGTTGAGGTGTATGTGCCCCTGCACATGCCACCTACACACATGTATGATCCAGGTAATGAGTGCCTGTTTGTTTACATTATCAGACATGTGCTTCAGATTGTGGGCACATGTAGGAGTTGTAGGTTGAGCACTGTGCAGTGTGTCGGTGTGTCCTTGCACTCCTGGGAGACACCTACTTGTTGTCGCTGTCAGTTGTGGGTATTCAGAGTCAGGAACCTCAATGGGGAGTGTTTTTGCGCCTAGTCTGGCGAATTTATACGTCCATTTGTTTGAACAGGAACATGTACTTACCAACCAGAATCCGTTCCACGATCAGATCCTGGTATGGAAAAGGTACATAGATGACGTTTTTGTCATCTGGAGAGGCGAAGCGGACACCATCTATAGATTCCAGACCTGGCTTAATTCCAGAAATGATTACCTACGCTTCACAGTGGAATTTAGTAAAGAAAGCCTACCTTTCCTTGACCTGCGGATTTTCCCGACTGCATCTGGTTTAGAGAGCGAACTCTACAGGAAGCCCATGGCAAGAAATTCGCTATTATCTTACAATAACCATCATCCAAAATCGCTTCGCGATAACTTGACGTATGGGCAATTTCTCCGTCTCCGAAGGAATTGTTCCATGAAGGAGAAATTTGAACAACATGCGAACATCCTCTCCCAGCAACTGAAAGACAGAGCATACCCTAAGAAACTTATTCGTCGTTCCTTCAAACGTGCATCAAATAACAACCGAGAAGCACTCTTAGAACCTCCAACATCAAAACCAGCATTGTCGCAACTAACATGTGTCAGTACTTTCAGCACTTTATCTAGTGGCATCCAGAAAAGTGTGCGTAAACACTGGCGAATCTTGAACATTGGCAATAAAGAAATGCCACTTCCACTCTTTGCGTTTAAGAGGAGTTCTAACTTGCGAGACAACCTGGTCCACACATGACCAAGAATGAAGGCATCTCCAACACAAGACACTCTTTGGAACATGCCAGCAGTACAAGGACATTTTCCCTGCGGCTCATGTGCTGCATGTCCGCAAACTACACACACCACCTCAGTCGATATTGGAACAGATAGACCTTGGGCACAGGTCAAACACACCAATTGTAACAGCGATAAATTGATTTACCTGGTGACATGCCCGTGCAAGTTTCGCTACGTAGGTATGACTACCCGTAAAGTGAAGTTGAGGATCTTAGAACATAAGAGCACTATTAGGTGCAACAAACAAGCCACAAAACTAACCAATCATTTTTTGGCTTTCAAACATAAAGCAGATGATCTCAGCTGGACGTTACTGGAGCAACCATTCATCCCGGCCCACATCACAGACACAGCCAAATTTCTATTTAGGAAAGAGCAGAGATGGGTCTTTAAATTGAGAAGTGACAGGGAGGGTCTTAACGATGATATCCCGTGGACCTCACTCTAGTATATCTGTAACATATTTAGCAGTTCGCCTTACGCCACTACATCTTATCATTATCTAACCGTACTGTAATATGCCTAGAGAACCTATTTCCCTAGCGTTAATAACTTTCATGCTACAGTTCACTTGTTAGGATTACATGCAGCTTTAAGGCATTTACTTGAGTCAGAAAGTGTCAAATTACTTTCACCCTGAACCGTATTCCCTTGGCTCGATAGGCGGACAATACGCTCATCAAAATGCTTTATTAAGTAACCTAGATTGACGGAGGTTTTCTGACACAATCGAAAACACTTTGTAAACTTGTACTTTACAGTAATATATACTTATACATTGTAGTAGGGAATCAGTGCTCATTAGATTCTCATACATCGCCTCAGAACCACAATTCCCAGCATTCTCTAGGTCTATTGGTAGTTCTTTCACCCGCAACGAAGTAACAACATCGATACATGCCACCATGGATGAGCCATCTTTATAGGCAATATTTCACTCTGAACTAATTCTTGTAGTTCTTACTATTATTTAATATTTGTTCTGAATTAAATATACATTTTTGCACGTATCGAGAGCATTCTAACTCCCATGACCCCCCGGGAAACAGGAAGTTCAGCACTAGAAACGTCATCTAAGCGGGCCGTTAGCAAGTTAATCACGAACACCATCTCTAAGGCGGTCTCAGCGAACAGTATAAAAAGCCAGCCCACACCTACCACAAGTCAGCTTTCACCAGCCCGGGGTACCGACGGATAGGTGAGTGGACCTTGCTACAACTGTTTTAGGATAAATGTATACCCGTTAAAATCTTTGAGCCGGAGTGGTCATAGAGGTTATCCCTTCCATTGTGGATTTTTTTATTGTACTGTACAGAGCTATGTAGAATCGCTTGGGTGAGCATTGTGTCGATGTAAACCTGAAGTGCTCTTTCATTTATGCGGTTTTATGTAATCTGTCTGCAATGCAGACTTCAGGGATTCCCTGAGTTTTTCTTCATTTTCTACGTATCTCACAAATGGCTAGCTTAAGCTTAGTGTAGCTATGTGATAGTAAACGCGTCAGTGATGGAGCGCGGATATCTTTGACTGCATCCAACCCATATTTGCCAATCAATTCCTGATGTTCTTTGCCAAGTAAGCTAAGAGCCACACTACCATATGGCTCTTATGCACTTCTTTAACAGACATCATAACGACGTGAAATCGTCTATTTAAGGTGCATTTGGCATCTTGGATCTTATCTTATAGACTGAACACCTCACCTTTAGTTCCCGCACTGTCCTTTTACAGTTTACAGTGTGAACATATTGTTATTAAATAAAATACAGCGATAGGCCAGACTAGTCAATACGCTCTATTCTGATTGCCCATATTGTGTTTTTTTAGAGCGGTGCCTCCCGTCCTGAGCTGTTGCCAGGTGCAACCAGTCTATCATTAACCTACCAAAAGTACTACTGGTGATGTAGGTTGTATTTGTTCCAAACTACACTTGCTTTTGATTATTTTGATCACTTTGTCATGCAGTAGCATTGAACATCTAGGTCCTGAGGAAGGCCACGACACCTCTGAGGTCATATTGGCCGAAACATGTAGACCCACTCTTTGACAGATGCAGTTATTCTTTCAAACTGCACATGCACTGTTTTTAATCCTGACACCAAGGGTTAGCTATTAAACTTTATCTTTTTTCTCTTGGCAGTTAGTTTTAATACACATGTATTATCTTTTTGCACTGCGCCCATCACTCTGACACCAGAATACTTTACATCTGTTGGATTTTAGTAGATCCTATGCAAGAGTAGCATCAAAACATCCCTGAGCTCCTCCCTCACAGTGAGGGGGTAGTAGCCCTTAGCTACACTAGGTGTTGTAACCAAGAGGAGAAATCCCAGATGATGAAGCATGCCACCTCGGTGGGTGATGGATTCCGTCCTTACTTAAGGATTCTCAATAGGCATGATTGAGAGCCGTTTGCTGGTGTTCTTAATTTTCAGTGCTGTTCTAAGCTTGCCAGACCCGCGGACTATTAGGTTTTGTCATTAATCGTATTGGGGATATTGTTCGCGCTGGTCTTTAAACTTCCCTTGGACCCTCCACTCCCGATTTTGTAGTCTTTATGCAGAGTGTGTCACTGCAAAGTCTGTGTTGTGTTTTGGTGATCAGCCATGGGTCTTGTTTAAGTTTGTACTCACTGTGCTGACCTGCTCAGCCACACTGACATTATATGTGACTTTTCTCATACATTGCTGTCACTTGACACATTTTTGGTACAAGTATAGTATGTGGTATGAAGAGTCATACCATCCCTTATTGGTGCTTCTGATGCCTACACGTTGTGAGTTACTCCTCTATGTGTTTTTGCACTGTACACTCACCTGTCCAATACCGATGTACACACCACTACAGTCTCATGTCTTCCACCCCATGCCTTGCCAGTGTGTGACCCTCCCCACCACTTCATAGTGTGACACTATACTGTGGGAGGATGATCTGTGTACAGGACCAATGTGCCACTCAGGACTGTTTCACAGTTAGTTATGTGGTATTTTCTTCTACTTGATTGCAGTTATGGTTGCTCATGTGCAGTGCATATGTTTGAGCAGCACAGCTCTCTAGTCATGTTGTATGCATCTGGGTTTTCCTGAGTTGTGCAGCTGTGGTGATGGCTAAGCTGTATGTCTGTTTGCTGAGGTACTGCTACCCTTCCTGAGTGTGATGTGATCTGTGTGCTGTGATGATTTGTGGTGTGGAAGTTCATGGTGGAGCACTCAGATATGTGTGCTACTGGTTTTGTTGGTGTTCACATGCTGCTTACTGTGCATGCACTGCTGTCAGTGTATGTTGCCTTGTACTTGCCTGGTGTGCATCCCCCTGATGTCCAGCTGAGTTGGTTATGTGATGAATTGGTATGTGCATATGCTGTGTTTTTGTTGTTGATGGATGCAGTGTTTGGCCTGTGTTGGCGCTTTCTACTGACAGGTGCATGTGTGTGTGATGTTCTATTTGCATGACATTGTGTGAGAGTAGTTTGTGCATTGTAATACATTCTGATGTGTGTTGAATTTGTAGTGTGCATTTCTTGTGTGAATGTCATGCAGCAATGTGGATTCTTGTTCATGAGCTTCTTTTGAGTGCACATTTGTGCTATGTCCTCCTATATTTTACCTGTCGCATGTCAGGAGTGTGCATGTGCATGCTTGTGCTACACATTGACACTATGCTCACTTGATGACTGGTGTGGTGTCTATGTCTGTGTTAGCTGATTTGCCCTATTGATCACAGTTAGTGTTCATGATTGGCATTTGATAATGCAATTTTTTATTGGGTTGGGGTATGGTGTCTGTGCATTTGTCCAAAGTGAAAATGTTGTGTATTCCTGTTCTGTCTAGGCTCACATTGCCTATCCACTGTTTGCCTGCACATGGCTGAGCTTGTTGGACTTATTTGGATGTTTTGTGAGATTTGTGTTTGGCTATTGGTTTTTGATCAGCATTAATTCAGACATCCCTGAGTGGGATTCTGACATTTGTAGTTACACACCAGGGTGTGTCATTGGTTGTCAGGAAACTCACGGGACCTTATTTGCACCTTTATGTGTGTTTCTCACAGGTGTTGAGTGTTGCAGGTGTGAGATGGGTAGATGAGGGGTATGTGTGAAGGTCCTGCTTGGGTTTGACAGTCAGGGAGTGTGACAATGAGCCATGTGTGTTGTTTTGGTGGCATACACATGTCAAGGTAGTTGACACAGATGTGGGGCTGGTCACTGTATGGCTTCTGACACTTCCTATCATTCCTGTGCCTATGCATAGCTTGCATTGCTGTATCCCAGAGATATTGCACAGATGTCACTTTAGTTAAATTTCAATCACTGTGCCACCCATGTCTGATTTGATGGCCTAAGGGTAGTGTGATATGTTCCTTCTCTTGCATGTCATGTACAAATGCTATGTGGCTTGCTCCATGGTTTTCCAGCACTGTGCACTCCACTTTGGGCTAGTCCATTTATCGTCATACATTGCTGCTGACCTATGGTATGTGTATGTGGCAGAGTTTCAGTGTGGGATCTGTCTGAGGGACTTGACATGCAGTGTGAACAGTTCAGTGGTTGTTAATATGCAGAGTGACTCTTCATTTCTTAATTTACTCAGTTTGATTCACATGAGTGAGGTGCGAGGTCGAGCCACACCTGGCTGCTAAATAGTGCATTGAGGGGGGGGCACAAGAGGGGCACACAGCATGGGCAGAAATGGATGTGGGAAGCGTGCTGTGGGCTGTGACCAACTGATGCGGGCCACCATGTGGGTAGGGTGAAGGTGGGGCCCTGGGAAGCTGCCCACACTGCCCATGCCTGGCGCCGGCCCTGCCTACTACATTGTGCGCAGGTTTTCCCGTGTCTTCACAGCTGCGGTGACATGACCGGGACATTGCAGGGATTTCTATGGTGATGGGTGACCCCGATGCGGAGGTGTCAATTTCTAGCAAGCAGGACATGTGTGAGTACACTGTGGGATATGTTCCTGTCTCCACCAGAGTGTCTGATGTAGACAGGAACCGTATTTCAGCACAAGAGTTGTGTGTTGTGGTTGTATGCGGAGATGTGTTATTTACTCACCTGCGGTGTTGACCGCGGCGACGTCTTATATGCTGGTAGTGGATGAGGTACAGCAGCGGAAGGGCTTGAAGAGCTGGATCTATAGTGGTCAGGAACGCGTGGAGGTGCCGGGGATTAGAGTTTCGCTATCCGCAGTAGTGCTTCCGCCGTCTCCGAGTGGCTGGTTTCTCCGCTGCGTTCTGATGGGCTGTTTGAGGCATCCTGATTTGTCCGGCGTTCGTAACGTCATTCCGCATGGCGGTCTTTCTCTATTGGCTCCCTCCGCCACCGTTGCGGAAGGAAATTTGTGGCGGGTTCCGAAACTCCGCAGCGGACGGGAAATGGGCTATCTTTGCCCATTGTAATATGGCGGACGCGAGGACCGCCGCAGGAGTGCGGAAAAGGACATTTTCCGACTACCGCCTGGACCGCGGATGAGTCAAACACCGCCATCCTAATGAGCCCCTAAGTTTTTGCTCATTGTGTTGGTAGTAGGCACTTTCAATTAATAAACTGGGACGTGTGCTAGTGCTATTCGTTTTTTAATTTGATATGCAAAGGTGCTATTTGTTGCATATTCTACACTTAGGAGTCAATTCCGATCTCGCTCGGAAGGCCCTCCGAGAGCCGTCCTAGCGTTACCTTCCGACCGACACGTTCCGGGAGCCGGTCCATCCAAACGACGAAGGACGATGCGCAAATGTCTCCAAATCCCGAGCGACACGTACGCTCCAATTCCAAGACCAATTTCCGTACGAACAGGCTCCGTAAACGCTGAATGGAGTCGTCCGGAGGCATTTCCAAAGCAGTTTCCGGCCGGCCAAGTACGATGCGTACTTCCTATGCGCCGAACAGGTCGCCACCTCCAGCACGTCACCTCCAGCACGTCACAGTATACGGAAGAGCTGTATTTCAGCTCTGATTCGCACCACAATACGATCACTGCATACGAGAGAAGCAGACATGTATCCGGTCGCGCATGTCATCCCTATACTGTACGCCTACGGTCGAATCAACAACCGTAACCGACGTGTTCGTCACAGACGGTAAGTCAGACACCTACCACACACAAAAACGTCACGACCCGCGAAAGGCAACACCGCCATAGGGGGTGGATGTCCATCACTACCAGCATTGTCCACCCCATAGGGGGTGGATGTCTATCACTACCAGCATTCTCTACCTATAGGGGGGGTGGATGTCTATCACTACCAGCATTGCCCACATCATAGGGGGTGGATGTCTATCACTACCAGCATTCTCTACCTATAGGGGGTGGATGCCTAACACTACCAGCATTCTCTACCTATAGGGGGGTGGATGTCTATCACTCCCAGCATTGCCCACCCCATAGGGGGTGGATGTCTATCACTACCAGCATTGGCCACCCCAAAGGGGGAGGATGTCTATCACTACCAGCATTGTCCATCCCATATGGGGTGGATGTCTATCACTACCAGCATTCTCTACCTATAGGGGGTGGATGTCGATCACTCCCAGCATTGCCCACCCCATAGGGTGTGGATGTCCATCACTACCAGCATTCTCTACCTATAGGGGGGTGGATGTCTATCGCTACCAGCATTCTCTACCTATAGGGGGTGGATTCCTAACACTACCAGCATTCTCTACCTATGGGGGGTAGATGTCTATCACTCCCAGCATTGCGTACCCCATAGGGGGTGGATGTCTATCACTGCCAGCATTGGCTACCCATAGGGGGTGGAGGTCTATCACTACCAGCATTCTCTACCAATAGGAGTGTGGATGGCTAACACTCCCCCAAGGTTGTAATGCAAATTTTGTGTTAAGTGTGCAAACTGCCTGTAAAATAAATACATAAAGTGTAATGCTGAACAAACCCGCCAACACTGTAGTGACAAAAAGGTGAATGTGGGGTTCAAGCCCCCAGCATTGTCAACCATATAGTGGATTTGGGGTATAAACCCGCCAACACTGTAGTGACAAAAATGTGAATGTATTACTCACCACCCCCCCCCCCCTCCCCCCAGCATGTTCAAGCAATCATGTCGTTTTTGGGACCAAAACACACAAGCAATGTAGTGATGAAGTAGTGTTTGTGTGCCAAACAACAACAGAGCTGTTGAGGCAAACAGTGTTGTGTGTGTTACATACCCTCAGCCATGTGCAGGCAATCAGTGCTATTGGGGGCTAACACTGCCACCAATGTTCAATTGGACAATGTAACATGTGACCATCCAAAATGCATAAACACACATTTTTCTCACAAGCAGACACAAATACAAAGGATTCAATCTGAAACAACAGCATTGAAGAGATCCAGTACCACACTGTGGCAGCAAGGTGAAATGCGAAACATAAGGGATGTGCAGAGTGAAGATGAAGGAGTCCCAGGGCCAGTAGAGAAAAAAACTAAACTGAACATCCACTCAATGTCATTCAAACACAGTCGAAATACATGGGTAAACATGCACAAAGACAACCAACCAGCCACACACTGCAGAACAAACACAACATCTGTGTGAGTGTTGAAGTGTTTTTGACCTGGCACAATACACACGATGTGGGTCAGAACTCCACTGAGATATATGCGTGCTGAGCACAATATGGATGTATTCCATAATTTTGGATAGTGAATGTGGGCAATCAGGCATTGTTTGATGAGCGGGTGCACAAGAGACACATGCAGAACAAGCTTGGTGGAACAACAAACAACACATCAAGAGACTGACTCTCTTCCACAGTACCCTCAAGGCTACAGCACTGTGGTGACAGTATCCTGTCTGCTGACCCTCTGTGATGCCAAATAAGGATGTGGGCCATACTTTTGAGCACACTCACTCTTGCGCACTGTGTCACATGCCGTGCAAGAACAACTATCATCTCACATACCCAACCATTACTCCCAGGGCATGGCCGGTAATGTGAGGCCACATTGTAGGTAGGGGCCTTGCCAGGAGACAAGTCACACTTGGCCAGTATAAACACCACACACATTGATCACCAGCAATGTGCATCATCTAAACCTACATTGACAGGTGACATTGCACAGGCACCAATAACAGTATGGATCACTGGCTGTATGACGAGGAATACTTTATTGACCACACATCATTCTGATCTCAACACAAACATGGGTCCATGTACTGTTGTGCATGACCAATGTGGCAATTTCTGGATCAGGAAGGTACACCCAGCACGCCACATACTAGGACACACACATTTGATGCTTGAACAAGAGTTGCCTGACACACATATGTATGGGACACAAATTCATAGCATCTGTCCACAACAACACATACTTAAAACCTGCAGGGCAACATGAGTAAACCCACTCACAGAAGAATGACATTGTGATGAGTTGGTGTACAATGAAGCACACAGGAGACTGCCCACGACACCACGCAAGTCCACAGACACTCAAAATAGAATCATGAGCCTCCCACTGCAACAAACATGAAGTGGTTGTGTCACAGCTGTCGGTGCTACATGTGTAGACAACATTCCTACTTGCTGTGTAGTAAAGCATGGACCAACAACAACGTATGAGACAGTCAACATGTGTTCACTATGTGCGTTGCACACAACTCAAGATCAGACCATTTACAATGTTTACTTGTTTGCATGTCTATCACATCAACTCTGCATCTAACTACAAAAGCTGCATTATGTGCAGATCATCACTATTGTCAAATAGCCAATGCTGAGTGTGTACTGCAGAAGACTTGGAAGACACATGGCTCACCAGATAGGGGATACAACAACTGTGTCAGTAGGCTCAAATGCACAGGCAAATGTGAAAACTAATCTTCCTGCACTGTTGACAACGCCAGGGGTGGTGGTGGGATCTGTGTTTCACACACTCAATACACATAGCTAGACATAACACATGGGAAATTTGTACATCCATTTAGGATGGAGTACATGTACATAACGTGATATGTATTGGACACATTTGGAATTTTAACACTGTCTCAGAATAATGAAATCACTCAAGGAGACCTACAAATAAGACATGTTGCCATCAGGCTACAGGTAAGGGTAGAATCTGCTGATTGTGATCAGTCATAGACACATACAAGTGCCAAACTTGCTAAAACAGATGACAGATTAAAAACACGCTGTTGTTGCTAGCACAAATGTGACTCGGGGAATTATAAATGTGTCACATGTGAGTTTGCTCACAGTGCAGGCCCTTGTCTCAACCCAACCAGTGATGTCACCATAATGACTCCATTCTACTGGTGCCCCCAAATCTTGGACACTCAAAGTCAAATAGTTCTAGAAAGCACTGGACTAGGCAGCACACAGAAAGCTTCTCAAACAGGAACATCTGCAGGGACTATAGTCTTGGTAGGAAAGGGGGTTTGAAGACAGAGATTCATGCTCACATGACACACACCATGGGCTCAGGATATGTCACAGATTTCACTACTGTGGAAGGTCAGCTGTGTCAAGCTTGTTCTTGGCAGGGGTCTACCATGTCTGAATGAGACTCGGACATGGATCCAACAATTACAAGTCACAGAATACTTTGTTTACATCAACCTGTGTACATGTGTGTGTCCAAAGTCATCTGCACGTAGTCAAACTTCATTTTTACCAAGTTGTACTGATGAGACAGATGACTTGTTCATCATCAATGCGCTATTCTGCATGTCCATCGTAGACGGTTGCACCTTGAAAAACTTGTACAATGTGTACAAATGTCAGCACAACCTATGTGCAAAAGTATAATTCAAAGATGGTAGGTTGTTAAAAGCATGTCACACTAATTGTCCAAAATGTTGTGGTTCATGACAACCTGCAATTGCAGACAATCATGACTCAGATTCATACTGTAATAGGACACATATACCATGGACCACATGAGGTCCATCACATCACTATATCATTATTTTCACCAAAACAAGATTTCAACAGCAATTTCATTAGACTCATTAACAAAATGTGGTAAAAGAAAAGCAAATCTACAAAAGAAAAAAAAATGCTTTATTCAGCATTAGTGATGAAACGTAAACAACAAGAAGAACAATAAGGCCAATGGCCAGTCCATTTTATACAGTCTTTTAGGGGGCCATGCATATGATGATTCCTCCCTTGCTTGCCTGCACTGCTACAACTAGGGGACATCTCCCCTTGGAGGGGCATCTTTAGGGGCATGCCAGGTACCGCTGGGGCAGGACTAGGGTGTACCGGTTTGGGTTGTGGGAGGGATGGGGTCTTCTGGAGTGTCGGGATCCACTGCAGTCTACTGGGCTGATTCAGGTGCTGGGGGCTCCACTGCAGTGAACAGGTCTGATTGAGTGGGTGGGGGCTCCACTGCAGTGGACAGGTCTGATTGAGGGGGTGGGGGCTCCACTGCAGTGTCGGGAACAGACAGAAGGTGTTGTGTTGTGGGAGTGGAAGGGCTTGTGGTAGGGGGAGAGAGGGCCTTATCATCTTGGGGATGGTGCAATGGTGTGTGGGGGAAACTGGGATGGGGACTGATGTGTGAACTTTGGGGGGGTGGCCTGGGCTCGGAATGAAGTAGATTTTGTGGTGGAAGTGTGAGATGGTGGTGGGGCTTTGGATTTCTTTGTTCTGGGGATGTACCGGTGGGGGGCACAGTGTTGCCCTTGCGAGTCTGGTCTGACGTATCAGTGGGGAAGAGGTCAAGGTCACAGAGGAAGACCCGCTGGGAAGGGGGGGTTGCAGGAGAGTCAAGGGTAGGGGTTTTGGGTGTGTGTGTTTTTTGGCCCTCTCCCCTGTGTGTGTGATGTCAGTCCCCTGAGTGTGCATGTGTGTTTTTTTAAAACTTTGTTTTGGGTGGCTATGTGCTGCTTGTATCTGTTGGTGTGTGTGCCAGTGTGAGTGTGCTTGGGTCAGGTAGGGTAGTGGGGACTGTGGATGGGGCAGAGGAAGGAGAGGTGAGGGACGGCTGTAGGAGCGACACTGCTGCTGTCAGTGAGGACGCCATGGATGGATTTGTTAGCTGTAGGGCAGACATGTTTGATGACATGCCCTCCATGTATGACACCAATTGTGTCAAAAGACTGGTGTGTGCATGGAGGACACTCAGCATGGATGTCTGCCCCACATGTATCTGTTTTAGCAAATCCACAGACTCCACACTCAGGGCAGCAGGGGTGACAGATGCAGGGGGTGCTGTACCTGGCCCGAAGGAGACATGCTCCCTAACACGGGAGGGTCCACGGACACTTGGAATGGGAGCAGCTGTGAGGGTGGAGATGGTGGTGGTGGCGGGGGCAGACTCTGATGTTGTGGCCTCTGCTATCATAACACCCACCACCACAAGGGAGTCATCACTGGAGCTTGATTGGTCCTCTGCAGATGTAGATGTTTCTGACCGGTCCTCAGTGTGGCTCCCCTCACCCTCCGTGCCACTGGGTCCCTCCTCCTCCTCCTCCTCCCACGTCGACCTAGTCTGGCTAGCCGCTTCCTCTTGGTCCGTGGAACTGTCTCCTCCAGTAGCCGTTGATGATGCTGTGAACAAGGATGAGAAATAGATTTACATCAGTCATCTGCATAAACGTGACACATGGGTTTCATCACAACACAGCACAGAGCATGCCCTTGCATAATGTTCATTGCATTTTTTAGATTCATTACACATATGTGAACATGGCACTTATCATTCTGCCAGTAAACTATGGTTCCCAAACACATGATGGCAATGGAACCAGCTGTTAGATGTATTTCAAAGACCACTAAATACATGTCCACTAACGCACTATTTTGCCTGTTGTCTGATCTGTAATGCTCCTGAGGGTCATGTGTCATTACAAACATGTCTCATCTAATGCAAGGGAGTCTGGAAGTGACACAGCAAATGGGATGGACACATTTATAAGTTGACATGATGAACATACTTACATCCCCAGTCATCATGATGTGCACCTATGTCTTGAACGTCAATGCTATGATGGTCTGCATGCAGGACAACAGACAAGTACAAATACTGCATCCTCACAAATTTTCATGTGGCATATTATGCCACTGGCCTGTCTGGCTAAACAGTCTTTACTGACTCTTGTTACAGGGCCAGTGAATCACAACTTTAAAGTCTGCACCGTGTCACAATCATGTATTCACTGTTAAAGCAACATATGTACTGGTCAAGTATACATGTCCCCTACGTGCTACACACAATTTAAACACTTTGACAAGCTCACGTTGTTCTACTTAGACATTGGAGTATGTGAATTACAAAATCTGTCTACATGAACTTTTTTAGAGCTCTCAAGAAGAAAGAAATGCAGCATAAACATATATGTTGAAGCCACCATTACGCAGAGTCAAGGAATGACACACACATGTTTTGTCCTGTGTAACTGAGCCACATTCTATACATTAGATGTCTGTCCATGTTTCCTATATTTGCCACCTGTGTATTTCAAAAATGTCCGCATGTACACACTGGCACAGAGTCTGACCCATGAATTTTCAATTTACAATGGTGAAAGTGTTGCCTGACACACACAAATTTGATGTGGCAGTGTCTCGAATGGCCTGAGTTGGCATACCTGTCCTTGGTCCATGTGATACATGTGATTACACAGAGCACTATGCAGGGGACTATACATTTTGAATACTTATCCATTTCATTTGTCTGAGGCATCAACATTGGTCTCACCTGTTGCACGGGTGTGTAGCATTATTTTCGCAAACCTGTGTGCACCGAGATCACCATTTTCAACATATATGTATGTCCCACACAGAGTACGGGTTATATTTCAGTCAATGTGCTGACACATGTCAGACAATTACATCACTCATGATGGTCAGCTCAATGCACTTGTTGTATATGGTGCTTATCACATTAACCTTGGACTACAGCAAATACACAGGACCTAAGTGACACATGTCACAGACGGAAAGGAACACACCTGGGCATCACTTGATAATGGGGCATAGTTACATTTTGCCACAGAAGTGGTGTCTCAGCAGACAGACGACCTGTGAGTGGGTTACCAGGCTGAGGGAGTGCAACATGCATGTCAAACATAGTTTAGCAACATGGCACATACTCACCCCGTCCTTGCTGCGGTGTGGCCTTCAACTGCCCATCCAGGTCATGGAAGACCACCGTCAGTATCCTGAGCATGTGGGGGGTCAGGGTCCGTCGTCCACCCCTTTTGCGAGGAGGTGACAGCTTCAGCTGGACTCTTGCAATCCTCCGTGTCCAGCACGGAGGTCCTGCCACCTGTTCTGGCAGTGGCGGACGCGGCATTTGAAGACCCCCACAGATCTTACAGCCCGGACGATGGTCTGCCAAATTTCCTTCTTCTGATGGGCATCAACCTGCAAGGATGACATGGTGACACACCATTACTCCACATGCTATATGTTTATTCATCACACACTTGGATATAAGTCATGGTCAGAATGGCAGATAATGTCGAAAGGTTAGCCAAGTAACATTATGGGCAGTTGTCCTGTGTGCAAGTCTCCCTTAATAACATGAGGACAGTGCAGAAAAATCAATCCCAACAAATGCACTTCTACATCACTGTACCTGTCCAGAACATAAATCTACACACTGTAAGACTTACATTAACTATGTTTGCATGCTTGCCCTTGGGGATCACAATGCTAGTAGTGCCTGTTTTAACACATGGCCAATTAAAAAGGCAGTGCAATTAACACTCACCTGCTCCCCTGGTTTTCCATACAGCTTGCTGTACTGTGGAAGGAGGCTGTCCAGCAGGGCCTGGTTCTCCTCCTCTGTGAAAGCTGGTGCCCTCTCCACAGTACGTGCCATTGTAGATCCCAGAGGATGCAGAGACAGCAGCAGTGGTAGTTAGAAATGTTGTCAAGTAGCATGTAGTGCAGGCAAGTGAAGTCTCTTGGGAACAGACAGACTTATATCTGTGCAGCAGAGGCAGAATCTGTTCCATGCGTCTAAAAGCGATAGGTCATACTTGTTCGCATTATCTGAATTTGGCCAATCCATAACAGCACACATCTGACACGCCTACCGCGACGTTCAAATCTTCTGCATCATAACACTATTGAGTTTGATACATTGTTGTTGTAAGCTAACAGATTTGGATTGCACGCGATTCGTACACTAAGCCATGACGACCAACAGCCAATGTGTGCGCCAGGCTCGGTTCGGATGCGGAGAACACGTCCTTTGAATACTCACCCGCGTCTGTCACCATGACGACCAATAGCCAATGTGTGCGCAAGGCTCGGTTCAAATGCGGAGAACGCGTCCTTTGAATACTCACACGCGTCTGTCACCATGACGGCCAATAGCCAATGTGTGCGCCAGGCTCGGTTCGGATGCGGAGAACGTGTCCTTTGAATACTCACCCGCGCCTGTCCATGACAACTAATAGCCTATGTGTGCATAGCTGCCAAGGTTTCAGATTGCTATGTGTGACATTTTCATATTTTCAGTGTAATTATGAGTGACATTTCAACCACTATGAGTGACACTTTCTCGCCACGAAAAACAAGCAATGAAGATGTTGAAAACATGTAAATATCATGAATTACACCCATTTGAGCCAGGAGAAATTTAGAAGATCTTAAAATTGCTACAAAGGACCAGAAGTGGAAGGGCTCTAACTGGAGACAGACTGCGTGACTGCAGTGCTCAGTAACAGGGGGCAGGCACTCATTCATTGTGTGTCTTGGCTGCTTCTTTAATACGTGACTTGTCCATTCATTGGGTGAATCAGCCTTTGATAAATTTAGGATGGTCATAGGAGAAAAGCTACAGAAAAGTGAACAGAACGAGGTTCTGTTGCCATTCATCCATCTAAATCAGATTTGGGGATAGAGTTACTTGTGACACTAAACATGCAGACAGTGGGAATTCACTTCACTGCAGGGACCTACAGAATGCATCTAATGATGAAGAAATACATTTGGGTTCAACTATGCCAAACGCCTGACCCAAGCAGGAGGCTCGTGAGTTTAAAAGTCAAAACTCTGCCCACCGACGCCACAGAAAGTGTCAGTGTCACTATCGCTACACCTGTGGAGCAGTGCCAGTTGCTGAAAAGCAACATGAACAACAGGCAAGGCACAACATCGCCATGCGGATTCTCGTGAGGGCACTGCCGGGGATGATATGTGACAAGCAGGTCTCTAGTACGGACTCTGAGGCAGCATCGCACCTCGGGTGAATTTGGCACTCCTACCGAGGCTACTGTGGCAGGTTGGAGGAACGCCAGTGGGCAGGCCGGGTGGACGAAGAACTGTGCAGGGTGTGGCGCCTCACAGCCCCAGTCCTGCTGCCACAGTGAGTCCAAGTGTTTTTGTCAGACGCGGTAGGCCCAGCTGGGTAGAATCAGTTGCACCGTAGTGTTCATTACCGCGGCACCACAAGTTTATGAGTCATTAGGCAGCCACTAATCTGAATTTAATTGCCAACCGCTTGCACCACGGGAGCCAGTCTAGGCTATAAAATACCCACTTGACCTATAACTGTGAGTCTGACAGAACTCACACTTTCTCCTCAATGTCTCTGTAATAGCCATTGGCAGGCACTAATTGACGTTCCTGAAATGTATGCCGCGCGGTAATTGAACCAGTGCTACGTTGTAGCATTAAGCATCTCAAAAAGTCTGCACAGCAGTGCGCACCGCACCCTGCCTGTACCACTCAACTTTAGTGTAATTATAATTAGCAGCCAGTGCTTGGGCCGCAGAGCTTTGGCACAGGTTAATATGCGTGACTTCGCATTTCAGTGTGGTGATGCGGCCCACCACACTGAAATGCGTTAGTCTAACGTCTGATGCGTGGTACTTGGCAGGGCTGTGTGTGCGTCAGGCTCAGTTCGGATGCAGCACACGCATGCACTCAATACTCACCCATGTCGTTCACCATTACAGTCAACAGCCAAAGGATGTGAACCACACGTTTTGGGTGAGGCTCAGGCGCCCTATTCTAATTAATCAGCATGTTAGACAGTATAGCAAATCTTTATGTTCTGCTGCATTACATGTGTGGCTACAGTGATTCACAGGTCATATTGGACAGAGTACTTTATAGCTCACACTCCCATGATGAGCCAAGCTTGATGTGCACCAAATACATTGTTTGTGAGGAACCTCACAACTGTGAGGGACCACTTCACAGATCACCCTCATAGGCTTGGACACAGTCCCAGGGGATCATTGTGATAACACAGGTTACATTTACACATTATCACTGCTTTATTGGACTGTGTGTTAGAAAGTGCATTGAGTGAAGTTATTTTGAGTGAATCCACAGTATCTGAGTCTTGTACAATGCAGACACTCCATTGTTGATGTTGTTAAGGATATTTATCTGAGACATCAACTTGTATTTGGCATGTGAGTTGCTGTTGTGTCTTTGTGTCACAGACATACATGTATGCTTGTCAAAAAGATGTGCTACACATCATGAATGTTTTGTGTGTGTGATAGTACATGTATGTCAGACATGACATCATGACAGTGGCCACACTATGACAGTGGTGTGCATGGTGACACGCTGTCTGTATCTAGTGTTCCACCTAGGTGGTATTACATGATCCATGTCTGTGTACCTTTCCACCATGTTATAGTTGTTACAAACATCTATGTTTGATACTTTATTAGGTGTGTGTTTAGTATGTAATGTTTGATCACATGGACTGTGACAGACACCAGTGATTAGTCACAGCACAGCATTGTAATTGTGGACAAACCGTTATAAAATTAAATGTTCGGTAAGGGTCACATAGCTGCCCTTTGTGTCGAGGCTCAACATTACACATCTGACTTCATTGAGTCTTGCTTTGATGTAGTATATGAGTTTTTGCATGTTCCTTACCACATTGGAAAGTGTTTTAATAATGTTTTGATTTGTTACCTATGTACCGCAGGAGACCAGCTGTCCACAGACTCTTCCCCGACCTACAGACCATGGTAGAACGTGACAGCATCAGACGTTACCGCTTCACCAGACCACTCATTGAGGAGTTGGCAGAGCAGTTGGCCCCACATTTGCTACCTGGACGCCCATATCCATTTGCACTGACCGTTCAGGAGGAGCCCTCCAATATGCACCAGCGAAGGTGTGTAAGATCATCATTGTGTGTTGCATGCTTCACAAACTGGCAGTGAGGAATGAGCTACCTCTCATCCAAGATGACGGGGACCAGCAGCCTCCAGCAGGAGAGGATCCAGGCCTGGGGCATGTTGCCAGTGATGACGAGGAGGAGGATGGTCGGAGACAGCTCATCAACATCCTTTTCTCATGATTGTAAGTATGCAATGATGAGTTGACAAAGCAGTTTCTTTGCATGATATGTGTCTGTTGTACAATATCTCTGTATACCTGTGGGTGCATGATCCTTGGAGTTGTTTGGTGTCCATTGAGTTAGTATGGTCACCAGTACCGTGTTGACATGACTCCTAACCAGTGTTCACAATTTAAAAATTTTAAGTATGAAATGTCTCTTGGAGATGTATGCAGAAAATATGGTATTTCAAGACTTTTCTATGTCTCTCCTTCACAGGGTCCTTTGGCTAGTGTATGGAGACATGTGACCTCCCAGACACACAATGCAGTTACAGAGTGCAACTTTTCTCTGGATCAGGAATCTGTGCCAAACACTCAATTCTGAAATTTTTCAAACGTCTTGGTTAATTTGTGCTTATTGTCACAGTGTGATTTGATTTCATTTGTTGTGGAGGCAACATGTTGTGCCTGTGTAATAAACCTGTGCTCCACATTGAGGTGTGCCTCGTCTGTATACACACATCCAACATTCATTTACATACTGTATATGTGCCCTGATGTTCAGTTTGTCTAACAATGATGAGTGTTTGTGCATTGAAATGTGGTTTCAGTTTACAACAGTGGAGGCAATGAGGATATATGCCATGTAATATTTGTGTTGTGTTGACCTTGTTGTTTGTATCTCTTATATGTGTCATATTACATTTACTCACAACACAGTAGGTAAATTGTTGTACTTGTTTTTCAGCCAAATCATTGTTTTTTAGGACATCATCTCTATATTACAAATAGTGTTTAATTCACGACAGAAGCAAGTATTGTGTGAATAAAGATTTATTGCAGTGCATGTGTGAAATTTTACAAGAAAGTGATAGTGCTGTACCAATTTTTGAAATCCAAAGTTCACAGAGGAGTTGGTGGTGGTAGTAGATGAAATTTTCAGAGCCAGGTCCACAGTCATTTGAGTCATTGATCCAACTTAGACCCTCCATCCCATGTGGGGGAGTTCAGTGACAGTCAACAAAGTGAACGCTTCGCACACAATGGAGGATATCAGGAGCAGGTTGACACTTCCTGGGGGGATGCATAGCCATCTGTTTCTCATTTGTCCCTCTTCGGACGACCCCTCTTATATTTTTCTGGGAGACCCTCAGGTGTAGGCTGCCGCGGTGCAGGCCTGTGGCAGTTGCAGATGTAATAGCAACAGATGTAGTGAGCACACAGGGAGGTGGGGTCATGTTGTCAACAATCTAGCGGAGACAGGTAAGTATGTCCCTGTGCACCGCAGTCTGGTCATCAATTTTATCCATTTTGGACTCCATTCTGGACATGTGTGAGTCCATTCTGGACATGTGTGAGTCAATTTTGGCATAATGGGCAGCCTGCTGCTGTTGCATGTCCTTGAGGATCCCAACTACCTGGCCAAAGTCTCCGGTGCATTCTCAATATGCATATAGAATGCGTGCCAACTGTGGGTCTGCTTGATCATCAGCACCAGCTGCCTCACGGGACCTCTCTCCACGGCCCTCCCACCACCCCTACCCACACGAGCAGGACCTGTTGTTGCAGGCACAGACAACACTTAGCCTCCTTCATCGTTGACACTGGTGTTGTTGTCTGCCAACTCCAGAGTGCCCTGTGTTGCTGTGCTCTCGTTGTTTTGTTGCCTTGGTGTGTCCGTGTTGGTAGAGGTCATCTGGGGGTTGACAGATGTTGTGGGAGTGGTCACAGGGGGTGCTGGTGTTCGAGCTGCTGGTGCTGCATGCTGACCCACACCGGAGGGGCCAGGTAGTTCATCGTCATCCGTTGAGGGCGGAGAGACATTCACACCGGAGAGCTCAGGGTCAACCAGAGTCTGGGACTGGGATTCCTGTTCTGTTCCTGCAGTGTCCCCAGCAGGCCCTGTGGGTAGATGAGAGACACAATGTTTGTGGTGTTTTTGCACAGGTCATCGTATCATACACATTACACTTGCTATTGTACATTATGAGTGTAGGTACATTAAATAGTCCTCTATCTTCACAGACCCAGGCCTATTTTTTCAGCGAGCATTGTGATTTCAACAAGAAGTGTTTTGCTGAGCATGTCCAGCTCTGTGCATAAATGGGCATGTTTTGTTCATTTGACTGCATAAATGGGAGCCTGCTCACCCTGATAATCCTTGACTTTAAACCAAATCCTCCAACTGCAATGTATGGCGTGCAACACCTGAATCGCGCTCTGCCCATGCGCGTAGAATAATACAAAAACAATCCAATGAACACTTTGTTCAATTGTTGCAGGTGCACAGTCGCAAATTGCGCCACTACCTACGTGGCTCAATAGTGAAACTTTTTGAACATTTTAAACTCAATTTTCTCATAATTTTATCAGCAGTTAATCAATACTTTATCCATCTTTATCGAAATTCAAACAATTTGCACCGTAGGTATTCGAAACTTCCTTGTTTAATTCACATTATAATGTTCCACAATAATGATACTCCAAGATTAAATATTCCTCAAATTGTGACATCATACAGATCATCCCAATGCATTTCGAGTCCATTCTCTTCTTCAGGGTCACTGTAAAATATTTAGAAAGAACGTCCCATTACAACCAGAATAATAGAATCAAAACTACCCCTGGTTAAACACACATATCGTTAATAATATCCAGTAACCAGTGCTGCCACTATCAAACTGAAAATGTTACAAAAATAAATAAATGACAGTAAATGCTTGCTAAAGATTTTCCATCCATTCCTCCTAAACTCAAATCCCACTTAATAACTTAAAACGTGACAGTTTTAAACATACCAAATATGTGCACTAATCGAAACTCTCACACCGCCAAGTCTGAAATGCTTGCTAAAACTTTTCCATCCATTCCCTCCCTAAACTCAAATCCCACTTAATAACTTAAAACGTGACGATTTTAAACATACCAAATATATGTGCACAACAAAATTCTCACACCGCCAAGTCTGCGAACGTGCCCTTCTGTCGACATCATTCTAGTGAATCACTGACCCAACACCTTTAAACGTCTAACAAATTAGTACCACATGACCCCAAACTTTTTTTTAAAGGAAATAAGCAAAATACGGAGCTCGTCTCCCACCCACACGAAACAAAACATTGAAAAATGCTGCAATGAAAATAAAATTCACGGTCAAACCTGGTCGCACGGCAAACTGAATTTATAAATGGTTGTCCGTAAACAATATAAATAAATACACAAGGTGTTTGCCAAAGTTCATCATTAGATCCAGTTCTTCATGGAAGTTCGAATACCAAAGTCCAACGTGTCGGAATCCACTGCATTTTAACTTTTCTACTTATATCCTCAGTTCCTCTGCGTGTGGGGTGCAAGGCTCGGTCGGCAGAATCTGTGAAAATGCATAAATGGGAGCCTGCGCACCCTGATAATCCTTGACTTTAAACCAAATCCTCCAACTGCAATGTATGAATCGCGCTCTGCCCATGCGCGTAGAATAATACAAAAACAATCCAATGAACACTTTGTTTAATTGTTGCAGGGTGCACAGCCGCAAATTCGTGCCACTACCTACGTGGCTCTATAGTGAAACTTTTGAACATTTTAAACTTAATTTTCTCATAATTCTATCAGCAATTAATCAATACTTTATCCATCTTTATCGAAATTCAAACAATTTGCACCGTAGGTATTCGAAACTTCCTAGTTTCCTAAGATGGATAAAGTATTGATTAATTGCTGATAAAATTATGAGAAAATTGAGTTTAAAATGTTCAAAAAGTTTCACTATTGAGCCACGTAGGTAGTGGCGTGAATTTGCGGCTGTGCACCATGCAACAATTGAACAAAGTGTTCATTGGATTGTTTTTGTATTATTCTACGCGCATGGGCAGAGCGCGATTCAGGTGTTGCACGCCATACATTGCAGTTAGAGGATTTGGTTTAAAGTCAAGGATTATCAGGGTGAGCAGGCTCCCATTTATGCATTTTCACAGATTCTGTCCGACCGAGCCTTGCACCCCACACGCAGAGGAACTGAGGATATAAGTAGAAAAGTTAAAATGCAGTGGATTCCGACACGTTGGACTTTGGTATTCGAACTTCCATGAAGAACTGGATCTAATGATGAACTTTGGCAAACACCTTGTGTATTTATTTATATTGTTTACGGACAACCATTTATAAATTCAGTTTGCCGTGCGACCAGGTTTGCACGTGAATTTTATTTTCATTGCAGCATTTTTCAATGTTTTGTTTCGTGTGGGTGGGAGACGAGCTCCGTATTTTGCTTATTTCCTTAAAAAAAAAGTTTGGGGTCATGTGGTACTAATTTGTTAGACGTTTAAAGGTGTTGGGTGGGGTCAGTGATTCATTAGAATGATGTCGACAGAGGGGCACGTTCGGCAGACTTGGCGGTGTGAGAGTTTTGTTGTGCACATATATTTGGTATGTTTTAAATCGTCACGTTTTAAGTTAAGTGGGATTTGAGTTTAGGGAGGGAATGGATGGAAAAAGTTTTAGCAAGCATTTCAGACTTGGCGGTGTGAGAGTTTCGTTGTGCACATATATTTGGTATGTTTAAAACTGTCACGTTTTAAGTTATTAAGTGGGATTTGAGTTTAGGGAGGGAATGGATGGGAAAATCTTTAGCAAGCATTTATTTATTTATTTTTTGTAACATTTTCAGTTTGATAGTGGCAGCACTTGGTTTACGGATATTATTAACGATATGAGGTGTGTTTAACCAGGGGAGTTTTGATTCTATTATTCTGGTTGTAATGGGACGTTCTTTCTAAATATTTTACAGTGACCCCTGAAGAAGAGAATGGACTCGAAATGCATTGGGGATGATCTGTATGATGTCACAATTTGAGGAATATTTAATCTTGGAGTGTCATTATTGTGGAACATTATAATGTGAATTAAACAAGGAAGTTTCGAATACCTACGGTGCAAATTGTTTGAATTTCGATAAAGATGGATAAAGTATTGATTAATTGCTGATAAAATTATGAGAAAATTGAGTTTAAAATGTTCAAAAAGTTTCACTATTGAGCCACGTAGGTAGTGGCGCAAATTTGCGGCTGTGCACCCTGCAACAATTGAACAAAGTGTTCATTGGATTGTTTTTGTATTGTTCATTTGACTGTACATAGGCATTGACTGGCAAGTGACACCCTGTGCATGACACAGGTGTGTTGGTATTTCCCACATCTGTGCTTTTCCAATGATATACGTACTCTTCCTCTTACGATATGTTTCAAGATTTGTGCATGTGTGCTGGCATTTGTGCATGTCGTTTGCTGTCAAATTGGTGTGGCTACTCTACACACTCACAGTCCAGAATGTATGTGGCATTTGGTTTATGGTATTTTGATGAATGTGTTCCTAGTTCTCATCTCATTGCACACATGTGAATAGCTGTCAGTAGCAAATAGTGCTACTGCTTTGCTTTGTGCCTAATCACAACAAGTATATTGTCCTTGTCCTCCATTGACAAATGAGTTAACCAAGGCTGCTTTCCTGCTTTTTCGGGCTCAGAGCTGTGAGGTACAGAGGTTTGTGTGCTTGTGTTATGCTGCTGGAAGTTGTACCCCTCCTCCCACCCAGTCCAGTTTACTCCTCGTGGACTAAGTATCAATGACAGTGAGGGGAGTGTAGTGGCAAGGATGCTGACAACGCTGCATGATGTAGGAGTTGAATGCAACTCCCAACAGTGTTTTGTGCACATGACACCATGCAACAGTGTCAGCCATCTTTCTGTGGCCCTTCCATTCACTGTCAGATATCCCTTGTCACTGATGGGCAGGTTGCTTTGTGTGTGGATAGTGATGTGTGCTATGACTGTAACTCACACCATGTCCTGTACTCCACACACCTTCCCAGCCATCCCAGGGAGCACACCTGGGACAATGCATCCCCAGGCAGTGAGTGTGAGTGGAAATGTACAGTGAAGATGGCTGAGAGTGGGGACTGGTGTGAGAGGCCCAGGGCCTATGTGTGACTTGTGGCTAATTCATACATAAGGCCCATGTGTCAGCCATCTTGCCGGTACATTTCCACTTCCTGTGAGATGAGCATGGTTCAAGGTGGGATTGTTGGGCCAGGTGGGAGGAGGACTGTTGGCTGTGACTACGACTCCCATCATGCTTTCAGCTACACCCACCTTCTCAGCAAACCCAATCTTCCTTCCTGTGACTCAGATTTCCTGGGAGTGAATGTGTGCAAACAAGATGGCTGCTGCATGTGACTGTGTTTGGATCCCATTGCCTTGCTGTGAGTTAGTGCTAAGTTTGTACATTTTTGTAAATGTTGAGCTTTCCAGTTACATTGCAGGTATATTGTTAGTAAAAAATCTATTTTTGATCACATATCCCATCATGGACTTGTGCTCCCCACACCAGAGCCCAGTGTCACGCATCTTGGAAGTAGATTTTCCTTAACTCTCAGGGAGTCCCAGATATGGTGTTTGGTGTTGGTGGGAGGGGTGTGTGTGTGACAGGGCCTGCTGGTAGATGTAGTCAGAGCTAGCACTCCTCCTCCCACCCAGACCAAATAGGCCACCATGAACCTTGCTTTCATGACAGTGAGTCAAACTTTACGTTCGAGATGTCTGACAGTGGGACCTGGTGTTTGTTTGAGCACAACTCCCAACAGGGCCTTGTGCTTCACACACCAAAGCCCAGAGTCAGCCATTTTGCCAGTACTTTTCCACTCCCTGTGAGATGAGCATGGTTCAAGGTGGGATTGTTGGGCCATGTGGGAGGAGGACTGTTGGCTGTGACTACGACTCCCATCATGCTTTTTGCTACACCAACCTTCCCAGCAATCCCAACCTTCCTTCCTGTGACTCAGCTTCCCTGTGAGTGAGTGAAACAGTGCTACAAGATGGCTGACAGTGGTGGTTGCTGTTTTGAGCAGAAAGCCTGGCTGTGTTTTTTAGTAAGTTGGTACATATCATGAAATAGTTACATATTACTCTGAGATTGCAGGTATTTTGTTTGTCAAACTGGCATACACATCACAGGCTCATTTGCTTAATGTTGTTATGGCTTTGCTGACAGTGATTTGTATTTCTGTGTCCTTGACAGTGATGTGTGTGGCTGTGTATTTGCTATCAATATTGGCTATTTGAGTATGTACTCACCAGGCTCTGGTACTCCTGATATTCCATGGACGCCCTCCGGTGGAAGGATGGCCCGCACCTTCTGCTCCCAGGAAGTGAAGTGCACAGGTGTTGCAGGAGGGCCACCGCCAGTCCGCTGACTCAGTTCATGCTCTTTGTTAATGAGCTTCTTGACCCTCCTTCACACATCATAGTACCTGTTCCTGATATCTTCCGTTGTGCGCATGCAAGGTGCTTGAGCATTCTCCTTGTTGACAATCCTCTCCCACATCTTGGTTCTCTGGGACAGGGGGGGTTTGTTGGACCAAGGTGCCAAATAACTGTGGCTCTACTCTGAGAATTTCATCTACCATGACTTCCAACTCACTGTGAACTTTGGATTCTTCTTTGGGGGCATGGTGATGGGTGGTGGTGGAGATGGATGGGTGGGTGAGTGTGAAGGTGAGGGTGAGTGAGTATGAGTAAAGGTGTGTGTTTGTGAGTGTGGTATTTGACAGGTGCTAGTAGTGTACAGGTTGTGTGGTGGGTGAGTTGTGAGTGTATGTATCAGTGCAGTGTAGTAGTGGTATCTGCTGGCAGGTCTGTTGAATTTGGAAAGGGTCATGGTAAGGAATTTGGCCCTTTATATAGGTGGAGTTGTGGGTGTGTCTTCATTTTTTTTTTGCCTTTGACAATGCTTGTTTGGACTTTTCCTGTCTGTTTCTAGTGTATTTTGTTGAGCATGGCGGAAACTTTCCGTTGACCGCAACGTATGCTTTTACATGTATTGGCGGGGTGGTCCGAGTCTGTCCCATTCACGCTAAGCTATGTTGCAGCGTTCGCATATGAGTCGTTCGCGTCGGGCTCTTTTCCGGACATTTCGCTTGGACGGATTGATTTCCGTACATGTTGGTCGTCGGTATAATGCTCCGTGCGAGTCATTTGTATTTGACACGCGTTGCATCGTACTACATCGGTCGGACAGCGCGCGTACGTGTCGGTCGGAAGCCATTCATGACCTGTGTCGGTCGGAAGGCTTTCCGAGCGAGATCGGAATCGAGCCCTTAGTGTAGATTTTTTGAGGTGTCTCCAAATGCATTGGTTAAAGTGATAATAGCAACCTTGAATTGCTGTGTGAGGGTAGTTTTTTAGTATCGCTTGTATCATTGACTGTTCAAAGTCAATGATCATTTTTGGGGGAAAGTAATTATTGGTTTCTTGTTTTACTTTGGTTAAAAGTTCAACATAGGTGGTGGTTTGCTTGTTTGGTAATAGAGCATATATAAAGGGGATGTTTGTATTTTGATAAAGTCCATGTATTGTATATAACTGGTAAAAGGGTTTGGTACATATTTTAAAAGTCCCATCCATCATCCATGTCTCACAGTTTTGTAGTTTTAGTAAATTTGTGGGAGTTCCAAATATTATTATTCTTTTGTCAGTTGCTTTATTGTCATTGCCCCGGGGCCAGCTCTCACGTTAGTCCCCATTGTAGCAACTGGCCCAAGGACTCTAAGCCGCGGAATATCAGCAATGATCTTTCTTACCAGTTATTTGGTCTTCACAGTTTCCCAGATACCACCCCTATTTTGCACATTTAGGGAGCGCTTAGGATGGCGGTTGGAAAACCATTCCGACCGCCATGGTAGCGGAAATTAACCGTCCGCTGGTACCGCGGCAAAACCGGCGGTCCGATTAGGATCAACCGCCAGAAAAATCAGACCGCGGCGGAACGATGCCACGAAAGCCTGCCGGTAGCGGGCGGAGCAGGTGAAAATTCGTCCGCGGCAGTCGGATTCGCGCCGGAAACACCCAAAACCGCCGCTAGGCCAGTGGAGTGACCGCACGTAAAATTAGGATAACATTATGGTGACAGCGGAACGATCCGCTGTTTCCGACCGCCGCGATCGCAAACAATGATGAATGGGAGAGCCGGCGGAAGGGCTGTTGCATACCCACCGCCGCGTCCGCTCCGGAACAAATATGGCGGTCGACAAAAAAAACACACCACAAGGCCACCAAGTGCATACATCAAACTAGCTCAGCCCCCCAAAACACCTAACACACCCCAATGACACACCCCCATGGCAACTAAAAAAATACAAATCCCAGGACAACCCACACAACCCACCTGACAGCAATACTCCATTTTGACACATCCACATAGCTGAGTATAAAACCAGCCCCTTCCCTGACCAGAATCCTTTGCAATACTCCACCCCTGAAGGAACTAAACCCTACAGCACAAAGGAGAGGCAAACCACCACACATCTCACCAGCACAACAATACACACACACACCCCACTTACATCACCCCCACCACCCTCACACCTGCACCTCAAACCATTTGCACATCACACACCGTGGCACAAAAGAAAATGCCCAAATTCACTGACAGTGAGTTGTCAGTCATGGCAGATGAGATAATCAGAGTAGAACCACAATTGTTTGGTAACCTGGTCCAACAGACTCCATTAGCCACCAGAGCACAAATGTGGAGAAGGATAGTCAACAAGATCAATGCAGTAGGGACCACCCCGCGCACCAAGAAGGGGAGATCATGAAGCGGTGGCATGACCTCAAGAGGCTGGTGAAACAGAAGAACTACAAGAACCGTCAGATGGCTCAGATGACTGGCGGTGGCCCTCCAATTCCACCAAGAACATTCACTGCATGGGAGGAGAAGGTGCTTGCCATACTGCATCCAGAGAGTCTCACAGGAGTAGCCGGGGGAGTGGAGGCTGATAAGTACAAACAAATGTCTACCATTACACTGCTATGTACTGTCTTGTACAACTACAAAGCTACACCTCCTAGGCCCAAATCCATTCATGTGCACCACACACTACCCTACACATGTCTCACAGATGTAACATTCACTCCCTCTGAATCACCCCAAAGGTAGCCAGCAACATTCCCAGGGTTGCATGTGTACAGGCAGCCAGCACTACAACTCCCACCAGGCCCCCTTGTCCCACCCCTGAGCAGGATGTAGCACTCCACCCCACCCAGAAGCATGTGGCAGCCATTGCATTGTTCACCTTCACATAACAGGTAGGTAGCAATCTTCACAGGGAGGGGGTCTGGGGGTGGGAGGTCTGCACTCCAACTCCAACAAGGCCCCCTTGTCCCACCCCTGAGCAGGATGTAGCACTCCACCCCACCCAGAAGCATGTGGCAGCCATTGCATTGTTCACCTTCACCTAACAGGTAGGCAGACATCTTCACAGGGAGGGGGGTTTGGGGTTGGGAGGCCTGCACTACAACTCCCACCAGGCCCCCTTGTCCCACCCCTGAGCAGGATGTAGCACTCCACCATACCCAGAAGCATGTGGCAGCCATTGTATAACAACAACCAAACTTACAGGTAGGTAGCCATCTTCACAGGGAGGGGGGTTTGGGGGTGGGAGGCCTGCACTACAACTCCCACCAGGCCCCCTTGTTCCACAGTTCAGCAAGATGGCGCACCCCCCCCCCCCAGAAGCATGTGGCAGCCATTGCATTTTTCACCTTCACCTAACAGGTAGGTAGCCATCTTCGCAGGGAGGGGCGTTTGGGGGTGGGAAGCCTGCACTACAACTCCCACCAGGCCCCCTTGTCCCAAAGCTTGAGGGGTGCACTCCAATGACCATTTCCCCTCTGTTCCACAGGTGACCGAGAACTGACAGCTGCAGTTGACCACACCAACCTGCAGAGCCAGTCTACCCCCCCCGTAACATGGACTCTCTGATGCAGACTCCCTAGATTTCTCGGATGCGGAGCCCGAAGCCGGCCCATCAGGCATGCCAGGGCGCAACAGGTCCCAGGACCCCACTGTCCCCACCGCCACAACCTCAGCAACAACAACTACGCTGACCCCTGCTGTAACGACCTGTGCGGCCTCAACCACCACCACCACCACCAGTGCTGCCTGCAACACTGTCCCTACCTCAGAGGATGACCACCCCACCCCATAATCTGAGGAGGGCAGGGAGAGTACGCGGGTGCGTAGAGTGGTGACGCCACAGGTCCGGGACAGCAGGGCAGGTGGGAGGGCAACTAGGCAACAAGACCAACCGGACACTGGGACCGAAGCCCTGGCCAACATCGCCAGAGTCCTTGGGGCCTATGAACAAGCCCAGGGACACACAGGCCAGGCTCTGGAGGAATCCCGTGAGCTCCGCCTGCTGCTGAGGTCCATAGACACACGATTGGGCCAAATCGTGGACCTCTTGGGCCAGCTAGTGGGTGTCCTGAGAGACAGGCCTGCGGCCCAAACAACAGCTCAACCTACCTCCAGTGGCCCGCAGGATGACAGTTCCCCCACCTCCCCTTCGGCCACAGAGAGGGGTGAGTCCTCAGACACCGCTGAGCCCGCAGCAGAGGCCCCCCCTGCCAAACGCTCAAGGGGCCGTCCAAAGAAATCCCAGGGAGGATCACGTGGCAAAGCACCAGCCAAACGCCAGTCAAGGAGCCAGCCATGATGGCACCCCTCTTCACCTTGCCATCGACTTTGTTGACTGTCCTTATCCACACTGCCAGGTTAATGGCATGCGTCTGTTGGACTGTGTCACCACATCAATGTGGTGACTACTCTATTGTCTCATCTACCATCACTGACAACTCATTGATTCACTTTTCACCTGTTTTGTAAATATTCACTTCCCTGTCACATATACCCATTGTAAATAAACACTCCTTACACACCTATGTTTTCGTGTCAGCTCCATGTTTATTACAGGATGTACAATGTTGACTGGGATTACAATATACCAGGAGCACGGATTGTTTGGAGGCATTGAGAGGCAGAAGGGACCTAGGAAAACACAAAAGAACAATATTCACATGTCAGGTGATGGCATCACAGCCATTACACAAGACTTGTCATCAAGGTACTCAAATCTGCACACATTACAATGAGCAACAGTACCGACATAGACATCCTGTAGCTGTGCACAACTACCCTGTCCCAGAAACATTAGTACCCAGCACAGAGCCAACAACAGGCAGCAGTCACAAATCTCCCCTAGGCCTTTTCACCAACAACACAATCAGCAGACAATGGCACCGTTGTATGTTTTCACTCACCTTCAAGGGAAGTAGCGGTTGATGAGCTGTTGACGCAGGTCAACAACTTCCTCCTCTCCACTATCCTCAACAATGGACATGGGTGGGTTTGCAGGCGGTGGCCTCGGCTGCTCATCAGCGTCCAGGAGCAGGGGGATCTCCTTGCGCAAGCCAGGTTGTGGAGCATGCAGCATGCAACTACGATCTGACACACCTTTTGGGGAGAGTACATCAGTGCACCTCCGGTCTTGTCCAGGCAGCGAAATCGTGACTTCAGGAGACCAAAAGTACGCTCCACCACACGACGTGTCCTCCCATGGGCATCATTGTAGCGGACTTCACCCGGGGTCCTGGGATTCCGCAGTGGGCTCAGCAACCAAGGCCGGTTGGGATATGCAGAGTCACCTTGGTGTGAGACACACAGAACAAACTTGTAACATTACTGTGGCAGAGGACAGCATGTCACACATACAGCATGCTTCTTGACTCTGCGTACTCACACACAATCCATTCACGCTCCGGAAGCAGATTTGCCATCAGCTGTGGCACAATGCTGTTATGCAGGATGTACGAGTCATGGGCAGAGCCGGGAAATTTGGCACAGACATGTGAAATTATCATATCCGCCTGGCACACCACTTGCACATTGATGGAATGGAAATGTTTCCTATTCCTGTAGATGTGCTAACGTGCCTGTGGTGGAACCAGTGGTACAAAAGAGATAGTCACAGTGGAAAATATTCACAATGTATCTGGAACCAATACATGGTCTATGTACAAAGAATATGACAACACCAATTGGCTCATTCAATAAATGATTATGATTTAATAAATATCACAAAAATTGTCATCATAGATCATAGGCTCAAAAAAATGTGAACTGTATATCACATTTAACTTTTAATAAAGACAGGTGCATACAACGTGAGGTGATAAGTGCGCAGTTGGAATAAGTGAAAGTGATGTGCAGGGGAAAGTTGGTGCATATATATACATCAATATACAATAATGATAACCTAACCTGCCAAATTACTGGCAAACATACAAATGCGAAATCATAAACAAAAGATGCAGATATAAATTCTCTGTCATCCAGGTTTGATATGTGGAGAGAAGGAAATGTCGACGTTTCGACCCCTATAAAAACCAGCAGATTTGACATCTTGGAGGTGGGGTCTTCATCAGGACCAACGGGGGGGGGGCGAGGGGTTTTATGTTGCACCAGTGACAGCACAGGAATCTTCAGGCTGGAAAATAGTGATGTGGGCCAGCAAGGCTCAATAGGTACAGCAGTCCGTGTAGAAATGAACCAAAGGTTCGCAATAACCTAGGGTCGCGGATGTATCCGTATTAAAATAGGAAGGGTTCAAACGTAACCTATAGCTCAGGGAAGCGTTGAGACTTCTGACAGCTAACCTTTTTTTGTGGTGGAACCAGGCCAACATGTGTGCAGTCAATGGCACCAACAACATTAGGGATGTGGCCAAGGGCATAAAAATCAGCCTTCACATCCGCCAATTCATGCCTCCTGGGGAAATGGATGTATCTGTCCTTGTAGGTCATCATAGAGGACAGGACATCACGTAGCACCATTCTGAACATAGGTTGTGACATTCCACCTGCGCTGGACACCGTGTACTGGAATGATCCAGTAGCAAAAAAATGCAGGGCCGCCATCACCTTAGACGTTGGTGTGAAAGCAGTCGGATATGTTCTGCGAGGCCGCAGGTGGGGCTCCAACAGAGCACATAGGTCTTGTAGGGTGGGTCGATCCAGACGGAATTTCCATATGACGTCCTCATCCTCCATGTCTGCCAGCACTGTGAAGGGACGATGCACATTTGGTCGCCTCCTAGGTGAGATGAAAGGGGACACATGTCAATGCAATCCACCATGAGATGTGTCCAACATCTTACGTTTTGACTGACACAGCGCCAACAATGACTGGCATCACACTTCAGCTTACAGCACAACTTACATGTAGGGAAACCTTCAGCTACACTAGTCGTACACTTGTCCAGTTTTCACACAGTGAGTACCTCCCAAACAGATTCAGAATATGTGAAAGCCCAAAGGTACATGTCCACATCTTGCGTAACCAGCCCTGAGAGTAGTTCATACAGCATATGTGTGAAACAGCAACACTGATGGCTCCTACCTAGCTGCTGTACCTGCCACACCTTCTTGCGTAAGTCGAACAGGGCACACATCAACAACACAATGAGCACAGTCTGTGCATTAAGATCAAGTATGTACATGAGCAAAGCAAACAACACAGTGAAATATGCACATTGTGTAGTCAGACCTTCTTCACTGTGTGTTGCTTAGCCAGATCACACATTGACATGTGTACACATTGGAGAGTCCATCACACCACTAATCTGTGTACATTCACAACAATATCATAAGTGACATGTGAGGGAGTACATGCCAATGTTTGCTATCATGTGCACTGACATGGCATGTGTAGTCAGCAGTGGGCTAAATGTTACACTGGCATTGTTTGCACTATCTTGTGGCATGATTCAGGTGTCTACTGTACACTGTTGAGAACTGGCCATTGCCATTGGCACAGCATGAAGTGTCCATAGGTGCTGTTAACTTGCTCCACCACCCAAATCACGGTCATAGGCACCAATGTATAGCAGCCATATTGCGGTAGCGACCGCCTGGCCCCTGCGGTGTGTCACCGCCAATGCCCATGCCCTTACAGCCAATGGGACCCGCAATCGCGGTAGTGATATACAGATTGGGAAATGGCGGTTGGCATGCTCCCCCACCCAAATCACGGTCATAGGCACCAATGTATAGCAGCCATATCGCGGTAGCGACCGCCTGGCCCCTGCGGTGTGTCACTGCCAATGCCCATGCCCTTACAGCCAGTGGGACCCGCAATCGCGGTAGTGATATACAGACTGGGAAATGGCGGTTGGCATGCTCCGCAACACAAATCACGGTCATAGGCATCAATGTATAGCAGCCATATTGCGGTAGCGACCGGCTGGCCCCTGAGGTGTCACCGCCAATGCCCATGCCCTTACAGCCAATGGGACCCGCAATCGCGGTAGTGATATACAGATTGGGAAATGGCGGTTGGCATGCTCCGCTACACAAATCACGGTCATAGGCACCAATGTATAGCAGCCATATCGCGGTAGCGACCGCCTGTCCCCTGCGGTGTGTCACCGCCAATGCCCATGCCCTTACAGCCAATGGGACCCGCAATCGCAGTAGCCAAATGCAATTTTGAAAATAACGGTAGGCGTCCGCTACCGCGGGACTGGTCATTGGATGCAATTGAAAGATGCACGATCGCGGTAGCGACCGCCTGGCCCCTGCGGTGTGTCACTGCCAATGCCCATGCCCTTACAGCCAATGGGAACCGCAATCGCGGTAGCCAAATGCAATTTTGAAAATCGCGCTAGGCGTGCTCTGCTACCGCGGGGCCGGTCATTGGATGCATTTGAAAAAAGCTGACCTGGAACACCAATTGCAGCAGCTTAGAACCACAGAAACTACCCCAGGGGGCTATATATGTGTGGGAGAGAGCCTCACATTTCCACTGCTTCCAGACACTGCTGACTGACACTCTTCACCACCAACTGCTGCTGCTCCTGTCTCCTGGACCCAGACACTGCTGACTGACACTCTTCACCACCAACTGCTGCTGCTCCTGTCTCCTGGACCCAGTGATGGCGAGGACTGAGAACATCAGGGCCCGTCCCTTCACCACAGAGGAGCTGGAGGTCCTGGTGGACGAGGTGCTCACACAGTATGGGAGGCTATTTGGTGCTCCAGATGTCATGGTAAGTGTTTCAGAGTGGAAGTGAGAGTGCAGGGAGTGCACACATGAAGTTGATCTGCTGCAGTATGTGCCTGAGAGCGTGGGTTTGTGTGATACACTACCTAGCATGCTGACTTCAGGGAAATGGGGTTTGTAGCCTATTTCACACATTCCCCGGGCTGCATTTCAGGATGGGAGGGACATGCAGTCTTTTTGCAGCCATACAGTGACACTGCAAGTATAGAAAGTGGGAGTCAGGACAGACTTTGCCTGTGCTAATGGATCTTTGAGTCCATGAGGTTTTTCACAGGCTCATTTGTGAAATGAGACAGACTTTACGTCCAGAGGGTACTGATGGAAGTGTGTTTGACTCTATATTGGCACCATGGATATGTAAGCATTATGTACAAGAGTGAGATGCCTGAGGGTGACACTCTTGGCGAATAATTCACATATGACACATCAGATTGCTGTACTTTGGAAATATCATCCTTCCATTGTTTTCATCATGTGTTCAGACTCGCATGTGTTTGCCCTCTCATATTGTACCTGCATGTGAATTTTCTGATGGCCCACATTAAACCTCAGTGTGAGCCCCCCTGGCCTGCACAGTCACTGCCCAATTTGACAAGGACCCATCACTGAATGGACAGAGTGAGACATATGGGTTGTCTGCTACCCTATCCATCAAAGAGCTATCTCAGGCCTGTGGATTGCACAAGACAGACCTTGTGAGAAGGGTGTGAGATTGTAAGATCATGTCCCTAAATGTGACCTCCATGACACAGTGAGCCATTCACAGGCAAGGACATTGAGGGGTGTGCAGTGTTGGACACAGTGAGTCTGCCCCGACACATCATTTCCAATGTAATGTATGTCTTGCTCACTCACAAACTGAATCGCAGATGTGGGCCTCCTTCACATTGCTTTCTGTGCTGCCATTCAGCATGTGTATGAGATGGGCAGGTACTGTGTCCATCCTCATACCTGCATGCATTTTGGTATGATTATCCCATGATCATGTACTACGTGTCATGCTGTATTGTCTCTGCTAAACATATCTGTGAAGCTGTGCTGAGTTTGTGCATGCTCCTGTACTGAGAGATAGTGGTACATAACCCAGTGTCACTGAAATTTCCTCTTGTCGTCTCCCATACCTGCAGCTCAAAGTCCACCAGCGTAAGTTCGTATGGAGGGCCATTGCACGCAAGGTGCGGGCTCTGGGTGTCTCCAACCGACGACACACACACTGTCACAAGAGGTGGGATGACATCTGCTGGCTGAGCAAAAACGTGGCAGAGATGACGCTGGGGCTGCTCCCTCGGACTGGCAGGTTGGCGCACAGGAGCATGACACCACTAATGGCCCGCATCTTGGCAGTGACACAGCCAGAGCTGGATGCACGTTTGAAGGACAATCAGCAGCAAGCTGGGGGTGAGTATTCGGGGAAGGGTGACTTTGGTTGTGAGTGACTGCATGTATTCCAAGCCTGAGCCAGTGCTGAGCTCTGTGATGTTGCTATTGTGATGCAATGGCTTGTAAGTGGCCTCTCTGTTGGGTGCAGCTGTCATGCGTTTTAGCTACATGTACTTTCTCATGTCATTGATGTAATGGCCCTTGACGTTGCATTCTGAGTTGTGGCCTTATGGCATCGCCTGCATTGGGGGAGTCAGAGACATCCCATGGCAGTGAATGGCAGTGTGCCTCATCTGAGTGTGCTTTCATCAATGTGTGCAGTGCCTGACCTCAAAATTGTGAGAACTACACATCTGACACCAATATGCAACTGTAGTTTTGCCCCAAAGCACGACATGGTGGATGGCATGAGCTCATGGCCATTGCGAAATGATATTTTGGAGTCTGTATATGTGTTGTCCCCTTATGGTGACTCCATATGTGACTGTGACAACATGTTGGGATGTACATCTTTTTCACCCACAGGGACCTAGGTATGCTCAGAGGGATCTGTATGTCTGGTTACACGGAGGCACGGGCAAGCTATTTGGCTGTGTGGACATCACATGGGTCAATTATGCCAAGTTTGCATGTTACCATGCAATTTTTGAGTTTTGAATTAAGGTTGCACAATGTCACTGCACAGGGTGGTGTGCAACATGGGGGTATCACCATCTTGTTTTGTTGGTTGCTTGCATATGATGTTTGTGTGTATGGCACTAAACTGAACCTACGTCTCTGTCTCTTGCAGCATCTACCGAGGGCACAGAAGGACAGGGGATGGACACCAGTGGTGAGGCATCAGGCACAACTGCTTCACATGAGCACACTGACACTGATGTGACCAGCGCCTCGGAGGGGGACAGGAGTGTGCTTGAGGAATCACAGCCAGAGACACCAACCTCAACGTCATCTGACGCCAGCGGTGACTCCTCGATGTTGGCGGGCACAGGGAGTGGGAAATCTGCCTCCTCTTCCACCACACATCGTCCAGTGCCCACCCTCCCAGCTACTTCCACTAGTGCTGCCTGTGTTCGCACCAGTAAGAAGGTAAGAGTGTCCTTCCCCCCAGGCACCGCTGCCCCTGCCCCTGTCTCCCCTGCTGCCCTCAGTGTTGAGGCTGTGGACCTTTTGCGCCAGCTGTGTGTGGGTCAGACAACTCTCCTGAATGCCTTCCTAGACCATGACAAGAAGTTGGCACAGGTAGTTGCATTCATGGAGGGCATTCATTCAGACGTAGGTGGGCTACACAGGACTGTCCAGTCTTTGTCCTCCACAGTGACGGCAGCCATTTGGCTGTCACAGGCTCAGAGTCCAGCTCCAGTCCCTTCGGCCACCCCCCTGCCAGTGGCTACATCTGACGAGAGTGACCACACACCACAGCCCTCAGGCTCAAGGTACACCACACGCAGCACACAACAGCAGCACCCCAAGCGGGCCAGAGCGCAGACACCATCCCCCAAACAAACCAAAGTCACACCGGAGCGCAAAGGCAAAAGCCCTTCAGGTGACACTCAGGGGCATCAAGCCAATAAGCAGGCCTCAGGCTCACATGCCTCAAAATCATCCCCATCCAAGGACACTCCCGTCCCAAAAGCGTCTCCCAAAGACAAGCAGACAGTTGCCGTGCCTGCTGTGAAGCTGGTGCCTGCTAAGAGTCTGCAGAAAAAGCCCTCTAAGGCAGATTTACCGACAACCTCAACTCCCACCCACACCCCTGTGAAGCTGGGAAAGGAGGGCACTGTAGGGGGTTCACCTGGTCAACAGGGGATGGAGGGGAAAAGGCAAGGCCAAGCCAAGCGTACCGCCGGATCCAGCAGATCCCCAGAGGGAGGGCCACCGCATGCACCTGATGCACCTTTGGTGGAGAGTGTGCCTGTTGTGCCCGCCCCACCTCCCACTCATACCAAGACCAAAATTACCTATTGAATCCCCAAGAAGTGGAAAGGCACCCCTCCACAATCTCCCTCACACACTGTGTCTCACGGCAGCATGTCTCCGCCTCCACGTGCCACCACACCACCCGGTCCAAGCAGCCCTCCGGCTCCCAAAGCCACTGATGCCTCTACCTCAGCTGGTCCTCTCTCTCCCAGGTCCAGTCCTCCAACTGGGCCCAACAATCAGCCACCTCCCAGTTCGACTGACAGCGAAGTCTGAGGCTAAGTCCCCCTCCCACACCTGTCTCTCCCACAGCGGTGCCTGGACTGCCCATTGTTATCCCCCTAGCTGTGTTGCTGACCATGGCAGTGTACAGTCTCACCCATTCCCAGTGCAGGTTCTCATGCACACGTGCCTACTTTGAACTATGGACTGGCCACTGGCCTTGCTGTTTTTCACTTTGTTTGCCCAGTCCCTGTGCAGGCTCTCATGCACACATGTGCCTACTTTGAACTATGGACTGGCCACTGGCCTTGCTCTTGTCTACTTTTTATGCCTATCTGGGTAATATGTAATAAAGACAGTTACTCCTGTTGTCTGCTTTGTCAGTATCCTTGCTAAATAAAAAATGTTTTATGTATGGGTATGGTTTAATGTGACACTTGCTCTGTATGCCACTTTAACATTGCCAATGGCTTGTTTCACTTTTTCACAGTTTGCCAGAGGTGACAGGCACTTCAGTTCTTCTTGACTCTGGGGCTTGGGGGTGCAATGATGGTTGTTTGTGATGACCTACTGTTATCCTAATCATTCTATGGCCAGGTTTGCTAAATTGTACACATGTCATGTTAGGATGCACTACCAGCACAGAGGGGAATTCTATCCACAGGATTGCAGGCAGGCTGGCCAGGGTCCATCATGTCTGTGTGATCTTTCTTGATGTGTGAACAGCCGTGTTGGTGTATGGTCATCTTGTGATGGCCTGTCTTCCTAGTCACATGGGTACATTTGAATGTGTGCACTTGAGTGGTCATAAAGTGTGAAGGGGGTGACTAGGTCAGTAGTGTTGATGTGTGTGTGCCCCTGCAATGCCAACTGCACACATGTATCACCCAGGAGCTGAGTGCCTGTTTGTTTGATTTGCCAGCCCTGTGCTTGTGATTGTGTGCACATGTGGGAGTTGTAGGTTGTGCACTGTGCAGTGTGTTGGTGTGTCCTTGCACTCCTGGGGGACACCTACTTGTTGTTGCTGCCAGTTGTGAGTATGCAGAGTGTGTGACAGCCAAGTCAGTGTTGTGTTTTGTTGATCAGCCATGTGTCTTGTTACTGTTTGTGCTCACTGTGCAGACCTGCTCAGCCACACTGACATTGTTGGTGAGTTTTCTCATGCATTGCTGTCAGTTGAGCCATTCTTGGCTCCAGAATGGTATGTGGGATGTGGAGTCATACCATCCCCTAGCTTTGCTTCCGATGCCTACCCATTGTGAGTGACTCCTCCTTGTATTCGTGTATAGTACACTCCTGACCTGTCCACTACTGAGGTACACACCACTTCACTCTCATGTCACCTATCCCCTTGGGTTGCCAGTGTGTGAGCCTCCCCACCACTTCATTTGTTAGACTATGCTTTGTGGTGCTGATCTGTGCACAGGACCAATGTGCCACTCAGGACAGTTTCACATATGGTTATGTGTGATTTTCTTGTACTGGTTTGCAGTCATGGTTGCTCATGTGCAGTGCAACTGTTTGTGCTGCACAGTCCTCTGTTCATGTTGTTTGCACCTGGGTGTCCTTGAGTTGTGCAACTGTGAGTGTTGGGTTAGCTGTATGTGTGTTTGGTGAGGTACTGCTACCCTTCAAGAGTGTGATATTGTCTGTGTGCTGTGCTGATTTGTGTTGTGGGAGTACATGGTGTGACACTGAGATGTGTGTGCTACTAATTTGGTTGGTGTGCACACACTGCTTGGCCTGCATGCAGTGCTGTCAGTGTATGTTGCCTTGTACTTGCCTGGTGTGCATCCCCTGATGTCCAGCTGAGTTTGCAATGTGATGGATTGGCATGTGTATCTGTTGTGTTTTTGTTGTGGATGTATGCAGTGTTTGGGCTGTGTTGGCTCTTTCTGCTGACAGATGCTCTGTGTGTGATGTTCTATTTGCATTACATTGTGTGTGAGTTGTTTGTGCATTGTGATACATTCAGATGTGTGTTGCAAGTGTAGTGTACATTACTTGTGTGTGTGTCACATGCAGCAAGTTATATTCTGGTTGCTGGCCTTGTTTTGAGTGCACACTAGTGCTATGTCCTCCTATCTTTGACCTGTCACTTGTCAGGATTATGCATGTACAAGCATGTGGTACACTATGACACCATGTTGACTTGATGGGTGGTGTGGTGTGTCTGTCTGTGTTAGCTTATTGTCCCATTGATCCCAGTTTGTGTTCATGATTGTTTTGAGATGATGCACTTCTTGTTTGTGTTGGGGTATGGTGTCTGTGCATTGGTCCTGAGTGACAATGTTGTGTACTACTGTTCTGTCTGGGGTCCCATTACCTTTCCACTGTTTGGCTGGCCATATGTGGGCTTGTTGGACTTCTGTGTATGTTGTTTGAGAGGTTTGTGTTTGGCTATTGTTTTTGTGCCAGCATTGGTTCAGGCATCCCTGAGTGTGTGTGTGATGTTTGTGGATGCACCCCAGGGAGTGTGATTGGTTGTCAGTGTACTCACAGGACCTCATTTGCACCATTCTGTGTGTATGACACTGGTGTTGAGTGCTGCAGGTGTGAGGTGGGTAGAGGAGGGGTATGTGTGAAAGATCAAACTTGTGTTTGACAGTCATGGAGTGTGACAATGAGCCATGTGTGTTGTGCTGATGACATACGCATGTCAAGTAAGTTGAGACAGATGTGTGGCTGATCACTGTTTGACTTCAGACACTTCCTATCATTCCTGTGCCTATGCATGGCTTGCCTTGCTGTCTCCCTGAGTTGTTGCACAGAGGTCACTGTGGTTTAATTTCACTCACTGTGCCAGCCATGTCTGATTTGATGGCCTAAGGGTGGTGTGATATGTTCCTTCTCCTGCATGTGATGTACACATGCTTTGTGGCTTGCTCCATGGCTTTCCAGCACTGTCCACCTCACTTTTGGCTAGCCCATTTATTGTTCTCCATTGCTGCTGACATCTGGTATGTGTATGTGGCTGTGTGTCAGTGTGGGGTGTGTCTGGGTGACTTGACAGGCAGTGTGTACAGTTAAGTGGTTGTTCATATGCAGTGTGAGTGTTCATTTTGTGATTGGACTCAGTTTGCTTGACATGAGTGGAGGGTAGGTGTGAGGAGGAGGAATGCCCTGCCCCTGAGCTTCTGTGCAGGGTGTTCCTCTTCACCCCCACCTTCTGAGACAGGCTCCCTGGTTGTTTGGTGTGTGTGTGGTGCAGGGTCTGGGTACATCTGGCTGGTTAATTGTGCAGGGGGGGCACAGGAGGAGCACACAGCATGTCCCCTAATGGGTGTGTGGGGCGTAGTGTGTGAAGGGTGAAGGTGGGGCCCTATGATCGTTGTGGACTGCCCATGCCTGGCACTGGCCCTGCCTACTACATTGTGTGCATGTTTTCCCGCGTCTGCACCGCTGCGGTGACGTGACCAGGCCATTGCTGTGATTTCGCGGTTGATGGGTGGCCCGGATGCGGAGGGATGATTTAGTGACAGGTAGGAAATGTGTGGGTACACTTGGGGATGTGTTCCTGTCCCCACCAGAATGTCTGATGTGGACAGGAACCGTATGTCAGCCCAGGAGTTGTGTGTTGTGGTTGTGTGCGGAGTTGTGTGATTGCGTACCTGCGGCGTTGTCCGCGACGGACCATTATTTGCTGGTAGTGGATCAGGTACAGCACCGGAAAGGCGTGTAGAGCTGGATCCATTGCGGTCGGGACCGGGTGGAGGGGACCGGGAATCTGGTTTCGCGCTCCGCTGTCGTGCTTCCGCCGTCTCTGGTTGGGTGGTTTCTCCGCTGCGGTGTGACGGGCTGTTTGGGGCATCGTGATTTGTACGACGGACAGGACGTCATTCCGCACGGCGGTGGGTCTCTATTGGCTCCCACCGCCGTGGTGGCTGGCGCATTTTTATGGCGGGTCACGTCGCACCGCAGCGGACGGGAAGTGGGCTATGTTTGCCCATTGTAATATGGCGGGCGTGAGGACCGCTGCTGGCATGTGGAAAATGACTTTTTCCGCCAGCACCGCGGAGGTGCCTCCGCCCGCCATCCTAATGACCCCCTTAGTCTTTTGTATCCTTTTAATGGTTGTATATGAATGTATCTGTTTTACCGTATAACACAAGGCTTAACTAACTTTGAATCGAAATGAAGAAGAAGCTAGCTTATGGTCCCTTGGCGGGTCAATTTTGGCCGCTCTGCACCCGGTCGTCTAGTCATTCTCGCACTTTGCACCTTCCCCTGCATGCCTGTATATCTGCTGTTTGCTGCTCTAACCATACTGCTGCTAAGCACTTGACCAAAGAGGGTAATTAGCCCAGCCCTGCTGCTAATTATATGCCTATAATAGTCGCCAGCCTTTTACTTTAATTCACTGCGATCTCTAGTGCTGGCAAATATTTGCACACTTTGCACATCATGCACTTTAATGGAATAACCAAGAACAAATTTTAAAATTAGTTAACTGGACTCTACCGCTTTTTAGAAATCTTCGCCATTTTGCACATTCAGTTCCCCCTATTTTTTATTACATAAGAAGGTATGTGCTCAATTCCAGCACATAGGTTTTAATTAATAAAGAAGACTGCGCAATGACCCTCAGTGTGTTTTTCCTGGCGGCCCTGCTCTTGGTCATTGAGTCATTCTTGCACCTGGCACTCTCCCCGGCACACCCTTGCACCTGTTTCTCGCTGGTCCAAAATACGCCTCTACCAAGTAGGCATTTAAAGAGGTTAATCAGGTCTGTCCTGCTGCTAATCTCGCACCCATAAACTGCCAGTCTGCATTTTTTATTCACGATGGTTGTAGGGGGCCGAGTTTTATGTATGTCCGTATTTTAAAACTTTTCCCTCATTTATTATTCTTAACAGCGGCTTTTACTTGATTTAAACTGTCATTACGAAAATGTGTTATGAGATGTATGTTTGTAATGGTTTTAATTAACTGTACAATAAACTTACTTACTTACTTATTGTCATAAAGAAGAAATTGTTCTTCATTATGAGTAACTGTGAGTTCAGGAGTTATTTCTACTTCTGCAAATGTTTTGGGGACAGGTCTGGTGGTAACAGTAGCTTTTTTAGTTCTAGCTATTGTTCTTTTTAGTGACGATATTGAAGGCATTTGGCCAGTTGCATGTTGCGGGACTCTGGGGAGCATGTCTTTAAGTATTTCTGTTGTATCCTTTTCAGATCTAGTGCTAGCTTCTTTTATATTTTCTAAAGTATTTCGAACTTTAATTTCAGCTACGTTAGGGGGGTGGTTATGCTCTCTAACATATAGTACAGTTGTTTCCTTTGTTGCAGCCCTCCCATAACATTTGTTTGAATAATATTTACTACATTTCCAGTTGACTTTGTCACCTGTTTGCTTTTCTTGGGTGTACACATACCCCATATAACATAACTAACATTTTCCTTTCTGGGAAGTAATGAATTGGGCCCCTTCAGTCATGGTGATGTTTCAAATGCTAAGAGAAATGTATATAAAAATTATTAAACATATTCCTGTGCTGTTTTATCATCTAAAACATGTACATTGTCAATTTATTACTTACAATGTTGAATTTGAAGAATTTTATCAATGCTGATGGGTTTTCTTTGCTGTTTGCCTTTAGTATTTTTTTTTTAATTCCTGTTGAAAAAAAGAGTAATTTTAATAAATTTGTTTAAATGTGTTTTTAGTGGGGGGGGAGTTGTGCTTAGCTTGGACTTCTGTTTGGCATTTTTGAAAGTTGTGTTAGTTTGTTTGAGTTTAATACTTACTTTATTTGCAAGTTGATATTTCACACTGTTCTGTAGTTCTTTGAGTGTCTTCAGAATTTTCTGTAGAGGAGATAACATTTAAAAAATAAAAAATAATTATTCTGTTTTTATACAAAGTGCTTTGAGAACATTTTCAGTAGCAGTAGTTTTAAAATGCTATTTTACTTACTTTGTGGAGCTGGAATCAGAGTTTTCTATAATGCAGTCCAATGTTGTGGCAGCAATCTTGCAGAGTTTCTCCTTATTCTTGCTTTTTTGGTTGCAGTGTAAGATCATGTTTAATTTTCGTCTGTTTATATAGTGTTTCATTAATTGTTGTTTTAATTTTATTGGGTTATTTCAATTGTATGTGTATTTCATTGGTTTTTATTTATTGTTTTAATTAATTTGGCAGTTGTTTTCCATATATGGAAAACACTAATTAAGCTTCAGTTGCTCGTTTTTTTATTTAAAAGTGGTATAGTATATTGTATGTAATTTATATTGTTTTAAATGTTAAATAATATGTTTTTAATTTAGGTATAATGTTTGAAGTAGTAAATAATTTTGTGTATTTAATAATTTTTTTGATATTATTTTTAAATGTCATTAAAATATGTGTTAATCGATTTATTTTGTATGCTGGGTGTGTTAATTAAAATTTTTATTTTTTTGGGGGTAAGTATTGTGTTATAAATAATTTTAACATGACGATATATTTTTTTTAACGATAATATTGTTGTTTTAATGTTTTGTTATCTATATTATTGTCACTTTGTATGCTTTCTTAATATGTTCGATATTAACTATAACAATATTTTTGGGCTCGATAATACTGATATCGATGTAAATGTTTAACAATATTTTGTTGTCGATATTTGTGTATTTTTTAAAATAAGTATAGTATGTTGATATTAGTGTAATCAATATTTTTGTCCCGATATTATGGTAGGTCGATATTATGTCTGTCGATATTATGTCAGTGATCCGTTAGCAGTACATCACTCAGAAATGCGGAAGTTAGTAAGGAGATTGTACTACGTAAAAAGTCCTGCATTATCTTTCAGTGAAATGAACACAGCTCTTTTGCATGGTTCAATATCGGATGTAAAAAAAAGTTTGTGATGATATATAGTTTCGTTTCTTTGGTTCACAAGAGGAGAGGAGAGAAAGTGAGAGCTTGATAAGAGTAGGTGTTGAAGAACAGGTGGAAGATATTAGTACTGAGAAGTTTGCAGAAGAAATTACAAAGTTTAAGATACTTTCATGTGAAAAACCAAACTATGGGGGTCATTACGATGGCGGATGGAAAATCCCTCTGACCGCCATGGTTGCGGAAAAAAAACGCACGTATGTTCCGCAGAAAAACCGGCGGTCACATTATGATGCTATGATTGAAAAATCCAACCGCGGCGGTCGGATTCCACAAAAATCCGCCCGCAACATCCGAAAAACTAGAAAATCCGACCGCGGCGGACGGAAATGCTGCTGAAAACACCAAAAATGCCGATCTACAAGCGGAATGACCGTAAGAGGAATTATGATAAGATGGCGTACCGAGCGGAACGATAAGTCTTTTCTGACCACTCCGGTCGCGCGAAAAGATGAATGGCAGAGCTGGCGGCACGATCATTGCGTTCAGACCGCTACAGTCGCGCGGAAAGAAGAATGGTGGTCAAATGCAACCACACCACAAGCCCTCCAAGTGTGGCTGATTTACTTCCACTGCCTTCAAAAACATTTGACACACCCTAATGACACACCCCCATGGCATTTAAAAAGATACAAATCCCAGGTCAACATAGAGAACACACCTGACATGAATACCACATTTGGACACACCCACATAGCTGAGTATAAACCCAACCCCTTCCCTGACCAGCATCCTTTGCACAACTCCAGAAGTGAAGGGCCAAACACCACAGCAGAAAGGAGAGGCAAATCATCACACAACACACCATCAAACTACCCACACCAACAACACCAACACACACCTCACACATCTCCACCACCACCTTCCTACTTGCACTTGTCACCCATTTGCACATCACACACCATGTCACAGAAACAAATGCCCAAATTCACAGACAATGAGTTGTCAGTGATGGTAGACTAGATAATCAGAGAAGAACCAAATTTGTTTGGAAGCATGGCCCAACAGACACCACTAGTCAGAAAAAATCAAATGTGTGAAAGGATAGTCAACAAAGTCAATGCAGTAGGGACCACCCTGCGCACACTGTGTGACATCAAGAAGAGGTGGCATGATCTAAAGACCAGGGTGAAATACTGTGCCAACAGAAACCATGAGGCGGCTCAGAGGATTGGCGGTGGCCCTCCCATTCCACCACTAACATTCACTGAATGGGAGAAGGTGCTTGCCATACTGCATCCAGAGAGTCTCACAGGAATAGCTGGGGGAGAGGAGGCTGGTAAGTACCAACAAATATATCCCAGCACACTGCCATGTACTGTCTTGCACAACTATAAAGCCATACTTCCTAGTCCTAAATGCACTTACAAACAACACACTCTTCCCAACACATGTCTCACATATATACCATTTCTTCCTCTGATACACCTCAAAGGTAACTAGCAATATTTCCATGGGGGTATGTGTACAGGTAGCCAGCACTACAACTCCCATCAGGCACCCTTGTCCCACAGCTGAGCAGGATGGAACACTCCCCCCATCCAAGAGCCATGTGTAACCCATTCCCTTCCTCTGCTCCACTTCACAGGGAGGTAGCCTTTTTAACAGGGAGGGGTGTTTGTGTACAGGCAGCCAGCACTACAACTCCCACCAGGCACCCTTTTCCCTCAGCTGAGCAGGATGGAACACTCCCCCCACCCAGACCCATGTGGCAGCCATTTCATTGCTCTCCTCAACCTTACAGGTAGGTAGCCATCTCAACAGGGAGGGGGGTTAGTGTACAGGCAGCCAGCACTACAACTCCCACCAGGCACCCTTGTTTCTCAGCTGAGCAGGATGGAACACTCCCCCCACCCAGAACCACGTGGCAGCCATTTCATTGCTCACCTCAACCTTACAGGTAGGTAGCCATCTCAACAGGGAGGGGGGTTTGTGTACAGGCAGCCAGCACTACAACTCCTACCAGGCACCCTTGTCCCACAGCTGAGCAGGATGGAACACTCCCCCCCCCCCAGAACCATGTGGCAACCATTTCCCTCTACTGTGCTACCTAACAGGTGGGTAGACAGTGCATGCACCCTGTCATCCTTCTCAAAATGCATGGAGCCATATGACCACCACCTCCCTCACATGTCAGACAACTCTGTATAGATCCAAATGTTACAACCAGTGTGCAGACAGCTAAACGCATGTAACTGTCACAGAAATTACACTTTGACCCAAGTCACATGTTAAATAAATTCTGGGCCCAATCATGCACAGCCCAGAATGCAATGTGTAAGTGCCATGGTTTCAAAGCATGAAGGTTCATATGAACACAACATATGCACGGTCAATCTGTCAAACAAACAAAATCACATGATTTGAAAGAACATATAAATAATTAAATTGTTAAGTTTTGGCCTAGCTTAAACAGATTCTCTGAAAAGTCAACTAAATCCAGGCATAAACCAAAGTTGATGTGCACCAAGTTGGTAGATGATGACATGTCCTTGTAAACACACTACCTGTATGTGTCACATGGTTGTCATTTACATGTCACACTAATGACAAGTAATGTATGTTCCCCAACATCATGTCATGATGCTGATAATCTTTTACCAATACCAAGTGATTGCACTGTAAAATGTTTGACGTATCAAATGTAACATCCAAAAGTGTGACACCAAGATTGTGGAGTGCACTTAACTGACAATCTAACCTCTGTTCAACAGGAGATCCCCAAGCAACAGCTGCTGAAAACACCACAAACCAGCAGAGCCAGTCTCCCCCCTCCCCCCCGGAACGTGAACTGTCTGATGCTGATTCTCTACGTTTCTCGGATGAGGAGCAACACCCTGGACCCTCAGGACTGCCAGGGCGCACTCCGTCTCAGGGCCTCATTGTCCCCACCACCACCACCACCACAATCAACACACCAGTGGCAACCACTACGCTGACCCCTGCTACAACGACCTGTGCTGCAGCCACCTCCACCATCACCACTGCTACCTGCAACACTGTCCCTGCCTCAGTGGTTACCAACACCACCACACAAGCCGAGGATGCCGGAGATAGTGTGCGGGTGCGTCGACAGCCAATCCCACAGGTCCGTGTCAGCAGGGCAGGTGGGAGAGCAACTGGGGGACAATCGCATGAGGACACTGAGACAGAAGCCCTGGCCACCGTCGCAAGAGTGCTTGGTGCATATCAACAGAACCAGGGACAGATGGGCCAGGTTGTAGAAGAACTGCGTGAGCTCCGCCTGCTGCAGAGGTCCATGGACACACGAAGGGGACAACTTGTGGATCTCATGGGCCAGCTTGTGGGTGTTCTGAGGGACATACATGCTGCTCAAATGACAGCTCAACCCCCCTCCAGTGGCCAGCCTGCTGAAACACACACCACCTCAGCTGCGGCCACAGAGATGTGTGAGTTGCAGGACAATGACTCCTCAGACACCTCTGAGCCTGCAGCAGAGGCCCCCCCTGCCAAACGCAAGAGGGGCCGTCCCAGAAACACCACGGGAGGATCACGTGGCAAAGCACCAACCAAAGCCAAGTCGCTGAGCCAGCCATGATGGCACATGTGTTGCCCTGAACATTGACTTTGTTGATTATCCTATCCCACATTGCCATGTTGATGGCAGGAGTTTGTTGAACTGTGTAATTCCATTAATGTGTGGACTACTCTATTTGTTTCCTTTACCATCACTGACAACTCATACACTCACTATGCACAAATTAGCTTACATCCACTTTAATTTTAACACAATCTAATAGAAAATAAACACTATTTACACACCTATGCCTTTGTGTCAGTTCCATGTTTATCACAGTATGTACAATGTCAACTCTGATTCCAATGTACCACAAGCTCTGATTGTGACGAGACATTGATGGGGCGAAGGAACCTAGAAAGACACAAGAGCATGACATTTAGTTGTCAGGTGATGCCATTACAGCAAAAACACACCACTAGTCAACACCGTACAAGACTCATCACACATAACAATGACCAACACCATCAACATAGACATGAGGTAAGTGGAAACCAATTCACTGTGCCATACACATCAGCCATTAGCAGTGAGCCAACAACAGCCAGCATCCAAACACCTCATCTATGCTTTGCCACTAACAGCAAAGTCAACAGACAATGTCATTGTTGTTCAATGGTACTTACACTCAAGGGAAGTAGTTGTCGATGAGCTGTTGACGCAGGTCAACACCTTCCTCTTCTCCACTATCATCGTCACTGGGCATGTGTGGATTTGCAGCGGGGGGCATCTGCTGCTCATCATCGTCCAGGATCAAGGGGATCTCTTTGCGCAAGGCCAGGTTGTGGAGCATGCAGCATGCAACTATGATCTGACACACCTTTTGGGGAGAGTAGAGTAGTGCACCACCGCTCTTGTCCAGACCATGAAATCTAGCCTTCAGAAGTCCAAAAGCACGCTCCACTACACGACGTGTCCTCCCATGTGCATCATTGAAGCGGACTTCCCCTGGGGTACTTGGATTCCTCAGTGGGCTCAGCAACCAAGGCGGGTTGAGATACGCAGAGTCACCTAGTTGTGAGATACACAGACCAAGTTTGTAACACAAAAAGTTGAGGAGAACAGCATGTCACACATACAGCACACTACTTGACTCAGCGTACTGTCCTACAAGCCATACACGCTCCGGATGCAGATTTTCCATCAATTGTGGGATGATGCTGTTACGCAGTATGTAGGAGTCATGTGCAGAACCTGGAAATTTGGCAGATACATGGGAGATAATCATATCCGCTTGGCATATCACTTGCACATTAATGGAATGGTAATGCTTCCTGTTACGGCAGATGTGCTCACGTGCCTGTGGTGGAACTAGGCCAACGTGTGTGCAGTCAATGGCTCCAACAACATTAGGTATGTGACCAAGGTCATAAAATTTCCCCTTCACATCTGCCAATTCATGTCTCCTTGGAAAGTGGATGTAGCGGTCCTTGTAGGTCAACAATGCGGACAGGACATCACGCAGCACCATGCTGAACATAGGTTGAGACATCCCACCTGCGATGGCCACCATGTACTGAAACGAACCAGTGGCAAAGAAATGCAGTGCAGCCATCCCCTTTACTGTTGGTGTCAAAGCTGTGGGATATGTTCTGTGAGGCCTCAAATGGGGCTCCAACTGAGCAAGGCGTAAGGCGATTCAGACGGAATTTCCTTATGATGTCCTCATCCTCCATGTTCCCCAGCACTGGCAAAGGCCGATGCACAGTTGGCCGTCTCCTACATATTCAGAAAGAGGACACATGTAAATATGAGTCAGAGATGAGATGTGGCAAACATCTTACATGATGACTAACACAGGACCAACATTGACAGGAACGTGAAATCAGCTTAATGCACAAGTCACATGCACAGACACCTTGCTCTCATGTAGTCATTCATGTGGGCAGGATGTACATACTAACTGCTGTCAAATTTGAATCAGACTATGTGAATGGTATATGGTACACTCCAACATCTTGTGTCACCAGCCCTCGGTGTAGCTGACACAGCACATGTGGCAAACAGCAACACTGCTGAGTTGTACGTAGCTGCTGTCCCTGCACAACCTTCTTGCTTTAGTCTCACTAAGCACAACATTATTACAAAATGAACGCAGTGAGTGTAAGCTGGACAACTATCAATATAAATACAGCACTGTATACAGTGATATGGGCGGATTCATGTGGTCAGTCCATCATGACTGTGGGATGAGTTGCCATTTCACACATTGGCATGTTCACAAAAATTAGACTCAATTTCACCTCAAATCTGTATACATGCACACAAAGATCAAATTTGACATGTGAGTAAGTACATACCAAAGCATGTAATCATGTCTACTGACATGACATGTGTGGGCATCATTGAGTTAAATGTCACACTCTCATTTCACTTTTCAACCAGGTGCAACAATATAGTGTAAATGTATAGTGATCAGTGATGCAATTTGACAAGTGACAATGCTGTAGCACAATGTGTCCATAGGTGCGGTAGGCGTGCACCGCCACTGCGGTCACGGGCATTGGATACAGTTGAAAGATGCCAGATTGCAGTAGAGACCACCTGGCCCCCGCGGTGTGACACCGCCTATGCGAATGTCAATGCAGCCAATGGGAACCGCCATCGCGGTAGTGCAATACATTTTCGAAACTCGCTGTACCTGCACCGTCACTGCGGTCACGGGCATTGGACACAGTTGAAAGATGCCGGATTGCGGTAGAGACCACCTGGCCCCCGCGGTGTGACACCGCCTATGCGAATGTCATTGCAGCCAATGGGAACCGCCATTGCTGTAGTGCAATACAATTTTGAAACTCGCGGTAGGCGTGCACCGCCACTGCGGTCACAGGCATTGGAAACAATTGAAAGATGCAAACCAGCCTGACCAATTGCATCAGCAGAGTACCACTGAAACAACCCTAGGGGCCTATAAATGTCTGTGAGAGAGCCACACCTGTCACTTGCATTCAGACACTGCTGCCTGCCATTCATCACCACCAACTGCTGCTGTACCTTTTCTCTGGACCCAGTCATGCCTCGAACAGAGAACATCAGGGCCCGTCCCTTCACCACAGAGGAGCTGGAGGTCCTGGTGGACGAGGTCCTTGCCCAGTATGGGCGGCTATATGGTGCTCCAGAGGTACTGGTAAGTGGATGAGTAAAAGTTTGAGAGTACTCTGAATGCTCACATGATATTACTGTACAGTAGTATGTGCCTGTGAGTGCAAGCCAATGTCCATGCATTAATATTTTGCCAACAGCATGGTCCATACATGACCTAGAACTTATTGCACTTGAGTATGTGGGGAGGATGGCAACATAGCCACTGATGCAGCTCATTTAAAGCCAAAAAACACACATGTTGTTCTGAGACTGGGTAATGTAAATGTGTGCGACACTGCCTAGCATGAGGACTTCACGTCAATGGGGTGTATAGCCTTATTTCCACAGATCCCTGACTGCATGCAATGATGTAAAGGACATACTGTGGTTTAGCAGCTACACAGTTACACTGCTGATTTGAGACACTCGAACTCTGAACACACATTCCCTGTGCCATGTAATGTCATAGTTCATTAAGTGTTCATATGCTCATTTGTGACATGTCTAATGTAGATTGGCCAGAGGGTAGTGAGTAATGTGTGTACTGCTTTCATATTCACCCTATGGAGATGAGGATATCCTGCACAGGAGTACAAGGCCTGGATCTATCACTGTTTGTGCTAAATCACCTCGGACACATTTTCCAAATGTACGATGGACATGTCATCCTTCTTTTGATTCCATAATGTGTACAGTCTTGCATGTGTATGCACTGTTCCAACATTATGATTGTACATGCATGTGATTTCTGTGCTGGCCCACTTGTTTCCGCAGTGATAAGCCCTCAGGCCTGCCCAGTTAATGAACAATGTTTCAGGGCCCCATCACTAAAATGACTTTGATAAACATATGTGTTGGGCACCATCCTATTTTTGAAGGAGATATCATAGGCCTGAGAAGTACACAAGACAGGCCTACACCTTGTGACAAGAGGGTGTGAATGTAAGATCAGTTACTTAATTGTGACCTCCATGCTTTAGTCTCACTAAGCACAACATTATTACAAAATGAGCACAGTGAGTGTAAGCTGGACAACTATCAATATAAATACAGCACTGTATACAGTGATATGGGCGGATCATGTGGTCAGTCCATCATGACTGTGGGATGAGTTGGCATTTCACACATTGGCATGTTCACAAAAATGAGACTCAATTTCACCTCAAATCTGTATACATGCACACAAAGATCAAATTTGACATGTGAGTAAGTACATACCAAAGCATGTAATCATGTGTACTGACATGACATGTGTGGGCATCATTGAGTTAAATGTCACACTCTCATTTCACTTTTCAACCAGGTGCAACAATATAGTGTAAATGTATAGTGATCAGTGATGCAATTTGACAAGTGACAATGCTGTAGCACAATGTGTCCATAGGTGCGGTAGGCGTGCTCCGCCACTGCGGTCACGGGCATTGGACACAGTTGAAAGATGCTGGATTGCGGTAGAGACCACCTGGCCCCCGTGGTGTGACACCGCCTATGCAAATGTCATTGCAGCCAATAGGAACCGCCATCGCGGTAGTGCAATACATTTTTGAAACTCGCGGTAGGCGTGCACCGCCACTGCGGTCACGGGCATTGGATACAGTTGAAAGATGCCGGATTGCGGTAGAGACCACCTGGCCCCCGCGGTGTGACACCGCCTATGCGAATGTCAATGCAGCCAATGGGAACCGCCATCGCGGTAGTGCAATACATTTTTGAAACTCGCTGTAGGCGTGCACCGCCACTGCGGTCACGGGCATTGGACACAGTTGAAAGATGCCGGATTGCGGTAGAGACCACCTGGCCCCCGCGGTGTGACACCGCCTATGCGAATGTCATTGCAGCCAATGGGAACCACCATTGCTGTAGTGCAATACAATTTTGAAACTCGCGGTAGACGTGCACCGCCACTGCGGTCACAGGCATTGGAAACAATTGAAAGATGCAAACCAGCCTGACCAATTGCATCAGCAGAGTACCACTGAAACAACCCTAGGGGCCTATAAATGTCTGTGAGAGAGCCACACCTGTCACTTGCATTCAGACACTGCTGCCTGCCATTCATCACCATTAACTGCTGCTGTACCTTTTCTCTGGACCCAGTCATGCCTCGAACAGAGAACATCAGGGCCCGTCTCTTCACCACAGAGGAGCTGGAGGTCCTGGTGGACGAGGTCCTTGCCCAGTATGGGCGGCTATATGGTGCTCCAGAGGTACTGGTAAGTGGATGAGTAAAAGTTTGAGAGTGCTCTGAATGCTCACATGATATTACTGTACAGTAGTATGTGCCTGTGAGTGCAAGCCAATGTTCATGCATTAATATGTTGCCAACAGCATGGTCCATACATGACCTAGAACTTATTGCACTTGAGTATGTGGGGAGGATGGCAACATAGACACTGATGCAGCTCATTTAAAGCCAAAAACACACACATGTTGTTCTGAGACTGGGTAATATAAATGTGTGCGACACTGCCTAGCATGAGGACTTCACGTCAATGGGCTGTATAGCCTTATTTCCACAGATCCCTGACTGCATGCAATGATGTAAAGGACATACTGTGGTTTAGCAGCTATACAGTTACACTGCTGATTTGAGACACTCGAACTCTGAACACACATTCCCTGTGCCATGTAATGTCATAGTTCATTAAGTGTTCATATGCTCATTTGTGACATGTCTAATGTAGATTGGCCAGAGGGTAGTGAGTAATGTGTGTACTGCTTTCATATTCACCCTATGGAGATGAGGATATCCTGCACAGGAGTACAAGGCCTGGATCTATCACTGTTTGTGCTAAATCAGCTCGGACACATTTTCCAAATGTACGATGGACATGTCATCCTTCTTTTGATTCCATAATGTGTACAGTCTTGCATGTGTATGCACTGTTCCAACATTATGATTGTACATGCATGTGATTTCTGTGCTGGCCCACTTGTTTCCGCAGTGATAAGCCCTCAGGCCTGCCCAGTTAATGCACAATGTTTCAGGGCCCCATCACTAAAATGACTTTGATAAACATATGTGTTGGGCACCATCCTATTTTTGAAGGAGATATCATAGGCCTGAGGAGTACACAAAACAGGCCTACACCTTGTGACAAGAGGGTGTGAATGTAAGATCAGTTACTTAATTGTGACCTCCATGACACGTGTAGATATGCAATGGTGAAGGACATTAAGGGGTCTGTAGTGTAAGACACAGGGAGTCTCACCAATACCCATCATTCACAGTGTATCGTATGTCATGCTCACTTGCAGAGTGCATCACAGATGAGGCACATTTTCAAATTGCTTTCTGTGCTGGCACTCTGCATGTGTATGAGATGTGCATGTAGTGTGTCCATCATCATATATGTTTACATTGCAATGATGTGGCTTGATCAAAGTGTACTATGTGACATGGTGTATGGGCTCTGCTGTCCATTGATGTATCTGTGTGTTGTGTTCACATGCTCCTGTACTGTCACACAGTGGTACACAACACAGTGTTACAAATAATTCTCTTCTTGTCTCCTATGCAAACAGCTCAAGGTCCATCAACGTAAGGCCATATGGAGGGCCATTGCCCGCAAGGTGCGCTCCCTGGGTGTCTCAAACCGACGCCATACACACTGCCACAAGAGGTGGGATGACATCTGCCAGCTCAGTAAAAACGTCGCAGAAATGACGCTGGGTCTGGTCCCTCGAAGTGGCAGGTTGGCGCGCAGGAGCATGACACCACTAATGGCCCGCATACTGGCAGTAACACAGCCAGAGCTGGATGGACGTTTAAGGACCCACCAGCAGCAAGTTGGGGGTGAGTATTGTGCGAAGTGTGACTTTGCGCATGAGTGACTGCCTGACTCCCAGCCCAGAGCAAGTGCATAGCTCTGTGATGTCTCTGGTGTGATGCAATGGCTCCTAAGTATCCTCAGTGTTGAGTGCAGAGGGTCTGCATGTGTCCAACATTCAGTTGCTCATGTGGTAATTCCATGAACTTTGTCATAGCAAGTCAGCTTGACATGTTTTCAACTTACATCTTGTGAATGTTGTCTGCAATGATAACTTCCTACACATGAAAATTGTTTGTGTGAAGTGTGTAGCCCGATACACTTGTCAGGCTTGTGTGTGCTGTGTGTCTACCACAATAGTGTGCTCATGTGATGATGTGTAAATGGCTACATCAATGAACAAATGTGGACTGAGGGACCAGTGAGTTGGTAGAGGTCACACCTGTCCCATGGGTTGTGTTTCTCACAATGATTGAGATGACAGCATCATTGCAAATAAGATTAGCCAAATATCAGCAGCATGGCATCACAAGATGTTATTCCTTGCCACAGTGACAGCAAGTGCACACAGGTGCTGAAGGGGTAGGTGGTGATGATTGCAGTGATGCATTGGCTGATTAGCATTTGGCAATTGTGCATATGGCAACATGACTGGGATGGTTAGACTCTGGAATTTAAATGCAATGTTGCAGAACCAGGCTATTGTGAGATTGTTTGGGCACTAGGGCTTAACATGGTTAGATGGGATCAGTGGGTAAGCCAAATTGTGATGTGACTGAGGTGTTGTACTGTAATTTGATAGTTGAACAGAAGCAAATGTTACCCAGAGTGTCAGTCCTCAGTATGTGTGCATTGTGGAGGGGTGTCCATGTGCATCAGTGCATGGTGAAGTTGTGGCTACTGCTTTTGACCAGTGATTGTGTTTTTTGGCACATAGATGTGTCATCAATGTAATCAGTCAGCACAACGTAGGGATGTCATATGCCAGGCCCTCGGTATTGACATACATTAGCTGACCTAATGGAGGCCACTCACAACTTCATCTGCAGAAGACACTATCATGCCTTGGATCAATGAAGGCCTGTCAGGCACTTGTAAAGATGTTGGTATGTGACATGTCACAACCCATGAAGGCCTTGCATTAAATTCCCATTCTCATGCTAGTGTGCATTGTCTATGTGACTACATTGTTACATGGGGCTTATTTGCACTTCATTACCCAAAAAGATGTGTCCTTGTGACATATGCTGCAGTGTGAGTGTCAGAGACATCAACTGGCAGTGAACAGCAGTGAGCATTATGTTAGTGTGCATTTAGAGATGTGTGCTGTGCACATCAAATAAATTGTTACATCTACACAGCTGACAGCAATGTACAACTGTAGTTGTGCTTCAGTGCCCAACATAGTGGATTTAAGGAGGTAATATCACTTGCAAATGGATATATTTTACTTTGTATCTGTGGTGTTCCGTGAACTATACTTCAAATGTGACTGAGACAACATGTATGGATGTGTAGCTATCTTACCTCCAGGCACCTAGGTATGCCTACAGACAAATGTATGTGATGTTTAAATGTAGGTACATGCACAGCTATTTGGCGGTGTCAACACAACATGGAGCATGACTATCAAGTAAGCATGTTTCCATGCATCAGCTGATGATTGCATAAATTTGGCATATGCTGAAAGTACATGGAGTAGTTAAACATGGGAGTTTCAGTCAAAGGATGTGAGTTTGTATTGCATATAATGTTTGTGAGTATGGCACTATACTGAACCTATCTCTCTGTCTCTTGCAGCATCTACCGAGGGCAGGGAAGGACAGGAGCCCGACACCATGGAGGAAGCTACTGGCACGACTGGTACACAGGAGTTCAGTGACACTGAGGGGACCAGCGCCTCAGAGGGGGACAGGAGTGCCCTTGAGGATTCCCACCCGGAAACACCAACCTCCACATCTTCCCAGTCCAGCGGTGACTCCACGATGTTGGCGGGCACAGGAAGTTCCCAATCTGCATCTTCCGCCACACCTCATCCTGTGTCCACCCTCCCGGATGCTCCCCCAAGTGCTATCCGTGCCCGCAGCCCTAAGAAGGGTATAGTCTCCTTCCCCCCAGGCACCGCTGCCCCTGCCGCCCTCAGTGTGGAGGCAATAGACATTTTGCAGCAGCTGTGTGTGGGTCAGACTGCTCTCCTGAATGCCCTCCAGGATCATGGCAACAAGTTGTCACAGGTTGTTGCGTTCATGGAGGGCATTCATTCGGACGTGGGTGGCCTACACCGAACTGTCCAGTCTTTGTCCTCCACAGTGATGGCAGGCATTCAGCTGTCCCAAGCTCCCAATCCAGCTCCTGTTCCTTCCGCAACCACACTCCCAGTGCCCCCACCTGACCAGAGCACGCACACACCAGAGCCCTCAGGCACCCATTCATCCACACGCAGCACACAACGCCAGCACTCTAAGCGAACCCGACACCATACACCATCACCACAGCACACAAAGAGCACACATGACCGCAAGACCAAAAGCCTATCACAGGACACTCGGGGACATAAGGCAAAAAAGCATGCATCCACATTACATTCCTCAAACTCATCACCATCCAAGGGCACTCCCATCCCCACACCTGATCCCAAAGACACACAAACACTCGCCCTGTGTGCAGTGAACCTGGTGCCTGCCACAACTAAGCCCAAACACACTCAGAAGGCAGTTTCAGCCAAAACTTTGAATCCCACCCACACCCCTGTGAAGCATGGACATGGAGCAAAGTGAGGAGTGTACCTCCACAACAGGGGATGCAGGGGAAAAGGCAACCTTGCCCCCAGCGTACCACCAGGTCCAGCAAATCCCCACGGGAAGAGCCAACACCACCTGCTACATCTTCGAGGAAGAGGGAGGCTGTTGTGCCCACCTCACTTCTCACTTCTGGCAAGACACTTGCGGGATATCGGATCCCAAAACAATTGAGACCCAGCCCTCAACATTCACCATCAGCCACTACTAAGCCTCCACAACAGCATGACTCCACCTCCCGGTGCCACCACTCCACCCGGTCCAAGCAGCCCTCAGGCTCCCACATCCACGGATCCCTCTACCTCAGCCAGTTCTCTCCCTCCCAGGTCCTCCAACTGGCCCAGACAATCAGCCCCCTCCCAGTTCAACTTCAACACAAATTTGAGGCCAAGTCCCCCTTCCCACATCATTTCTCCCTGAGCGGTGCCTGGACTGCCCATTTGAGGCCCCTATCCTGTGGTGATTACCATGGCAGTGGACTGTGTTACATATTTGTTGTGCAAGTTTTCATGCACACATGTGCAGTCTTGAAATTTGGACTGGCCAATGGCCTTGATGTTTTGCACTTTTGATGCCTATACAGAGTTTATGTAATAAAGACTGTTACTCATGTTCTGAGCTTTGTTGCTGCCCTTGCTAATGATGCAGTACAATGTATGTGTATATGTTCATCTGTCACATGCTCTGTATGCCACATTCACATTGGCATCGGCTTTATTTTCTTTTGCAGAGGTTGCCAGGGGTTCCAGCCACTTTTGTGCTTCTTGACTCAGAGGCTTGAGGGTGCAATGATGCTTGTCTGTGATGGTCTACTCTTGTCCTAATCTTTCTATTGTGGGGTCTCTAGTTTTGTACACATGTCATATTTGGATGCCGTACCACAACAGCAGAGAATTCTATTCACATGATAACTTGCGGGATGGACAAGGTCCATCATATCTGTGGGATCTATCTTGATGTGTACACAGCAGTGTAGATATGTAGTCATCTTGTGTAGGCCTGGCTTTATAGTCACATGGGTAAATTAGAATGTGTGCACTTGAGTAGTCATACAGTGTGATTGACCTGTCATTAGCTGAAGTGTTGATGTGTATGTGCCCTTGGACATGACACCTACACACATGTATGATCAAGTTGATGAGTGCCTGTTTGTTTACATGATCAGACACCTGCTGTGGATTGTGGGCAAATGTAGGAGTTGTTTGTTGAGCAATGTGCAGTGTGTCGGTATGACCTTGCAGTCCTGGGGTACACCTACTTGTTGTCAACGTCATTTAGTGAGTATGCAAAGTGTGTCACTGCAATATCTGTGTTGTGGTTTTATGATCAGCCATAGCTTTTGCTTACGTTTGTGCTCACTGTGCTGACTGGCTCAGGCAAACAAACATTATAAGTGACTTTTCACCAACATTGATGTCATTTTACACCTTATTTTGACCACTATGTGGTATTCAGAGTCATACCAGTCCCAAGAGGCGCTTTTGATGCCTACACATTGTGAGTTACTCCTCTATGTGTTTTTGCTCTGTACACTCCTCACTTGTCCAATACTAATGTACACACCACTTCAGTCTAAGATCTTCCACCCCATGCCTTGCCAGTATTTGACCCTCCACACCACTTCATAGTGTGATACTATACTGTGGGAGGATGATCTGTGTCCAGGACCAATGTGCCCCTCAGGACTGTTTCACAATTTGTTCTGTGCTATTTTCTTCTACTTGATTGCAGTCATGGTTTCTCAGGTACAATGCAGATGATTTTCCAGAACAGTCCTCTAGTCATGTTCCATGTATCTGTGTTTCCCTGAGTTGTGCAGCAGTAGGTGATAGCTAAAGTGTATATCTGTTTGCTGAGGTACTGTTACCCATTCTGAGTGTGATGTGTGCTGTGTGCTGTGATGATTTGTGATGTTTAAGTTCATGGTGGGGCACTCAGATATGTGTGATACTGGTTTTGGTGGTGTTCACACACTGCTTACTGTGCATGCACTCCTGTCAGTGGATGTTGCATTGTCCTTGCCAGGTGTGAGTACCGGATCACTGACATAATATCGACAGACACAATATCGACCTACCATTTTATCGACACCAAAATATCGATTACACTATTATCGACGACCTATACTTATTTAAAAAAATACACAAATATCAACACCATATCGCCAAACAAATATCGTTTTCAGTATTATCGAACGCACAAATATCGTTACATAAAACATCGAACATAGTTAAAAAATATACATGTCCAAAATATCGATGACAACAATATAGACAGCAATAATATCGTCTTTTAAAAAATATCGACATCTTAAAAATGATTAAAACTAACATATATTAACACCTAATTTTTTTAACTATAAACAAGCACTCCATACAAAATAAATATAATACAATCTATTTTTAATATATTAAAATATAAAATCCTAAAATATATAGTAAACACACTAATAATTAATATTTAAAATATAATAAAATAATATGCACACAGCATTTAACATCAAATACAATATAAAACACATTTAACAGACTAAGGGGGTCATTAGGATGATGGGCGGATCGCCATCCCAACTTGATTTACCCCCGCCATATTATTATGGCGGGGGTATCGCGGCGGACGCAAAGTGCGTCCGCTGCTTTTCCGCCGGTCGGCAATCATTCCGATTGCCGGCCGTGCGGAGCTGGGGCACAATATGCCATCCATATTATGATGCCTGGTTTAAAAGGCCTTTCCATGGCGGCGATGCCACCATGGAAAGGCTGGCAGGGATGTGCTTTGGGGGCCCGTTGCGGGCCCCCAGGGGGGGTGGGGGGGTGCACTTGGGGATACCCATGGTACCCCCCTGCATTCCCATGCACAAGGTGGCAGGCACCGCACGGTGCCTGCCACATTGTGCATGGGAATGCACAGCATGTCAATTTGGCATTGCGGCGGGTGCTGCAGCACCCGCCGCAATTTAAAATGTGCGGAATGCGACCGCCAGGGTGGTGGTAGCATCCTAATCAGCAGTGCGGGACCGCCGCACGTCTGGTGGCCGGACCCAGCACCGCGAGGATGGCGGGCGGACTGAAGTCCGCCCGCCATCCTAATGGAGCCCTATATCCGTTAAAAAAAAAAAAAAGGTAGCACTAACAACTTCTTAATTAGCGTTTTCCATATATGGAAAACAACTTCCCAAACATTTAAAACAATAAACAACAACGAATAAAAGGTTCACACTAATAAAATACACCAATCACAGAGAAAAATCAATTAAATAAACACTATATAATCAACGAGAAAATAATGTTTATTTTACACCTCAAACCTACAAGAAAGAAGAAGGGGAAACTCTGCCGGATTGCTTCCAGAACGCAGAACTTCATTGAAGAAAAAAGATTTCAAACTGCACAAAGTAAGTAAAATTCTATCTAAAATGTAACACTACTACTACTCTTCAACACAAAATATTTATAAAAAATAAATAACTAAGGGGCTCATTACGATGGCGTAACGATCGGTGACGACCGTTATGCCATCGTAACGAGAAATACCCCCCGCCATATTATGATGGCGGGGGTATCGCGGCGGACGCAAAGTCCGTCAGCCGCTTTTTCGCCGGTAGCAATCGTCACGATTGCCTGGCGGAGCGGTCAGCATGCTCACAATGGCGGGGGAGCCTAGCAGGCTCCGCCGGCACAATCATGATGCTGGCGGAAGCCAGCCTTTCCGTGGCGGTTGAACCGCCATTGGAAGGCTGGCGGAGAATGTCTTCAGGGGCCCGTCTTCAGGGGCCCGTTACCCCCCTGCAGTTCCCTGCACCAAGTGGCAGGCACAGTGTAGTGCCTGCCACGTAGTGCAGTGAAATGCACAACATGCTCTTTTTAACATTGCGGCGGTGCTGCTGTCAGCAGCCACCGCCGCAATGTTAAAGGTGCGGAATCCGATCGCAGCGGTGGCGGTCCCATCATAATTGTATATGCGGGACCGCCGCATGCATGGCGGTCGGACCCAATCACCGCTATGGTGGCGGGCGGACCAAGTCCGCCCGCCATCGTAAAGAGCCCCTAATATCTATCTTTTAAATTTATATCTCCTCTACAGATATTTTTCAAAGCATACAAAAAATCCAAGACCAACTTGAAAAATAACTCAGAAATAAAGTAAGTATAAAAATATTTTATATAAAACAGTTACCTAAAATACCCACCCAAACCCCCACTTTCTCCCAAATTCCCCACCACCTAGTACACAATAGAACAAAAGTATTAAAATTATCTTTTTTTCTACCAACAGAAACATCTTCAACAAATCTGAAATAATACACCAAAGAAAGTGCATCAGCATTACATTTTACATCAAACTCAACATTGTAAGTATATCAAGAACAATATATATATATTAATAATAAATCTGTACTGTATTCTTTTTAGTAATTTTTATATACATTTTTCTTAGTATTAAAAAGACCACAATGACTGAAGGCGCCCAATTTATTACCTCTCAAAAAGGAAAGATGTTACTATGTTACATGGGGTACGTCTATACCCAATAAAAACAAAGTGGACTAAAAGTTAATTGGAAATGTAGTAAATACTATTCCAATAAATGTTATGGGAGGGCTACAATGCAGGAAACAACTGTTACATATGTGAAAGAACATAACCACCCCCCAAATGTGACAGAAATTGAAGTTAGAAGTGCTCTAGATAACATAAAAGAAGCTAGCACTAGCTCTGAGCAATCCACCACTGAAATTTTAAAACAGTTGCTCAGAGTACCCGAACATGCTTCTGCCCGAATTCCCTCTATTACTTCCTTAAAGAGAACAATAGCTAGACAAAAAAAGCCACTACCACCACCACACCTGCCCCAAAAACATTTGAAGAGGTAGGATTCCCCCCGAAAACTAGCAATAACCCATAACGATGAACCATTTATACTTTACGATAATAAATGCAAAGATAAAAGAATTATTATGTTTGCTACTGCAAATAATTTAATCAAACTGCAGCAATCAGAAACATGGATGATGGATGGGACTTTTAAAATATGTCCCAAACCATTTTATCAGTTATACACTGTCCATGCACTATACCAAAACACTAACATTCCTTTTATCTACGCCTTACTCCCTAATAAACAAAACTCTACCTATATGGAAATCCTGAACAGAATAAAACACGAAACCAATAATTATTTCCCACAGAAAATAATTATTGATTTTGAACAAGCAATGATAAATGCAATCCTAAAATGCTACCCACATACAGCAATTCAGGGTTGCTACTATCATTTCAATCAATGTCTATGGAGACACCTACAGAAATCAACACTAAGGGCCCGATTCCGATCTCGATCGGAAGGGCTACGAATCGGATTTGGCTTTTACGGATCCGATTCGTAGCCCTTTTTCCCGTCCGAATCGTTCACAGGTCTGAACGACCAAGTACGATGCAAAGATCGCGTACGCGCCGACCGAATCGTTTCCCAAACTGATCCTGTCCGTACGGCTTGAACGCAGACGCTTCGTACAGTTCTATGGAGTTTGTTTCCAAGCGAGCAAGTATGATGCACGATTCGGACAGCCTTCACGATTCGGTATGTCCGGATCAAAAAAGCTGCCGGAATCGTTCTTTTGGGGCCCGTAGCAGGCCCCCCATCACCTGGAGCCCTCCGATTTGGACCCATGGGGGTACCCATGGGTCCCCCCTTCTCATGCATGCACAGTGTGGCGGGCACCATGGGATGCCCGCCACAGGGTGTACGTTTTTCCCCACCCACCCCTTTTTGCTATGGGAGCCTGTCTACGCGTCCAGTATACAGGCTACCATAGAGTTCAATGGGAGTCTGAGCGAACCGAGTCTGTAAGCATGTGAATGCATCGTACTCGCTCGGACTCCAGGTGCACGATTCGCTCGTAAAGCCCTACGGATCCGAGTCGTACGGAGGGCTTTACAAGCGAGATCGGAATCGGGCCCTTAGGGGTCGATTCCGATCCCGTTCGGAAGGGCTTCGAAAGCGAACCAGCTGGTAAAAGCACAAGCCGTACATGTGTTTCCTGACCGACGCGCACAGCCGTACGGACGAGCAAGTACGATGCGAGATACGCGAAATCACCGACCGAATCGTTTCCGGCTCCGAACCGCTCCGTACGAGTCGACCATAAGCAATCCGTGCCGTGCAATGGAGGCGATTTCCGACCGAGCCAGTACGATGCACGATTCGGACAGCCGAATCGAGTCGGAGCCTCCGACACGTAAACGCTCCGGGAAGTGGACTTCGGGGGTCCGCGCCAGACCGCCCTTCACCCGTAGCCTTACGAGTCGATCACAGGGGGGGACCCAAGGGTCCCCCCTACACATGCCTGTACGGTGCGGGCTGCATAGACGCGTCCCCACTACAGGGGGCGCCCTTGTGCGCAACGTACCTCTTTCGTCAATGGGAGCCTGTGTACGCGTCGTACAACAGGCTCCCATTGACTTCAATGGGGCTCCGAGCGACCCGTGTCGTTTAGCGCTTGTTCGCATCGTACTCGTGCGCTCGGAGCCCCGGAGCACGAGTCGGTCGGAAAGCCCTCCGGATTCGAGTCGGACAGAGAGCTTTCCTAGCGAGATCGGAATCGACCCCTTAGTGTTGATTATGCAACTGACAGTACTTTTGCATATCAAGTTAAAAAACTTGTAGCACTGGCCTATGTCCCAGTTACTGACGTGGCCGAACACTACAACCTATTACTAGAAAGTCCATACTACCAAAGAAACGAACAAAAATTAAGCCCCCTTTTAGATTATTTTGAAGATACCTGGGTGGGAAGACTCCACAGATCAGGACACAGAAGACTACCTAAGTACCACATTCCATGGTGGAATGTATACTTTAGCACACTAAATAAAGAAGCCAAAACAAACAATGCTGTTGAAGGATGGCATAATGCCTTCCAAGCAACAACAGGCAGAGGTACACCTACTCTACACAAACTCCTACAATCTCTCCAAAAAGAACAGAGCTACCAACAACTAAGAATGGAGCAATCTGTAACCCAAATAGGCCCAAAATGTACCAAAGAAACTAGACAAATGTTTGAATACCTACAAAGTAAAGTAAGACTATATCCAACAATAAAAGGCCTAGAATACCTATCAACAATAGCCAAATGCCTACTGTAATGTAGAAATCCACCAGAAATACTAATACTTTTCTCCAAAAACAGTTGAAAAATATACATATTTTTTTTTTATATTTTCAGAAACATAAATAATTTGTTACATATATTTATTTTAAAAACATAAATATATATTAACATTTTAATTATATTTCAGAAAATATAACACACTAATAAAAATAAGTTATTTAACATTTCCCTCCCACAATAATAAATATAAATAACTTACCGTTTCCGTAGATAAACAAAGGATATCCCAACTCCTGTAAATCCATCCAGATATATCATAATCCCAATTGTCCAAAAAAATGCCCCAAAAATGAAAAAATCCATCTGTTTAAAAGCAATCCAAGATTGATATATCCAATTCGAATAAACCATAAAAAACCCGAAAAAATAATTTAAAAAAATAAACGCTCCAGGAAAACCCGAAAAATTAAGAAAGTGTTAAATAAATATTAGTTTACTAAACTAATACACACTTCTTAATAAAAAAAATGCAATCTTCTCCGAACGGCGACTTCAAACAACAAAAACCTGTAAAAAATAGAAAAACAATCCCACCCACACAAACATACACATGTACCATAATTAATACAATTACAAACATTTCTAACACCATATTCACACATATTTCCACATTTTCTAATCTCTCTAAACTAGGCCGCAAACACTAACTATCGACATCTCGCTAAAATCTAAGGGGCCGATCACAATGGCGGGCGGACAAGTCCGCCCGCCATCGCAGCTGCAAAAGGGACCGCCCGCCATAGGTGCGGCGGTCCCGCCATATGAATTGTGATGCGCCCGCCACACTGGCGGGTGCATCCCGTATATTTTACATTGCGGCGGCGGTGCTGCAAGCAGCACCCACCGCACTGTAAAATATACATGTCGTGCTTTTACATGCACAAAGTGACAGGCACCGTGCGGTGCCTGCCACATTGTATATGCAAATGCAGGGGGGTACCATAGGTACCCCCCATGTGCACCCCCACCCCCCCAACACCCTGGGGGCCCGCAACGGGCCCCCAACAGCAGGAACCGCCAGCCTTTCCATGGCGGCAATGCAGCCATGAAAAGGCTGCTCTCAGCCTGCATCGTAATATGGATGGCGGTGTCTTCCAGACACCGCCACCATATTAAACATGTTTTCCGCCGGTGCTGCACTATTTGGTGTGTAGCCTGCTCGCACTGCGCATGCTCCGAATACCGATGAGGTTACTGTGATATAGTTGCAAGTAGAAGGAGTGCGGTCTGCTTTGCATTACTGACATTTGTTAGGCAAATCAGTGCGATTGTAGCAAACCTGTGGCTGTAAGGTGCTGCATTCTTTTTAAACAAATGCTGAAATTAATCCCATAAAATGTTACACACAATATTTTCTGCATAACGTTGCTGTGATTCTAAGACATCTGTAAAACAAGCATTGGCCGCGCGGCCGTGAAAGCGATCGCGCTAAGAAGCAGCAGTTGTTTTCAAGCACACTTGTGCTTGTGGCACCATCCGCCTTGCGGGAGCGAGCAGCAGCCAATTAGCATGCGCGCCGCTACTCGCTCCCGCAAGGTGGATGCCGCCACAAGCACGAGTATGTGCTTCAAAAAACAGCAGAGCGACGGCTAAAGGTCCTCCTATGCAGCGCATGCTCGCTGCGTAGGCGAGACCTAAAAATGCATGCAGTGCATTGGCATGCACAACGTGACAGGCACCGTGCGATGCCTGCCACCTTGTGCATGCCAATGTAGGGGGGTACCATAGGTACCCCCCCAAGTGCAGCCACACACCCCCCCACCCCCCCGGGGGCCCGCAACGGGCCCCCAAAGCAATTCCCGCATGCCTTTCCATGGCGGCGATGCCGCCATGGAAAGGCCTTCACCGCCAGGCATCCTAATATGGATGGCGGTGTCTTCCAGACACCGCCACCATATTAGGCCCGAGTTCCGCCCGGCAGGCAATCGGAACGATTGCCTGTCTGCGGAACAGCGGTGGACGGAAAGACCGTCCGCCGCTGTCCCCCCCCCGCCATTGTAATATGGCGGGGGGTAAAAGGAGGGCGGGCGGGGAAAGATGACCCCCAATGTTTTTTTCTCTGTGTCTTAATGTATATTATATGCATTAAATAAAATGTTATTTTACTATTACTACCTCAATGACCAAAAATAAATATCATTCCAAAAATGTACACGTCTGATTATTTGTCTATCAATTAATTTATATTTTATGTCTAATAAAAATATATGTTTTAATGCAATGTACTTTTAAAAAAAATATATATCTTTACTAAAAATATTTATATAATTGTTTTAATTATCATTTTAAAATGTTATAATTCGCACACATTCCCACTACACACTATATAAATATTTTAAGTTCACAAAACTATACACATATAAAATTTACTATTCCCACTCCAGTTAATATAAAGTCAGGGAAGGTGCTAGACACTACACATATATCATTTACTATTCCCACTCCAGTTAGTATTAAGTCAGGGAAGGTGCTGGACGCTACACATATATAATTTACTATTCCCACTCCAGTTAGTATTAAATTAGGGAAGGTGCTGGACACTAAACCTATATAATTTACTATTCCCATTCCAGTTAGTATTAAGTCAGGGAAGGTGCTGGACACTACACATATATAATTTACTATTCCCACTCCAGTTAGTATTAAGTCAATAAAGGTGCTGGACACTAAACATATTTAATTTACTATTCCCACTCCAGTTAGTATTAAGTCAGGGAAGGTGCTGGACACTAAGGGGCCTATTAGGATGGCGGGCGGACCTGAGTCAGCCCGCCATCCTCGTGGTGTTGGGACTGGCTGCCAGACGTGCGGCGGTCCCGCACCGCTAATTAGGATGCGACCGCCACCCTGGCGCAATGCCAAATTGCCATGTTGTGCATTTCCATGCACAACGTGGCAGGCACCGCGCGGTGCCTCCCACCTTGTGCATGGAAATGGAGGGGGGGTACCATGGGTACCCCCCAAGTGCACCCCCACCCCCCCACCCCCCTGGGGGCCCGCAATGGGCCCCCAAAGCACATCCCCGCCAGCCTTTCCATGGCGGCATCGCTGCCATGGAAAGGCCTTTAAAAACATGCATCATAATATGGATGGCGGTGCCTGCTAGGCACTGCCACCATATTGTGCCCCAGCTCCGCCCGGCCGGCAATCGGAACGATTGCCGACCGTCGGAAAAGCGGCGAACGCACTTTGCGTCCGCTGCGATACCCCCGCCATTATAATATAGCAGGGGCAAATCAGGTTATGCAATCGTAATCAGCCCCCAAAATCTATATAATTTACTATTCCCACTCCAGTTAGTATTAAATCAAGGAAGGTGCTGGACTCTACACATATATAATTTACTATTCCCACTCCAGTTAGTATTAAATCAGGGAAGGTGCTGGACACTACACATATATAATTTAATATTCCCACTCCAGTTAGTATTAAGTCATTAAAGGTGCTGGACACTAAACATATATCATTTACTATTCACACTCCAGTTAGTATTAAGTCAGGAAGGTGCTGGACACTAAACATATATAATTTAATATTTCCACACCAATTACTCTTAAGTTATTAACAATAATAAATAACACACATATATAATTTACTATTCCCCTAAAATTAAAATTACATATGTAAATAAACTGTGCATTAAACTAATTTCCTTTAATAACATTTACAAATATTTACAATATTTAAATAACTCTTAATATTTAAAAAGATAATAATCATAATTTTTGATTTCACAAAACAGTAAATATAACAATATACATTAAAAATGACTATTTCCCACATAAATTATTTAATTGTATTTACATTATACATAATATTTTGTTTCCCTAAAATTATTTTAATAAATTATTATTAATTTATACTTTATTAATTTCTATAAATTATATTATAAATATTATTTTCTAATATATATTTTCCATAAAACAAAACTATTAATTATTAACATAAGTGAAATATTAAATATTACATATTGTGAAATATTAATAAACTATTATTTATAATATATTTAAATGTATCCACTATTTAAAAAATATATAATATACATTATTATTTCACTCAAAATTCTTTTTAAATGTTAATAACAATATTATATAAATTACATCAAATTACACACCTTCATTCTAAATTAAAAAAACAAAAAGAAATTTTATAAATGTATAATCAATTTGTTAAAATTATTAATTATTTTTTTAATAAATATTAAATTATTTTTAAAAACTCCCCACCCCTCTCCCCTATAAACACATCCCACTCATAAAACTAAATTTTAAATTCTAAATTTAAAATTACAAAATTATTTCAAATTGAATTTCCAATTTTTTAAAACACTCCCCACCCTTCTCCCCTATAAACCCAACATCCCACTACTAAAACAACATTTTAAATTTAAATTTGTAAATTTAAATTTAAAAAATTAAAATTCTAATTTTTAAAGAAAATTCCCACCCTTATTCCATATAAACGCAACATCCCACTCCTGAAACAACATTGTAATTTTAAATTTATAAATTTTAAATGAAAAAAATTAAATTTCAATTTTTTAAAACACTCCCCACCCTTATCCCCTATAAACCCAACATCCCGCTCCTAAAACAAATTTATAAAAATTATTTTTAAATTTAACATTTATTTAAAATTTCTAATCAATTTTTTAAAACACTCCCCACCCTTATCCCCTATAAACCCAACATCCCGCGCCTAAAAATTAAAATTCAATTTATATTTTTATAACATTAATCAACTAATATAATACCTAAAACAAACATAAAACATAAGAATAAAATACTATAACGATATTTTGACTTTACGATATTTTAACATTCGATATTTCAAACTTTGATATTTTTAACAACACTTATAATCGATATTTATAACATCGATAAATATAACATCGATATTTAGTACTGTCGATATACTAAACACGATATTATGGTATATCGATATTACAAACTCGATATTATGACCACTTACCGTGAGTCCCCCTGATGTCCAGCTGAGTTTGCTATGTAATGTTTTTGTATGTGCATATGTTATGTATTTGTTGTTGAGGGATGCAGTCTTTATCCTGTGTTGACTCTATCTACTGACAGGTCCATGTGTGTGTAATGTTTTTTTAGCATGACATTGTGTGTGAGGAGTTTGTGTATTTGAATGCATTCAGATGTGTGTTGAATTTGTAGTGTGCATTTCTTGTGTGAATGTCACATGCAGCAATATGGAGTCTTGTTCATTAGCTTGTTTAGAGTGCACAATTGTGCTATGGTCTCCTATATTTGAACAGTCACTTGTCAGGATTGTGCATGTGCATGCTTGTGCTACACATTGACACCATGCTCACTTTGTAACTGGTGGAGTGTCTATGTCTGTGTTTGTAGATTTGTCTGGTTGCACACAGTTTGTGTTTATGATTAACATTTGTTCATGTATTTTCTGATTGGTTTGGATGATGGTGTCTGTGCAATTGGCCAGAGTAGAAATGTTATCTATTCCGGTGCTGTCTAGGATCACATTGCCTATCCACTGTTTGCCTGTACATGGCTGAGCTTGTTGGATTCTTTTGATGTGGTTTGTGATACATGTGATACATGTGTTTGGCAATTGGTTTGGGATCAGCATTGGTTCAGACATCCCTGAGTGGGATTCAGACATTTGTAGATACACACCAGGGTGTGGCATTGGTTATCAGGAAACTCACAGGACCTTATTTACAACTTTATCTGTGCTTCTCACAGGTGTTGAGTAGTGAAGGTGGGAGATGGGTAGATGAGGGGTATGTATGAAGGTCATACTTGGATTTGACAGTCAGGGAGTGTCGCCGTGAGCGTTGTGCTGGTGGCATACACATGTCAAGATAGTTGACACAGATGAGGGGCTGGTCACTGTATGGCTTATGACAGTTAATATCATTCTGGGCCAATGCATTGCTTGCATTGCTGTATCACAGGGATATTGCACAGATGTTACTTTCATTAAATTTTAATCTCTGTGCCACCCATGTATGATTTGATGACTTAAGTGTAGTGTGATATGTGGTACCTCTTGAATGCCATGTACAAATGGTAACAGTCATTTCTACATGCCTTTCCTGCACTGTACACTCCACTTTAGGATAGTTTACTTCTTATGATACAGTGCTGCTGACTTATGGTATGTGTATGAGGCTGAGTTTAAGTGTGTGAGCTGTCTGAAGGGCTTCACATGCCGTGTGAACAGTTCCAAAGCTGTTAATCTGCACAGTGACTCTTCATTTCTTCAATTAGTCACTTTAATTCACATGAGTGGAAGGCAGGTGTGAGGAGGAGGAGGGTTGTCATGAGTCTCAGGTCAGAGTTTCCTGCTGTCAAGATGGACTCTTCCTGACACTTTGGCATTCATTCACTACTTTGTAGTTGGTGCTACCTTTGCTGAGGTGGAGTAATGGTGTGTAGGTGTTCTGTGAGTTGGCAGTGTAGTCAGTGTTGTTGATGTAATGGACATACTCACATGGTGTCATTTATTGCAGCAGTTCACTTGTGAGTCAAATGCACAGTGGTACTTACTTTGAGTTCGCTGTTTGAGTCAGGTATTTCTTACTGTGTTGCATGGTATGGGCTGTCATTGTGTGATATGGTCTGCCATTGTATGTGATGAGCCTATCAATGTCTGCTTGGGGGCTGTGGTGATCTGTGATTATGTGGCAGTGGTGTCTAATATGATGTGTCATCTACCTTGGCTCACTGACTCATTCCAACACCTTGATGGACTACTGTTAAATACACATACACACCCTGCTTGCTCTGCCCTCCTCTGTTCCACATTGTATTTGGACTGACCCTTATTTGTGTGCAATGATGACTATTGTCATTTTGAAGGGACTCTTGCCTCACCCCACACTCATGTTCCTATACAATTGCTGAGGATCCTAATGAGATGTCACTATAGACAGTGTCCCTGCACATGACTTCTTGCTGCAGATATATTGTGCTGAGTGGTGCTTCTTTTATGATACATGTGGTGTGGATGTTGTGATGTTGGTCTTGCTTGTCTGGGACAATGTCCTGGACTCCTACTACATTGTGGGCAGGTTTTACTGCGGCTTCCCCGCTGCGGTGACATGACCGGCATGACTGGGCTAGTTGCAATCATTTCTATGGGGATGGGTGACCCCGATGCAGAGGTGACAATTTGTGACGTGCAAGACATATGTACTTAGACTAGGGTATATGTTCCTGTCTTCACCAGGGTGTCAGATGTAGCCAGGACACGTATTTCAGCACAACGGTTGTGTGTTGATGTTGTACAGGGATTGTATGCGGGGATGTGTTATTGACTTACCTGCGGTGTTGACCGCGACGACGTCTTATCTGCTGGTAGTGGATCAGGTACAGCAGCGGAAGGGCTTGTAGAGCAGGATCCATGGCAGCCAGGAACGTGTGGAGGTGTCTCGGACTCGAGTTTCTATCTCCGCAGTTGTGCTTCCGCCATCCCCGAATGGCTGGTTTCTCCGCTGCGTTCTGATGGGCTGGTTGACGCATCGTGACTTGTCCAGCGGTCATAACGGCATTCTGCACGGCGGTCTTTTTCTATTGGCTCCCTCCAGCACCGTTGCGGAACCAAAAATCTGGCGGATCCGGAAACTCCGCGACGGACGGGAAATGGGCTATCTTTGCCCATTGTAATATGGCGGTTGCGAGGACTGCCGCAGGAGTGACTAAATGGATGTTTTCCACCACCGCCAGCACCGCGGAGGGGCCTGCGATCACCATCGTAATGAGCCCCTATGTTTGTATTTGTTGTCGACGTACTCACTATAGAAGTCAAACTAGGAATGTTGATGTGTATTTAAAAAGTGAAAAGGAAAATAATGATAAGTGGGAGCAATTTTGTGCCTATTTGTTGGTGGAAGGTCGTGTTGAGTTGGGTACTGATCAACGTATTTGTAAATATTGTTACAACAAATTAGAAGAGAACAAAATGCCAGCTAGAGCAGTACATAACAACTTAGAGTTGGTAGCTATTCCTCCGGAACTGGCAGATTTAAATACATATGAGTCCATTCTTATTCAAGCTGTGCACCCGTTTCAGGCTATAGTTCGCATGGAGCCTAAAACAGGTAAGCTGCCTCCAACAGATTTACAAAGAGCTCTGAAAGGAAGAGTTGTGTACTTACCTTTAGATTTTAAGAAGAATATTGAAACTGTTGGTATAGAGAGAGAGGAAAGTGAGCCTGTAGTTATTCTAGTTAATGGTGTACCAACAAAGAGTCGGAAAATATGGCAAGAGTTAGTAGATGTCACCAAACTTCAAAAGGCTACATTATATCTTGTACAGAACAATATTTATTATAAAACTGTAAATGTGGAAAAACAGGAAATATGTTTAGAAGAAGATACAGAAATTTCAACTGGCCAAATAGAAAAAGTGGACAAGTCCAGAAGTGAAGAGATTTACGAACATTACAGTATACATCCTCTACATTCAAAAGAAGTGATTGGAAACACTATTGAATTATTTCAAATGAAGAAAGCAAAGGGAACTCCCATGAGTGTATGGGAAAAAAGTTTAGAAGCTCGATGTTTTCGACAGCTGTTCCCCACTGGAGAAGGTGGACGATATGATGAACGAGCAGTACAGATTCCAGCTTCAGAATACCGGTCGACAAGATTGTACTCAGAAGATTCAAGATTTCGACAGTCCATTCCATATATATTTCATCTTCTATTTGAAAGTGACTTGTCTGGACTTTCATATGCAGTGAACCACACATTAAAAACAGGAGTTCATCTTACACATGTTTCTGCAAAGGAATTTATGGACAAAGTTCAACAAAGAGATGATCATTTGGAATCTCAGTTAATTATTTGATGGCGTGTCAATGTGGTACTAATGAGTATTGGTATCGTCGTCACTGCAAACTTAAATGTATGTTAAGAAACGTAGGTACTCCTACGTGGTTTCTAACACTCAGGGGCCGATTCCGATCTCGGCCGGTAGTGCTCCGAATCGGATTCGGCTTTACCGGATCCGATTCGGAGCCCTGTTTCCCGACCGAACCGTACGCGGGTCCGGCCGAGCGAGTACGATGCGAAATCGCCGACCGACTCGTCCGGGCGTCCCGACCGCTCCGACCGACTCGCTCCCGGCTCGAACCGCTCCGACCGACTCGCTCGGACTCGACTCGCACCACGCAATGGAGACGTTTCCCGGCCGGGTAAGTACGATGCGCGCCGCGAGCAGTCCGACCGAGCCGCGCACTCCGGCTCGAAAGAGCAGTCGGAGCCGTACTTTGGGGTCCATGTCGGACCCCCTGTCACGCGTAGCCGCGCGAGTCGCACACAGGGGGACCCATGGGTCCCCCTACCTGTGCGTGTACGGCGCGATCGCTCGCCGCGTACCCGCTGTAGGGGCGCCCTTGTTCGCCTCGCACCCATTGAGTCAATGGGAGCCCGCGTACGCGTTGTACGACCGGCTCCCATTGACTTCAATGGGAGTCCAACCGACTCGAGTCCGATAACATACGGACGCATCGTACTCGTTCGGGCGGACTGCACGGGTCCGATTCGGTCGGAAATCTCTCCGGGTCCGGCTCGGTCGGAGAAATTTCCGGCCCGAATCGGAATCGACCCCTTAGCTGTGCTGAATATGCTAGGGACGATTTACTTGAATTTCTTCGACAAGCAAATTCAAATGTAAAAAAGATTGAATTGAAGACAGCTGGAGAATTGTGTTCCTTGGATCCTGTGAATGTGTGCAGATATTTTAATCATAGGTTTCAAGCTATGGTGTCTTTTATCTGCAATAAAAATAATCCACCTCTTGGAGAAGTTACTGATTTCTTTTGGAGAAAGGAGTACCAAGCCAGAGGTGCTCCTCATATACACATGCTATTATGGATCAAGAATGCACCTAAATCACTGAAGGAATGGAAGACGTGTTTGGATCTTTATATGGTGGCAGAACAGGTGACATACAAAGCTAGGGGGTGCCCGCGGAAGTTTAAGAAAATATGGACGCCATGGATGAAATATTATGGATTAGAGATGGAGGGGGAATCAGAGAGTCAGGGTCCACTGGCCGGGAGGTTGTGAGAAAAAACCTGTTGAGATGTATTGTGACTCACTTGGCGCTGAACAGGAAATGTGTATTATTGAGGTTATGATGAATATACAATTGGATATCTTAGGTCCCGAAATCTGTAGTCCTGTGATGGACATTCACTATGAACACTGGCCGGCTGAAATTGCTATACAATCCGTTGTGTCGAGCACTCATGTTGTGTTATACATGTTATGTTATTGGCAAAATAAAATAAAAATGTTTAAAAAAAAAAAAAAGAATGCACCTAAATTTGGAACCGATTCTAATGAAACAGTTTTGTCTTTCATCGAAGAGTATGTTACCTGTGCCATTCCAAAAAAAGGAGGAGAACAGAGCTTAAGAGAACAAGTTTTACATTTTCAAAGTCATCGATGTGGAAAATATCATCAACGAAAATACAAGTCAAAAGGAAAATTTTATACAAAATGTCGTTTTGGATTCCCATATCCGGTAAAGTCAATAGTTTTATGTCAGCAGTAAGACATACTATAACTCGAAAATCTCCGAAGAATGCATACAACATAAAAAGAATTGAGATTCAAAGTATATTAATGACTACAATCCAGTAATTTTGACAATGTGGAATGCAAACATGGATATCCAGTATGTTGCAGATAATTCAATTGCTGTTGCTCGCTACGTTACCTCATATATAGCCAAATCTGAAAAGACAGAGTTGAAGGAAATGTGGGAAGAAATTTCACAAGAGAAGAGTCTTAGGGGCCCATTACGATACCCGGCGTAAATAAATCCGCCAGGCATGGAAGCGGCAAAAATCCGCCCGCACACACCGCCTGAACACCGACCACGCCATTATGAGTACACAAACCGAAAACCGCCATCGGCGGAAAAATCACACAAAATACCGCCCGCCATCGTCCGAGTCGGAGTCAAACCGCCCGCCACGGACGGAAACACGCACGACAACACAAAACCGCCCGCCCACACGGCCGACACACCGCACGTGAAATTACGATCGCACCGCCATGAGCGCGGAAAAACCACAAATATACCGCCCGCCAGCGCAAACAACGCCGATGAGAATCGACACGGCAGAAGCCATGGCGCCAACGTACCTGCACAGAAACCATCCGCACACAAAACCAATAGCACACAACATGGCCAACAAGTCCACACAGCAAGGCACGCACAAATACACAAGCACAGTACACATCCCGAAAACACCCCCGGACAAACAAAAAATACAAAGGCCAGAACCCCAGACACAACACACCTGAAAACAACAGACCATGAGGACACACCCACATAGGTGAGTACAAAAGCAGCACTCCCACAGACCACAACCCCTTGCTACATTGCAAACCAGAGAGGAGAGGAGAGGACACAGTGACACAGCAAGGACAGCAGCACACCACAGAAACGCACACATCACTACCACCACCACCACCACCACCACCACCACCAAACACCGGCACCACAAACCCCCTGCACATTACACAACACACACCGCACCAGCACCACAAACACCATGGCACCACAAAGAATGCCCAAGTTCACGCCCATGGAGCTGACGGTCATGGTCGACGAGATCATCAAGGTGTACCCACAAATCTATGGGAACATGGTCCAGCACACACCACTAGCCACCAGAAACAGAATGTGGAACCGGATCGTAGACCAGGTCAATGCAGTCGGGACCCTGCCCAGGAACAGAGTCGAAATTAACAAACGTTGGAATGACGTAAAGAGCCTGGTCAAGAAGAAGGAGGGCAAAAACAGAGAGCTGGCTGCCGTCACTGGCGGAGGGAATCCCGCGCTCTTTAAGACCTTCAAAGCGTGGGAGGAGAAGGTGCGAGTCGTAATCCATCCGGAGATCCTCGCCGGATTAGCAGGGGGAGTGGAGGCTGGTAAGTACAAACTAATGCATACCAGCACACCGCTATGTACTCACATGCGCAACTACCATGCCACAGCTCCCAGGGACAAACACCCCCATGTCCAGCACACAATACACAACACATCACACACACATGCAACAGACACTACCACACACAGCCCAAACCGAACAACTGTAAGATGCGTGGGGACATGTGTACACTAAGCCAGCCACGTAACCACCAACAGGTCCCCAAATATGCCAGAAGCGCCACAACGAGCACCCACCACACCCATGTGTCCGCCACAGCTGCACTAACCGACAAGTAACAGGTAAGTGGCAGGAACACAAAGTGCAGTGGGTGGGACGGTGGACAGCCCAAGTACAACACACACCAGGCCCCAGTCCCACAGCACAGCAAGGAGGAGCATCCCCACACCCACGTGTCAGCCACCGCAGTGCACAACGACAGCCGAAAGGCAGACATCACGGTCCACAGCAATCGGTGTCAGTGGGTGTCCAGCCACCCCCACGACCCACAACACCCCCACCCCCACAGACCCGCAACATGGAGCACCCCCCGCTTAGAGCCATGTGGCATCCAGTACAGTGCACGCACGAACAACTTGCAGGTGGGAAACTGGACAGGGCTGGATTACTGGAGGCATGAGGACCATAACACGACCAACACATGGGACATGTCACGTAGCAGACGAACACGCAGCACCGCCCACCGTCACGAACAAGTGAACAATGTGCACACGGACATGAACAACAGACTCACACCCCACATGACCCATCACAGACATAGCAACACCCAAGGAGCCACGTCTGCATGCACAAGCCACACTGAATATAGTCCCACACGGCAGCCACTGTGCAACTCATCACACACAACCGAAACACCATTGAAGTCCTGTCCATGTAGCCCCTACTGCCTGTCAACCACACACCCCACAACTACGCCTATGTAAGACAAACAACACTAGACGCAACAGAGCGGAACAACAGAAATGCACACGAACACCACTGAACCCATCAAACTCACAGACACACCATGCACATACAACATACCATCCCTCCCATCCGTCAGCCCCAGTCTCATGAAAGGCATGTCATCCGCACAGCTGCCACACATACAGCAGTCACGCTAAGACACATGCCCATGACCAACCATGTGCCAGAAGTCAATTAAGCGCACGACACACTGTGAGCAACAACACACAACATGGGCCACACCCCCCCGAGCACTGCAGTGATGCACATGGCACAGGGCAGCACGCACACCAAGGAGATGGGACAACTGCAATACGTTGGCTGGCACACAACTATCACTCACTCATAACGATGCGTCCAATGCCATGTCCAGTAATCACAACAGACAGCAAATATGCAGGCCATGTCAAGCATGCACACACCTCAAACCATGCACTGTCATGCTGCCACAACACATGTCACGTTCGGCACCCATGGCTCACAGCATGTACCCCAAAAGCATATCCCCTCCCAAATGCGAATCTGGGGCATGGCCCCCATGTTGCCATATGCGTTCCTAAGCGTTCCATTTGAACCCCAAAAGCATATCCCCTCCCAAATGCGAATCTGGGGCATGGCCCCAATGTTGCCATATGCGTTCCTAAGCGTTCCATTTGAACCCCAAAAGCATATCCCCTCCCAAATGTGAATCTGGGGCATGGCCCCCATGTTGCCATATGGGTGCCTAAGCGTTCCATATGAACCCCAAAAGCAAAGTACAAACCAGACCCAGGATGGGCCAGGAGCCCGTATACACCAGAGTCACAATGAGTAGGGGCACAGCAACACACCCATCGGCATGGCCAATCCGTCCCATGCCACATGTGCACAGCACACAGTCCCATTGCCTAGCACACACAACTACAGATGCCACAGCCACACACTCGCCTCCGGGAAACCCATGTACGAGATTGCACGAACTGCCAATGTCAGACGACAAATACATACTTCGCCAGGTGCAACACAATAACAAATCTCATTCTCTCCACAGGTGACGAACTGCCGGATGCTGGGGATGGAGACAGCAGCCAGCACAGCCAGCCCACAAGCCCCCAACGAGGACACACGGATCTGGAGGATCTGTCCTCCTCTTCGGACACGGACCACCAAGCAGGCCCATCTGGTGTGGCAGGGCCCAGCCGCTCCCCAGGACCCCTCCTACCCACCAACCCATCATCCAGGGATGCTGAACAGTCCCAGCCCCCTGCTGCCACTGTCGTTGCGGCCACACCCACGGTCATTGCGGCCACTACCACTGCCGCAACCGCCACCATCGCCGCACCGACCACCACCACCACCACCACCACGTCTTCGCTGGCACCAGCCCCAGTGCAGGTGGTGGCCCGGCCGACTGGATCCACCCTGGGAGCCACAGCGAGGACCGTGGTGTGCAATGTGGCTAGTGGGCAGGGCCGGTGGCAGCAGGACTGGTAGGAGGAGCAGGGTCAGGGAAACGCCAGCCTCCCCTGGGAGCCATGCCCTGCCTCAAATGGCCAGAGTCCTTGGTGCCTATGAGGAGGCCCAAGAACAATGGGTCAGGTCTGCTACAGACACGCGGGAGGTGCTGGGGGTGCTGAGGTCCATGGACGCCCATATGGGCCAATTCGTGTCCCGTATGGACCAACTCGTGGACCTCATGGGCCAGCTGGTGGTGGCGGTGGGGTCACAGGCAAGGCCAGCAACACCACCTCCGCCACCACCTGCTAGGGCGCAGGGTCGGGCAGCAGTGTCCACTTCCCCTGCGTCCACAGCCAGTGAGCACACCTCACCCACCACCAGCAGGTCGCCACCACACACCCCCTCCCAAACGTGGAAGGGCCGTCCGAAGAGGAAACAGATCTCCCGGGAGGACTTCGCACGCTCCAGTCGCAAGTGAGGCAGCCAGCCAGCCTTCCGCCAGCCTTCCTTGACCAGCCACTGCATTGACTTGCTCTACGATCCCACTCCACACAGCCAGCTGGATGGCATGTGTGTGTTGGACTATGGACATAGAACCAGTGGGTACACCCTGATCATCACGCAGCCATGGCCGACAGCTCATTGTCACTGCACGCACCACTTTTGTCATCACCTTACACACAATCACATGTCACAGTTTGGAATAAATGCACCTTTTTCACTAACTGCTGTTTGTGCCCTGTGTTTTATTTGTACGGAATACAACGGCCACATTGGGCGGAAAAGCACCTGATGCGTGGCATGGCAATGGAATCCGGAGGGCCTGTAGGGACCTAGGGGTGGGAGACAGAACAGGAGCACATTCAATGAGTGTGTCACACACCCATCACACATTATATGTCAACAACTACAAGCAATGTACACACATCGCACAGAGCAATAGGGCACAATGCCACAGTCACCAACAGTGGCATACTACCCTGGCCATGGAGCGTTGACACACTGCACGCAGTGAACATACGGCCACCCTGACACAGCACACACACACCTGCACAGATACAGACACATCATCCGTCGTACATGGACACTCACCGTCAAGTGAAGTAGCGGGCGATGAGCTGCTGGCGCACATTCCCAGCTTCCTCCTCTCCGCTGTCCACCTCACTCGAGCTGTCCTGGTCTGCGGGCTGGGGCCCTGGTTGATCTCCGTCATCCACAATGAGGGGGATCTGTTTCCGAATGGCCAGATTGTGCAGCATGCAGCACGCCACCACTATCTGGCACACCTTCTGTGGGGAGTACGCCAGTGCACCCTCGGTGCGGTCCAGGCACCTGAACCTGGACTTGAGGAGGCCAAAGGTACGCTCGACCACACGTCTGGTCCTCCCATGTGCCTCATTGTATCGATCGTCTGCTGGGGTGCGAGGATTCCTCAATGGACTGAGCAGCCATGCCCCATTCGGATACGCAGAGTCACCTGGGTGTGAGGGACACAGAGAACCATTGCTATTCCAACTGGACAGGGGACAGCATCGCACAACCAGCACACTACACCACTCCACATACTCACCGACAATACAGCCACGATCCTGTTGCAGATTGGCCATCAGTCGTGGCAAGATGCTGTTGCGCATTATGTGTGCGTCATGGGCCGAGCCTGGGAACTTTGCACACACGTGGGTGATCACCATGTCCGCAAGGCACACCACTTGCACATTCAGGGAGTGCGTGTGCTTCCTGTTGCGGCACAGGTGCTCAGTGGCCTGTGGTGGAACAAGGCCAACATGTGTGCAGTCAATGGCTCCCACGACGTGTGGGATTCTGCCAAGGGCATAGAATGCACCCTTCACTGCCGCCAATTCCACGAGCCCTGGGGAATCTGATGTACCTGTTCCGGTACAGCATCATGGCTGCCAGTACATCCCTCAGCACCTTGCTGAACATGGGCTGGGACATCCCTCCTCCACTGCCCACTGTGTGCTGGAATGACCCAGTGGCGAAGAAATGCATGGCGGCCATCACCTTAGCCGTGGGGGTGACAGCAGTCGGATACACCCTGCGGGGACGGAGATGGGGCTCTAACATGGCACACAGTCGATGCAGGGTTGGCCTGTCCAGCCGGAACTTCCTTATGACCTCAGTATCCTCCATGTCCGCCAGCAATTGGTATGGGCGGTCAATGTTCGGTCTCCGCCTGGGTTAAATGGCAGAGGACACATGTCAAAGCAACACGGCACATAGCAATTTTGCATACACATCACTGACATGACTGAGCAAGCACATGAGCCACAGCCCAGCTGTCAAGCTGGGACCGGCACGACCACAATACACTTACACAGGTCTCCCAACAATGGCAATGGCAAGTGAGACATACCACTGCCATGTGCATGCACATGGGGATCTAGGCCCCAATGACTTGCGGGGCGTGCTGATGGGGACTGACTGCATATTCGGTCAAGCGGCAACGCCACGGCAACATGAGTGTCTGCTGAGCATGGAACTGCTTCCGAGGCTGGATGAGTATGGCACACGACGACGACGATGTGGGCACGGGCTGAGCGGCCAATACAAGTGGGACCTGTGGCACGAGGGGATATGAGACAGTAGTAGGTGTCAGCACTGCACCCTATGTACAGCACTGTACGGATCACAGCTCCCGAAACATTGACTGGTGTCCACATTGACAGCCCCATGCCAAGACGGCTGTGTGCTTGCAGTCACACGTCACAGGTGAGAGGTTGCATTGCACGTGCCAGGTGGCAGACGTACATAGTGGGAGCTAGCATGTGTGTGCATGTGTCTCCTGTTCAGGATCCACCAGATGGGCGCTGACTCTGTACTGACCATTGGACACAGCATGTTCCGTGGAAGGCTTGTGTGTGTGGGATGGTGGCACTGGATGTGCCTCCGTTGGGTGGGGGGCCATGCACAGGGCGGGTACGTCGATGATTGCGCATTGTTGGTCACGGTGGGTGCACCAACTAAGATGTGTTGCCCTGTGTTCAATTCCTATGTCCGCATGATGATGGACTGTGGATGTGGGCAGACTACACATTGGTCGATGTGCTGTCTATATGCATGTGCCTTCACACCAGGCACCACTGCCCCTGCATATTTGACCCCTGCTGGACTCGCTGCTGGGTCTGTGGAGCTGATGCACCTTCTGCGCGTGGGGCGGACAGCTCTCCTCACTTCCCTCATTGCGCATGTCATGTCTTTGCCGCAGGTGACATGGATCATGGAGGGCCCACATGTACGCGTGGGTAGGCTACACATGATTGTTCACTGGTCGCCACCCCCAGTCAGTGTTTCGAATGGGAAGGTTGTCGTGCTGGTGGTATGTTCGATGTGGCGGATGGGCGGGCCTAGGTGCGGGCTTACATTCCGGACATGGGGGGTAGTTGGATTGGCGACTAGTTGCAGTACACACGGGACACGTCTCTTCCTTTCCACATCTGGGTCATCCCTTGTACTAACTGACAGTGATACAGTCATCTTCGCCCCAGCCCTCATGTCCTCCCCTCGCCCCCCAATATGCATGCTCACCTGCGAGGCTAGCGCTTGCACAGGCAGCCCCAAGCTCGCACCAGAGAGGGCAAGGAGTGTATGTGTGGGTCCAGGGTATGATGTGTGGCGGGACGCCGTCCACCTGCGTGGTGCCCCAAATGGAGACCCGGCCTGCATGGACTATGCATCACAGTCTTCGCCTTCCGGATCCGCCACCTGCGACACCCAGTGGCTGTGGCTGCCCTTGCGGCCATGCCGCGTCCGTCTGTGGCTGATGGCCCACACATTCACTCTTTGGCCTCTCTGGGGAGGGCTCGGGGGTGGTGGCGCACGCGCTTGCACTTAGTCGCAATGGCATGTGGCGTGGTTGGTATGATGGGCAATGGATGGGATGGTGCGAGCCACCTCCCGTGACGTCAGTGCTGCTCGTGCTGTGGTGCGTCCCCCTACACTTCCATGTGACTTGTGCCATGCTAGACGTTGAGGTTCTATTGCCTGCGTGATATGACCAGGAGGAGCGCGAGGAGACCTCTCACACACCATGCTCCACTGCCATCCCGTGCCCTGTATCGCCTGTGCGGATTGACTATGTTGGGGTTACACCTGGTCGACTGGGGCTGTGTGTGCCTTGTCAAGGGGCATGGCGGGCGCACAACAGGATCCAGCTTGTCCACAGAGGGTGGGCTGAGGTGCGCCTGGTACCGCTTTGTACGTGTGCCCGGCTGCTGTGCACACACGTGTTCACTCCCCCCCGACAGGTGTCCTCTCACAATGCCCAGGGAAGCGGTGGTGTACTGTTCATGACCCCTCCCAACACGGCGTGCTCCAACTTGGCATGTGCGCATCTACCCGTCGCACCCACCCACCTGAGCACTGCGTCCATACGACTTCACACGACACATGTGTGTCTTCCACAGTAGTGCTACTCATTTGCGTTGACATCCAATACCAGTGGACTACATGGTCATGTCACGACTGCCGTGTACTTCACATACTCTCATCCTCTCTCATTCGTACTTGTGAAATGAGTCAGCGGAGACAGTTTTGGTTTCAAACATTATATTGAGTCTTCTGTCCTCTGTGATGCAGTATAGTGGACACTACTGGCAGCGGAATACATGTTGAGGATATAGTGAGCATGATCGCAAATGGGATAGGGTGTGGGGTAACATCTGCTTGGCCAAGGCTGTGCTAATGTACATTTACGTATAGCTGCGGAGCTGCGGACTTTGACACAGACGGTATACATGTAGCCTACCAGACCGCTCGGCATCATGGGCACAGTCCATCTCAGTTCCATGTGACAGGTTTGCTGCGGTTGTTCCTCATGCACGCGTGCATGTGAGATGACATCAGGGCATGTGCTTGCGTGCATGCAGCGGCGTGCCACTTGTTGTTGCACTGTGGTGGTTACTGGACATGTCACAGTCACTGGGGTCGTGTTGTTGTTGTATGCACTTGTCGTCCATGCAAAGGTCCTGGTATGGGATTCCCGGGGCGGGGGTGGGAGGGGTGCAGCACCCACAGACTCCAGGCGACCTATTCATGTCCACTGAGCGGTGTGTGTGTCCATGGGCGCTGGATCCATGTCGTGTCCTGGTTGTTCGTGCAGTTCCGTCCATGTGGGTGCGATACACAGAGCCCATGCCACTGCCTCCCACGATGCATGCGGTGTACCTGGATGTGATGGGGAACAGTGTGCATGTCCCGGTCATATCCGATGTCATGGCGATGTCGTTGATGGTGTGGTTACAGTTGCCGGTCGTTTGGTATGGCTGTTGTGGTGGTGACTGGCCAGTCCGTGCGGAAGCTGAGCATGGGTGCGGGGTTGGACTTCATAGGTCACTCGGGGAACCTGCGTTGTGGTCCGACGTATTTACAGGTTGTCAGGTATGCGATGCCGTCCAGCAGGGCTTCCATGTCATTGGTGGTGTACATGTTTGCCAGCCAATGAAGCGGATGGTGGCTGTCAAGGTGTTGTTTGTAAGTTGTCCCTTGGAGGACCATGATGGGGCATGCTGGGTGACATTCGATGTAGCTGTTCTCGATGATCCGTCGTGTGGAGGCACAGTGGTCCCATTTCAGTGCGCGTGCGATGTTGGCCACATATGCCATGCCCCCATAGGCAGAGCAGGCCCTGTCGTGTGCGTCCAGAGGGAGGAGTAGTGGTAGCAGGTCCGCCTTCAGACATGCCGGGTTGGAGAGGCATATCTCGACGGGATGCTGGTAGGGACACCTCCGACAGTAGAAGACGGGCATGACGCAGCTGAACAATGTGATGCGGTAAGTCAGTCGGTAACTTACGTTCAGCAGGGACAGGAGATCGCATCCCAATGTATGTATCGTGTTGGTTTTGTACAGCTTGAGCTGTTCGGCGTAGTTGGGCAGGTGTGTTGCGGTTGCCATTTCGCAGCGGTTCGTTGAGGTGGCGTGCTCCGGCTGTGTGTGCAGTCTGCAGTGTGCACGCTCCGGGGTTGCTGTGAGCTCTGTGTAGTCGTAGGGAGACAGGACTTGTGTTCTGTTGGCTTGTTTGGAGGACACGGGCCCTCTTCCCACATGCTTCTCAGACAGTTCAAGGTCAGTGCTGTGTGACTCCTTCCAATTAACTTGCATGTGGCCGACATGGGGGAGTGTTTTCTTCTTTCTTCCCCGTCCATTGTGTGCTTCTGTGATATGCGCTATCTGCCCTGTGGTCGGTTTCCTCGGCAAGCCTGTGTTGGTCTATTCTTGGACAATGGCTGTATTCACCGGCTTCTGTCGTAGGGCTGTGGTTTCGGAGTTGGAATGGAAGGTCATTCAGTGCTGTCTGCTCTCCCTTGTGTGGGCGGCAGGCTGCCTTTCCGCTCTGCGTTGGGCCTTGTGTGTGGATGTTATTCTTGGGCCACCTGTTGTCGGTCCCCGGGCTCTTTGGTGTTCCGTTTCATGTGTCTTGTTCATATGTGCAGGGTGGTATGGGTTTTTCAGTGTGGTACTGGCGTTCCTCTTCCCGAAGGGCCCTGCTTCTCCTAGTTGGTGTTGCCGCCGCTGTGTGCTTCGCCATGTTTGTTACACTGGGGTGTGTCCTGCTGTTGCGTGACTTCACTGACATGTGTGCGTCGGTTGTGTGGCGTTGGGTGTTGTCCGTGAATTGAGCGTTGGGGACATGTCTGTGGCAGGCCTGTCACGTGTCATGTGCGTTCGGGGTGGGGCTGATGTGTGTGCTGCTTGGTTGTGTCCCTGTGTCTGTGTGCGACGCATGCATGGCGCTGCGGTTGGCCTCTGCGTTGTGCGCATGTGTGGCGGCGTCATCGGCGCTTGTGGCCGTGACGGGGTGGTTGGTTCCTAGTCCCAGGTGGTGTGTACACATGTGTTCCGCGATGTTAGGATTTGGCCTGTGTGTCATATGTGGATGCAATGGTGGATGTGTAGTGTACACGCGCTGGTGGGGGTTGTCCGCTTTTTCCGCCCTTGCACTGTGTGCGCTGTTTGCGTGCACTTGTTGGGTGTGTGCCTACCTGCGTCTCCGCGGTACGTTGCGTCCTTGGTGGTGCATCAGCAGAAGCATGGGAAGGGCCTGCAGTGCTGGATTCATGCCCGGGGTGCCGCTTCTTCGTTGTCCGTGCTCTGCGTCCGTGTTACCGCCTCTCTTTCACGTGCGGTGTCTCTTGGCCGTGGGAGCCGTTTGTTTGCGGCATCGTAATTTATGCGCCGGGCGGGACGTGTTTCGTCGGACGGTGTGTGTCAGTTGTGCTGCGCCGCTACGTGAACGGGCGCACTTTGATGGCGGACGGTGTTGCTGGCTTGCCGGCGGTGTTTGGCCTACTTTTCGCATCGTAATTGGGCGGGCGTGTGGACTGCTGCGTGCCGGCGGTAACTGGTGGTTTTTGCATCCGCCAGCACGGCGGTTGTGCTTCCGCCCGCCATCGTAATGAGCCCCCTTAGTAACAAATTGTACAGCTTTAGTTTGAAAATGCTTTCCCATCGAGAGATTGGATCCTATGAATGTTCAGATCGGTTGAGCTCTGCCAGTTTATATTAAAAGTCAAGAGGAATCATTTGGGTAAGTCTAGGTCTTGCCGCTACATGAAATAGAGTATTGAAATCTGTACAAGAAATTGAATACTAAGGGGCTGATTCCGATTCGGGCCGGAAAACATACCGACCGACTCAGTACGGGAATATAGTCCGACTGACACGTACCGGCGTTGCACGACCTGGGAAGTACGATGAAATGCATGTGAATCACGACCGACTCGTACGGAACTCAAGCCGAATGACCGAACCGGACGGAAACAAGCTATCCGGCCGTGAAACCACGCGAATAGAACCGACCAACATGCACCAGGAATCAACCCGAACGAAACGTACCCGTAAACTCCGACCCGCGCAGTATGATGCAATGCGTGGAAAAACAGACCGAGTCGCACGGAGCGCAAGCCGAACGACCGACACGCATACAAAAGCCAGCCGAAGGAAGCCAATTCTCGCCGACCGACGCGTACGCCGCACAAGAAACCCTGCAGAAACACAGCGTGGACGACTCAGAGAAGCTCGCATGAGACAACTGCAGCGTCGTACTCGGTCAGAAGAACGTTTCCTACATGCACAAAAAATACTAAGGAAAAAAACAAAAAAAAGGGCCAAACAAGCAATGACAAAGGCAATAAATACAGGGAAAAAAACATGGAACAAGGACACACCCCCAACTCCACCTATATAAAGGCCACAAATCCCTACCATGATCCTTTGCAAATTCAACACACCTGCCAGCACAGAACACCATCACACAGCAACCACAGACACACTCACAGCTCATCCATCACACAAGCCACACACCATTAGCACCTCAACAAATAGCACCCTCACATACACCCAGCAAAACCTACACTCACACACCCTCACCTGCACACACACACACACCAATCCCCACCACCACCCATCACCATGCCCCCAAAGAAGAATCCAAAGTTCCTAGACAGTGAATTGGAAGTCCTGGTAGATGAGATCCTCAGGGTAGAGCCACAGTTGTTTGGTACATTGGTACAACAGACCCCCATGTCGCAGAAAACCAAGATGTGGCAGAGGATCGTCGACAGGGTCAACGCACAATCACCATGTCTGCGCACAAAGGAAGACATCCAGAGCAGGTGATTTGATGTGCGCAGGAGGGTCAGGGACCTACTAAAGAAGGATTACATCGTGAGTCAGCACACCGGCAGTGGCCCTCCTGCCAAACCACTATACCTCAGGCCCTGGGAGGATAAGGTGCGGGCCATCCTACCACCAGTGAGCGTATATGGACTATCAAACATCCCAGAGCCTGGTGAGTACACAACAAATATACACAATATTGTGTGACAATACACACACATCACTGTCAAGGGGATAGTCAAACCATGCACCCTTAGCAAATACACAGCAATCAAAAGATAATCACCCCAAGATTTGTCTGTCAGTCAGATAAACACAATACAAGCCATCTCATAGTGACATGTAACTGTGTCAAGATATGTACAAACATAACTACAAATACAACAAGGCAGTGGCACAAATGCAACCAACAAACACAGTTAGACATTTTGCCACCACTAGAACACCACCTCACAGGGAAGCTCACTCAAAGGAAAGAATTCTGTGTATGCTGGTGAAGTCAGTGTAGCCGATAGCATGATGGGAGTTGTAGTCACAGATATTGGTCACCCTCACAATTGGCCCATCAACACCACTCTGAACCATGCTCACATCACAGGGAGTGGAAAACAACTGCCAAGATGGCTGACACTGGGTACTGCTGTGGGGAGCACAAGCCCCTGCTGGGAACTGGGCACCAACCAACAGCAGGACACCACTGACTGACATCCTGAAAGCCAACTTGCACTCCCTGCAATGGAAGCACCTTCCATGGTGGGATATCTGGCTGGGTGGGAAGGAGGACTGACAGCTATGACCATAGTCACCAGCAGCTTTTCTCACACACCCCTTAACACAAACTCCACACAACTCACCTGGGAGAATGCATTGCCTCACACTCTAATTAAATATCCCACAAAGAACAACCACACTGGGTTATGCTGTGTGAAGTACAGGGACACTCTTGGGACTTGTAGCCAAACAAACGCCAGGACAACACTGTCAGCCATCCTGTCAGCACAGGCACACTACCCCACAGGGAAGCAGAGTCAAAAGGAAGGAAGTATGGGCATGCTGGGAAGGGGGGTGTAGGCCATAGCATGATGGGAGTTGTAGTCACAGATATTGGTCACCCTCACAATTGGCCCATCAACACCACTCTGAACCATGCTCACATCACAGGGAGTGGAAAACAATTGACAAGATGGCTGACACTGGGTACTGCTGTGGGGAGCACAAGGCCCTGCTGGGAACTGTGCACCAACCAACAGCAGGACACCACTGTCAGCCATCTTGCCATTGCTGTCACACTCACACACAGTGAAGTCCACTCAAAAGGAAGGAAGTATGGGCATGCTGGGAAGGGGGGGTGTAGGCAATAGCATGATGGGAGTGGTAGTCACAGCTCAACATCCCCCACCCACATGGCCCAGCAAGCTCACACTGAAGCATGCACACCTCACAGCCAGTGAAAAGCCACTTCAAAGATGTCTGACACTGGCCTCAGCTGTGGGGAGCACAAGGCCCTGCTGGGACCTGTGCACCAACAAACAGCAGGACACCACTGTCAGCCATCTTGCCATTGCTGTCACACTCACACACTGTGAACTCCACTCAAAAGGAAGGAAGTATGGGCATGCTGGGAAGGGGGGTGTAGGCAATAGCATGATGGGAGTTGTAGTCACAGATATTGGTCACTCTCACAATTGGCCCATCAACACCACTCTGAACCATGCTCACATCACAGGGAGTGGAAAACAACTGTCAAGATGGCTGACACTGGGCACTGCTGTGGGGAGCACAAGGCCCTGCTGGGAACTGGGCACCAACCAACAGCAGGACACCACTGACTGACATCCTGAAAGCCAACTTGCACTCCCTGCAATGGAAGCACCTTCCATGGTGGGATATCTGGCTGGGTGGGAAGGAGGACTGACAGCTATGACCATAGTCACCAGCAGCTTTTCTCACACACCCCCTTAACACAAACTCCACACAACTCACCTGGGAGAATGCATTGCCTCACACTCTAATTAAATATCCCACAAAGAACAACCACACTGGGTTATGCGGTGTGAAGCACAGGGACACTCTTGGGACTTGTAGCAAAACAAACGCCAGGACAACACTGTCAGCCATCCTGTCAGCACAGGCACACTACCCCACAGGGAAGCAGAGTCAAAAGGAAGGAAGTATGGGCATGCTGGGAAGGGGGGTGTAGGCCATAGCATGATGGGAGTTGTAGTCACAGATATTGGTCACCCTCACAATTGGCCCATCTGCTGTGTGGAGCACAAGCCCCTGCTGGGAACTGGGCACCAACCAACAGCAGGACACCACTGACTGCCATCCTGAAAGCCAACTTGCACTCCCTGCAATGGAAGCACCTTCCATGGTGGGATAACTGGGCTGGGGGAAAAGGAGGGCCGGATGTCCACCAAATACCACCAATGCTGGCCATGCACACACCTCAACATTCACATAGAAAAGCTTCAGGTTGGCAGGACAATGTGCTACACCAATATCAACTTCTGACTGTGACAACTTAGGACAATGCAATCTACAGGCCCGCAGCCAGAGGTACAGTCACAGCTGTCAGGTGTGTGAACCATTGATGCCCGTAGAAACATAACATACATTGTGTGTCTCTTCCAAAAACAGGTGATGATGGGGACACAGCAGCAGACGATGAGGAGTCCCTGTCCCAGGCTCCGGGGGACACTGAGCTCACTGGTGTGGAACAGCCTCTGCACTCCTCGGATGGCGAAGACCTACCTGGCCCCTCCGGTGCGAGTCATCATGCAGCACCAGCAGGACCAACATCTGCACCGCCTGCACCCACCCCTCCAACAACTGCCAACACACAGACCACCCCTGCCAACACGGACAGACCAAGGACCACCGATGACAACAGCACAGGGACCCCGGCCCAACGTGGAGCAACGGACAACGACCCCAGTAACAACCCCCAAGTGGGCCTACGGTCACCTGTGCGTGCCACCACAGGTCCCGCACGTGTCGCCAGGGGTGGTGGGAGGGGTGGTAGACATAGGTCGCTGTTTGCAGAGGGGCCTGGACTGCATGTTGACCCACAACTGGCACGCATTGCTGAGGCGTACCAGAATAGCACCGGAGAGGTCAGCCAGGTAGTGGGGATCCTCAAGGGCATTCAACAGCAGCAGGCTGCCCATCATGCCTGCTTGGACTCACACATGTCCCGTGTGGAGACACACATGTCCCGTGTGGAGACACACATGTCTGGCATGGAGTCCAAGTGGGACACATTGGAAGAACTGACAGCGGTGCATAGGGACATATTGACATGCCTCCGCCAGATTAGCACCAACATGGCCACACCTCCCTGTGTGCCCACAACATCTGGTGCTGCAACAACTGCAACTGCCACAGGGAGGAGAACTCTGGCGGAGAGTCCTCTGCACCGCAGCAGCCTGCACGTGAGGGTCCCCCCCGGAAGAAGAGGGGTCATCCGAGGAAGGAAAACTGAGAGGCCGGTGGCCATGTACATCCCCCAGGAACCCAACACCTGTTCTGGAAAATCTCCTTTGTGTGCAAACTGTTTACCCTGTCGAATGCAATACAACTCTCCCACATGACATGGGGAGCTTAAGTAGGCCCAATGTATCAGATGACTGTGGACTTTACTCAGGACATTTCTGCTACCAAGTCTTCCAACTCATCTGGGAACTTTGGATTCCAATCCCAATGTACAGCACCCACCATCCTGTGCACTATCCTCACACATGTATGTAAATAAACTCACTAATACACCATACTTGCCTCTGTTGTGAGTCCAACGTGGTTTTTGTCATGTGATGGTGATCTGCTAAATGACACTGTGCATGCTAACTGCTACAGCAAGTTCAACACCGTCATGTGAGTCATGGCGACGTGACACATATGAGGGAGACACACCACTAGGGCTACACAACACATACACACCAGGGTCATCAGACTCATCGCCTACACTGATGTTGCCAGGAAATACAGTGGAATGCACAGACACCACACCTATTCACAGTCTGTGTTAACTAGCCCACAGGTGCAGTAAGCACATGTCAGTCAGATGTGTGACCACAGACAACGCACAACCCAAAGTGAAGCACAGGTTTATTACACATTTGCAACATGTTGTTTCCACTACAGATGCAAGGTAATCCTACGTGGCAGTTGCCACACAGTCAACAAGTGTAGAAGAAATAAAGTCCAGGGTTGTGTGGCACATCACCTGTAGGGAAACGACTGCTTCCACCCTGGAAGTTGAATCATGGTGTCGGGGGATCACAGTTCACCAAACAACTCTGAAAGTACCCTGTGAAGGACAGACATGACACACAGTCAAAAGCACGGAAGAACAGGACAGAACTGCAATACTCATGGCCAATACATGTCACAAGATACTCACAGAAAACCTAGTTAGCATGTCAACACTGTTGGGGAGTACAGACCACCTGTAAGGACACATCGCTGCACACTTCCAGTCAAGTAGCACATGGCCACACTCAAACAGCACCAGAGCACCACCAACACATATCACGCAAACACACATCATTGACATGACATCTCTGGATACTCACATTCAGCTGAAGAAGTTGGTGATGAGCTGTGTGCGGACATCACCATCATCATCATCACTGGCATCATTGCCCAGGCCAGGATCCTCCACAGGTGGCGGATGTTGGTCATCGTCATCCAGGATGAGAGGCAACTCCTTCCGCACTGCCAGGTTGTGTAGCATGCAGCAGACGATGACAATCTTGCACACCTTTGCTGGGGCATATGGGAGGGCCCCTCCTGTCTTGTCCAGGCAGCGGAAGCGGCTCTTCAGGAGACCAAATGTGCGCTCGATCACTCTCCTGGTCCGACCATGTGCCTCATTGTAGCGCATCTGGGCTGGTGTCACAGGGTTCCTGAGGGGTGTCAGCAACCACGGCATGTTGGGGTATCCGGAGCCACCTACAGACAGACAATTGCACATTAGCTGAGTTGGAAAAGAGGGCGGAATACAACATAGCAGAGCACACACAATGGTACAAAGTCAGTACACACCGACAAGCCAGGCACGCTGGTTCTGCATCTGTGACATCATCCTCGGGATGCGACTACTCCTCATCACGTAGGCATCGTGTGCCGAACCAGGGAAACGGGCACACACATGTGAGATGCTCATATCTGCAAGACATACCACCAGAGCATTGATCGAATGATAATGTTTCCTGTTCCTGTATGCCTGCTCATGTTCCTGTGGTGGTACCAAAGCCACATGTGTCCCATCAATGGAGCCAATGACATGTGGCATCCTCCCCAGGGCATAGAAGTCACTCTTGACGTCAGTGAGTTGTTGATGTGTAGGGAAATAGATGTACTGGTTCAGGCATCTCAACATTGCCTCCAAAACATCGCGTAGCACACGGCTGAACATAGTCTGTGACATCCCACCAGCAGTCGCAACAGTGTGTTGAAAGGTAACGGTGGCAAAGAAGTGTAGGGCTGCCATCACCTTCACCTTGGGGGTCAGCGCTGTAGGGTACGGCCGGCCAGGTTGCAAATGTGGGGCCAAGCGCACTGCCAACTCCTCAATCAGCTGCCTGGTGAAGCGGTACCGTCGTATGCTGTCACGTTCCACCATCGTTGCCAGGTCAGGGAATGGTCTATGGACAGCTGGTGCCCTGCAGTGCATTGGTGAAGAAAGAAAGATTGTCAGTCACCCCACATATGTGCCATTCACCATATTCAATTTCACATGATACATCATTACGAGACACAAGTACTTGATGTGTGTGCCGTTCTGTATGGACATATATGGCACCTACATGGACATCATCTAACATCTCAGTTCAACATGTGTTGACAACAGGTTCCAGGTTGTGCTATGGGAAACCATTAGGCTGTGTCACAGTACCCATTTACTGCTGTCACGTTCCACACACACACCACAGTGACATGTCTGGACAGATGCGCCACAGGCATCACAGCTCATTGACAGGTAGATTCCCAGTGACCCTGTCTTGCCACATGGACACTGGCATGACATGGCGTATCATGTACACGTCAGAAAAACTAACATGACTCCCACAGGTAGTGGCCCCTGTTGCCTCCGCAGGACAGATATGGACGTCTGTGACACACACACCACAACATCAAAGTCCATGCACAAACAACGTTGATGTGGAGACTGTCTCCCATTGTGCACATGGAATCAGAGACATCGGAAACACAACATGCACACAGACTGTGGAGGGCCATCACTATTGTGGCAATTGGTCACCCTGTGACGTACATGCCTTCCCACATGGGACTCTGGGGGTATGTGACATGTCATACACATACACAACCTGGAAATGTGACCATGCCACATGCTCCGAAATGAACAGTTGCACATCACAGTGGTTATGTGCACAACACACAAAGGATCCTGTCCCCATGAACACGTGCACAGCCTGGGAGTGGCTGCCCCCAAGTGCCACCCCAAAAACCACATGTTTAACCCATTCACAGAAAAGGTAATGCAGCCTTACATGTCTTAGGATACAGTGTGGACTGGGTGTGGTGTTGTAGGTGTGCCCCTGAGTCCCTGGCAAGTATATGTGGCTGGCATACGTTCACCAGTGACAAGCATGGTGACATATGCAAGTGACCTGTACAGGGACGCGTTGTACAGCAATGGACCGATCGGTGTGCACGCACTGGCCATTGAATCTGTTGTGAGCGGGTACGCATTGTTTCCCGGAATACGCGTTGTACAGCAATGGACCGATCGGTGTGCACGCACTGGCCATTGAATCTGTTGTGAGCGGGTACGCTTTGTACAGCAATGAACCGATCGGTGTGCACGCACTGGCCATTGCATCTGTTGTGAGCGGGTACGCGTTGTTTCCCGGAATACGCGTTGTACAGCAATGGACCGATCGGTGTGCATGCACTGGCCATTGAATCTGTTGTGAGCGGGTCCGCGTTGTACAGCAATGGACCGATCGGTGTGCACGCACTGGCCATTGAATCTGTTGTGAGCGGGTACGCGTTGTACAGCAATGGACCGATCGGTGTGCACGCACTGGCCATTGAATCTGTTGTGAGCGGGAACGTGTTGTACAGCAATGGACCGATCGGTGTGCACGCACTGGCCATTGAATCTGTTGTGAGCGGGTACACGTTGTACAGCAATGGACCGATCGGTGTGCACGCACTGGCCATTGCATCTGTTGTGAGCGGGTACGCGTAGTACAGCAATGGACCGATCGGTGTGCACGCACTGGCCATTGCATTTGATGTGAGCGTATACGCGTTGTCTTTTGAAATACGCGTTGTACAGCAATGGTCCGGACGGTGCGCATGCATTGGCTAGGGCCTGGCATGGCAACGGATGCGTTTTCGAAGCTGTAACGAGTCTGATGAAGTGAATTCAGTTGGCCAGCCACAACAATGTTGCAAAAACATGGGTGTCATGAAGTTTAACTTTTGAAGGATGCTGTGGGCGTGTATAAGTGGTGCAATTCCATGGATTGGCCAGATTCAGAAGATGCAAACGACTTGGACCTATCACTTTGTACACATGGGACAGTATCTGCCTCTGCAGTACACATATGCTGCTGGTTGTTCCCCGGAGAGCTCACTTGCCTGCACTACATGCTCCAGGATGACATCTGCCACCAACACTGCTGCTGTCTCTGCATCCTCTGGCTACTGCAATGGCACGTACTGTGGAGAGAACCCCAGCCTTCAGCCTTGAGGAGAACCAGGCCCTGCTGGACAGCCTCCTTCCACAGTACAGCAAGCTGTATGGGAAACCAGGGGAGCAGGTGAGTGTGCTGTCCACTGCCTTACTAATTGTGCATGTTGTCTGACTAGCAAGACTTACAGTGTGCACACCACTGGCTAGCATGCTCACTGAGTAGCTCTCCCCCCAAAGTGTGTAGTTACATGCACTGAACAGGTACAGTGCAGTAACAGTGCATTCCAACAAGGTTTACTTCCCATGCAATGATACCATGTAGTAACTGCTGACAAACTGTTCATAGCCATCGTTGCACTGCCTGTGTACATCATATGCACCTGTGATTGAGACATGTATATCCAACTGTGTGATGCACGTATATGTTGCATGTGTAGTAATGGCATTTTCACATCCTCACAGGTTGATGCCCACCAGAAGCAGGAAATCTGGCTGACCATCGCCCGGGCAGTAAGATCCGTGGGGGTCTACAAGCGCCGGATCCGCAACTGCCAGAAGAGGTGGCAGGACCTTCGGGGCTGGACCCGGAGGATCACAAGGGTCCAGCTGAAGCTGTCGCCTCCTCGCAGGAGGGGCGGACACCGGACCCTGACCCCCCCCCACATGCTCAGGATCCTGGCGGTGGTCTTCCCTGACCTGGATGGGCAGCTGAAGGCCAGACAGCAGCAAGGAGGGGGTGAGTCCATGACTGCACTGTGCACTTTGTCTGACATGCTATGTGCCCTCCTCTGGCCTGGTTAAACTTACACAGTACATCAGTCTTGTGGTCCAGGACCCATGTCCCTCAATTGTGACATGCCCACTCCTCATCTGATACGCATATGTGTGGCCCTTACAGTCAGGAAATTGTGTCACTTGGGTACTGTGTCATTGCATTTTGCTTCGATCAAGGTGGGGGACAGCATTTGTTCCCGTGACTATGTTGTGGGATTCATGGGTGGGTCAATTGCTAACACAATGCCTAAGTTCTGACATGTAATCTGGGTGTAACTTTGATATGTGGTCCACTTGCTGATCTGAATCACCACATGTCCCTGGGGTATTTGGCACACCCCCATGCTGCGGGTGGGAACAATGTTTGGGCCTCAGGAGTATGTATATCAAGTGTGTCACACATGCTTAGCCACCTGCCTACTGTCTTTCAGGTGGAGCAGGACAGTCATGCCTACTCCAGGGCATACAATACACTCTGTACTCCCACTTCCGTGTATCAGCTGACATGTTGTGATCAGTGAAATGTTCCCTCAGGTGTCTGCCTCTGTGTCATTGTGCCGTGGCTTCGTTGTCAGGACTACTGGGATGTATATCGTTTAGGGCTCAGCATGCCATCTGAGATATGACCATGAGAGACGATACTTCTGTGACTCATAGGTGTTTGATCACTTGACTGTGCACACAGGTGTATGCGACTGTCAACTTCAGGCAGCTGTTTTACATTCACAGCAGACTGTGAGGTGCTCAGGTTCATAGAGTTGTGTTTCATGTCTCCCATATGTCCAATTGGCATGATGTGGCCAAATAAGAGTTCAGATGATGTGGTGTGTGGGGGATGGACATGTGCACTTGTCAGCTACATAACTTGCATTCCCCATTTCCTAGGACTGTGACACAGTGCAGACAGTTGTTGGCTGGCTGCCATGCCCATGTGACTGGAGACAGTGATGTATGACTTTGCAGGCATGCCTGTGCCATGGCATTTAACTTCCTAAGAGTGATCCTGCAGGAGAGTTACATGTGCAACATGCACCCCATTGTGGCATTGACTATCCGGACATGGGTGCATCATGGTGTCTGGTGCTGGTATGCATCACATGCATTTCTAATTAGACTCTGGCCATCCCTTTACCCGGACACCTGTACTAACTCAGTGGCAAGAGATGTGATGTGTGCATGTTCACATACTTCACCGTGTTCTCTGCAATGTCCAACAACTGTGTACGTGGTGCTTGTGTCCACACTGGGGTATTACCATCCAACAGGCACCAGACAGATGGGTGCAAGGGCAGGAGGGGTGTGAGTGCCATGGTTGACCATCAGACTGACAATTGGCTTCTCCTAATCTGTGTGAGGACTTTTGGCAATGTTCAACTGAGGATGCCAGGGCTTGCTCTGTAATGTGCTGTACTTACTGTGGTGTGTGCGGTCAGTGCAGGTGACTGATGTTTGTCTGTTTCCCTAATTGTTTGCAGATACATCCACGGCCACAGGAGGGGACAGCTCCATGGACCAGGAGGAGCTGCAGAGCCAGACTGGGTCAGCAGGCGATGAGTGGTCGGAGGGACCCAGTGGCACAGAGGGCGAGGGGAGCCACACCGAGGAGTCCTCAGCACCATCCACCTCAGCTGAGGACCACAGCAGCTCGGAGGATGACTCCCTTGTGGAGGCGGGTGTCAGCAGCCACCACACCCCAGCTAGTATGTCTGGCCCCGCCACCACCACCACCACCGCCCTCCCATTGGCTCCCATTCCAGAGGTCCGTGGAGGCTCCCGTGTCTGGGAGCGTGTCTCCTTCGTGCCAGGCACCGCAACCCCTGCCCCTGTGTCCCCTGCTGCCCTGAGTGAGGAGTCTGTGTACCTACTTCGGCAGCTCCATGTAGGGCAGACAGCAATGCTGAGTGTCCTCCATGCACACACCACTCTGTTGACACAGCTGGTGTCATTCATGGAGGGCATCTCGACGGGCATGTCTGCCCTACAGAGGAGCAATTGGTCCATGGACTCCTCCCTGACGGCAGCAGTGTCTCTCCTCCAACAGTCCATCACCCTTCCTACCTCTGCCCCATCCACACTTCCTGGCACCCTACCTGTCCCAAGCACATGCACACCTGCACAATCACCCAAACACACAGACACGAGCAGCACAGAAACACACAGAACAAGGGCAAAACGTGCACACAAGCATCCTCAGGGGACTGATACCACACGCACAGGGGATGGGGAACAGACACACACACAGGCATCCACACTCACTCCGCAGTCCTCAAAATCCTCTCCCTCCAAGACCCCTTCCCTTGCCTCACCTGCAACCCCACCTACAAAGCAGCTCTTCCTCTGTGACCTCGGCCTCTTCCCCTCCGATCCCGCTGATCCAGCATACAGGGGGAAGAGGAAGTCCACCCACACAGAGGGGAGTGCCCCTCGCCCCCCGACACCCACCCCCAGGCGCAGACAGCCTGAGGCCCCCACCCGCAAGTCCCCCCGGTCCCGGAAGAGCAAGACCCCGCCACCGCCCTGCAGCTCAACCACACTGTCTCCTTCCTCCATCCCTCAGTCACCCACAACACAGGTTCCCCCACCACACCCTGTCCCAGGTTCCCCCACCCACAGATACACCATCCCCAAAATGATGCGGCCTTCTCCTCCTACCACTTGCTCTTCCAGCCACACAACCCCCGCTGCACATGTTTGTGCCACTGGTGTGGAGACCGTGTCCTCCCCCTCTGTCCTGCCCACCTTACCTGAACCCCATTCTACTCCCCCGGATATGGGCACTGCAGTGGAGTCCACTACCACCCCGTCTGACTTGGGCACTGCAGTGGGGAACCTGTCCACTCCATCTGGCCGGACCACTGCAGTCGTGCCGGCACCCACACCATATGACTCATGCCCCCCAGTTGTGCCGGCACACACCATGTCAGACACCTCCACTGCAGTTGTCAGTGACTCTCCAGCACCAGCCACCCCTTCCCTGCCTCCTTCTGGTGAGCCCTGATCCTGTCCCTGCAGTGCCTGGCCTGCCCCCGTATACCCCTCCGAGGGGAATGTCCCTGCTCCATATCAGTGCAGGCAAGCAGAGGGTGACATCTGCCACTGTCACCCTGTTCGGACTGAACTGTTGGACTGGCCATTGGCCTTTGTATTTTTGCAGTACTTTCTTTTTTCAGACACATATGCTGAATAAAGCTCCTTTCTGTTCTCTGGTGGTTTTGCTTCAGATGTACTTGATGTTGATGATGCTAACCATGCCCTTGCTGCAGTGATGGTGATATTTGGTATCATGAAAATGAAGTGTTACTGTGCAGGACCCCATGTGGTCCAGGGGGAATGTGTCCTATCCTGGTGTGTAGCCATGTCATCCTTTGCAGCAATATGAGGGTGTCATGTTTTCAATATTTGCCAATGGGATTTCCTACATTTATTTGCAATATCACATCTGTGGCTTACACCCCTGCACATCAGTTGTGCTTGCCATTGTTCAATTTGTCTGTTTCCCTGACCGTGTGACCATCTCCACTGGACATGCAAGTTTGGGCATCAATGGGGAAGGACTCATCTGTGTTATCAGTGCAACTTGCTATACATGTGTGTTGGATCTGTGCAGAAGATTTCGGTGACGCTCTCATGACCAGGCTGATGTGACGAGAGCCTTCATTTTGTGCTAATTGTTGACTGAGTGACCAAGTGTACTGCTGACATGATAGAGCTCTGCAGAGACAACGTATGGCACAGCTTTCCTTACACAGTAGCGGAGTCCCCTCATGGCAGTGTGTAATACCGTGACATTGCCTGAGCCCAAGGTGTGTGTTCTGTGAGCATGTCTGTGTGTGTTCACTTCCATTTTGCAACACAGGCTGGGATCCCTAGTGATGTTCCTGTTTGTGATGCTTGCTGAGTTGACCTATGTTCCCCCAAATCTTCGCCCTGGGTTCTCTGTGATGTGGGTGCATGGCACATTACTGGTCATCAGGGTGTCATCCATAGGTGTGTTTGCTGTCAGGGCTGAGTTTGTGGGCAAACGCAGATGAGACACAGTCAGGATTCCCCTTGGCACTTGTTGGTTACACAAGTCATGTAATTTACATTTTGTGTTACCTTTCAGTGATTGTGACACGTTGTGTGTGTGACTGCTGCCACTCCTCAGGGTCAGAGCTGCAATGTTGGAAGTTGTCTATGTGTGTTCTTGGTGGGTGACCTTGGCTTCTTCATTGGTGTGTGACTGTGGCCGGGATCCCATTGGTTGGTGTGGATTTGACGTCATGCCCATGTACAGCGTACTGTGCAGTGTGTCAGACATTCACAAGTCTTGTTGACTGGCCATGTGTGATGGGTATCTCCACCTTAGTTCCCCCCACCACCCCTGGGATTGTCATGGGTGCATGTGCAATGTCACCAGTCCATGTGAGCTTCACTGCTGCACATTGGTGGAGGTCAAGGTGTGTGGTGTTGAGTGTGTGCAAATGAGAGTTGTTGCACGGCTAGACCCCTACCTCCATGTTGGCCTTGGCTGACAGACCGTGCTGATTGATTTGTGCTTGTGTAGGTGTGATGGTAGTTAGTTGCTCAGGAAACATGACTGTGGTTCACTGTGTGTACGACATCTACCTTTGTCATCACAGTGGGATTATCATGCAGGCCAGTGTCACCACAATGTGGGGTCCCTGGGGGTAGTGCTGTGGTGGGTCTGTCTCTTGCTGTGTTAGTTGCTGTTCCTACAAGCTTGTGTGACACTTGTAATTTGTGCTCCCTCTCATCTGACAATGCCTGATTGCCCACATAGGGGAATCCGATCCATGAGTTACTTTTGTGTGGCACTGTATACACATCTGTGTAATAGGGATTCAGGCCTCCTCATGTGTTGTGTGGTTGCCTGGGGACACTGGCACACCCCCCCCATCACCTGTTGTGTTTGATATGCAGTGTGAGTCTGCCTGTTTGTGTTTGTGCATTTGCACCACTGCATTGGCATTTCTTTAGTGTGCCATTGGATGTATGTTGTTTGGTGGGTTTCCCCTGCTGTCCCTGGGACTCCTAGGTCATCAGTCAGCACAATGATCATGGTTTGTATGTCCTATAGCTCCCATGGAATGGTATTTGTTCACCTGACATCTACGGTCTCCACAGGATATCTACATTTGTGTGTCCATTGGTGCTGATGTGTGGGTCTGCATTATGATGGTCACTTCTGTCATTGTGTAATTCGTGAATGTTGACAATGTGAGCCCCCATGGGTGAGGTTTGTCTGCACATGGCCAAAGCGATGTTTCATTGGCACTGCACTGTTTGCCTCACCCAATCTATGTTGCTATGGGACACAAGCACTACTATGCCACTGATGTGTTTGTTGTTGTGTGACCAGGAATCATCCATGCAGTTTGGCATTTGCAGCTTTTCACATGACAACACTTACATTTTGGTCACTGTGGTGATGGGGCTTTAGACCCCATTGCCACAATGTTCAAAATGTGCTTCAGCTATGGACCCCACACTTACCTTTTGGTCACTGTGGTGATGGGGCGTTAGACCCCATTGCCACAATGTTCAAAATGTGCTTCAGCTATGGACCCCACACTTACATTTTGGTCACTGTGGTGATGGGGCGTTAGACCCCATTGCCACAATGTTCAGAATGTGCTTCAGCTATGGACCCCCCACTTACATTTTGGTCACTGTGATGATGGGGCGTTAGACCCCATTGCCACAATGTTCAAAATGTGCTTCAGCTATGGACCCCACACTTACATTTTGGTCACTGTGGTGATGGGGTGTTAGACCCCATTGCCACAATGTTCAGAATGTGCTTCAGCTATGGACCCCACACTTACCTTTTGGTCACTGTGATGATGGGGTGTTAGACCCCATTGCCACAATGTTCAAAATGTGCTTCAGCTATGGACCCCACACTTACATTTTGGTCACTGTGGTGATGGGGTGTTAGACCCCATTGCCACAATGTTCAAAATGTGCTTCAGCTATGGACCCCACACTTACATTTTGGTCACTGTGGTGATGGGGTGTTAGACCCCATTGCCACAATGTTCAAAATGTGCTTCATCTATGGACCCCACACTTACATTTTGGTCACTGTGGTGATGGGGTGTTAGACCCCATTGCCACAATGTTCAGAATGTGCTTCAGCTATGGACCCCACACTTACCTTTTGGTCACTGTGGTGATGGGGTGTTAGACCCCATTGCCACAATGTTCAGAATGTGCTTCAGCTATGGACCCCACACTTACCTTTTGGTCACTGTGATGATGGGGTGTTAGACCCCATTGCCACAGTGGTCATGGTCTGCTTGCATTGTGGAGGCCACACACATTTATGTGTGACACATGTGATAGGGGGTCACATTGTATGTTCAATGTCATGTTCAGTGTTGTAGGCATTTGACACAGACTACACACGCTTGTCATGGTGTTGGGGGAAGTATTTTTCAGACATTCCTTATGTTGGAGTATGCTGGTTGTGTCATGCATTACCCGTCCTATGAGTAGGGGTTGTGTGGGTGGTAGGCATCCAGGCCCCCATGAGTAGGGGTGGTGGTAGTGGTAGGCATCCAGGCCCCCTGAGTAGGGGTGGTGGTAGTGGTAGGCATCCATCCCCCTATGAGTGGGGATGGTAGTAGTGACAGGCATCCAGGCCCCCTGAGTAGGGGTGGTGGTAGTGGTAGGCATCCATCCCCCTATGAGTGGGGATGGTAGTAGTGACAGGCATCCAGGCCCCCATGAGTAGGGGTGGTGGTAGTGGTAGGCATCCATCCCCCTATGAGTGGGGATGGTAGTAGTGACAGGCATCCAGGCCCCCATGAATAGGGGTGGTGGTAGTGGTAGGCATCCATCCCCCTATGAGTGGGGATGGTAGTAGTGACAGGCATCCAGGCCCCCATGAGTAGGGGTGGTGGTAGTGGTAGGCATCCAGGCCCCCTGAGTAGGGGTGGTGTTAGTGGTAGGCATCCATCCCCCTATGAGTGGGGATGGTAGTAGTGACAGGCATCCAGGCCCCCATGAGTAGGGGTGGTGTTAGTGGTAGGCATCCATCCCCCGATGAGTGGGGATGGTAGTAGTGACAGGCATCCAGGCCCCCATGAGTGGGGGTGGTGGTAGTGAGAGGCATCCAGGCCCCCCTGAGTAGGGGTGGTGTTAGTGGTAGGCATCCATCCCCCTATGAGTGGGGATGGTAGTAGTGACAGGCATCCAGGCCCCCATGAGTAGGGGTGATGTTAGTGGTAGGCATCCATCCCCCTATGAGTGGGGATGGTAGTAGTGACAGGCATCCAGGCCACCATGAGTAGGGGTGGTGGTAGTGGTAGGCATCCAGGCCCCCCTGAGTAGGGGTGGTGGTAGGGGTAGGCATCCATCCCCCTATGAGTGGGGATGGTAGTAGTGACAGGCATCCAGGGCCCCCTGAGTAGGGGTGGTGGTAGTGGTAGGCATCCATCCCCCTATGAGTGGGGATGGTAGTAGTGACAGGCATCCAGGCCCCCATGAGTAGGGGTGGTGGTAGTGGTAGGCATCCATCTCCTATGAGTGGGGATGGTAGTAGTGACAGGCATCCAGGCCCCCATGAGTAGGGGTGGTGGTAGGCATCCAGGCCCCCCTGAGTAGGGGTGGTGGTAGTGGTAGCATCCATCCCCCTATGAGTGGGGATGGTAGTAGTGACAGGCATCCAGGGCCCCCTGAGTAGGGGTGGTGGTAGTGGTAGGCATCCATCCCCCTATGAGTGGGGATGGTAGTAGTGACAGGCATCCAGGCCCCAATGAGTAGGGGTGGTGGTAGTGGTAGGCATCCATCTCCTATGAGTGGGGATGGTAGTAGTGACAGGCATCCAGGCCCCCATGAGTAGGGGTGGTGGTAGTGGTAGGCATCCAGGCCCCCCTGAGTAGGGGTGGTGGTAGTGGTAGGCATCCATCCCCCTATGAGAGGGGATGGTAGTAGTGACAGGCATCCAGGCCCCCATGAGTAGGGGTGGTGTTAGTGGTAGGCATCCATCCCCCTTGTGAGTGGGGATGGTAGTAGTGACAGGCATCCAGGCCCCCATGAGTAGGGGTGGTGGTAGTGGTAGGCATCCATCCCCCTATGAGAGGGGATGGTAGTAGTGACAGGCATCCAGGCCCCCATGAGTAGGGGTGGTGGTAGTGGTAGGCATCCAGGCCCCCTGAGTAGGGGTGGTGGTAGTGGTAGGCATCCATCCCCCTATGAGTGGGGATGGTAGTAGTGACAGGCATCCAGGCCCCCATGAGTAGGGGTGGTGTTAGTGGTAGGCATCCATCCCCCTATGAGTGGGGATGGTAGTAGTGACAGGCATCCTGGCTCCCCTGAGTAGGGGTGGTGGTAGTGGTAGGCGTCCATCCCCCTATGAGTGGGGATGGTATTAGTGGCAGGCATCCATCCCCCTATGAGTGGGGATGGTATTAGTGGTAGGCATCCATCCCCCTATGGGTGTGTATGGCATTGGTGATAGCCATCCCGCCCCTATGGTTCTGCTGGTGCTGGTGTACGTCATTTGTGCATCCCTATGTGTGTGTGACATATTTCGGGTACATGTCGTTTGTTTGTGTTGTGGGTGTTTGACTTACCGTCTGCGCCGTACGCGTCCGTACCGGTCCCGGTAATAGATGTAGAGGATTGGTAGGACCTGCGCGATGGGATTCATGGTTGGCTCGTCTTGTTCGGGTTTCTCGTGGCTTCGACTCGTACTCGTCGCTGGCTTGTTCGTCTCGTCGCCGTGGATCGTCTTGTGGCGCGAATCGGAGCTTATGTACAGCTCTCCCGAATGCTCAAACGTGCCGGACGTAGCGACGGGTTCGGTGCGTACGGAAGGCGCATCGTACTAGTCCGGCCGGAAGGTGCTGTGTATTTGCTTCCGTGCGACTCGAATCGGCGTTTACGGATCCAGCTCGGGCGGGGAACAGGAGCTGAAATGGGTAAGTACGGCTCGCTCGGAATTTGGGCTGTTGTGCGCATCGTACTTGTTCGTTCGGACGAGTGTTCGAATCGGTCGGGAAACATGCGTTCGGCTTGTATTTTTTCCGGACGAATACTGTTAGGTGCGCTTCCGGCCGAGATCGGAATCGACCCCTGAGTTGTGAAACTCCAGATAAAAGGGAATTTTTCTATTTAGCACTCCTGCAACTCTTTAAGCCTTGGCGTAGTGAAATGGAATTACTTGGAGATTTTGACTCCTATGAAGATTCTTTTAATGAATATAAAGATAACATTCAATGCACACTTTTCCCTACTTATCTACAAATGTTAAATGAAGAGATTGAACAAGAAACTACTATTGCAGCTGAAATAGCTAAAGACAGTTCTCAAGATAGTCAAAGTTCTGCTCCACTAAGTCAAGATCCACTAGGACAATCAATTATTGAAAATGAAGCAGCAATAGCCATGAATGAAGTAGAAACGACAATGCAACAAGCACAACAGGATATTATTGATTTAAGAAACTTGGAAGAAGAACTAAATATTGAACAAAAAGAAATATATCAGCAAGTGACACTACAGATAGAGCATGGTTTGCTACATAAAAAAAAAAGAATGCCAATGCACATCATTTAAACCTATTTGAATGTACATCAGTGTTCAAGCTGGAACAGGAAAAAGTTTCTTAATTAAAGTTTTCACCAGTTATCTACACAAAACTACTGGATGCCATTTATCTTGTGTTGTAACAGCTCCAACTGGATTAGTAGCACACAATATTAAAGGGATTACTTTACATCAATTACTCATGCTACCAGTTGAACATAAAAATAAATTGGAATATCACAAGCTATCTGGGGAAGCTTGTTATGAAGTCTCAAGAGTGCTGAAGAAAATGAAACTTATCATTGATGAGGTGAGCATGGTCTCAAACGTAATGCTTGCTTTTGTACATTTAAGAATGCAACAGATTTTAAAAACAGATTATGATGTTCTATTTGGAGGAAGACATGTAATTTTATTCGGCGATCTACCACAACTTACTCCTGTGAAAGGACAACCGTTTTTAAATCACTTGTCCATGAAGACACTAGGAAATCTTTGGGAAGTATTGGAAATGTGAACATTTGGTCTCATTTTGAATATGCGACAAGCAAGTGATGAACATTATGGAAACATTCTTCAAGATATAACAATAGGTGTTTTGACAAAACATGATAAAGAAGCTTTACAAAGTCGGCTACTAACGAACTTGTTTCCATATGAAAACATAGCACCTGAAATACTGTACAAAGAAATTGGAGAAAATTAGGGGCCCATTACGATGGCGGGCGGAAGCACAACCGCCGTGCTGGCGGATGCAAAAACCACCAGTTACCGCCGGCACGCAGCAGTCCACACGCCCGCCCAATTACGATGCGAAAAGCAGGCCAAACACCGCTGGCAAGCCAGCAACACCGTCCGCCATCAAAGTGCGCCCGCACACGTAGCGGCGCAGCACAACTGACACACACCGTCCGACGAAACACGTCCCGCCCGGTGCATAAATTACGATGCCGCAAACAAACGGCTCCCACGGCAAAGAGACACCGCACGTGAAAGAGAGGCGGAAACACGGACGCAGAGCACGGACAACGAAGAAGCGGCACCCCGGGCATGAATCCAGCACTGCAGGCCCTTCCCATGCTTCTGCTGATGCACCACCAAGGACGCAACGTACCGCGGAGACGCAGGTAGGCACACACACAACAAGTGCACGCAAACAGCGCACACAGTGCAAGGGCGGAAAAAGCGGACAACCCCCACCAGCGCGTGCACACTACACATCCACCATTGCATCCACATATGACACACAGGCCAAATCCTAACATCGCGGAACACATGTGTACACACCACCTGGGACTAGGAACCAACCACCCCGTCACGGCCCCAAAGCGCCGATGACGCCGCCACACATGCGCACAACGCAGAGGCCAACCGCAGCGCCATGCATGCGTCGCACACAGACACAGGGACACAACCAAGCAGCACACACATCAGCCCCACCCCGAACGCACATGACACGTGACAGGCCGGCCACAGACATGTCCCCAACGCCCAATTCACGGACAACACCCAACGCCACACAACCGACGCACACATGTCAGTGAAGTCACGCAACAGCAGGACACACCCCAGTGTAACAAACATGGCGAAGCACACAGCGGCGGCAACACCAACTAGGAGAAGCAGGGCCCCTTCGGGAAGAGGAACGCCAGTACCACACTGAAAAACCCATACCACCCTGCACATATGAACAAGACACATGAAACGGAACACCAAAGAGCCCGGGGACCGACAACAGGTGGCCCAAGAATAACATCCACACACAAGGCCCAACGCAGAGCGGAAAGGCAGCCTGCCGCCCACACAAGGGAGAGCAGACAGCACTGAATGACCTTCCATTCCAACACCGAAACCACAGCCCTACGACAGAAGCCGGTGAATACAGCCATTGTCCAAGAATAGACCAACACAGGCATGCCGAGGAGACCGACCACAGGGCAGATAGCGCATATCACAGAAGCACACAACGGACGGGGAAGAAAGAAGAAAACACTCCCCCATGTCGGCCACATGCAAGTTAATTGGAAGGAGTCACACAGCACTGACCTTGAACTGTCTGAGAAGCATGTGGGAAGAGGGCCCGTGTCCTCCAAACAAGCCAACAGAACACAAGTCCTGTCTCCCCACGACTACACAGAGCTCACAGCAACCCCGGAGCGTGCACATTGCAGACTGCACACACAGCCGGAGCACGCCACCTCTACGAACCGCTGCGAAATGGCAACCGCAACACACCTACCCAACTACGCCGAACAGCTCAAGCTGTACCAAACCAACACGATACATACATTGGGATGCGATCTCCTGTCCCTGCTGAACGTAAGTTACCGACTGACTTACCGCATCACATTGTTCAGCTGCGTCATGCCCGTCTTCTACTGTCGGAGGTGTCCCTACCAGCATCCCGTCGAGATATGCCTCTCCAACCCGGCATGTCTGAAGGCGGACCTGCTACCACTACTCCTCCCTCTGGACGCACACGACAGGGCCTGCTCTGCCTATGGGGGCATGGCTTATGTGGCCAACATCGCACCCGCACTGAAATGGAACCACTGTGCCTCCACACGACGGATCATCGAGAACAGCTACATCGAATGTCACCCAGCATGCCCCATCATGGTCCTCCAAGGGACAACCTACGAACAACACCTTGACAGCCACCATCCGCTTCATTGGCTGGCAAACATGTACACCACCAATGACATGGAAGCCCTGCTGGACGGCATCGCATACCTGACAACCTGTAAATACGTCGGACCACAACGCAGGTTCCCCGAGTGACCTATGAAGTCCAACCCCGCACCCATGCTCAGCTTCCGCACGGACTGGCCAGTCACCACCACAACAGCCATACCAAACGACCGGCAACTGTAACCACACCATCAACGACATCGCCATGACATCGGATATGACCGGGACATGCACACTGTTCCCCATCACATCCAGGAACACCGCATGCATCGTGGGAGGCAGTGGCATGGGCTCTGTGCATCGCACCCACATGGACGGAACTGCACGAACAACCAGGACACGACATGGATCCAGCGCACATGGACACACACACCGCTCAGTGGACATGAATAGGTCGCCTGGAGTCTGTGGGTGCTGCACCCTCCCACCCCCGCCCCGGGAATCCCATACCAGGACCTTTGCATGGACGACAAGTGCATACAACAACAACACGACCCCAGTGACTGTGACATGTCCAGTAACCACCACAGTGCAACAACAAGTGGCACGCCGCTGCATGCACGCAAGCACATGCCCTGATGTCATCTCACATGCACGCGTGCATGAGGAACAACCGCAGCAAACCTGTCACATGGAACTGAGATGGACTGTGCCCATGATGCCGAGCGGTCTGGTAGGCTACATGTATACCGCCTGTGTCAAAGTCCGCAGCTCCGCAGCTATACGTAAATGTACATTAGCACAGCCTTGGCCAAGCAGATGTCACTCTGAAGCCCACATCCCACATGCAACAGCCAATCACATGTAACCCCACACCCTATCCCATTTGTAATCATGCTCAGTATATCCTCAACATGTATTCCGCTGCCAGTAGTGTCCACTATACTGCATCACAGAGGACAGAAGACTCAATATAATGTTTGAAACCAAAACTGTCTCCGCTGACTCATTTCACAAGTACGAATGAGAGAGGATGAGAGTATGTGAAGTACACGGCAGTCGTGACATGACCATGTAGTCCACTGGTATTGGATGTCAACGCAAATGAGTAGCACTACTGTGGAAGACACACATGTGTTGTGTGAAGTCGTATGGACGCAGTGCTCAGGTGGGTGGGTGCGACGGGTAGATGCGCACATGCCAAGTTGGAGCACGCCGTGTTGGGAGGGGTCATGAACAGTACACCACCGCTTCCCTGGGCATTGTGAGAGGACACCTGTCGGGGGGAGTGAACACGTGTGTGCACAGCAGCCGGGCACACGTACAAAGCGGTACCAGGCGCACCTCAGCCCACCCTCTGTGGACAAGCTGGATCCTGTTGTGCGCCCGCCATGCCCCTTGACAAGGCACACACAGCCCCAGTCGACCAGGTGTAACCCCAACATAGTCAATCCGCACAGGCGATACAGGGCACGGGATGGCAGTGGAGCATGGTGTGTGAGAGGTCTCCTCGCGCTCCTCCTGGTCATATCACGCAGGCAATAGAACCTCAACGTCTAGCATGGCACAAGTCAAATGGAAGTGTAGGGGGACGCACCACAGCACGAGCAGCACTGACGTCACGGGAGGTGGCTCGCACCATCCCATCCATTGCCCATTATACCAACCACGCCACATGCCATTGCGACTAAGTGCAAGCGCGTGCGCCACCACCCCCGAGCCCTCCCCAGAGAGGCCAAAGAGTGAATGTGTGGGCCATCAGCCACAGACGGACGCGGCCTGGCCGCAAGGGCAGCCACAGCCACTGGGTGTCGCAGGTGGCGGATCCGGAAGGCGAAGACTGTGATGCATAGTCCATGCAGGCCGGGTCTCCATTTGGGGCACCACGCAGGTGGACGGCGTCCCGCCACACATCATACCCTGGACCCACACATACACTCCTTGCCCTCTCTGGTGCGAGCTTGGGGCTGCCTGTGCAAGCGCTAGCCTCGCAGGTGAGCATGCATATTGGGGGGCGAGGGGAGGACATGAGGGCTGGGGCGAAGATGACTGTATCACTGTCAGTTAGTACAAGGGATGACCCAGATGTGGAAAGGAAGAGACGTGTCCCGTGTGTACTGCAACTAGTCGCCAATCCAACTACCCCCCATGTCCGGAATGTAAGCCCGCACCTAGGCCCGCCCATCCGCCACATCGAACATACCACCAGCACGACAACCTTCCCATTCGAAACACTGACTGGGGGTGGCGACCAGTGAACAATCATGTGTAGCCTACCCACGCGTACATGTGGGCCCTCCATGATCCATGTCACCTGCGGCAAAGACATGACATGCGCAATGAGGGAAGTGAGGAGAGCTGTCCGCCCCACGCGCAGAAGGTGCATCAGCTCCACAGACCCAGCAGCGAGTCCAGCAGGGGTCACATGTGCAGGGGCAGCTGTGCCTGGTGTGAAGGCACATGCATATAGACAGCACATCGACCAATGTGTAGTCTGCCCACATCCACAGTCCATCATCATGCGGACATAGGAATTGAACACAGGGCAACACATCTTAGTTGGTGCACCCACCGTGACCAACAATGCGCAATCATCGACGTATCCGCCCTGTGCATGGCCCCCCACCCAACGGAGGCACATCCAGTGCCACCATCCCACACACACAAGCCTTCCACGGAACATGCTGTGTCCAATGGTCAGTACAGAGTCAGCGCCCATCTGGTGGATCCTGAACAGGAGACACATGCACACACATGCCAGCTCCCACTATGTACGTCTGCCACCTGGCACGTGCAATGTAACCTCTCACCTGTGACGTGTGACTGCAAGCACACAGCCGTCTTGGCATGGGGCTGTCAATGTGGACACCAGTCAATGTTTCGGGAGCTGTGATCCGTACAGTGCTGTACATAGGGTGCAGTGCTGACACCTACTACTGTCTCATATCCCCTCGTGCCACAGGTCCCACTTGTATTGGCCGCTCAGCCCGTGCCCACATCGTCGTCGTCGTGTGCCATACTCATCCAGCCTCGGAAGCAGTTCCATGCTCAGCAGACACTCATGTTGCCGTGGCGTTGCCGCTTGACCGAATATGCAGTCAGTCCCCATCAGCACGCCCCGCAAGTCATTGGGGCCTAGATCCCCATGTGCATGCACATGGCAGTGGTATGTCTCACTTGCCATTGCCATTGTTGGGAGACCTGTGTAAGTGTATTGTGGCCGTGCCGTCCCAGCTTGACAGCTGGGCTGTGGCTCATGTGCTTGCTCAGTCATGTCAGTGATGTGTATGCGAAATTGCTATGTGCCGTGTTGCTTTGACATGTGTCCTCTGCCATTTAACCCAGGCGGAGACCGAACATTGACCGCCCATACCAATTGCTGGCGGACATGGACGATACAGAGGTAATCAGGAAGTTTCGGCTGGACAGGCCAACTCTGCATCGACTGTGTGCCATGTTAGAGCCCCATCTCCGTCCCCGCAGGGTGTATCCGACTGCTGTCACCCCCACGGCTAAGGTGATGGCCGCCATGCATTTCTTCGCCACTGGGTCATTCCAGCACACAGTGGGCAGTGGAGGAGGGATGTCCCAGCCCATGTTCAGCAAGGTGCTGAGGGATGTACTGGCAGCCATGATGCTGTACCGAAACAGGTACATCAGATTCCCCAGGGCTCGTGAATTGGCGGCAGTGAAGGGTGCATTCTATGCCCTTGGCAGAATCCCACACGTCGTGGGAGCCATTGACTGCACTCATGTTGGCCTTGTTCCACCACAGGCCACTGAGCACCTGTACCGCAACAGGAAGCACACGCACTCCCTGAATGTGCAAGTGGTGTGCCTTGCGGACATGGTGATCACCCACGTGTGTGCCAAGTTTCCAGGCTCGGCCCATGACGCACACATAATGCGCAACAGCATCTTGCCACGACTGATGGCCAATCTGCAACAGGATCGTGGCTGTATTGTCGGTGAGTATGTGGAGTGGTGTAGCGTGCTGGTTGTGCGATGCTGTCCCCTGTCCAGTTGGAATTGCAACGGTTCTCTGTGTCCCTCACACCCAGGTGACTCTGCGTATCCGAATGGGGCATGGCTGCTCAGTCCATTGAGGAATCCTCGCACCCCAGCAGACGATCGATACAATGAGGCACATGGGAGGACCAGACGTGTGGTCGAGCGTACCTTTGGCCTCCTCAAGTCCAGGTTCAGGTGCCTGGACCGCACCGGGGTGCACTGGCGTACTCCCCACAGAAGGTGTGCCAGATAGTGGTGGCGTGCTGCATGCTGCACAATCTGGCCATTCGGAAGCAGATCCCCCTCATTGTGGATGACGGAGATCAACCAGGGCCCCAGCCCGCAGACCAGGACAGCTCGAGTGAGGTGGACAGCGGAGAGGAGGAAGCTGGGAATGTGCGCCAGCAGCTCATCGCCCGCTACTTCACTTGACGGTGAGTGTCCATGTACGACGGATGATGTGTCTGTATCTGTGCAGGTGTGTGTGTGCTGTGTCAGGGTGGCCGTATGTTCACTGCGTGCAGTGTGTCAACGCTCCATGGCCAGGGTAGTATGCCACTGTTGGTGACTGTGGCATTGTGCCCTATTGCTCTGTGCGATGTGTGTACATTGCTTGTAGTTGTTGACATGTACTGTGTGATGGGTGTGTGACACACTCATTGAATGTGCTCCTGTTCTGTCTCCCACCCCTAGGTCCCTACAGGCTCCTCCGGATTCCATTGCCATGCCACGCATCAGGTGCCTTTCCGCCCAAGGTGGCCGTTGTATTCCGTACAAATAAAACACAGGGCACAAACAGCAGTTAGTGAAAAAGGTGCATTTATTCCAAACTGTGACATGTGATTGTGTGTAAGGTGATGACAAAAGTGGTGCGTGCAGTGACAATGAGCTGTCGGTCATGGCTGCGTGATGATCAGGGTGTACCCACTGGTTCTATGTCCATAGTCCAACACACACATGCCATCCAGCTGGCTGTGTGGAGTGGGATCGTAGAGCAAGTCAATGCAGTGGCTGGTCAAGGAAGGCTGGCGGAAGGCTGGCGGAAGGCTGGCTGGCTGCCTCACTTGCGACTGGAGCGTGCGAAGTCCTCCCGGGAGATCTGTTTCCTCTTCGGACGGCCCCTTCCACGTTTGGGAGGGGGTGTGTGGTGGCGACCTGCTGGTGGTGGGTGAGGTGTGCTCACTGGCTGTGGACGCAGGGGAAGTGGACACTGCTGCCCGACCCTGCGCCCTAGCAGGTGGTGGCGGAGGTGGTGTTGCTGGCCTTGCCTGTGACCCCACCGCCACCACCAGCTGGCCCATGAGGTCCACGAGTTGGTCCATACGGGACACGAATTGGCCCATATGGGCGTCCATGGACCTCAGCACCCCCAGCACCTCCCGCGTGTCAGTAGCAGACCTGGCCCATTGTCCTTGGGCCTCTTCATAGGCCCCAAGGACTCTGGCCATTTGAGGCAGGGCATGGCTCCCAGGGGAGGCTGGCGTTTCCCTGACCCTGCTCCTCCTACCAGTCCTGCTGCCACCGGCCTGCCCACTAGCCACATTGCACACCACGGTCCTCGCTGTGGCTCCCAGGGTGGATCCATTCGGCCGGGCCACCACCTGCGCTGGGGCTGGTGCCAGCGAAGACGTGGTGGTGGTGGAGGCGGTGGTGGTCGGTGCGGCGATGGTGGCGGTTGCGGCAGTGGTAGTGGCCGCAATGACCGTGGGTGTGGCCGCAACGACAGTGGCAGCAGGGGACTGGGACTGTTCAGCATCCCTGGATGATGGGTTGGTGGGTAGGAGGGGTCCTGGGGAGCGGCTGGGCCCTGCCACGCCAGATGGGCCAGCTTGGTGGTCCGTGTCCGAAGAGGAGGACAGATCCTCCAGATCCGTGTGTCCTCGTTGGGGGCTTGTGGGCTGGCTGTGCTGGCTGCTGTCTCCATCCCCAGCATCCGGCAGTTCGTCACCTGTGGAGAGAATGAGATTTGTTATTGTGTTGCACCTGGCGAAGTATGTATTAGTCGTCTGACTTTGGCAGTTCGTGCAATCTCGTACATGGGTTTCCCGGAGGCGAGTGTGTGGCTGTGGCATCTGTAGTTGTGTGTGCTAGGCAATGGGACTGTGTGCTGTGCACATGTGGCATGGGACGGATTGGCCATGCCGATGGGTGTGTTGCTGTGCCCCTACTCATTGTGACTCTGGTGTATGCGGGCTCCTGGCCCATCCTGGGTCTGGTTTGTACTTTGCTTTTGGAGTTCATATGGAACGCTTAGGAACGCATATGGCAACATGGGGGCCATGCCCCAGATTCGCATTTGGGAGGGGATATGCTTTTGGGGTTCAAATGGAACGCTTAGGAACGCATATGGCAACATGGGGGCCATGCCCCAGATTCGCATTTGGGAGGGATATGCTTTTGGGGTACATGCTGTGAGCCATGGGTGCCGAACGTGACATGTGTTGTGGCAGCATGACAGTGCATGGTTTGAGGTGTGTGCATGCTTGACATGGCCTGCATATTTGCTGTCTGTTGTGATTACTGGACATGGCATTGGACGCATCGTTATGAGTGAGTGATAGTTGTGTGCCAGCCAACGTATTGCAGTTGTCCCATCTCCTTGGTGTGCGTGCTGCCCTGTGCCATGTGCATCACTGCAGTGCTCGGGGGGTGTGGCCCATGTTGTGTGTTGTTGCTCACAGTGTGTCGTGCGCTTAATTGACTTCTGGCACATGGTTGGTCATGGGCATGTGTCTTAGCGTGACTGCTGTATGTGTGGCAGCTGTGCGGATGACATGCCTTTCATGAGACTGGGGCTGACGGATGGGATGGATGGTATGTTGTATGTGCATGGTGTGTCTGTGAGTTTGATGGGTTCAGTGGTGTTCGTGTGCATTTATGTTGTTCCGCTCTGTTGCGTCTAGTGTTGTTTGTCTTACATAGGCGTAGTTGTGGGGTGTGTGGTTGACAGGCAGTAGGGGCTACATGGACAGGACTTCAATGGTGTTTCGGTTGTGTGTGATGAGTTGCACAGTGGCTGCCGTGTGGGACTATATTCAGTGTGGCTTGTGCATGCAGACGTGGCTCCTTGGGTGTTGCTATGTCTGTGATGGGTCATGTGGGGTGTCAGTCTGTTGTTCATGTCCGTGTGCACATTGTTCACTTGTTCGTGACGGTGGGCGGTGCTGCGTGTTCGTCTGCTACGTGACATGTCCCATGTGTTGGTCGTGTTATGGTCCTCATGCCTCCAGTAATCCAGCCCTGTCCAGTTTCCCACCTGCAAGTTGTTCGTGCGTGCACTGTACTGGATGCCACATGGCTCTAGGCGGGGGTGCTCCATGTTGCAGGTCTGTGGGGGTGGGGGGTGTTGTGGGTCGTGGGGGTGGCTGGACACCCACTGACACCGATTGCTGTGGACCGTGATGTCTGCCTTTCGGCTGTCGTTGTGCACTGCGGTGGCTGACACGTGGCTGTGGGGTGTGGGGGATGCTCCTCCTTGCTGTGCTGTGGGACTGGGGCCTGGTGTGTGTTGTACTTGGGCTGTCCACCGTCCCACCCACTGCACTTTGTGTTCCTGCCACTTACCTGTTACTTGTCGGTTAGTGCAGCTGTGGCGGACACATGGGTGTGGTGGGTGCTCGTTGTGGCGCTTCTGGCATATTTGGGGACCTGTTGGTGGTTACGTGGCTGGCTTAGTGTACACATGTCCCCACGCATCTTACAGTTGTTCGGTTTGGGCTGTGTGTGGTAGTGTCTGTTGCATGTGTGTGTGATGTGTTGTGTATTGTGTGCTGGACATGGGGGTGTTTGTCCCTGGGAGCTGTGGCATGGTAGTTGCGCATGTGAGTACATAGCGGTGTGCTGGTATACATTAGTTTGTACTTACCAGCCTCCACTCCCCCTGCTAATCCGGCGAGGATCTCCGGATGTATTACGACTCGCACCTTCTCCTCCCACGCTTTGAAGGTCTTAAAGAGCGCGGGATTCCCTCCGCCAGTGACGGCTGCCAGCTCTCTGTTTTTGCCCTCCTTCTTCTTGACCAGGCTCTTTACGTCATTCCAACGTTTGTTTATCTCGACTCTGTTTCTGGGCAGGGTCCCGACTGCATTGACCTGGTCTACGATCCGGTTCCACATTCTGTTTCTGGTGGCTAGTGGTGTGTGCTGGACCATGTTCCCATAGATTTGTGGGTACACCTTGATGATCTCGTCGACCATGACCGTCAGCTCCATGGGCGTGAACTTGGGCATCCTTTGTGGTGCCATGGTGTTTGTGGTGCTGGTGCGGTGTGTGTTGTGTAATGTGCAGGGGGTTTGTGGTGCCGGTGTTTGGTGGTGGTGGTGGTGGTTGTGATGTGTGCGTTTCTGTGGTGTGCTGCTGTCCTTGCTGTGTCACTGTGTCCTCTCCTCTCCTCTCTGGTTTGCAATGTAGCAAGGGGTTGTGGTCTGTGGGAGTGCTGCTTTTGTACTCACCTATGTGGGTGTGTCCTCATGGTCTGTTGTTTTCAGGTGTGTTGTGTCTGGGGTTCTGGCCTTTGTATTTTTTGTTTGTCCGGGGGGTGTTTTCGGGATGTGTACTGTGCTTGTGTATTTGTGTGTGCCTTGCTGTGTGGACTTGTTGGCCATGTTGTGTGCTATTGGTTTTGTGTGCGGATGGTTTCTGTGCAGGTACGTTGGCGCCATGGCTTCTGCCGTGTCGATTCTCATCGGCGTTGTTTGCGCTGGCGGGCGGTATATTTGTTGTTTTTCCGCGCTCATGGCGGTGCGATCGTAATTTCACGTGCGGTGTGTCGGCCGTGTGGGCGGGCGGTTTTGTGTTGTCGTGCGTGTTTCCGTCCGTGGCGGGCGGTTTGACTCCGACTCGGACGATGGCGGGCGGTATTTTGTGTGATTTTTCCGCCGATGGCGGTTTTCGGTTTGTGTACTCATAATGGCGTGGTCGGTGTTCAGGCGGTGTGTGCGGGCGGATTTATGCCGCTTCCATGCCTGGCGGATTTATTTACGCCGGGTATCGTAATGGGCCCCTAAGTCTTTAGTTTGCCTAATGCCAACACTGCAAGAGTATTCTACATTCAATCAAGAACTTTTGAAATTGGAAAAACAACCAATAGTAAAAATGGAAGCTATTGATAAAATGGAACACAAAGGAGTTACTATTCTTCTCTCAGAGAAATTACAGTCTAAATTGGATTCTGTGGAAAAATCTGTGTCGAAGACTGCAGGTTTAGAAAAGACTTTATATGTATGTGGAAACTGTCGGGTAATTTTACAGCGTAATTTGGATGTAGAAGAAGGTTTAGTAAATGGAGCAATGGGAAAAGTTTTGATTTTGTAAATTTTCAGAACAGAGATGGAATTGAATTTTTGAAGATTAAATTTGATCAGATTGAAGAGGTAAAACAGATTGGATGTTGTGCTGTTCGTTTTCTGCTTGTTAAAGACTTGTATGTTTGTAGAAAACAGTTTCCTCTTTCTTTAGCATATGCAGTAACCATTCATAAATCTCAAGGTTTAAGTGTAGACAGTGCTTTGGTAAATATTGGAAGTGCAGTGTTTAAAGAGGGCATGGCATACCTTGCATTGTCTCAAGTAAGAATATTATCTGGTTTGTATTTGATTGATTTTGATGAGAAAAAGATCAGTGCTGATGCAAATTGTGTAAGAGAGTACAATCGGTTAAGAAGACTTTATGCTCCTAACTTAGGTGAATATCCCCTATATGAGAAACGTGTTTTGTGTCCAAAACGGAAATATGACAAACATTTTACTGAGATTCAAAAAAAGAAAACAATTCAAGAGAATGATGAAGCTGCAAAGAAAATGAAAATGGACACTGTTGATGATATCGTAGGACACCAGTTAGAAAATAGTTCAGGTATCAACTGCTATGCTAATGTAATTGTGAATGTTGTCTTTTATCTAGAAGATCTTCATCATGAAATTATGGAAAATCGAGAAAAAGATTTTGTTCTTTACTACATTATATTTTTCAAAAGTTGGTAACTGATAGAACTAAAATCCATACTGCTTCTGGCATACAGCATCTTTTGGATATATGTACTGGTTCATTGAAATTTACATTGAATATACAACAATATGCACAAGAATTTCTTATGTTTATCCTTGGAGTATTGGAAGATGAAGGAATAGAAATTGAAAATTTATTTGGACTAAGTTACAGATGGAATCATAAATGTGAAGAGTGTTCATTTTCTTCTACTACTGAAATAAACACTGTACGATTCATATACTTGACGATACCAGATTGCAAATCAGTGTCTTTTAACAAATTAGTAAAAACAGCTAATCAGGATATGAAATGTTTTCATTGTAAATCAGAAATGTTGTCAACATTACTTATAGAAAGATTTGGAAAATATGTCATTTTAATGCTACAACGTTGTAGAGCAGATGGAAGAAAATTGGAAACCAAAATTAATAATGTTGTGGCAAGTCAAGTATCAATTTCAGGAAGAACTTTTAAAGCAGTGGCTATTATTTTCCATGATGGACCTACTACAACATCTGGACACTATACTGTGTATTTAAAGTGTAATAGAGGATGGACACATTGCAATGATGCCCATTTGGAATTTAAATGTAGGTTGCCTTACGAATTACCAAATTCATATCTGATATTTTTGATGCCAAAGTTTTGAAAACATCATTCGGCCTATTAGGAAGATGTGCACAGGAATTAACGAGTTTATTTTGGATTTTTTTCAACGCAACAGTTTCGGAAACATTATTTGAGCCTATTGGGAAGATGTGAACAATTAGTGCATGGATTATTGTTTGTGCTAATTCATATTGCATTTGGAAAATTGTGTTTAGAAACAAGTAGTTTATATATTTGTTGTCTATATTATACGAGATGTGAATGAGAGTGTACATTTTACAAAATGTACTTGAGAGAAATAAAAGACTTAGGGGGTGATTAGGATGGCAGGCGGACCGCCTGCCACCCTAGCGGTAACGGGACCGCCCGCCTGCCATGCGGCGGTCCCGCCACCCCAATTATGATGCGACCGCCACCACGGCGGTCGCATCTTGGATTTTAATATTGCGGCGGGTGCTGCTGGCTGCAGCACCCGCCGCAATGTTGAAATGCCATGTTGTGCATTGCCATGCACAATGTGGCAGGCACCGCGCAGTGCCTGCCACCTTGTGCATGGCAATGGTTCCCCCCAAGTGCAGCCCTCCACCCCCCCACCACTCCGGGGGCCCGCAACAGGCCCCCAAAGCGAATCCCCGCCAGCCTTGCCAGTTTCCGCACACATCCTAATATGGATGGCGGTGCCTGGTAGGCACCGCCACCATATTAGTGGCCAAGTCCGCCCGGCCGGCAATCGGAAAGATTGCCGACCGGCGGAAAAGCAGCGGACGCACCTTGCGTCCGCTGCGATACCCCCCGCCGTTATAATATGGCGGGGGTAAATCGGGTTGCGAAGGTGGGTGGATCGCCGCCGGCGATGGTGATCCACCCGCCATCCTAATCACCCCCTTAGGGGATGATTAGGATGGTGGGCGGACTTTAGTCCGCCCGCCGCCCTAGCTGTAATGGGACCGCCCGCCTGCCATGCGGCGGTCCCGCCACCCCAATTATGATGTGACCGCGGCGGTCGCATCTGGGAATTTAACATTGTGGCGGGTGCTGCTGGCTGCAGCTCCCGCCACAATGTTGAAATGCCATGTTGTGCATTGCCATGCACAACGTGGCAGGCACCGCGCGGTGCCTGCCACCTTGTGCATGGCAATGTAGGGGGTACCATAGGTACCCCCCAAGTGCAGCCCCCCACCCCTCCTGGGGGCCTGCAACGGGCCCCCAAAGCGAATCCCCGCCAGCCTTTAATGGCGGCATCGCCACCATGGAAAGGCCAGTTTCCGCACACATCCTAATATGGATGGCGGTGCCTGGCAGGCACCGCCACCATATTAGTGGCCAAGTCCGCCCGGCCGGCAATCGGAACGATTGCCGACCGGCGGAAAAGCGGCGGACGCACTCCCGGCCATTATAATATGGCGGGGGTAAATCGGGTTGCGATGGCGGGTGGATCGCCCCCGCCGGGCCGGTGATGGTGATCCGCCCGCCATCCTAATCACCCCCTAAATGTAGTTGAAGAATGTAATTAAGAAACTGTAGATAGGTAAACACATAGTTACACATGTTCTAAATAATTATCAACGCTGACTTGTTTTTTTTTTTTTTACAATCTCGTTGATTGTTTTTTTCCCCCGCTTTTGTATGATGATCTACATTGAAATCACTGTGTATGGTGAAATTCAGTAGAATCTGAGAACAGCAAAAAAGGGAAACTGATAATGTTATGTAATTCTAAACTTATGTTGTGTTCTTAATACTATAATATTATATCCGATAACAGTTTTTCTTCTTCTTTTTACAGAAGAGTAATGGTGAAGTTTGAAAACATTTTAAATTCAGTTTACAATAAAACTACTGTAAAATAGTTCCACTGAGTTTTGTATCTTCATTAGTAAAAAAGGTAAGAAGAAATAATGTAATATGCATGATAATGTAAAATAATGTTTAGAGCCACTTTTACTGCACTCATCCATTCCTTCAAACACTATCCGTGCGCTCATCTATGCACTCAGGCACTATTCCCACACTCATTCAATTTACCGAGGCACTACCCATGCACTCATCCGTGCACTCAGGCACTACCCTTGCACTCCTGCATTCACTGAGGCAGTACACATGCACTCCTCCGATTACCCAGACAGTAGCCATGCACTCATGCAATCACCCAGTCATTACCAATGCACTCCTTCAATCACTCAGGCATTACCCCTGCACTCATGCAATCACCCAGTGAGCACCGATGCACTTAAAAAATCATCTAGGCACTACCTATGCACTCCTCAATCACCCTGACACTATCCCTGCACTCATGCAATTACCCAGGCACTACCTATGCACTCTTCGAATCATCCAGGCACTATCCATGCACTCCTCCAATCACCCAGACAGTACCCATGCACTTAGAAAATCATCCAGGCATTACCCATGCACTCCTTCAATCACTCAGGCAGTACCCATGCACTCCTCCAATCAGCCAGACATTACCCCAGCACTCATGCAACCACCTAGGCATTACTTGTGCACTCCTTCAATCACTCAGGTAGTATGTATGCACTCCTCCAATCACCCAGACACTTCTCATGCACTTATGAAATCACCCAGGCACTAGCTATGAAGTCCACCAATCACCCAAGCACTACCCATGCACGCATGCAATTACTCAGGAACTACCCATGCACTCATACATGCACTAAGGCATTTCTGCAGCACTCATGCAATAATGGAACCACTACCCATGCAGTCTTCCTATCATCCACGCACTACCCGTGCACTCATGCAATCACGCAGGTACTATTCATGCACTCCTTCAATCACGCAGGAACTACCTATGCACTCATGCAATAACCCAGGCACTACCCTTGCAGTCCTCCAATCATCCAGGCACTATCCATGCACTCCTCCAATCACCCAGGCACTACTCATGCACTCATGCAATCACCCAGGCATTACCTATGTACGCCTTCAATCACTCAGGCAATACCCATGCACTTTTCCAATCACCCAGACATTACCCCTGCACTCATGCAATCACCCATGCACTACCCATGCACTCCTTCAATCACTCAGGTAGTTCCTATGCACTGCTCCAATCACCCAGACATTATCCCTGCACTCATACAATCACCCAGGTATTACCCATGCACTCCTTCAATCATGCAGCCACTACCCATGCACTTATAAAATCACCCAGGCACTAGCTATGCACTCCTCCAATCACCCAGGCAATACCCATGCACTCATGCATTTTCTCAGGCACTACCTATGCACTCATACATGCACTGAGGCATTTCTGCTGCACTCATGCAATCATAGAAGCCCTAGCCATGCAGTCTTCCTATCATCCAGGCACTACCCGTGCACTCATGCAATCACCCAGGTACTGCTCATGTACTCCTCCAATCACCCAGGCACTACCTATGCACTTTTGCAATAACCCAGGCACTACCCTTGCAGTCCTCCAATCATCCAGGCACTATCCATGCACTCCTCCAATCACCCAGGCAGCACACATGCACTTAGAAAATCATCCAGGCATTACCCATGCACTCCTTCAATCACTCAGGCAGTACCCATGCACTCCTGCAATCAGCCAGACATTACCTCAGCACTCATGGAATCACCCAGGCATTACCCATGCACTCCTTCAATCACTCAGGTAGTACCCATGCACTCATGCAATCACCCAGACATTACTCATGCACTCCCTCAATCACTCAGGCAGTACCCATGCACTCCACAAATCACCCAGACATTACCCAAGCACTCCTGCAATCATCCAGGTACTACTCATGTACTCCTCCAATCACCCAGGCACTGCCTATGCACTCATGCAATAACCCAGGCACTGCTCTTGCAGTCCTCCAATCACCCAGGCACTACTCATGCACTCATGCAATCACCCAGGCATTACCCGTTCACTCCTGCAATAACCCAGGCACTACCCTTGCACTCTTCAAATTATCCAGGCACTATCCATGCACTCATGCAATCACCCAGGCAGTACCCATGCACTTACAAAATCACCCAGGCAGTACCCATGCACTCATGCAATCATTCAGGCACTATACAAGTAGTCCTGCAATCACTCACGCAGTATCCTTGCACTGAGGCAATCACTCAGGTAATTTTTCTATTTTCAACCTGTATATGTGGTTCCGTAAGAACCGGGTTTTTTTAAAGAATTTTTATTTTTTTTGTATTTTCTAACAATTGTTTCTTTTTTTTGGTGTTTTGACTTTTTTGTTAAACAAAACAAAATTGAAGAGTCCAATATAATTGTTTGGAAAAAAAGAAGGAAAAGAAAATTTGGGAGCAGATAAAAAAAAATTAACACTTATGTGTTTTAATTGGATTGGTTATGACATCAATGCATTGCTCCCCAATGCATAGTTTTGCATCGCATTTCTTGCAATTAATTGTGGCATCCAGTAGTTCAGGAACGATGTGTGGCCTCGGTGTAGGTGGAACTCAATCAATCAATCAGGTGTTTGTTGAGCGCGACTACTCACCCGTAAGGGTCTCAAGGCGCTGGGGGTGGGAGGGATGCAGGTTCCAGTCCATCAAGGAGGGGGTCCGTCGAAGAGCCAGGTCTTGAGGTCTCTTACGAAGATGGGAAGTGATGTTGTCTGTCTGAGGTGGAGCAGAAGGGCGTTCCAGGCCTTGGCCGCGAGGAAGGAGAAGGAGCGGCCCCCTGATCTGGTTTTTCTGGTGCGTGGGACCACGGCGTAGGAGAGCTGGGCTGATCGTAGGGTCCTTTGGGGTGCGTGGAAATTGAGTCGGCTGTTCAGGTATGCTGGTCCAGTGTCGTGGAGGGCCTTGTGTGCGTGGGTGAGCATCTTGAAGGTGACTCTTGCCTCGATGGGGAGCCAGTGGAGTGTGCGCAGGTGCTGGGACTCTCTGTGAGGAAGTTGATGGAGCATTTGGGTCAAGTTGAGCCGCTTCATTTCTCTCCCTTTGAGATATTTATTTGGCTAAATGCAAGGGATGTATTGTCTCCAAGTGCTTTTTCATGGACGACGTTCCGCATGAGTACTTTTTCTCTGTACCTCTGGACAGTACTCTTTTGCAGATCTTGCATGCCACCTTTCTCGCATTCACCGTCTTCTCACCCTCCGGCGCACTGAAGAAGGCCCAAACCACACTTTCTTTTCTTTTCTTGACTGGCTCCACCACATCATCTTTGCTCTTCCAGTGGGTCTTGATCTGGATGACTGGATGACATTGTTTGAAAAAAAAGTCAACAAACACACTAACATAAAAAATTGAAGGAAGATACAACAAACAAGTCTTGCCAGGAAGACAGACAAATAATAAGAGGACTAAAACAGCTGTTGGCTCCTCCCTCTAACAGAATGAAAATGTTTTAAACCAATCAGAAACTTTCTTTTCAGGTCACATGGAGTCGCATAGGGTGCGCGCACCCGTTGTGCACAAGTTGCGCACCCGTAAAATTTCGTATACATAATTATAAAGTATAAATAGGTGTTTATAAAATATTTTTTAAAGTATATTAGTGAAAGTGTTTATACAAATCTGATATTTTAACTTTATATAGTGATATTTCACACTTTGAAAATTACGCCGACGTCGTGACCCCTGCGCGACCCTGGAAATCCGTGCCGGGAAGGGTCGCGCACCCTACGCGCATACGTCGCGCACTCGTGAAATTTCGTACAGTTAATAGTAAAGTAAAGAATACTGTTTATAAATTGTTTTCTAAATTATATTAGGGAAAGTCTTTAACTAAAACTGCTATTTAGAATTTCTACAATGATATTTAATACTTTTGAAATTATGCCGAAGTCGCGACTCCAGCACAACTCCGGAAATGCGTGGCGGCAGGGTTCATGCACCCTGAATACGCTCAGCCATCAGGTAGGTTCGCGTAGGGTGCGCAACTCCTTTATACAAATTTTTTTTTTAAAAAGAAAGCATGATAATACAATACAACTACTTTCACAGTATTAAAAGCATTATTTCAAGAAAATATAAATGTAAGTTGTACATATAAAAAACAGAGTATATTTTTAGTAGTGTATGATATATATATTTTAAAGAGTGATTCTAATTGTTGAAGAAGATTTTTGAAAAACCAAGTATATATAAAAAATAAAAGTTCAAAAATATACTTCTAATCATTTTTAAATAAAAGGAATTCTATAAAACACACCGTTATAGTTAGTTGAGCTAACAATAACTCGCGCCCCCGCAAAGCACTGCTGATGACATCACATATTACATCACTCATGACATGGTCAGTGACATCACTGATGACATCACTGATGACATCTCAAATGACATCACTGATGACATCATCGACGTGAAAATTTGATGCACCTCCTCACACCCTAATATAAACTTTGATACACCCTCTCTAAAATAGAGACTATCATTTTTGAAACCATAGACACACCAATACCAGTTACTACATACTCTCTCACTGATTCCTAGATCTACAGACACATACACTCATTCACCCATACAGTCACTCATACAGTCAGTCATCAATACAGCACTATCATATACACTGATACAGCTATATAGACACTCACACACTGTCACTCACCCATAGAGGTACTCAAACACCTACTCAGTCACCCAAAGAATCAATCACACTGCCATTTACTCACCTATACAGTTATACACACACTGTTTCACTTATTCATACAGATACTAACACATACTTACTCTCTTATACAATCACTGGCACAAGCACACACTCATTGATACAGCCACTGTCACAATGACTCACTCTCACATATAGTCATTTATATAGTCAAACACTCACATATACTGTCTTTCAGATATGTAGTTACTCACACATGTACCACTGAGACATCTAAAAACTCACCAACGCCCCTATACACACACTCACCCACCAATACTGCCCTTCAGAGAAGCACTCTTGAACCCATTCACTCAGTGAATCAGCCACTCACACATCTATGCATGGAGTCACACATCCCCACCCACCCACACAGACACTCAGACACCCATACAGATAATCAGACAACAAATCAATAATCCATATAGACACTCATATAGCTACTCATTAACCCATGGAGCCACTTACACACCAACTGACAGACTGATACAGACATTCACACAGTTGTCACTAACCCATACATTCAGTAAGAAACATTTAATCACTCACTTATACAGTCAGTCACACATCCACTAAATCATCCATTCAGACACTCATACACCCACTCATTCTTCAATAAACCATGGCATATATATATATAAAACATATTTAAACTTTACAGAAACACACAGTCACTGGATGATGTCATCAGTGATGTCATTTGAGATGTCATGAGTGATGTTACTGACCATGTCATGAGTGATGTAATATGTGATGCCATCAGCAGTGCATTATGCGGGGCATGAGTTATAGTTAGCTCAACTAGCTATAACAGCTGAATTTCTCTGGTTTTGTACGAGTGAAATGTCAGCCTAACTATAACGTCCCTGAAACCTGTAGTTTTTTAAGTGAATTTCTAAGGTTTTTCAAATGCTAATTCCTAACTATAACGTCCCTGAAACCTATGTTTTTTCCAGTGAATATATATATATATTTCTTCTTAATAAAACGCTGTGGGACCTTGCAACCTGGCTCAGATATACACATACATACATACCTTGCAACAAAGCTCAGACACCTTCTGTTTGTTTGAGCAAGGTTGCAAGGTATGTGTGTGTGTGTATATCTGAGCCAGGTTGCAAGGTTCACAGCATTTTATTAAGCAGATCACAGTGGCAAAATGAATCTTCATTAAATTCCTTCCCTGAAGTGTTTCAGCTCCATCCATGAGCCTTGTTCACAGGTGTAGCAGGCTACCAGAGTTAAGTAACCATTCCATTTAAATGCAGGCTAGAACACACCCTCTTGTAGTCCTTTTAAAAAATACAACTACCAGCTTGCACTTGTAGTGAAAAACATAGTTCTCCATGCGCCTTGCAGCATTGTAAATGTCCAGGTAAAGTACCATCATGAAATGCAGAAGCAATATAAGATCAAAGGTGATATGCTGGCAAATTACAGACTACGTGCATTTAAAATGACAAAGGTCAATGTTTATATTTTGAGCAAAGTTGCCACTTAAAAATGTATCATTGCCGAACACACGGGAACCACGACCCAAGCAGAGGCAGTGACATACCCCTGTTCTCTCCCTTACTCGCCTTCCGTGATGAAAATACCAGGAAAATCCTATTTGTCATTCAAGGGCAAGCGGATCGTGCCCCCAAATTCCGTGAACAGCCAGCAAACATATCCTCCATTAATGGGGCCCTGGACCTCACAGGGCGTCTCCAACTGACAGGAACGGAGCACCTGTAAATCAATCCAAACAAACAAAAGATGTCAGAGCCAGGTTGCAAGGTTCCACAGCGTTTTATTGAGCAGATCACAGTGTGTGTGTGTGTATATATATATATATATATATATATATATATTATATACACTCTGGCACATGGGGAGAGAGGAGGCAATATTCTAATGCCTGAAAAGGGGAGACCGGAATTTGCTTGACTCCCTGCAGACAACTGCGGAAAGTGGGAAGTTAGCTGCCAATATGATTGGGACATCACATGGTGTATGAGAGGCCCCGTAACTGTATGGGCTCTCACAGAGGACTTCATCACCCAGAATGCAGTTGCCTGGTAAGGGAATACGAGGTGGCTAGCAGTCCTTACGGCGGAGGAGGGGCAAGAAACCATCTGACAGGGAGTGGTCACAGTGAACACCTATAGTTGAAATGACCCCCAGGAAAAAGAATAGCCAGAGAAACGGGCACTGATGAAGCTATTTTAAAGCAGAAACGCGTCTGCCGAGCGTTTCTTTGGACTCTGCACACTGAGCGCGAAAAATCAATAAAGCCTGTTCAAGTTTTCCCCGGAGCTGTCTCGCACTCTGTTCTTACCTGAAGAGAGCCTGGTTGTTGTGTTTTGCCAGTGAAAAGCAGGTACTGGCTAGCGAGACGCCCTCTCGTTCTGGTGCTACGTGGGACACCTGCAACGTTCGATTGGAGCACTGTATGCAACGCGTCGCCCCCCCCCCCCCGGTGCTATACATTTCCACGAGGAGGTATCTGGCACATGGGGAGAGAGGAGGCAATATTCTATTGCCTGTTAAGGGAGACCGCAATGGGCTTGAATCCCTGCAGACAACTGCGGAAAGTGGGAAGTTAGCTGCCAATATGATTGGGACATCACATGGTGTATGAGAGGCCCCGTAACTGTATGGGCTCTCACAGAGGACTTCATCACCCAGAATGCAGTTGCCTGGTAAGGGAATACGAGGTGGCTAGCAGTCCTTACGGCGGAGGAGGGGCAAGAAACTATCTGACAGGAAGTGGTCACAGTGAACACCTATAATTGAAATGACCCCCAGGAAAAAGAATAGCCAGAGAAACGGGCACTGATGAAGCTATTTTAAAGCAGAAAGCGTCTGCCGAGCGTTTCTTTGGACTTTGCACACTGAGCGCAAAAAATCAATAAAGCCTGTTCAAGTTTTCCCCGGAGCTGTCTCACTCTGTTCTTACCTGAAGAGAGCCTGGTTGTTGTGTTTTGCCAGTGAAAAGCAGGTACTGGCTAGCGAGACGCCATCTCGTCTCTGGTGCTACGTGGGACACCTGCAACGTTGGATTGGAGCACTGTCTGCAACGCGTCGCCCCCGGTGCTACACATTTCCACGAGGAGGTATCTGGCACATGGGGAGAGAGGAGGCAATATTCTATTGCCTGATAAGGGGAGACCTGAATGGGCTTGAATCCCTGCAGACAAAACACCTATAATTGAAATGACCCCCAGGAAAAAGAATAGCCAGAGAAACGGGCACTGATGAAGCTATTTTAAAGCAGAAACGCGTCTGCCGAGCGTTTTTTTGGACTCTGCACACTGAGCGCGAAAAATCAATAAAGCCTGTTCAAGTTTTCCCCGGAGCTGTCTCGCACTCTGTTCTTACCTGAAGAGAGCCTGGTTGTTGTGTTTTGCCAGTGAAAAGCAGGTACTGGCTAGCGAGACGCCCTCTCGTTCTGGTGCTACATGGGATACCTGAAACGTTGGTTTGGAGCACTGTCTGCAACGCGTCGCCCCCCCCCGGTGCTACACATTTCCACGAGGAGGTATCTGGCACATGGGGAGAGAGGAGGCAATATTCTATTGCCTGATAAGGGGAGACCGGAATGGGCTTGAATCCCTGCAGACAACTGTGGAAAGTGGAAAGTTAGCTGCCAATATGATTGGGACATCACATGGTGTATGAGAGGCCCCGTAACTGTATGGGCTCTCACAGAGGAATTCATCACCCAGAATGCAGTTGCCTGGTAAGGGAATACGAGGTGGCTAGCAGTCCTTACGGCGGAGGAGGGGCAAGAAACCATCTGACAGGAAGTGGTCACAGTGAACACCTATAATTGAAATGACCCCCAGGAAAAAGAATAGCCAGAGAAACGGGCACTGATGAAGCTATTTTAAAGCAGAAACGCATCTGCCGAGCGTTTCTTTGGACTCTGCACACTGAGCGAGAAAAATCAATAAAGCCTGTTCAAGTTTTCCCCGGAGCTGTCTCGCACTCTGTTCTTACCTGAAGAGAGCCTGGTTGTTGTGTTTTGCCAGTGAAAAGCAGGTACTGACTAGCGAGACGCCCTCTCGTTCTGGTGCTACGTGGGACACCTGCAACGTTGGATTGGAGCACTGTCTGCAACGCGTCGCCCCCCCGGTGCTATACATTTCCACGAGGAGGTATCTGGCACATGGGGAGAGAGGAGGCAATATTCTATTGCCTGTTAAGGGGAGACAGCAATGGGCTTGAATCCCTGCAGACAACTGCGGAAAGTGGGAAGTTAGCTGCCAATATGATTGGGACATCACATGGTGTATGAGAGGCCCCGTAACTGTATGGGCTCTCACAGAGGACTTCATCACCCAGAATGCAGTTGCCTGGTAAGGGAATACGAGGTGGCTAGCAGTCCTTACGGCGGAGGAGGGGCAAGAAACCATCTGACAGGAAGTGCTCACAGTGAACACCTATAATTGAAATGACCCCCAGGAAAAAGAATAGCCAGAGAAACGGGCACTGATGAAGCTATTTTAAAGCAGAAACGGGTGTGCCGAGCGTTTCTTTGGACTCTGCACACTGAGCGCGAAAAATCAATAAAGCCTGTTCAAGTTTTCCCCGGAGCTGTCTCGCACTCTGTTCTTACCTGAAGAGAGCCTGGTTGTTGTGTTTTGCCAGTGAAAAGCAGGTTCTGGCTAGCGAGACGCCATCTCGTTCTGGTGCTACGTGGGACACCTGCAACGTTGGATTGGAGCACTGTCTGCAACGCGTCGCCCCCCCCCGGTGCTACACATTTCTACGAGGAGGTATCTGGCACATGGGGAGAGAGGAGGCAATATTCTATTGCCTGATAAGGGGAGACCGGAATGGGCTTGAATCCCTTCAGACAACTGCGGAAAGTGGGAAGTTAGCTGCCAATATGATTGGGACATCACATGGTGTATGAGAGGCCCCGTAACTGTATGGGCTCTCACAGAGGACTTCATCACCCAGAATGCAGTTGCCTGGTAAGGGAATATGAGGTGGCTAGCAGTCCTTACGGCGGAGGAGGGGCAAGAAACCATCTGACAGTAAGTGGTCACAGTGAACACCTATAATTGAAATGACCCCCAGGAAAAAGAATAGCCAGAGAAACGGGCACTGATGAAGCTATTTTAAAGCAGAAACGCGTCTGCCGAGCGTTTCTTTGGACTCTGCACACTGAGCGCGAAAAATCAATAAAGCCTGTTCAAGTTTTCCCCGGAGCTGTCTCGCACTCTGTTCTTACCTGAAGAGAGCCTGGTTGTTGTGTTTTGCCAGTGAAAAGCAGGTACTGGCTAGCGAGACGCCCTCTCGTTCTTGTGCTACGTGGGATACCTGCAACGTTGGATTGGAGCACTGTCTGCAACGCGTCGCCCCCCGGGTGCTACACATTTCCACGAGGAGGTATCTGGCACATGGGGAGAGAGGAGGCAATATTCTATTGCCTGATAAGGGGAGACCGGAATGGGCTTGAATCCCTGCAGACAACTGCGGATCGTGGAAAGTTAGCTGCCAATATGATTGGGACATCACATGGTGTATGAGAGGCCCCGTAACTGTATGGGCTCTCACAGAGGACTTCATCACCCAGAATGCAGTTGCCTGGTAAGGGAATACGAGGTGGCTAGCAGTCCTTGCGGAGGAGGGGCAAGAAACCATCTGACAGGAAGTGGTCACAGTGAACACCTATAATTGAAATGACCCCCAGGAAAAAGAATAGCCAGAGAAACGGGCACTGATGAAGCTATTTTAAAGCAGAAACGAGTCTGCCGAGCGTTTCTTTGGACTCTGCACACTGAGCGCGAAAAATCAATAAAGCCTGTTCAAGTTTTCCCCGGAGCTGTCTCGCACTCTGTTCTTCCCTGAAGAGAGCCTGGTTGTTGTGTTTTGCCAGTGAAAAGCAGGTACTGGCTAGCGAGACGCCCTCTCGTTCTGGTGCTACGTGGGACACCTGCAACGTTGGATTGGAACACTGTCTGCAACGCGTCGTCCCCCCGGTGCTACACATTTCCACGAGGAGGTATCTGGCACATGGGGAGAGAGGAGGCAATGTTCTATTGCCTGATAAGGGGAGACCGGAATGGGCTTGAATCCCTGCAGACAACTGCGGAAAGTGGGAAGTTAGCTGCCAATATGATTGGGACATCACATGGTTTATGAGAGGCCCCGTAACTGTATGGGCTCTCACAGAGGACTTCATCACCCAGAATGCAGTTGCCTGGTAAGGGAATACGAGGTGGCTAGCAGTCCTTACGGCGGAGGAAGGGCAAGAAACCATCTGACAGGAAGTGGTCACAGTGAACACCTATAATTGAAATGACCCCTCAGAAAAAGAATAGCCATAGAAACGGGCACTGATCGCTATTTTAAAGCAGAAACGCGTCTGCCGAGCGTTTCTTTGGACTCTGCACACTGAGCGCAAAAAATCAATAAAGCCTGTTCAAGTTTTCCCAGGAGCTGTCTCGCACTCTGTTCTTACCTGAAGAGAGCCTGGTTGTTATATTATATATATATTCACTCCACCATTCTCTGCCACTTCCCTTCACCTTGGGAACAAACGGAGGCGAACCCAGTCTTTGTGCATTGATTTTAGTTTATTTGCTAGTTCACCACAATCGCCATGACGTGTTTCGGCCTGACTCGGCCTTGATCACATGATGCGCTCTAGGAGTTACGTAATTTCTTTTAAAGTGCAAGGTGCCATACACGTGCAAAGTTGAAAGAATAGACATGAAAGAAATACTTCAATTCATTACATATGTCCTTAAATAAGACTGTGCAAATTCAGCAACAACGTTAATGAATAAAAAACGTTAGGATGGGTTAATGTCAACATACTATAAATATCAATACACATACTAAAACCAAATTTCATGTAAAATTCATAAATGGTTATTTTAGTATAAAAGATATTTAAAAACAAGACGTGTTAAAAACATAATGTTTCTAGGTCAGTTGGTTGATGTAATAAAAACCTATGACAATGTTTGTAAAATACACGAATCATAATTCAAACAATACCCACATTGATAAAACACCTCCCCATGCTGATCAAAAGAGTTTGTCCAGGCCTAATTAATAAGCATTGTGACCAGACTATCTCTTTCATAAAGATTACCTTCTGTGTTGTCTAAAGTGCTCAGTGCTTTAAAAACTAACGTGTGTTTACCTGGAACAGCCCCTGTTCCCTGGTCTATTACTAACTAAATTAAAAATACTGTTTAGATTTAAAAACAATTCCAGATTTCATTAAAGCATGAATGCTATTTAGGCAGCAAGCTGAATGAATAGATGGAAATACCATCAGGATAGTTATGTAAATGTAAATATGCCAGAGATTTTGTATTATCTGATCTCTCAGTGAGGAATGGTTCTTGTGTTAGTGTGTTCATTATAACCAAGTGTGAAAATCCTCACTGGAATTATGTTCATTGGGGGTCTTGGTATCCAGTTCTATAATATACTGTGTTTCAAGGCGCCTCAATTTTGCCTCTCTGTTACCCCCTCTTCTGGACATTGGGATGGAATCAATTAAAAAATATGAGAAATGGTTTAAATTACTGACATGCATCTCCTTGAAATGACGTGCAATGGGGTATGTTTGGTCATTGTTGGTGATTGCTCTCATGTGCTGCAGTATACGCTTGTGGGCCTGTAACTTAGTACTGCCCACATACTGCAGCCCACAAGAGCAAACCAACACATAGACCACATATTCAGTGCGGCATGTAAGGAATTTTGTGATTTTTATGGGAACTTCGGAAAACGGGGTCTTATACAATGTTTTATTTGTCCCATATTTACATGCCCTACAAGTTTGGCATTTTACAAATCCGTTACGTGCACCGAGCCAGTTAGTTGTTTTGTGCACTTCTGGGCTGCTTTTAACCAAAGAATCCTTCATGGATTTCGATTTGCGAAATGTAATACTGGGATTTTTTGGTAACAATTTTCCAATTATGGGGTCACTTTTGACTACTGGCCAATTTTTGTTGATTATTTTGCGCAAGGTGTTTTGTTCCTTGCTATAAGTCAGAATGAGTCTGGTTTCAGTATCAGTCTCATGGATAAGACTAGACTTTTTAGGGGTCTTTTTGGATAGTAGTTCTTTTCTATTGATTTTGTTGGCTTTAACAATAGCTGTGTTTATGGTTTTGTCATTATATCCTCGCTCCAAGAATCTTGTTTTGCTCACCTGTTGGGCCTCTGTGAGATCTTCACCCTTACTGCTTGTGCGGCCTATCCTCAACATCTCTCCATACGGTATGCTATGGATGAGATGTCCTGGATGGTGGCTAGACGCATGTAATATACTGTTTCCCGCAGTTGGTTTGCGGTGAAGTTTGGTCTCAATTTTTGATTCTTGATATATACTTCCACATCAAGGAAACATACATTCGTGTTGCTGATTTTGGAGGTAAAATGAAGATTGACATTGTTTTGATTAATGCTATTTACAAAATTCTGTGCCGACTCTTTGTGCCTTGCCATATTACGAATAAATCGTCGATATAGCGTAACCAGACCCTTACATGGTTATCTATATCTGCCTTATGTTCTTTGTTTAACACCATCTCCTCCCACCAGCCCATGTGGAGGCAGGAGTAGCTAGGGGAAAAGCACGCCCCCATAGCTACTCCTCTTATCTGTTGAAAAATTTGGTTAGCAAACAGAAAATAGTTATTATTAAGACAATATAGAATCATCGCACTAAGCATTTTGTTGTGGTGCGCTAGATGAAGTGGTCTTGAATTCAAATAATGTTCTACGGCCCTCATTCCATCCTTATGATGGATGCTGGTGTAGAGGGACGTTACATCTAGACACATAAGTAAATAGCTTGGGTCCCATTCACATTCATTTACTTGTCTCAAAAAGTCACTTGAGTCCTGTACGAAGAAAGGTAAATTTTTTACATAGTCCTGAAGAAAAAAGTCTATGTATTTTGATGTGTTCTCCAACAATCCTCCTTTTGCTGAAATTATTGGTCTTCCTGGAGGGGTTGTCGCGTTTTTGTGCAGTTTTGGAATGAAATAGATAACCGGCATCACCGGATGTTCGTTTTTTAGAAATCTCAATTCATCCATGCTTATCGGCCCTGCACTGCGCCATGCATTAAGTTTAGAATAGTAGTCATTCCATGAAGTACGTACTATTTGCATGTTGCATCTCTTGTAGCAATTGTTGTCTTCCAATTGTTGGAGTGCCTCTTTCATGTATATATATATATATGTTACACAATATGGGTTAGTTTCCAGGAGCGCTCAATGCGGGTGCTCGCGACGGGCTTCACCCAAAGCCCAATGTGCTTTTTCCTTTCCAAAGAATTCGCAGCACTCAGTGGTTCCCAAAATCCGGTTTTAATTTCAAACCAGCGCTACCACACCAACGCGTTTCAACCACACAGGGTCTTTTTCATATATATCACGAGCTCCCGACATCTAAATTAGAAACCGGGCACAGACCCCGTTTCCATATGTGCTTGTTTATTTTAGTGCAACATTGTCAAAAAATACAACGCGTTTCGGCCACCCGGGCCTTGTTCACGTATATATAAATATTCACTGAAAAAAACAAAGATTACAGAGATGTTATAGTTAGGCTCAGGTTTCACTTGTACAAAACCAGTGAAATTCAGCAGTTATAGTTAGCTGAGCTAACTATAACTTGTGTCCCCGCAATGCACTACTTATGAAGTCACATATTACATCACTCAAGACATGGTCAGTGACATCACTGACTTTACCACGCATGACGTTACTAGACAGCCTTTACAACGAATGCTTCTTTACCAAACATTCCTTTACCACGCATATCTTTACAACGACATGCCTTAGGGAAAGCGCTGGACTGTGAATCGCTATAATATACTATTCCAACTCCAGTCTGCGCAACAGTATGAAAAGTGTTGGATTTTAAAGTCCAATGCCGCTTTCCCTAAAGCATGTCGTTACGATATGCGTGGTAAAGACGCATTTGCTGTAACAACTGCATTGTAACAGCAGCGTGTGGTTCGCAGTGTTGTAAATGCTGTTTTCCATGTATATGTATATATATATATATATATATATATATATATATATATATATAAATATATATATATATATTTATAATACCTAAAGGGGGTCGACCCATATGCTGAGGGTTGTCCCTCTACCTACATTTCTTTCAGTTTTTCTTTTTTTAAATGTGTGGTTCCCCTGTGGGTCGTGATCCCCCCCCGAAAGTATTCATTTCCCAAAAAATTGGGGCCACAAGGGGTCGGCGCATATACCAGGAGGGCCGATCCCCTGACAATTTAATTTTTTATTATTTTTGTATTTTAAAAAATATATTTTCACTTGCACCCCTAGGGAAAAAACATTCTTTTTTTTGTAAAATGCTCCTGAGGGGTTCGGCTAGTAACCATGAGGGTGAACCCCGAAACACAGCTTCCTGATGGCCAAGTGGGTTTCCTGGCTGTGGATCGCGGTGTACCGCAATTCACAGCCAGGAAACAGTTTCAGGAAAGCATAGTTGAAAAGGGGTGACTCGCCCCTTTCCAATAATGTCTCCTTGGAACCAGGAGAGGTGGTTTTCGACCTATATTCCCCACCATAGTGGGAGTGAGCACTCACCTGCTGCTCTTCACCACTCCAGGGAGGAATCTGTTATGTCATTGTGCCTCGTGGTGCGCTGATGTCACAAAATGGGCTGGAGGGGGCTGACCTGGAAGCAATTCCGTGTCTCCCCAACCCTTTGGGAAAAAAAAGGAATCCTCCAGTGCAAGCACTCGAGGATCCTTTGAAGCCCTCCCCAGTATCCGCCAATGGCTGAAAGAAGCACTGGGAGGGAGTGCGGGTGTTGGCCGGTGGTCAACACTCGCAACTAAGGTCTAATTGTCGTACCATGGGAATCCAAATTCTATTCTGCTGTACAGCTGAAAGGAATAAAAATATCTAGAAAATCTGAAGTAGGAGCCATGTTAACAGCCTCCTCTGCCTGCAGACTTCTGGATGCATTTGCCAACAGGTGTGCTTGAATTTTTTTAAAAGGTGATGGTGTTTCTTTTCATTTGTGGAGCTCTGTCTTCACACCCAGCGAATATCTTTAGAGTATTTTTTTCTGAATAACAAAATTAACCATGTTCAACATTGGATGATGCCAGGCTTTGAAAGCTGGCTTGTGCTTAATGAGGTGCGCAATTTTTCAGTTGCATATTTAACACATTTATAGCAAAGTGTGGTTTACATTGTTAAATAACATGTGTAAATATAATCTATAAATTTGTAGTAGCGGACTGTATTTAGCCATTGTGAGCAGCATCCGAGTTAACATGTAAAGTAAGCCATGTATCGTTGCTATTAGAATTTCGTATTTTACACTTTTCAGGTTAAGAGGCCTGCCCATTTCATTCTCGCTTGTTTTGCACGTTATATGTTTTTCCACTGCAGATACTGTGTTCTTCCTGGTGCCTTTTAGTAATTAGTGAATAGTTTATTGTTCTGTATTAGACGAATGATAGTGAGGTTCTCATCGGAAAAATAAGGTTCCAGGATGGAAGAGGGACTCGTGGGATGAGCTGACTGTACCCGGTGGTCTGTTTAGTGTAACAGTAACATAGCTATAGATGAACCACTGTGTTGCCCTGAGAAAGAGTGCAGTTTATCTGCCCCAGAGTCTACAGTAATATGATTGGCTCCTGAGAGTGAGAACAATTTTTAGTGTTGCAAAGTAGTCTCTTGTTGAATAATAATAGTGTGTGTTCCTTAGACTAAAGAGGAGATGGTCGCTGACTTCTTTTTTTAAAACATATTTTATTGATTTTGCCTTTTTAAACAGGAAATAAAGCCTATAAGGCCAACAAGTTCCAAATAAGGACAATAAAAAAAAAATATATATATATAACTGTCCGCACGTACACCCCTCACCCCCAATCCGACAGCCATCAATTTGACAGGATGTAAATCTACATAAAAATTCATGTCCCACAATCACCCCGGCTACCCTCAACCCATAAACGCCCTGATTTCATCATCCATCAATGAGCACATTGGTCAAACAGGTTCCAATTCTATATCTCAGTAATCCGCCCACACCTGCCATATCTTGGGGTGCTTCTGGGGACAACCCCTTGCTTTATGTACCGCCACTTTCAGACCCATACAATGGTCCATGCTATTTTTCCATACCACTAAGGATGGAGGGGCTGCAGCATTCCACTCCTGTGCTATGTCCCGCTTTGCTAAGGTCAGTCTCAGGTATAAAAGATATAATCAATATCTATTACTACTTAAATCACTGGTGAGATTTAGCAGGGTGAGTTTTGGATCCATGGGGATCAACCAAGCGAGAACGCCACCTAGACAGGATGTCACCCCACGTCAGTATTTCTGTAGAGCCGGACAGCTCCATACTGTGTGAATAAATGCACCCTCCTCCATGTCACATCGGAGACAGGTCGGGGATGCTATCACTCCCATGCGCCAAAGTCTTTGCCGTGTAAAGCATATCCTATGAAGATAGTTAAGCTGAATAAGCCGGAGTTGGGCCGTAATTGCAGCCAGATGTGGTGCCCCCAGTGCCTCCATCCAGTCCTCATTTTCGAGAACCCAAACAACTGCCTCCCACACAGCTCTGAGGGTCTAAAACGCATCAGGTTGATTGGATATGAGTGTTTGATATATCTGTGCAACCTTATGACCCCCCAGGTCACCCATCAATAGTTTACCCTCCAAGGGATTGAATTTGGGTAGGGCCTCCAAATACGCTATATAAGGAGGCAGAGTAGGGCAGGTTCTAGATACATATGGAACTGGCTACAATGAAGTTGAAATTCAGTTTGTAGAGTTTGGAATGTCTTTAAGACATTCCCATGGATCACGTCCCCCAGCTTAGAATTCCCAATAAGGTCCCACTTACAGAAACCCTCCAGGGAGGTCACCTGCAAAAGTCGACTACCAGGGGCGTGGCCAAGCGTTCCAACATGGCGGACACGCTTTAGACGAGCTCCGTGGGCCCGTCCATAATCCTTCTATTATCCTGCCCATCAGCATGCATCCTACCCCCAGACCCCCTCCTGCAGTGCCCCCCTGTATCCAGTGTGTCCCGTGGAGCAGCTAAGTAGCCGAGTCATGGCTGGGGCGGCGGGCGGCTGGTGGTGGCACCTTGTGAGGATCTGCGGAGCAAGGACTGGGCCTCCGCCGTGCTGCTGATCGTCACGACATATCCGGCAATCTCGTGCAGGGCAGCCCCCGGGGTCGACTCGCTGGCCGTGGAGGACTGCGAGGCGTGAGTTGCGGTGGCAACCGGACCGGGAGGCAGCCGCGAACACTGTGGGTGAGCCCTGGTGCTGCAGACATCCGTGCACCATTGAACAGGGCCTTGTGGGCCTGGAACCGGGTGCGGCCTATCGTCAATGCTGGCAGCCTTACCTGACTGACGGACCTGCTGATGTCGGCAGCCGCATGTGAAGGTTTGTGACGGCTCCAGAGGGAGCTGCGGCTGGGGGCGGCGTGGCGGACCGGAGTCTGCCTCAACGGTGCTGCGCCTGAAGGAACCAAGAGGCGCCGACGTTGGAGCCCACCGCTTCGGACGACGTTGCCCCCAGGCACCACTGAAGTGGGCGCGCGGCGCCCTGGATAGGTCCCGTGGCGTGCTGATGACTCCAGAAACAGCATCGGGCATGCGATTGCGCCAGGCGGAACTGGGAGAGGCCGTGGTCGCATGTGGAGTGGCGAAGTTTGGGCCCGGTCAGAGACGCCACAGTGGAGGGGCTGATGGAATTGGCCCACTGAATCGACGGAGCGAGGGTGAGCTTTGTTAGACCCCAAGCGTCATGCACTGTTAGTTGGAGCCCGTGAGAAAAGCGAGTGCCTGTTCTACAGAGATCAATAGCTCTTTTTAGAGAATCCCTTACTTGCTGAGAGAGGTGGAGTTTTGACACGCTCCCTTCATTTAAATACAGGTCAACCGAAGAAGCGTTGCTTGGCTTTCGGTTCCTGGCCTGATTCCACGCCCCCCCCCCTCCTTCCGACCTAGCGTTTGACTCCTCTCAGCGTTGGTGGTATCCTGTGTCTCCCTCTCGAAGTGTCGGCGATAAGTTTACTGGCGTCACTGGACCCTTGGCTCACTGCATTACCCTGTCCCATTACTGCTGACATCCTGACTCGCGGCCGCGCTCTCTGGTGACAAGACTCGCAGCCGCGTTCTGACTCCCTGCTACCCTTCACCTTTCATCCCCGCACAGACTCTCCCGGTTCTAAGCCTTCCAGAGCAATTGACTCACGGCCGCGTTCTATTTTCTAGTTTATACGCGGCCACGTTTACTTTCAAGTTCTGACGTCTGACGGATACATTGTATCAGACAACACGCGCGATGCGCGTTTGACTCAATTCCTTCATTTCTTTTCTTACGTGCAGCGCATAGTGGAATACTTTGTTTCCTTACATGCCTGGGGCCTGCTTGATGCAGCTATAGCCTAGGAATCCGTCAACGCTAATTAGACGGGTTTCTGAGCTGCCACTCCTGTTTTCTTTTATTTGTCCCTTCCTGAATTTAATCACTGCTGCCAGTGCGAGTAAAGGAGCATTTACCTGCACGTCTTGTAAGCAGTTTGGATCCCCTACAAAGCATCAGGAGATGTCCAGCCGGTAAAGATCAATTTGTTTCTGTGGAACAGGCACTTAGCAAACTTTTGTACTCGTGGTATCATTACATGGGGGAGGGATATTTCTCATAACTGTTTGTAATTATCTTCCTGTAGGTTACCGCTCATCTGTTTCCTGTTCTACCCTGACTCTGTGGGAACCGGCTGGGGGATTGAGAAGTGGTTACGTCTTGGTATCTCATCCCCACATCTCCTTGGGTCAGTTTCATGATATGAGAGTATTTGTGACATCTTCATCTTGACACTGTCGTAGGGAGTGTGGGGAACCTCTCTTCGCTCCTGTGGATTGAGCCTTGTACCAGGTTAGTGGCATCGGCAACAGAAAGCCAAGCCCACGAATTAAGTCCACCCGAGCGAAGATGAACATGGAAGGGGCTTGTTCCTCAATGGATGCCTCTCTCCAGAGTCCCTCTGTAGAAGAACTCACAGCAGCTATCATAGATCTACAAAGCGAGGTCGGAAGACTTCGGGTAGAAAACCAGCGTCTCCATACAGAATTGGTGCAGACCAGACTACAACCTGCACCTGATGTTAGTGTATCTGAGACAGTGCACAGAAACACGCACCTATATACAGCCAGCTCGTTTTAATGCTCCTCCTTCTACCGTAAGCCCTGTTCCCACAGGCACTGGAAATCCCTTACCTGTTCACGTAACGGTTCAGACACATAACCCAGTTCCTTTGGCGGTGCCTGAAGCTTCCATGGGGATAGTGCGAAGTATAGTATATTTATAAATCAATGCCATCTTCATTTTTTTTGTAAAGCATCTTCGTTTCCTGATGATGCAGCCAAAGTGGCTTTTGTAATTTCCTATTTAGGAGGTAATGCTGCCAAATGGGCTGTTCCTTTAATTGAAAACAATGATCCCCTCCTGTATGATTTTGTCTTGTTCAAAGAAAAGATGCGAAGCCTGTTTGCGAAACATACGTTTGTTCAGGCCAGCGATAATGAGCTGTTGAACTTAAAACAAGGGACCAAAGACCTTCTTATGTACCTCACTGAATTCAATAGATTGGTAGTAGAGACACAATGGCCAGAAGAGAATAGGACTTCTTTATTCTATAGGGGATTAAGTGATGACCTAAAGGATCTCCTTTCCCAAATAGTAGACCCCCCTGAAGACTGTCATGCCTTTATAGATCTTGTGGTGAAATTAGATCACTGATTAAGTGAAAGGAAAGGAGAAAAATCTCGTGGTAATCTGGCCCGGTTCCTAGTAGTTCGAGGGGATAAGAAAGAGAGTAAAGAAAGCAGAGATACCAGTGAACCTATGTAAATAGGTGGTATGAGAGCACCCTTGTCCCTTGAGGAAAAAGATAAACGACGAAAGAACAATCTCTGTCTTTATTGTGGCAAGGGTGGACATTATGCAAGAGTTTGTCCCGCGAAATCTACTACCGCCCCCAAGACAGCAGCTGGAAGTCAATATTATACTCCACTGTCGGAAAACTAGAGAACTTGAAGAAACAGGAGACCGGTTCTTCAAGTTGTCTGACTTTTCAGGTCTCTCAAAATCTAGCAAGCATCACTGCTCCCGTGGCCCGGCATTTTACTCTGGCTGTCACCTTAATTGTCTCTACTCAACGAAGAAAAGCATTGTCCATACTTTTAGATTATGGTGCTACTGGAAACTTTCTGGACATCAATCTTGCTCATACTTTAGGAATCCCTTTTTTACCTAAAGCTAAACCAGGGCCTGTGAGAGCAGTGGATGGGACGGAATTGTCCTCAGGCTTAATAACTTATCATACTCCTGCTCTGACCATGGTATGTAGCAATGGACATTCTGAAACACTTGTATTTGATTTGATAGATACACCTAGTTTCGGAGCTATCCTGGGAGTCCCCTGGTTACAAGTTCACAACCCTCATATTGACTGGAATTCACGTAAGGTTACGTTGAAATCCCCTCATTGTTTAATGCATTGTTATGGGGAAGCCAATGAGTGGGAAAGACCGTTGTGTTGTGCGTTGAATACTGTAGGGGAAGCTCTTCAAGTCCCTTACATCTATGAAGACTATAGAGAAGTGTTTGATGAAGCCAAAGCTACCGCTCTGCCTCCTCATAGGAGTTATGATTGTCGTATTGATCTAATCCCTGGGGCAGAACTGCCTGTGAGCCGAGTGTATGCCCTGACCGAACCCGAGACAGAATACCTACAAAAGTATATTACCGAAATGTTAGAAAAGGGGTTCATCAGACATTCCACTTCCCCTGTGTCATCACCCATCTTCTTCATTCCTAAGCGTGAAGGGGGTTTACGCGCGTGCCTAGATTATCGTGCCTTGAAAAAAGTCACTATTAAAAATAAGTACCCTCTTCCTCTTATCTCGGTCCTGTTAGATCAAGTGCGTGGGGCCAACATATTTACTAAGTTGGATCTTAGAGGGGCTTACCATCTTATAAGAATAAAGGAAGGAGACGAATGGAAGACTGCCTTCCGGACTAAATTCGGATTGTACAAATACTGCGTCATGCCATTCGGTCTCTGCAATGCCCCTGCGGCGTTCCAATTTTTTATCAATGACATCTTAAGGGAATAGCTTGACCTATTCGTGATTGTCTATATAGACGATATCTTGATCTTCTCAAAATCTGAGCAAGAACACGTTGAGCATGTCAAGAAGATATTGCAAAAACTGAAGGACAATCAGTTGTTTGCTAAACTGGACAAAAGTACCTTCCATACCAATAAAGTGGAGTTCTTAGGATTCGTTATTTCACCTGAGGGTATCCATATGGATCCCAAGAAAATCGAAGCCTTGATCAAATGGCCCAGTCCTAGCAGCGTAAAAGAGGTGCAATCTTTTTTAGGTTTCGCTAATTTTTAAAGGCGATTTATTGACCATTTTTCAGACCTCATAACTCCCATCACTCGGTTGCTCCGCAAAGGAGTCACATTTGTGTGGTCCCCAGAGGCAGAGCAGTCTTTCTCACAACTAAAGGACAGGTTCACCACATCACCCATCATCCGGCATGCAGACAACACTCAACCCTACTATGTGGAAGCGGATGCTTCCCAATATGCCGTGGGGGGGTTTTATCCCAACGCCATCCCGCTACTGGCTGTTTACACCCAGTGGCATACTTCTCTAAAACATTGCTACCAGCCGAACAAAATTATGCCATTGGGGAACGGGAGCTCTTAGCAATAAAACTTGCATTCCAAGAATGGAGGCATTACCTCTTGGGGTCCCCTCACACTATTACCATTTACACAGACCATCGGAATCTACAATTCTTCAAATCAGCGAAAGCATTAACACCCCGACAGATGAGATGGGTCTTATTTTTTAGCAAATTCGATTTTATCATTACATATCGACCAGGTACCCAGCAAGGGAAAGCAGACGCATTGTCCAGGCTGGGACCGGAAAAAAGATGTCAACTGAATGAATACCCTCCAGTCATACCCTGCCATAAGATCATAGGAGTAGGAGACAGGGGGGATAAACAGCCTCCCTTTTTGAATCAATTGACAACGGCTTGTTCTGCTATTCCTCCCCTTGAGTGGATGAAAGAACCCCAAAATACTATTGTTGATGGGTTGTATTATCATGATAATAGACTTTATGTGCCTCTGGTAGACCTACAATGCCAGATTATCAGATGGTGTCACAATACATCGTTAGCAGGACACCCCGGGGGAGAAAAGACAGTACAGACTTGTCAACGATGGTTCTGGTGGGGTGGCATGAATAAAGACATTCTGGCCCATGTTTCATCCTGTCCTGTCTGTGCTGGACAGAAGTCCTTACACCTTGCTCCTGCAGGGTTGTTGCAACCTACTGCTGTACCTTCGATCCCTTGGCATTCAGTCAGTATGGACTTTATTACAGATCTCCCCCGAACGCAAGGCTACACTACCATATTAGTAGTTATAGACATGTTCACTAAAATGGCTCACTTTGTTCCATTAAAGAAGCTCCCTTCTTCCAAAGACTTGGTACAGGTATTCATTGAGCAAATCATACTCTTGCATGGCATCCCCTCTGTAATAACAACAGATAGAGGGGCGCAATTCATTTCTCGATTCTGGCAGGGTCTGTGTACCACTTTGGGGATAGATCATAGATTGTCCACTGCTTATCATCCGCAAACCGATGGACAAACTGAAAGAACCAACCAAACACTGGAACAATATTTACGCTGTTTGCTATCAACCATCACTTCTGATTGGGTACAGGCTCTGCCGTTAGCAGAATTTGTTTACAATAACACCACCCATTCATCCACAGGGGTCTCTCCCTTTTTCTTTGCTCATGCACAACACCCCAGGTTCTTACCCTTCCCCTTGCCTTCCCACCTCGTGGATATTCCTGCTGTCCAAAGTCATCATGCTGTCCTCTTAGACATTTGGGAAAAGGCGAAACATGAATTACAGAAGGCCAAAGAAGCCATGTAAAAGCAAGCAGATAAACATCGTCGTCCTGCCCCCGCATATGAATTGGGTGACAAGGTCTGGTTAGCCACCAAGAATCTAATACTAGAGGGGCCCCGAAAGTTACAACCCCGTTACATAGGGCCCTATACCATTACCAAGGTTATCACTCCCGTCACGCTGAAATTAGAGTTACCCGCAGAAATGCGTGTCCATCCAGTGTTCCATGCCTCTTTACTTAAGACATATGTTCCCTCACTCGACCCTGAAAACCCTCCTCCGCCTGTCTTGGTGGGTGGTGAAATGGAATACGAAGTGAAATGAATCATGGATTCCCGTAGATACAAGGGCAAACTACAGTATTTAATAGATTGGGTGGGTTATGCCCCGGAAGACAGATCCTGGGAACCTGCAGAAAACGTACATGCCCCTGTCCTAATCCGTAGATTCCATGCCCTATACCCTTCAAAACCTCGTCCTGTGAATAGGCCTTTGGGTGGGAGAACTGTTAGACCCCAAGCGTCATGCACTGTTAGTTGGAGCCCGTGAGAAAAGCGAGTGCCTGTTCTACAGAGATCAATAGCTCTTTTTAGAGAATCCCTTACTTGCTGAGAGAGGTGGAGTTTTGACACGCTCCCTTCATTTAAATACAGGTCAACCGAAGAAGCCGTTGCTTGGCTTTCGGTTCCTGACCTGATTCCACGCCCCCCCTCCTTCCGACCTAGCGTTTAACTCCTCTCAGCGTTGGTGGTATCCTGTGTCTCCCTCTCGAAGTGTCGGCGATAAGTTTACTGGCGTCACTGGACCCTTGGCTCACTGCATTACCCCGTCCATTACTGCTGACATCGCGCTCTCTGGTGACAAGACTCGTGGCCGCGTTCTGACTCCCCGCTACCCTTCACCTTTCATCCCCGCACAGACTCTCCCGGTTCTAAGCCTTCCAGAGCAATTGACTCAAGGCCGCGTTCTATTTTCTAGTTTATACGCGGCCGCGTTTACTTTCAAGTTCTGACGTCTGACGGAGACATTGTATCAGACAACACGCGCGATGCGCGTTTGACTCAATTCCTTAATTTCTTTTCTTACGTGCAGCGCATAGTGGAATACTTTGTTTCTTTGCATGCCTGGGGCCTGCTTGATGCAGCTATAGCCTAGGAATCCGTCAACGCTAATTAGACGGGTTTCTGAGCTGCCACTCCTGTTTTCTTTTATTTGTCCCTTCCTGAATTTAATCACTGCTGCCAGTGCGAGTAAAGGAGCATTTACCTGCACGTCTTGTAAGCAGTTTGGATCCCCTACAAAGCATCAGGAGATGTCCAGCCGGTAAGGGATCAATTTGTTTCTGTGGAACAGGCACTTAGCAAACTTTTGTACTCGTGGTATCATTACATGGGGGAGGGATATTTCTCATAACTGTTTGTAATTATCTTCCTGTAGGTTACCGCTCATCTGTTTCCTGTTCTACCCTGACTCTGTGGGAACCGGCTGGGGGATTGAGAAGTGGTTACGTCTTGGTATCTCATCCCCACATCTCCTTGGGTCAGTTTCATGATATGAGAGTATTTGTGACATCTTCATCTTGACACTGTCGTAGGGAGTGTGGGGAACCTCTCTTCGCTCCTGTGGATTGAGCCTTGTACCAGGTTAGTGGCATCGGCAACAAGCTTACACCGCTGTGGTGAGTGCGCGGCGTCCCTGTGTTGCCCCGTAGCAGCTGAAGAGGGGGGTGGCCTGTTTGTGATTGTGGCCCCCCGGGAGTAAAACAGTGCTCCCTGAGGCCCTTCGTGTCTCCTGTGGCAGCCCCCGCTTGGGGGTAGTGGGGTGAGACGGAGGTGTGGCTGGTTTGAGATCCTTCCCCCCCCCCCGGTGCCCCTTGTGTAGATGTGAGGGGGGTGCGAGATAGTGGACATCCTGGACGGTGGTACTCGCACGGCCAAGCTCAACATTGTGGCCCCCATCCATTGCTGCTCATCGCGGCCTGTGATTGCTCTGTGCTTGGTGAGGCCTGCCCCCCCACGTATATTGAAAGTGGAAGGAATGGACACTGCTGGCCCGCGCTGTGCCCTGTAATGCCCTGCCCTTCTGGGCCTTAGCTGAATTCAATTATAAGTGCGCAGGTGACCAACACACTTACTTATCTGCGATCCAGGAGAGGCAACCTCATATTGCGGCTTCACGGCATTGGGGAGTGGGGCTGGTCAGAGGCACCCCTAGGGGGGTGTGGAGGTGCTTGCCCGCTGAAGCAGCTGGACTAGGTCCGATGCAGCCTGTGTGGGGGTTGCCTTCATGCCTGCCTTCCCGCCAGCCTAGAAGGCAACAGATACCTGGATTGACTCCGGTGGGGACTCCCCACCCTCCAGGTAACACTACTACTACAGCGGCGGACTAAGGTACGCTAACGGCCGCCTGCAGATCTCCCAGTTGGCCAACGCCCAACTACTGCCATTGAAAATGACCCGAGATAAGTTGCAGGGCACCAAGCAGAGTACACTGGATCGCTATGCTGGGTCTGGGGCACAGGTGCCGGTGTCGACGAGTCAGGTCTCTACCGGCCCAGATAATGCTGCATTGATGGCGGCAATAACGCAGTCTCGTGAGGAGCTGGAGGCTAAAATTGAAGCGGTGGGGTCAGATGTAATGCTCATTCGTCAAGATCTCCGCAAAGCGGTCGACAGAATGACAGAGGCTGAAACTTGCATTTCAACCGCGGAAGATACAGTTACATCCCTCCAAACGCGGGTGTCCTCCTTGGAGTCTATTAGGAAAGGGCTGGCGATCAGGACGGAGGATGCCGAAGGCAGAGCACGGTGGAACAACCTTCGCTTCGTGGGTTTCCCGGAGGGATGTGAAGGCAACAACATGGAGCAATTTCTTACAAAGTGGATAGCAGGATGGATCCCTCAAACAGCTCTATCACAATGCTTCATCATTGAACACGCACACGGCGCCCTGATGCAGAAGCCTCCGCCGGGGGCCCGGCCACGACCCACCATTGCTACACTCTTGAACTTTCACGACCGCGACGCCGTCCTTGCACAGGTCAGATTGGCTGTCAAACTCCAATTTGAGTCCCATCACATTTTAATCTTTCCGGACTATACGCAACTAGTGCAGCAGTGCCGGCAGTCGTTTACGGCCGCGAAGGCTCAGCTGCGAGATCTTAAAATCCAGTATGCTCTGCTCTTCCCAGCCCGACTAAGGGTTGTCTACAAGTTGCGTACTCATTTCTTCGACACCCCAGAAGAGGTCTTCTCCTGGGCAGACGAGAGGCGGCGGCTTAGGCAGCACACCCCACCGCAACTCGACTCGGAGTTGTCCTCAAGAGAAGCCACGCAGCAACTGAACAAACCTAAAGGGAAGACTAACGCAGATCGCGATTGAGACGCCGCTCCAAATCACGGGGTGCCTCCGGCTCCTGGATGGAAGAAGATCAACAAGATTTGTCGCTATCGCAACATGGGGACTGAGGGCCATATCCAAGACGTTTACTCGGCTGATGACATTGTTTAAGGGCCTACGAGAGACTTTTCCCCCCACAACTCTCTTCTCAGTATCTGAGAACTTTATTTACGATTGGGGATAGTTTATTGGGGATCCATTGGTGTGGGGTTGTGCCCTGCCCCCGTTGGAGCAGATGTAAGACCCCCACCGCGACAGATGCTTCAGCCATTTTGAGGTATTGGGTGGGGTGGGAGGGGGAGGGATCAGGATTGTTTCATTTTGTTGAATGTGCTGTGTCATACTCTTCTATACATATGGTCTTCACGCCCTACGACAAGCCAAGCCCTACATTCATTTTATATACTGTGCCCTATGACAGACCCGCTTGGTAGGCTCCAGGTAGTCAGTTGGAACAAACGGGGGGCACTGGATAAGATTAAAAGAGGGGCTGTCCTTCGACAGGCCAAACGCGCCCCAGCAGATGTCCTATTACTGCAGGAGGCACATCTTATGGGTTCCAAGGCGCTGTGTCTCTCCCGTTTTGGATATATACAGACTTATCACGCAGGGTTCACCAGAGGTTCACGTGGGGTGGCAGTCCTAATCCATCACAGAGTTCCCTTTGTGCATGGTAAAACATGGTCAGATCCCCAGGGTAGGTATAGTATTGTGACTGGCTCATTACACGGGGGTCCGTTATACTTGGCAGCATCTATGCACCCCCTCCGCTATCGGAGTCATTTGTAGAACGCCTGACGAGGACAATACTGGAGATGCCAGAGGGCCTCTCTATAATAGGTGGAGACTGGAATGACGTAGTGAATCTGGCCCAGGACAGATGGAGACCGCATGGCGGGCAGGGGACACTCAGGGACACACGTCTGCAGACGCTGATGCGGGACATGGGGTGAATGGATACATGGAGACATTTGCACCCGACCACACAAAGTTATACATATTACTCAGCGGTCCATGACTCCTTCTCCCGATTGGATTATATATTTATACCAGCCACTTATTACTATTGAATCGCGGTGACAGATATACTGCTCAGGGGCCTATCGGATCACTCCCCAGTAGTGCTGACTTTGCGTTTAGGGGTAGCCCGTCCTCCCTTCCGGTGGCGTTAATAGACATGGCACCTCCAAGACCTGCAATATAAAACACACATGTGTCAGGCAATTACGGACTATTTCGCAGATAACCTAGGCACGGTACACTCCATGGAGATTATCTGGGAGGCTATGAAGCCAACCATTAGGGGTGCGGATATATCATATTGCACGGCCCAGCGGAAAAAACGCCTGGAGGCATTGCTCCAGACCGAGATTCAGCTGCTAGAGTTGGAGCAGAGGAGTAGGGGAATAGACGGCGGTCAGATTCGCCGCCAACTTCTTCTTCTGCAACAAACATATGCTAATACACTGCTTGACGAGGCCAGATAGGCTTGGCTGGTCTCGCGTAGCAGAATATACCAGTGGGGTGATAAATCGAGTTCTCTCCTGCATTGTTTATGTCAACAAGCACTCCACCCACTAACAATACTGAAGTAAAGGATTGCGGAGACAACGCTGGGCTTCTTTCCAAGTAGGTAGAGTTTATTAGACAGGAACGAACTAAGCAAGCACCTCACCAGCTGACCAGACTCCAACTGACCAGTCTGGAATCCCGCTTGGTATCGAGGGCACATTAGAACTTTACAAGAGTTCTGAAAGGGAACTGGGATAAGACACAAAGGAAGGGCTAGGTAACATTCCCTAGTTAAAGGAAGAAATCATTTACAACACATCTCCTTCCCTTAGAATAAAGAAGAACATTGGTTGGAGAATACTAACATGGAACACTAACATATATAATCATTCAAGTACAATGGAAGTCTACGAGACCTTGAACCTCTAATGTCACTGGATAAAGAAACATTATGTGAAACATCATTTGTAGTAGAAGGAACGTTACTGTGATCCAACTGTTCACGAACATCAGTATGATTGAAAGCATCACCACCACCTTCCCCCCTACGACAACTCACAACTGGAGATGTAGTAACCTCCTCTGGGATGGATAGCATATAGCCACTGTTTGACGGAGAAGGATGGGCCAATTGAATAGAATCGTTTGTGGCTGTAGATTTGCGATACAATGCTACACTGCGCAAATTCCACTTTTCACCATTGTCCAAAACTACATAATGGGGAAAAACGTGTTTAACTAAAAGGGGACCTCTAAACTTAGAAAGACCTTTGGTCACTCTCCCTGGTTTGACCTTGACGAGATCACCAGAGGAAATTGAGTAAGAGGTACAGGTATTCGGTTCCGGCTGAACACCCTTGACCAAACAACTTTTCAGCCATGAGGGTGCAAGTTTGGTACCGGGACGTCTACCCCGCATAAGCTCAAAGGAGACTTACTATCTTGTTTATGAGCAGTGGTTCGATAAGCCCACACCATCTCTTGAACAACTTCATTGGAAAAAACCCCAGAAGCACATGTCATTTGTATAATGCCTTTAACAACCCTGTTAGCTCTCTCACACACGCCATTCCCTTGGGGATTATAGAGAGACGTGCGATGATGAGCCACACCACAACTAGACAAAAACATACGCATTTTATTGGATGTTAGTTGTGTGCCATTGTCAGTTATGAGTATTGTGGGAAAACCTTCCTCGTGAAATAAGTCTTTGAGAAATAATATGGTACAATCAGTGGTGATATCTTTGACAAATTTAACTGTAAGCCACTTTGAAAATATGTCAACCACAACTATAGCAAAACGATGAGTACCTGGCAATTCGTCCATTGGCCCTATGAAATCGAGGCACACACTATGCCATGGTTGTTTCGGAGTAGCAATGTGACCCATAGCTGGACTAGAAACAATTTTAAGTCTTTTTTCTCCTTCTCTACAAGCTTGACAACTTTCAACCCAGGATGCAGCTTGTGCGTCCATGGCCGGCCACCAAAAATCTGCTTTAAGTCTGCGCTGAGTGAGTGTCTGCCCTAGGTGTCCTTCATGAGCAATTTTTAGTAATGTCGGCCTTAAACTGAATGGTGGAATGAATCTATCACCTCTCATAAGAATAATGTGACCAATCACAGAAAGCTCATCAATAACCTTAAGGAAAGGGCGGACAGGGGGTAAAACACAGCTCTCGCGCCTGGTACCCAATCTGACAAGATCCATGACCTTGATGAGGACATAGTCTTCTCCATTGCAGAACACCATTCATCCTTGGTGAAAGTACCATCACTCAGAGCTACAACATCATGGACAAAGGCTACCGCACCTTCTTCATGAGTATCAGAAAAATCATCTTTACATCGCTACTCTTGACTGATAACCTAGAGAGACAATCAGCTTGTACATTGCGCCAACCTTGTATGTACGAAATGTCATATTGATATTCCTGAAGTCTAGAAGCTAGTCTCGCTAGTCTAGGAGAACCTTTGCCAGCGCCACCTGGAGACAGAACGGTAACTAAAGGTTTGTGATCTGTCTTGATTTGGAACTTGGTACCCCACAAGTAGGTTCTAAAATAGTGTACTCCCCACGCAGCAGCTAGTGCCTCTTTTTCAATAACCGAATAAATTTGTTCGGAGAGTGAAAGGGGGCGAGAGGCAAATGCAATAGTTTTCTCTCCTTCAGAATATTTCTGTAAAAGTACTGCACCCAAACCGATACCACTGGCATCTACCATCAATACGGATGTGCGCCTGATGTCAAAGGGAGCTAGAACTTTAGCCTCACACAATTCTTTTTTAATTGCATTGAAACAATTAGTATGAGTTTCATCCCATGCAAATTTCACTCCTTTTTTAAGTAACAATCTCAAGGTAAATGTTTTGTCTGAAAAGTTCCTCACAAATTTTGAGTAGAACTCTACAAGACCCATGAATGAACGGAGCTGGTCCTTGTCAGAAGGACATGGGGCTGATTGTATGGCTTCTAAAAGATTTTTCTTTGGCTTGACACCTTGGGCTGAGATCTCGTAACCCAAATATTCTATGTGTTGAACCAAGAACGCACATTTCTCTTTACGTAGTGTCAAACCTGCATTATCTATTCTATGCAACACAGAATTGAGTACTTGGTTGTGCTCCGAGATGGTATCACCGAAGACCAGTATATCATCTTGGAAAAACACCGCTTTCTTAATACCTTTGAAGATCTCTGTTACCATACGCTGAAAAACACTAGCAGCAGAGATAAGACCAAAGGGAAGCCTGGTGAATTGAAAAGTACCCTCTGTAGTTATGAACGCTGTCAAATGTTTTGAATCATCATGAAGACGGATTTGATGATACGCGCTCTTCAAATCTAATTTAGAGAAGTACTTTGCACCCTGCAAGGTGAATACCAACTCACCGATATTTGGGAGAGGAAATGTGTCCGCTACAACATTTTTGTTCAGGGATCTTAGATCCACACAGAATCTAATTTTGTGATCAGCCTTTTGCGTGATTACCACCGGAGAAATCCATGTGGAAGCCTCCACAGGCTCAATAATGCCTCCCTGTAGCATTTCATTGATTACCATTTTAACCTCCTCTCTGACTGCAAGAGGGACTCTTCTCACCTTGTGTTGAATTGGGATAACATCATTCTTCAACTGGATTTTATGCACATACCCCTTCAATTCACCCAACTCGTCTCTAAAAACCCTGCTTGTATCAAGTAAAATCTCATCGAGAGAATGATCATCGACTACCATAACTCTGGGATTGACTATAATGTGCAAGTCGTATTGGTGGATCCAACCCAGGATGGGTGGGCCATCAACAGAAACATAAACTTTGCCGTTAGTGGACCTATGCATAAAAGAGATGTCAGCTTCAAAGTAACCTAATAATTCTATATTTTCTCCCTGATATCCAGTAGGGGAAATGTCACTATCTTTAAGTTGCATAACACCCCACTCCTTCTTGAACATGAACTCCGGGATTATAGTATATCTTGAACCAGTATCCACCATCAGAGTTACAACATGACCATCAACAGTAAATTCAGCTTTCGGTCTCTTCTCTCTCTTTTCATTACAGGTAAAGACATCCGGATCATCAATGACCAGGATTTTATCCCTATCTCTTTTAATCTCAATAGCACAATCTTCAATAACAGCTACTTTAGGTCTGCCTTTGTTTCTACACATCTTTGAAAAATGACCCAACTTGCCACACTTTAGACATTCTTTGTTATTTGCAAAACAAAATTTTGCATCAGAGGTATGTGTATTACTACCACATCTTGAGCAAAACTTAATTGGGAATTTGCTGGGGTTACTCCTCTTTGAAAGCTTTTCCCTTTTGACTTTACCATAGCCACTAATTCATCATCGCCAGGTTCACACTCATACAAGAGTTTCTCAGACACTTCAGAGATTTGCTGCTGCGAGCTACATTTTTGTATTTCTCTCATACATCTTTCTGATTCTTCGACCACTTTAGCCAAGTCTATGGCTAAGCTTAAGGAGGGGTTTTTGGCCGCCCACAGCCTCTCTTGTATCTTTCTATTATTACACTGAACGATGAGCTGATCGCGAATCAGCTCATCTGCCATTGCACCAAAATTACATTTCACTGAAAGTTCACGTAAGCGTGCAACAAAATCATCAATGGATTCCTCGTTGCGTTGTTTGTGTGTGTAGAACTTAAATCTGTTCATGACCAAATTTTCTTCTTTGGAAAACCTTACTTCAAGTCTCGCTACAGCTTCTTTGTACTCATCAGGTGAAGACAGGTCACTGGATTGTAAAGCGTGGGGAAGGTACTTGAATACTCGTTGACCTTCCTTGCCCAAGGCACTTAATAGTAGTGCTTTTTTCCGCTTGGCAGAAAACTCTTGCCCATCAAGAGCATCTAGATAATTGTCAAACATGACAATCCAATCTTCCCATGAAGTAGAAGGTGTACCTGGTTCGCTGAGGAATTGTGGAGGTAGAGTTACTGCCACTTGTTGTGCCATGACTATTCAATTTTAATAGTAAAGAAAAACAAATTAAAAACAATGGCACCAACAATTGTGCGTGATTTAATGTTAGGCACAAGAGATGTATCCACCTAGAACCCAGCTGTAACTTAAGGAGAACCGGACTCAAATTGAAGTTTGTAGATATAATTTTGCCAGTAAAAGGTGAGCGTGTCACCGTGAGGCCAACACACTTGAACTTTCCAACTTTGCGCTTCCAAACTAGGCACAAAACAAATGGTTAATGAATCGCCGATCTCTGTAACCGTGGTTACCAGCTCTCACAACGCTGGTGTTGCAATACACGGAGATAAAGTTTTCCTTTTTTTTTTTTTTTTTAAATGGAGTCACGTTGCGCGATGACGTCACCGCGTTACACATATGCGTGGAGGATCTGCGTGGCAGGGATCGCACTCTTGCTAAAGGGAACGCTGAGAGAGAAGCGTCGCAACCTAGCAACGAAGGACCTGACGAAGAGTGGCGCATGCAGGGTAGAAAGCGCGAGATGACTCACCGTTGGGCAGGTGACGTCAGGATTGTAGCCGTGGTGTCCCAAATTGAATTAAACAACTTATCTCCGTGGCGAGTCAATGAGGATGACTCGTTTACAGGATGGGTGGCGATGCGGTGCACAGTGGGTTCTTTTCTTGGGGGTGTTGCTTGTCCGGACGGAAACGATGGATGAAGATGGAAGAAGGCGTGCTCAGCTGTCGGTCAGCACTGGAACTCGTCGCCAAAATGAAGTAAAGGATTGCGGAGACAACGCTGGGCTTCTTTCCAAGTAGGTAGAGTTTATTAGACAGGAACGAACAAAGCAAGCACCTCACCAGCTGACCAGACTCCAACTGACCAGTCTGGAATCCCGCTTGGTATCGAGGGCACATTAGAACTTTACAAGAGTTCTGAAAGGGAACTGGGATAAGACACAAAGGAAGGGCTAGGTAACATTCCCTAGTTAAAGGAAGAAATCATTTACAACAAATACCTGGTATCCTCGGGGGCAATGGCCAAACACTCACTGACCCATCCCAAATTGCATCCAGCTTCGCGACCTATTATGCGGAGTTATATACCCCCAATGACGCTCTGCCAGAACCCTTGATCCATCAATATCTTGATGATCTACTCCCAAAGCTGTTTCGGATGAGGCACGAGCAGAATTAGATGCCCCCTTGACGGTCAAAGAACTGGGCGCTGCCCTTGCCGACTTACGCACAGGCAAAGCCCCGGGCCCAAACGGCTTCCCGTGTGAGTTCTATAAGCTGTTCCAGTTCCAGTTCCTTACTCATTATCTAGCGGCTGTACATGTGGCCCTTGAGGAGGGGAGACTCCTGCTGGATTGGCGACATGCCGAAATTGCGGTATTCCCTAAGCCCGGCCGACCCCCAGACCAACACTCATCATATCGTCCCATATCGTTGCTGAATGTGGAGGCCAAATTATTGGCGAAAGCCCTGGCTAATCGCATCCTACCCTATATGTCAGACTTGGTTCATCCTGACCAGGCAGGCTTTATGCCTCGTCGATCGACTCGCCACAATATTCGACGGGCCCACAATGCAGTAGCAGCAATTGATCATTTGGAAGGCCTGGCAGCGCTGCTGCTAGCCGACATAGATAGAGCATTCGATTTGTTAGGTTGGACATACTTGTTCGCCCTCCTACAGCGCCTAAATATAGGACCGCGATTCATGTCTTATATTCGACTACTATATACCGATCTCAGGGCCTCGGTTAGAATGGCCGGTGCGGACTCTGATCCCTTCCCTATAGGATGTGGTACCCGACAGGGATGCCCCCTATCACCTTATCTATTTGCGTTAGCAATGGAACCGCTGGCCTCGTGGGTTCGAATCGATGCCCAGGTAAAGGGATTTGAATGGCTGGGAGGGTTTTCGGATCGGATCGCCCTATATGCGGACGATGTTCTCGTCTTTCTAACGGAACCACATCGGACGGGACCCTGAATACTCCGCATTATGCAGATATTTGGTCAACACTCGGGCCTGTTTATGAATGCTAGAAAGCCGATATTGTGGCCTCTTTGTGGAGGCTCGGAAATGGGCACATGGGTGGGAGAAGTAACGCTAGCTACAACCGGGTTTAAGTACCTCGGGGTCTACATTTCGTCCTCTCAATCGGTGTTGCGGAATAGAAACATCTTCGCCATCTGGATGCGCACGCAGGCTGAGATGGAGTCCTGGGCGCGTATGTCCCTATCCATATTGGGAAGGGCGGCGATATTTAAGATGGTATCCCTCCCTCGCCTTCTTTATCAGCAGCAGAACCACCCCTTTCAGATATCGGTCTCCTGGTTCCGTCATCTAACTCAAGACTAAGCCACTTCCTATGGAATGCTCAAGCTGCTAGGGTTCCGCTTAAAACGTGCTTTCAATCAACATACTGCGGAGGTATAGCGACCCCTGATATTCAATCATATCATGCAGCATCTCATCTCCTGGTACTGAACGACTGGTGGTATGGGAATTGCAGCGACCCGGCATACCAAGTGGAGAAATGGCTTGTGGGTGATATAGTACCCCATAAGCTTTTATACACCCCAAAAGAGCTACGGCGATTCTCGCCTGCCACATGTGTGGTTTTCGGAATTTGGAAGGAATCGATGCGCAGGATGGGGTGGAGGAGACGACTGACGAGAGAGACGCCCCTTTGGCAGAGCGGCCTTATGCCACAAGTGTCCACCTTGGTGGGGTTTAGACAATGGGACGCCATAGGCATTTCCACGTGGGGGGATGTAATGCGAGGTACCACTATGAGGTCCTTCCAGGAGCTCAGGAACGAATTTGCCATGCCACATACCCAATTTTACAAATACTTACAACTGCGACATGCTTTATCCCTGTGGGAGGGCAGGCCGGATAAACAGACGCGGAGGCTGGATATTTTTCTTAATGGTGGTATTTTATTTGGTCTCTCAAATTTCACAGCCTGGTTATAAGGGACTTCTCGGTGTAACTCGGTTCTTCCTCTTCCTTCCAGTATCCTTGTTCCTTCTTCTCACCGTCTCCTGGTTGGATGCTTTCCCCGGAGGCTCGGAAATGAGGAAAACAAAGGAGCAGTAGGTAAATGGGGAAAAAAGGGAGAGACGCAATCCCTTCACCTCACCCGTTCGGTGCACCAAGGAAAGAAGGGGGGGGGGGGTTTAACAAAAAACAATTGAAAGAACAAATAATTGTGGAATGCTTCTTCCACGGTTTGCAAGTTCTCTTCACAGTTCGGGGTGAACACCAACTACATTTAACAGCTTATCGGCGGTTTCGTCCAATGCCCCATCTTTAATTGCCCACTATGTGTCCTGGATCAGTGGTGTGAGGGTTTTCTCGGGATGTGTCAAATAAGTACAGACAAAAACAGTGCCAGGTGCTAGTCTTTTTGTGCTCCCCACCTTCCCGACGTGCTCGTTTCCTAAACAGCTACACACCCGTCCCGTCAGCACTCACCCGCTCTGCAGCAACTCTCCTGAGTTGCGGCCGCACTTCCGCATCCTCCGGTGGACACCACCACTCCTTGCTCCAGCTCTCGGATTCTTCCTCTGCTCCGCCTTCCTCTTGTGTTCCCTCCTCTGGATTTCTCGGGACTTCAGCTTCTGTCGAGTTGTCTCTGTCTCCTTTCCACGATTCTGGGACTCTCCTCGTTGTCTTCGGATCGTCCGTTTTCTCTCTCTCTCCACGAGAGTCTTTCCGGGGTTAGCTCCGCCTCAAGGTGTAGGGTCCAACCAACCCGTCTCGTCCTGTGATGACACATGACAGGGAGGGGTTATTTCCCATAAGTGGATGGGATCCTTGTTTTGATTCCGGGTCATGTCCTGCCTCTGGTTGTCGGAGCGCGGACCCTCGTCCGGTTGTGCAGGTATATTTTGGGGGCCGGGATGGATTTCCTCACAATCCCCATATGTCGCACATCTGGAATCTCTCCCATAGTTTAATCTGATAGAGGCAAAGGTTTTTATGGGGGACTTGGGGGACCACAAGACTGCAAAGATATATCAAACTATAGTGACAAACCTCTCCACAACCTTAGACTCACTCCGGGAAAAATGGCAGACAGACCGTGGTCCCCTTGACAGTGACAACTGGACAGAGGCCTTGGAGTCCCCGAGGGGCGCCGCAATAGCTTCTCGCCTCAGACTTATTCAGTTTAAATATTTACACTGTGCCTATTTTACCAGACACAGGCTATGGAGGGCGGGGCTGATAGATTCCCCTACGTGTCTACAATGTGGCAGAGCGGAAGGCACACTTATACATACCATTTGGGAATGTACTGCGCTTAGTAGGTTTGGGAGGGGGTTACGAATTGCTTATCAGATGTGCTGGGATGGGAAATACATTTGTCTCCTAAGCTTGCTCTCTTACATATCACGGAAGAAATAGGGGGAAACATCTATAAAAGACACCTGTTATTCTTGGGCCTTACCCTGGCAAAAAGAGATATAGCTAGGGCATGGAAAGATCCGGCTCCGCCTAAATTGGGAGCTTGGAAGGCAGGCCTTGATTGGTGTATGGGTCAGGAACAGCCTATTTTTAAAGCGTGGGGATGCCCGCAAAAGCACCCCAAAATATGGGAACGTTGGGCAGATTTCAGGGGTCTCACATTGGAACCTCCTTCACCATGAACTACTGATGTGGGAACCTTCTGAGAATGTATCACAGGGAAAAGTGATGATACAAAGGGCTATGATACATGTGGAGTGGCTTGACGGGTATGATATATGGACTACTACACAGCATGAGACACAGTTGTTTGTAAAGTTAGGGGCTGATGTTCACAGACCCGAAAGGTTTATCTTTTTGTATTATAAATGTCATATAGAAGTCACCTGCTCGAAAGATATTATATTGATCAATATATATTCTTTTTCCTCTGTAAAGAATGTGGTTATCTTATCTGATGACTCAATAAAAAAGAGTTTTGAAAGTAAAAAAAGTCGACTACCTCCCAATAGAGGCGTCCTTTTCGTCAATTTGTTCCACCACCCCATCTGTTAGAGGGAGGAATGCCACAAAGTAAAGACCACACTTGTCGCTGGGGGAAGACTCTTTTTAGTGCCACCACCATATAGGTAAGAAAGGATATGTGAGTCTCCCATTGCCAACCTCTCTGATGCTTAGGTGGGGTCACCCTGGACACCGTTCCACCAGTCATTAATAGTCAAAAGATGTGATGCACGATAGTATGACTCTATATCCGCTGCTGCAATTCCCTCACAATAGGTGGACTGGAAGCATTTACTCACCGCATTACGTGGGGTCCCCCCCATCCCAAAGGAAAGCAGTGAGGATGGCATTCAAGTGACAGAACCATTATCCGGAATATCATAGGGGAAGTTCTGTAGTTGATATAGAAACTGAGGCAAGGACACCATCTTAAAGATGGCTGAGCCACCTGTCAGTGATAATGGTAGGACCGACCATATTTGAACATCCTCCCGCAGATGAGCTAGAACTGGCTCCAGACTGCATGACCACGCTAAGATCTCATCAGGGGATATAAACACCCCAAGATATTTAAACCAGCCTACCTGTAGGCCAGAGGCCCAGTCGAGAGTCTGTGGTCCCCACCACAGGGAACAACGTGGACTTCGATAAATTAATGTATAGACCCGAGGTCTCTCCGAAAATGTGCACAATCTGCAGCACACGGGCCTGGATTCTGCCAGGGCAGAGAGAAAGAAAAGGACGTCACCCGCATATAGCGCTAGTCTATCCGACAGTCCCTCTTCCCATTCAAAGCCCCGTACCTGGGAATCCATTCTCACCCACATCGCCAGAGGCTCTATAGTGAGAGCAAACATCAGGGGAGACAAGGGATAGCCCTATTGTGTCCCCCCCGCCGCACAGTGAACGATGCCGATCGGGCACCTGACACGCAGACAAATGCAGTTAAATCAGTATACAATATTTTGAGGTAGGAAAGAAATCTAGGGCTGAAGTTAAGACGTTTAAGTAAGGCAATGAGGTAGTCCCAGCTGATGGAGTCAAAGACATTGTCAATGGACTGCTGCTGGGCCCCCCAGCCTGTCGGCGAGTGCCAGCGCATTATAGAGGGATCAACTATTGTGTTGAGTGGTGCAGAGAGGCATAAACCCTGCCTGGTCCGAATGGACCAGATTGGGGTCAAGCGGTTTGTAAGTGCCTTAGCCATGATTGTTACTTCCAAGTTTAGCAGAGAGATTGGGCGGTATGAGGAATGCTCATCTTTCGTCTGGCCCGGTTTGGGGAACACAACAATCTCTGCATGGCACCAGTAAGGAGGGAGTAGAGCAGCATGGGCTGATGAGTGGATCACTCCGAGCATGTGGTCCTGCAATTTGGGCATATAGGCTTTATAGAATTCGCATGGGAACCCATTGGGTCCCGGGGCCTTCCCATTGTTCAAACCCGGTAGGGCCAATGAGAGCTCATCCCCAGTTAGTGCGCAGTCAAGCGACTCACGGTCAGTGACAGAATGAGCCTTGAGTGGTAGGGCCTGCACAAAATTCCACAATCTGCTCCTGAGACAGGACCTCAAGACGGGAGTATACTCCCTGAAAGTGAGCAGCAAAGGTATTGGCTTCCTTCTGCGGATCCGTGAGCAATACGCCCACCAAATCTCGAATCACCAGAACAGAAGAGGAACTGGGATTATTCTGACACAGTCTATGGAGCATTTTACTAGATTTATCCCCAATTGATAAATGTGACTCTGGGCCGCCTGCCATTTGGCCTGGTCTAGCATGACCTGCTTGTATTGGAGCTGAAGGGGACTCAATTGCATATGAGCTACATGTCCATCTGCCTCTCGACTTCGTACGTCTAGCAGTGATATCCTAGTTTCAAGATCTATGAATTTGCGCATCTTACACTGCTTCAACTCTGCGCAGTAGCTAATGTCGATCCCCCTCAAAGTGGGTTTGAAGGCTTCCCACAGCGTCTCGGGGAGACCAAAGACGGACCATTATGTAGGAAATATTCGGTAATAGAGTGTTCCAGCGATGGCTGTATTCCAGGTCTTGTAAGAGCCAAGGCAAAATATACCAGTGAAAGCCTGTGCAGCACCGACCAACCTGAAGCCGCATGGCTATCAGAGAGTGGTCCGACAGCCCTCTGGCCAAAACCATAATGTTGGAAACTCTGTTGGTAAGGCTGCAGGACCAGAAAATATTACAGTCTGGAAAAAGAGCCATGAGCAGCGGAAAAGACTGTATAACCACCGTCAGCAACATGATGGACCCTCAACACGTCAACCAAGCCCAAAGTGGAGATGAAAGAGGACAGGGACATCACACCCGACTCCTGGAGCGGTCCACTAAGGCATCAGCGAACTATGGTAGGGTTCACCAATACATTCCAGTCCCCACCTAGCACTATAAGTCCCTCAGGAAGTTTACCCATAACTTTGTTATTTGTGCTACGAAAGCGGAACTAAGGGAGGAATGGACGTATACACTTATCAACGTAATAGATTCCCAATACAGAGTTCCTTGTAACTGCAAGGCACCAGCCCTGGCGATCCAACCACATTTTAGTAAGCCGGTATGGGACAGAATTCCTAATCAATATACCGGTTCCTCTGGACCCCCTCATAAATCCAGAGTGGAAGGCCTGAGAGTAACCAAATTTAGATAGACATGGAACTTTGTTGCCGAGTAGGCCTGTCGAAGTACCGCCTCTCCTTTAACCTAGTCGGGTAGACCGTTTACGTTCCCCGATACTACCCACAGATGGTCGATATGACCACGGGGTAAAGGGTCACTCATAAAGGAGGGAAATGTGAGTATATTGAGTGGCCCTTGCATCACTCCAGAAAGCCAACAAAACATAAGTTGTTGCAGTGGGCCATACCTTCTGCGTCTTCGACCCTTGCCACTAGCTCTCTCTGAGAAGGTAACTAACTATTTAACAGTAAATTATATACCATGTGCCAAATACTTACTGTTCACTTTCACTGAGGCATTTACTCCATCTCTGCTCACCTTAAAAATTTGGACTGCTGCCTTACCACCTTCTCAAACTCTCTTGACGTGTTTAAAGCATGTTACATGAAACCTCATAAATCCTCTATTATATTCTATAAAAGCCGTTGAGCACTCTTTTCTTTTTCCTTGAGACACTGAGTAGCATGAAAAATCTTTATCACAAATAAGGGTGATAAGAAAAAGAAAAAACAAATTCTCAAAACCTGAATACTTAATAGAACGTTTACAAATTTTTTTAGCCTTAAAAAAGCCCCAGCCCTACAGATAATGTGAAGAGGCGAAACACTTGTTTGCGAAATGAGTGACAAGATTTAAGATCTACGCCTTTTGAAACCATATTCTACAAAGATGTTTTTTGTGGAGAAACCATGTGAAATAATAAAATAAGCATCAAAGTACATACAAAAAGAGACTTTGAATTTATTCTTCTTGAATAACAGGAAAACGGACGCTCATCACCTTTACTAATTTTGTATATGAGTGTCATAGCTTTTCCAGCCAAATACGGGGAATAATAACGGTGTCAATGAACTAGGCTTACCAGGGAGGACGCAGAAAGGATTGGGCCTACAACTTTGCTACAAAAATCAGTTTGATGAATACCTGCACTTGTTTTTTCGCATCTAAAGCACTGGCTACACCTTTGGTAGAGGGAGGGTGACAGGCAGAAGCAACTTGAAAGCTCAGCATCTTATGGGTTCACGGTTCCAACAGGATCTCGAGCTAGGGTTGCCACCTCTCAAAGAGAAAAATACTGGTCATTTATTGTTGTTTTACAAGTCTGCAAAGAAATCCACGGCACATTGAACAAGACGCGTGAAATCCGGTTATCAGGCTGGTAATGGTGGTACTCTTGATCATTGTTCAGTATCAGATACTAATGAATTTCCAATTAATAATGAGTCATTTGAGGACATAAGCAGAATCACATGACTAATGGCGCGATCAGGACCAGCTGACAGGACTCCAAGCCCCAACCTGCACCACTTCGAAGGGACGGGGCGTAGCTGCCCAGGGCACCATTGGGCACATTTAAGGAATCCTACCTTCCCACAGCGGGCCAGCTGAAAGGACTCCAAGCCCCAACCTGAGCGGGAGGGGTTGCAGGCAGCACTGAGAACTTCTGTGTGTGAAAAAGGCTGCTTTATTGAAACAGGTGCACATTCCAAAATTTCCTAGCCAACCACCTAACAAAACTAAAACCGCGCTATACATCCAGAGAACTAGCCCCTATCCCACCCCTACCCCTACGATCCCCCCAAACCATGCAGCTAACTCATTAAATGTATTGCATTTCAACATTTCCAAATTGAATCTCCCTTCATCCTATGAGTAAATATATGAACCTGTAAGCAACCAAATGTCCTAAAGTAAACCGATAACTACCTGCCTACCCTCCCCTTGCACATGGATCATCAACTGGCAACGCCAAGCAACTTCTGCAAACTCCTGTCAAACTTTTCATGTCCCCCGTAGCACCTGTTCCAAGTGACAACATACACAACAACCCGCCCCTGCGCACCTGTCTCAACGCAAGGCCACAAACTAGCCCACCAAAATCGTACCTCCCCAAAGCCCTATATAAAGGGATGGGGGGAAGGGACAAATAACTCCACTGACAAGGGTTACCAGCAACCAGGTCACCTGAACCTATAATGGTGGCTGGTAGCCCAAACAGACCACTAAATCATACAATCAAGTACATGTGCTTGTGCCAATGTGCACTATAGCAAAAAAGCAAACGCTGACAATTTTGTCGTGTTTCTCCAATTCTTTGTATTTGAATAAAGATTTTTGCACAAATACTCCAAAAACAGATACTGTATTCGTTATTACTTCGTTAACAACATGTATATTTTATACAATCCTTTAATCTGTTCAAATCACAGATTACACATTACGGCCTATAACAATCACATAATCATTCTTCCATAGGCGATCTCAATGCATTTCGAGACTTATGTCCCTTCGTCAGGGGCCAATCTGTAAAAAAAAAAAAAACAACGTGCAGGGTGAACCTTTCTTCATCCTCTCAAAAGATCACTTCTGCTCTGTTCAGTTTACGCAAATGAAAATCAACATAAAGGAATACAAAAGGTGTTGTCAAGTTGTTTGTGTTGAAATGAAATGTCTCCTTCATTATATACACCCCCTAATTGGTGTTCAGTTCATGAGTCCCACACCATGTGCACTTAACGAGATTCAAACCATGACAAGTGACAAGTGTGGGACTCATGAACTGAACACCAATTAGGGGTGTATATAATGAAGGAGAAATTTCATTTCAACACAAACAACTTGACAACACCTTTTGTATTCCTTTATATTAACTTTAATGTGCGTAAACTGAACAGAGCAGAAGTGATCTTTTGAGAGGATGAAGGAAGGTTCACCCTGCACATTGTTTTTATTTTTACAGATTGGCCCCTGACGAAGGGACATAAGTCCCGAAGTGCATTTGGATGGCCTATGGAAGAATGATTATGTGATTGTTATAGGCCGTAATGTGTCATCTGTGATTTGAACAGATTAAAGGATTGTATAAAATATACATGTTGTTAACGAAGTAATAATGAATACAGTATATGTTTTTTGAGTATTTGTGCAAAAATCTTTATTCAAATACAAAGAATTGGAGAAACACGACAAAATTGTCAGCATTTGCTTTTTTGCTATAGTGCACATTGGCACAAGTACATGTACTTGATTGTATGATTTAGTTGTTCATTAGGCATGCTGGACATCATGCCCTCCGATGTAGCACGCTAAAGGGTTAGAAGGATTATCATTTTTAAGCTTGAATTTACTTTTGAGTGCTCCACTGATTTAAGGCCAAACGGACCCCCTAAATTAGTGTTGGGCTATAATATAGCCCAACACAAAATGGCAGTCGTTCGACTGCACCACCTTCCCAATCTGCCCGGGGGCAGACTTCCCCCTGGTCCGCTGCCTCCCAAACCCCTCTTGGGAGGGAGGGGTGCAGACAACACTGACCACTTCTGTGTGTGAAAAAGGCCACTTTATTGAAACAGGTGCACATTACAAAATGTCCTGGCCAACCGCCTTACAAAACTAAAACCTTGCTACACATCCAGAGAACTAGCCCCTATCCCCCCCACCCCTACAATCCCCGCAAACATGCCCACCCTGCAGCTAACTCATTAACTGTATTGCATTTCAAAATTTCCAAATTGAATCCCCCTACATCCTATGAGTAACTATATGAACCTGTAAGTAACCAAGGGCCAGATGTACGACCGTTTTTTTGCGGTCGCAAACGGGAAATCGGCCCGTTTGCAACCGCAAGAAAGGGTCCTGGCATGTACAAATGCTATTTTGCGAGTCAGTGACTCGCAAAATAGCGTTTGCGATTCTCGCTATTAGGAAGGGGCGTCCCTTCCTAATAGCGAGTCACAATCGAATGTACTACTGTTTTGCGACCGCATTTGCGGCCGCAAAACAGTCGCAGGTTACCACCTAAGCCACTGGCAAACAGGAAGGGGTCCCCAGGGGTCCCCTTCCCCCTTTGTGAATGTTTGCGAAAATATTTTTTAAGAACAGGCAGTGGTCCCAGGGACCACTGCCAGCCCTTAAAAAATGAAATAGAAAAGTTTCATTTTTCTTTTTTAAATGCATCCCGTTTTCCTGTAAGAAAAAGGAGATGCATTTTTAAAAAGAAAAAACTGCTTTATTTAAAAAAGCAGTCACACACATGGTGGTCTGCTGACCCCAGCAGGCCACCATCCCTGGGAGTGCTGGCCATTCCTATTGGGGTCGCAAATTGCACCTGCCTCATGAATATTAATGAGACATGCAATATGCGACTCCATTAGGAATCGCAAACAGTGTCTGTGATACTGTTGTAGATTCTAGTTTGCCAGTCGCAAACTGCGAGTCGCAAAACGACGCAATTTGCGACTCGCAAATTTGTAGGGTTGTACATCTGGCCCCAAATGTCCTATAGTGAAACTTTAACTACCTGCCTACCTTCCCCTTGCACATGGATCCCCTACTAGCAACGACATGCAACTTCTGCAAACTCCTATCAAACTTTTCATGCCCCTGCCACCCAGACAAGGGGAGGGGATTGTGAAACTATCCCCCTTTTTCTGCCTCCCACCCAGCAGTCATGGGCTTTGTCTGGTCCAGTCCCTATCATTTCACATCTCAAAACCTTACCTAAAACCTCTCTGATCTCCAGTAAAGACAAATCCATGCCTATGTGAAACAGATGCACCCCGTCCCCTCTAAAGAAATCCAATGCTTCAAACCTAATGTCAGAGTGGCAAATCCTGTCAAAACCGATTTCCCTGCAGAAACGCACCATCTCCCTGTTGAGTCTCCTCCTCGCCCTGTCTATTGCCACCGGTTTAGAAGCTCCTCTCCAAGAACGCCGCGGGACAAATTCCATCCATAGCACAAACATGCCGGACCACTGAGCATAAACTTCCCTCAGATCCCTCTTCATATTTCTCAGCAATACCGCTCCTTTTTCTTTGACTACATCATTCCCCCCAAATGGATAATCAAAACGTCAGGGTACCGAGACCGGACCATCATCCCATTTAAAGTGTGCCACAAATCCCTCCATAGCATACCCCCTTTTCCTTTCTAGGTAACTTGAAACAAGCGTTCATCAAAACCCAAATTGGCTCCCACCCCCCGCTGTCCTGCTTGAATTGCTGCCCATTTTATGAAGGAATGGCCCACTATCCAAATCACCACCTCCTCAGATGCTGGGCCCTTTACTGCACCTGGAAAGGAAACAAAAAGCAGTAAGCGTTTTACAAAGTCGCTTTCGCCACGCTAGATTCCTCACCAAGTCCCCGCACATAGCGCCTGTAGCATCCTGATGACCAACGTCCTAAGCACATGATGTCCTCCTGCGCCCAACCTCAGGATGCTGCCCCCGACACCACCCCAATTCGGAAAGAATGTGTGCCATTCTTCACAGCCTGCACCCCAGATGACCCAGAGCTGACCAGAGTATCATCAGTAGCTGGTTGCTGTCACCCTACCCCATTTTATATGGAGGAAAACCACTCCACGATCCCTCCCACAACTCACCGCTCAGCCCCTACCCCATACCACCGGGCACAGTCAGGAAGTGCCCATCTTGCTCAAAGTGACCCGCTTCCCTTGGGCCCTCTGATCCGTCTTGGATTGCTGAATCCCCACCTCCCATCGTCTTGGCACTGGAACCGCTTCCTCCCACAAAAGGCCTCTTTGACCCCTGCCCCCCAGTAGCTCAGCTACCCTGAAAGCCCCGTAAAACATCCAAACCATTATCGTTGAAAAAAGACATGTTTCTCCCGGGTCTCTACACACTGTGGGTAATTGTTCCAACACCCCGAACAACATATTCCATGACAGAGGTTTCCTAACCCTCCCCCACTGGCCCTGCTCCCTTGCCCAACCTTCCAGAATCCTGCGCCCCAATTCCCCCGCCGGCGGGGGATAGCCCACAACAATTTCTCCATGAAAGCTATACCAGCCAATTTCCCCGCGATTGTCACCCGAAACAAGCCTTTGTCGATCAGCCCCAAAATGTATTGCACCACGTCTTCGCTGTGTGCCCATCCCGTCACCCTGCACTGCACCCCTGATGCCAAAAACTCCTTCCAAGCCTGTACATTCGCCCTGCAAGTTGAATCCGCTATGACCCTACCACCAGTTGAACCATCTGGCATTGCCGACAGAAGACAACGTCTCCCGCATGGGTGTCGGGTCTCTGTCTGCGACCTTGGCTAACCCACGGATTCTCCCCCACTGTGAACGAGACAAAGCACCTGCTATGTCATTGTCCACACCTGGAACATGACAATAGCTTCAGCACCTGCCATGAATAGAACCCGCCTGTGTGCCAACTCCGTGCCCCAAAGTGCCACTGCTACCACCAAAGGGAAGAGTTCCAGGAAAGCAATGCTCCTCCCTCTGTGAGCCCATGCCGCCGGCCACTACTCCGCACACCATCTGCCCTGCCAATATACGCCGAAGCCCAGGCCACCAGCCACATCCGAAAAAATGTGCACGTCCCACTCAAGGTTCCCCCATCTTGCCCAAGGAATCCAGTTGAAGTACCGCAAGAAAACACACCACATCCTCAAATCCTCTTTTACACCTGCCGCAATTCGTACGTGATGGTGCGGGAAAGCAGTTCCTGACAATGACCTCCCCAACCTCCTGCAGGAAGACCTTCCCGTCCGCACGCCCTGCACGCGAAGTTGAGATGACCCAGCAAAACTTGAATTTCTTTCACCTTGACCTTCTCCTTCCCCAGCATGCACATTATCTGAGCCAGCATTTTTTCCCGCTTATCCTCTGGTAGTCTGGCTTCCATACGCACTGAATCAATTTAAACCTGTCAGGGCGCACTGTTGTTTTCTGGTGCCAATGGTACCCCTAGGTCACCCATGAGCTCTTGGAAACTAGCCAGTCACCGCTGGCAGCCCGCCGAACCAGGCACCCCCACCAAAAATAACTCATCCAAGTAGTGCGCTACCAGGTGATTGCCCGTCTGCCATGTAAATACCCATTGCAAGAATGTGCTGAAGCGCTCAAACAACGCACATGATATCTTGCAGCCCATCGGCAGCGCTATACCCACATACCATTTGTCTTCAAAATGCATACTCTGTAGATGAAAATCCTCTGGGTGTACCTGAAGCAGCCAGAAAGTGGACTTCATGTTGCATTATGCCATCAAGGCACCTGGGCCCGTCGTCACTACCAGTGACATGGCCTCATCTACCGAAGAGTAGGACACCGACGTCACCTCCTCCGCGATAAAATAATTCACCAATTGATCGGCCGGCCACAACAAATGCTGAATCAACTGAAATTGCCCTTCGTCCTTCTTGGGAACAATTCTGATCGGGGACAAAATAAGGTCCATAGGCCAATCGCAGAAGGGGCCCGCCATTCTACCCTCCCGGACCTCCTTCTCCAGCTTGTCGCTCACCACCTGCTTGTGCTCCGCCGCCGAACACAAATTGTCCGCCCACCGACGGATCCTCAGACTCTCATAACCAAACCAAAAACCACAGCGAAACCCCTCCCACAGCAACTCCGCATCCTCCACTCTACCGTAAAATCCCAGCCAATACTCCAGCCACTCGAGATTAACCAGTGTGTGAGCCCTTTGCACAAGGTCCTTGCCCCTCCCTCTACTCCCTCTTGAGCCTGTGAATTGCTGCTGGTGTCCGCCCTGTCCTCCCCCTATTACTGCCACTGACCCCCGCTCAGAGTGTTGTAATCAACCCCTGCCTCATAGCAGTTGACCAGGGGTTGTTTACCCGCACATTTCAAACATTCGTGGCAGAATTTGCAATACTCCTGCGTGCACAGTCCCTTGTTAAAATCCCAACACGTTCCTCCTGTCCACGGCAGAGATTTTGCGGGTCCACCCACCCCTCCCCGGGTGGGACACCCTGAAAGGAATGGTACCGTAAATATAGTTTTCCCCCCTTTTGCGGCCCCCATGGTGTGCTGCCACAAATCTGAGTCCAATTCTCCCCATTTGGCTTCCGGGTCCCATGCCAATCCTGCCAGAAACTCTTCATTGTACTGTGCCCATGCGTATCCCCCTGTGATTTGGGCCTTCCGAATCATGTCCATGTACTTAAACATCACCACGCAGCGATCTGGATATTTCTCACAGTATACGCTGGCATATATTAAAAACGCCGCTGTCCATTTTTCCATCGTAAGAGGAACTTTTGGCCACTTGGCCAGCTCATATTCCTCCTCCTTAGAGCCTTCCTTTGACCGCACCTCTCTATGCAGGAGTTTTAACATTACCACATACTCCCCCTTACAAATGCGCTCCTTCGTGGTCAACATCAAATGCGCGCCCAACGGTTTTGTCACACCCATATAAGGTAATTTCTTAAACTTTAACTCCTTACTGTCCAGACCATCTTTTTCCCTTACCCCCCGAACTCCCAGCGGCTGCCCCTAAGTCCTCTGTTTTGCTGGAGCCCCCAGTCCCCACCTGCTCATCCGTGCCTACTCCCACATCAGTCACGTATTTTCCTTTGGACAGCCTCTCTTTTCCCTCAACCCATTCACTGGCATCCAAGCCTGTGGAAACCATTTTAGGAGCGTATACCTTATTTATAGCCTTAACTTGTGTCAAGTTAGGTGCCCATGCTGATGCCCTCCGCCTCGCCAGTCCTGCCCCTTCTTTCCGTCGTGCATTGACCTGGTGCACCTGAAACACACTAGACACCTCGTTAGAAGGCCTGCCCCCCCCCCACAGATTTCCAGCTCCTTTTCCCAGAGCTCCCCTTCTTCCAAACTGTCTTCGTCATAGTCCAGCGTAATGCCCCCCAACGGGTCTTCCAAACACTTCCATTCATCGCCCCAAACCTTCGGTGCCCCGCACAATCTCAATGTCACTGTGCCGCCACGACGCCCAGTGCCCAAGGGGGCCGAAGCGACCCTGCCCTACCAGTTTGCCACTGCCCCAGGCACCCTTACCGTGCCTCGTGTATCAGAGGACGTTCGCGATCTACAGGCTGCTGGGCCAACAAGGTCATTGCGGACTTTGTGCATTGGCCGCGTTAGGATCCCTCGCCGATTGGGGGAGAACCACACTGGGCACATCCCTCTCTTCACCTCGGTGTGATGGAGCCGCCCCTTGCTCTACCAAGTCCTCTTCGATGCCCCTCTTCTGCCCCCGAAATATAGAAGACGGGACTGGTGTGGTCCACCCCACCTCCCGCTACCTGCCTCCGAACCCCACGACCCACTCCCCCCACCCCATGCACTGGAAACTACCAGGGGCGACCCCCGACTGGCTCCTTCCCCCAAGTGGCCAACCCCTGATGGATGTTCCCCTGACCACGCCATAATCCTCATCCACCCAAGCCTCTTCGCCCAGATCCCCCTTCCCATCGCTCCACTCCAGCATGGCCGCCACTATGGCAGCAGCTAGGCCCCTCCCAGCCCCCCTCATCTACCTGGGGGACCCCCTCCCTCCCTCGTACCTGTCTCGCCCCCTCAATGCAGGGACCCACCCATACCTATGTAGTCATCCAAGCGGGACACTATATCCCCCCCTCCCCTCCTCACCCTGGCCAAAAATATCCAGACCAGCCCAATCTGAGCTGTCATTCCCCACCTGCCCCTCCCTCCTCCCCCTCAAATTCCATACACCCCCCTCCCTTCCCTGCTAAGCTGAGGGTCCCTTCCTCCCTCCAACCTGCCCCATTATGCAAGCATTCTGGTATTACCACCTCCCCCGGCACCATACCCCCACCCACCCCCACCCTCCTCCCCTCTCCCGACATTGACATTTCCCCAGAGGGGGTCCACCGAGGCTGCGCGTATTCTTTGGCCCCTCAGGGCCTAAGCACATCAAAGACGGGCGGCTCCTCTGATGCCGCCCGCTTCTTCCCTTTGTTCTCGCTTGCGGCCCCGTAGATGCACTTAACACGCGACAGAGCCGTCTCTCTCAGCCCCGCCCTCCTGGCCTCGGGCGCGCCTCCTGCTTGCCTCGCGTGCGAGCTGGCCTGGCCTCTCAGCCTGCCGCACGTCACCTGCCGCCCACCCTGACGCGTCCTCAGATCTCGCTGAACCCCACGCCGCAGTAGGCCCGGCCCCTGCTTCTAACACGGCTGCTCCCCTGCAGACAGAGCGGCTGTGAGCGCTCACCTCTTGGGGCCCCGCTCCCGATGCCCGCCCGGACGAGGTGGGGAACAGGCCAAACCTGCTGCCGCCACACCTGCAGAGGCCCAGCAAGGCGGGCGAGCTGGGCATGAAAATTCTTCCCCCACCACGAGATCCATTCGTCCCGCCTGCTTCAGAAGACGCATCGCCTCCGCCACCAGCTTTGCACTATCGGCCATGGTAAGCGTGGAACAGCTACTAAAACTGATCTCTAAAGCATTAAAGAGCCTACAAAAAAAGCCACTGACAAAGTTTACCAGCCACCAGGTCACCTAAACTTAAAATGGTGGCTGGTAGCCCAAACGGACCCCCTAAATAAGTGTTGGGCTATTTTTGGGCTATAATATAGCCCAACACAAAATGGCAGTCGTTGGACTGCACAATTATAGAGTAGAGTGCACTCCTTTTTATCCATGTATTCAATGTCATCATTATTAACAATAGAATGCGTGCATTCCGGGAACGCAGTCCGCCCTCCAACTGCGTAGGAAAATATAGAACAATGGGTTAGGGAACGATTTGTCGCTCCCATACCGGAAGCACTGCTGAAAGACTTTGTTGCGACAAAAACTTCAAAAAATCATCCAGTTTTGTAATTTTAAACCATTTATTTCAATTCTCAATTTCTTGTTCCTTTTCAGTCCGTCACATGAAAAACCATTATGTATTCAATTCTGATGCGGTAAATATGCCCATCCGAGCCTTATTTTTACGGCAGGAAACATACATAGTTCATCCTCAGTAGTATCTCATTCCCAATGCATTTCGGTTGCTTTCATCAACCTTCGTCAGGGGTTCACTACAAAGTCAGACAACAACATTTTAGACTTCATATTTTAAAACGCTTGTCATATCAATATGCTAACATTATTCATTGTGTACTTTAAAATTAAAAAAAAAAGCTCAACTGGCGCTTTCCATCTAGTACCTTCTGAGCTTTAATTAATTGTATCTGTACACATGTTAAAAGGAATTTCAAGATAAATCATCCTTCGCGTTCGTTGCTGTTTTGGAGCAGTTTAAGCTTGCTGCGTGCCCGGAATGCACGCATTCTATTGTTAATAATGATGACATTGAATATATGGATAAAAAGGAGTGCACTCTACTCTATAATTGTGATGTACTTTGACAGCCCAACCTGGAGTAGCACACACGGATTTAAACAGTTAAGATGGATGAAATCAAGGTCACATGTTAAACCTACACTCCTCACCAAGGGGAGCAAGCTTAAACTGCTCCAAAACAGCAACGAACGCGAAGGACGATTTACTGTTACAACACCAAAGGAAACGTTATTTCATATGATTATTCAGTGGATGTATTTCTATCTTGAAATTCCTTTTAACATGTGTACAGATACAATTAATTAAAGCTCAGAAATGTAATCTTTTTAATAGGCGCAGATTTATACATCGTAAGGCAGGGCGGAGTAATCTGGCGAATGCTGGGGGTTTGTTGAACCGAATGAGGGGATAGAGTAAGGTTTCACATATAGGCAATTTCAACAAGTAGGAGCCGTACCGGTGGACTATGGGTCCCGTAGTAAAAGTGGTAAAAGCTTGATAATGATAAGGGGCGGGTCTAAAAACGTGATGAGTTTAAAATGGTGGCAAATGTGAGAAAGCCATTAGTCGGCTCGAGGAGAGAGAACTAGGTTGATGAAAAGTTTCACAGGTACGAGAGGTATTTTTATGCAGTGTGGAACGAGAGGCAACAGGCAGGTTTTGTTATCTAAGATAGTGGGGAGACATTCTCGTAGATGTTTTTTAACGTGGGACTGTATTGTATATACAGATGAAGGGGAGTTGATCAGGAGCATTTTTGCGCTGGGAGGTACTAGAGGGAAAGCGCCAGTTGAGCTTTTTTTTTTTTTTTTTTTAAAGTACACAATGAATAATGTTAGCGTATTGATATGACAAGCGTTTTAAAATATGAAGTCTAAAATGTTGTTGTCTGACTTTGTAGTGAACCCCTGACGAAGGTTGATGAAAGCAACCGAAATGCATTGGGAATGAGATACTACTGAGGATGAACTATGTATGTTTCCTGCCGTAAAAATAAGGCCCGGATGGGCATATTTACCGCATCAGAATTGAATACATAATGGTTTTTCATGTGACGGACGAAAAGGAACAAGAAATTGAGAATTGAAATAAATGGTTTAAAATTACAAAACTGGATGATTTTTTGAAGTTTTTGGCGCAACAAAGCCATTCAGCAGTGCTTCCGGTATGGGAGCGACAAATCGTTCCCTAACCCATTGTTCAGTCGTTGGACTGCACCACCCTCCCAATCTGCCCGGGGGGCAGGCTTCCCTCTGGTCAGCTGCCCCCCAAACCCACCTTTTAAGGGGTGCGGCTCTGCTGCTCAGCTCGCCATCGGGTGCATTTAATCTATCCTATCTTGCCGCAGTGCATGATACGCCTGTGCGCTGCCCTGGCCAAGGGCAGGCCCATCCATGCCTGTCAGGGCCCAGAATAGTCTGGGCTGGGCCACCACTCTTGACTTTACACTTTTGGAAGGTAAAAGGGGGAAACGTAAGGCAGCTGATAAACTATCTGATTTGGGGAATGCGAAAAAACAATTGAGTCACTCAGTCAAAAACTGTACTATCAACGAGATTGATGTCTTAATTGAGGAGGTCGAAGACCTCTCTTCTAAAAAATAAGGGGCTAACGGAAGGAAAGCGCAGTAAGGGAAATATTACATCCTATTTCAGTTATAAGCCAAGTATGTCACCAAAAGCATCCTGCACGAAGGCAGCAGGGACCACAGAGTCTACCTTGGCCCTATCGTTTAGGCCCTCAACCTCCTCGTCTGTACAGCGAAGGGACTCTGACATAAGTGTTAATCTGCCAGCAAGCGTTGAATGCAGGAATCGGTTTGAAACCCTTGGGAACAAAGAGGCGGTTAAGCCTGAATCTAGTGACCAGTCAATGCCTACCACTTGAATTGATGTTACCCAATTGGGGAGGGTCAACACTGTGAAACATATCACTGCTCTAAAGGGTGAGATAACTGGACTAAAGGACTATATTACCACGCTGTCTAAGGTCCTAAATGATAGGATAGATAACTTAACGATTCTCATGAGCCTAACCTCTAACTCTCCTCGATTTGCAGGTAATCAAAGTGGCCCAATCCCTCCGTTGGTTAATTCTTCTAGTCATGTGCCACATTTCAGAAGCGATATGAGCGCTTAATTAGTAGGCTTTACTCGGGTCATGCCCTGCACCACTAGAGCGATAGGGCCGGTCCCTCCGGGACCTACAGTCAATTGGGCCTGGGGCTGAGAACCCTCCCAGGGGGCTACATGAAATCTTCATTCCAGCTTTTTGGGTGGTAATTTTCCCTCCAGGGATTTTCAGCCAAATACCCCAGCTAGTGCACATGCACCTGGTAGCCGTATTCCTTACCCGAATGGTAGGCCAGGCAAGGACCACATTTCACAGAACATTGAATACATGGTCAATGGCTCTAAACGTACAGGTGGGATCAAAGAAAGCAAGGAATCACTGATCAATAAAGTCACTCACTGGCTTCACACAATCTGGGGATGTAGATCAATCATCAGGGATGACATAACAGCTTCCCAGCGCCACTCTCACAATCACACCACCCATGACTATATAGGTGTATGATTTGAGAGCCACAAACTGGCAGATGGTCTTATCGCAATGGAACATAGATTCAGTCAAAGTGATGGGTGGTGCATAAGGCTTAAGTTCAACCCACTGCAACCTCCATCAAGAACGCGATCCAAATCATGGCGGCTCTGAACTTCTCTCCTGTAGGACCTTAGGTAATGCTGAAACCTCCTCCACTGTCGTAGAAGTAGACTGACTACTCAGTACCCCTAACACTGAAATGGCACTACAGTCAAAAGAGTCACTAAGTACACTTCCTAAAACTCACTTAGCATGTACTAGCAGGGCAATTATGGTCACTGAAGGGAAGGGTAACAAGACCTTAGATACTGGAAAACCAGTAAATGAAGTGTCACTATCTCCTGACAGTCCAATGAAATCTTGCAGGGAAATAGTCTCTTACGCAGACACGCCCATACATGTTTTATCCTGGAACTTTGCAGGGATTAAAGCCAAATTAGACGATCAAGAATTGGGCTAATTCATTGATCAACATCAAATTATTCTATTCCAGGAAACCTGGGCAATCGAGCCAGTGTTTAGGCATGGATATCTTTACTTTTTTAACAACACCGTTCCCTCAAAGGCTGGGAGAGCATCTGGTGGGTTGCTGGTTTGGCTAGTTATGGAACTTTTCAACAAGATCAAAGTACTACCATCCCATATTAAAGACCTGCTGAGTATTGTTGTTTCTTTTTAGGGCCATACTAAGTTTAGATGCATTGCAATCATCAATCTTTATCTACGATCTAGTCCCGGATACTGTAGTCTAGGACCATCAATTTATTGACTGAAATGCTTAATCAACTTCAGTCACAATGCCCTAAGGTCATTGCAGGGGATTGCAACACAACATTATCAGCAGGTGACTGACTATTCATCCTCTCTGACACGTGTAGAAGATGAAGCATGGGGGTGACTTCCATAACCAGGGACTGATCCTAGTTATTCATGAGTTAAGGGACGTGAATAGCCGTACAACTTCTGACATCTCTCAAAATCCTACCTTCAGAAGAGGTAATTATCATAGTAACATTGATTACATATTCATTGATATTCAACTATGGCCCTATGGAATGGATATAGAAGTTGTTCCAAAAATGTACAGTGATCATAATACCCTCAGAGCTTCAATCCATCATGGCCTTTTTACAAATGTTTGGCTAACAAATAATGCAGATGTGAATCTTATTTTCTGTACAAACAACCGTAAAAATTTTAAATCTGCTTTGCTTTCAAATAACAATGTTACTATGTCTCATATCTATCAAGCCTACATGGAAATCCTAAGCCCATACAAACATATTGACAGAACTTTGTTAGCCTTAAAACTGAATTATAAGCCTGTTTAAGGCAATATCTTACCAAGACGGGAAGTTAAAATGGGCGACAGAAATTAAATTAGGGCTGCACGGGGAAGCAACAGGGCAACGTTGCATGCCAATAAGCAATCATGGGATGAAAAGCAGTATGACAATTTAACGAACGATCTGCAATCTTGTGTGTTTAGTCTATCATGTGTACCTTTTGTAACTTACCTGGTTCTTTTGTAAAGCGCTCTGACACCTTTGGGTAAAGTTTGCGCTATAACAAACTGCATTAAATAAAAATAAATAAATCTAAAAACACGAGTGCATTCTGGAAAAGCATTGCCAACAGGATTCGAACAGTCGACTTCCAACCAGAAGTGGTTGTACACCAGAGTTGTGTTTTGTCCATTTGTCTAACCTGTGTGAAGAAAGAAGGGTGAGTGCCTCATCTCCTGCACCCCGAGGATATAGCCCCCTGGCTTGCAGTCGATCTTGTAGAAGAATAGCAGGGGCCCAGGAATTCGAGTTAAGTGAAACAGAGGCAGCACTAGGCCAGCTCAAAAGGGAGAAAGCCCAAAGGCCCCGTTAGGATACCAGGGGATATATATTTATCCCAACGCTCCATGTGTGTGCCCTATCTTAACATCCTCAACAGGGGCGTAGCTTGGTCAGTAAGATTGGGGGAGGTGAGTTTTAGAGTTTCCAACAATCAAGCTGGCATATAATGTTAAAATACATTATATGACAAGCAGGGCACCTGAAAGGGGCTAAAGGGGCAGTGGAAGGGGAAAGGAATGCAGACTGGTAGGGGTACAAGGTGAGAGAAAACTAATTATTTCGTAAAATAACCCACATTTTTGAAGACTTTCAAAGCAGAAAGGGAAAGAGTATGTGTGTGTTTTTGTCTGTGTTGATGTAAAAAGTACTAGTGAATCCGACAGACAACTCACCAAACCCGACTGAAAGCGCCTGTACCCAACTATTTACCAGAAAATACATTTATTTGGGGGTGTCACACCCCAAACACCCCCCTGAATCTACACCCCTGATCCTTACTAATGCGATTGTGAAGGGTGAGGAGATTCCTTCCTCATGGAGAGGATCAAATATTGTTCCTATTCATAAAAAGGGTAGAAAGGACCTCCCTGGTAATTATAGGCCTATAAGTCTCATTGATATCAGCCAAAAAATATTTTCCAGGCAGGTCCTTTCTAGACTCCTTACTTGGATTACAGAGAACAACATTCTTACAGAATTCCAGGCAGGGTTCAGGAGTAAGATTAGTACGCTGCACCAGGTTATTCATTTTCAAACTATCTGTTGGAAACATGTTCTTTTGAGGAAGGATCACTTATACGTGGCTTTCAGGGACTTGAGGGCTGCTTTTGACCTCATCCCAAGGGCCAGTTTATGGAGGGTGTGGGGAATTATGGAATTCCTGAAGACTTACTTAGAATGTTAATAACCCTCCATACAGAAACGTTTACAAAGGTAAGATGGTGTTCTGATGGAGACCTTACCCCTAGACTTCCAATTACGTGCAGAGTAAGGAAAGGCTGTGTTTTGGCCCCCACTCGTTTTAGCTTGTTTATCAATGGAGCTGTGGAATGGGTTGCCAATTGTAACCATGATGCACTAAAATCAGCAGGCTCCAGCACAATGATATTGATGTTTGCTGAGGATACCCTGTTACTATCTAGGACTCGCAGGTTGCTGGGGTGGGTGGATGAGTCTGGGCTTTTGTGCTACAGTAGTTAGGGCCCAATGTTGATAGTGGCATGTGCCTCACAAATGGCGACACCCAAGAGCCATTGCAGGGTACAGTAGGTTAGGTAGTGGGTGGAGGGCTGTGCCTTCTTAATGAGTATAATGTGTGGAATAATTTCAAAAGTTCATTGATTGATGTCAAACACAGTGTGTTTATTTTTTTACTTTCACTTGTTCCAACTATGAAAGTCACATAGAATGAAAAACAGCCGACACGTGTTTCGCCCGTTGTCCAATCGGCCGAGGCCTTTTTATAGGCTGATTTAGTACACAGGTTACATAAGATTGCGACCAATCGAAACAATGATTAAGACCATATAGATATAGGTGTAGCAAGTTTTAAGGTGTGGGCATATTAATACATGCCAGAAAAAGTTTAGTGAAGGGATAGTGAGAGTGTGTTGTAGAAAAGTGATAACAAGAAAAAGGAAAAGAAAATAGAAAACGGCGGGAAAAGCAGGAGAAAAATATATCAAGGGATTTATCATATTCCATAATTCCACATCATCCCTTAAACACAGAAAATTGTAATACAATGAAAGATTTCAGCATCATCCAAAGGAGGCCAAACTCATAATTACAACTGAACATGCGTTGATGCAAAGAGAAATTATCACAGTACAGAGCAATATAATACACTTGCATATATGCTAAAGGTGAAGAGTGATAATCACAATAAAACGTAACAGTACTACAACTCGAATGTTATATGGCATGGAGAGAACAAAGCACGGACGATAAATATGTATATACACTTCAATGACAAAATCCAAAAGTGTAGAGGATTTAACAATAGTATAAGTGAAGTTACATTGCCATGTTGTGAGGCATGGCGCTTACCAGAGAGTCGTGACTGGTAATCATGTTCCTGAGGACAAAGACATAGTATAAACAGCAATGTGAGACAAATTGTCCAGGCAGAGCCGATTACGCATGCTGCTTTTTGCGATGATTGAACGAAGTGAATAAAATGTTGGCAGTTTAGTTACGGGCCAGAGGAAGAGAAATGTTAAGTCTCTACTGTATGATTTCCGAGATAATTATCATTAATGTGAAAAGGTTTCTATTCTGTTGCGAGGGATATAGAGCTATCTAATCGCCTAGGGAATGACAACTATGTGGGATACCAAGTAATGACCCATGAGGACGCTGCATTAGGAAGTGGTGTATAATCGCTGTGAAAATGCAACGCTGAAAAAGCAGCCCATTTACGGTCGGATAGTAATTAAGTGAGCCGCGAGGACGCTGCGTTAGGCAATGGCGGATAGCCGCTGAATAATCGCCTGGCGGTAAAAGAGCCATTTATGATGCACGATGGTAACAATAAGCAGGCCTTCAAAAGTAGCAGGCGGGCCGTCTTACCTAAAGTGGTCGAGTCAAGCGGTCTCTGCGGTCCCAGGAACAAGAAGAGTCCTGGGACGGGCCGCGGTCAGTTATAGAGATTCTGAGTCAGACGTCAGAATCTGTGTCTGTCAGAACGTGCGGCTGACGCACGGGGGTCACAGAAGAGTTACTAACAGAGGTTCGTCAGGGCCAAGAGCTGATAGTTGGGCGCATGAATTCAATATTCAAACATACTCGAACTAACCGCATGGAAAAGAGAATTACTCTCTGTATAAAAATATTTTTTAATATATAAAGGAAAATGAGAATGAAAAGGGAGCAATGGAAGAGTTACTACCAAAATTTCTTGGGAGCCAAATAATAATGATAATACATAATAAAGAGGCATGAATAAGTGAGACATGCTTAGAATGAAGGCAAACAATGGGTTCCTCCCTATATTGGAATGTGAGGAAAAAATGAATTGAAACAAACCATTGCAGTCATACCATTCACTTGGGATATTAAGCAATATTATGGCTTAAGGGGCATGGTTGGGTTTACATCTGTTCACGATAGGCGTCAGGTCATACTCATCTTAGATGCGTGGTCATTGGATCCTTGGCGGGGGTCATGTATATAGAAGAACCTAAGTAATTGCATTCAGATTGAAAATGAGAATGAGGGCCACGCCCACCGAAGGTGTTAGAGGAGGGGTACAGTATTTAACCGTCATTGTGCCATGTGTGAGATGTTGGTCATATCATGGGAGAAGAGACATGCGTGCCCATAGGTGCTAACCAGTGCACGGGAGGATAGCCAACATTCTTATTTCCCAGTGTAACACCACATGTAATTAGCGAAAAACCATTTAGGACACAATAATAGATTTAATACAGCTAGTAATGCATTTCTGCATCTTTGTTGAGTCCTTTTGTCGTGGTATTCAAACGCATAATGTATTCGCTCTCTTTACGCCTCATTGTGAGCTCCCGGTTGCCCCCTCGGGACGAGGGTTTCACCACTTCCAAACCAAAGAATTTGAAGGTCTTTCTGTGAGGATGATATGCCTGGTAATGTTCGGTCAGTGGGGGTCCCACATCATCTTTGTTAATGTTACGGTAGTGTTCCAGAATTCTTGTTTTGAGTGCTCTGATTGTACTGCCTACATAGACTTTATTACATGGGCAGATTATGATGTAATTGGTGTATGTTGAAGTGCAAGTGATCCAATTCCTGATTTTGAGGGTGATGTCAGAATCATGCTTGTATTCCACTTGTTTGTTGGCCCCCAATTTACATGCATTGCAGTCGTGGCAAATGTAGAAAAACCACAAGGTTTGGTCAACATTAGTTTTAGGTTTGTTCCGCTTGTCGACAAATTCCGATTTACACAGGATTTGTTCGAGATTTTTGGCTCTCCTGAAACCTATTTGTGGGAAATTGTCCATTTGGTCCATTAAGGATGAGTTGTTGGTCAGGAGATACCAATGTCTTTTTAAGGTCTTTCGAATACAGTGGTGACCATTGTGATAATCTTTGTAAACAACTAGAGAGTAAGGAAATTGGACGGGAACATGTCCATTTCCCGAAATTAAGCACAAAACAACGTGGACAAATCCCTAAAGGGTTATGGTAATTGTTAGTGACCTATACCCTTATCGGGGAACGCAGACAACCAATGGTTGTTTTTAGAAGACCCCTCACCCACCTACCTAGTAGGTGGCATGCTTCATCATCGGGGTCCCAGCTGGATTGCCGAGTGCAATCCAGCTGTGCTTCGACGCCTGATTTACAGCGGAGCGGGTTATTTGTGAAAAGTGAAGTGCTATGTGAAATGTGAATAAATGATAAAAATGTCGCTAAGAAATGCCCTTGTAAACGTTTTAATGAAAGGGTCTTGGGACATGATTAAAAACATAGTCGGGATACTTGTGAGGTAAAAATGTGCCTCAATATCCCTAAAAGGTGTGGGTCAACTAGTTTCAGCCTTCTGCGGTATTAGTGAGGCTTTCGTCAGGACCATAAATGTGAGTGTGGCCAAATATCTAGAAGGCCACTCCAGGTGTATATATCAGTGCACGCCCTAAAGTGCGCTGTGAATGTGGTGGGATCGTGTTACTTACAAATGCATCGCGATGAGTATCTGAAAAGGAAAAATACGGTAGACACACATATTTGTCAACATGTTGCTTGTATCATGCATGTCTAGTACTTCTGCGCTCCTCCATGTGTAGGGTTGCCCTGTAAATAACAAGGCTGTGAAATAGAAACATCATGCATGTGACTGGATGTGGGCATGCATGATGACTATTTAGTGAATGACCATGCGTGGCTACAATGTGCCGTAAGAGCACACATTAACGTTCTTTTCGTGGCCCTAGTGTGGTAACATTGAGGCTGTTATGCAAAATGTGACGCTGATGCGTACTATCAATAATTATGATTGGCTATAGTGGCAAAGGTGTCGCATTAGGGTACACGTGGTTGCCGGGAGTTAAAAACAATAGCTTATCTGGTGACATTTACTGCGCGTGATCTGATTGAATCCAAGAGAATACATAGAAACATGGCTAAAATAACACACGAGACAGACTGACAGATATGACAGAGATGCGGCTTACTTAAACTCAGCGTATATATGGACCCATGGATCCTGTCACACAGAGGAGCTTCCTGTATTGAGACCCTGGGGGAAGTGAATGTATGCGGTAAAGAGCGCATTAGGATAACCGCGTTTTTGACAATCTTTTTTGCTGGGCGCTGCAACTTACTTCGTCTTAGGATAGCATCCGCTGTAACCTACGGTGTGGACAGGATCCCGCCGGTGTGGCGTTCCTTGCGTGTGCTCAAAAAAGTAGTTTCCTGAAAAGGGTGTGGTTACGGGGTGGAAGGCGTTGTCATGTCACTGAACATGCGCCGTGATAGAGACGAACGCTAGAACGGCACCAACGCTTAACGTCGTGTCCGTGATGGCGCATTAACGCCCAGGGAATGAGTCGTGGCGTTTAGCGCTTGCGCAGTAAAGATTAGAATACCAGCGACGGTGCCTCTCTATTGTGACGTGATGCTTGGTTCATGCTCATTAACGGTTAGACAGGCAAAGATGGGAAATCTCAAATACGAGGTACCCGCAATGGTGCCAAAAAACGCATGGGGGGACTAACTAGTACCAAAAGCGATTATTAAAGTATTCATTGGAATACTGAAATGTGTTCACGTAATGTGTTAAAAACACGTGGATAATTAACACATCGTATAGGCAGTCTCAAACGCTACTATGCCATAAGGTGTTCCTCACAGGTTATTGAACGGGTGGGCGGTCCTTACTGGTAGAGTGCGAAGTTGACAGTGCAAAGTTGACACCTCATCATATTGCATACACTGCATGCATATATGACGCTGGTTTGTATGTTATGTTCTAGGTTGCATTCCTAGACCTACAAGGACTTCTACTGTTCATTGTTATAACAGCTCATTTGTGTCAGTGCCACAGTATTACAGGTTGACTATGTGTTTGGCCCCCCATATTATTGATGTTATAAGATGACCAGAAAATTGTACTAGTTGGTCATTGGAGGTATTTTATGCTCTCTGTAGGGCGTTGCATGGGACATTGTCATTAAGTCCTGTTATATGAGTAGAAAGTCTGTATACCCAACGTTGCTCTTTTTCTAAAAGTAGGTTCTGTAAATTGTTTGTGTTTGTGTCTAGTTGTTCAATAACCACCCAGGTCATGTCGTTGGTCGTATGTCCTGCTGTTAGAAAGTGATCAGTCATTTTTGTGGTGTTTTGCTTACAGCGGATGTTGCTCCTATGTTCGCATATCCTGGTCTTTATCTTGCGGCTAGTCATACCCACTTATTGGAGACTGCATGGGCACGTGATTAGGTATACCACATTTGCTGAGTTGCAGTTTGTATGTCTTTTGATGTGCCATGTTTTTCCCAATTCTAGGTTTAGTGTTTTTGTGGCTTTAGTGAGGTGGCACACACTGCAGTTGCCGCAGGGAAAATGGCCAGTTATATTCGGTAGACCCCACTCATTCAGGACCGTGTTGTTCGTGGTGATATGTTGCTTGAGGCGTGTGGATACCAGGCTGTCTCATAGGTCTTGTGCTCTTTTGTAGGAAAATAGTGGCTTCTACCATTGCAGTTTGCCAGATGTTACTATTTTCCAGTTGCTCTGAATGATTTTGGTTACTTTGTTTGAAATAGAGTTATAAGTGGTTACGCAGGTGAGTGGGATAGCAGGTGCAGTTTTTTCAACATTTTCCAGTAGGCTGTCTCGGTTCTGGTTCCTAGCTCTTTTTTGTGCTTTATTGATTACCTTGTCAGGATAGCCTCTGATCTTTAGTTTTTCAGTTAATGAGTTAGATTGGGTTTTGAAGTCCTTGACCTCACTACAATTGCGTCTCAATCGGAGGTATTGGCCATAGGGCAAGTTCTCACTTAATGGTCTGGGGTGGAAGCCTTCAAAGCGTAGCAAAGAGTTTTTTGCCGTTGGTTTGAAATGTGTCTTGTTGGTGAGGGTACCCCTGTGCGCCTCTATATCTAGATCTAGGAAGGTGATGCTTTTTCGACTGGTTGTGTGCGTAAACTTCAAATTTGGATCCAGAGTATTGACCCAGTTCAGAAATTCTTGTAGTCTGATTTCTGTGCTTTCCCATATGAAGATGATATCATCTATGTATCTTTTATAGAATGTTATCTCCTTAAAGAATGGTGAAGTGGGATGCAGAATATGTGATTTTTCAAAGTTGTACACATATAATCCGGCTACGCTCGGAGCGAACGTGCTGCCCATCGAAGTGCTGTATGTTTGTAAGAACAGTGTACCTTCGTATTCAAAAAAATTGTCTTTCAAGGCTATCTCTGCACATTGTAGAACAAAAGATTTAGGTGTCCTGTAGTTCCACTCAGTGTCGTCTAGGGATGAGCTAAGGACCTCGAGTGTGTCGTCTTGTGGCAGGCTTGTATACAAGCTTTCGATATCCATTCTCACCAGGACCGAGGTTGCTGGATTGAAATTTAAGTTGTTGAGGTGACACAGCAGATCTTTTGTGTCTTTTAGATAAGTAGGGGTTGCCTGTACCAGAGGTTGCAGAAAGAAATCACAAAAGCGGGAAAGTGGTTCTAGTAGAGAACCTATTCCGGACACTATAGGTCGTCCTGGTGGTGGAATTTTGTTTTTGTGAATCTTTGGGATTGTATAAAAGTACTGGATTTTTGTGCCGCCTGAAGTAAGGAATGATGCTTCTTGTTTACTGATGTCTCCATTTGATTCAGCCTCATTAACCAGTATGTGTATTTTAGTTTTTAGGACGTTGCTGGGATCATGATCAAGTCTGCGATAGTTTTTTGTATCATCGAGGAGGCGTAGGCATTCCGTGTGGTACGCTTCTTTATTCTGAAGCACTATGCCTCCCCCTTTGTCCACCGGTTTTATGATGATCTTCTCATTTGTTTTCAGACTTTTGATTGCGGCGAATTGGTTAGCGCTGGTGTTTCTGAATACTGGGTCCTCTATGGTGTTTTCAATTTCCTTGTAGATCGCTTGTTCAAATGCTATTAGTTCCACAGGTGTTGTGTGTGGTGGAGGGTTAAAGGTCGATTTAAGTTTCAGGTTTGTGTCTCCTTTATCTTCATTGGGTGTATTGGAAGGAGGCTGGTTTTCAAAAAATGCTTTTAATTTCAACTTCCGAAAGAACTCAGAAAGTTCGCAATGCGCTTGAATTTATCAAGCTTTGCAGTGGGAGAGAATCCCAGTCCTTTGTTGAGTACTGACTCCTCTACATCTGTGAGGATGTGGTCTGAAAGATTCGTAACTAGGGCCTGGTTCCGCTCAGTCCCGCTTGTTGATCCATGGATTTGCTGCGGGTGTTCGCGCCTGGGTTCATGTCTTCTTCCTAATGTGCTTGTGGGTACATTGCGGGTACCTCGTATTTGAGATTTCCAATCTTTGCCTGTCTACAACATAACATACAATCCAGCGTCATATATGGATGCAGTGTATGCAATATGATGAGGTGTCAACTTTGCACTGTCAACTTCGCACTCTACCAGTAAGGACCGCCCACCCGTTCAATAACCTGTGAGGAACACCTTATGGCATAGTAGCGTTTGAGACTGCCTATACGATGTGTTAATTATCCACGTGTTTTTAACACATTACGTGAACACATTTCAGTATTCCAATGCATACTTTAATAATCTCTTGTGGCGCTAGTTAGACCACCCCATGCGTTTTTTGACACCATTGCGGGTACCTCGTATTTGAGATTTCCCATCTTTGCCTGTCTAACCGTTAATGAGCATGAACCAAGCGTCGCATCACAATAGAGAGGCACAGTCGCTGGTATTCTAATCTTTACTGCGCAAGCGCTAAACGCCACGACTCACTCCCCGGGCGTTAATGCACCATCACGGACACAACGTTAAGGGTTGGTGCCGTTCTAGCGTTCGTCTCTATCACGGCGCATGTTCAGTGACATGACAACGCCTTCCACCCCGTAACCACACCCTTTTCAGGAAACTACTTGTTTGAGCACACGCAAGGAATGCCACACCGGCGGGATCCTGTCCACACCGTAGGTTACAGCGGATGCTATCCTAAGAGGAAGTAAGTTGCAGCGCCCAGCAAAAAAGATTGTCAAAAACGCGGTTATCCTAATGCGCTCTTTACCGCATACATTCACTTCCCCCAGGGTCTCAATACAGGAAGCTCCTCTGTGTGACAGGATCCATGGGTCCATATATATGCTGAGTTTAAGTAAGCCGCATCTCTGTCATATCTGTCAGTCTGTCTCGTGTGTTATTTTAGCCATGTTTCTATGTATTCTCTTGGTTTCAATCAGATCACGCGCAGTAAATGTCACCAGATAAGCTATTGTTTTTAACTCCCGGCAACCACGTGTACCCTAATGCGACACCTTTGCCACTATAGCCAATCATAATTATTGATAGTACGCATCAGCGTCACATTTTGCATAACAGCCTCAATGTTACCACACTAGGGCCACGAAAAGAACGTTAATGTGTGCTCTTACGGCACATTGTAGCCACGCATGGTCATTCACTAAATAGTCATCATGCATGCCCACATCCAGTCACATGCATGATGTTTCTATTTCACAGCCTTGTTATTTACAGGGCAACCCTACGCATGGAGGAGCGCAAAAGTACTAGACATGCATGATACAAGCAACATGTTGACAACTATGTGTGTCTACCGTATTTTTCCTTTTCAGATACTCATCGCGATGGATCTGTAAGTAACACGATTCCACCACATTCACAGCGCACTTTAGGGCGTGCGCTGATATATACACCTGGAGTGGCCTTCTAGATTTTTGGCCACACTAACATTTATGGTCCTGACGAAAGCCTCACTAATACCGCAGAAGGCTGAAACTAGTTGACCCACACCTTTTAGGGATATTGAGGCACATTTTTACCGCACAAGTATCCCGACTATGTTTTTAATCATGTCCTAAGACCCTTTCATTAAAACGTTTACAAGGGCATTTCTTAGCGACATTTTTATCATTTATTCACATTTCACATAGCACTTCACTTTTCACAAATAACCCGCTCCGCTGTAAATCAGGCGTTGAAGCACAGCTGGATTGCACTCGGCAATCCAGCTGGGACCCCGATGATGAAGCATGCCACCTACTAGGTAGGTGGATGAGGGGTCTTCTAAAAACAACCATTGGTTGTCTGCGTTCCCCGATAAGGGTATAGGTCACTAACAATGACCATAACCCTTTAGGGACTTGTCCACGTTGTTTTGTGCATTGTGATAATCTGTCAGAAATCTGATTTTGTTTGGCTTTTCTATCCTTGTGACGTCTTTGGGTTGCAGTAGATCATCTCGTGATAGTTTTTCACAATCATTGGCTGTTTTTTCCAAAAGTTTTCTGGGATATCCACAGTGTAGCAGTCTTTCTGTTAGGTGTTCTGATTTTTCTTTATAGGCCTTGAGATTGCTACAATTCCTTCTCATTCGTTGGAACTCTCCTTTCGGGATATTTTCAATTGTCTTGAGGGGGTGACAGCTGTCCGCCCGGAGAATTGAATTTACTGACGTTGGTTTCCGAAATGTTTTTGTTTGTAATTTGTTATCCTCAACATAGATGGTTATATCCAGAAAATCTCATTGTGTAGGGGAAATGTTACTGGTTGTTCGAATGTTCCACCTAATCGTGTTGATGTTGCATAAGAACTCTTTGAGTGTAGTCTCTGGTCCCTGCAGATGCACAGAATATCGTCAATATATCCCCCCAATAGAGTATATGGGGGGTGTATTCAGTGAATTTATCATCCCACATCCAGTATTTCTCCACAAGTCCCATAAGAATGCAGGCATATGGTGGGCAAATTTTGCTCCCATTGCACTTCCCTGTGTTTGTAGGCAGTATTTTGAGTTGAATATAAATACATTGTTGGTGAGGCAGAAGTACAGCATCTCTAAAATCATCTTGTTGGATTCCATAAAATGGACAGGTTTGGTTGAAAGCGATTTTCGCACTGCTTCCATCCCATCGTCATGGCGAATTGAGGTGTAGAGGCTTACTACATCAATTGTGGCTAGTAGGCACTCTTCGTTCCACGGGATGTTATTCAGTTTAAGTAGGATGTCTTTCGTATCCCGAATGTATGAAGGGAGGTCCTTCATGAAAGGTTGCAACTGATAATGTATTCTCCCAATTTAGAGCAGACAGAGTTAATGCCTGCAATGATAGGTCTTCCGGGTGGATTGGAGTTACTTTTATGTATTTTCGGCAGAAGGTATAGTGTTGGCATGGTCGGGTGTTCTATATAAAGTTCATTACGTTCCTCTAGAGTTAGTAAATTGTTTGTGTACCAGGAATCTAGTTTCTTTTTGAGGTCTTGTAGTATTTTTGATGTGGGATTGGCGGGCAATTCCATGTAGCAGGTTGCATCATTCAACTGTCTATGTGCTTCCGCTATGTAGTCGTCAGCGTGTAATAACAGATGTAAACCCAACCATGCCCCTTAAGCCATAATCTTGCTTAATTTCCCAAGTGAATGGTATGACTGCAATGGTTTGTTTCAATTCATTTTTTCCTCCCATTCCAATATAGGGAGGAACCCATTGTTTGCCTTCATTCTAAGCATGTCTCACTTATTCATGCCTCTTTATTATGTATTATCATTATTATTTGGCTCCCAAGAAATTTTGGTAGTAACTCTTCCATTGCTCCCTTTTCATTCTCATTTTCCTTTATATATTAAAAAATATTTTTATACAGAGAGTAATTCTCTTTTCCATGCGGTTAGTTAGAGTATGTTTGAATATTGAATTCATGCGCCCAACTATCAGCTCTTGGCCCTGACGAACCTCTGTTAGTAACTCTTCTGTGACACCTGTGCGTCAGCCGCACGTTCTGACAGACACAGATTCTGACGTCGGACTCAGAATCTCTATAACTGACCGCGGCCCGTCCCAGGACTCTTCTTGTTCCTGGGACCGCAGAGACCGCTTGACTCGACCACTTTAGGTAAGACGGCCCACCGGCTACTTTTGAGCGCCTGCTTATTGTTACCATCCTGCATCATATATGTAGGGTGACCAACCGTCCGTAAATTTCACGGACCGTCCGTAATTTGGTCCGTTGTCCGTGAGGATCCTTTTTACGGACGCCTTTTGTCCGTAATTTTGGGCCTTGCAGGGAGCAGCGCTGCTCCCCTGCAAGAAAGAGGCCTCAGCTCCCTGATAGGGCCGCCTCGCACTCATCATGGGAGCATAAGAGCAGCCCCAACCTACCCATTGTCATTCTGTCTGCGGCTGATTGCCACATACAGAATGACAATGGGCCAGTTTAGGCTCTTACAGTATGTGGCGGTCCTCCTCCAGCCTCCGTCTAGGGCAGGGCATTCTGTTAGGGTTAGAGGGAAGAAATGTACAAAACAAACACACAAAGTTAAAAAGAAGAGGTTATAGTTCTTACACAGTCTCATCATTTCAGAGCTGAAGCATTTTTATTGTTATATAAAACAAAGACATTGTTGCTGCTTTTTTATTTATTTTATGCAAATAACATCCATTGACAAAGCCAATAGTCCTGGCTTGTTGTAGGTCTTATGTTACTGGATGCAATGATAGAAACAGCAAAATACCAGTCGGGTGGCACATTGTGCTCAGCATATATTTTAAGGTGAGGTGTTTTAAGCCACGCCCTTAATTACATCAGACATTCCCCTTGGAGAGACCCCAAGCTTTTTCATCCCACTTAAAGCCATGGAAACAACACCATGTCACAGTCCCCTCGCGTCCTTGCACTGTGCATCATGCATGACTCATGACTTCCAAGTTTTCAGATTGCCTATGTGCAGGGGCATAGTGAACCCTACCCCACCCCACCCCTTGCTTTAGGAACTACAGCGTGGGTGAAGTTCTTGATGGGCCTCTTCTGTCTGCAACTGGATGGGTGAAGAATGGGTGGCTAAGTGAAAGGGGAATGGAGAGAGAAAGGGAAGATGGATGGATGGATGAATGATAGCATGGATGAATGATTGACAGAATGGATGGGCGAATGGGTGCATGGATGAGTGAAAAGAAGAATGTAAAGCTGGATGAGTGAAAGAATGCATACATGAGTGAAAGGGAGGGTGGAGAGCTGGAAGAAAGGATGGATGAGTGAAAGGGTGAATGGGTGGACAGATGAGTGACTGGGTGGATGGATGAGTAAGTGAAACGATGGCTGGATGGGTGAAAGGGTAAATGATTGGATGGATGAGTGAATGGATGGATGGGTGGAAGAGTGAATGGATGAGTGAAAGGTTTGCTTGGGTGAAATGTTAAAGGGTTGGATGGATGAGTGAATGGATGGATGGGTGGATGGATGGATGGATGGATGAGTGAAATGATGGATGGGAGGATAGATGACGGATAGGTGTGCAAATGGTTGAAAAGGTTTGGATATGGATGGGCACACAGATGGAAGGACAGAATGAATAGTGAAAGACTGAATGATGGATGAAAGAATTAATAGATGACATTTTGAGTGACACCCAACTGCTACTTGAATGCTACACTAGTAATTGTAAATGTTTGCATGTTTTGTTTTAGGTGTAAGATTTTAGGGAGAGCCTCATAGTTTGCCATGAGCTGTGCTTGAGATGTATATTGTGTTTGTAGCAATAGGCAAGGCGTCAAAAATAAACTATGTAATAGTGTATTGACAGTGCATTCTTTAAGAAAGCTGCAGGGAAAAGAACCTTTGTGACTTCAGTCACCTTTTGCAACTCTCTGCGAAGCCCCCATAAGCAAATTCCATATTTTAAGTTCCACTTGCTGAAACACCCATAATGCGTTCCCTATAGTGGGTTCATCACAGCAATCCTCCCTTTAGTTCACCTATGTGTGCCGCTTTACATCTCACAATGACACTCAGGTATGAGATGCTAGTAACAAAGTCCATCCGAGCAGATCTTCCTGACCACTTCTCTCACCAAACATGCCTGCTCAGAACCATGAGTTGTAAACAAAATATCAGACTGGACAACCCAGTGCAGTAACCATATAAATAGATTATTATCATATGAAATACCACAAAAAGACCTGCACAGTTGCTCAAAGCTGCACGCATACCGAAAAACCGTGAAATGCACGACCTCATATAAAACTTGTTTTGACTTGTACTTCATTGGTTGTCTATTTACATACTTTTATACTATCGCGCAACTTCCTCTGATGTGTCTGTAAAACTTACCTTTTGTCCCGAAGTTTTGTCCTGAATTTTGACCTTCGGTCCTGAATTTTTGTCCTGAATTTTGACCCTCTGTCCTGAATTTTTACACTTACTGTCCTGAATTTGCACCCATGCCAGTTGGTCACCCTACATATATGGCTCTTTTACCGCCAGGCGATTATTCAGCGGCTATCCGCCATTGCCTAACGCAGCATCCTCGCGGCTCACTTAATTACTATCCGACCGTAAATAGGCTGCTTTTTCCGCATTGCATTTTCACAGCGATTATACACCACTTCCTAATGCAGCGTCCTCATGGGTCATCACTTGGTATCCCACATAGTTGTCATTCCCTAGGCGATTAGATAGCTCTATATCCCTCGCAACGGACTAGACACCTTTTCACATTAATGATAATTATCTCGGAAATCATACAGTAGAGACTTAACGTTTCTCTTCCTCTGGCCCGTAACTAAACTGCCAACATTTTATTCACTTCGTTCAATCATCGCAAAAAGCAGCATGCGTAATCGGCTCTGCCTGGACAATTTGTCTCACATTGCTGTTTATACTATGTCTTTGTCCTCAGGAACATGATTACCAGTCACGACTCTCTGGTAAGCACCATGCCTCACAACATGACAATGTAACTTCACTTATACTATTGCTAAATCCTCTATACTTTTGGATTTTGTCATTGAAGTGTATATACATATTTATCGTCCGTGCTTTGTTCTCTCCATGCCATATAACATTCGAGTTGTAGTACTGTTACGTTTTATTGTGATTATCACTCTTCACCTTTAGCATATATGCAAGTGTATTATATTGCTCTGTACTGTGATAATTTCTCTTTGCATCAACGCATGTTCAGTTGTAATTATGAGTATGGCCTCCTTTGGATGATGCTGAAATCTTTCATTGTATTACAATTTTCTGTGTTTAAGGGATGATGTGGAATTATGGAATATGATTAATCCCTTGATATATTTTTCTCCTGCTTTTCCCGCCTTTTTCTATTTTCTTTTCCTTTTTCTTGTTATCACTTTTCTACAACACACTCTCACTATCCCTTCAATAAACTTTTTTGGCATGTATTAATATGCCCACACCTTAAAACTTGGTACACCTATATTTATATGGTCTTAATCATTGTTTCGATTGGTCGCAATCTTATGTAACCTGTGTACTAAATCAGCCTTGAAAAAGGCCTTGGCCGATTGGCCAACGGGCGAAACACGTGTCGGCTGTTTTTCATTCTATGTGACTTTCATAGTTGGAACAAGTGAAAGTAAAGAAATAAACACACTGTGTTTGACATCAATAAATTGAACTTTGGAAATTATTCCACACATTATACTCATTAAGAAGGCATAGCCCTCCACCCACTACCTAACCTACTATCCAGGACTCCCATGGGCCTTCAGGCTCTTTTAGATAGCTTTGCCTCTTTTAGTTCACGTAGGGATTAGAGATCAACCCTGCTAAATCAAAATATATGGCAGTAAACCCCCATGCCACATTTAGGGGTGTGATGAAGGTGGGCGGTGCTCCGATTAAAAAGGTCAAAACCTTCGACTACCTGGATGTCAGACTGTCAGATAATTTGACATGGCAGCTGAAGTTAGAAAAGAGTAGAGTGATCCTACAGCACAGGGCTGCAGCTGTTGTAAGGAAATTCAAAGCTACCTCTAGTAGAAAAAGTTCTCCAGTCCTAGAAGCTTACAGGGCGACAGCACTTGCTGGAATTCTATACGGAGCGGAGGTGTGGGGTTGTGCAAATACCTCTGTACTAGTTGCAGAAGAAAATTAATTTGTTAAATCTATGTTTAATTTACCAACAAGCACTCCCCTCCTATCTGTTCACTTCGATATAGCACTCTACAGGGTAGACTCAGTAGTTCAATTGAGAGCTCTAAAATACTGGGTATGCCTGTGGGTAACACCAGAGTTGGCTTCCTGAAGTGCTGATTGAACTTATTGGCCCAGACAAAGAAGTAGTCACTTTGTGGCTATGATTGATTAAAAATATTTGCACTTTGATTAATATGGAGGATTTATAGCACTCAACGGCTTCATTGGATAAAGCTATTCCTAATAGAGTGGGCACCATATACTGGAAACATTTCTTGTATAAGACATGGAACAACCAGAGGGATACAGGCCTAATTGCTAGGTTCCAGCATCACAAATGTACACCTAGCTTTGAACCTTATATGGATAGGATTAGTCCCAGCTTTGTGAGAAATGTGTACATAAGATTTAGGATTGGGTCCCTTCCTCTCAACACCTTTACTGCTAGGTGGTCCATGGACCCTACCTTATCTGTTTCCTGCCACTTTTGCCTTCTATTACCAGAAACAGAAGTACAATTTTCTTTTTATGTCCTGGTTATTTGACAACGAGGAAAAGGTGGATAGTTCCTTTAAGCAGACATCTAGGCACAAAACACTTTTTAGAGGCACAGCGGATATTGAAATGTGATGCTGGGGATATCTTCGTCATTTCAAGGTTCTTAAATTAGGCCCAGTGTGTTAGACTCAGGGAAATTGCTATAAATGCCAAATTAACTAGGGGCTCGGATAAATTAGATCTGTCCAAGGAAGCCTTAGGTAGGCAGGCTCAAGGGTCACCTAGATGGCTGCAGCCCCTGGTTGATACTAGTCAGCTGGAAAAATACTCAATGAATACAATTCCTTTAATTGTCCTCTGTGAATTTGTGCTCACTTTTCTGATTGGCTCATTACTTGCTTAAAGAACGGAGGAGAAAAAGGCTTTCTTATCACAAGATTTCACTCGTTGGGTTGGAGACTGTTCGACATTCCTCTATAAATGTGAGTAATAATGATGAATTGAATGCAAGGGTGATCTTTTGGACAGATAGATAATACAAGTGTTTGGACGAACTGTGAGGTGATTATGATATCTTAGTTTTGTGATGGTAAGGGGATATAGGACCGGATGCTTATCAAGTTGTTTAATAATTCGGTTTATAACTTATGGGCATCTTTGAGACCTGGGGAATAATAATTATCAAGTTTTAATATTTGCTTTCCTAGATCCTATGATGATGATATCATGCTTATGACTATCTGACCGGAGGGACACTCTCTCATAAATGGTGATGCCTAACGTATCTAATGAATAAAGGGAGTACACATCTCTATAGAGATACGTATCGCTATAAGAAAGAGAGGTTGTACTATTGATGATTCACACCTACATTTTTTTAGATGTCTTAGATTCCAAAAGAACATTTATGATCTGGGTTACTGAGAGTGAATTTTCAGGATGGTATACTGATTTGGCCGGGAGTAATTGGATCCATCCATTTTTATGCAACAACCAGAAAGTGAGTGCAGTTTTTTCAACTTATAAAATAGAAACTTCTAGCAATCTGATCTCCCTGATAGATGTGTCCAAGAGAATTGTTGGCACTACATGGAGGTGCAGAATATGTGATGTCTTGAGTGATGTGTAGTCAATGAAGCTAAAACAAATTAAAAAAATTGTGTATGTAGAAAACCCCTTCCTTTTTTGATGACTGTCAAGTATTGAAATGGTATTTGTCCTTGTCAAATTGAATGTAAATAGGTTGTTCTATCTGCAAGTCACGTAGTATGAGCTTTCCGGCATTAAAAGATTCATGAAAATTGTATTTGTAAATATGTGTAAAATATATACTATTTTTTTTATTATTCAGCCCTGATGAAGTCCTTACGGGCGAAACGCGTTGACTGGGCTGATTGATCTAAAGGCTTAAAAGAAAAAGAAAATAAGAATTTAAAACATTGTTACGTGACTCCGGTGTAAAAATATTTATCTATGTGATCTTCATTGTAATGATTTTGGGAAGGGTTGTACACTCTACATTCTGTCTTTTGAAATAACCTTAAGCTAGGACTAATGTACTTGAAATACAAGCGCTTCTGTTTCATTCTGTTTCAGAAACTTGTTTATTACATGATTACTTAGCAGTGGGTTCTTTATCAGTTGAGCGCTTTCTTTTGCTGTTTAACTAATATAGTCACACATGCTTGTGTGACCATCTGACAGCCCACACTGCTCTGTTTTTCTTGTGGTTAATACTCACTTTTGGAAGTACTTTTTATTTGCACTTTATAATTATGTATCAATTTCTCTTTTGATAAAGATAAATTATTACTTGTTCTTTTTTAACTGATGGAGTTTTATTGTATATTTTAAATGTTTTATCTTGCACTTTTATGGTTTAATAAATCATAATAAAGTAAATTTGAAGAGTCTGCAAAGGCCTTGGACATGGTACTAAATAGGACTGTAAACAGAATTGTATGTATTCATGAGTAACATGACTTTTCTGCCTTTGAGTACTTTAATTATTATCTCACAAAGGAAAAGGGGGGGCAGGAACGCTTATAGGTCCATTATACATGCTCCTATGAGATCAAATCTATAACAAGAGTATGCAGTTCCTTCCTAGAGAAAAAGAAAAAGAGGTCAGACACATTCTAGGGGAGCGGAAGGGGGTCTTCTCCCTCAGGAAAGGAGCCCTCACACACCTGAGTGGGTGTCATGTTTCATCATAGGGCGTGCTCCTCATCGGGCCGGCGCTGCAGTGCCCGACAGGCACCCACAAGGGGGCTCTTTGTCAGAGATCTTTTATCCAAAATCCGTAAGTGAAGTGTGGGTATACAGCCCTTTTGTGTAGATTGGTGTACAAAAATGAATGTGTAAAGGAAGCTGCATGTTAAAATAGACTAATTTGTCCTCTAAACGAGATTTTTTAATAGATGAGTCTAATTCTCTTCTAAAAACATGTGAGCTATCACCAAACACATTGAACTATGATAGCTATTAGTAAAAGGACAACATGTTTCCTGCCGTTGGATAGTTGGCAATTCGCTTCAGTTCGCCAACCTCCTGTTAGGATAGGCGCAGCTAGCAGGGGGATGTTTCAGCACCATCTTGTGTTTAGAGGAACCGGGCACCTTTCAATAAGCTAGCCACTTAGGGGCATCAAGGCCGGCGGAGCTATTATGTCCAACGCGATCTTTTAGTGTAGAGGAACTGGGCTCCAATGCAATTAGCCGGTCGTGTGAGGGCATCGGCGTGGCCGGCGGGGGCATTATTTCCAGCACCATCTTTTAGTGGAGAGGGGGTAGTCCACGTTGTTCCCTCCTGTACACACAGGAGGGAACAACGGGACCAAAGACTCTTTGGATTGGAGGAGTCCAAATAAGCATAATAGCGTGCATATAATTGGCAGAAACACTACTGAAGTTTGAGGGTCCCGTTGTTCCCTCCTGTGTGTATCTGTGTTGGACTACCCCCTCTATGGACTGCTATTGACTACTTAGCATTACAGCCAGATTGAAGATTTTTTTGGAAGAGAAATTAAGTACATCTTTATGTTTTTGATATGTGTCGTACTATATTTCTGTAATAACATGTTCTGTTGTGTTTCGTGAATGTACTAATTGTTTGTTTGACTGATAAAACACACCCGATACTTGCAGTTGGTGCTTGCTTGTGATTTAAGAATCATATAGTAATGTTGGTTTGTATAGTGACATACAGTGATAGAGATTAATTAATGTTTTCCTTTAGTAGAGTCATCATAGTGACATACAGTGATAGAGATTAATTAATGTTTTCTTTTAGTAGAGTCATTCCTTCATTGGTTCTTCTACTGAGGAACTGCAGCACTTGGTACCCCCCACCCCCTCACCCACCCCTCTGCCCGGGGGTTACGATGGGGCACTATTCATCTCCTACAGAGTAGTTCCACTGAACTATTCTCTTCACTCTGGGTCCCCAAGATGGCGCTGATGCAACCATAAGCTTTTTCACGGTCTAGATGGGCAGGTCAACATAGAATAAACGACACACCTGCAAATTGTTGCAGATGGGGTGCTTAAGATGACCCATATTCCTGCTCCTCCACTCCTAAGGCAGCAGTGTTGGGATAGTTCATCAGGTGGAGTCCACACTTCAACTTTGTTAGTACTACCTCCTTTACATGAAGGTCACCTCATTGGACCTGTGCCATGAACTTTTGTATCTGTTTTTCTTCTCTAAATTCAAGCACGCTAAATTAGCATTTTTACTGCTCTTACTCGAGAATACAAAATCGCTGCCCTAATTGGGTAAGTCCATACCCATTCTAAACACAGTGTATGAAATCTAATTGCCTGAGCATGTTTTTAGTGGGTGTCACTTATTTGTCATTATGTGTGGCTTGCTTTTTCACTTTGCTTGAAGCACCATACACTAATAGCAGCATGCTGTATGACTCTGAAGCATGCCACACCAAGATAAGAATACAACCACCTCACTAGTGATATGTAGGTGGTTTTTATCTTGATTTTATTCTCTTTTACAGGTCGGCCACTCCTTTTACAAGGAACAATATTAAGGTATCAAATACCTCACCACTGTTAGGTCATTTTGTGATTGGATATCATTATATAGCTAGATTCCAAACACTGTGAAGATTAGGAGAACCTTTTGTCCTGACGAATTGCCAACTATCCAACGGCAAGAAACATGTTGACCTTTTACTAATAGCTATCATAGATCATTGTGTCTGGTTATAGCCCCCACATTTTTAACAGACAAGTAGACTCACCTATTAAAAAACATCCTGTTTAGAGGACTACTTAGTCTATTTTAACACGCACCTTCCTTTACACATTCAGTTTCATACACCAATCTACACAAAAGGGCCCTACACCCACACTTCACTTACTGCTTTTGGAAAAAAGATCTCAGACAAAGAGCCCCCTTGTGGGTGGCCGTCGGGCAATGCAGCTCCGGTCGACGAGGAGCATGCCCTATGATGAAGCATGAAACACGCTCAGTGTGTGACGGCTCCTTTTCCTAAGGGAGCAGGCTCCTTTCCAATCCCCTAGTATCTGTCTGACCTCTTTTTCTCTTGGAAGGAACTGCATACTCTTGTTTTAGATACTTTAATTATTGGCCAGGGGTCGTTAACACAGCTCTAAAACACATATAAAAGTGCTTTCTATTTATATTTCCTGTTTAAAGTATGTACAGATGAGGGTTAGAAAATACCCGCTGTAGATGATTTTGCCTATTTGCCTACCAGCCGGGACATTAAAATTTCAGGTGGTGCCAGTGGAAAAACGATCAGGTGGCAACCCTACCTCGAGGTGAGCCAGAACCAAGCTTGAGCCTGGCTCAAGCTTTCAATGGCTCCGCCCACCTCTAACAAGAAATTTTATAAAATAGGGATGAGGATGTGGCACTATTGCCAAAGCTGCGACTTTCAAACTGGGGAACCAGATCAGCTGACTTTTGAACTGAGGAACCAGGTTTGAGTCTCGACCTCGGCTCAACATCCTTTGATTCTGGACAAATCACATAACCTCCCCGTGCCTAAAAAAACCTCAAAAGGAATGGGTTGTTGTGTAATATAAATTGTGCTCTTATAAAGTTCTCCAATACCTTGGGTCGAGTTCACAACATATAACTCTGCAAAAAAATTATGACAATGGGACACATTTTCAAAAATGTGCAATAATAGGGCTTCATGATCAAACCAAGAAAAATAAAACTTACAAAAGGGGCAATGATAAAAAAAAACTAGATCTCGGTTTAGCGTCCACTTTTTATGATTTATGCATTTGCTTATATCTGGATATTTCCATGTTCACTTTGTCTCTTTTGTATATTTTTAGGTCGAAGTCTACCAGATAGGTCAGCTGTCTGGTTTGCTAATGACATCTTAGGGACATTCAGAAAGCTTCCCTGGGAATGCATTCCGCCCATTGTTTACCATTGGTTTTGTGGTTTGTAACTCACATTTGCTTGCTTTCTATTAGCTGGCTTGTAGAGTGAGTATGCAGGAATTAGAGGAGGAAGACATTCCTTGGCATGTCATTCACACCACCTTACCAGCGCAATCTTCTTTGTCCCTGCAGCTAGGCAACAACTCTCCAAAACAGGTACATAATTCCTACACTGCTCCCCAGGAGGCCTACGAATGTAGTCACGCGAGAGACGCGGGGCTCTCTGAAACAAGTCACGTGAGAGACGTGGAGCCCTCCGAAGCAAGTCACATGGAAGTCCAAGAACCAATTGGAGAACGACCTACACCCTTTAACAGGGGGCAATAAGGAAGTAGAAAAAGTGAGTGTTGAAGAAAAAATGGTCGGCGAGATAGAGGAGTTGAAGGTGACTACAACCGGAAAAATGACTGAACCGAAACCCACCTGGTTCATGTCCAGAGAGTTCCAGAATAGAAGAACCGTCCCAGGGTTCTCGGCTACATGGCGTGCAAAACATGAACGCCAGTGCGACAGCCAAGACAGCGAGACCCGAGAAGACGCCAAGAGCACGTCGAAGTCGGCGCCCTTGTTGTGGGACCAGAATGGAAACGGTAGCCGAGCCCCCGATCAGACTCACAAACCCGCCACGTTTCTGGAGAAAAGTGACTTAGCCAGGTACGGGCCGGATCTGGGGAAAGTGGGAGGGAAGAGGAACTTAAGTGTTTTTTTTCTTTCTTCTCCCTTTTTCATTTCCCTTTTCTTTTTCCTAAACAGGGAACACACATGAAACGAGAATGTAAGCTATCAATTAAAGTAGGCACATTAATCTCGACTACTAATCCAAGGACCTTAGTGAATTTACCTAAGTCCTCTCCACCTTTCGTCCTAAGTTCACTTTCTGCCCTGACGTTACTCTTTCCTTTATTGACAACCACGGGTGTAAGCGTCAGGAAAGGATCTCTTCTATCCCTATATAATGAGGGGAGAAACAATACAAAAGGACTTACCCCTGGCCTTTTCTTTTCTTTTGTCCAAGGACGCACCGACCGAGTGGTTGCATCTTGAAGGACCTTGAAACCTGAGAAGTGAGAGGAAAGAAAAAAAAAAGAAGAAAAAATAATCACCCATTGTTTATTTTAAACTTTAAAAGAAACAAGCAAAATAAAGAAACACTAAAGAAAAAAATAGTCATGAGTGTATTTGAAATCTCGCCAACTGTGACATGGCTCTATTTGTTTTAGGCTGTCCAGCTTGAGTTCGTCCCTTCCCTTATACTGTATTCTTCCACCAGTACTGGATTTCTGTAAATTTAGGTTTTTATATCTTGCTCTTGTCTTGTCACATTCGCTGTGCAATCAGAGATAGAGGCCAAATGTCAGGCTCCGTCTTCCAGGAAGCTTGATTTACTTTTCTTTCACTGACTTAAAAGTGAGAGGATTTATGTGGCAATCATGTTGGCTACTGGGGGAGTGCTTGAGGATTGCTGTACAATGTTATTATTTTTTCTAGGACACAACAAAATTTAAATGTCTGTAAATGAACTATGCAAATATTTCAGAATATATCAGAATTAAAAATGCTCAAATGAAGCACATTTTTTGGTAATTCTGAAGTGTGGTGGAAACAAATATTTTAATACGATCAAAACAAATCGATACACTAGGAAATGACATTTTCACACATTATCGTTTGTGTGCTGTATACTTTTATCAGTAAAACTGTGTGTCTGTGCAAATGTAATGGTTTTTTCAATTGAAGATGTGTTGTCTGTAATGGCAATGCGATATCACACCATGCATACTCCACTTTATCCCACTCCACTCTACTCTGCACCACTCCACACTACTCCACTCCACTCCACACTGCGTCACTGCACTCTACTTTGCACCACTCCACTCTACGCCACTTCAGTCTACGCATCTCTACTCTACACCACTCTACTCTATGCCAATGCACTCTACCTCACACTACTTTGTTATGCACCACTGCACTCTATACCACTTCACTCTGCACCACTCCACTCTATGCCACTCTGCTCTACAACACTGCACTCTATGCAACAGCACTCTACGCCAATACATTCTACTTTGTACCACTCCACTGTATGCCAGTGCACTCTTTGCCAATCCACTCTAATCTACTCTCCACTCTACTCTACCATGCACCACTCCACTCTACTCTGAAACAATATACTCTACAACACTGCACTCAGTGCCACTACACTTGGCGCCATTGCACTCTGCACCACTCCATTCTGTGCCAATCCCCTCTATGCCACTCCGCTCTACTCTGCATCACTGCACTCTATGCCAATGCACTCTACACCACTTTACTCAAAACCAATACACTCTACGTCAATCTACAATGTACCACTGCCCTCTACGCCAATCTACTCTACTCTGCAACACTTTACGCCAATGCACTCTACTCCATTGTACTCTGTCACTGCACTCTATGCCACTCTAGTCGACTCTGCACCACTGCTCTCTACGCCATTGCTCTCCACGCACTCTACTCTGCACCACTCTACACCACTGCACTCCATGCCAATCCACTCCATCCCACTATACTATACACCACTGCACTCTACAACAGCCTGCTCAGCAATACTGCACTCTCTGCCACTGAACTCTATGCCACTGCACTCTACGCTGTGCCACTCTACTTTTCGCCACTGCCCTCTAAGCCACATTACTCTAAACCACTGCACTCTACAACAGTGCACTAAATACCACTTTACTCAAAACCAATGCACTCTACGCTAACTATTCTGCACCACTGCACTCTATGCCACTATACTCTACTCTGCAACACCCCACTGTACGCTACGCCACTCTACACCATTGTACTATACGCCACTCTATTCTACTCCGCACTACTGTACTCTATGCTACTACTCTCTGCACTACTTGACTGTATGCCACTGCACCATATGCCACTGCACTCTACTCTGTACAACTCAACTCCACGCCACTCAATGCCAATGCACTGTACGCCACTAGACTCTGCATCACCCCACACCACTCTGATCTATTCTGCACTACTGCACTCCATGCCACTGCACTGAATACCACTTTACTCTATGCCATTGAACTCGACGCCACTCTACACCTCTGCACTCTACACTGCACCACTCAACTCTACTCTGAACCACTCCACTCTACGTCACTTCACTCTATTCTGAAACACTCTATTCTGCGGCAATGCACTGTAATCTGCGCCAATCTACCCTACGCCACTCTACCCTACATCACTGCACACTATGCCAATGCACTCTACACCACTTTACTCAAAGCCAATGCACTCTATGTCAATCTACTCTGCACCACTGTACTTACGCCGCTTCACTATAGGCCACTCTACTCCACTCTATGGGCAACATGTATGAAAGGCTTTTACCCATCCTGTATCTATGCCAAAATGTGTTATACATCTGGGCTTATGACACTACACTCAACAAGACTACACTCTATGACGCTCTACTCCATTAAACTCTACTTCACACTGATTCTCTACTCCACTAAATGCCACTCTACTATACAACCCTGTACTCCACTCTATACCACTCTACAACACTACCCTGCTCTACCCAACTCCCTCTAAGCCACTTTACTCCACTCTATTCTACGACACACTACCCCACTCTACTCCACTCTATGCCACTCCACAACACTCTTCTCCACTCTATGCCATTCCACTCCCCTACACTACTCCACTCTATGCCATTCCACTCTCCTGCACTACTCCACTCTATGCCACTCTACTCTACGACAATCTACTCTGCTCTACGCCACTCTGCAGCACTCTATGCAGCACCCTCTACATCACTCCACTCTGCTCCACACCACTCCACGACTCTCTATACCACTTCACTTTACAACACTCCATTACACTCAACTCTACTCCACTACACTCCCTCCACAATACTCTGCGCCACTCCACAATACTCCGCGCCACTCCACTTCACTCCACGCCTCTCAACTCTACTCTACACCACTCCGCTCAAATTACTTTCATATTTCACTATACTAATTCACCACTAATCCTTTAAGGGTTCCGGAGTAGCGTGCTACTCGCTGAAAAAGCACTTCAACACCTCATCAGGGGTAGCAAGCGCTATATAAGTGCAAACCTTTTCCCTCTTCTATCCCTCCACTATCCATCTCAATCCAAATAACTGACTAACATATCTACCACTCAAATTACTTTCATATTTCACTATACAAATTCACCACTAATCCTTTATCGGTTCTGGAGTAGGGGGGGGCTACTCGCCGAAAAAGCGCTTCGACGCCTCGTCAGGGGTAGTAAGCGCTACATTAATGCAATTACAAATAGCTCTTTCAAAGGCGAAACATATCGGCTTTGCCAATGCTTGTCTCATACGTGCACATTTTAACATGAGTGCACACTTTAACAAATTGAGTGTCGAGAGCTTGATGGAGATCAAATTAGTATCAGGCAAATTGTCTTCTTAACAATACGCAAGCGTCAAAGAGATGCTTAGAATTGTTTGTATGATTACAGTAGTCACATTGCCTGATCCTAATAAGGCCGCCGCTCAGGACAAGCATCCGCCCTAGACATGCGCAAGACAGTTTGTTCCGAGCACCCGTCTACTACAACGTTCTCCGACTCCTTCCGCGCGTGCGTCTGTCTGGGTCGGGTAAGGTGGTCCGTGGCTTTGAAAATGGCTGGGGCGGAGTACGCTAGGGATACTCCCGCTGATGGTGCAGTCGGCTTTGAGCAGAAGGAGGAAGAGGCGGGCGAGGGCTGCGGCTTTGACAGCAAGTGTATCTTCTGCAGAATAAGCCGCGGTCAGGAGCCAGGAACGGAGCTGCTGCACTGCCCGGTGAGAGTCCCCAGCACCTGGAGTGCCGCAAATCGCTTCTTTTTCAGCCACCGAACGTGCCCCTACTCCACATGCAACATTTATAGCCACACATGGGAGATTCTGAGACCGAAAGAGAGAAAGCAAGCAAGCAAGCAAACAAACAGTAATGCTAGGATGGAAAAAGTTACCACATTTTGACAAGGTTTTTGCCTAAAAAAAATACATAAATATAAAAAAAAATACTATAGGAAGCGACGGGGCGTATGCTTGATGTCTTGACTTCTACTTTTCCCTGACCCCTCCCCAGCCAAGTGCCATTTATTAATCATGCTCCTCTTCATTAACTGATTTGATCTCTTTTCTTAGTCTGTGCCTTTCGCTGAAAAGTTCCAGTGCCCCACCCCTTCTTGCAGCCCTATTCTTCCCTTTGCCCCATCCCATATATCTGTTTCTTTCTCCCATTTCTTTTCACCATTCACTTTTGACCCGACTGACCACCGATCTGTGAGTCTTTTTTCATCCATGTCTTGGTGAACTTCGCCCATGCCCGTATAGTGATCGACTGGCTAATGTCATCAGGGGGAACTTTAGCCAGTGCTGAGCAAACAACACAAAGCGTTATAAGGAAAAAAGTTCCAGCGTAGTTGACGGCACTCTATCAAAATATAGGATAATTTGTCAGCTAAGTGCCACTGGCCCACATCCATGTCAGTTTCGGGCATTCACTGTGGCTTTTCCAGGCACCCGACCTGAACCTGGCATACCCGAAGTCTCTTGAGTTCAACCCTCATGTCTCTCCCGCCCAAACCTGATGTCCGTGAAGGGACATCTGGCACACCATGGATTGTGTTTGGATAGTGCCCTACGATCAATTTTACATTACACCCTGAGGGTGTAAAGATTTGCAGTGGTGCCTCTGCCACATAGTTCCAAGCACTCAAAGTGACAGGAAAATAAACTGAATTTGTGAAGAGTTATTGTCTGTAGTCACAGCTTTCCAAATGAGCATTATTCATCAGTACTAAACCCAATCAGGGTGGTATTGTGTTACACTTGCAGCGTAATAGCCGTTTTAGAAGGGAGAAAAGTGATGGCCTAATACCGGGCCTGCCATAATGGTAGTAATTCTTTGCGTGTTGTGGACATCTTTGGCATGATTGTGCCAACTCCTGGTATATTTCAGATCATGGCATCATTTGGATATTGCTTTCATTGTGGATATCCATGCCATGAGACGGTGGTGTATGGAAATACTGGTCACATTCTATCCCTGTGTAGCAGTAATTCATGCAGCATCTTGAAAATGATGAAATGATGTTTAAGCACCCATGATGTATTTACTAAAAATGGCAAGTTGGTATTTCTGTGTGAAAATTGTGTTTTACGTGACAATAATACGTTTTTTTGTTGTTGTGGAAATAAGTTTTTTTTCCAAATCGAAAAGCATGTATTTAAAGCAAAATGTCTGTTTAACATTGCTCTGTGAGATCGTTCAATTGGTGTAACCTATCTGCAGGCATACCTGTAAGGTTACTATAACTTGAAGTTTAGCACCAACGTGTGAACCAGTAAAATCTGTTCAGCCTGAGATTGTTTTTTCTTTCCTGCTTCGCCCATTCCAAATAGAGTTTCAGTTAAAAGGTATGACACAGAGTCTGCTTGGAAGAGGCAGGGCAGATAAATGAAGGAAGGGACATGTAGACGTGAACAAAGATGGTATGGAAAAGTGACTTGAATTGTCAGATTTAATTTTCTGAAATGCCTTTTTTACCGAACGTTTTTTACATGTTTATTTCGTGAAATGGTGCTGACACATACACCGGGGTGTGGAATTTAATAAAATATCTACATGCCATGGGACAGGTTGTTTTATAAATCTACTTGTCATGTAACAAAGTTCACTTGTCCCTTTGGTGCCATGTAGTGCGGCGACAAATTATGGCAGTATTCTCATTATATAATAGCCTCTTTGATTATGCCAGAGCTCATACCATAGTAGGGTTTAAATACTAGCAATTCCCATATTTTGCCACCTTTCCACAGAGCTACATGCTGGAGATAGTGGTGAGCATAGTTCCTCATGGTTGGAATGCCCTTTTGAATCTGTGCAAACCCACTAACTTGCATGTTTTATGGGCTTTCATCAGCTCTTCTTTAATATTTTCCCATACAGAGAAATGTTGGAAATTTACTCCTGACAAGGGCAGAAGTAAACTTCTTCCAGGGTTGGGGAAAAAAAGTGGTTGGTGGTAAAGTGAACTTGTTACCGCTCACCAGAGTTTCACATGAGCATATCTACACCTGCATATTTGCTCGTGCTGAAATGCAGTTCACAAATATTTTCTAGGAGTTCGATTTCCTGGCCTTCTTTTGTTAATTCTTGTGAATTCATGAAAGATGTAAATCTGCACTAATGCTTGGACATATTCCATGGGTGCACTTATGTGAGTTTCTCTAAAAATTAGGTGCCTATTTAAGTCTGTAATTAACAAAGACCGTTTGTTTTTATTAAAGTTCTATCTCCCTCTATGTACCAGCTGGCTTCACTGTGAGTGGCAACATTCTGCTGTTTCACAAAGAGCATATTGGCATGCAAAATAGTTTTGTTCAGTGCCAGGAACTACAGTAGCAATGTGTGGTTTTTGAGACCAAAAATATTTTTTGCTTTTGCCATTGTTTTTTATAGTGATGAGGGCCCGGCAGCTTCCACAACAATAAAGTTTAGCAAAAACCTTGTCAAAACAAACACACGCATTGACAAAACCAAAAGGCTGACCAACAATGTCATACCTATTGGCTTTGCCAATGCTTGTTTGTTTCCAATAAGTTTGTTGAAACTGGTTACACTGATTTCCATGATGAATATTTTTGGGAAATGCTAGCATAAATCAACACATTTTACCAAATGATGCTTCAAAGAAATGGAATCTAAAATTTCACAGTAGTTTAGCAAAACGTTTTTTTCTTAGTCACATTTTTTATATACACATTTTTATTTTGGAAGCAAAGATTCATCAATCTTGCTTTCAAACTTTTGCATATATTTGCATCTAATCAGAGAGCATCCTATAAGCATTATACATAGCCTCATATTGTTAAACTTTGCAAACGTGTGTGTGTGTGTGTGTGTACACATTTATATACTGAACCACGGTCAGTAATGTAGTCTGAACTTACATTTCCTTGGAGCTTTCACCCTAATATAATAAATGCTTTTTATTAATGAACCATAAATGCAAGTTCGAACAGCATTAGACACACAATTGATGGACGGAATGCAGAACAAATCAAAACATTCACCCCCAGTCAAGAGATCTGGGTTAAATCCATCATTCTTTTGCTCACCATGCCACCCCAGTTTAGACCTGGCCATATGCAAATCAGTCTTGACCCTGTGCCTCATGGGAACAGTCCAGCCCGAACTGCCAAGCCAGGTCCTCCCTGGACCGGAAACAAGCATCCTAGGACCGGTTTCGGGGTTTCACCCTCTTCAGCCAGGATAGCTTGATTCCAGTGGCACAGTGAGCCCAGGACCCACGTCTGGGCATACCTGGCGCACTTAGGGCGAGAAAGCAAAAGACACACAATTGATGGACGGAATGCAGAACAAATCAAAACATTCACCCCCAGTCAAGAGATCTGGGTTAAATCCATCATTCTTTTGCTCACCATGCCACCCCAATTTAGACCTGGCCATATGCATATCAGTCTTGACCCTGTTCCTCATGGGAACAGTCCAGCCCGAACTGCCAAGCCAGGTCCTCCCTGGACCGGAAACAAGCATCCTAGGACCGGTTTCGGGGTTTCACCCCTCTTCAGCCAGGATAGCTTGATTCCAGTGGCACAATGGCATGGTGAGCAAAAAAACGATGGATTTAGGCCCAGATCTCTGTACTGGGGTGAATGTACGACATTGTTCTGCATTCTGTCCATCAATTGTTGTTTTTGCATTTGTCACCCCGAGTGGGACGGGTATGCCCAGACGTGGGTCCCGTGCTCTCCATGCCACTGGAGTCAAGCTGGCTGATGAGGGCTGAAAGCCCGAAACCGGTCCTAAGATGCTTGTTTCCAGTCCATGGAGGACCTGGCCTGGCAGTTCGGGCTGGACTGATCCCATTGGGCACAGGGTCAAGACTGATTTGCATATGGGTGGGTCCAAACTGGAATGGCATGGTGAGCAAAAAAACAATGGATTTAGGCCCAGATCTCTGTACTGGGGTGAATGTACGACATTGTTTTGCATTCTGTCCATCAATTGTTGTTGTTTTTGCAGTTCGAACAGCATTAACATATGGACACAAATATTACCTTGACTGCAGACAATGCCCTTCCCTGATCCATAATGTGGTACTGTAATCTAGCAGCCAATGGGTTTGTGCTGCAGGGGGTTGGGCCTACTTTTCCCAAGAACAAAATAAACATGAAAACCTGTTGTCCTTCACCCCAAACAAAACGTCCTACACCGTGTTGCTGTAATTTTCAGATAGTTTTCTTAGAATGAGTGAAAATTGAACACCCTTGGAAGTGTCAGGATTGCGTGGCACACCATTAAGGTATTGGAATGTTTATAATGCTCCTTTAAAACTAATGTCCTTTTTGTAAATTCTTGTGAAACTGTGCAATAAAATTCACTGTTTGGCTATTTCTTTCAAGCCTTGCTATACTCCCTGGAGCTCATTAGATGGAAGACTGAATTGCTTGCTTGATACAGTTCAAGTCACTCACCACTTTGAGATATGGCTGTCATTAGTCTGTGACTTCCAAACCCTATCTGTACCTTCCAGTCCCTATGTCCATATGTATTTCTGTTCCTTCCACTCCCTATGTCTTCGCACTCACCCTATTTTGTGCCCCAAGTCCTGGGTACTATTTGTTCCCCCTCCTATGCTTTACAGTGTGCCCTCTGTACTGTAACAATGTGATGTCATTTTGCCTATCCAGATATCAAACATACAATTTTTCGTTATAAAATCACATACTTCGTGATGAAGAAGTGAATCGCAACATTGACATTAGATTGTGTTTCTTCTTTACACGTTGTACATTTTCGGAAATGCAGTGGTTTGAGACTGAGTAGTAGGTGCACTGTTGTTTTCTGCATGTGTGGGTTAACCGTTGAATAGTTTGGGCTCCAACTATTCTCTGTCTGTTTGCTTTCAATAATTAGATTAACATGTATTTGTAGAGAAGTCCCATATAGGACGGTTGAGATATACCAGGCTGTAAAGGTGATAGTTTTCCATGAATATTTGCTTTTTTTTTGTGCTCATGTTATTCTTTCAAGTTCTTCGGTTTAGCATGTAATCTATTCCTGTCTCATTAGGAGTGTTGCTGAGAAGTGGCAGTAATTTTCCCTCTAAAAGCATGACCGGCATCCCCAGCCTTAGAGCACTTGACTGTTACTTCCCTGACTCGTGCATTTTTGGCACGGAGACTTATCATTGAGCAGGGATGTGGTCCTATATCTTAATGCCCTTTGCTGACATTTGTGCCCTGAGAAATGTTTAGTGATGTATGTAATTGCAGCCCTGGTTGGTATCGGTAGACTGCATCTTGAGGCAATAAAGAGGTGCAAATGTTGTGCTTTAGGCATATAGAGCCTCATTCCATCCCAGCACATGGAGTATTTCAGTTATGCCTCCAATATGCTTTCTCCACGCTTCTGCTGCGGGTTTTTACTGTTAAGGATGCTCGAATGGAGTGCGTACACTCTCAGTTCAGGTTTGACTGTACAAATATCATCATCACATCGCTCAATTAGCTACAGATGCTAGAAGTGGTACTGAAGTCGAAACAATTAAAGAAATTGCCTATGGTTAGGAAATAAAGTTAATTTTAAGCTGCTCACATTTTCTGAAGGAAGTTTCGGTCATAGACCTACTCATTTGTGCTCTGTAAAATTTGAGTAGCTTTAGGTAGATCTATGATATGGTTGTGTTAGCTGCTAAATTGTTTTAGTGCATTATTGTAATGACAAGACACAAGTAAGTTAAGAATGCCTTTATTTTCTCACAACTCCCAATAATGAGTGAGCTAGCAGTTAAAATTACATAGTTTAGAATCTTGCTCTGAAACCCTTGCCGAGGCGCACACACAAGCACAAGTGGTACAGAAGGGAAGAAGGACAAAGGAGGAACAATAGGTGGGGAATGTGACACATAATAAATAACATAATGACTAATGTAAGCCGCTACATCTTCTCCCCATATAGAAGGAAACTCATTAGTCCAGAGCATAGTCTTTGAATCTCAAAAGAGGCATGGCATTTCTTCTTGAACAATCTTCGCAAGATGGAAGGTGGCCTTGTCCTTGAGCTTCATTTCCTCCAGACACATTTCCCAAGACAGGTGCCTCCTGGTCAAGGGACTTGAAGGTGAGACTTGTAGAGAAGTTGGTTCCAGATGAAGACGGTAAGGGGCACTCGGATATACTGACTTTGACCAAATCGCACAAGAACCATTCCACCTCTGGCCATTCTCCAATAAGAGTGGAGCCATTTCTCTTAACCACATGCATAGGCTTTTGCTACACTTGCTCTCAGGAACCTTACCACTTGCATATTAATCTTTACCTAATCCCCTTCCCAAATATGTGAGTCGGTGACCAATTATCTGGTGTTGTAGTAGATACACAACTCCCTTGCTTTGCACAAACAGAGTCTCTCGCCTCAGCATCACCTTTTATGCCAAACTTGTTCACTCATCTCTTTCACACCTTTAACCAATAAAGTTAGGGTTTTGTGATGGCCAATCTGCCACGGAGTAACCTGAACAGAAATTTCTGCTTGGTGTTGTGCAGCATGGTGCAATAAGACCGTAATCTGGTCCCGAATGCTGCTGATATGGGGACACATGACTTGATTGCCAGCCGGATAGTTTTTTGAACAGGTTGATTAGCTCTTTCTACCTGTGCATTAGTTTGGGGGTGGTACAGGTAAGATCTCACATATTTTATGCCATTCATTTCAAGAAGTTTAGCCATTTTATGGGAACTAAGCTGCAACCTGTTACCACTAACAATCAGTTAATTCTCTGATATTGGGCTGTGATACAAACTTCACCTCAATCCACTTGCTAACCTAGTCGGAAAATACTGTAGCATAGTACATGTTTAAGGGTAATGAATCCATGGGTTCAATGAAGTCCATGCCTACTTTCATCCATGGTCCATCTGGCCATGATTCAGATGTAATAGGACACTTAAATAGCTTAGTGGTTTTGTTTGCAACACCGCACACCTTTACATGCACCTGCAGGCTTCAGAAATCATAAAAATGTTACTAGACCTGCAGGTCTAGTAACTTGAATAATCTACTAAACCTAACTGTAATATACTTAAACTGGTCACAAATTGTGTGATTCTAGTCAAATATTTTATTTTACAGAGTCACCTTTTTCTTCATTATCGCATTTGAGAGCACATTTACAAATGTGAGTTCAGCATTTCTGCTGTACAAAAAAACCTTGTTTGATTAAATAGACTAAACATTTGCTCCTTGTATATTAAGAATCTAGACAACACATATAGGGTACACCTCATCCCTGACTTGCCTCTTAGTTCACTAATAGCATTGCCATCAGGGCACGGACAGGAGTGTTTCTCAGTTCATGTCTCAAAAAATCACTTTTAATGAATATATTACTAAAGCATGATGTGGTAGTGCAGTGTCATTTACAGACAGTACATTTCCCATTTAAATGGCTAAAAACGTTCCCACTAACATGCAGTTTTACTGATAAAACTATATAGTGTATAAACAAATCAGTGAAAATTGTGTTTCAGCAAACATATTTATCATTTGCACATCACCACGTAAAGTGTCCTGATTTGTTAATTCCTAAAATATTTGTTTCATCACACAATTACAAAAAACTGGGCTTTCATAACTACTGAAATATATTTTGAACTGTTTGGACTGTTCACTTATTAGCCATTTAAATGTGTTTAGACAAAAACTTGACCCTCTACAGACTTTCATTTCACACTCTTTGTACACCATGTCAGACAGTTCACTTTACAAAATCCTGGAACTCTGCAGTCCGAGATAGAAGAGTAATTGTAAAAAGACTTAAATTGACTTCTGACCTGTCTCTGAACACAGAGCATATGACAAGATAAAAACAAAATTTAAAGGCATCTTTATTGCTCCTTCACTTTAAGTAAACAAAACACCAATTCTTTGTCAAATTGCCAGAACGGGCGAATAGGCCCTAAATATAGCTCACCCTTATAAAATCTGACTCACCATAACGAGTGGACGAGTAGATTTCTAGAGGCCTGCACCTTCACATCAAAGCACATACATGGCAGCCAATAAGATATGCAAAGTTGTTTTACCTGGTACCTGTCATACCCACATTTTCCTCAGTGCTAAGGTGATTAATTGCCCTCTTAAGAGTACTAGGAGGTACTAAGACATTGTGTAACAGCACATCGTCTTCTATAGATAGTTAATCTTCCAAAAGAGTAGAAGGTTGCAGTCAAAAACGTTTTGTGGGGCCAACTCTTCACCATATTGTCTTCTACTTTTTCAGCACAGTATCATTCTATGTCGATTGAAGCCAGCATTCTCTTGAGACAAAGGATGAGGAACTACTGTCCTCAGACAACCAGGCTACTATCTAATCGTTTTCTTCATTCTAACTTCATCTACTTCATGTGGGACTCAGGACAGAAAATCAGCACAGATATTCTGTCGCCCAGTAACAAACTGAACCTTAAATTGATACTGCTGTAATTTTATATGCTAATTGGGCAATCCTGGGGGAAGTCATACCTGACCCTCCTTCTTTCAATATGCTAACTAAAGGCTTGTGGTCAGTGCAAATCAAGAAATCCTTACCCCAGTGTAAACTTTTACATTTGTTTACAGTCCAGACGCAAGCTTAAAGTTTGTGCTGCATTACAGAGTATTTAGTTTCAGCTCCTTTGAGTCTTTGTGAAGCAGAAGCGATGGTAATGCTATTGCTTTCTGTACTGCCTTGACTTAATGACTTAATAACTCCCCAGACAAGTTTGGCTGGCGTCAGTGGTGACAACACAAAGCAGGTGCCTGTTAAATGATTTGAGAAACAGAGCTTTTTCTAACACATTTTTCAATTTCCTCAAGCTTGGTTTACACTGATAGACCCATCTGAACTCAACATCTTAAAAAAAAAAAAAAAAAAAGTATGCATTGGTTCAGTTTTAGCTGCAAAGTTTTTAATACATTTAGAGTGACATTCACTCATACCTAAAAAAGGTTGCAATCTCACCCTTATTGTGGGGAGTAGGGTATTTGGATATGCAGGCACAAGAGAAGATTTCGGTTGCACACCACTGCCACTAATCACGTGACCAAGGTACTCCACTCTAGACCTGAAAAATTAGCATTTATCTTTTCGTAAGGTCAAGACGTTCTCCTGAATTTTGCATAGCACTCCCTCCAAGACAGCAACATGCTTATCTGTAGTTTCACTGTAATTCAAAACATCATCTTGAAGGGCTCTAGCACCATGCATATTCTCAAACAATTCAGTCATTACTCTTTGGAAGACTTCTGTTCCACTATACACTCGTGTGGCCCTATTAGATGATGTATCCAACCCTCCTACTTTCACCATGTATCTTCATGGGTGGGTAGCTACTGCACTTTGTGTTGTCAAATTGGGTATCTTATGTCTTTGGAAGTCCAGTACTATCCCAACATTCTCTAACTGACTGAACAACGTGTATGAGATGGCGACATTCGAATGCCTGATCTACAAACTAAACGATAACTACAGGACTTGTGGGGGCCCTTTATGAAGATCTTATTCTGTATTGGGGATCACTGGCATTCAATTGCAAATGTTTTTCTTTTATTGGTTTGGGCTATATTTCTTGCTCCAGGGTTAGTTTCCTTTCGGTGTGCTTTTATCCGCTTTCGCAGTAGTGATGTGTATTACTCCAGTAGATTGACTGACTCTGTACATAGCGCCTATAGGCGTTCATTGGTGTGGGAGAGCCGTCCCTGTTGGAATGTGACTTTAGTCTGCCACAATATTATTTACTGTATTATCTTGACACTGGGGAGGCTTGACTGAGTTTGTCCATGTGAATTCCTAAGATTGTCTTCTTTTGGTTTTTGTTGGGTTTGGATTTATGGTACCATTCTGATGCATTAACATGCTAGCATTCACAGTTATTCTTTGGAAAAATCCCAATAAATTACAAGAAAAAAAAGTATGAGGCCTTTCAAGGGTTGATAAGCATTTTCAAGTTTTGCCATTCAGTCAGGCATTCAGAAATTCTGCTAGGAAAGTCTCTGCTATATTCAAGTATACTCTTGGTCTCCAACTTGTTCTATGCGCCTTTGGAGATTATGGTAATTTCTGAGCCGATCTTCACCCAGAAATATACTTTGCTTCTTTTCATTTTATTATCACACTTAAGTTGGTTTTCATCTTTTTCCTTGCCAAGCATTGCTACAAAGAATAGTAGATTATCCAGCAACTCTCCTTCATCTGGTGTATTTTCTTGTTCCTTTGCAGTATGCAACTTTTTAGGTCTCGCCTAGGCTGCGCATGCGCTCTCTCTCAAGACATGCTTTATTTGATGTATGGGCATTCAGCAATCCCATTGCTTTTTATTTATTTTATTTTATTTATAAAGTTTTATATAGCGCGGACTAAACCCGATGAGGGTATCAGAGCGCTTTACAAAAGTTACATCAAAAGAAAAGTTGAGCGCTAGTCACATATAAATGAGTATCTAAGATGAGATCGTATATGTTGTAAGTTCTCGTTGAATGTCAGGATTGTGTTAATCATTCTCGTTTAGAGATTATCATGCATCTTGGTAGATGAGCAGCTTCTGGTTGGTATCAACTTGCATCAGGGCTGGGATCAGGAGAGAGTTTTATTGATTAGAAGTAGTTTGACTTCTTTTTTGAAGGAGGTAGTGGAGGGGTTCGTTCTGATTGCTTGAGTCAGGGCATTCCATATCCTAGGTGCTAGGCCAGAGAAGGTGCGTGTGTAGGTTTTCTTTTTCCTAAATTTTTGTGGTTTCAATAGCAGGATGTTGGTGCTTCTCAGAGTTCTGCTATTGCCTGATAATTCGAGTTTATTGGCTAGATACTTTGGTGTATTGAGGTGCAGGGCTTTGTGCATCATGCATGCAATTTTTAGCTGTGCTCTTGCCTCCTAAGGGAGCCAATTCAGTTCCTTTAGATCAGGGGTGATGTGGTTGTTCTTTCTGGAGCCAGTGACGAGTCTTGCAGCCGCGTTGAGTGAGGCTCTTAAAGGAGCCAAACTGGATCTCGGCAAGCCACATACGGTTGTATTCCCATAGTCTATTCTGGGTAGAACCAGAGATTGAACGGCTGTTTTTAGGTCGTTGTCTTTGAGGAAGGGTTTTAGTTTTCTGAGAATGCTCATATGAAAGTTGGCTCCTCTGGTGGCTGTGCTGATGTGTTCCCTCATGTTGAGATTCTTGTCGAGTATTATTCACAGTGATCTTGTGGAGTCGATAATGTGAGGTTTGCATTTGAGGGCTGTTAGGTGTTTCATCCAGTTTACTATGTCACCTTGTCCTTGTGGTGGGTAGATTAGGAAAAAGTCAGTTTTGAGCGCATTGAGTTTGAGGTGGTTTTTTGTTAGCCAGATGTGGGTTTTTTGTAAAGTTGTGTTGAGTAGGCGGATGTCATCCGGCGATGATATTTTTAGGTATAGTTGGTATCCTCCGCGTACATGTGGTAATGGATATTGGAGAGTTTCAGAATTTCGGTTAAGGGTTCCATGAATAGATTGAAGAGGGTAGGAGATAGGGCTGAACCTTGAGGGACTCCCACGGTGACCGACGTGGTCGAGGATAGCGATTGGTTAATCTTGATTCTTTGAGTTCGGTTGTCTAAGAAGGAGGCGAACCACTTTAGGACAACTCCTGATAAACCCATTCTGTGTTCAAGTAGTTCCAGGAGACTGATATGTTGGACCGTATCGAAGGCTGATGATAGGTCTAGGAGGATTAGGAGGCAGGATTCGTTTTGATCTAGTATTCTGAGTGCGTCATCGACGATGTGGGTCATGGCAGTTTCCGTGCTGTGATTCTGCCTGAAGCCTGATTGGAACTGGTCAATGAGGTGGAATTGGGCTATATGGTTGCATAGTTGGGAGTGGACGCACTTCTCCAGTAGTTTTGCTAGTGTAGGAATAGTGGATATTGGACGGTAGTTATCTGGAATTGTGTGGTCAGTAGTGTTTTTTTTTTAGAATGGGGGTTACTTGTCCTTTTAAGCAGCTTGGAAGGGTTCCTTGCGATAAAGATGCATTCACTATCTTTGTCCAGATGGGTATAAGAGCAGTTTTGATCTCGCTGAAGATGTTGGCTGGAAGCGGATCGCAGAAGTGGTTTGACGGTTTGAGTGTTATTAACTTGAGGATGTCATTTTCGTCAAAGATTTTGAAAGTGTTCCAGGACGCATTGTTTTTGAGGGTAAGATCATGTTGGATGGGGGTTTGTGCCGATTGTGGCACGTTGGGGGCGACAATGAGAGTTGTTCATTTGCTGTAAGGAGCTCTTTTTCTATCCTTTTGGATTTTTCCAAGAAGTGGGCGGCAAAAGTGTTGCAGTTGGGTTGGGGCCTACAGAGGAGTCGGTGTGATGTTGAGCGGAATGAAGTTTAATAATTTCGAATAGTTTTCTTGGTCGATTTCTAGCATTGTTTAGTTGATCTTTGAAGAAATTAGCTTTTGAGATTCTGATGTGTTTGTTGTAATTACTCCTCTGTGATCTTAGTTGTTTAAGGTGCTCTAGGGACGGTGCGGATCTCCAGGCCCTTTCCGCTAGTCTTAGGTTACGGCATTGATCATTTAGGCTCCCATTATACCAAGGTTTGGAGTCTTTAGAGGAGGGCCTTTTTAGTTGAAGGGGCACCCCTGTGTCGAGAATGTTAGTCATCGAGTTGTTGTAGTGGGTTGTGAGGTCATGGACACCCTGTCAGGTCCACTGGTGGTGATAGAATATTGTTGGTGAGGGATGTTAGGTCATTGCGGTTAATGTCGCGAGTGTTTCTTTTCCATTGTTTAGGTTTCTTAAGTTGGAGTTTGTGTCTTCGATGTTCAGTGATAAGGAAGGAGATGCTGTGGTGGTCCGTCCAGTCGCAAGGGATGATCGATTTAAGTATGATTGAGTTTGGCCTGGCAATGACCAGATCAAGTGTTGCGCCCAGGATGTGCGTTGGGCTATCGCAGAATTGGACAAGTTTGAGGTCAGTTAGGAAGGTTTTTAGGCTGTTCACTGTAGGGTCGTTATGGTCGTTCTAGTGAAGATTGAAGTCACCGAGGAAGATTTGGGGGCAGTGTTGCCCCAGGTTGGAAGAGATGATTTCCATGATTTTTCAGTGAATGCAAGATTGTTGCCCGGAGGGTGGTAGACCAAGTGTAATTTACATAGGGGACTGTTGTTGCTCGCTATGTTTATGCCTAGGTATTCGCACGTGGCAAGGTCAATGGATTGTGATTGAGTCACCGCAAGGTTGATGCGGTGTATGCAGGCTATGCCGCCCCCAGATCTTTCCGGTCTATCGACTCTTACGATGTCATAGCCTGGAGGGATTAGAATGTCCAGGATTGGTGCAGAATCGTTCTTTAACCAAGTTTCGGTTAGAAGGAGTAGGTCAAGGTCATGGGCAAGGATAAGGTCTGCAATGTCAGCTGCGTGTTTCCAGGCCGATCTGCAATTTAGAAGTATGCATTTCAGGTGGGGTTTGGTGTTCGATGTGGTTTTCTCTGTGATGGTTACTGGTTTGAGGTTGGCCTTGTTTATCTCTCTGGTGTTTGGTTTCTGTTCTCTATGCAGATTTGAGATAATTGTTGAGATGAGGTTGAGGCTATGTGACAGGTCAAGGTGTGCACTCTTGTATGTATGGTGAATGGCTTGGATGTCATTGTCAGATAGAGAGGTCTTGGTCCTGGCCGGTCTCGAGGGTGCGTTGTGTAAGGGAGCGGATCGCCAACTAGTGCACTGGGATGTTCGGGAGTTGAACGATTTTAATGGATGGTCCACATGGTGTAAGCATTTGTCATGAAGGATCGGACTATTACTCGCAAGTGCATCTGATGGCCCCCTGTTGTGCGTTAGTTTAGTAGTGATGCTTGTTGGCTTCTGCAGGTCAGATTTTAGTTGTTGTAGTACCTGTGTAATTTCCCCCAGTCTAGACTCATTCATGGCGTAGTAACCGGATGATGGGGTTTGGGGCATGGTGTACTGAGGAGTGTGTTTTCCTTGAGACTCGTTGATGTGACGGCTAAGAGGGAGGTATGGACGGGTATTTGGGTTTAAATTCAAGCCTTCCCTGAGTGGCGGATGTAGTGGATTCATTATTATTGTCCATGTGCCTCTCTAAGATCCTATTGGAATTGTGAAGAGTGCATGTGTTGAGGGGGGTAGCAGGGGTGGTTGTCTCTAAGTTGTCTGGTGTAGTGGCTACGATGGCATAGTGTGGTCTGGTAGGTGTGGTGGAGGGTGGTGGGGAGGGCAGTCTGTGGTGGCTGCACTGTAGGCGGATAAAATCTGGGGCTGGTCAAGAGAAGATTTGGGTTGGTCTGTTAAGGGGGCTGTCTTATTTTTAGTTACCTCCTGTTTGTCGGAGGGGAAGAATTCATTGAAGAGGTCTAGGTTGTGGTCAGAAGACTGTACCTTTTGAAAAAAAATGTTTTAATTGTTTTTAAATTACTGTAACAAGTTTATTAAATAAACATTTCCATATTGGGCTTTTTGGCTACTGTTATACTCTCTAGGTGATCGGTTGTTTTTGAATGTGGCGAGTGAAGATTTTGGTATGCTATTGAGGTATCCCAAAGGGAATCTTTTTTAGACTTAGTGACTCAAGGGTGGCCATGGAATGTTCTTTAATAGACATTTGAAAGGTGGCGGCCATCTCCAAGTGCCTGATTTTTCATTTATTTTTAAAAGGGTAGTTTTTATTAAGAATTAATTTCAATCTACTGTGTTTTGAAAAATATGTGGTGACAAGTAGTAACAAGTGGTGGAAAGATAACATATTTGCATCAGACGTCCTATTATAACTTTACTTAGTTCTGTCCTGGTGGCAGACTCGAAGCAGTGTACCCATGGCAGTCTTTCTTCTATGCCAATAGCCCTCCACACTGCCGGTTTCTATTCCTCCTCTGGTTTCCTGGCTCCTCGGAGGCCGGGTGTACCGCACAACCTTTCACAAGCTTCTGCATGTTCTATAGTGTCCTCTGCTCCCTGCACTTTACTTCATCCTGTCCTTTTTTTTTTTTTTTTTCTTTTCTTTTTTCAGATTGTCATCCTTCTAACTCTTCGACGCGCACTTTGCGTTCAGTAAGCTGTCTGTCGACATCTGCGTCAGTGTTTTCTCACTCTCCCTCCAGTTCAAGCCCTCTAATGTCCGTCTGCAGCCCCCGTTCTTCCTAACCAGCGTGTGGGCGACTTCACTGTTGCTGTTTTGCTTCTTTATTTCTTTTTTTAGTTTTATGAACCTTCTGCGCAATACCCATTTATAGGAAAAAAACACTTAATTTACATAATAGTTCACCAATTCCAAAGTCAGCTGCTTTACCAGTTATGTTACTCCACTGCAAAACATAAGTAAAAAACATTATCATTTACAATGCCAATTGCTCTAACTTTCACAAATGCGAGACCGATTGAATTGCAAATGCTTGTTGTTATGGGTACGTCGACATACCTTAAAAAATTACTTTTCTTGCCACATTCTTTACAAAATGTATCCAGTTTTGACAGGTTTGTTGGAGGCTAAAGGGAACGTTGAACCTCATCTAAAGCACACAGTTTTTGTCCAAATGTTTCCATGTCCGTTTCAAACACTTTCTTCGGAAAAGATTTTCATCCATAAAAGTAACATAAATATGACAAATAAAACATTTCATACAGTTAAAACATTATCACGGAGAAGAGGTATGACAGGAATATCAGATAGCAGCAAATTTTAAAATAGTAAAGTGCCACATGCCCTTACAGCATGAGTTAACAAGCATTTGCCATGCAATAGGTCTTGCGTTTGTTAAAGTTAGAGCTGTTGGCGTTGAAAATGGCAATGTTTTTACTTTTGTTTTTTTATACCAATGGCAATAGCGCTATGCAAATATAATGATTCCACTGCAAATAAAAAAACACAAGTAAAAAAACACTGCCATTTTCTGTGGCAACAGCTCTCACTTTAACAAATGCGAGACCTATTGCATTGCAAATGCTGGTTTCTTTTTTTTTTTTACCGATCCAAGTTGTTCAATAAATGAAAAAAAAGTGTTAGCGGGTGGAGGAAAGCAACGTGGGTTGGGGAAAGCAACACAGCGGGATGGGTTGGAATTATGAAGGGTGGGAAACAGGAGGGTGGGGGGACAACATGGGGTAGGCAGAAGCAACATGGGGGTGCGGGGAGGGAACACCAAGGAGGGCGAGGGGAGAAAAGCAAATGGAGATGCAGGAACTTGAAGTGGGGGATTAGCTGGATGATAGAGAGCACAATGTGGAGGTTGAGTGCAGAAGCACATGGTCGAGAAAGCAATGCAGGTGGAGAAGCACACGAGGGCGAGTCATCACAGAGGGTGATGAGAAGCACACAAGCAGAAAAGACCTGGCAAGACTTGGCAATATGTCTCGCAACAGGCAGCGCATGCGCAATTTAGTACGCTGGACCTAAAAAATGGAGTGCACGCCCAGTGCTGCTGTCCTCCATCACAGAATTGTTTAGCAAAATGCACCAGATTTACTGGGTGCCTAGAAACTGGTGAGAACCTCCAGCCGTCCCCTGCACCTCCTCTGGTCTTGGTAGTCACAGCTGGGAAAGGCATATAAAAGGTTTATGGCATAGAATATGCTTTCAATGGAACCAAAGATCAATGTGCTTTGTCTGATTTCTGGACGTGCAGAAGAGACGAAACCTTCAGAGAACCAGAGAGCTCCCTATTCCTCTCCTTGCCTTCTGGCATTCCTAGCGGTGACCCCTTTAACAAAACAGGACTAGAAGTACCAGAATGCAAAGCTAAAACACAGAACTGGTAACACTTTTCACTGGGCAGGGAGCTGTCCGACACGACAATTCAAAATGCAATCGTTCTTACTAACATACCTTTTAATAATGCTGTACTAACATGAGAAGTCGAACTTTAATCTGCAGTGAACTTTTAATGCCAACATGCTTTACGAATCCAAGTATTTGCCTTGCCACTTTAAATCATGTTGCTTGATCATTCACTGGAACGAAGGTTCCTCTCAAGTAAACTTTTGAAAACAATAAACATTAGTAAAAAGACTGTCTTTTACCCAATCAGAGCGATGTTGGTTAAAATTTGGGAGCAGCATTTTTGCCCCTTCCATAAAGCCGAGTTTGGGAACCGGGAGATTAACTTTGTTGTCCTCTAAATCAAGGCAACAGCAGGAGCAAGCGTCTCCATTCTTCTTTTTTTATAACTGTTTTTATTTAAACAAAGGTTGCCAGTAAAGCGTAACTGTTTTTATTTAAACAAAGGTTGCCAGTAAAGCATCTCGTTCTTACGCCAGGAGGAGTTAAAACAAGCATTGGCAATGCAATCGCGGCACTTGTGCTTTAGCTGTAAACATCTTAAGCTAAAGCGCGGTGCCTTGATTGCTTCAATAGTAAAGAAATCGTGGCACCAGCGCTATAGCTTAAGATATTTACAGTTAAAGCACGAGTGCGGCGATTTTAACCAAAGTAAATGAAGAGAAATAAAAGGCATGTAGCCGCGTTTGACAATGCAACTAACCATAAGATAGGCGTGGCCGCCATTACTCCTGCCGGGATGCCGTGCTGGATACATTTAATAACCAGACACAAGGCGCCCATGATTTAATGTTAAAAAAAAAAAAAAAACGATTTGGGCGAGCTGCGGGCCCGTCCTGTGAGTGGTGCGTGTGGGCCCATAGTAAAGCTGGCATCCCACCAGTGTGCTTTAGATTAATTAAACAAAGAGGTCTCCCAAAGGGTTAATGCAAACTATACAGTAAGGACACAGTAAAAGGTCCAGTCCTGATGGGAGGTTACAAAAGAAGACTGGGGGAACGAAGGAGGGACTAATAAGCCTATTAACAAATCAAAAGCCAACATTTATGAAGGACAGTCACAGCAGCCAATTGAAAAGATGGGCGGAGAGTGGGCGGAGCTTCAAATCCATACCTGAATACAGCATGCCTCGCAGAGCAGCTCATGTGCTGCCCAGGCTTGATCTAAAAATGAACCTACATGTAAACAGATTTCGACTTCAGATAATTGCATAACCAATGAGAACACGGCTTTACACTGCCTGATATTGTGATTCCTCTTTTTAAAAAGAGGAATTAAAAACAGCCTAGTATAAAATTCATAGAATTTACAAAACAATAAAAAAATATATCATTGTTTGGTCAGTTTTGCCATCACACAGGCACGGAATAGCAGCAAGATTTGACTGATACCCAAGCGGGAAGCACAATAGATATTTAACAGTATCGGCTCGAAACCTAAATAACAGAGAGCGCTCCCATCTCCCACAAGGCTGCCGCAAATAAACAGGTCGGCAATCTGGGACTCTCAGAGACAGATCTGCAGTAATCTGTGGTTTCCCTTCTATACTTCTGAAACGCCTTTGCTGCGCAGATTCAAAAAATATTTAGGCTACTTTTCTTTTATTAAAACTTGAACATGGATTTGGCTCAACAAATGCTCTTTGCATGCCAGTTTTACCCATTTCTGATTCAACATATGCCAACCACGGAATTCGGAGGCAGTTGTCACAAGAGGGGCAATCCAGTATTATATCTCTAGTTAGTGATGCCTTCCTGTTTCTCCAAATTGCCAACCAAAATATTAAGGGTCTCACCCTAATAAAATCACTTATATAATGTAAATTCAGTTCTTCATGGCAGATGACGTGTGGGGTAGAAATTGGTACTCCAAGGAGTCGCCTGCAAAATCTATTTTCTTCCTTTTTGTATGGCTTCGCAGTTTGTAACCCCGCATATTTCGGCGCCATAGGTAGCGATGAAAACTCATTGAGATCTGCAGCATAGGTACCAATTGCACCTCTCCCCGAGTTTGAGGGAGACCAAATAGAGAACCAATTGCCTTTGAAAACTGCATTATGCGATGTACAATACCGGGTGCCCATGCTTCCGAAGCGGAAAACATGACTCCCAAATATGGAAAACTACTGACACTAGTTAAACAATTTCAAAGAGGGAAGTTGAATGCATCGCGGGCCACACGCCATAATGTGAGACTTCGATAAGTTAGTACGTAGGTCACGATTAGCCAAAAATTGAACAAAGGCAAATACTAGTGAGCCATAAGCACGGCGGCATCCGCATATAAGAGTGTAGGTAGTTGACCCCCTTTGACTGTGGGAACATCACTGGTAACCTTTGCTAAAAACGGGTGCAGATCATTAATGTATAAAATGAACAAAAGAGGGGTAAGCACGCACCCTTGTCTGACGCCCCTGCAAATCTCTAGCATTCAACACATTTTCGATTGTCGCTAATTCTAACCCTAGCTGTCATAGCCATATGCAAGGAAGTGAACAAGTGAGACATCCAAACCCCGCAACAGCAGCATGTGCCATAATTTGGGTTGATTGACACAGTCGAAAGCAGCACTTAAATCCATAAAAGCCAAATACAGATGTGTGCGCTTTGCAACAGTATATTTGCCTATTACCAATTTCAGGTTAGCACATTGCCCGATTGTCCCAATCTTACTTCTAAACCCATGCTGGTAAGGATGTAGAATGGACTCGGCATGGGCCCACTCCTGGATTCTATTGTATATAACACGCCCTAAGATTTTAACGATGGTATCAATCAACAAGATTAGCCTGTAACAGCTGGGGTTATCTCTATAGCCCTTCTTAAATATAGGGACAAAGATTGAGGTACGCCAGGAGGCAGGCACATCTGAATGTGCCAGATTACTAAACACATTAGTTAAAATAGGGGACCAAAGATCAGTGTTATATTTAAATGTCGATCAGGACACCATCGGGCCCACAGGCTTTTCCCCTACACTTTGTGCAATAGCCTCTTTCACCTCATCCACTGTTATCTTAACATCTGCTAATTTCCTGCTATCAATATTAAAAATATCCTCTGTTGAGGAGGCAGCATAAACGTTTCTAATATGGGCTTCCCAGGCTTCACTCGCAATATGGCAGGAAACCGGGGAAACAAACTGATTTTTACGTCTCATATCCGAGACAGTGGCCCAGAAATGCCTGCTATCTTTCAGACAGGCTGCCTGTGCTGGTGTGTCCCACTAGTCTGTTATGACTACCTGCCATTGTTTAGCCGTGACAGCCTTCTATTGTTTCCTCAAAATAGTAACTCATGCTTGATCTCTAGGTTTATTCCCCAAGTGCTGTTCACAACTACCGGTTAGCCACAGTACAGTCATGATCAAACCAGCCATGTGGTTTATTAAGAGGGCGTACCGGATTAACAAGGGTGTTTTTCACACTGGAGCAGAGATCATCAAATGCGCCCTCAATACTGGGTGCTCTGTCCTCTTCCGACAGACAATCTTCCACTAGTCTCGTATTCCTTTTTAGAATTGCTTCTGGAGTTTGGGCAGGATCATGCATTTTCCATATCAGCTTTAAATTATCCATGGAGGGTTGAAGGTTACTAGCCCCAATCTCTCTCTTATGCACTTTCCCTAATACCATTGAGAGAGTAACTTCAAGAGAATTGTGATCGCAAAAAGTAGATAAACAACAGATCCATACATTAAAACCTCCTCCAAACTCCTGGTGACAAACATATAATCAATCGTGGAGGGTGCCCCTCTACCTTTATATGTTGGTAAGGCAATAATATCTTTCCCTGCAGTTTCCATTATGTCCACTAAATCAAGGGATGCTACCAGCTGCTCAGCCGCAACGTGATTTAATAGCTGGGATACTATAACATTGAAACCCATCAATAAAAGAAGGCACAACCTCCCATGTCTCCTGCAGCATGATAATGTTGTAGCTTTTGATAAATGAAAGCCAATCAAGCAAACATAACTTAGAGCGAAGCCCTGCCACATTCCAGCTCACAATTCGTATTGGAATACTTTTAGCAGGGGAAGCAACAATAGGGATAACAGCCGTGGGAAAGCTAGGCAATGAATGCTCAGGGGCTACAACCGCTGGTAGTCATTGAACATCTTCCAAACTATTGAGTACATCAAACCTGTTTGTGCAGGTTAATGGGTACATTTCCCTGGAGAAGGCGTCTAGAAAAAGCGGTGGTACTGCAGGCTTATAAAAATAACCAAGGGGTAGTGACACAATCTGGGAATTGGTGTGATGTGGTGATTCTCTCTGTTTCAAGATGTTGCTTACATACATTGGAGCCCTGAAGTTTACCACTATGCGATCACCTGAAATGTCCTTACACCCTTGGCCCACCCAACCAACCCTCCGCACCATAATGATTTCCTCCGCTTTCCTGGTATTAATATTCTTGTATTTATTTAACCAATGTACAGTTTTATTCTTTAGATATACCCAAGACTCAGCTGAGCCAGACTTCAAGGAAGGAACACCAGCAAGTACCAGTTCCAATGGGAAAGTTGTAGGTGGTAAATTGAGTATGTCTTTACAGAGAACAATAGACTCCGGAGCTCCTCCCAAGGGGCCAATACGATTACTCTTCTCAGTCACTGTCTCCTTAGTTGGGTTGGTGGTACCTGTGTCTACAATCACTGTAGCCTTATCCTTGCTTAACTGGCTTCTGATAGCACATGTAGAATTCCCCTGTAAATTATCCACTGTAGCAGGAGCACTGGTCATCCTTATTTGGTGACAATTAAATTGGGTTGATGGTAATGTAGGACATACAGTTCTCCTGGTATTAGATACCTTAGCTGACTCATGATGTTCAGATAGAAGTCTTTCTATCAAGTCCAAGCGTGTTATGACGGGCCTCAGTTTTCTGGTCCAGAATCACACAAAATTGGGTAATCCCAGTGGTAATATCATTGTTTAATAATCCCTGGGTGTGTTCTTCTACACATGGGGGCCACTCTGTCTGTGGTGCCCGAGTCTCACATTGGGCTTTAACCCAGGGTAGAAGTGGGCTCTGTCCAAAACTTAGTAAAGACTGATTTTTGTTTGAGGATGCTACAGCAACTCCCATATGCACTCCCCCCGGTTGCCTCTTTTTAGGCTCAGGCTGGCTCGTACATTAACTTTTGGGTGAGTTTAACCAAGTGGGAGCATTAGTTGGTACAGTGCCAGAATCCCCATTGTTAACCAGGGGAATAGTAGGTAGACTGGTGGCAGGAAGAGCTAGGCAGGCTGTAGTGTCAGCAGGGGGCCGAGGAGGGCCTGCCTTATCATCTTATTGCCTTAGAGCGTGTCCCAGATCTAGAAAGAGTCTGCGCTCAACCAACAATTTCATTTGAGATTACCCCGGCGGCTTTTGCCAACATACTGTCATTCAATTGTAGTAGTAGTATGTGAGGTTGTACACATCCCTATAACCTTTCTCTTGCCCATTATCAGTAAAGGAATGGATGCCTTTGGCTCACCTGGACTTCTGAACACAAATGCTCCGACAGGGCCAATTTTGACTGGGCCTCAGAGAGTGGGCCCTGCCCAGCCTCATCCGGCCACAAAGGGGCCCGCTCTTGGCCCGGTCTTTGCCCAGGCACACGCCCCGTGCTGCGGGAGCCCAGGCCCATTTTAAAGAAGCGCTTCCCGGCACGGATGTTGCGGTGGCGGATTTTTGCCATGAAGGTGTCTGGGGCTTGTGGACTGCCCTGGTCGCGGTCTCTCTCCCACGTCATTTGTGTTCTTGGCACTGCCATTCCTACTGTATTTGTTGCTTTTATGCAGCACATTGACTTCAGGATGTTGGACATCGGTTTTGAGTAGTAACTTTACACTTTTTTACTGGCTCTCTCAATCCTTTTTAGGTCTCCTGCCTAGCGTTGCAGTGCGTAGCGCTGCTCGCGCAGCGCGAGACCTTTAGAAAGGGCTTCTGAAAGCTACCCACACGCTCGTGCGTGTGGTTTTGCTTTCGGAAGCCCACATTGGCTGGAGCGTGCGTTTTTAGGTCTCGCGCCTAGCGTTGCAGTGCGCGACCTTTAGAAAGGGCTTCTGAAAGCTACCCACACGCTCGTGCGTGTGGTTTTGCTTTCGGAAGCCCACATTGGCTGGAGCGTGCGTTTTTTTTACCGAGACGCACGCGATTGGGCAAAGGCGGGCGCATGTCCCGCCTCTGCTCCTCCCATTCCCGACGGTGGCCAGAACGCGCAGCAGCGCGCGTTCGCCTCACTGCCGCTGCCGCGCTCCCTCCCCCCGCTCCTCTGTGGTGCACGCGCACCACTGGTTATTTTTATCACTATTGCTTTATGTATCCCACATTTACTTTCAACTCTGTATGACAAACTCCGCGCTTTAATTGCGTTATAACTTTATCCGATCCTCGCCTTTTCACGCTCCTCTCTATTGCATAACCATTTTGAGAACCTTCTAACTCTTTCCTCGCCAGCATTTCAGTTTTCTATAGCGCGAACGAGACCCGATTAAGTTATCAGAGCGCTTTACATGATTCATATTTTTGGAGGCACGGGGAGATTACGTGATGATCAAGCGATTTACCCAGAATCACAAGATAATGAGCCAACACAGAGATTCAAACTTGGATCCCCAGCTCCAAAACCGGCAACTCAAGCTGTTACGCCACATCCATGTTGGAATGAAAGTTAGCTGCGCGCTGGTAAACATTATGAGAGGCATTTCCCTCATCCTTACTAGAATGTGGGTGAACCGGCGTTTCCCGGTTGTTGGCGCATGAAGTGCAGTAACTATTGAAGCGTTCCGTACAAAAAAAAAAAACATATAATATAAAGAACACTGTACCTTACAGACATCTTCAAGCCATCTGCCTCGAGACAGATCTCCAACAAATGCTTCCCCTGCAGCCGTGTTTGAATGGGTATCAAAGTTTCAGTTTCATTTCATCATTCACTGCTCGCCAGATCACATGGTTAAGGCACTCGATAAGCGAGATGGAAACCGATGCCTGCTTATTGGCAAGCATAATAACCACTAGTACCCTGTTCAACATCTATCTCACAGGTCCTGATAACAACTAATCTTCCTGAAAGTGATCAATTGGGCCATCTCGGAAAACACATGAACAGTGAAGTACTCTAAACGCCAAACTTATTTAAGGAGACGTACACACCATCTAGGGCGACCACCTGTTCGTATTTTTCACGGACTATCCTGAATTTGTGTACCTTGTCCGTGAGCACGAGTGGTCCCTTAGGTATGCCCAGGGCCACTGGAATTATGCGGCAGGAGAGAGACAAATTATGCGGCAGGATTGAGTGAATCACGCTGCAATACAAGCCAAATTATGCGGCATAATGCGGCACATTTTGTAACACTATTCATTATTTCCACATTTTTTAACTTGGTAACTGTCTGGGCATTGGTTGCACCTCATTAGTACCAGTTTAACACCCAAATATATCAATAAGCAATAGAAAATTGACCATTCAGCTTTGCAAAGGGCCTTCTAATGAGCAGCAACACTTGTTTCCAGTTCTAGCCGCTTTCACGTGTTTTTTTGCACGTACACTTCGATGTAACCCTGTTAAAAGCAGCTGTAGTGCGTGTTCTTCTCATGACCCTGCTCGGGCGCTCTCGTGTCCACTTCCGGGGAAGTGGACCACAAAATGGAACATCCTGCAGCTGCTGACCTGCCCATAGTGAACTCTGACCTAACATTCTCTATTTGGATATTCTTTTTGCTTTGCTACAAATCTGGGTTATGTGCTAGGATTGGGCCCGGATTGTGTTATACAAAGCTATAAACAAACACATCGACATATATCACTAAAATAACTCGTTCTGCTATTGGCGAGCAGCCTATCCCTTTACAGAATCATATTTATTGTAGCCAGAGCATTTCCAACCTGATGTTTCCTCAAAAATAGTGTCAGGTGTTGGATGCATGGACATTGGCTGGGAACGCCTGACGGTAATTGGAAAGATTCAGCCGAGCCTGTCACAAACTTAAAACCTCAGCCGCTGAAACCGCTGCCTTTTCCGAGGACTCGGAAGCTCATTTACTGAATTAATGTGCTGCAAATGCAGGTAATTTACCCCTTGTCCAGCCGTATTTAGCAACCTGTCTTTTCACCCCAAGTCCTCTTTCATTATGAAATGGTGTCTGGCATATGATGCCCTCTGCGGTGATTGGGCTTGAGAACATAATCTGCGTGAATGTGGAGCGCTTTGGTACTTTTTTTTAAAATTTATTTTTTATTTACTGTTGATTAGAATGAAATTTTAATGTCGGTGATAACTAAAGACCAAATGAACGAATAGCGTTTTCCGTTGCCTTTGCATGTTGGGTCGCATGGAAGGATTTTGGAGCGAGTGTGTAGTTCTTGAAGGCTTTGTCAGTGGTGCTTCATCAAATGCTGGTTTTAAAAGCAATGCTACACAGCATCGGGGATGCTGTACGGCAGAGCTCAAAACGTTAGCAAAGCTGACAGGGGCCAATGGCGAGATATAAGAGTTGTTTTTGTAGAGCGGATGATAAACTCCCCATCTCCATTCATCTCTTAGAAATCTCGCACTCATCAGCAAATCTCACGTTGAGGCGTAACCTAAAGTTCTTTGGTGTGGCGATCACTTTTAGTTCTTCTCTCTAGGATTTTGTTCGTCATAAATGTTGGTGATATAGAGAGAGCCTTCAGTTTCTATGTATCACTTTACAGTTGTTTTATCTACACCCTGTGATTTGTTTCACATGTTCGTACTGGTGATACTAGGGATTCTAATGTTTCTGTTATGCTTTACAAGGATTTCACTACACTCTGTGATTTGTTTTACATTCATGTTGTCAATACAAGGGGTCCCATTTCTTTTTTTTTATTTTTTTATGATTAACAGACGTTTTTACTAGGCCCTGTGTTTTGTTTTACATACTCACATTGGGGATATTGGGAATTCTAATGTATCTGTATTCCACTTTTAAAAGGTCTTACTATACCTTATGGTTTGTTTAACCCACTTGCTTTGGCGTGACTGTGGGTTCCAGTCCTTATATTTTACACTTAGAGCTTTCGTTTTACTAAGCTCTGTAATTTGTTTACACACTCGTGGTGGTGATACTTGGTGATCTGCTTTCTCTTTACTCTCTCCTGAGATTTTTACTAGACCATGTGATGCGTTGTACACACTCCGTTGGTGATAAAGGAGGAAGTCACTTTCATTATTGTTATTATGCTTTGGAGACGTTTTTAGTGCAGACTTGTGTTTACGACCTATGATACGTTTGCACACTCACGTTGGCAATACACTATTCTCTTTATGTTTTTTTGAGCTTTTTACGGAAATTGAAAGCAAAAGAGAATGTATAAGGAAATTGATGTTTTCCTGTGTCTTTTTTAATAGTGTCTGGGTGTGAAAAGATGGCTAACCAATCCCTTATGGTTCAATTTTTTTTCATCCAGTGCAGGCAATTAAGCACACACACCCACCTACAACCAGTGAGGAAACGGCTACCACCTACTCAGCACCCTGTTCCCTTGCGTCCCCCCTCCTTAAATTCAGCTCCACACATTTCCATTCCACATTACATAATTCAACAACAAACCACATAATTCAACTCAATCACATAATTACACAACACACCACATGTATCCAATCCACACCACAAAACTCTACATCATGCCACATAACTCAACAGCATACCACATAATTAAACTTCCCTCCACAACACAAAATACCAATCCACATAATTACACTCCATGCCACACAATCCCACTCTACATAATTCCAGTACACTCAACACCACATAATTACTATCCACATAATTCCACTGCACACCATGCCACATAATTCCTCTACACAAATCCACTCCACACCACACTATTCCACGCCACACAATTCTATCCAACTCACATAATTCCACTTCACACCACATACATCCACTCCATAAACCTAAGTAAAAGGCATTGCCATTTACAATGCCAATAGCTCTAACTTAAAAAAAAATGCGAGACCTATTGCATTTCCAATGCTTGTTATTGTTGACACAACTTTCTCTAATGTAGGATTTTTGTAGTATAGCAGTATTTCTTATGCTTTTGAAGAAGTTGTTCGCACTACAACCTGGTCCAGAATCATCTCATCCAATCCTTGAATGAGAAAGTGCTAGCCAACATCTTTAATGTAGATGCATATTCCTCGATGGGCTTCATGTGGTAATAAAATGTGTACCTTTCCATGATGATGCCCAAGGTGGTGCATTCTTTTCTTCTCAATTAAAACATCACATTCTACTTCATTCTCCTCTTTTTCTACAGGTGAAGTATATTCTAAAATCCTCATTTCTTCCACTCTTAAGCAGTTCTAAAGAAGTGCCTGTTTCCTGGATGGAGTGAAACCCACTCCATCTATAGTCTCCAGATGTTTTTCAAAGCATTTGATCCACTGGAGCCAGCTTTCCGTTGGTGCATCAGGAGTGTAAAGGAAGGTGTGTGGGTCATAGTGAGAGTGTACTCGGAGTTATGGCAAGTATGACAGTTAATAAATATCAAAACGTAGAGAAAAGGAAAACTTACTGTTAGTATCCCATATATTTTGGAATGCGGCAATAGATTTTGGGCAATGTGCAATGCTTGATCAGATAAGCGAGAATTGAAATTGTACCTTGTAAACACGAGCAGTGGAAGTCTGTGACATATGAGTTTAATCTTGAAGAAAACAATTTCTGTATTAGGAGTCACAGATGAATGTCTCTCTCAAGTGTTGCAGCTAATAAAGTGTAACAGTAGCTGTCCAATGTCCTGAGAGGAATGGCTGATTTCATTACTAGACTGGAGGCTACTATTATGCATGCACCTTTTATTGCTGCCCCCAACATGCAGCCCTTTAAAGAACATTGACCAACACACATCATAAAACAATAAATCCTTTCTGGAATCTTCAAGCAGATTATATAAACCCTTGTCGTGCAATGACATACTTCTTTTATTGGCGTCTCCTGACAGATAAGTACATCTTTGTGTTTATCTTTACTTCTTGTTAGTGTCGAGCTTTCTTTAGCTTTAGTCCTTGGGCTCCTTCCAAATTGTCCTGAGCTATGTGTACCTACCCTAACATGAATCTAATGAATCAAGCTCTATTCTGTTTGCTTGGTTTTGGGTTCATGAAAGGTTAATTCTTCCATTTTGATCTTTGGTCAGTTTGATTACATTTTTACGGTTGAAGTCCGTTTTAAATAAACATGGCTTATCATCAGACTCCTGCACTATAGCCTGCACAGTAATGTTAGCTTGACTCACTGCTTGTTTTCTTTTGAAGCGGGCACGCTGTCTGTTTCCGTTGACCTGCATCATCCAGGATCAACGCCTATTGAGAAGAACAAGTATATAATTCAAATGTTTCCATAAACCTTAGATAAATTCATAGTCCTATACAATTCAGTTGTGTACTGTCCCAGCAGGTTTACTGTAATTAGGCGCTCTTACCTGGAGACTGTTTTCCTTTGGTCATTACCAACAATGGTTTATTGTCCGTCATTGCGGGTACACTGTCTACCTAGATATTTACGCTTTCTCAGATCACTTTGCGTTGATTTATACTCTACAGTATGCAAGCCAAATAAGAATAAGTACATTTTGGTAAGAGAATTACTATTGTTGCCGGTGTCTTCCTTTTCTGCAGTACAGCAATGCCTCTATTACAATTTGAACATAAATTATAAGAATAATAATGATTAAATCCCAAAGTGCGTCTTTTGCACCATTGAGGCGGCAAATTATAAGTCTACCTCGTATTGGAGTTCTATTGATTCATCCTGCTTGAGCCTTTTTCTTGTTGTTGTCTGTTTCCATGCAGGCGGATTGAAGCTGGCCGTACGGAGAGGTCCGCCCGATCTCAGATTTCTGTCCTGTGTTCCACCCCTTGACCAAGAGCCTAATGGTCATAGAAAAGGGACTGAGGATTAAATGGGTGGCCATTTTACATTGGGAGGTTCAGGAGTCTTTGAATGTGTGTTTTCTCGCAAGCGCATTTCCATGACGGCCCGCGACTTTTTGGTTATCCAACTCTCACTGTGGCCCCCTACTGGTGTGTTGCATTTTGACTCGGGTCCCAATTTAAAAAAAGGAAAGAAAGGGAGATATATTTAGAACAGTGATTAAGGAAAGAGGAGATGACGGATAAATCGGATTCTCAGGGTCTGTTTCCTATTGATTTTACAGAGGATTTGTTTGTAAAGTTTTTTGAGCAGGAGTTAAGATCTTACGTTAAGGAAGCAGTGGAAAATCGCTTTATCTAAGTGGAAAAAGAGAATCCTTTGGAGGAAGACTGTTTTTTTGGTCTCTGAGGGTGATGTACCTGTTACTTTTGAGAAGAGAGGTAAGGTGTCAAAGAAGGCAAAACATCTTGATAGGATTGGCAATATTGTTATTGTTGGGAGAGAGAACGCTGTACATGGTGGTTTATCTTTCTGATTTGTGCCTGGTAGCCCTAGTGCTACAATAGAATGTGATGTCCTCAGCGACACAAAAATTAAGGGCCACCTTAATGGTGCTACATTTGAATGTGGTGTCCAGAGTGACCTTAATTGCACAAAAGGCAGGCAGGACACCTCTAGCATACATGAGGACCTATATGCTGATAAGGACATGGAATTTGATGAATACGTGATTGACCCGCACGAGAGCTTGGACATTTCAGAAAGCCTAGATGATGATGATTATTTAGAATGATCTTAAGTCTCAAGGGCGATTAAAGATCCTGTTGGAAGGGATATGTTTGATTCCAATACAATCAGACACCCTTGTATCCCCGATTGGTGGCATATGGAGCACATTGCAAAGTTCATTAGGTTTTGGTTGAAGAAACCCTTAGACAAGGACACTCGCAATTTGATGAGGGCAGAATGTCCTAGACCATTTATAGAATGGTTGTATTACCCTAAATCTTGATCGAGAGCTGATAACCTTCCTTTTAAAACGGTAAAGGACCCAAGAAAAGGGATTGAACTCTGTTTATAACTGTGCCAAGATAGGTTATTAGATGTTCTCGGTCCCTTCACTTGTATTTTTGATATGGCAGAGGAGGCAAATTATAAGAATATGATTGATGTGGATCTCTTAAGGAGCTGGAGCCAGTGTGCTATCTGTTTGCTAGGAAATGCAAATGCACGCCTTATAGCAGAGAGAAGGAAGGCTGTACTTATGAGGATGAACCCCCAAGTTGACAGATTTAGCCAATAGGGAGGCCTTGGGCGACCCTACCGGCCTACTCTTTGGGGAAAGCTTTGTGAAATCTTTAGGCAAATATGTTTCCACCTTTACTGCCCTTAGGAAGGCACAGACAAATATGAGACACGTCTTTGGCTCGAGAGTTTTTGGAAGGGCTGACAGGAGGGGACTGACTGTTGGCTGTGGAATTCAAAGGTCTCACTAGTACTCCACTTTAGAGGTTACGGAAGGAACTTTTGTTCCAACATGGTTTCTTCCCGCAAAGAGGGAGAGCTTCCTGATCCCTCAGAGGTAGATCCAGATCTCAACAATTCAGTTAGTTCTACCCAAATAAGGGTAGCTGGAAGACAACAGTTTTTTATTTGCAACTAGGTGAATCTAACAAGGGACCCATGGATTTTGGAAACTCCTTTTTTCAGAGAATCTAGCCAAGAGAATTAGTTTTTGACAAAACAGATTCTTAGACTCTGAGGTTTCCCAAATGCTAAGGAAAGCGGCAATTTTGAGAATTGCAGACTCAGGAGATGGATTTGTGAGCATGGTTTTTCTGGTAAAGAAAAATTACAAGGGATGGCGCCCTGTAATGAATTTGAAAGATCTAAACAGGTTCCTGGTGTACAGACATTTCAAGATAGTGGGAATCTATCTTTTGTGGGATATTTTACTGGAACGAGATTGGCTAGTGAAGTTGGATTTGAAGGATGCTTATTTCACAATACCTATGGAGGTAGCTTTTCAGAAATATTTGCGTTTCGGGTGGAGAGGTACCCAATACCAGTTTCTCTGTCTTACTTTTGGGTGTATCTTCAGTTCCTTTGTGTTTCGCCAAGCTGTTGAGTTTAGTAGTAGCCTTTTTGAGAGAAAGGGGTGTTCGTCTGGTAGTTTATTTAGACAGCATATTGTTGATGTCTCAGGACAAGGAGGAACTGATAAACCATCTAGGGTGGACAAGGGACCTGCTAGATGATTTGTTTTATCGTGAATATAGAAAAATCTATCATCTATTATGCTACCAACACACAACTTGGAGTTTCTGGGTTTTCAAGTGGAGACACTATTAACTCAGTTGCTTCTTCCTCACAAAAAGATAAGGAAGTAAGGTTTGTTTTTTCAAAGGAGGTGGTGACCTTGAAGGATCTGGTCAGGGTAATTGGTCTTCTATCTTCATAAGTTCAGGCCATTTCCCCAGACTTACTTCACTAAAGAGCTCTTAAGAGACGGAAGACCTTGGGTCTGAGGAACGGTTTGTGGTATGCAAATTTCAATTTTTTTATCTCTAGGAGCTCAGAAAGACATGGAATGGTGACTAGACAGCTTGGAGATTTAAAATGGCCAAGCCATTTTTGGAAATGTCCTGGAATTTACCTTTGAGTCGGATGCCAGCAACCTTGGATGGGCAGCACGCGTGAACGAGCTGGAGACTGGAGGAAGCGGTCCAGGGAGGAACAATGATTGGACATAAAGTATTTGGAGATGTTAGCTGGTTTGAAAGCATTGAGTTTCAGAAGTGTATTATCCAACAGTGTAGTGTTGATTCGTTTGGACAACTTTTCAGTAGTGTCATACATAATTCGTCTGGGGGATCGAAATTGAAGCAGTTAGTGGATCTGGCCAAACAGATTTGGTATTATTGTTGGGAACACAAACTCCTCTTGAAAGCAGAATATATTCCAGGTTTGCAGAATCGGAGAGCAGTTTGGAATTCAAGGAATCTCATAGATTTCAGCGACTGGAAGTTGAATCCATTCTTTTTCAAAGAGATTGATCGGTTATGGGGTCGAGTACAGGTGGACCTATTTGCAAGAAGGTTGACCTTTCTGGAGCACAAATACTTCAGTTGGAGACCAGATCCCGGAGCGGCTGCAGTAGACTCCTTTCTTCAAGACTGGAGGTGAGACTTGTTACGCTTTCCCCCCGTTCTCAGTGATTCAGAGAGCGATGTTAAAGGTTCGACGAGAGGGGTGCAGAATTATACTTGTGACTCCCTTTTGGAGCTCTCCGGTTTGGTTTCCAATAGTAGTCCCGTCTGATTCCAGTTTCAGTGGGTTTACTAGTAGGGCAGGAAGAAGAGGAACATCCTCTGGTTTCAGAAGGGAGTGTGAACCTTTTTGTTTAGAAGATGATTTTAGGGTCCCCAGTAGTTACTCAGGTCTTCCAGTAAAAGCTAAGGAATTACTGGATGAATCCCGGGCACCGAGTACCAGGAAAAGGTACAGAGGAGTATGGAAGAAGTTGTGTGGTTGGTGCATGGAGAGGAATTTGGATCTCGCGAGGGTTCTGTAGTGGAGGAGGGAAATTATCTGGCTGAACTATTTAATTCAGGACTTTTCTACAGAACGATTAATTGTTATAAATCAGGTGTCGGCAGGCCATGCTTTGGTGAATAATTTTGCTATAGGATGTGATCCTTTGGTCGGTAGAGTCATGAAAGGAATTGGGCTTAGGAGACCTCCTAGGGCTCGTTATGGTTCCTTATGGGATGTAGGTTTAATTTTCAATCTGTTCGTATCCAGGCATGGAAATGTTTACCTTTCTTTGAAGAAAATATCTCTGCAGTTAGCAACCTTACTTTGTTTGATCTCTTTTAGAAGAGTTTTGGATGTTAAGGCTTTGGAGATTTGTAACCGGTTTTATTCTCTAGATGGCGTTCACTTTGACATTTGGAAAAGACCTAGAACCATGTCTGAGCGTATTTTTTATTTATGTATTTATTTATTTATTTATTTTTTAAATCCATTGTTTCAGGACTGCCAAAAGTTGTTTGTGGTGAGTTATATGAAACTTTAGGAGCAAAGAATGTTGGAATTTAGATCTGATGGGGAAGTTCATTTGTTGATCGCCTATGTGAAACCGCATAAGGCAGTTTCTATGGCTACAATATCAAGGTGGATGAGATCAACTATGAGGGAAGTTGGAGTCTGCTTGAAGATTCCAGAATGGATTTAAGGTTTTATGATATGTATTGTTAAATGTTCTTTAACGAGCTGCATGTTGGGGCAGCAGTATAATGTGCATGTATACTGTTAGCTTCCGTTGTCTTTAATGAAATCAGGATTCTCTCTGCATGTTAATTGGAGAATTGCCATTCTCTCACAGGGTGGGCCTGGTGATGTGATGCAGGACATCACAGCTTACAAGGACCCTCTCAGGGGTGTGGTATGGGCAGAGGGACCCTTGTCCTTTTCCTTTCAATGTTGCACAACAAAGTGTCCTCAAGAGGAGGTGAGTAGATTGGGAGAGGCCGGAGCAGCGCTCAAGGATAAGGCGCACAACCCACCTCGGACGCCTAGCGATATTGCCACTCAGTGACTTTCGGCTCCTCCACCTCAATAATGCTTCCGCACCACTGGAGGTATGCGGGGAAGGCCTGATCATGTAATTATCACCAATTTATTCTTAATGTAGTGATGAGAATCACTTAATCTCCCCCTGCCTACAAAAACATTAATGTGTCCTTGTGTAATGTAACTGGTGCTCATGTAAAGCACTCTAATATCTTAGAGTCGAGTTTGGCTATATAAAACTACAACCAGAGATTCGAGTCCGATAAGAACGCCTGTATTCTCTTGCATCTCCTAGCAAAGAATCAACTAACCGTCAGAATTACAACGATTAGAATCTTGCCACGGGCACAAACGCAAGAAACCTGAACACAAGAGTTACAAAAGAGAAGGACTAGAGAGAAACAAAAGGTGGGGAATGTGACACATATTAATGAATAACATAATGACAAGTGTAAGACATTACAGTTATTAAAACTTCTATATATCTCACTTGCTAGGGGATCATATGTCGCCCATCTAAAGTAAATGCGTTCATCTGCATCAGGTTTATTCCTGTGTGTATGACATGCTCTTGGCCTTTCACTCCTTATTTGGAAATCCTTTATGGTGCCGAAGGGCAGAATATCTCAAATGTCTATATTATCTTGTCACTAGATAAAAACGGGAACCATCTTGATAATGATAGCCTAAATCATTGACCGCACAACTGAACCCTCCAAAAATGGGGGAAGACGTTTATGTGCATTTCATCAGCATTGTTACGCAGCTGTCGAGGGGACAGTATAACACCATGTAGGTTCACTTATTTGAGTTTTCCTGCAGACTTTGGCCTCCGCAGGTGAATGTTATAAATTCCAATCTCACTTGGAATTAACGGAATAGGAGAAAGTAGATGATTAACAGTCTTTATGAGCGTGACACACAGTGAAAGAAGCACTGACCTGCAGTTTAGTTAAGCAGTAACAAAATGTTTTAAATATCCTATGTGCGTTTCTTTAATCTTGATGTGTTATCGAAGATGGAACAGCGGCAAGTCTTTGCAAGAGATCCCACTAATACCTGTGAAATTAAGAGGGCATGATTCCTTTCATCAATAATAAGCTACAGATTTTAAAAAGCATCCAAATACTATTGTCAGTAACTTTAGAATTTGCCGGATCCAGACGAGAAAGAACGTGTTCCTGTTTGAAAAGCGGGTACTAGAGTACATTAGTGTGCTGGAACCGTTTTGCAAGGAATAAAAGTAATTTATTTTATGACTTGTTGTGGGTGCACTCAAACTGAATTCCTTGTTGGTACTTTTTGCACAGTTTTACAGCATTATTTTGGTACACTTTTTCTTTCCTAAAGGGTAGGCTGAGTTGTGCTGGAAGTGGTCCAATATAATGGTAGTGAAGAACGCACCATCCCTGGGAAAATATTGCAGCATATATAATATATGTTGCAAATTTGTCCAGTGGACATTTTTTTCAAGTAAATCCTCCTTTTCGAGTCAGTTACTTTCAGCCAAATTTAGTATGGAGGCCCAAGAACAGGAGGAGTCATTTAGTTCTCGGGGGGGGGGGCACTTGAATCTCTAGAGACAGACAATTGGTTCCAATGAAAGACAACAGCCGTGCACATGGATGTCGCTCTGTAGGGGATAGAGAGGTGGATGATGATGATGTCATGCAATGCTACAATAGTAGTACATTTGTTAAAAATATCATTTTAGTTCCTTTACATTTTCTGTTCAAAGGTCGAGTTATGTTACATGAATCACTATTCCAGAAACTCTTGATGAGAGAAAATATATTGAACCTATTATACATATCGGATATTAAATATTCAAACAATACATTGCAAACTAGGTCAAAAAGCAAACGGGGGCCTATCCATATTCAAGCATTTCAAGTGATCAAGACTTTCACCATTTACCTACCTAACTGTGGTACCATCAGTTTAGGTGTCTGCAATCTCAGAAAAGTGGTGTTTGGTTGATCAGTGACCTTGTACCATAAATGTTGTTATAATTTCTCCTATGTTTTATCTTTCAGTGTAATATGGTTAAGGTGGTCTTGTGTCTGTTTTTCATGCCAGTTATAACAGCCTTATATCTCAGTCTGTATGTTCCTTACTCATTCCCTGTCTACATTGTAATGGAACTCCCGACGCTCATAAATACTAGAGATCCACATTTGAGCGTGAAACTGGAGTTTATTAGTAAGATACGTCCATCATCGTTAGCTCATGTCCGTTCATCCAGCTGACTCTTGCTCACTCTCACGTTCCATATTGGAACCACTTTTCCTCACGACACTCTCCTCCAATCAAACAAGACATAACACATACCCCTTACTAGCAAATGACATATACAAAATATAACACAAGTATGCAAGGTGCACACAACTTCCTATTAATAAAATAGTAAAACGTTTTATAGCGGATACTCCAGTAACCACGCAATGTTCTTGTAGATTGTAGTTTAATCCAAGTAGGTTACACACACAGGAAACGTGTGTCCGGTTCAGTACTGAGCTAGAACCCTAATATGGAACACCATTATGTCACTATACATTCTAATAAAGAATACAACCACAACACATCATCTTCCTTATAATACACAAAACAGTATAACACAACATATATATATTTAACCACTCTATAGTAATTCTAATATAAAACACAATATCTAAAAATGCATATATTCCTGTAATATATTTGTACTCAAAACCTGAACAACCACCCTACACCTTAACAAAACAAAATAATAATAAAAAAAAAAATTAACATTATCCTACTACAAAACCTTTCAACCATCCTGGTAAATTCCTTTTCTGCCACTTTACCCAAAAGCATGGTTCTGCCTACCACCTTCCACACTTCCATAAACATTAACAGTACCTTCTCTCACCACATCACTCCTACTTTTTTCTTGTAAGTTAATATTCTCATTAAGTGAGACACAAATGTCGGAAGACCAAAGGGGATCTTTTACCATCTTAATATCCACATTCTCCATTCGCTCTTTCGAACACAACGCAACACGTTTCATATTTCACATTTTTCCATTCTGCAAACGTACAGCATTTTTCAGAATCTTTCATTTTTTGAGGTTCAAACAATTTACTTTCTCCCTTGGCCACCTTAACAGGTTTCTTGATTCTTCCACAATCACCTACTTCCACATGAACCAACTTGACCTTGTTACGAATATCATAATACTCCTTACTTTTTCGTCGTTTTTCTTCTAATCTTTCCTTCACCAATTCTGGCGACCACTTCAGGACTGCGCTATCACATAACAAATCTGGTGTAAATTTGCACCTGAAGGCCCTACCTCTCATCATCATAAATGGAGACAACCCAGCAACCTCCTTCTTAGTGATTCTATATGCCCACACTGCTTTCTTTACTGCTATTCTCCAATCATCCCCTTCAGCAACTGCCCCCTGAATTACACCTTTAACCACACGGTTAAACCTCTCAACAGTACCATTCCCACTAGGATTGTTAAGTGCTGTAGTCTTGTGTTTAACCCCTACTCTTTCAAAATATGTTTTAGCTGCCACTGAAGTATATTGTACACGATTATCACTCAAAAGAGTAACAGGAATCCCCTCTGACCTGGATCAGTGCTACTTTGAAATCATACCATGGATCATCCTGACACACTTCTTACGAATTGGGCAATCTAGATAAACAATCAGCCATCAAATATTCCTTCCCTGGAACATATACTATGCTATACACACAGTCCTTCATCCTCATTGATAGATAATCTTGCCAATCTCGCCGAAGCAGACGTACTAACCTCTGTAGTAAGTAATTTCACTAATGGATTATGATCACTGCAAATAATAGGCCTTCCCCAAATAAAAGCTCGGAAATGATCTAGTGCCCATGCACATGCTAATGCCTCCTTCTCTATGATGGGGTGTTTCTCCTCCGAGGGAGATAAGGACCTGGATGCAAATAAAATGATGTTTTCTTTGCTTTGACCATCCCCTTGTGTGAGTACAGCCTAAAGACCCTTGTTGCTGACATCCACCATGACATAACTTTCCATATTGGGATCAACAAGGCAACCCAGCAAAATTTAACATGTTTCTTAAGTAGTTGTCTGATATTGAACACCCTCTCAGCAAAATTAAGAATAAGTTTGGCACAATATTTAGCCGTTCCTAGAAAGGATCTTACTTCATCCTTATTGGTGGGAGAAGGTACATCTGTAATAGCACTAATTAAAGCCTGTTTAGGCTTAACACCATCCTCACAAATTACATGTCCCAAATAATGCACACTTCTTTCTGCAAATTTACACTTGCTTAATTCAGTTGTCCACCCTTTACTCTCTAAAATTCCCAACACTTTATGCAATCTCTCATCATGCTTGATCTTATCCTCCCCAAAGATTAAAATGTCATCTTGGAAAAACAATGCACCTTTTTCCTTCCCAAACAATTTGTGCTTAAGTCTTTGAAATACAGCTGCCGCTGAAGCAAGCCCGAATGGCATGCGTTTAAATTGGAAACATCCAAACGGCGTGATGAAGGCTGTGATCTTTATAGACTTCTCTGACAATGAAATCTGGTGATAGGCACTAGAAAGATCAATGGCTGAAAACCATGCCGCACCTTTTAGACTTGACTCCATTTCAGTTATTTTTTGTGACCTTGCCTTGACCACAGAAAACAACAGTCCCAGTGGTACTTGTCTTCATCAACTTTGCTGTTACACCTCCGTAATCCCAAGAAGGTAACACGTCAGTAAAAATATACGTTGTTCCAAACCTTCCTGGGGTGATGATGGACAAACCTGCCCCCAGCACCTTCCAACTCGTCGCCATGTAATTCAACTCCAGATGCTCATAAATACAAAAGATCCACATTTGAGTGTGAAACTGGAGTTTATTAGTAAGATACGTCCATCATCGTTAGCTCATGTCTGTTCATCCCGCTGACTCTCACGACCATGTTCCATATTGGAACCACTTTACCTCCCGACACTCCCCTCGAATAAACAAGACATAACACATACCCCTACTAGCAAATGACATATACAAAATATAACAGAAGTATGCAAGGTGCACACAACTTCCAATTAATAAAATAAAGCGTGTTATAGCGGAAACATCACCGGAAATTCTGATAACTACATCAATGAAAGTACTGCAGTTAATAGATCTATGAGGAAAATATATGTGAATTGTTATTTGCTGGGATATTAGCAAGGAAATAGAGAAGTCTCGGAGCTGGGTTGTAATCTCGGACAAGATTTTCAGTAACTCGCTAGACCCCATCTCGGGACCTTCTATTGTCCTCTAGAATGATGTGGGCATGGGTATTAATTAGGCACAGGTGCTGATCACTTTTGTTCACCCACTGTTTAGATGCTTAACCTAAACTGTACTTTGTTCGATTTAAAATGATGAATCCTAAAAGTGCACATTAAAAACATAATAAAGTTACAGTAAAATACACTTAAAGAATGCCATTAAAAATGTATGCTATTTCGGCATCGAACAACATATTCTAAAAAAGATCCCGCAGAGGGCATATAGACAGACCTTGCAGTATCTGAAGAAAAATGACGGCCGGCTCCACAGTCTAAAATGGTGGGCTTTCAATATAGGTAATAAAAAAACACCTAGTGTACATGACATAGTATTTACAAAAAACTATAAAATGTAGGAATGATTGGGGGAAACATCATCACACGGGCATGCAGGTAAACAACCACCCCATACTGCCCCAGGGAAAAGCAGAGCAAACTGTTGGTGCCTAGGCTAAACCTGAACAAAAGAGCCCTTTCCCAGTGATTGGCTGTAAACTGTAGGTAGGGCTCAATGCCAGCGCTAGGTTGTAACACAATAAACTGTCTGTTGATGAGCTTCTTGAGTTCGCTGTATTTCTCTTCAACCACCTATTCTCAAAAAAAGCCAGCTTCAGCCAGATCTTATTGGACTTAGTCATGCTGATGTGGTTAGTGAAGAGGGAAGGCCTACCCAGTGACGTGAGGAAAGCTTTGATGTAAGACAGCCATGGTATATTCATCCCCTGGTCACGTTTAAACAGCCCATGATTACTTTCTGATTAAATAAAGCATTGTGATTGTTCCATACCATTTTCCATAGATGCAGGGGAGCAAGTTTAACAAAATCCTCAATGAATTGTAAGGCCCAGTTCCTCGTGGCACACAAAGTATGGACAGCCAGGAGGCTGCGACAACAATCTGTGGCAAAATTGATTCTTTTCAGTTTACAGGCTGGGGGCAGGTGCATACCTAAGTATGCCTGTGACATAAGTTGGGCAGTAACGCATTGCGTGCTGCAAATTTCGAGAAATGGTGCTATAGGTTTACCCCCTACCTTGAGGATTAAGTTAAAAAGAGCACCCACAGACTGCATGAGCTTAAGGTGCCTTGCAGCTATGTTGGTGGACCAAAATCCCTTACAGTTAAAGCAAACTTCCAAATATGGGAAGCTAGAAACAGCTGACAACGTATTGGAATTAACGTGAATGGGTCTGAAGTTGCCACTCGTAGCAACACACGCCATAACATGGGACTTGAAATAGTTAATGCCCAGGTCCAAAGACGACCTAAAAGAAGAGAGAGACTATTATGCGCAATAGGCTTCTGGCTGTATGGGCTAGTAGAACGGCGACATCAGCATAAAGTAATGCAGACACCTGCTGCTTGCCAATGTCCTGCCCACTCTCTAACAAGTGTCTTACCCCTCTGTCGAGACCAAAGGGCTCCGTACACTCTGCATTCTGAGCATATTCAACTCTACCAGTTAAATTCAGATGGAAAAAGCACAAAAGGTTAACCAAAGTGGCATCAAGGCCCAGGTCAAGCAGCGTAGACCATAGCTTGGACCTAATCACGCAATCAAATGTGCTGGATAGGTCCATAAAACTAATTTATAACAAGCCGGGCCTGGCAACTACATATTTACCATTGATGAGATGCAGGTTCAGACACTGCTCTACAGTACCCAGTCCCTCCCTAAAGCCATACTGGCAGAAACGTAGGATGTTGTTGCCTTTGGTCCAAGATCTAATACGATTGTAGCTCACTGTTTTGGCAGAGGAATCCCGGGAAGGAGGTAGAGATTTAACTTTCAACAGATTGTAAAAATTTGATAGCACAGGAACCAAGAGGTCATGGTTGCACTTGAATAAGTTGATAGAGACACCATTGGGTCCCGGAGCTTTATTGGTAGGGCTTTCTTTAAGAGTGATGATAACTTCTTCCAAATCCATCGTGAGGTTAGCAATGCAAGCATCTCCTACAAACTGGGTTTCAATGGGATCGGCACTACACTTTGGAAAATTGGAGTACCCAGATATCTGCAGAGATATGTGAGATAAGGGTAGTCTTACTTATGTTACCTTTCCTGATACGATTGACTGTAGGCAAGAAATGTTTGGCCCCTTTAGTCTTGTTGGCTTCCATTAGAGCCTTGACATTGGCAGCCCTTATCTCCCACTTTCTCAGCTACAGGGTTCGTTTGAAGAAAGCCCCGCACCCCCTTGTCCCTGGGGTTATGTCCCAGTGCCTTTCTCAAGGTACAGTTCCCTTATGAGCAGAATGCATCAAAGCCACCTAGGAGTGAGGTTATCAGAGTGACCGGTTGCAAGAGCATACTTTGTGCTTGTGTACAGATGTACAAAAAGGCCTTAACAAGTGCTTCCTTCTCTTCACTAAGGCAGTGATCGAATAACGTCAGATTGCCCCTGACAAGCATGGTTAGGAAAGTTTGGGGACAAGGAAGTTTCCAGACAAACCGTTGGGCCCAGTTTTTAGTGAACAGGGGTGCAGAGGCACCAGGCCATATTACAGATTGAGCCAAAAAGTTTTAAGGCCAGGGTGAGTGGATTATGATTGCCAACCATCAAATTCACAGTGTCACAAGTTAAAAGTAAGCTGGCAAGTGGTCTAAACATAAAGATATGTTTGTTGCTGGCACAACCTCTTCCAAAAGAAGTTGTCACAACAGGTGAATTGTTTGAATGGCATTCATGGATATTGATCAGATCCCTCTCTGTGACAAAGTTTGCAACTTCCTTTCCTCTGAGATTGGACCGAGAGGGAGACTATGTTGACACACAATCTATAAAGGGGTCTATGTTGTAGCTGTTGATATTTAAGACCTTGTTGAAATCTCTAAATACCACAACACTGATGCCTTCTAGGGCACTCTTCGATTGAGCAGAAACGCTATTAACAATCTCAAACAAGCTCTTAAAATTGCTAGTATTAGAGTAAGAAAAGTCATAATTGTAGAAATTGAATAAACAAAAATTGAGATTTTTAAGAGCATTTAACAATAATTGTCTGAATCATGTTGCTGGCAGTGTTGACCGGAATAACTCTTGTATTTAATGCAAACCTTACTGAAAAGGATAGGCTCCCTTTGACTGTGCCAGCTTTTGAGGGTTGGGTGGATGCAGAATAGCAACTATAGTCATTATGTTCTATCACAGGTATTTCCCACGTTTCCTGGAGTGCAAAAAAGTAAAACGATTCAATGCAAGATAACTCAACCCTGGCTGCAAACCCCGCAGTGTTCTAACTCACGATTCTTAGGGGTCCTGAGTAAGAGGTGGAATCCTGTGCACTAATGGGTTTAGGTCTGGTTGCGGCCAAAGTGCTACGGGTTGGAGTGCGTCACTATTGTCAGTCAATATCCACCACATCCTGCAAAGGTAGGCAGTGGTTTTGGAGAGGGAAGGCACTTAATATTTCCTGTAGTGAGGTTTGATTGGGCGGTAAGGGGCATTAAGTCAGAGAGATATGGGTTTATAGACGAAACCAAGGGGTAGGACCTGAAGGCTACTAACGCCACCATGTAAGTTCCAAACTCTTGAGAGAAGAAAATGAGCCAGATCGGACTTTTTAAAGTTGACCACGATCGTATCTCCCTTGAATACGTTTGGCGCTGGTCCAACCCACTCGACCCGTCTGGCATGTATAATTTGACTGGAGTTTCCGTGAATCAAGTCCAGATGTATATTAAGCCCCAGTTGGTAGCCTTGTTCTTGAGTTGGGAAAAGTTCTCAAGGTGCTTATCAGCTAACGGTGGAACATTGACAAAAGTTAGAACGTAGGCGCAGGCCTTGAAGAAAGTGTTGGGAGCATTGACTGTGAGCAGCTTTTGGGTCTTAATTCCATGTGGGGAAACAAGTTAGACGGGCCGCCTGTATACTCCAAAGATCCATTCCTATACTCCTGAGTCAAGGCATAGGGCTTATTATATTTGTTGTCTCTTACGGCCATCTCTGTTTCTGCTAAGTCCATTACCTGTTTGCGCTCCTTAGATCTACCATGGGTATTGTACAGCTGGGCAGCTATAGTTGGCTGCACGTCGGGCCTTGCACATTCCGTCACTGTCCTCTCTTCCATTTTACACATAACTCTATTTTAGTCAACCTCTCTTCAAGTGGTTTGATGATAATCTTGAAAGAGTTCCCCAATCTTTCACATGATGTGTCAGCAGGACTTTTTTCTGTCGGGGCACTGTTAAAAGCATGTCCATCAGTGTTGGTACCTATAGAGAAATAAGAAAGGATTTTCTGTATCTTCGTTCCCCTCTTTTTACACTTGGCAATGGGCTCAGTGATGGGAGAATCCTAAATGGAGGGTTGGGGGGGGGGGGGTTGCTCTGCATCAATAGGGGTCGGACTGACCCCTATGGCACCAGAGAGGAGGTGGTTAGACCCCAGGGTCTTTGGTAATGGTAGTGATAAATGAACCATCCAAAACAGAACTTCCGATGGAAAGTCGTCTCTCGGCTACCCCAATTTCTCTGTGTAGAACATCCACTGCTGGACAATAAATGTATCTAGTGTGCAACTGCTGCTGGGCGTGGGGCTGGGATTTCCAGCAGCTTTGTGCTTCCCCATGATGAACAAACTTTCAGTTATTAGGTTTTCAAGCCTACTGGCTGGAAACCTTTCCTCCCGCACAATAACGGGTGGGAAGAGGACCAGCCCAGCCCAGCCTATAAGGTGCCTGCTCCTTCTCCTGGAAGGCCTTACTATACACTGAAAGCGGCTACGTGATCGGGATTCTCAGGCAAAGTTGCAGTACCACAAGGAGCTCACAGTCAATGAATTGCTTGAATTACTTGAGTTCCAGACAATGTAGTGTGTGGTGGCTTTTACAGTTGAAACAGTTAAATATTTGATATGAAAATTGTGATATTAAAAACGTTCTCTCATCTCCCCTTGGTAAACGAACGCCACCATCCAAAGAGCACCATCAGTACACTATCCACTCATCCAGTCGGGAATCAAGTGCTGTTCAATGGAGGTGTCGTTAGAAGATCCTGGAAACCTAGTCCCGAAAAGTCCCAGAAGTTCCTAGTAAGAACAACTAACCACACAAAGAGCTGAAGTGCCTCCTGTGACCTTCTGTGAGGCCTATTCACACCGCTTGCTCTCTAAGCAGACCACCAAACCTGACGATGCTGCTGCCTGGGAAGCCGCTATCCGCCATGCCGTGCGCTCGGCCTGGCTCCATGGACCAAAGCACAGTAACAGAGTAGCCGCAGCGTGACCAGGGCCCTTATCTTTGACCCTTGTCAGGAGCGGGGAAAAATATTCCCAAAAGCGATGGCAATGCAGTAATCCTTCACTGGGCCGACAAGACTTCGCAAGGTCCCGCGCAGTCATTCCCTGTGGGTGGGCATGAACACGGAGGGCAACCAAGCAACCAAGGGACTGGGCTCTACTGCTTAACTAAGTTCCACAGTTCTCAACCCAAACATTCAATCTGACAAACATTTTTAAGACCGTTTGCAGAATTCCTTTGCGTCCTTTTAGTCTGTTGTTCCATTGGTAGTTTCACACCACCTTTAGATGTTCGATGGTAGTTGCAGAGCAAGTGAGGTAGGTGGTGTGTCCCACATCCCCTGTCTTCTCAGTGGCAGTCTCTCAGGGTGGGGACCTCCATGCTGATCTCCCTTTGCAATAGGAATCCCTTGACTGAGTCAGTGCAGCAGACCCTCAGCACCCTTTGGCAGGTGGCATCATCATCTGGCCAATTGTAGACTGGTACCCGGGCACAGCAGTTGTGACCTCCTGGATTATTCATCAGCCTACCAGGCTGACTGAGCTCCTGATTCAGCTCTGACATGGCTCCTCTTCTGCATTGGCAGTCCCAGTTCTCAGACCCATGACAGGCTCTCAGATGGCACAGTGGTGCTCATGCTTGCCACCTGTTGGTGCATTTCACATGGGACCAGCTCAGAGTTTTGAGGACCCCCTCAGTGAACGAATTGCTCTCTGGGGCAGTCGGGTCCTTCTGGGTGTTCCTTATGCCAGGAACACATTGTTGCTCTCCTCCAGTACAGTGTCTCTTTCTGCATGTCCAGGCACTCTCCTTCCCTCTCCCAGCATGTAGGCAGGCTTCTAAGCACTAGGCAGACCATTGGCTCCTCCAGGAAAGAGTGCAGACCTTGTGGGATGGCCCCTCACCTCTGGAAGTCTGGCTGTCATGAAGACCCTAGCATTGGTCACACAGTAGTCCTTTGAATAATCTGCGTAGCACTCCCTTCCTTGTTCATGAAGAACTTGGAACTGGAACAACGTGGGTGGTTTCGATCCCACTTTCATCGACTTTTTCCAGTTAGGGGTTGTAAATCTACTGTCTATGGCAAAAGAACCGGTTTCAGCTAGTTCTTTTTCAAGGATCATTTTCTGGCTGTTCCTCAGTTGATGCAGCCTTTTTGCACATTGATGACTCTCAGCAATTAGCAGTGGGGCTGGCTCTATGCAGGAGTATCTAAAACAAGGGCACAATGAGGTGTGAGATCTCTACACCGGACTGTGATTAGCCTTCCTGAAGCAGTAATTCGGGACGGTCAAAAAGAAGGCCCTGCCTAAACTTCCTCATCTTGAAAAAGAGAAACTGTAGTCACGCCCCTAACATCTACCAAATTACAGTGCTCAAGAAAAACTGTTCAGCAGGCCTTTGCTGTCAGGGTCCTCATAGAACATCCAAAGGTAGCCCTTCCTCCCATCTTACTCCATGTCAGTGTTGGGATCTCCAACCCTCCAGCCACGGATGCATGCAATACACGTGTGCTGTCTGGGGAAGCAATGCCTATCCTCCAGCTCGTGCTATGCAAAACCAGGAGCATCCAAAATGGATCCCATTGGCCCCACTCAGACTCTTATAACATACATAGTCCTGCTACCATGCATGTGGTACACACTCGCTGCACACGCATGCACTCAATACGCACATGAAATGTCACCGAAAGGTTCTGCTATTCATATAGCAGAACTTCACATGTGAGGAGCAAGTAGGCTCACCTCTCCTAGGCACAGATAAAAAGATCTGGTCATAATACTGATTTGCTAAACTGATTTTCTGAACATAGTAGGCTGCCACCACCGCTTTATGTGGTGCACCCAGGTCGCCTTGCATTACCAGGGAAAGTCCTAGGCCTCTCTGCACACACAAGGCTAGTGACACCAGAGCCGAACAAAAATGTAGGATATCAGTATCACATACACATGTGGGAAAGTCCATCTGCATTCCTGTGATGTATTAGTGCTATTCGGTGAAATCTAGGCCTTGAATGAGATAGACCATCTTAACTACTTGAGGTTCTCACTTCATTGCCATCAACCCCTTGAATTGCTTGTGATCGGCTTGGACCACAAGCTTTTTGTAATACAAGTAAGACCTCAACCTTTTCCGGGCCCGAACTATGGCAAAGCATCCTTTTTCAGTGGCCTCCCAGTTCTCTTACCTAGGAAGTAGGCTGCGGCAGATAAAGGCTATGGACACTCTCTACTCGTCATGAAGAGGAGCCAGTAATGCTCCAACTCCCTTATCTGAGGAATCAGTTTGGCAACTGAAGGGCTGACTATAGTCTGGAGCCTTCAACGCAGGTGTATTACATAATCCTGCTTTCAGGTTAATATAGCCTTCTGACCGTCTGCGGTCCAAATCAATTTTTTAGGCTGCTTCTTGTATGTTCGGGTTGTCAAGGGTGCATCTAAGGTCCATAGATGCACATGGACCACAGAGTTCATTTACTATCCAGTGATCCTAGGTAGGGTCTCACTTGAGTCTGAGTGGCGGGAATCTCCCACTCCAACAGAGACTGGATCTTGGCGTCCAACAGGCAGAGCTTCAGGATGCCCAAGGTTGCCTACAGTGGACTCTCCCACCTGGCACTTGGTTGCCTTGATGATCAGTTTCACTCCCTGTATCCTGACCAACACCTGTTCTAGGTGCCTCAAGTGGTCCTATTGCAATTTGTTAAGTGTTAATGTTTCAGGGCAGGCCACACAAACCTCTTTCACCCATGGGATAATATAGTTCACGAGAAGCTGAGAAGTGGCGGAAGCATTCTTAAGTCCAAAAGGCATGAACCTAACCTGGTACAATGCCTCTGGCATAGAGACAGCAGTCTTGTCCTTGTCACTAGGTGTTACTGCGATCTGGCATACGGTCAGATCAAAGGTGCTCAAGAAGCAAGCAGCACCTAACCGGCCCACTAGCTCATCAGCTGTAGGGATCAGGTGTGCATCTGTCTTGGTCATGTCACTGAGGGCTTGGTAATGCACACAAAAACACACGTCTGTGGATTCCTGCTTGGCACCAGTATCACTGGACTGACCAAAGGATTAAGGGAACAATCAATTGTCCCAAGTCTATCATCTCAGCAACCTCTACCTCGAGACATTCCTGGTCTCGGTATGACATCCTGTAAACCTTACTCTTAACTTCCAAGCAATCCCCTGTGATTATATAATGCACAAAGACTGGTATCAATTCTGGAATAGGCAAAAAGAGTTGGCAAAATCATACCAGTACCTCTGCACTCTTTGTTGCTCAGAAGTCACTTCAGGAGCAGGTTTGCCCCGCTCACAGAATCATCCTCATCACTGTGCAGAAGGCCAGAAGTGGTTGACTGTCTTTCTCATTCTCCTCTGCCATTACCAAAATGTCCATTCTAAAATCTCTCCACATGTATAACGTCAGCTAGTTCACGTGGAACACCATCTTTAGCTCTCATGAGACAACTATGTCCACGAATAGTTCACTTCAGAAACCTTCTGCACTTCCTTGTATGGCCCACACTACTTACCTCCCAAAGCTCAAGAACAAATGGGCTTCATCACCAACACCTCCTGACCGTCCTAGTACCCAGCCAACATCACACCCTGGTCATACCATTCCTCCATCAGCTCTTGGCTTGTTTGAAGATGTGCAGACTCCCATATTGCACCATCAACTTCCTGGGGCCAGTCATTTAATCCACAACATCCTTTTTTAGGAGACTCTGAAGTTACCTCCTGTCATTGTCTGACTAAGGTGAGTGGGCCATGCACTGTGTGCCCAAACTAAAGTCGAAGGGACTGAACCCAATGCCTTTCTGTGTAATTTCTCTGTAGGGAACAACATCCAAGCAGAAAAAGATCCCACTTCCTTCTGAGATTCTATAGCAGATTTCCCATAATGCTCTGAAGAGTCCTGTTAAACATTTTCTGTAACCCATTAGTTTGCGGGTGGTATGCTGTGGAGAAGTGGTAAATCACACTAGCTCATGTAAGTGCAGATAAAGTTTATTCCCCAGTCAAAAATCATTGTCTTAGGAAAGCCAACCCTTAAAGTTCCCTAGGAGTGTAGGAGATACTACCTTTGTAGTCATGCTCCACATAGGTACTGCCTCTGGATATCTGGTGACATGATCCACGACAATTAAGATCGAATTGTTGCCTCAAGCTGATTGAAAGGCCAGTTTGACCAACCAGGGCAATGACCAACCAGGGCAATGCCCAACCACTTGAACAGAACACATACCACCGAAGGGAATGACTCCTAAAGTCAGTGACATTCGTTCCTAAGAAATTGGCAGGGATGGAGCCTGTGTAATGTGAAGAGACACAATTAGGGGGTGTCTGGAAAACCTGTGCTAAGGGAACTTGACACCACAGCACTCCCTCCATGTATTTCTAACATGGTACCCATCCCAGAATCCATCAGTTTGTTTCCTACCGCGCAGTTTCTATAACTGGTTGTTCACAAAACCTCAGAGGATTTCCTTATCCTTATTCTTGGAGCCCTCCTCCACTCTCCAAACACAGATCCGCTAACAGATTGTGAAAGTCAACTCTCACTAACCTCGTATCAGCCATTGTGCTGTGCAAGTAATGCTGTGTCGACAGTTTCAGCTAAAGGAACTTGGGGCCAGATGTACGAACACATTTTCCCATAGACAAAGAATTGGTAAAACTGTTTGATACATCTGGCCCTTGGTGATCCTACACTGCTTGCTGGTAACTGTGAGACCCTTTCAGGTGTCACACTGCATACATGGGCTACTGGGCCTAACACCAGTGGTTGAGGTCGTTTGCCACAGAAATTTTGGGGATCCATCCTACTGTGGCTCTGCAAACTTGGCCAAGTACATTCCTTTCTGTGCTTGTCCAGTATTGATGGTGAGCAGCCAGAGGCTTCTCAACGAGGTAGTGTAGGGGACAAGAGCTGAGAACTTAAGTCACCCAAAAGACACAATAATGTATCGTCCTGCCCAGTGCTTATCTTTTTATAAAAGAAAATATTTTCATTTCACAAGAAGACTAAATATTTACCACACTTGCAAGATGCACACCTCAATTCAACAGTTCTCACTACACTCACTTAAGTCCCTGTGTTAGATTAATTTGCGCACTTTAGTCCCTTGTGCCATTCGCAGGCTAAGCCTCTTCACAGCAGCAGCTTCACACTTTGGGGACCTCAGCGGAGACCTCCCACCAGAACAGGAATTTCTGGGCAGAGCCAGCAGGGCAAGTCCTATACAACAGCATGATGTCATTAGCAATTGCCGGCCTCTGTACCGAGTATACACAAGTACCCAGGCACGGCAGATGCAGCCTCTGGGCCGATTTATCAGTGGTAATGTACCTTCAGCAGTTGCAGCCTTTCAGGACACAGCCTTTGAGCAAGTCAATGGCTCTTGCACAATGAATGGCGAAATCATTGCTCCTGGTTGTCATCAGCCTTGCTGAAGCCGTAATCCAGGATGGCCAGAAGGGCAGGCCCTACCTATAAAACTTCCTAACCTTGATGCTGAAGAAGAACTAATTAGCAGCCATTTGCTAACAACGTCCTCATTGAATTTCTTTGGGAGCCTTGACTCCATCCTCTGCACTTTAGTGTCTGGATCTCCACCTTCCGGCACACGAATGCAAGTACAAGCAATACTCTTGACCTGTCTTTGGAAGCAGTGTCCATCTATTACACAGAAAGTCATTGTGCCATGCTAAACCAGGGGTATCCACATGTCCAGTTTGGATCCCACCTGCCCTAGTTTCAGGTTTTCACAACACATGGGGTCCAACTTCCACACATGTTCTACACATGTACTTCACGTACACTCGGTCAACCAGCACATGGAATGCTGCCGCAAGATTCTGGGTTTCACATAACAGCTGAACTTTACAAAATAGACAGTAGGCTTGTGTCTTCTTGGCACAGGGAAAAAGGCCCGGTCGAAGTACTAATTCACAAAATATGGTATGCTGCCACCACTGCTTTGTGATGCACCCAGGGCATAGATAGTTGTCCAGTGACCACTATGAGGGCGCACAGACGGTGTATCTCCCGAAGTCATAGAAAGGGATCTGGGACTCACTGTGCCAGACAAGCCAAGGTCTCTGTGCACAAGCTAGATTAGTGTGATCCCAGGGCCAAACAACATCAGGATAACAGTTTCACATGCAGTTGGGCACTTGGATGGGCTACATGTCCATTTACTGTGCAGGAACATTCCCGTTCCAACACTATGGGAGTTGCTGAGACACTGCCCTTCTGTGGTTGTAACTTTTTATAGGCCTTTTCCTTGTTAGTAATTGCTTTCAGGTTTGTCAGCTGGGCTTGTGTGAGAGAGGGCGGGTCCTCCAAGTTCGTTGCTCTATGAAAGAAGAGTTTACCTGCCAGCAGCTTCCAGCTCCCTGCATGTTATTGGTGAATCCTTTAGCCTTTTGCTGTATGGACTGCCAGCCTTCCTCAAGGGCCACTCACACCATTGGACTTTTCCTCGCTTCGGTAAATACCAGATGTCACCTCTTTCCATGTAACCAGGCCTTTAAGATGAGTGTTTGTGGTACCTACGTTTTGCTTGGAGGTGCGAGATAGTAGGACAAGGACAATGGGGCTCCTTTTTAACAAATATTAGCCACAAGGCTCAAAATTTTCATGGGGGATTGAGGTAATATCACGGCACAGTACAAACCATCTGTGATCCGGATGCATCTGAGCTGGTAAGACACTACTAACCCAGTTGCCAAACATGTGCCCAACACTTAGCAATCTAAATGTGCCATTTGATCATTATGATCTATACTACTCTTGTTTGGGCAGTGCTAGACACCCTTCTCCCCTCACTCTGCAGGTATGCCAGCAGAAGGGGCAGACTTGCTCATCATTCAAAACATGACTCACCCCTGCAACTTTCCAGCCCAGAATAGCAAGTTGCCCCCAGGGCAGTGGGCATACCTTCTCCCTCCCTGGGGGCATATCCGAGCTTGCTATGTGTCAGTCTTGCTCATCTAGATGTGGTAGAGGTGAAAATCTATGCTTTAGCTGAAGATCATTGCTGGACCCTTTAAATGTCACCGTTGAGCACCCAATCAACAAAGGCAGACTAGATGGGGCCTTGCACTGCGAAGGGTAAAAGAAGCCCAGGGGATAAAGTAGGATATCTGAAAGAGACACGTTAGTGACAGATTCCTTACCTTAGAATATCCCCAGGCGTCAGGCTGGATCCGGAAAGTTTTGCGTAGCAGTACCCTTGCGCGTCGGTAGGCGGCGTCGTGCGGCTCCGCGTCCGTCGTCGGCGTCGTGATCGCCGGGATGACGTCGCGGGCAGTACTTAGGCGCCGCCCCTGCGCGCTGATGTCAGTTCTTCTTTTCCGCGCCAGCAAGCGCAGATCCGGGAAGAGCAGTGCCCTGGTCAATTTTTGACCATACTTTTTGGTGATTTTTTCACTGTTTTTCCAACTTAAAGGTGTCGTAGGGATGCCCGGCTTCAAGCGATGCGGCGCCTGTGCGCGGATGATGTCCGTCACCGACCCGCATTGGGAGTGTCTCTTCTGCCTCGGCCGAGGCCACGACACCGAGTCTTGTCCCGAATGCCAGGCCCTCAACCCGAAAGCTTTGCGAGAGCGGTCTCGAAAGCTCCTCGAGGCCCGGCATTCGGCTCCACGGAGGCCCCGGTCGCGTGAGAGGTCCAGGGGTCGCTCGCGGAGTGCACACCGGTCGTCGGCGTCGAAGTCTTCTTCGTCCGGTAAGTCTAAGCACAAGAAGTCCAAGAAGCATCGTCGCTCTCGGACTTCGCCTCGCCGGTCTCGCGACTCGGCTGAGGCCCCTCCCGGCACCGTCCCCGCCCCGCGGCCCCGGACTTGCCTGTGGAGTCGCCCCCGCCATACCCGCCCTTCCCGGGTTCGGGGCGGATCCGGCCAAGGTACAGGAGTTCCTGTCGGCCATGGCCCGCCTCTTCGGGCCTTCAGGCCCCTCCGGTGCGCCTTCGGGCCCTGATGGGGTTGCTCCGGCGTCGCCGGCGGCTCCGGCCCCGGCGTCGCCCGTGCCTCCGGCCTCGATCCCGGCTCCGGCTTCGGCCCCGGCCTCGATCCCGGCTCCACAACCCCCATCGACGCCGGTCGACCTCACGACACCTCCGCCGGCGCCGATGTCTCCGGTGCCGTTCTCGACGCCGCCCTGGGCTCCGGGCGGCGTCGTCCCCAGTTCCTTCCGGCTCCGGACATGGACCCGGAGCGACGTCGCTCGACGCCGGCTCCGGCGCCGATGGGACCTTGGGTCCCAAATGTCCCTCCTCCTCCTTATTTTGAACCAGAGGAGGACCAGGAGGACTGGGAGGGGTCTGATGACCCTCTGACGCGCAACTGTCAGTATGATAAGGACTGGACAGAGAGTCTAGGGGAGGCCAGTGGTCTGGATACTTCCCCTGACACTGGCATGTTGTCTCCTCCCGTGGCTACGGAGGAGGGGGCCAATTTTGGTACGGTGTTGCGTAGGGCTGCTGGGGCCTTACGTCTCCAGCTCCCTACTTTGACGGTCAAGCCTAACATCTTGACAGAGGTGCTTCAGCCGGCAGCCTCCTCTGCGGAGACTGTGCTGCCGTTTAACGACGCCCTCACTGACGTTCTTTTGGGCGCTTGGTCCAAGCCCAACACAGGGGCTCCTGTGGATCGGAACGTGTCACGACGCCATCGCCCTGCTCCGGGCGACCCCCTGTTTCTTTCGGTCCACCCCACTCCTGAGAGCTTGGTTGTCCAAGCCTCCGCTTCCCAAACCGCCTTCCCTACCGCTCCTCCGGATAGGGAATCCAAACGCCTGGATCAGTTTGGGAACAAAGGTTTTTCTTCCTCCAGTGCTGGCTTGCGGTCCGTTAACACCGCTTGTCTTTTGGGCCGATATACCCACTCCCTGTGGGATTCGGTGGCGGATGTTTTGCCCCAGTGCCCTGAGGAGGTCCAGGCACTGCTTTCCCGCGCCATTGCGGAAGGAAGGGATGCGGCCAAATACACTATCCGTTGTGGCCTTGACACCGCCGACTCGCTGGGCAGGTCGATTGCAACGACGGTGGCGCTCCGACGCCACGCCTGGCTGAGAACCACTGGTTTTCAGGGGATGTCCAGAATACTCTCATGGACATGCCCTTTGATGGAGTCGGTCTTTTGGGTCCAAAGCAGACCATGCGTTGGAGCGCTTTAAGGACTCACGGGCTACTGCCAAGTCCCTGGGCCTTACTGCTACACGCCCTCCGCTGCCTTCTGCTTTTCGCCCCTATCGTGGCCACGGTAGGGGCGGGGCGCCCCTTCACGTCAGCAGCCCAGCCACCGGCCCGCGCAGCAGGCGTCTTCGCGTGGCCGAGGACGTGGATTCCGCCGTGGCGGATCGGGCAACCAGCGTGCGGGTCAGGCCACCACCTCCAACCCGTCCGCGGCCTCCAAGCCCTCCTAGTCCCTCCTTTCAGGTGCACGGCACGCCAGTAGGGGCAGGGTCCGCCATCACCTTCCCCACTGGCGCACCATCACCTCGGACAGGTGGGTCTTGGACATTGTCCGAAGGGCTACTCCCTCCCCTTCGAGACCACCCCCAGCCATGCCACCTCAATTCCACCGCATGTCAGGGGATCACTTGGTGCTTCTACAGAAGGAAGTCACGGCCCTCTTGACCAAGAGGGCCATCGAGCATGTTCCGACCCCAGAAGTAGGGCGTGGTTGCTACTCCCACTACTTTCTGGTGCCCAAAAAGGACAAGGAGGACATGCGTCCTATCCTGGACCTCCGGAACGTCAATCGCTTCCTCCGGAAGGAGAAGTTCAAGATGCTCACCCTAGCTCAGGTCTTGACTGCCCTCGACCCTGGAGACTGGTTGGTAGCGTTGGACTTGCAGGACGCGTATTTCCACATCCCCGTCCTGCCGGCCCACCGGCGTTACCTTCGGTTCACGGTAGGCCCCGAGCATTTTCAGTTCACCGTGCTCCCCTTTGGCCTTACCAGTGCCCCTCGGGTGTTCACGAAAGTGATGGCGGTGGTCGCAGCTCATCTGCGCCGGGCAGGGGTTTCAGTCTTCCCCTACCTCGACGACTGGCTGCTGAAGGCGGGCTCGTCCCAGGCAGTCGTCTCCCACCTCCAGACTACGGCCGAACTCCTGCACTCGCTGGGGTTCTCCATCAATGTGCCGAAGTCGCATCTAATTCCTTCTCCACAGCTCCTTTTCATCGGAGCAGTTCTGGACACGACGCAGTTTCGGGCCTATCCTCCCGAACGGCGAGTCCGGGATATTCAGGCTATGATTCCGATCTTTCGGCCTTTATCCTGGGTTTCGGTACGGATGACCCTGAGGCTGCTGGGCCTCATGGCCTCCTGCATCCTGCTGGTCAATCATGCCAGATGGCATATGCGGGCTCTGCAGTGGGACCTGAAGTTCCAGTGGGCGCAGCACCAGGGCAACCTGTCCGATCACGTCCAGATCTCGGAGGGGACTGCAAAACAGTTGCAGTGGTGGCTCTCGAACCGGCAATGGGTCATGGGCAGATCCCTCTCCCTTCCCCAGCCAGAGCATACAGTTGTGACGGACGCGTCCCTTCTGGGATGGGGCGGTCACATGGGAGAGGCGGAGATCAGAGGCCTCTGGTCTCCGGCGGAGTCCCGGCTCCATATCAACCTTCTGGAGCTCCGGGCGATCCGGCTTGCACTCAAGGCATTCCTTCCCTCTGTCAAAGGGAAGGTAGTGCAGGTGTTCACAGACAACACCACCGCCATGTGGTACTGCAACAAACAGGGCGGGGTGGGGTCTTGGACCCTTTGTCAGGAGGCTCTGCGCCTCTGGACATGGCTGGAACATCAGGGCATGTTCCTGATGGTTCAACACCTGGCAGGTTCTCTGAACGCCAGGGCGGACGAACTCAGCCGCAGGTGCATGATGGATCACGAATGGCGTCTTCACTCGGAAGTGGCGCAAGGACTCTTTCTACAGTGGGGAGAGCCTTGGTTAGATCTATTCGCCACCGAAGAGAACGCGCAATGTCATCAGTTCTGCGCGTTGGAATTTCCAAGGCGGCACTCGCTCGGCGACGCTTTCGTCGCGAGTGGAGTTGCGGTCTGTTGTACGCCTTTCCGCCTATACCACTTCTACCCAGAGTGTTGAAGAAGATTCGGCACGACCGGGCCCAAGTCATTCTTGTGGCTCCGGAATGGGCTCGAAGAGTTTGGTATCCCGAGCTACTCAATATGAGCATAGATCCCCCGATCCGTCTGCCTCTTCGGGAGGATCTTCTGTCGCAGCAGCAGGGGACGGTCCTCCACCCGAACCTGTCCAGTCTACACCTGCTTGCGTGGAGATTGAGCGGCGGCAGTTGATTCCTTTCGACTTGCCTCCCGAAGTTTGTGATGTGATTCTGGCAGCCAGGCGTCCCTCCACTAAGGTGGTATACGCCTGCAGGTGGAACAAATTTGTGGCATGGTGCACAGCAAAGGCTGTGGATCCCCTTTCTGCCCCTCTTTCTGAGGTCCTTCTGTTCCTTCTCTCTCTGGCCCAACAGGGTTCTGCCCTGGGTACCATCAAGGGTTATCTTTGTGCTATCTCGGCCTTCCTCAGGCTCCCTGATCAGCCCTCCCTTTTCAAGTCCCCTGTTGTTAACAGGTTCTTAAAAGGCATTACTCACCTCTTCCCTCCTGTTCCGTTTGTAATGCCTCAGTGGGACTTGAACTTGGTTCTTACCTTTTAATGTGCGCTCCCTTTGAGCCTCTGCATAACTGTCCTCTTCGTCTTCTGGCTCTGAAGACAGCCTTTCTGGTGGCCATCACCTCCGCTCGGCGGGTGAGTGAGCTCCAGGCTCTATCTTGCAAACCTCCCTTTCTGTCTGTTCATCCAGACAAGGTTGTTCTTCGGACGCGTCCGTCCTTCTTGCCAAAGGTGGTTACTGCTTTCCACATTGGGCAGACCATCACTTTGCCCACCTTCTTTCCGCCTCCGCATCCTTCCAGAGAGGAAGAGAGGCTCCACCGTCTGGACCCAAAACGTGCGCTCTCCTTCTATATCGACCGCACAAAACACTTCCGGGTGGATGACCAGCTCTTTGTTGGCTATGTGGGCGCCAAAAAAGGTCGGGCGGTGCACAAGAGGACCATCTCCCGCTGGGTTACCTTGTGCATCAAGACCTGCTATTCTTTGGCCAAGAAGGAGCCTCCTGTTGGGCTGCGTGCCCATTCCACCAGGGCAACGGCTGCTACCACGGCCTTGGGCCGCGGTGTTCCGCTGCCGGTTATCTGTCAGGCAGCTACGTGGGCCTCGCTGCACACGTTTACAAAGCATTACTGCCTTGACAGTCAGGTCCGGAGGGACGGCTTCTTTGGCCGTTCTGTCCTCCAGGACTTCCTTGTCTGATCTTTGTTCGCAGACCCACCACCGGGGTTGGTATTGCTGGGGTATCTATTCTAAGGTAAGGAATCTGTCACTAACGTGTCTCTTTCCAGATGCACAAGTTACTAACTTGTGTAACGATATATCTGTAAGAGACAGTAGTTAGTGACAGATTCCTACCGCCCCACCCATCCTCCCCGTTCTGCGAACTGATTTCTAGGGTTAAGGACATCCCTTTCAGGGCCCTAGTATTTTTCAGACACCTGTGTCAGCTTCTTGCATGGCTCTGCGTTCCTGGCGCGGAAAGTCGTGTACAGAACTGACGTCAGCGCGCAGGGGCGGCGCCTAAGTACTGCCCGCGACGTCATCCCGGCGATCACGACGCCGACGACGGACGCGGAGCCGCACGACGCCGCCTACCAACGCGCAAGGGTACTGCTACGCAAAACTTTCCGGATCCAGCCTGACGCCTGGGGATATTCTAAGGTAAGGAATCTGTCACTAACTACTGTCTCTTACAGATATATCGTTACACAAGTTAGTAACTTGTGCATCAGACCTCTTGGAAAGATTTGGCATTGTGGTAAACAGAATTTGTTCCACTAACTGGGGGTTTCTAAAATTGACAATGACCGTCTCCTTCACAGGACTTAGGGGTGTCCCCTATCCACCCCATCCTGCGCACCATAATAATTTCGTAGTATAGGGAAGAAGCTGAAAGATTCAACCGTTTTGAGAGCCAGTGAGTTACTGTGTTTATCTGACTGTAGTTCTCTACTGTGCCCTCTCTAATGGGGGGTACATTAGCCAATACAAGAACATAGGGCATTGAGGCTAGGAATAGTTGTGTAACATTCCGCAAGGGGGTTGACCCATTCTTGTTAGTACCGTAAGCCTGAGCAAGGGTGTTATAAGAATTATGGGATTGGGCTCCCCTGCTCATGGGACAGTCAGAGCTTTTTAAGGCATGGGCAAAGTGAACTCTGGCCCAGGGCCCCTGCCTTTCAGGCTGGGTCCCTGATAGAGCCAACTCTGTTTTGCAGAAAGTCTTGCTCTGATGTCCTTGAAGAATTCTTAAACCAATTGTTTTAATACCGTTTTCCTTTATTTTTTATGTGGTTGATGTGAGAGTCTATTACATACATTTTATAGACAAATGTGTTTGTTTCAAGCAAAATCCATTAAAGTTTCTTTTAGAGTAAAACAGGATCTTACATGAAAAATGGGAGGGTGTCTCAGAGATTATTTGCAGTAATATTTGTGTGCTGCTGCTGTTACAATATTGAAAACTCAATTCACTATCCCTGAATATTATCCTGCTCCTGTGCACTGTCAGTGACCTGTCCAAAGAAGGCATGAAAGAGCTGAAATTGGATCATAAATGCACAGCTGCTCCAAATGGGGGACCCCAAAATACATTTGGCCCAGGGCCCCCAAAATCCTTAAGATGTCCCTGGGGACAGTCACTAGGGGTGGCACGGGGACCGATAGGGAAGCTATTTTGTATCCGGCAGGTTATTAAAGGAACATGTGCCCACCATAGCGCACTGTAAAGGCACAGCTTGACTACTTTGGGCAGCTGGCGCTGGATGGGGTTTTGGAAATGTGGTATGGAGAGGCATGGGATTAAGAGCCTGGTGCGAATCGCAGGGAGACATGTTCAGAGTGCGTAATCTATGCTCCAAGGTCTCGATAGTACTAACTACATAACTCAGCCCTCCCTCCATTTTTCCTAGCCTATCCACCAGACCAAGCAAAAGATGGGCCTCAAGGGACTCAACAACGCTCAGAGTTTTCATGACAATGTCCTGCACCACAGTTACTGTGCCTGCGGGGCATATTTTTTAACTTGTTTTTTACTTTAATCCAGCAGATGCTACCTGGACATCCTGGGCAACGGCCTGAGTACTGCCAATTGAGATACTGGGCTGCAGATTTGGCTTCGATGAAGGTGACCCAACCGTGGGCCTTTTAGAGTTGGCCTGAGCCGAAGTCTCTTCATTGGAGGGCAACATGTCAGGCGTTTCACTAAGCATAGAAGCCGGGAAGGAAGCCAGTTGGTCTTCCACATTTGTGATTTCCTCTGACAGTTGTGTTTAGGGAAGCCAGGATGTTGTTTTGGGCCTTTTATCGGAGGTGTTCACCATGTCCCCCTTTCTCTTCCCCATCTCAATGCAACAGTCGAAAAGCAGCAAAAAGGAAAAAGATAAGTCACTCACCCAGTGGGCCGATATTATGGAGGTGGCCTAGCTCAGCCTTGCATGGACGCGTCCCGCACCGCGGGACTCTACATGCACTTATGTAGAGCTTAAGGGCCCAGTTGCAGGTGAAGATCGTCCTCCTGCCCTGATGCTCACTGATAGTTCCCTGGTTCACACAAATGTGGCTCCCGCGCTTTGGGACTCGAAATGCGCTTATGTAGCGCTTAAGGACCCAGCTGCAGATAAAGAGCGTTGCAGGGCTCCTCTTGCTCTGATGCTCACTGGGACAGGGCCCCCTGGTTCACACAAATGCGGCTCCAGTCCGTTGTTTTGAGCTCAGAATTTTATGCAAGCTAGACCTGCATTACTGTATCTTCATTTTTTAGATTCACCAACTGTCTGTTTTTATGTCTCATGGCTTTTATCTGGGGTGTCTCATTCATGTGTATGAGTTGTTGTGAGGCTTCTTTTACTAATTCGGCAGAACAGTTTTCTTGATACAATTGTACCTGTGTTTTATGTACTTTGATTGTTATCCAAATCGAATAAAGGTTATTGAATTGAATTGACTATCGGGCAAATTCTATTGTTGTTGGAGGGCTGTGACGAGCAACATCCCATTCTTATTCCAGATAAAAATCAGTTTTGAAATGCCCAGGACATCCCATTTTTTTATGCCCTTCCGCCATCCATAGAGTCACGAGAGCTGCTGTGTCCCATGGTGGTGTCTCCAAGGTTAGTTTGTCCCGCGACCCCAATTCCTGCGTCACTTGTCTCCAGGTTTTGACAGCCATCTTCAGCGGGTTGGGAGGTCATTCAATCTCCTCCGGCCTTAAGGGTATTCAGTGTAGCCTATTGGGTCATTAGCCAGTCTGTCTGCCATCAACGCGGGTTCCCGTTGTTCTGTGAATGACCAGTCGATCATTATTAATTGGGTCGCTCAATAATAGAGGTGCAGGTCTGGTAGCGCTATACCCCCGTCCGCAGGTTTCCTGGTCCATCTCAACAACACTATCCCTAGCGCCCCATCATCCCAGAGCAATAGCCTGGTTTCAGCATCCACTGATTTAAAGAAGCGTCCCCGGACCTCAGATAGGTAGTTTTGCAGGGCACACAGAAATTTGGGCAAATGCACCGTTTGTAGAGTGCTGCTCTGCCCACCAACTTTAGCAGCCGATGACTAACATCCTGTTGGTATTCCTCTAATAGCCTGCCCAGAGTCCGGGCATTGAACAGGTTCTGTTCTGTAGTCACAAAAGTTCTAGATATGTGAAAATCCCATCCTCCCATGGGGTTGTGTAGTTCCATTACCCCTGGTGCTGACAGTTTGTCAGTGGCTAGGCCACTGATTCCCCTAGTTGATAGGGACTCCAGAGTGGCTTCTGAAGATCCCTCGGTTCTCTAGAATCCTCTCAGTGGAGTCCTCTGGGTCCACCAGGTAGATTGTCATCTGCTTACAGTGAGGTGACGTCTTCCTGCTTGTAATTCCATCGAAGCCCCTGTATCATGGAAAACTGCCAAATCCAACATGCTACTGGTTCTCTGATGGGGGTTTAACCCTGCTCGGTGCCCTCGCCCAGTTCACATTCTTGTGACACTACCCCATTTACTCTGACCCTCGCGGTCATCGCCTGTAGAGCAATCACACCCAGACTTGGAAGGCAGGGCCAAAGTTCATCCGTCCAACAGTGCCATCAGGTAAGGACATTCTATTTAATAAAACGCCTTTTCCGCGTCAAGTGCCAGCAGAATGCAGGCTCTACCACTCTTTCAGTGATCATGGTGTGTATGACCGGCATCAGGCGGTTATCTATCACTTTTGCCAACACCATTATGTCAAAATTGAGGGGGGGGGAGGGAGTCTTCCTGTATGATGCACACCGCTCAGGAGGTTTCCCTGGTTTGAGGATAAGAAATATAGTAGCCTGTCGGAGGTCCTTCAACAGTTTGTCCCCTTTTTTGGCTTCTTGCAGCACGGAGTGGGTTGGCGGCACTACCCAGCTCCTGACACATTTAAAGACTTCAGAGGGAGGCAGTTCGGACCCGGCGCCTTCAGCTATTAATCTGCGACAGGGCTTCTGCTATCTCCCCATCCTGTATGTCCCCCTCCAGTAGTTTCCATGCTACATTCCCTAACTTGGGGACAAGGAGATCTTTAATGAAAGCATCTAGCTAAGATCTTTTTGACGTATCCATACACTGTTATGTTATGTGAATTTGTAGAGCGCGACTAATCACCTGTGAGGGTATCCAGGTGCTGAGTAGGGCAGGCCTGAGGGGGAAGGAATGGATCTTGCCTGTTTCGGCTGAAAGAGCCATGTCTTGACAGTTCCTTCGGAAGTCCATGAGGGAGGGGGTGGTTTTGATGTGTTTCAGTAGGTCGTTCCAGGTACTGGCTGCAGGGTATGAACAGGAGCGTCCTCCACTTCTGGTCTTCTTGTTGCATGGGAGGTGTGCTCTTGCCTGGGATGCAGATCAAAGGTGTCTGGAGGGTTGGTAGAAGTTGAGCCAATGTTTGAGGTAAGCCGGACAGGTGTTGTGGAGAGCTTTGTAGGCATGGCTGAGTTGCTTGCACATACATCTTTTCAGGACTGGGAGCCAGTGGAGATTGTTCAGGTGTGTAGAGATGTGGCTATATCATGGGATGTTCAGGATGAGTCTAGCGGCGGCGGTCTGGGTGGTTTGCAGGCGGTGTAGGTCATGGGCTGGGATTTTGAGGTAGAGGGCATTTCCATAATCAAGCCAACTTGTGATAAGTGTGTGTAGCCTTCTTGGAAACCCAGCAAACCATTAACAGTTTCTCCCTCAATTGTCACAAGTACATCCTCTTCGGTCGTAACCTGCTGCACCCACCTATGACACTTCTCTCCTTGCTAGCAGGGCTAAGAATTTTCTCTTTTTCTTCCCCACCTCGTATATCTTATATTGTTTGATCCTAAATATAGCAAGTGCCTCTTGCAGCGCCAGGCTTCTGTATTCCTCCCTGTTTATCTCTATCTACGTAGCTAAGTCCCTGTCTAGGGAGTCCCCACAGCTCTGGGTTAAGACCCCCCCACCCCCCCTCCTAAAATCACCAGTATCGCCTCTGGTGCCTTAGTTATCCAGTCATCCATTTTTTTTCCCCCCAATACAGCGGAGGCTAATAGGCATGTACCACAATGCCACCTCCAGCATTTCACCCTGCCACGTTCCCTTCACTGCTGCTCTGAAACCCTGGGGGAGTCGGACCATATTCTGGACACCTGAAACGATGGGGATCTATGGATCAGTACTCCCATATCTCTGGAGTCCATCGAGAAACCTGCATGGACCAATGTTTTGTATTTACCTCTGCCTAGAACTATACTATTGTAGCCCACCATTCTGGATGGACTCTTTGTACTTCTTAACAAGCATCTTGGCTCTGTCAAGGCTCTTGCTTCGTTTCTTTGCCCTTGTTGCCCTAAATGTTATGCCCAAGTTTTCCCTTGTGCTTAAAATTTAGAAAGGTATAGCCTGGAATATAACTTCAAGATTCATGTTGGAAAGGTGAAAGCACAAGGTGTTTGGTATAACAGATCTCACAAGACATTGAGCAACCGATACGAGGACTGGACTTAGGGCTGTGCTGTCCTCTTACATCTACATGTGGCTTTTCTAGTGTTTCAGTCAGGGGTTTGTGGAACATGGAGAAAATCATGAGTCCTGCTTGTATTTCAGAAGATCTCTTTAACTCTGTGCTCTCTGGATTCATGGTTCAGACTGGTAGTGTGCATGCCTCCTTGCTTGGCTACTGGATCCCTTCAGGGCTCTGTGCCAGTTCCCGGAGGCCTGTTGGGTGTGTGAGAACCTGTGATATTTCTGATGTATCCCCTGTATCTCTGGGATCTCCTTTGGTAGGCGCCTGGGTTCTTCTGGGCATGGCCATAGTTCACCTGGCCATGGCATGCCAGCAGGGCCTACCCGCTCCTAGGTCTAGCTGCTTCTAGACCTTGAATGGGGCCTGCTTATGCACGCTTCCTCTTCTAGAAGTTAAGTTCCCATGACCTTCTCAAATCGAGCAGGATCACATTGCTCCTGCAAAAATTGCAATGATATGACCAGTCACTGAAGTGGAAGCCAGGGATGCAATCTATTTCGCGAGGCTTACATGTGCGCACCCCGGTATATATTGCATCAAAATCTTAAAATTGGGTAGGCTTTGCCCCAGGGAGTTGTTAGTTGAGGCACAACCATTGTGCAGTTTAGTTCACATTTAATGTCATTGCCTGGTCATATAAATTTAGGAATGATTTATATACCCCAGAAGAATAGCAAAGTATTTATTATTATTGAGGCAGTTAATGTGCTGGGACTGGAGCAAGTCCTATCTAAACTAGGCAGTCATCATTTTCATTTGAGGCTGTGTAACGAGTTTGTGTCCTTGGAGGTGGAACAGCCTGGGGTTGCGAAGAGCTTAACCTCCTTGAAAGACTCAGGTGGTCTAGACTGGTATCAATGGTTTCAAATTGAGACTAAACTAGTAGGTCTTCCTTGTCCATAGCTCCTTGTGTGAGGGTGCTAGTTGGTTCTCTCTAAATGTCGACTAATGCATCCACTGCAGGGACCTGTGTTCGACCTCATGGTCATAGGTTCAAATCCAGGCGGTCCACTGAGCTTCTTATCCTTTCTGAGGTCGATAAAATGAATACCATTGAGTTGGGTAACAATAAACATCTGTTATTCAGAACCAAGATGACCCTCTGGGGGTGAACGTGCGCTTTACAAATACACATGTTATGTTAAAAGGAATGTTCTTCCCATCCTCTCGGGGCCACCGCAGTCTCACGTCAAATTCGTTTCGGTTTTATGAACCACCCATTGAAGAGTTTTATCTGGGGCCTTGGGATGTGATGCCAACCAGATGCAATCTCATGACATCTCTTACTTCAAATTAGGCTAAACATTGGTCGCCTCACCCTTGGGCCGAACACACAAAACCAGACAGACATCATATAGGCACTCCACTCTCTATTAACTAGGACTCTCTGGACTTTCCTGGACCACCAGACTTCACCATCTCCCTTCCACAGACAAAACCCCCACCATAAAGCACAACCCCTAATCAAGATGCCCTCCCTCTGTTCCAAGTCATAAACAGATTGTTGGGGATAGTTGTTCATCATCTCAAACCACATCCACCAAAGACCTGTAGCTATCTTTTGTGCAGTAGGATGTACCATGGTCCATGGCTTTGAGGATCCTACCTCACCCCAATTACTATCTAACGAGCAAAGAGAGTCCCATTTTCCTTGCTTGCACTAGTGCCTACTCCACCCTGTGAGTTGATTGAAGTTGGTGACTGGAGCATGGGATCTACACTGAAATGTAGTCTTAAGGCAAATGTTTTGGAATAGGATGAGTGACCTTAAAGTAGCCCTTGTGAATGGTTCATCAACAGTCACGGCTGACAAGTTGCAGTTATTATCTCTGTATGGTTGAGGCAGCATTGACCCTGCGGTCTCTAAAAAATGTTACCACCATGAGATTGAATGAGATCGGTGATAAGCCAGATGGTCTTGGGGAGAACAGGGTCAGGATTATGCAATAAGCTTACACAAGAAAGGAAATATAACAGTAGAGACTGAAGTCTTCATCGTTAAAGAGCCAAAAACTGATCATCAAACGTTACACAGATGCATGTAATGAGTAACCCTAACTGTTCCACTGGAGCTACTTAATCTATCCATGATATGCTTGTGCAGATGGTCTTTGTGTGTTGTAGGCTTATTTGCTCTGCATAATTAGCTTTCACAAATAGACACACAAGTAGTTAGAATCAACCTATAAGAAATAACACATTTTCTTCCACACTGACAGAATCCTCGAATATAGTTCCGTACAATTGGAGGATAATGGATGTTTCAAGTTTTCCTACTCTTCTTCCACTGCATATCTCGTTGATAGCACAGACCTGAATTAACAACAACCTGTTAAATCCTAATGCAAGGCAATTGCGATTCAAGACAGTTCAGGGAAGATATCCCAAGACTATTTATTAAGTAGCTCACAGTGAAATATCTGGCATCATGCATTTAAGAATGGATTTCATGTATCACTCATATGTCCCACTGTTTATCAGGCATATAGCGTTTTGGGAGCCTATATAGATACATTTATCATCCTTTGTTCCAGATTTATATGGGCATGTCGCAGTAGACATGTTCTTCAGTTGTTACAGTACATAGCGATGTTACAAGCAGACACAGTCTTCTTATTAACCATAACCTTAGACCAGATAAGGTACATTATTATCAGCATCTCTTAAGGCACTTTTGGTAGTTTAAGCAGGTAAATGTTTCTTGAGGCCGTTCTTATATCATAATCAGGCAAACAAGACCCAAGTCGCTCTCCGTAGCACACCCAGAAATAATCTTGGTGGAACAAAGCCATAGGAAATTCTGGTAATGAGAAGAGGTATCCTACCCAGCCGATAATAAAAAGAGACCCTGCCGTTATGTGAGAATGTTGGGTAGGATCAAGTTGGGACCATTTTGTGTAAAAGGACCTCTATCGTGGCCTTACTTTAACCTGTGTGGTGCATGTGTGTGCTGTTTAAATTACGCGTGCAATCCAAAATGGCCAACGTAATTTCTGGTTCTTGCTACCGTATATCTGAGGTCATGTTCATGAAAAAACAAATTAAACTGGAAGTCACGTGAGGGCCATCACTGCGCTGAGGATGATTTATTAAGGAATAAACATTGCAACATACTGTACCTTAATAGGCTCAAAATTATCTCAAACCAAGCCCAAGAACTCCATAGTGGTGAGCCACGGTATTGTAAACCACACAATTATCCTGTGCCCTGGCTTACAAACCCACTAAGAACGCCAGAGAGCTGGCCTCGACGTGTTTATGCCATTTACCACGTGGCACCAGTTCCTGACATCCACTTGCAAAATGTGTCGCAGCATTCTGGACCTCCTGTCTAAACATTAAATACACATCCTGGTTCATGGTGTGCAAGATTATCAAGAGCAGCATATTACAAATTTGAGTGATTTTTTTTTTTTTTTTCTTTTCTTCCAGTTTTGCAATATGCAGATGTTGCAAACTTTAAAAATTAAAAAAAAAGTGTGTGGCGGGGGACCGGGGCAAAGAGGTCCTGCTTGACAATTAGATGTGGTTCCGTTGTCTCTGGTGAAAAGTCACTGACACACAGTTGCAGACCAGCAATGTTTAGTCCACTGCTGCTCAGGGCTAAGGACAACTATGGGTGGTAGCATGAAGAGCACTCCTGCTGGCAGCTAGTGCTAAGATTCCCTGCAGCCGGATATCCCACCTACCTGGTTGGGACATCCGGCATGCGGGACTCTGCATGCAAAACCTCTGGAAACATTGCCCACCTTTCTGAAGGGCAACGAATATTCGCACACGTCAAATCTTGGCAGTCCAAGAAATATGGTTCCAATTAATACAAAAATGGCATATAAGCTAGGGTACATACAAAGGGATAAGCATTACAATAATATGCTAAAGCATTGTGAAATTCACCCAAAGTGACGCGAGCGACAATAGCAGTCCGAACAGCTTTTTCTAAATTCATTACAGTTTCCAAATAGTTGAAATCAACATTTCATTTTGTGTGGAAAAAATAAATAAAAACAATCTGTAGTCCTTTTTTGTTCAGGGTCACACACATATTGTTGCCTTTTACGTGTTGGAGGAGTAGTGAGGGCGGGGGGGGTTCAAAACTTTGCACATGACCATAAGTTTCTTTTAGCTCTTCATGCTTGTGAAATACCTCCTATTCTTCAGAGGAATAACAGACTGGAAGTTTTTGTGATAACATGCTTGGATTAATTTGAAAGAGAGAGCAGCAACCCATTAAAAATAAAAATCAACTTTTACCAATTGCGGAAGTAAGTAGCATGGCTGAGCATCATTCCCCGTAGAGCAAATGAAATGTTGAGATAGGGCATTCCCTTCAGCCCTTGAAACATGACTTCACTCCACTACCCTGACATAAAAACACTTGGCAGACACCCAGTAACCAACAAGATTAGTTCAGTCACACCACTCGTGTCTGCCTGGAGAGCCCCGGTGAACAAGAAATCAGATGAGAGTACCAAGTTCACATCACAGCTGGATTTCAACTGCAGTCAAGCAGTGTACACAAACTGAAATTACAGCAGTCAGCAACTGAAAAAAGCTGGGGAAAGGACACACTTCATGCTTGGACTGGCCCGTACTTTCTTCCTGCACCATAAGACTTGCCAGCCAACACCACCCCTACCCCCATTCATATAGTGCTCACAAACGTTCCACCTATCCAGTTGCTCAACCAATATTGAAGATCCTCATGGAAAAGGCTTATAATGTAACTTTATTTTGTTGAGGCACATAGTGTTATTTGATTATCACAAAAAGTATCCTACTACTTCTGTAACTCTGAAGTGGCATAAAGACGACTTGTTGGTACATCACAATGGTCTATTGATTCATATGTAATATTTATTTAATTCACTAGTTAGGCTGTACGCTTGTTCTGATCTCCCCCTTTATCACCCTCTCGGTCCCTATCTAGCAACATCAAGCCCTGCCCCAATCGTGATCAGGGAATTTCCAGGATAGGACCAAGCCCTTCAGTGTAATTCTTCTTCCTAACCTTAAATTGCAGATGTAGCCTACTTTCCAAAGCCACTGTCTACCCAAAGACATGGCCCAAAAAGGACTGTGAGGAGCTTTCAAGCCATTCAAGGTCATGCCTGCCATGGCAAGTAGCCAAGACACCCCACTCTAAGACCTTGCAGCAGCAATGGAAACAGCACGTAATTCAGGTGCTGCGGGCAAAGTAGCAAATCAAAATGTAATGACAGCAACAAAGGGTAAAAAACAATCCCAGCACCATGGAAGGAAATGACTAACAGTTTTGGTTGTTAAGGGGTGGATGTACCTTTCGGCAGAAGATAAAGAAGGGTGGAGTGTGTGAGTGAGACTTGTTAGTGTCTACAGGACTGCTGCTGTCAAGTAGTCACAACGTCAAAAGGTGAAGGTGTTTGGTGGCACTAACTAGAAAGGACATTGAGTTGTGAATTTGTGGCTCAAGGGTTGAATGGTAGTGTATGTAAGGTCTGTGACTGGCAGTTTCTGTACGTTGATGTGTTTGGATGTTCTGTCAGGTGGCATCAGTGGCAGGCAGTGTCATATAGGGTTGTGTTTGCAGGGGCTGGCTGAGTGCTGGAGGTGACTAACTGGGGTGTATTACTAATGCGAATCAGCAACTGGGGTGTCTGTTGCTGGGAAGGAACAGTGTCTTGGATGTCTTTCGTGGGAGGTAGCAATATCCGAGGAGGTCCGGAGCCCATGAATGGTAGAAGCTGTATTTGAAGACGTTGGTTGGCAGTGATGCATTGTCTTGAAGGGAGTTGTGGCTTTCCAGAACATTCTCTGAAGGTAAATCTGACTAGATTTATCTGTATCTAGGATGGTGGAATTGCCTTGGGCGCGGTCTTTTGTGTCAGTAGACTCAACACTGTACTTTTTGGCATCGGGGGTCTGTGGCCAGCTTTGCAGTGGATCTTGTGCGAGTGTATGTGCTTAGGGAAGAACTGTCCGGTCAGTATGTGATGGCAGAGGTGGTAGCTCCTGAAGTTATCTGTGAGTGGTGGTGAAGATGGGATCTAGTGGGGGTCTGTGGTTTTTGGGGCGATGTCTGGATGTGGCATTGTCCAATAGTCTGGCTAGTGGAGGGCTAATTATTTAATGAGTTCTGTTGGTGGTTGGGTTGCTGTGTCAGAGGGGTTAGGAGGCCTGGATGGGTTAGGGGGACAGTGTCCAAGGTGAGGGATCTCTTTCTGCTCGTAGAGTGGCAGTCTATAAAAGGGGATTATGTGACTGGGAACGTAGGATCTCAGGCGAGTTAATGTCTAGGCTCGTAGTGTAGAGCTAGTAAGTGCAATGTCCGGGTGGGTTATGGTGGTGTATGAAAATGATATCTAATAATCTGTGGTAGAATGTTTTGGCAGTGCTAGAACGGGTTGTAGTACGATTGTGTGGCTGACCAGAAGCAGTGTTTATGGCCTTGATTACAAGTGCCTTGAAAAATTCCAACAACCCTCCTAACCACTGTTTGTTGGGTATCAGAATTATACGTTTATCGGTAATATCCCACTTTTGGATTTTTTTACCCAGTAAACCTTGCCTGGTAAAACAGCCAAAATTTAGTGGGTGCAAAAAACACTGCAAATTGCGAAAAGCACAGGAATCTGCATGTGGACCCCCATCTTCCTGGCAAAACTTGTAATTGCAGTTGTTGACCTCATCCGATAAGTAAATAATGATACAATTATGATAAGTTTGTAGTTGAGGCCTAGGTGTTTGGTATATTTTCAGGCAGAGGGTGGGTTTGTCTGATGCTCCATAGGCTATCTTGGGGATGTCTGAGGAGCTCTATTTCTGTTTCTTTTTATATATGACTAAAACCTAAATAGTCATCTACGTTTTACAGCCAGAATAAGCTGTGAATGTAACAGCAAGGAGAGAATGGTTTGCATGCTTCTTCTAAAAGAAATCTAATTACTATTTATTCTGAAGCTTTCCGGTAGTTTATTCCAGAATCTGCACGTCAGTGAAAGAAAGGAACTGACCCTCTTTTTGTGTCTTAGAAGTTAGGGTTTAGTATGCGAGTTCTTACTAGCTGATCGTAACTGTCTTTTAGACTGATGGGCTAAATGGTCGTCAGCGCTGCCAAAGAATATGTGCACCAGACTCTGAGATTGAAATTTGACTCTGGCCTCCAGCAGAAATCAATGCAGATCTCTCAAAGTGTGGTAATATGACCTCTATTAGGTAGATTCACAACCCCCTAACCACTGAATTGTAGAGTATGTGCAGCTTTGTTAAGTTCCCCTTTGTTCAAGAATGTGCTTCAATGTGAAACCCTCTACCCTTTGTTAACCAAAGGAGGATGCTGTGCTGTGTACAGTTTGGAAGCACTTGCAGATCTTCTAAAACTGAGTTTGAGTGACGAGATGCCAGCATACAGAAATCCATGCCCTTATTTAAACCAGCCGCCAAAGATGCCACTTAGTAAATGGAGGCACCCCTAAAGAGAGAACAACAGGATTCCCATTCTCAGAAATGTTTTGGTACTTCCATGCTTCATACAGGTGTGTGGATGGCTGAGCAGTAGTTGCAGACAGTGGGTAACTTTCCATTTTACTGGAGTCCGGGGACCAGGTTTATTAATGTTGGGTACAGATTTTAATGGGCCAGTGACCCCATCTCCTCCTTTTTCCCCTTGTGAGGAAAGTACAGTACACTCTCTTCTACCTCTAAAATCTAGTCGTCTTCTCTCTTGTATCCCCATGAAAGTAAGATCAATAAACAAGAACCTTTCTGAACGTATATGAAAAGCTATCCGACTTCTGCCATGACGTGCTCTTCATCACAAAATCCTGACAGACGATGCATGTCATGTGAAGCCATGCTCCCTAGTTAAAGAATTCTGATCAGGAATCGCCCCTCTTAAGAAGATCAGAGGTGGTCTGGCAATTCTCGACAATACGCTGCCTACGACATTCAGGCTAAACTACTCTGTGCCACAATACAGATCTTTACTGTTCCAATGCTTTCCATCTCCAACCTTTATGCTTTCTTATTTACAGACTTCCCCAGTTACTGTCCTGTAGTCCTTGTAGTCCTGGACTTTCTTTGAGATTGCGGTAACGTAGCCTTATATGTGTGTTTTGGAATGCTGCAGTTTTAAGTTATTTTAGAATTTTATAAAGTGTGTTATTAAGTAGGTCTCTTGGCGCTAGTATGGTTCAGGTTTCAAAAATCAGACCTGTACCGGACTTAATAGTTCCTGTCTAAGCTCAAATGGCTTAGCCTTTGTCAATTGATCTGCAGTCTTAGTCATACAGTTGGGCTTAAGCTTGTAATAATATTCACCCCTCATACATTTATCTCGATAAATGAAGTCTGTCCCATCAACTGAAATCTTGTGAATCACTTGGGCTTCTCCACTCCACTGTCAAGGGAGTCTGATATCCAATAAAATACATTCAAGGGTTAGACATTGGAAGAAACTTGGCTTACCCACCAACTACTCTTAGCTAAGCACTCCCTTACCCACCAGTCCAGTGATATACGTTCAGCAGTTCAATTTCTGGCTGTCACCTGTCTTTGACACTGTTATCCCATTCAAGGCGTCTCAGCTACTCAGTACCATCTTATAGCCGGCTTGTTGACACCTGTAGTAAATTATTGGAAACACAAAAGAACCCTGGAAAATCTGAGGAGAAAACTACAACCATAATGACAAATTAGCAGTCCTGTCGTGCTCCCAAATGTATGTCTCTATAAAAAAGCGACAAGGCTGTACTATCTCTGCATTACAGCATCTACTTACCCATCCAAGGAATGTCACAAAATATTTTTAGAACTCCAGAACACAAAATGCAGTACGTTTAATGCCACTCACTCTGAAGAACTTTAGCACATTACTTCATCTCAAAAGGAAAATTGAAAAATGTTAACAAGAAAACTAATGTGTATTATTCAATCAATTCACCATCACTTTTGACCTCCCAAACCAGCCAATGAACAAGGTTACTGTTCTTGAACCCCCTGTCCTTCAATGATTTCACCATCCTTACCAAGGCTTCTGGCTCGGAAGAATCACCAGCAGACTCCTAGCCAGCGCTTTTATTCTAGAACATCCTTGTTAGTGGGTAAGCCACCCCCGCCCCGAGTAATGAACCATTCATCTGTGCTGGGAATATTCACAAACAGTTTAAGAGCTCTATAACTAACTGAGACGTATTCTGAAATTGTAAGGAATGATAAACTGATTCTTATAACTACTATACCACTAGCCGGTTAATCTTTCGTAGTCAAACTCATTGAGTGATCTTCTTTCAGCCGCGTATCAGCTTTCATTAAAGGAAACAACCTACTGGACTACCAAACTGGATTGTGTTTTTGTTGCTGCCCTGAAGGCAAATTGATTGCCACATGAAACCATATCAAAATTACTTACAATTGAAATGGAGTAACAACAGTACTGTTATTAGTTTTCTCTTCTGCGTTCACTTACAGTGTTACAAAGACATGACAACATAAACATACATAGTATTGCCCTGCACTGTATTGCCTCTTCCTTATGAGCACATCCCTTATCATATCACTGCCATCCTTCTCCACCACGTGGTTCCTGTTCGCTGAGGATGTCCCTCAAAGCTCGAAAGAGATTAGAACATCAATCAAAGCTCCACTCCTGTGGTCTCATCGAGTACCTCCCCTCAGTGCTGTTGAGTCACCTCAAGCTAAATACTTTGCACTAAAATACTCTCCTATGGGAAATGGATCATTTTCAAATATTTGGCTACAACAGCTATATCACCACTCAACCCCTCAGCACAAGTAATGAACCTGCAAGTGATTATGGACTCCAGTCTCTTGCAGCACAAGTAAATCAAGTTAGCAACAGAAATGTCTACATGATGTGGTTCCTACATCGGATTACCCAGGTTTCCCAAAAAGAGTACACACCACTATCACAATAATGCATTCCCTTCAATAGAATACCAGTGGCCTAAGTATTGGTCCCCTCTTTAACGTCTTCTCAAGCTACAGAGAATCCAGGATGAAGCTTGCAGGTAACTCCTTAAGCTACACATTAGGATTCACATCCTATCAGTCCTCCGAACTTTCCACTGGCAAAACCCACCATACCAGCCATGCAGCCCAAAAGGGCCCTAGTAACGTGATCTGATTGGGAGAACTTAACATCTTCATTAGGGGTGTAAAGTACTATATGTAATTCTCTGCTCCAAACTGCTCCATCCAGAAACCTTACGTCACACTTTGTTCACAATATAACGCAAAGCTAAATCTGTTTCTCTTTCTGTTATTCCCTCTTCCCTTGGATAGTTTTTATGTTGTTTAATGTGAAGTGCTTTGTTGCTCCTCTTATACTATTCAAATCCCTTAAATTATTATGAATTCTGCAGTGCAATACGCTGCACAGGTAAACACACATAATTCTAGGAAACCCCTTAAATTGAAACACAGAGCAAGACACAGTTGCTGCTGTCTCTCGGGCAATGGCACAAGGACCAGTGGGCCACAAATACCCAATCGTGCTCACTTGCTATCTCTCTCTTCTCTTGTTGAGCATGATTACAAAACCTGTAATACCCCCACATACTCTATTTTAGGAAACTCCACAGCTACTGAGTACATGTTTTGCTGTCCGTACACATGAGTGCTGGGAAGGTTGCAAGACCCAATCCCAGTATGGGGCTCCCAAATTTAAGGAAACCCATAATAATATGACAACAGCGCCTAGAAAATTGTAGGCATTGTGCTTTTTAATTGTTTTTTAACATAACGTAATTTCTCACCTGTCTTATTACCTCTGCTGCTCCTTAACTCAAATACAGTAAAATCATTGTTACTTCTGCCTATTGATAACTATTGCAAATTCCTATCTGCATGACTTATCTTAATTCTAAACCATGTTCTGAATTTCATTTGTCATTGCTGTTCAAATGTCTATAACGTTTGATTTGCTTAAATGTGCATATATTTTTGTTTTAGTTTATATTTGTGAACCTCCTTTTCTTGGTATTTCTTTAGGATGAAAATCTAGTTTGTTTTAAAGACATCCGGCCTGGAGCTCCACACCATTATTTAGTGGTCCCTAAGAAGCACATTGGAAACTGCAAGACTCTCACAAAAGAACACATCCCATTAGGTAAGAAAGTAGTTTGGGTACAAGTTGCAAGACAAATCACCAGTGGGAAATGTTCAGGGGGTTTATTTTAGTTGTGTGTAATCATTGTTTTCACAGGTATTTTGTTGTTAGCTAAGATATTGGGTGACGAGAAATGAAAACGGGAGTGTTTTTGTTGCCATAGGCAAGATTCAGGTTCCAGTTTCATGTTCTGTGCATAGAGCTTGATTGTTTGGGTCAGGCCCTGAGTTTGCTGTAGAGTTAGAATGTTGGTTTGTAAGAGATAAAGATGGCCAATTACGGCACAATATTCATCAATTGCCTTCAAAACAATAGAAGCTGGTTTGAAACAAATCTGCCTCGTAGATGGTAAGATATAGGTACCCGAGCACCAGAAAGTGTGCATAAAGCAGCACAATTTCCCCAGACACTTCACCTCTTTAAACTAAATACTCCTCAGATTGATCAAATCAAGCATTGGCAAAACCAATCGGTTTTGTCTATGCAAAATCTATTCGCTTTGTCAGTGTGTGTTAAAAAAAAGTATACATATTGCACAGCATCGTGGGGGCCTGGAAGCAACACTGGGGAAGAGGATATAAAAGACATCGAATTGAAACCATGGGAAGCGGGAGGAGGGGTGATGGTCAAACCACAGAGAGTGTGACAAACATGTTAAGAAAACAGTGCCGGGGCTTGGGGTTGTTGAGCAACACGAGGGAGGAGCGGGTGGAAAAGACATTTGAGAGTGGGAGGGGGGTTTTGGTGAAACCACAAGAAGCGGGAGGGATGGCGGGGATGAAAAAGAAGGACTGCGGAGTGCATGCCAAAAGTAAAAAGAACAAGCATTTGCAATGCAATAGGTCTCGCATTTGTGAGAGTTTGGGCTATTGGCATTGTAAATGACAATGCCTTTATTTGTGTTTTGAAAACCTGCAAGCAGTGCATAAACACGTGCTTTGTACTTGTAGTCGTTGCTTACGAGAAGCAAGGCTGGCAGTGACAGTCTTTTACTGCCAGCCTTGCTTCTCATAAGCATGGACTATAAGTACAAAGCGCATGTTTATGCACCGCTTGCAGGTTTTCAAAACACAAATAAAAGGCATTGTCGTTTTCCATGCCAATAGCTCAAACTCTCACAAATGCGAGACCTATTGCATTGCAAATGCTTGTTTTGCATGAGGCTGAGTGCAGGAGGAGCTGGACTGTCCTTGTGGAAACTTTAAAAATTGGGGGGGAGAGGAATTGGTAACGTGAAGGGCCCAGGCAAAACTAGCACTACATACCAGTTTGCTAAAGGGGAAATAGACTGAAGTTCATAGCTATGACCACAATATATCCACTGCAAAACCACTACCAGCAGATTATGCTAGACTGTGACAGCAGTCTACAATGCTCCTTAGAGGTGGTAAGAGTAGGTCACAGCACGCCTTCGTAAATTACTGCAAGGAGGGATTAGAACGTTCAAGCATCTCAATGCCACCTGCAGTACGCCAGTAGCAACGAGTACTCTGCCAATCACTCATGCCATTCCAGGTGATGCATCAACACCCCCAGCAAGCTGGTTAAAGTGAAGTGAAACGTCATAGAACCAAATTACAATATATTTGTTAGGAAGGTTTCCTCAAGCAAAATTAAACCCATCGAATACTTTTTTCTTGCACTATCGCCACAAATAAAACTTCTTATAAAGATAATTTAATACAGTTTAAAACCCAGATTGGGGCTAGAAAGCCATTACAGATCTAAGCCTGCAAGAAGTGTGCAAAGAAGCAGAGTGCTCCATCTGAAGGGGCCTAGCCGTCTGGTCGATGAGAACTCGTACGACAAGCCCAGCAAAAACAATTTGAAAATTAGTGCGTAATGGAGAGTGTGGATCTATACAGTTGTACACCTCACAAAACACTCGATTAAAAGTACTCCAATTATCACGGTACCTAAACCCTGCAATAATACAAGCAAAGCCACTATCAGCTACAAACCACTCCTAGAGTGGGCTGGTTTTATTCTGCAGCGTCACTCGTGAGAAAGTTGCCACCTGCTTAAATCCGATGCATTCTGTGCGCAACCCAGCTTCGGAAAAATCCCTCTACTTGGTGTGCCATATCATATTTTAAGGGCGAATCCCCTCCCATCCCTCGCACTTAGATCACTTGACAGCTATAGCAAGCTTTGAGACAGCAGGGGGGGGGGACAAACTGTTGCCGTCTGACACTCACCTGAGGGGCCGGAGGACTGGGCTGCAGCTACCAGGTCGTGGGTACCCCAGGGTCGGTCCCACCCGGTCATGCTGAGGGACTGCAGGCCGAGGCACAGGTCGTTGGTGTCGGACAGCACTCGAGGCGAATCCTGCACGGAGGTGGGGAAGAGCATCTTGCTGGCCGCCGCTGCCCCCTCGGAGTCCTGGAAGTCTGCTTGGGCGTAACACAAGAAAGGCGAGAGTTAAGGGAGCCGAGTTTAAGTCGCTTCAAAAGGCACTCTAATGGCGGAAAGCTGGTGTCGCCGTCCCTGTGCCACCTCCAGACCCAGGAGGCAGCCATGCATTCGGCAGCCCTAACAAATTAAAAAAAAGTGATTAGCGGCAAGGCAGGGGTTGCGTGCTCGTCCCTGCTCGCTCCCGCGAGCACACGATCCAGTCCGGGTGGGCGAGCCGAAAAGGAGACATGGAGGGAACAAACAAGCCTCACTCCAAATCAAAAGGGAGCGTTTAACTTAAAGTGTGACGCGTGCCAATGAAAAGCATAGGCGGAGCTTCCACCCCACTTCCAACTTCAACTTAACGACAATAGATCTCGCAGAGCGTGCAGCGCATGCGCTGCGACGCTAGGCGAGACCTAAAAAGGAGTGCCTGTGGCCAGTGGAAGAACACTGGCCTCAGTGAGCAGTGCTTTGCCGCTGCTCCATGGCATGGATGAAGATTCAGAAGCCCAGGAGGTGCAACAGGCCAATAGGAAGAACAGAAAGGAGAGTAATGTGGGAGCCTACCAATGGCAAATCAAGGTAAGTAATGGGCAGGCTCAAAGTCCCTTTAAGACTTTTTTTTTTAATTAGAAGGGATTTCTCTAGCACAGCAAAAGCGCTGTGCTGTCAACCTAAAAAGGGCCCTGCTCTTAACAAACTTCTATTTTCTTGTGCACTTTAGTGTAATTCCATCTAGCAGCTGCAGCAAAGACCAAAAATTCATATAAGCCGACAAATGAGAGTACCTCAAATAACTCCCCACTGATAAAACTGCATGAAATGTCAAACTGAGATTCTAAGTGGTATGTCAGTTGTCTGCCAATTTTCGTGCAGATTCACCAAACAGTACCAAAGTTGTTAGCAAATGAAAAAAAATCCATTTCATATGCAAGTCCCAACTCAACCATTTAAAAGTGTTGCTCTGTGAGTTTTGAATCTAACACTTAAGGCGTAGTTAAGATTGATGGGGGGGTCAATATTTCCTTCAATACGATGTAAAAATAACAAGTTAGAGCACCAACTTGGCTCCTACCCCCATTATCATGTGGTGTATTCAGTACTGGTGGTGCTGTTTGTTTTTCTTTTTAATTTTTTTCCCTTATACATTGAGAGATCTAAAAAAAAAAAATCCTTTCCTTTTTAAAATGTGGAATGCCTGAGGAGTACAAACTAAACCAGATATTTGTGTTTTAGTTAATTTTCTTTGTAACTTCTACAAGAGATGCCAAGTCCCGTCAGACTGTTACTAATCCACTTTCTTAGCCTTGTCTAACGGTCGGTGAATTTTGCCTCCCCAACTACCACCCTGTCAAATGAAGGGATTTTTCCTCATCAAAAAATAAAAAGAGACAGCCAACTATTCCTGGGGTGCTGCGAGCTGTCCCAAGCAGTCATTGCCCATTGACAAAGAGAACGGGCGTTGCTTACTATTCAGGTATACCTTTATGAACTTCTCATTTGCGAATGCTGTAATATTGCTACTCGCATGACTTATAGTAGCCTTCAAACACTTTTGTGTATCATTTGAGTATCGGAAGGATCAATCGAACTTTTTAACTTTAATACCTACTGCAGCATTTTGCTCAGATCAAAAATGCTAAGCCTGAAGGTTTGCCATTTCTAAAGAATGTCCTGTTTTTTCCATAAGGTAAAACTTAAGAACAGTCTGTAAATCATTTAGTTATGGTATTCTTGACTGTGACCTGTAGATGTATTGATATAGCACAAGTCCTAATGAGGAGAGGCGCGGAGAGATATGAAATTTGAAGTCCTATAGTTAAATACCACAATATACAACAGCAAAGAGGTTTTGCGTGCATTTTTTCATATAAATTGATATAGCATTTAATAGCCCTTCTCTTAGTTTGCTCTTTCTGTTATGTTATGTTAAAATAATCTTACAAAGCGCTCTACCACCTATCTCCTGATGATTAAATGAATCACTGATACCCTAGTGAGCCTGCAGAATGCAAAATTGAGCTATTTGTCTAAACATGTGCTTATTTTTAAGTTTCTTCCTAAATACGCAGTAATACGAAGTGTTCCTTATTTCTAGAGCCAATAAGTTCCCTATGGATAGAGTTTGCGTACACAATGCATAGCCTCCAGATCATCTAAAGTGCAAACCGGAGAGGGAAGGGACTTGACTATCTCGGAGATGTGCCTGACACATAGCAGTGTAACAATTGTTACTTGATCACGCACTGTTGTGCAATCTGATTTGATTCTAGTCAGTCATCCCCCTCTTCCTGTATAATGAGCAAATGTAAGATAAAAAATTTTACTGAGATGTTTGTTCTTTAAGGTATACTCTTAACGTTGTTGCTCAAACGTATCACACCACTCCTTACAGTTTTAAGTATTGTTTGTTCTTCATCGAAGTGTCCAAATTAGGTTCCAAAAACGATTTCAAAGATAGATGTTTTCTGTAGTTAGACTCATTCCAGCAGGAATCGTTCTAACAGAAATGTACTTTATTTACATGCATTAAATAGTTGTGGTTGTGTCAGTAAGCCGAAATGTTTATGATGGTCAGAAGCCCGGTTATGTCGAATTGCACCAGTCATGATGAACACACTCCACTGTTTTAGTGTCAAAAAAGAAATTCTGCTTCCAATTTGTCTGACCTGAATTGGGTAATGCCAGCCTTGGTTCTGTTGTAAATATTTGCTTTTCAGCTTTACATCCATCTATAACATGTTCTCTCAGTTTGAGGACTTTCTACTCGACTGAATGAATGTGTGTTCATTTTGTGTCTTATTAAACTGGTGATCATAGTTTTTTTTAATTTTTAATTTTTTTAATTATTTTATTAGCCATCCAGAATCACAGTAAAATCGTAACAACAATTACACATCGCAGATGATTATCCTCAAATGTTCAACATTTTCTTTCAAGGATGAGACCTGTACATAAATAATTTCAAGCATTATTATAACAGATCATCGTTTCTGGATAGAACATCATTATCACAAGAAAATATATCTTAACAGTTAACATCTTAACAACCCCCCTCCTCCCAGAGTCGCATAAAGGAAACTCCCCCCCTCATATCATGCATCCCCTGTCAGAGTATGTCTCACTGATTATATATGTCAACTACATTCTCAGACTGCGGTTGCCCCCAGACGATGCCGCTGCCCCCGAGTCAGCTAGGTCGTCTTGAGTCTCCGCTATCTCTTGCGAGGTAGGGCCTTCTCTCATAGAAATTTCTGTGATCATGCTATACCAGGACCTCACATCATCTTCCAACATTTCATCCCTCCTAACTCGTCTCATGCGGATTAGCTTCGCTGTAGCCCACTCCCGCAGATCTTTAGCCCAACTCTCCGTCGTGGGGGGCACCAAGCTCATCCATTTGATTACAATTCTCCTTTTGGCTAATACCAATCCCAACTGGACGAACCTCCTCGTAAGTTTTTTCCCCTTTAGGTCTAGGGAGGAGTCCTAGAAGTATCTCCTTTACGGAGTACGGCAGCGTCCACCCAGTGATCTTTTTTAGGCTATCTAGCACCGACCTCCAGAATACCACCAGTTCCGGACAGTCCCATGTCATATGTATGAAATGGGCCTCCCCATAGACACACCTAGGACAGAGACCGGGGCGGTCCGGGAAAATTTTATGTAGGACTCGCAGAGTCATGCAAGTCTGATGGACTATGTTATATTGGGTGAGCTTGAATCTGGCGTTGGAGCTGATTTGTTTGACCTCGTGCACCCTCTTCCATTCCATTTCAGTTAAAGGTTCATCAATTATTGCGTCCCATTTAGCATGTATTAAAAGGGGGTCAGTCGTAACGTCCCCCCTGAGCGCCTTACAGATGTGGGATACCAGCCTACGCCTCCCGCCAGTGTCGTGAGAGCCGGTATTGTGGCGGATATGGGCGGCTCCTGTGGAAACGTCGGCCACAGCTCGTGGACCACCGCCAAAATTTTCGCATATTGGAGGTACTGCCCTCTCCCTAACTCAAACATCGTTTCCGTCTCCTCCCTGGTTGAGGAACTGCTGGCCAGAATACAAATCCCCCATCAGACGGCAACCTACCTCCTTCCATTTTGTAATGGACATGGTATGACTTATTCGTTTGAATGGTACCACTGCCCACAGCGGGGCCTCCGGGGCATAAGGCGCCCGCTTTACCACAAATTTGATTGCGGATTCCCAGGTCATGGCCACATGTCGAACAATGTACGGGAGTTGTTCGGGCACCGTCGAACCCAACATGAGATCAGGAAGAGGAGTCCCCAGATGAGTGCCCTCCAGTAATCGCTTCTCCCAATTATCGTTCTCGTCCAGCCAGTGTATTGCATGTTGAAGCTGTGTAGCCATGTAATAGAGGCACAGGCGGGGAACCTCCTGTCCCCCTTGTTCCCATGTCCTCTGTAGTGTGTCTAATTTAACCCTTTTCCTTTTAGATCCCCATAGTAATTCCACCAATAGGCGGTCTAATTGTCGCAAATATACCTGTGGTATGCGGTAAAGAGAGTTCTGCATGACATACAGGCAGCGTGGAAGAATCACCATTTTTGTTAAGGCCACTCGACCCATCAGGGATAACGACAAGTCACGCCAGAAAACAATTGAATTGCGAATGCCCTCCACGCACCTCCCCACATTGCGCTCCAGGTAGGCTGCCTGAGTGTGCACAAGCCTGATCCCCAGGTAGTATACTTCGTCCCTGACCCATCGCATTTCCACCAGGGGTAGCTCGCCCTCCTCCTTTCTCGCCAGGCATCCCATGGGAAAGAGTTTAGACTTCCCCGGATTAGGGGCAAGCCCGATATTTCTCCAAAATCGGACAGCTCCCTAAGGAGCACAGGTACTGCCTCATCGGGATGTCGAAGATACACCAGTTTATCATCAGCGTACATTGACACCACATGAGTGACAGCTCCCAACTGAATCCCCCATCGTTCCATCTTTTTCCTGAGGGTGATCGCCAGGGGCTCCATCGTAAGGGCGAATAGGAGTGGCGATAAGGGGCAGCCCTGACGAGTACTCCTCTGGAGCTCGAAGCTATCGGACACCTGATTGCGAAGGCGTACCCGAGCCGTCGGCCTGGTGTAGAGCAGTTTCAGCCACCCTATATATTTTTCCCCCAACCCCATCCTGCCAAGCACCATCCACATGTAGTCCCATTCAACCGAGTCGAAAGCCTGTTGGATATCCAGAAGACACAGGGCCCAACCTTCCTCGCACAGCTCGGCGCATGCCATATGTGCGCAAGCCTACGCAGATTGTGTGGTATTTCGCCCGGGGATAAACCCGGCCTGGTCCGGGTGGACCAGTCGGGTCGCATATGGCAGAAGACGTGCAGCCAGCACATTGCTTAGTATTTTCTCATTTAAATTCAGGAGGGAAATGGGTCTATATGAGCCCGGGGAGAGGGGATCTCTGTCCAGCTTAAGGATCATGGTATCCGGAAGTACCCTCCGGGTCAGGGCTTCATTGTACACCTCTAGGAGGTGATCTACCAGCAGCTGAGCAAATGTTTTATACAACTCTGCTGGGAGTCCATCGCTCCCAGGGCACTTCTCGGATTCCAGCTGCTTAATTGATGTGAGTACTTCTTCCCTAGTGATTGGTGCTCCTAGGGTCTCCGCTTCATCCTCCCCCCAACGTGGGAAGCTCTAACCCATCAAGAAAGTCCTGCTGTGCACCTGGCCTAACCCGGGAGTCAGTCGAGCATGTCTGTCTTAAGTGAGTTGCGAATTCCTTTAGAATCGCGTCCCGAGTGTGCACAACAGTCCCCAAATTGTTACGAAGCATAACGCACCCGATCTATCCCCCTCCAAATGTAGTCTCTGTCTGTAGGCGGCGTGCCTATGCTTCTCCAGTCGGGACCAGGCCTCCAACAATTCCCCACGAACCCTCGTCCATTCAGCCATATCGGCTGAAGGTCTGTACACATTTTCATCTAATTTCTTTAGCTATTTTTCAAAAGTTGATGTCGATACTAAGCTGATGTTGTAACCCCGCCATACGTGGTCCTCATGCAGACCCCTCTAATAACTACCTTCATGGCCTCCCACTCTGTTGCTCTAGTAGCTGTTGAACCCCAGTTTTCCCTGAAATAATGTTGCAATGCCTCCGCTACAATCTGCCTGTATGGGGGGTCCGTGAGTGCCTCTGCTCGGAGTCGCCATAATGGGATGGCCGGTCGTCCTGGGCTGCTAGTCAAGGTCAATAGTAGTGGTGCGTGATTGCACAAATATCGGGGTAAGTAGGAAATGGCCTCCGTTGTGGTGGAAAGACCGGCTGAGAGGCAGCAGTGGTCAATTCGGGAGAAAGTATTAGCCGCAGGGGTAAAACAAGAAAAGAAAACTTCCTTTTAGTGGGGTTGCGTGCTCTTCACTCATCTCTTAATTGCATGCCCTGTAGAATAGTCTCAAGGGATCTCGTCATGCGGGGTTTAGTATTCTCTCTAGGGGGCTCTCTGTCCAAATCTCTGTCAAAGACGCAATTAAAGTCTCCGAAGAGGAGAATCTCAGCGCCCATATACGGTGTCGCTGCCTTAAGAACTGCTGGAAAAAAGTCAGGGCAGTCCAAGTTTGGTGCATAAACATTTATGATACGCATTTCCCTTCCTTCCCATTTCCCAAACAGAACAACGTAACACCCCTCAGGGTCCAGAACATGATGACGGTGTTGGAAGGGGACCCCCGGTGCCACCCACACCAGCGCCCCCCACGCAAAACCCGAATACGAGGTGGCATATTTCTGACCCTGCCATCTTTTCCCTAAGCTCGTTATTGTGTTCCCCCATATATGGGTTTCTTGGAGTCCAGCTATTGCTATCTTTGACCTCTTTACGAAGGCATGTATTCTACGACGTTTGTCTAGGCCAGCCATCTCCCGAACATTCCAATTAAGAACCTTCAATGTTTGCACTGCCATAATAGTTTGGTGGTGAGCGTCCAAAGAATGTCCCCCCTGTCCGGAGAGTTCGTCTTGTCGACCCAGTAGACTGTGTGACAAAGTGTAATCCTGTGCGATCCTCAAGTTTCCCAAACAAACAAACCTTTTGAAAGATAAACAATCCCATTCCCCTCCCTCCCCGTGGGCAGTGATCCAAATCTCAATGTACATCTTACGATCCATAAGGAAACCCACACACACCACCCCATACCTCCTCCCCTCCCCCCACACCCTTTCTTTGTACACATTTCAACTTCAGCTTGACTGTTCGTAGGGCTAGGGCCCAGTCCTGCCTTGTAATGTCAATCGGGTGCTGTGCAAGAGAACCGGCTACGCCGGGGAGCGAGATTGCTCTCAAGCTTCCCCGACGGGCCTGAACTCTGGTGTGGGGCGTCGCTACTCCAGCGGCAGCCCATGTCAATATCATGACTAACAATCAACCTGGCCCTTGGACTGTACAGACTTAACTAAGTATAGTAGGAGAAGAAAGGATAGAGAGGCCAGGAGGCCTCCCTTATGACCTCAAAGTGCAAATCTTCTAGGAACCCCAACAATAGTTCGCGGCTCAGTCTCTCAAGGTCCCCTACACACCAGGTATACATAAGGACTTATCTGTACAGTTCCAGTTATGATATTCGGCGTGCCGAGCTCATTCTTGACCGCTGCCTGAGCCGCCGGCACCAACCTCAATCTCCGGTGACGGTTCCATCGAGTCCGGCACGATCTCTGAATCCGAGGCCTGCAGCGTGCCGTCCAGGAGAACCGTGATGCGGCCTGGGCTCGATGTCCTTTTTTGTTGTATCTGTCGCATAGATTGCCTGCAGCCCCTCGTGGCAGACCCCGCTGAACCCGCCCCAGTGGAAACCGTAGAGGGGACTAGACGACTCCCTGGTGTCCAACCAGTCTCTCGCCTCCTCCGCTGAAAAGTACAGGGCGCGGCCCCCACTCTCCACACGTAGTTTTGCCGGGAACATAAAACTGTATTTTAAGTTTAGGTCTCTCAGTCTCCGTTTCACTGTTACAAAGGTCTTTCTTTGTTCCTGGACCCTTTGGGTGTAATCCGGGTACACTGTTATGGAGTGACCTTCAAAGAAAAATCGCTGTCCACTGCGAGAGAGCTGGAGGATGAGATCCCTGTCCCTGTAGTTAAATAACTTCGCAATAATTGCTCAGGGAGGCGCGCCAGATCTAGGAGGGGTCACCAATGCTCTATGCGCACGTTCAATACTGAAAAACTTTGACAACTGTTTGGGAGCCATTTCGTGAATAATCCAATCCTCCAGGAAAAGTTCCACCGAGGGGCCCTCCGACTTTTCGGGAAACCTAACAAATCCCAGGTTCCGTCTTCTTGACCTTCCTTCAGAGCCCTCGGCCCTTATCATCCAGTTTTATCACTTGTCTCTTCAATTCCACCACCGTGGCACTGAGGTTTTTAACTTCCTCCTTTAGGACATCTGTGTCTTTTTCAGTGACTGTCACCCTGTCTGAAACTTTCCGAAGATCACACCTCAGTAAATTAACATCTATGGCCACAGCGTCTATCTTCCGAACCATGTCGTCCCTGGTCGTCTGGATAGCCCGGATAACATCCGTTAGAGTTGGTGGGTCTTCGGTAGCTCCCCCTGACGCGCCACCACCCTGTTTGGGCTCCTCCTCTCTGGCATCGGGACCGTGTGATATAGGTAGTGCATAGTTCGATATTTTATTCAATTGCGCCTTCGTCGCTTTGTCTTTCCCCATGTCGACCAACTAATAATGATGTACAGTATCTGATAGAACCTTTCTTAGCAAAGGGGCCTCCAGGGTGTCACACGCAAAGTCTTCAACTTCACCAATGTTTGACCTATCACACCTGGGTTACGCCGCTCTTTCTACGTGTCTGCAGCGTGGTCTCTCCACCAGGTATTCCGCTGGGGGTCAGACCCACGAGGCCCCTCGACGTGTCGTCCCCGGGCACCTCGCCTCAATGTTCCTGGCTCGGTCCTGTTGTATTCCTCTTAGGATGTCCGTATATAGGTTTTCCTGTATCATGTCCTTATATAGGCACAATTCGCCCTGCCCTTATATAGGCATAAAATCCCAGTCCTTATTTAGGCATTAAACCGTGCACTCCAAATACAGGCATGGTCCCCGACATCCGCCCACCCTAAACGTCACAACGAGTTCTTGAAGAACAGACCCTTAGGCTTCGGGAGTTTCCCTAGCACAGGACTATTGATTTCTTCAAGGACTCATCTATTATGCATGAACCGTTATACCTTAGGGGTTCATTCATGACGTCTTCCGCTGTCCGACTCACGTCAATGCTAACATTGTGAGGTACCTCACGGGTATAAATATACCTTCCCTAGCCCTTGTAAACTAGAGGAGACCTCGACTTCAGAGGAGCCCGTATCCCGGCCTGACGCACTGAGAAGACGCTGTCATCCCTGCACGCAGAGAGTCCAGCTTCCAGTGATCTGACTTCCCTTGCGGGGTGTTGGAGTTCGAGTCTGGAAAGAGATTCCCACCTCTCTCATTCTTAAGGTATGGAGCTGACAAGAACATAGAGGGACTCTTGGCATACTAGGCATACTAGACTTAACATACTCTTAGTATACCATAGTAAGGAATACTTCACCTACTTCATACCTCTCCCTACACCTAGGTTAGGTACATTGGGGTAGAACTAGTTTAGAAACGCATCGTATGAGTACTCGCATTTTTAGTCTGTTATTTATGTAAATGAATATCTACTAAAGATCATGCTAGCGCAGTATTATTTATTTCTACTGCTTACGTTGTACATTATTTATCTTGCATACTGTCTTGTGATCGTAACAGCACATATTACTTACACGAGAAACAAGACTGTTCAATAAATCTTTTATTGAAACGCCCGTCTATTCTTTCTGTGTAACTTTGAGGAAAACTAAGTATGCACGATTGAGCTGAGTGAAATAGTTATCTATTGTTTCCACGACTCTGGGACACGTTCTGATTCTAAAGGGAAACAAAAGTGGTCATGTTTTGCGGCTGCCAGAAACTACTCCCTTCTTGTTGTCAAGGAGTTTCTAGTGGCCTCTGAGCTAGCTGGCACAAGTAATTAAGTTTAATATACTCGATAGGGACATACCGACCTCAGTCCTATGTCAAACCTATAGGATATATTATTCCAATGCGCAGAGCCTATTAGGGAAATAGGAGCTACACTACATGGCTCCCAACGTTTGGTAAGGCGGTAATTCAACGCTAGATACTGAGTAACTCAGCCGTGCTTTTTCTCTCAGAGACCCCTACCCATATACTCCAAAAGACGTCTGGAGTGGGCAGGGTTAGGTATCCACCACGGCTACATAGGGAAACACCCTATATATTAGCTGTTTGGTTTGTTCAACGTTGAAGGATACAGTGTTCCAAAATATTGTGCACCTTATCTTTGTTTCATTGAAACTAGTTCTACATTTTTTTTTTTTTCTTCAAAATGCCTGGCTCCGACACTGAGACCGGAAACGGTGAAGTTCCGGGTCAACCAGCTTTAAAAGCTTTAAACATTACCGGTTTAGATGGAACCGAGAAGGGTGTTATAGACATCCATCGAAACTTAAGAAGAGCCATCACTCTAAAACTCATAAAACACGGCCTACCACCAAGAGGCGGTAGAGCAGTTTTCGTGATAGAGGCACACGAATCCTTTCAGACAGAGGTATTCTATTCATGGGTAATATTTCCTGAATCCAATCCAGTTACACACATGTTTCACTTCTACAAAGAAGATGATCCACCAGAGGAATATATTCCTTTCGAGGATATTGAAATTCCACTAACATACCAGGAGCATCAGCTCTGGTTTAAAGGCGCCCTAAAACATCACAAAAACATTACCAGGCTCGGTCCACTAGGTAGACCAGGAGCAACATGGCCGATTCTAGCCGGCTACACACCTCATCCTGACATTGAAGAGATGTCATACGAGGAATTACTTACTCAACTCACAGAGTTAATAAAAATCTACAGACAATTGGTCCAATATGTCATGCGGACTTTTACAGTCCAAAAACCATTAACCATTCCAAATCAAACCCCTCACCAAGGGAATACACTAAAAATTACACCACAGACTCTATACGCAGTCATGGGTAAAATGCCCACAAAACGTGAGCAAATTCCATTCTGGATAGCTCAAAAAATTACTCAAATCGAAGCAGTATTTCCAAATACTAGCCCATATGAGAAACACAGAATACTAACAATCAGTTTACCAATGGGGGTCACACCACAACTGGAAGACTGTACCACTTGGGGCTCAGTCTTTGCTGCCATCTATACTAAAATACATGGTATTCCATCAATTGCGGTAATACCTGATGTCCTGAAACAAATTCAAAATGAATACGGGGCAGAGCCTGCTCTGAATTTGGGTATGAAATTACTGAAAAATTTCGAGCAGGTCTCAACAATAATATTGTCTAATATTAAAGGGGAGGCAGCAGCAGTGGCGATCCGCCAACGATTAAGGGAATTCGATGTTACAGAACATCAAACTGAGCTTCCCAGAATAATTGAACAATCATATGCAGAATTAGGCAGAGATAGTTTGGGTGGAAGACCAGTGAAACCAAAACTATCTGAAAGTCCTTAGAAGGACTCTATTAAAAAAACTCCTACATCTTCTAAAAAGAAGTGGGAGTCTACTAAACAAAAATCAAACGAGAAACGTTCTCAATCCCGAGGTAGGTCTCCTCAAAAGGAGCCCTCTGAAAGGAGGTATAACCTCAGGGATAATTTGAGAAAACCTGACGGGTATCAAGATACTGATACACGTTCCTCTCGTACCTTTCAGATCTCGTCAAGGACTTCGGAAAGAAGAGGACGATCAGAAAATAGAGAAGAACGCGTGAAAGCCAAAGAAGATAAACACGCTCCAAAAAATAAAACAAAACCTCAATTCTCCAAAAAGAAAGTAGCAGGTCTGAAGCTCAGACATGCCGAGAATACTGAGAACACAACTCAAGAACGGAGAATGGGCTCAGACAATGCTGGACAGTGCAGCAGAAGTCACAATAGTTCGCCAGAACCTGAGGGAACTTCTGGAGATAGTGGACTTGAATGAGTACATTACAGTTGAGACAGTTGTAGACACCAGGGTTAGTACTCCACAAAGGTTATATGAAATAACACTCCGAATGGAGGAGACATACCTAGACAGGTGAAAGCACTCTTTTGGGAAAAACTTTCAAGGGGCTATGACATACTTCTAGCAGAAAAAGACTGGCCACCACAATTTGTCAGGGAGTGCCCACATGGCGAGGACATTATTATGCCTGCCTTCTCCAACCATATTCCAATACATCTAAAGTATACTTATGCCAGGAAATGGGCAGTAGCCCAGGCCCCAGCAGTATATAAAAATCATGTAGGATGGGATGAGGACTCACCTCACCATAAAATAAATCTGAAACATGAACCAACTGCACAAAGGCAGTATCCAATAAAGCAAGAAGCTAAAAAACAGGTCAGGGAGATCTTAGATCAACTTGAATACCAAGGGGTGATTGAAACATGCACCTCCTCAATGAACAATCCTTTGTTTCCTGTCTCCAAACCAGATAATACATATCGTCTAGTTTTGGATTACAGACACTTAAACACTTGTTGTGTTGTAGGGATTCGGTACATACACAGAGCTATGCACAGGATAATAGGACCTCGGAATATAGTGGTGAGCCAACCATACCCCTTAGTACCTAACACCCCAATCCGACTAGCTTTAGCGTCTTCTTAACAAGAATGCTGCTAATTATTAGACAACCCAGAACACGGTATCTCTCTCAGGACTCGCAGAAGCAAGAACACCCTTTCATAATTCACTCATACCTGTCCACAACGTGCGTAATAAGAGACACTGTATAGTTTAAAATGTTTATTTTAACTAACGTGCTCTTAGGTAAAGTACACGTGTCAGTACTATCAGCATAATGCATAAGAATAAAACAATAAGCATAGTTACAATTCCATAAAATATAAACGGGGAAAGCATTTCATAAAGCTGTCAATATATAGCTAAATGAGTACACCACCCTCCCGTGCTAGTATCTAGTTTATTATAAAAACAGAAGACCTCTGGGCTTTGGCTGGCAGACCCCCATACCTCAATATCTAGATGCAATGGTTTACATCATCAGACAAGCACAGCTCTTCTCTCTGGAAAGGTTTTTCTCCGAAGTGTCTCTAACAGTGAAAATCACAATATTAAAGGCACCCGAATTCCTTCAGTGCAGTGGCATTCAGTGTTATGTCTAATTACGAGGGTCTGACCAGATCAGCAAGAACAAGGCACATTGTTTTCCGACCTTGTACACAATGTACAGACGCAACCCAAAAGCAACAAGGAAGAATGTGAAAGGCAGATAGTCCCAAAATAGCAGAGGCTGGGGGGCACAAAGTAACGTGCGCAAAGAGGCATCATGGCAGCCAGGCTTAAGCTAACTTAGTAATGCAAATCACACGAGTCCACAAACCACATGACAGTTGTAAAACATTTGCAGTGCAAAATGCACATAGCACAGCATTAATGAATAACATTGTGTGTAAAAAATATAAAACCACATTAGACATCTCCAATGGTTTCTTTTGTCAAAACATAGCACCTGAAAGCAGGTACTTAACAGCATTCTCCATAATGGGGACCCAGCGTCAATTTTGTCGACTCCCACAAGGGTTCAAGAACAGCCCGGGGTTATTCTCAGCGAGAGTAACAGAGTTACTACAAATTTATGACAATGAGGCATTTCCTATGTCGAGGACATCTATCTGACGGACGATGACCTGGACAAACACTTGAACAGGGTAAGCACCATTATACTGGGCTTCGCCTCTGAGGGCTACAAGTTCAACTTTAAAAAGTCCCGAATTGCCCATCTCAATGTCCTATTTCTAGGATATGAGCTTTCAAGTGAAGGCAAGAGCTTGGCAGCTAACTTTTTAGAAAATGTGCGCTGCTCCAACCTCCAAAAACGCTAAAAACTTACAATCCATCCTGGGTTTCCTAAATTTTGGAAGAACATACATTCTAAACTACGCAGAAAGGGTTAAACCTCTCTACGCATTAATCAAACCTGATTTTTCAATCAAGAATTGGACACAAGAACACACAGAAATCTTGCGTTCACTACAGGCTAACATGTTAGCAACAAATCACTTACAAACACGCGTAAGTCAACGCAACCTGGTGATCCGAATAATTTCGGGTCAATGCGGATTCACCTACTTAACCTTCAATGAGGGTGAGAAAATCCCAATTGCATACAAATCTCATTAGTACACACAAGCGGAAATGCGCTTCACTTCAACAGAAAAAATTCTAACAGCAGTTCAAACCTCTGTAGCAAAAGAAAGAGCCCTAGCACAAGGGAAACGCATTATTGTCGTAACCCCAGTACCAGCTTTAGAAGCGGTCACAAAAGCAAGCATTCCAAATGCTAAAGCATTACATCCAAGATGGATACAGTGGGTTAATTCTCTTGCTGCAACAGATGTTGAATAGGTTTATGATCCTGATTTAAAAACACAAGCATTCCTGCAATATGAACAAGAATGTCCTCTGCCCACTGAAATTCTGCCTCTCGATCAGTACGAATTCATAATTTACACTGACTGATCTGCACAACCCGCAACAGGGGGTAAGCAAGCTTACAGTGCAGCGTGTGCAATCGTTAAAGGTCGCATGCAAAATGGCATCTTCAGACCTATGGTCACAAAAACTCAATCTCTAGGAGATTGTACAGCTCAGCGAGCTGAACTACAAGCATTCAAACTGGCACTTGAAAGTACAGATCGAGAATTCCCCACACTAATAGTGTGCGATTCCTTTACTGTGTTCAGTCGTATAATGAATATATACAAAACTGGCTTGAAAATGGATTCAAAGATGCGAAAGGTGGCACAATAAAGCATAAAACGCTTTGGGAACAAGTAGTTCAGTTGAAAAATGAACTACCAAAGGCTCACGTGATCCACACACTGAGTCATCAACGTGATGGCGTTCACGTTGCAAGGAATTCATTGGCTGACGAAGCCGCAAAGGGGGCTGTTCAGACGGCTTCCGTAGCTGCGATCACTCGTTCAAAAACAAAAATAGACAGTGAGATAATGTTGGCTGTCAATGCTACAAGCAAAGGCAGTGGTGCAGCGTTACCAAAAAGTTTCCACTCAAGTACTCTTATGTAATTGATGCGAACAACGTTCCTTTGCTCGAATCCCTGGAGTGGGGGATAGGGTAATTCCAAACATGGAACGTAGAGCAGCTTTGATTTATGAAGCACATTTGGGGGAGGGTCTGTCACATCAAGGGATCTCTAAAACAATTTTGACGTTAAAAGAGATGAACTGGTGGCCTGGGATGAATAGAGAAATCCACATCTTCATCAATAACTGCATAGACTGTAAATTACAGCGAGAAAGCCACCAGACACTGTGCTACAAATGTAGCTGCCCAGTACAGACACCATTATTAGACAGCATTAGACTATCTACGCGCATGCGTCCTTCTGGACAAATGCAATCCCACAAATACTGAAATAAGGTTCCTATGGATATGGCCTCAGCGCTCGGCTGACGCTCGAACTGTTATAAAAGATATGCGAGTCTTTATCGGCACATACGCAATAGGCACGCTACATTCTGACCAGGGCCCTGCGTTTAGCTCTCTGGCTTACAAAGAAGCCATGGCCAGTCTGGGCGTTGCATTGCGGTACTCCTCTCCATTCCATCCTGAGGGAAATTCGGTTGTGGAAAGGAAAAACCGGGACATAAAGCAATCTATAACAGCTAGGGTATTCGGTTCGGGTGATGGGTGGGTCAAACATCTTTATGGGGTCCAACGCTCATTAAATAACCTGCCAAGAAGTTCTCTAGGGGGGGTCACTCCATATGAGGTCCTATTTGGGACAAGAATGTGGGTACCAGACCTTGATCACGTAGGCACAGTGGTGGAAAATAAACCGTTTGATATCAAAGATCGTTTAACTGTTTTACAGGAACTCAATGAACTGAGATCGAAACAAAGCAACGTATTCCTGCAGCCAACCACCACTGGGGAAAACCGGCGGTCCCAGCAAGGCCTGTCTGGATTCCAAAAGTTGGGGATCTAGTCAGAGAAAAGATTGCGGACAAGAAGGAATTTGGACCTTCTTACAGACAACCAGTACCTGTCCTAGCAGTTCAAGGAACAAGAACAGTACTTCTGCCGCCCCTTGCTGGAAGAAAGGAGAAAAGATTTGTGTCCATCGACCTCATCAAATCACAGTATGTGGCCAATACTAAATAGTAGGCCTTGTGGACTCCGACCTAGTAGCAGACGCACTCCTCTCGCTACTATCCAAGAGGTTCAGACTGAAAGACTGATAACCATCGAGAATTCAGCAGTAACAGATGAAGGACTGAGCAACAATGCAATGGAACTCATCCCTCTTGAAAATCAAGTAAGATTTCGTCCAAATACACCTGTCTACACCAATGTAGCAAGTGATCAACTGGTTCCAGCGATTTCTACAAATCCTGATGCAATTTCAACAATTGACAGAACTGCTTCTGGCTATTTCATTAACTTTGATACGTTCTCAGAAGATCCGGGTGAACCTGAAACGACGCCAGCATCATTAAAATTCAAGCAGCAAGTACAAGACTTTCTTCACTTTCTGAAAACAACTTATCTGGTTTCACCATGGATTGAACTCTGGATTATTTCTGGAATATTTGTTTTCCTGCTTTGGCTAGCTTTGGTTATAACTATGAGCGTGCTTATAAATGGCAGATACATCCATGTGAACTGTGAAAGAAAAGAAGTGAACTTACTTTTGAAACCTCATAAATCTTCCCATCGTGAAGCAAGAGACTTGTGAACATCACAGCCGTTCCTATACAGGATGGTATAGTGTGGGACAAAACAGATTTTGATATCTTCGGCCCGACGGAACAATTGAACATTCCACATTTGTTTAAAATTTCACTAAGTGATCTCATTACCTCCAGTACCTATTCTGATGATTGGGACTTTGAGACTGTTAATGACATAATGTTTGACCTAGAAAAATCTGCTGCATTTTCTAAAAGTGAATATTTAGAGGGTTCATCAGACTATGAACAGCTGTATTGCTATAACCACTATGGTGATCATTATTTGCATAAATCTGCATACCCTAGAAATGTGTTTGTTTAACCAATGGGAGCATTGTCCTACACCACCAAAAGGTAGTTCAAAAACATTTGTCAACAAGTTTCCATATTTTTCAGGTTATAATGCATCTGATCCAGAAACGTTTTACTATAAAAATGTAAACAAAACAGGACTGTAAATTATGTTAACAAATACAAAACAGATTTACTCTGCAGCATTTATTGCCCAACTGTCTAGACAAGGTTTCGACTTATGGAAGGACACAATAGACACAAACTGTCTGGGGCACTAAAGATTGGCAAGTGCAGGGGATAGAAGCTTTATTTAGAGCCTGCATCATCCCTGAACAAATAATGTTTTTGAATGAAACTGTCCAACAAACATCTTGTCTTGGACTAGCCAAGATCAAAGAGATGAAAACACCTTCTGTACCAACACCTGCCAGTGATAACAATACACAGGCAGCGGTGACAGTTGACACAATACTACAACTCAACAAATCTAATCCTGATTGGAGAAAATGGTTGATCTGGCCCACAGACACAAACCACTGTCAGGAAAGATTCCTGAATAAAACTCAGGGCTTTACTATTCATAGGCCAGACCCAAGATACGTCCAAAGACAGCATCCGGGGGTAGTAACAACATATAGTGTAGGAAAATTATGCCTCGATTGGCTGCATAAATCTACACTACAGGATGTGAAACAACACTTATCCTTACTTAAAGAAGACGCAGACCTTAGGGAATTCTTGCTTGGACCAAGAAAACCGCTTCAAAAACATTTCATATATGCTGGCATTTATGCTGTCTATAATGAAGCATGGAAAGTGTCACAAATAGAGGCTGCAGAACGAATACGTGAACTTGATCGTATTAATTTAGAGAAAACTCTCTGTAGTCGACAATGGGTTAACAACTTTGTCCTCCAGAATATATTCACTGGACGGCATTGTATCCTCTGCTATCGACATACTGGAACAAGATTTGGCGATGTTACAACAAGGCCAGTCTCAATTACGTTCTATTGTGTTATTAAGCTGGACGCTGCAATCTTTGCGAGCGGCTATGTGCCTTGGCGTTTTATCAACACAACGGCTCTGTTTGCAGAATACAATCTCACTGATAAACAGATCGAACTGGCACAAAGAGGAGCAAAGTATACAGTGCTGCGCATTGAAAAATTGGAAAAGTTACCATTCACAGTGGCAGAAAAACCAGCTACAGAATGGCTTCTTCATGGCAAAATCACACTACCTGTGACTACTTTTCAGTTTCAGTATTGCCTCAAACAAATGCAAGCAGGCAAATATGAAAGGTTGGGTAAGGATTACATTAAGACATCTTGGAATTTACCATACACATATAGATGTTGGAGTGGGGATCGTGAAGTGTTTCTGAGCGGTACACACTGTAAAAATGCACTTAGCGGTTCACTAATATGTCAGGACATTTCTTTACACGGGGCTTGTAATGGTTCTGTGGCAAATTTGTCTTGCCACCAGCAGGGTACACCAGCTGCTGTGATTAATCCAACGTTTGGACAACTTTCTAATGGGAGTTACCTCATGTTGAATGATCAGAGTTGCTGTGGCATGTTGCCAGGCATCCCATATCTAGTAACCGTGAACTCCAGGGTCACTTGCTGTATGCAAGTATTGTTTGCCCCGATAGACACAGACAGGGAGTCGCATTTGTGGCCTTCGCTGAACGTCTCTTTTATAAGATTTGATACTTTAAGCAGAATGAAAGCCATGCTTTTACAACAAACAGTCCCTTTGACCTCGGCCAAAGAAACCTATGATCTACAGGTCGCAAGGACTTCGGCTGAGATACAGTCTTTAATACGTACAAACTGCCCTATACATTTCGTAGAAATGATAGCAAGTATCTTCAACATGTCTGATACAAGTGGAATTGTACATGTATATAAGAGCATCTGTTCCGGCCTGTTAACACCTTTCCAGGCAATACTCGGAATCATCCCAAACTTTGCACATTCGGTGTTTGTGGCATACCAATAATTCTAGCACTTGTTGCCGGAATTCTATTTCTCTTACTGCTATTACGCTATGGCCAGCCTATTCGCAGACATCACTCCGAGCGAAATGGAGAAAGCTCTCCTTGAACGAAAGTGCCATGAGCGAATAGTACAGCTTTTGGGTATGAATCGTCTACGGGAACTTAATACCACGTGGTTCCTGTCGTTCAGACCAATCTGGCAAGATTGCATCTTACCTGTTCTACGATGCCTGCTATGCGGTGAAGAATGCGTGTTGGACACCTGTCTAACATTTCCGTCAGCTACGCCAACGGATATCAATACTCTGCTGGACCCGATAACGGCCCATGCTCTGTGTTGTCCCCAGAGGCTACCAATCCTGATGATGGCATTCGTTGAGATCTCACAGACTCTTCCGGCTGCTGCTGAGGTTCGAGAAAGATCTACAGGCACACGGGTAACAACGGACGCGAACATTGCTGCGGCATCCTATGCTGGAAGCGATGCTTCACATCTCTGTGCAATTAATCTACTACACGAGGTGTTCCGAATGCCACCAACTACAGTGGACGATATTTTGTCTACAGAAATAGATGATCTCATGTTTACACCAGACCCGTACACTGACTCTGATTCAGCCCACAGTGTTCCAGAGATGCAGTAACAATTTGGCCTTCATATTTCAAAAACTTGGAACTTTTCCCAAATTGAACTTTTTCCCATTTTTTTCAAATCAAATGGCACAACAATCTGCTTGAAGTAGAACTATTCTTATAGAACGGACTTCGCGGTACTTCCTCAGACACTTTATCATTGTGTTAGTCTAAAAAGTTCATTAATTTCCATGACATGAAATGACTTTGATTTTGTACAACTTATCGATCATTTTTTTGTCACATGTAAATATTACTGCTTATTTCATTCGATTTGCATTTTATTTTCAAATATATGCCTGAAATGAAAAGCGATGCTTAAAATGTACAGTACCTTTTGCATTCTAATCGGTTTTTTAAATGCTTTTAAGAAATATTTTAGCAATATGCGGTACTCCATTTTATGTTTAGCATTTTAAATGTTTAGCATTTATGTTATTATCGTACACACGAAAGTGGAGTGGGTGTTGTATTCCTCTTAGGATGTCCGTATATAGGTTTTCCTGTATCATGTCCTTATATAGGCACAATTCGCCCTGCCCTTATATAGGCATAAAATCCCGGTCCTTATTTAGGCATTAAACCGTGCACTCCAAATACAGGCATGGTCCCCGACATCCGTCCACCCTAAACGTCACAACGAGTTCTTGAAGAACAGACCCTTAGGCTTCGGGAGTTTCCCTAGCACAGGACTATTGATTTCTTCAAGGACTCATCTATTATGCATGAACCGTTATACCTTAGGGGTTCATTCATGACGTCTTCCGCTGTCCGACTCACGTCAATGCTAACATTGTGAGGTACCTCACGGGTATAAATATACCTTCCCTAGCCCTTGTAAACTAGAGGAGACCTCGACTTCAGAGGAGCCCGTATCCCGGCCTGACGCACTGAGAAGACGCTGTCATCCCTGCACGCAGAGAGTCCAGCTTCCAGTGATCTGACTTCCCTTGCGGGGTGTTGGAGTTCGAGTCTGGAAAGAGATTCCCACCTCTCTCATTCTTAAGGTATGGAGCTGACAAGAACCTAGAGGGACTCTTGGCATACTAGGCATAATAGGCATACTAGACTTAACATACTCTTAGTATACCATAGTAAGGAATACTTCACCTACTTCATACCTCTCCCTACACCTAGATTAGGTTAGGTACATTGGGGTAGAACTAGTTTAGAAACGCCTCGTATGAGTACTCGCATTTTTAGTCTGTTATTTATGTAAATGAATATCTACTAAAGATCATGCTAGCGCAGTATTATTTATTTCTACTGCTTACACTGTACATTATTTATCTTGCATACTGTCACAGCACATATTACTTACACGAGAAACAAGACTGTTCAATAAATCTTTTATTGAAACGCCCGTCTATTCTTTCTGTGTAACTTAGAGGAAAACTAAGCATGCACGATTGAGCTGAGTGAAATAGCTATCTATTGTTTCCACGACTCTGGGACACGTTCTGATTCTAAAGGGAAACAAAGTGGTCATGTTTTGCGGCTGCCAGAAACTACTCCCTTGTCAAGGAGTTTCTAGTGGCCTCTGAGCTAGCTGGCACAAGTAATTAAGTTTAATATACTCGATAGGGACATAACGACCTCAGTCCTATGTCAAACCTATAGGATATATTATTCCAATGCGCAGAGTCGATTAGGGAAATAGGAGCTACACTACAGTCCTTGCTCCGACCCCCGTCAGTGGTGGCCTCCTCTGGGTTCGCGTGTGTAAGAGGGCTCAATTGTGGCCCGGGTCCACTCTCCTCTGCTCAAGGTTCTCTCTGGGCCACCGGGGTACAAGCAGTCGACACAGCAGTGGTACCCCTCCTCCTCGAGTCAGGCGATCCTGTTCGTGATCTCCCAGGGCAGATCACCAGGGGGTCCCCTCGCCAGGCCCCCCCCCCTCTCGCCGCACTCAACCGGGGGCCAGACACGTCCCCCCGCCCCACTATGGCAGACAGTCCTCGAAGGCCAGCAGCCACGCAGGATCGCGCCTTGGCCGCCCCTCAGCAGGCCGCAGCTGTAATCCGGCCTTTTCTCATGTGCCTCAGTGCCCCCGTCAATCTTCAACACTCCTGGTCATCCCCGAATGTCAAAAGGGGGAGGACCGCGCCATTTGCGCTCCCCAGCTCCCTGGGGCTCCTTTGACACCGACTGGTAGAATTTCAAGCAGCGAAGGACCCAGGTCTCACAGGCCCTCCACTGCGATTCCCTTTGTTCGGGCCGCAGCGCCTCCCACCGGACTCTGTGGTGTGCGGCACGCACCCGCTCCGCCTCTCTTCATTAATTATTCCCGTGAGGGATCGGTCCCCCGCCGGGCCCGCAGACAGCTCTCACCCTTCACCGAAGTGTCCAACAAGGTTCCCGGGCTCGCCTTTCCAGCCCGGCCGCACTGCCTCATTCAAAATGGTGTCAGCCCCTCTCTGCAGTACCGGGGCTCCGTTCCGGCCCTCACAGGGTCCCGCGCTGTCTCGGTCGATCGTAGAACGGCAGGAGGTCTCGCGGGTCCTATGAGATCGGCTCCCCCGCCGTCATGGGCCAGGATGCCTCAGGGTTTTTAGTTTTTTCGGGCCGCCGCCCGGAGCTCTCTTGGAGCACGTCTACGCAGCCATGAAGTCGAGCCACGCCCCCCACTGGTGATCATAGTTATGGGCTGTTGGCCACAGCCAGTTGGGCCCACAGAGCTTTGCACAGTCTGTCTCGAGGGAGACATCAGGCTTCCAAGAGTGTTCACTGAAGGTGTATGTGGATCCCATGTAGAGGACATTTTTCTGCCACTGTTAGACTGCATCTAATGGCTATGAAGGATTGGAGGAATGCCCTGGGCTGAATTTGAGTGGGTGGCTCCTGTATACTGTTGTTTTACCGGAGGAGTCATTACCACAATACATTTGCCTCTGAAGAAGGTGGTGGCAGAGTCATAAGTAACTCTAGGAGGTCTACTTGGCCAACCAGAACTCGAGTGCTTAAAGATTTGTACAGGACTAACGTCCTGTGCATTGTTGATTAGAAAGAGCAAAGCAGAATGAGAGAGAATTACATCTGTATCACAAAAATGTTGATTCTTTTTCATTTAAATGTTTATCCCACAATGAAGCAGCTATGTCCTCCAAGGAGAATATTTCAGAAGGGAGGAAGTGAATCAGATTGTGGAGCATCTGAGGGACATCTTGGTTTTTCCTCCAGTTCAATTAAGGAAAGATGAATCTTCCAGTCTGTTTTTTCAGTGTGATTAGCAATCTGATCCTGCTCTTACATAGCATGAAACGATTTGTTTATTGGTTTTAAGAGAGTGGAGGGACTTGAATCATTTATCCTAAGATTCATCAAAAATGTACCTGTTGATGAAGGCACACCTAGTTCAACCACATACAGTGAAGGTGGATTCATTGTTAGCAACTCTATCAGGAAAAAGGTTGATGAATCCTTTTAATTCAGTGGATAAAAATACTGGGGCATCATTGAAGAAGGCCTATGCTGGCTGTAACTTGCTTTGAGGCTTCAGATCTATGTGACTTGCACAGCGCACACACTGGTGAAATACTTTGATATTTTGGCTGGGACAATGCAAGAGGGAGAGGGTTGTTTAGAGGTGCTGGCAAGTATGAAGCAGTAGGCTACATCTCTCTTTGACATAACTTGTCATTATCTTAGAGCTTTAACAGCCATAGGTTCCATTCTGGCTAGCTGTCAAAACTTGGTCAGAGATTGAAAAGGTGACAATTCAGAAAAATCAGCATTATTGAAGATTACATTATCAATTGTAAAGCTTTCTGAGGATCAGTTGGATGCGATAGTGACTAAAGCTTTTAAAGACTGTAAACATGTAGAAGGGGAGGCCTTCTTCTTCCCCGTTTGTCTCTATGACTCAAGATAGCCACAATCAATCTAAAAGAAGAAAGCCGTATCAGCCACGCCACTCATCATAGAAGTCAAAATCAACTCTGCAGTCGTAAATCAGAAATCTCAACTTTCCCCGAGTCTTGGAGTAGTGGGTCTAGATGCTCCAGTGGGAGGTCATGTCTGAGACTTGGAAGGCCTGGTAAATAGGCATTCCACATACTTGTGGGCTGACTATGATTTGGTATGGTCACAAAATAAACTTCTCAGCCATTCCTCCAGATTAGGTTTTCATTCCTAATCTGGTAACCAGCGGTAAAGAATTTAATTCTACAAAGAGCAGCGGTTCTGGTACGTGCTGAAGAAGGTCAAGGAATTTACTCCATTCTCTTTCTGGTGGAAAAAGAACGAAGTAGGTTTTACCATACCTGAATCCGAAGAAGGTGAATATCTTCTGGTCAACGAACCGTTTTAAAATTGCTTGCTTGCCAAAGATAATCACATTAATCTAGCCAAAGGAATTCATGTGACTTTAGATCTACAGAAAGCCTTAAATATCTGTTTGCATGATAGTTCAGAAATTTCTTCAGTTTTCAGTTCAAGATCACCACTTCCAGTTCTGTGATCTCTCATTTGGTCTGAAGACCGCTCCAAGGGTTTACATGATTGTGCAGGATCTCCTGTTTTTTGTTGTTGTTTTTTTGCACAATCAGGAAATATCATTTCACCCTTACCAGGCCAATGTGCTAGTCCACTCACCTTCAAAAGTTCAAACAGAGTGACATCTTCAGCAGGTCATCTTTGTTCTTCAGAGCCATAGATTCCTGATCAGTTGAGGAAAACATCGGATTGAACATGGCTCAAGATTTGGAATTCATAGAGACAAGATTGCAGACAAAGGATTGATAGGCCTCCCAAAATCCAGAGTTTTGAAAATTCAGAGATTTTAATCACTTTCTGAATCCGGATTTCCCATGGCCACAGCTTGACTTCAGCTTCAAGGGGCCATGACAGCGACAGTAATGATTGTTCCCTGGGCAACGTTCCATCTCTGGATTTTTGTTCCACTTCTTCTGGCATTGTGGGATCCAGCATTGAGGAACCTTGAATTACATGTAAAAATGAGTCACCGTATCAGTAGAGAACTTCAGTGGTGACTAGACCCAGTTCATCTGATCAGGAAACCAATATGAATGCCAGCTCCAAAATTATCACAATAGATGCCAGTGGATATGGATGTTGAGCCACGATGGACTCCCTGTTCCTACGTGGCATGTGATCTTCACAATGCAGGACACATTCGTAGAACTGGAGGCAACTGGAAGTGGGCAGGGGAGTTCCTTTGGGATTTGCGCTTCAGATTTAGGGGTTTCGGTCTTGATAAGAATGGACAGTATGACAACCAAGTCAAAGACTGGTGGAATTGGTACTGAGGCTTAGTGTCAGACGCTATCATGATATTTCAACTGTTTTTTTCTAGGCCCAGTGAGTGTAGAGCTTGGATGATAGATGTATTGGCATGTCTTTGGCTGTGGGGCTCCTCTATATATTTCCCCCATTTCCTCTGATTCAGAGGGTTTTGACCAAGATCAGGAAATAAAAAGCTCAGTTGCACATAGTTGTGCCTTTTTGGCCCCACACATTCTAATCTCCTTTTCTTTGTCAGATGATGAAGAATCCAGAATAAGTGTTTCATACTCTACATTCTCCTCTTTGTTCCCCTTTTATGAGTGTTGTCATGCCTGCCTTGACTGCTTAGATCTTTAGAGGAAAGATTTATCTAGGAATTTTGCAGATGCAGTACAAGCTTCTAGAAAACTTTCAACTTTACTGTCTTACTGTTATCAGTGGCTCATATTGCTCAATTATAGCTTTGGTATTACTCAATTAGTAGTGACTGGAATGAAAAAGTAAACAGAGCAATATTTCAATTAGTTACCAATCATTTCATTAGTCCGAGTCCTTTCTTCCTATTTTCAGTCAATAGGATCCTCCGGCACTTCTGTTTTGCAATTGTGGGCCATTTATGTTAAGAAGCTACAGAATTTACAGGATTTCTTCTAGTAGGGTTGTTCCTTTTATCCTCCAGGTTTGGTGGTGCATAGCTCTTTGAGTTTTTGGTTTTCTGTGTTGATAAAAGTGAAGTACAACAACATGATGTCTGTTGGAGAAGGTGGATACTCCTCAGTGAATAATGACTGAAACGAGGAAGAAAATATTCAGAGTAATGGAATTACTTGTAAATAATTGAAAAATTAAGATTACAGCTTTAGACCCAATTGTGAAAACGTGGTCTCGCATATAAAATGCTTTAGAAGAAATTATGCATGATTTGTTGAAGGGGCTCACTAGGGTAAATAGTGACTATTATGTGGTTAGAAATTCTTTGTCTGCATTATTAGTGTTAAGTGTGCCCCGGCACACCTGGAAATCTCTTAGTATATGGCTAAGCAGTCTACTGCTGAGCTAATAAGTAGGCCTGGGCGGTAAATTCCGTTCCGCTCGCGGAATTTGGGTAATTTCGCGTTCCGCGGAGAACGTGAAATTGCCCAAAATTCCGCGGCTTCGCAGATTTTTTTGCTTGTTCGCGCATTCAAAATGCGTGTTCGCGAGCTATTTCTCCCCAAGCACGCAAACAGCGTTCGCGAACAGGAAAAAAGCATCGCGGGCGGAACAAGCAATTCCGCGTGTTCGCGGAACTTTTGCGTGCTCGCAGAGATTTTTTACCATTTCGCAGAGCTTTGCGTAGCGCGACTACGCAAATTCCGCCCACCCCTACTAATAAGGGCCACAGTTTAGGAATGATTTTCCTAGCTGTGGAGAAATTTCAGTATTGTGTCCTATCTCTCTCTACTCCTCGAAAAATAACCACACGTCAAGCAAATTTTGTCCTTTAAAGGGCCCTGAGATTTCTTTTTCTGCTCAATTAACAAACAGGAGGGAGGAGGGGTTCTCCACATCGAAATAAATTGAGCCTGTTAATTGATGAGAACAAACAAGCTTGTACAATGGTCTGGCTCCTAAAAACATGAATGTGTCATTATCTTTGCTCCTCTCTGTCGAATGTTATTACTAAACATTTGCCAGTCCTTTAAAATGAGTTTTTGACTGAAGCATTCTATATATGGATGTATTTACTCTCCAAACTGCCGTTATGTCATAACATTTTTATGTTTTGAAGACAAGTTTGTGTAATAAGTAAGTGTTGTGTTTGGGTTCTGCCCATTTGGTACGCCCAGAATTTTTAGCTTTTTGGATCACTGGTTTTGGACTTTTTACTGTGGGTGAGTCTCACTACATGTGTTTCACCAATGGTAATCCCATGGCAAATGGACTGCACATGTTTACAGCCAGTGTCCCCCCTTTTTAGGTCTCGCCTGAGCCAGTGCATGCGCTGTTCTGGCGAGACATTTAGTGAGTGGGGGCTTTAGAAATGCGACCACAAGCTTTTGCTTGTGGCCTAAGGCTTGCTGTTGCGCATGCACGCGCACAGCCGCCATCTGGCTTTCCTCTCTCGTCATGGGTCATCAGCTTTCAAGATACGAGAGCTTTCTTTCACATTCCTGAAGTCCGTAGCTTCCTTTTCATTTGCGTTACTGAGCAATCCTGGGCTGAGCCAACTGTTAAATTAAATGAATCGGGTTATTCGTGTTTACAAGCATCTCCTGAGAAACGCGGCGAAACTTTCAAACGACGACATTGTTTCTGTGGTTTGAAAGTTTTGCCTCGTTTCTCAGGAGATGCTTGTAATCCGCTTTCAAGATACGAGAGCTTTCTTTCACATTCCTGAAGTCGATAGCTTCCTTTTCATTTGCCTATATATCCCTACCTCTCTTCTACCTCTACTCTACCTCTCTTCTACCCCTCTACCTCTCTTCTACCCCTCTACCTCTAGTCTACCTCTCTTCTACCCCTCTACCTCTCTCTACCCCTCTACCTCTCTCTACCCCTCTACCTCTCTCCTACCCCTCTACCTCTCTCCTACCCCTCTACCTCTCTCCTACCCCTCTACCTCTCTCCTACCCCTCTACCTCTCTTCTACCCCTCTACCCCTCTACCACCCCTCTACCACCCCTCTACTACCCCTCTACTACCCCTCTACTACCCCCTCTTCTACCCCTCTACTACCCCTCTACCTCTCTTCTACCCCTCTATCGCTACTCTACCTCTCTTCTCCCCCTCTACCTCTCTTCTCCCCCTCCACCTCTCTTCTCCCCCTCTACCTCTCTTCCTCTCTTCTCCCCCTCTACCTCTCTTCTCCCCCTCTACCTCTCTTCTACCCCTCTACCTCTCTTCTCCCCCTCTACCTCTCTTCTACCCCTCTACCTCTCTTCTACCCCTCTACCTCTCTTCTACCCCTCTACCTCTCTTCTATCCCTCTTCTACCCCTCTACACCTCTATCCCTCTTCTATCCCTCCTCTACCCCTCTTCTACCCCTCTACCCCTTTTCTACCCCTTTTCTACCCCTCTACTACCCCTCTACTACCCCTCTACTACCCCTCTTCTACCCCTCTTCTACCCCTCTTCTACCCCACTACCCCTCTACTACCCCTCTACTACCCCTCTTCTACCCCTCTACCCCTCTACAACCCCTCTACTACCCCTCTACCTCTACACTACCTCTTCTACCCCTCTACACTACTCTTCTACCCCTCTACCTCTCTTCTACCCCTCTACCTCTCTTCTACCCCTCTACCTCTCTTCTACCCCTCTACCTCTCTTCTCCCCCTCTACCTCTCTTCTACCCCTCTATCCGTCTTCTACCCCTCTATCCCTCTTCTATCCCTCTACCCCTCTATCCCTCTTCTATCCCTCTACCCCTCTATCCCTCTTCTATCCCTCTATCCCTCTACCCCTCTATCCCTCTTCTATCCCTCTTCTACCCCTTTTCTACCCCTCTACCCCTTTTCTACCCCTCTACCCCTTTTCTGCACCTCTACCCCTCTTCTACCCCTCTTCTACCCCTCTTCTGCACCTCTACCTCTACTCTACCCCTCTACCTCTACTCTACCCCTCTACCTCTACTCTACCTCTCTACCTCTCTTCTACCCCTCTACCTCTACTCTACCTCTCTTCTACTCTTCTACCCCTCTTCTTCCCCTCTACCCCTCTTCTACCCCTCTTCTACCCCTCTACCCCTCTTCTACCCCTCTTCTACCCCTCTACCCCTCTTCTACCCCTCTACCCCTCTTCTACACTTCTACCCCTCTTCTACCCCTCTACCCTTCTTCTACCCCTCTACCTCTCTTCTACCCCTCTACCTCTCTTCTATCCCTCTTCTACCCCTCTACACCTCTATCCCTCTTCTACCCCTCTACCCCTTTTCTACCCCTTTTCTACCCCTTTTCTACCCCTTTTCTACCCCTCTACTACCCTCTACTACCCCTCTACTACCCCTCTACTACCCCTCTACTACCCCTCTACTACCCTCTACTACCCCACTACCCCTCTACTACCCCACTACCCCTCTACTACCCCTCTGCCCCTCTTCTACCCCTCTACCCCTCTACAACCCCTCTACTACCCCTCTACCTCTACCTCTTCTACCCCTCTACCTCTCTTCTACCCCTCTACCTCTCTTCAACCCCTCTACCTCTCTTCAACCCCTCTACCTCTCTTCTCCCCCTCTACCTCTCTTCTACCCCTCTACCTCTCTTCTACCCCTCTACCTCTCTTCTACCCCTCTACCTCTGTTCTACCCCTCTACCCCTCTTCTACCCCTCTACCTCTACTCTACCCCTCTACCTCTACTCTACCCCTCTACCTCTACTCTACCTCTCTTCTACTCTTCTACCCCTCTTCTTCCCCTCTACCCCTCTTCTACCCCTCTACCACACTTCTACCCCTCTACCCTTCTACTACCCCTCTACCCCTCTTCTACCACTCTATCCCTCTAACCCTCTATCCCTCTTCTATCCCTCTTCTACCCCTTTTCTACCCCTCTACCCCTTTTCTACTCCTCTACCCCTCTACCCCTTTTCTACCCCTCTACCCCTTTTCTACCCCTCTACCCCTCTTCTACCCCTCTACCCCTCTTCTACCCCTCTTCTACCCCTCTACCTCTCTTCTACCCCTCTACCTCTCTTCTACCCCTCTACCTCTACTCTACCCCTCTTCTACCCCTCTACCCCTCCTCTTCCCCTCTACCCCTCTACCACTCTACCCCTCTTCTACCCTTCTACCCCTCTACTACCACTCTACCCTTCTACCCCTCTACTACCACTCTACCCTTCTACTACCCCTCTACCCTTCTACTACCCCTCTACCTCTCTTCTACCCCTCTATCCGTCTTCTACCCCTCTATCCCTCTTCTATCCCTCTACCCCTCTATCCCTCTTCTATCCCTCTATCCCTCTACCCCTCTATCCCTCTTCTATCCCTCTTCTACCCCTTTTCTACCCCTCTACCCCTTTTCTACCCCTCTACCCCTTTTCTGCACCTCTACCCCTCTACCCCTCCTCTACCCCTCTACTACCCATCTACCCCTCTACTACCCCTCTACCCCTCTACTACCCCTCTACCCCTCTACTACCCCTCTACCCCTCTTCTACCCCGCTACTACCTCTACTACCCCGCTACTACCTCTCTACTACCCCGCTACCTCTACACTACCTCTCTTCTACCCCTCTACCTCTACTCTACTCCTCTTCTACCCCTCTACCCCTCTACTACCCCTCTACTACCCACTGTAACTAGCAAAGACAGTGTCACAGCAGCATCACTCTGCACCACCACAGCATCACTCTGCACCACAACAGCATCACTCTGCACCACAACAGCATCACTCTGCACCACAACAGCATCACTCTGCACCACCACAGCATCACTCTGCACCACCACAGCATCACTCTGCACCACCTCAGCATCACTCTGCACCACCTCAGCATCACTCTGCACCACCACAGCATCACTCTGCACCACCACAGCATCACTCTGCACCACCACAGCATCACTCTGCACCACCACAGCATCACTCTGCACCACCACAGCATCACTCTGCACCACCAGAGCATCACTCTGCGCCACCACAGCATCACTCTGCGCCACCACAGCATCACTCTGCGCCACCACAGCATCACTCTGCGCTACCACAGCATCACTCTGCGCTACCACAGCATCACTCTGCGCCACCACAGCATCACTCTGCGCCACCACAGCATCACTCTGCGCCACCACAGCATCACTCTGCGCCACCACAGCATCACTCTGCGCCACCACCACTGCATCACTCGGCACCACCACCACAGCATCACTCTGCACCACCACCACCACAGCATCACTCTGCACCACCACCACTGCATCACTCGGCACCACCACCACAGCATCACTCTGCACCACCACCACCACAGCATCACTCTGCACCACCACCACCACAGCATCACTCTGCACCACCACCACCACAGCATCACTCTGCACCACCACCACCACAGCATCACTCTGCACCACCACCACCACAGCATCACTCTGCACCACCACCACCACAGCATCACTCTGCACCACCACCACAGCATCACTCTGCACCACCACCACAGCATCACTCTGCACCACCACCACAGCATCACTCTGCACCACCACCACAGCATCACTCTGCACCACCACCACAGCATCACTCTGCACCACCACCACAGCATCACTCGGCACCACCACCACAGCATCACTCTGCACCACCACCACCACAGCATCACTCTGCACCACCACCACCACAGCATCACTCTGCACCACCACCACCACAGCATCACTCTGCACCACCACCACAGCATCACTCTGCACCACCACCACTGCATCACTCGGCACCACCACCACAGCATCACTCTGCACCACCACCACCACAGCATCACTCTGCACCACCACCACCACAGCATCACTCGGCACCACCACCACAGCATCACTCTGCACCACCACCACCACAGCATCACTCTGCACCACCACCACCACAGCATCACTCTGCACCACCACCACAGCATCACTCTGCACCACCACCACAGCATCACTCTGCACCACCACCACAGCATCACTCTGCACCACCACCACAGCATCACTCTGCACCACCACCACAGCATCACTCTGCACCACCACCACAGCATCACTCTGCACCACCACCACAGCATCACTCTGCACCACCACCACAGCATCACTCTGCACCACCACCACAGCATCACTCTGCACCACCACCACAGCATCACTCTGCACCACCACCACAGCATCACTCTGCACCACCACCACAGCATCACTCTGCACCACCACCACAGCATCACTCTGCACCACCACCACAGCATCACTCTGCACCACCACCACAGCATCACTCTGCACCACCACCACAGCATCACTCTGCACCACCACCACAGCATCACTCTGCACCACCACCACAGCATCACTCTGCACCACCACCACAGCATCACTCTGCACCACCACCACAGCATCACTCTGCACCACCACCACAGCATCACTCTGCACCACCACCACAGCATCACTCTGCACCACCACCACAGCATCACTCTGCACCACCACCACAGCATCACTCTGCACCACCACCACAGCATCACTCTGCACCACCACCACAGCATCACTCTGCACCACCACCACAGCATCACTCGGCACCACCACCACAGCATCACTCGGCACCACCACCACAGCATCACTCGGCACCACCACCACAGCATCACTCGGCACCACCACCACAGCATCACTCGGCACCACCACCACAGCATCACTCGGCACCACCACCACTGCATCACTCGGCACCACCACCACTGCATCACTCGGCACCACCACCACTGCATCACTCGGCACCACCACCACAGCATCACTCGGCACCACCACCACAGCATCACTCGGCACCACCACCACAGCATCACTCGGCACCACCACCACAGCATCACTCGGCACCACCACCACAGCATCACTCGGCACCACCACCACAGCATCACTCGGCACCACCACCACAGCATCACTCGGCACCACCACCACAGCATCACTCGGCACCACCACCACAGCATCACTCGGCACCACCACCACAGCATCACTCGGCACCACCACCACAGCATCACTCGGCACCACCACCACAGCATCACTCGGCACCACCACCACAGCATCACTCGGCACCACCACCACAGCATCACTCGGCACCACCACCACAGCATCACTCGGCACCACCACCACAGCATCACTCGGCACCACCACCACAGCATCACTCGGCACCACCACCACAGCATCACTCGGCACCACCACCACAGCATCACTCGGCACCACCACAGCATCACTCGGCACCACCACAGCATCACTCGGCACCACCACAGCATCACTCGGCACCACCACAACATCACTCGGCACCACCACAACATCACTCGGCACCACCACAACATCACTCGGCACCACCACAACATCACTCGGCACCACCACAACATCACTCGGCACCACCACAACATCACTCGGCACCACCACAACATCACTCGGCACCACCACAACATCACTCGGCACCACCACAACATCACTCGGCACCACCACAACATCACTCGGCACCACCACAACATCACTCGGCACCACCACAACATCACTCGGCACCACCACAACATCACTCGGCACCACCACAACATCACTCGGCACCACCACAACATCACTCGGCACCACCACAACATCACTCGGCACCACCACAACATCACTCGGCACCACCACAACATCACTCGGCACCACCACAACATCACTCGGCACCACCACATCAGTATCACTCAACACCACATCAGTATCACTCAACACCACATCAGTATCACTCAACACCACATCAGTATCACTCAACACCACATCAGTATCACTCAACACCACATCAGTATCACTCAACACCACATCAGTATCACTCAACACCACATCAGTATCACTCAACACCACATCAGTATCACTCAACACCACATCAGTATCACTCAACACCACATCAGTATCACTCCGCATCGCCTTTGCACTAGTACACCACCACATCATCATCACTCAGCAAGACCTAAGTATCATTCAGCATCACCTCAGCATCGTCTCAGCACCAGTCACCACTACCACCTCAACATCACTCAACACCACCTCAGCCTGCTCTCGGAATCTGCCATCTGTTGATTCTCCCCTAGCGTCTGGCCGCTGCTAGTGTTATAATACAGGTACTAGTTCACAACCTTCAACCTCGAAATTGTTTATGCCCCCTCAAAAAAAACTTTAACAAACAACCATTGGAATAGGCAAAAACAAGTTGCCAGCATTGCAATAACAAAAGAAAAATGAGAATTTTTTTTATTGTACATACATTTTTTAATATGGTCGTTCTGTTGGACATAATGCCTTTTTGGTCATATATAAGGTAACAAAAATGCTTCTGGCACTTTTTTATTACAACTTTTCAGCCTGCTGCACAGCAGCCACACTTCTCTACAGCACAGCTTAAACACATTGACAAAGTCAATAGCTCTGCCTAAACACTTATAAGGCCCCAAAGGCGAGACCTATGGGCTATGCCAATGCTTGGTTTGTTTGTTCTGCTTCAGGTCCATATCGAGAGGACAACTAACTTTGCTCCGTTCAAAACTTCACTGAATGTTCATGCATTGGAATTGGACAATCGTGTAACCAGTTATTGATTGCTAGTGCTTTTAAATTACGTGCAGCGCTTTGGACAAAAGCTCTATAATAAATTAATAAATAAAACTACATGATCACTTCTTCCTTGCCCCCTCTGGATCTAACTGAGTGACGTACCCACCTCCCTGTAATTTGCCCACTTTACACCTTGTGAATGCCCTGGCGTTGATTGGTGCCCACACAGTTTTCGATATGCGTTCTCTCAGCACCCTATGACCAGTGTCTACTACTGAGTGACAGAAGCACACGTTGATCTTCAGCACTTAATATTTTGAAACCTTTCCACCTAAGTGATCCTTTCTCCTGGAACTCTGTGAGCCGTGCCTCCTGAGTGTGATGTGCACACTGTCAACAGCACACCCTGCACCTTATGAACAGTGCCACTGAGTGATCGGCGTCTGCTGCACTAGACGTAAGCGAGACAGCAAATCAACAGTGAGAGCCGAGCCAGAGATAGCCCAAGGGTCTGGTGTCACTTTAAGAGTCCGTGCACGGCCCAAGCCTTGAACATATTGGCATGTAAATCATGCAAAAAACATCGTGTAAAAATATGATAACGTCTCTTCAAAATGCAAAATAGTGTATTTCCTTAACACGCAGAAGCTTTCTGTGGTTTTACATCAGAGTTTACGGCTGCATTAAGAGATACTTTTAAGAGGGATATTTTTAAACAAGAATTAAATATTCCTTCCCCCGACACCAATGTCATAAGTGAACTAAGAGACAAGTCATTTGTAGTGCATCCCTATCAATCAATCAATCATGTCACTTATAAAGCGCACTACATACCCGCGAGGGTCTCAAGGCGCTGGGGGAAGAGGGGGGTGGTGCTGCTACTGATCGAAGAGCCAGGTCTTGAGGAGTCTTCTGAAGGCCAGTAGGTCTTGGGTCTGTCGGAGGTTGGTGGGGAGGGTGTTCCAGGTCTTGGCGGCGAGGTGGGAGAAGGATCTGCCGCCGGCGGTCGTTTTCCGGATGCGGGGGACTGTGGCGAGGGCGAGGCTGGTCGAGCGGAGCTGGCGGGTGGGGGTGTAGAAGCTGAGTCGTCTGTTGAGGTAGGCTGGTCCGGAGTTGTGGAGTGCTTTGTGTGCGTGGGTGAGGAGCTTGAAGGTTATCCTCTTGTTGACAGGGAGCCAGTGCAGGTCTCTCAGGTGGGGTGTGATGTGGCTGCGTCGGGGATGTCGAGGATAAGACGTGCAGAGGCGTTCTGGATGCGTTGCAGCCGTCTCAGGAGCTTAGCCGTCGTTCCTGCGTAGAGGGCGTTTCCGTAGTCCAGCCTGCTGGTGACGAGGGCCTGGGTGACTGTTTTTCTTGTTTCGGTGGGGATCCACTTGAAGATCCTGCGGAGCATTCGGAGGATGTTGAAGCAGGATGAGGAAACGGCGTTGACCTGCTTAGTCATGGAGAGGGTGGGGTCGAGGATGACCCCTAGGTTGCGTACGTGGTCGGTGGGTGGCGGGGCTGTTCCCAGTGATGTTGGCCACCAGGAGTCGTCCCAGGCTGAAGGGTTGGAACCAAGGATGAGGACCTCCGTCTTGTCCGAGTTCAGCTTCAGGCGGCTGGTCCTCATCCATTCGGCGACGGCCTTCATTCCTTCGTGGAGGTGGGCTTTGGCGGTGTGAGGGTCTTTGGTGAGGGAGAGGATCAGCTGGGTGGCCTAGATTCTTATACCTGGAGGAGCATTAAAGTCTATTAAATCAAACACAAGAGGGTTTGGTCTCACACACATCCTGAAATCACACATGTGAAGGTGCTCTTAGTTGTGAGAATGAAGAAACAAGCATTGGCATAGCCAATAGGTCTCGCTTTGGGACCTTATAAGTATTTAGTTATGCAGCACAATATCCTTGGTGCAACAACATCAACCGTTGCATGGCTAAACACTTATAAGGTCCCCAAGGCGAGACCTATTGGCTATGCCAATGCTTGATTAAGATAAGGTGGCTGCAACGCAGCAAGGGTAGGGGACACTTGGCTGGTTACACATGAATACATGTACACGTGTACAGGCTGCGCGTGGGAGACTACTGTTGCGTGCTGCCTGGTAACTGCGCACAGGTAGCCTGGTGCAGTGGGGACTCTGCAGGATTAGATATTGACCTGGGGTAGGACTTTTAATTTTAGGGAAAGTCAGTGTGATTTACTGTATTGTCTGTAGTGACATTTTATTACACACATATGGAGAAAACTGCCTTAGACTGCAGTTTCGCTTCCTCTTGGCCTACAGAGACCAGTGACGTATCGAATTGGGGTGTAACCTGTGCGGGAAAATCAATTCTGCAAGCTCCAAAAAAAGATATCTGTACCATTTTTGGGTCATCTAGAATTGTCATATTTCTCTGGCTCAGCTGAGGATCAGAGCCCAGGCTTTTTATCACCCTGCAGTGCCAGGTTAATTACATATCTCTCCAGGGCAGAAACAAAGGCCTCCCCTCACAAATGGAGCAATTAACATTGTTTCATACAGCTCCTGAGGAGGAAAGGGGTGAGGCGGATTGATCTGCATCAATCAGCTGTCAAACTGTGCCAGGGATGGGCCTGCCCAAGCCCACTCAACAAAGGAGGGAGCTCAGACCTCTGGAGCCAACACAGGAGGGGACTTCCCTTTGAAAATGTTGTGAGGGAGGCCCTGGCAGTGATGTCAGCTGAGGCCCCCAGAGGAGATGTGACTAGTGACTCCTGGATGATGCCATTTTGAACTGTCCCAGCATGCTGTGCAGGAGAGTTGGGACAGGGGTGGAAAGGTGACGTGTCTCCCTTGGATTGGCATGGGGTGCGCTTGGCTTTTGGAACCTTCCTCTCCCCTTTAAAAATGTTTTTACAAGTGGGAGATTCTCTCTTGCCTGGTGCTTCGCTGCTGGACCCTAGGACCGCCATAGAGAACTGGAAAGAGGCCCAGAAAGGACTAAGGACTCTGGTCTGTTGACCCCAGGACCAATGGGTCTCCCCAAGGGCCAGTGAGGCTGGCTCCCTTACACCTTCTGAGGACCAGCTTGGGGAAAGCCCTGGACTTCTGCACCCAGAAACCAGGACAAAGGCTAGCATAGGAAGCCAGAAGAACCATCTCCCTGAGAACTGCACCACTTTATAGGTAAGGAGGTCTGCTGCAACTGCCCCTTGGTGGTTAGAGCTCGCCAGCAGGAGTAAAATGAGCTTAAGATCGGCAAAATTGGGCCACCTGGGCCAGAGTTATGGCATTTTAAAGTTTGGCGACCTTTTCGGTGATGAAGCGCGTGGGACTCCTCCGCTGTTTCTTAATCTACCCCTGGGGTGGGCCAGGGCTTGTGGATCGGTGCAGGATCTCGTATCCAATTTTTCCATGGAAGGGACCTGTGTAAGCCCCCACCCCAGACTTCAGGCCCAGGGACTCATCGGCTGCACTGTATTGATAATGGAGGGACCGTGATCCCATCCCCGACCATCAAAAGGACAGGGGGAGCGCTGTCACACCCAGCCCGTATCACTGGATCCCTGGGCCTGTCCTCTCCGTGCCCATGTCTGGGGGAGCGGGCGGCCACTGCAAGAAAGGAGATCCCTGCCTGCAGGAGTGGGCAGTGGAGAAGAGCGGTCGGCTCTCGCGGGCAACGGAGGAAATACTGGCTGTGCGGGATCCGGCAGGGGTGATATCCATGAGCTGCCCCCAACAAAGGAGGCATGCAGGGTGCTCGGGTAGGACCGTGCACCCCCAGGAAAATAAAACCAAGAAAAAAGCAAGCTTTGTAGCTCTCCCCGCACAGCGGGAGAGCTGCTGTTAAAATATTCACTACTCTCGGAGGGGCGTCCCATAATGTCCTGGGGTGCTCTGCAATTTGTCTTTTTCGTCACTCGTGGTGGCCCCAGGATGGCAGGGACGCCACCATGTTGGAGAGAGAACCTGGAAGGGGGCTGCAGGAGTGCAGCAGCCCCCACTCCCAAAGATGTTTTTCTATAGGCCTGACCCTATGTTTGCGGGCCATCAAAACCAGGTCCTTCCTGGAATTTTCCTAATGTTTAAAGCACTCCCCAGGCTGGAGCTTCTACTCTACAGCTGGGAGTGCCCAGCCCGCCAGGGGTTTACTTTATAGTTGCAGTTATTGTGGCCTGAAAGTGAATAAAGGAGATACATGTACCAAAGTGCCCTCTAGTGGCTAAGTCTATGGTTGTGGGTAATATAGGCAAAGGGCTACATGCATCAAAATGTAAATTGCGAATACCTAATTGCGAATTCCTGAGAATCGCAATTAGGTAATCGCAGTTTACAATGCATGAAATTCAGAGTTTCAGATTGCGATTCGTAGGGGGTCGCAAATCGCTCTACCTCATTAATATTACTGCGCTAGATCGCAATTTGCGACCCCCTAGGAATCGCAAAAATCACGGGGATGTTGGCCTGCTGAGGTCAGCAGACCACCATGTCCGTGATTGCTTTTAAATAAAGCAATCTTTTTTTTTTTTGTAAAGCAGCCCGTTTTCCTTAAAGGAAAGCGAGATGCTTTACAAAAAGTAAAATGAAATGTTTTCGTTTCATTTTTAAGAGCAAGCAGTGGTCCGTGGGACCACTGCCTGCTCTTAAAAACGATTTTACAACCATTGACAAAGGGGAAGGTGTCCCTTGGGGCCCCTTCCCATTTGCGAATGGGTTACCACCTTCTTGAAGTAGGTGGCAATATGCAAATGTTTTGCAACCGCATTCACGGTCACAAAACATTCATGCATACCGTTAAGATTCGGTATTTGGAAGGGTGGCCTAAACACGCCCCTTCCAAATACCAAACCGCAAACCCATTTCACGATTCGGTAACAGGATACCGAATCGCAAATTGGGGTTTGCTGCATCTGGAAAGCATTTTTTGCATTCACATACGGGCCGATTCTGTGAATCGGCCCGTTTGCGAAGGCAAAAATGCTTGATGCCTGTGCCCCAAAATGTGATGCCTTCTAGGGGCTGCTTTTATGGCTTCATTTTCATGGTTGGAAAGTTTATATAAAAAAATGTACCGACACACGTTTTGCTAATTTTAAATGCTTTATTGAGATAATGTTGACAATGATTATTGATCAAAATAAATATGCTTTATAAACATCAATAAGTGCTTTTACCCTTAATTATTATTAGTGATTGAGGATTGCATTTAAGTACAAACTGTCTTTAACATGTGTTTTGCTGCTTTTGGACCTTTGACCAAAAGAGTATACTTAGCTTATATGGTTGCATGACCCCTTTAGGGGGTCAAAGGTGATTATGTAATGTCATCTATGGCATTTTCCATCTACCAATGTATACATATGTAAATTACTGCATAGTATTTAGTAGTGTGCTTGTAATAAATGTACTTTTCCTGAAGAAAAAGCACTGACTGCATATTCATCAATTGAGTGTTATTGTTGCATGCCAGCTAACAGTGACTGCTAGCCCACACCACCTCCCCTGAGTAGGCCTTGGACTGCTCTGCCTCGCTACCCTGAGAGAGTCGAGCGCTACAAGGGGTGCTTGGTTCCCAGTAAGGAGAATTGTGGACCTATTACTTGTGCAGGCCACACAACTAATAACCCAATTTCCTACAGTAAGTGTATGGGAGCTTATCAAATGTTTGTCAATTTGATATTGCATTGTATTTTATACTGGAAATAGTTTTGTTGACCTGAGTGAAGTCCTATCAAAACGAATAAATAATTGAATTGAGACTAGTTAGAATGTTAGTTGTACTCAGTCCTTGTGTGTGTGCGCTATTGAGTTTAAATAATATTAGGAATTAAATACAGGGCCAAATATTTGTAGAGAGGTCTTTATGTAAGGTCGAGTTTTTGTCACACTGTTTAAATGTTTTTGGAGTTTGATTTCGCATTGAACTGCATTGGTGCTGAGTGGTGACTGAGCTTGCTGATGTCATAGGTGTGAGTTTTTTTTGCCAATGTATGATGCTTTATTAGTTTATAGTTTTTTGAAGGATAAATCGTTTTCGTACAGGAAATTAAAGGTGCGAGAGGATGGCACATTCTATGAGTGTGAGGTGACTAAGATGCATATTCACCTGGGCAAGGTTTGTCACTGTCTGCCAGTTTGCAGAGCTGCACTACACGGTGCTTTTTGTTTCATTTGTATTTTCCTTCATTGTCCTCTGTTGAAAGTTCAAGAGATAAATGTCCCAATTTTTGCGATTCGGATAGGGCATGGCATACTGTAAAAGTAGAGGAATGGGGTGAACATGTCATGACGGCAAGACAAATATAGTGTGCAAGAGTGCTGCAAGAAGTTCTGACGTCAATGTTTCACTCTTTGGCAATGGTGTCTAGATTAAGGCTCTCTAAATCTAGTCATTTGTGCACTTGGAATTAATGAGTATTGTTGATGACCTGTACCTAATTATTTTTCTTGTTCTTTTTGCATTAAACAGTGAAACAAATGGTGGAGACGGGCAAAACAATTCTTCAACGCAATCATTTTTGTGACTTGGAAGATGCTAGGTAGGTATGCTGCAAAATGTAAAATGTTTCTGTTTTTGTACGGTCTTACAGAGCTTTAAGAAAAGCACTTAACGTGATCAAGCCCATAAAACTGCCTTATTAAACAGGTGCCTTTAATGTCCTAAGCTGAAAAGTGCTCGTCACCTCCTGCCTTGCTTGCATCAGAGTAAATAAGCAAATGCAGGACCTGTTTTATATTTTTTCGGGCATTCTGCATTGGTCACAGCTTTTGCTAATTAGCGCACCTACTCTGTAGACCATGGTTATTATTGAGGTAGGGATGCAAAAAAGAGGAAGTTACTAGGTGTCCCTCACGAGTCGAATGCAAAAGCATTGAAACCCTTTCATGATGGTGCAGTTCCACTAGTCGTTACTAGGTGTCCCTCACGAGTCGAATGCAAAAGCATTTGACTTGAGGGACACCTAGCAACGACTAGTTGAACTGCAGCTTGATGTAATAATTTCAATGCTTTTGCATTTGACTCGTGAGGGACAACTAGTAACGACTAGTTGAACTGCAGCTCTTTGTAGAATTATTTTGATATTGGATACTATAATATTCACTGCCCACTGCTAATCTCGTCCCATAATGCTTTGCAGGGCCTTTGATTGGGATTGTATTTTTGCCCATAGCTGTGCTTGGGGTGGTCCTAAGAGGATGGGACCACCACTGAATCGTTCAGCATGAAATGCTCTTTGTGTTCAAGGCATCTGCTTGGTCCTCCCCCCTAGGTTAGGGGGACCCCAAAATCATCACCTCTCTCATTGCCTGATATTTTTCATTTTCAAAGTTCACTTTTGTGAATTGGTTATATGCTTTTTAGCATGTAAAGTTGCTTTTCAAAGCATTTGTGGGTGCAGTTTAGTAGCTGACTGCGGTTTTTCGCGGAATGTGTAATTAACAAATCTCGGAGTTCATTGCCCAGGCCTAGTTATTTTCCCCATAGGGTTTCACTGCTTTCCCTTGCCTGCTGATAAGGGGTGTTATTCCCTAAAGTGACGTCACAGGATTGTAGCACACACTGACATGGATGGCCTTTTGTACAGAGACTGATTAACAATCAGTAAGCGGGAAAAAAGAGGCTGTGTTGAAGTTCAGCATTCAATTTATTAAAAAAACATTAGGCGCCAGAAGGAAATGATTTCAGTACAAGCAAGCATTTCTGCTGTTTTATTCAGCAGTTTTTTAGGTCTCGCGTAGCGTTGCAGCGCAACGCGCTGCTCGCTCTGCGAGACCTCTTGTGATCAAGGAGATTTCAGAAGGGGACTTGAAGCCCCGCCCATCATTTTCATTGGGTCGCGTCAGCATTTATGCTAAACGCTGGCTTCCCATTGAAAATGATGCTTTTTGGACACTGCCCTTTCTCCCTTTCGTCCGGCCCATCCGGACTGGCTCGTCTGCTTCACAGCTGTCGTGAAGCACTTTCTTATCTTTAGGGGGGGCCATCTGTTTCTAATTAGCATGGCCTTAGCGTGGCCATGCTAATTAGAAACAGATGGCCCCCCTAAAGATAAGAAAGTCTGCAGGCACTACCCTGCACACTGAGGCCCCTGGGAAGGGGCGGGTGTGTGGTGCGCTCTGAGCCACAGGTCCGCTCCAGCCCAGTGATCAGTGCAGACTCCCCTCATGTTGTTTCTGACTATCCTTTGCCTCCTTCTGTCCTTACCCGCCTCTCTCCGTCCTTCTTTTCTTCACCACTGTTCTCTTTTCCGTTACCCTCCCACTTTCCTATTTATCTCGAGCCGCCCTTTAGGTGTTCTTCTGCTCGCTCTCTAGTTCTTCTTTTCTCTTTGCTTCTCTTCCGTTTGTGTTCCTCGGCCCTGTGTTCTCTCTCCCTCTCTGCCCCTCTCCGTGCTTGCATTGCTCTGCTTTGTCTGTTCTTCTCTTCTCTCCGTCACTCGCTATCCTTCTGTTTTCCTCTCCACTCTTTTTCTTCTCTTTTCTCTTCTTCGGCCCCTGCCTCTTCTCTTCTGTCTTTCTTCACGCTTCTGTTCTTTTTAGCCTCCTTCTGCTCTCTGCCTCACTGCGTCCTTCTCTAGTCCACTGCTCTCTTCTCTTTTCTTTGTATTTATCGATCCTTCTCTTCACCTCTTTACCTCTCTTTTCTGTCTCGTTCTGTTCTTCTGCTGTCTCGTTAATTCACTGCCCTCCTCTCCCTTCTGTTCTCGACCTTTCTTGCTTTCTCTCTGCTTCCCTTCATCCTTCTCCCACCCCCCACTCTGCCTTTTAACTGTTCCCAGTGAACGCACAGTCGCCCTTCGTGTTTTGATTTCTTCTATGTCTCTCCTCCGATTCAATACTCTGTTCAAACCTCGCCCCCTCTCTTCACCCCCTCGTATTATCCTTCACCCTGTGTGCCCCCCTCCTACCCCACGGTTCATTCCCGCTCTTTTGTAATCCCTCCTTCCCTCTGCCCAGCCTCTCCAGTTCACCCCTCACATTCACCCCTTCCGCCCTCGACGCCCCTCTCCTCTGGACACCTCCCGCGCGCACATCCGTTCCACCTGCACCATCCTCTTCACCCTTCTCAGTTCCTCCTCTGTTCTTCCTCAGTCAGCTCAGCTCCTCGTCCTCCCCCCCCCCCCCTTCTGCCCCCCCTCCCCCGACCAGCGCTGCAATGGTTAAATTCTTTTCCAGCTGAGCTGGCAAACCGATCCCGGGCAGAGCAGTCAGATGTGTGGGGTGAGCGGGGAGGGGTGGCAGAGAGCTATTCTCATGGGCACGGAGATGGGGGAGGGGGGCTACTTTAATAAGCGCGGCGCCGTCTACACGGACACCGCGCTATGCAATACAATAGGTGTTGCTTTTGGTATTGTAAATAACAATGCCTTTTAATTTTTTTAAAGACATTGCCATTTACAATATCAATAGCTCAAAATAATGTCATTGCGAGACCTATTGCATTGTAAATGCTTGTGTTTTACAGTGAAAGGGACAACTTGTGCACATCTTCAGTTACTTTATGGTTTAAAATACAGTATGAACAGTGTTTCTCCATTTTGGGCATTTTAAATAGGTTTTTGAGGTTTTATTTGCTGATTTATTTGTTATTTTTTTATTTTAAAGAGCTTAATCAATGTGATTGTTTAGTTTTTAATGCTTTAGGGTTTTGGGTATTTAATATGTCATGGTTTAACATGCCTCTGTTATCTTATTTCATTAAAACTCTTTTTTTCTTTATCGCGTATGGAAGCACTTCCAGACATACAAGTTCAGACTACCTGTTGTTCAAAAAAACACTTTACAAAGTACTTCTCAATGCAGTGCTGCATGTGCCTATTCATGTCAAAGCTTCTTTGTTAAAGAAATACACTTTTTTGAATTTTGAACAGACTTGATCATATTTTTATTAAATAGCACGAAAGCTCATCCTTGGGTGTGGGTGGCCGATCACCAGTGGCACGTGAAGTAACAGTACATGTTGTAGCACCCAGGATAATGTGCTGCATGGCTATATACTCATAAGGTCCCAAAGGTGAGACCTATTGGCTAAGCCAACGCTTGTTGTCAAGATTGTATTAATGCCGCAAAATAATTTATGCAGGCGGGATTAGTATACAATACAGACTGAATGCGATGCTACACTTCAAGAGATGTTGTATTCAGAAACCGTGCCCGATGAGATCCACTGGATTTTAAGGGGATGTCCAGGCAGTAACTCATAAGGAGCACCTCTTCAGCAAAAAAAGCTGATGAGTATTGATGAGGGGCTGCTTAGTTTGATGGCCTCTTAATAAGCAGACCTCTTATAGATGGATTTCCCTGTATCAAGTGCTGTTCCTAATTGGAAAGGTTCAACCATCCACCTGCTTTGCGTCAAGGTTTCCTATTCAGGCAACTATCTTGGCCTCTTCACACTTCTTTGTACAGTATTATTGCTTCAATGAGCAGAAGAGATTGCTGTCTCGGTTTGGCAGGGCTATTAGAGCCTGTGTGTCTCAGCACGTGTACTGCTTCTACAAGTGTTTCTCTTTGAATTGTACTGACGTAGTATATTGGGGTCCGAACCAAGCAGTGATAGCAATTTGTGATGAGGCGTTGTTGACTACAGAGTCGGGCGTAGTGGATCTCATGCTTGGCCAGCCTGGGAAGATGCTTAGAGAAGTGTGGACCGGCCACACAGGAGAAGGAGGTATTGTGATACAGCTAGTGATAAAGGTGGTGTTTCCGAGACCCCACACTTCAACTCCATACCGGTCTGTAAAAACAAAAAAACAGCAGCAGGGCAGAGCCAATGGGGCCCCAAAGGTAGGTGCAGGCATGCCACAAGGATGTTGCAGGAATGATGAGTCGTTAGTGCAACATCAGTGGTGGAGGCACAAAGGCCTTCCCTCTCTATGCAGTGCAGCATGCCTGTGAACCATCTGAGGCTGCAAAAGTGGAGGCACATAGGCTGTCATTGTTTAAGGAGAATGGAGCACTTACCATTATGCCCTTTTTAAAGACGCTGATGCTCCCAATGCACACTGAGAAGTTATTGGATAGAAAAGGCTTTAAAAATCCCTCTCACAGCCCACAAGAAAAAGTCCAAGAAATAGATAGCAATGTCATGTTCACACCAATGGTTGTAATGCATTGTGCATTCACCGCTTCTGTGCCTTTAGGTAAACAACAACATCCTCTGTCTCAAACTTAAACATCCCCCCCACTGATTTTTTTTTTTTAAACCCCTCATCTGGAGAGTTGACACAACTTGCCGCTGTTTCATTGATCAGTTTGCAAATGCATAGCTGCCAAGGTTTTAGATTGCATATTTGTGATATTTTCATAATTTCAGTGTAATTATGAGTGACATTCAACAACTCAGTGGCACTTTCTCGCGAGCAAAATCAAGCAATGAAGATGAAGGAAACACATAATTATCAGAAATTACACCCATTTGAGCAACAAGAAACTATAAGAATATCTTAAAACTGCTGGTGAGGGCAGGCTGGCACAGTGACACAGATGATGTTGACCCATCTGCAGCTATAGATTGAAGTCGGGGTGAGAGGGCATGGCATGCCGTCTTCAGAGCTGTGCCCTACGCCTTTAAAGACACAGCGTCCACTTTCTATCTCACTAGGACTGTCAGCCACCAGCGAAGCCCCACATTGATTAATGATTAGTTCTGCCGGTGGCAGAAGCAATTTCTGGCCGTGGCAAGCACTTGAAATTCAAACTTCCTTTTGCCGCTCAGCCTGCACTGACCAAAAGCCTTTCAGTGAGTGTCTAGAGGTGAAGCGGCTGCTGAAGTTCCGTGAGGGCTGGAGGAACAGGATTGTCTGTCCTGTAGAGTGCAGTTCTGTCTCACCCGACCTGTCAGCTGAGAGGAGCGCACATGAATCAGCCCGCGCCAGACCTGTAGGGCTGGTGAAACCATGATGTCCGAGGGCTGGTGCCATGATTAACGTAGCAGAGACGAAATCTTCTCAGCCAACGCTGGGACCAGTGCACGTGTCACAGAGGCTGAGGCCGGCTCTGGCCACAGCAGACAACTAGTTTGGGTTAGCTAGCAAAAGTGCAGTGAGGATCTGACGTCGGGCCAGCAGCCCTGCCCGCCTCGTGGCCTCAAAGTGGTGCACCCTGCAGGGAAGTGGTTCCAATGGCTTCCTGCACCAGCTTCTGCCTTGGCCTGGTACTCCCCTCCTCCTCTTGGGACACAGAAGTCCAGGTATTCCCCCAACTGGTCCTCAGGGAGTTTAAGGGGGCCAGCAGCACTTGCCCCTTGGAGAGACCTACTAGTCCTGGGGTCCGATGTAGACAGAGTCCTCAGTCAATTAGGCCATCAGGAGGCTTGTCCTTCCAGCTTTCCATGGTGTTGCCACTGTTGCCGTCCGCGTCCAGAGTCTTGCTTCCCTTCATTTTCTGGGGTGCCACTATTCTGCTCAATTCCACTTGTGGGTGGGGGATTTCCATTTTGTCTAACCATCCCCATTTCCTGGTTTTTGGCTCTGGCCCGGCAATCGAAACAAAAGGCTGGTATATTTGTGTGTGCAGAGGAAAGCCCCTTTGAAGCATACTAAAGACAGGGTCCAACTCCTCCCCAGTCATCCTGTCAAGGTGTTCTATCCTGTTCACGCCTAATCCCCTTTGTGCACTGCCTCGCTCCAGTGCGTATTTCCTAGTGTGGGAGCCATCATCGGCCCAGGCAGCTGGAAACTCCCAGAAATGTTAGGCAGAAAAATGGCAACTTTCTAAAAGTGGCATTGATAAAATAATAATTTAAAATCTGACCGCACCATTAAAGAGAACTTTAAATTACAATTCGAAATAGTGTAAGAAGTATTTTTCTAGCTGCTACCAATCTGAATTTTGCATTTAATAAATGCAACAATGTAGCCTAATGGTTCCTATGGTGGCAGCCAGCTTTGCTACAGTCAAAATCGTTTTTGGGATATTTCATTGTAAGGACATGTTCAACATTAAATTCTATGTGCCCTACTTTTAAATATCTGCATCCTGCCTTTTTTGGGCAGTATGAATTACATATGGGCAACTTATTAATATTTAAATGGAAGGTTTAGGCCTGTCAAAAGGGGTGTTTTGATAGGTAAAACTGCAAAGGCATGCTACAAGTCTGCAGCTACCAGGCTGTGCATGAATGTCTCTCACATGCAGCCTGCACCGGTGTGCACATGGCTGCGTGTTCATGTGTAATCAGCCCAGTGCCTCTTAACCTAACTGTGTTGGAGCAGCATTATCTGAAAAGACAGACACTGGCGGTAAACATGTGCAGTCCAATTCACCATAACATTAATGGAAGTGAGAATCGGATGGAGAGAAGATCCAGAACTGGGTGATCAAAATGCAAAAAAATATCCTGCCATACTATGTGGGCTGAACCCATTTGCAACACTGTGGGTGGTCGGAAGTGGTGCAATCCATTATTCGTCTTTGGCACCCTAAGAAAGTTTCATCAGCTTGTTATCCCCTGGAAATAAAAAAGAACAATACTTTGCAACTCAAAGTCCAGATGTCTTTCTCTCAACATGACAAATATAAAGCTATGGAAGCGTTGCTATGAGATTGCCCAAAACCGACGATAGATATGAAAAGTATTTGTTGGACATAAGATCAAATTGTAGGTTTCGTTCTTTGGATGTCGTAACTCTTGAATTCATCAGAAATAATTTGGCTTCTTTTGCATATTTAAAACAAAATATGAAAGCTATTTCAAATTAAGCTAAGAAAAGGTTGTGACTAAAAAAAAAAAAAACAACACTTGAGTGGAAGTCAAGCTAGCTAAATTGGTGCAGGAAATGTTGCAAATGTGCTGCATATCTTTACCAAAACAAAAAGTGTGAATGACTCCTTTAGCGCAATCTAGCTGCTGCTGAAAGATGACCTCTCCCTTAAGTTTACAACTGATATGTGGAAAACTATCAGGAAGTCTGCCTGCAAAATGTTTACATAGTCAGCTTTGACCCAGTCCAAGAGCTTTACATTCCATATATCGTTTTGGATCGTGGTCAGGATCCTTTAAGGTGAAGTAATTGTAAAAATTGGCAGTGGGCACTGTAAAGAAGCTAAAGGCACATATTTGAATCAAGAATCCTTCTTAAGTCTTCGACCTTACTCTGGCAAATGATATAGAAGAATGATAGTTTTGCACCTTTTCCTATTCATTCGATATCTGTCCTAGGCAGCAATATCACAGCATTAATTTTGCCTAGAAATGAGAAAAAATGGATAGTTGATGTCTTCTATGGCATAGCCTCAAAATCTTCATCGGTGGGTGCAAGGTTTATATATATATATTATCTACTGGCGGTCGCCAGTAGATAGTTATAGTTAGGACCTATTTTCCATAGGAAATCCGCAACATTCTATTTGAAATAACTCTTGCGTCGGTTGAGGAATCTTCGCGAAATTTTCAAACTTTATGGCCCGCTCCGGTCCGCTTCTACCCTGAAAGTTTCGGGGTGATTCGTCAAGCGGGGGCCGAGAAAAAAGGGGGGTCCCAAAACGTGTTTTCCCCATTCATTTTCCCATAGGAAACTTTAGCCACGGCTACAGCCCGAACTGCTGAACGGAATTACACAAAATTTGGCAAAGAGGTAGTTCTTGGTTCAGAAAGAACCCTTTTTGTTAAATGGTGTAAATCCGTTCAGTAGTTGCGGAGAAAATCAAAAGTAAAAACCCATATATATCTGGGCGGAGCCTAACCACACATGTCATCGTGAGATCTGATTGGCTGTCAGCACTTCATCCTGGAATTGCTGGCAGCCATCTTGGGACCAATATAAATGATAGTACCACATTGAAATGCATTGTAGTGAATCGAAGATTTTGAGGGTTACCAAAAGGAGAACTATAAAGGGTGATAACAGACTTTAGTTACATTAGAATTCATTTGTTGATGGTACCATACTAATTTCAGGAATTGTGGTGTGTTCTAAGGTGATTTTACCCTGTGAAAAACCTTCTGCTGGGATATCATGAATCATGTTTGAGAGAACTATTTTCACATGCTTGTCCCATACAGTTTTGGAAGGTGCTCCAGAAGCTACAATGAGAGCATATTTTCTGTAAATTCACATTATCTTTCTCAGTCATGTGAGAATGAAGTCTGACATTCTCAGTAAAACATGTACATCCAACAATGGCAGAGACTGTCAGTTGATTCCTTTGTGTTCTACTGCAGCTTCCCAGAGTGTTCTAAAGAACAACTAGAGCGCTAACAGTCTTACTTATGACAAAAGTATGGCACACCTGAAGCCATCTTGATTGGAATAAACTGGTAACACTTACAACATTTAATTTAAAAAGGAACAAAATGAGGGGGTTCATTTTGCCATAGAAATTATGGTTAGTGCTGTAGAAAGAAAAATTAGGACATGTTTTAAGTGAGATCTCTGTAGTATTATGTACATCTGTTCTAGGAGCGCTCTCGTGTTACCGGCACGAGAGTGTCTCGTGCTGCATGTGTCTGTTCAAACTCCGCTCCACGATCGGGTGCAGAACGATGCGTGCCAGGATTCTACCAACGTGAATCAGTTGGTGGAGATCCTGGTACGCAGCGGGGGCGCCCGGCTGTGGGTGCTTATGAAATGTAAATAAATCATTATTTACTCACCGGATTGCCTAACGAGAATCGTTTATTATATTTGGCGACGATCGGGAGTCCTTCCACGCATCCGGCACCCACCAGCCAAATTCCTTTTGAAACCCCATGAGGCGTTGCTGCTCCCTGCTCTTCATTACTCGACAGTTGCAACTTCAGCGACAAACGGATCTCCGCTTCTCCCACGCTTTCTTTGGTGAATTTGAGGAGAATCCGAGTTGCGTTACTGCCCCGTCTCTCCAGCGTCATCATTGCTGTTTGATGTCATCATAGCCCCGCCCCTTCAGCGTCATCACGTCGGCGGCGGCCATCTTTGTTTGGGCTACATTTCAAGTCTTCGGATCCTTAACACCTTATTCACTCGCAGGTATGATCCAGCCTGTTTGCTTACACGGTGACAGGCACACCTTTAATTAGAGCGTCTTCACAATTGAACCTTCACACACGGTGATAGGCTCACCTTATTAACCTGTTTTTCACCAGTTTTCACAATTGAACCTTCACACACGGTGATAGGCTCACCTTATTAACCTGTTTTTCACCAGTTTTCTCTTCTTTGAGCCTTCATATTCGGTGATAGGCTCACCTTCTTTTATATACATTTCAAAAGCTTATTAGTATACCTACTGAATGCTTAATACATTTAAACAAATTAAGAGTACAAACATATTTTACTTGTTTATTGTTATTTATTACTTACCTATTGTTATTTATTACTTACCTACTAAGAGTCATGGCTACTTCTCAGCAATTTGCTCAACCTCCTCCTTTTTTACAACACCCAGGTAAACCCAATATTCCTTGGCGTCAATGGATTAAAGCTTTTGAAAATCATATTGTTGCCATTGACGCTGTAGAATTTTCTCCTGTTCGCAAGGTTGCAATCCTTTACGGGTGTTTGGGACTTGCAGCACAGCATGTGTTTGAAAATTTACCTAAGTTTCCCACTCCCCTGGTGAAGCTGGGGATGGAGATCATTGGAATCCCTATAAAGAAGCTTTATCTCGCCTGGCAAGACACTATGACCAAGAATCAAACATAATGCTTGAAAGACATAACTTTAACAGAAGAAAACAACGCGAGGATGAATCAGTCGATGAGTATATTGCTGCATTACGAGTTCTTGCATCAACTTGTGAGTTTGAGTCAGATCCAGAGATCTACATACGTGATCAATTTGTCTTCTCTTGCTATTCGAGAAAAATACAAGAGCGTCTTCTCAGCTGCAGAAAACCATCTTTACAAGACACAATTGATATCGCAAAGAGCATTGAGAGGTCTATTGTTACCTCCTAAAGTTCTTCAACAAGATCAATCCATCAACTCTTTCAAGTCAACTTCATTTGATCTGGGAAATTCCGTTAATGCTGTTAATGTGATCAAATCTTATAAACAACCTTTTAAAAAGGGAACACTATTTGCTTTAGATGTGGTTCCAGATCACATCTTGGTAACTATCCTATGTGTCCCGCTTCAGGAAAGAAATGTGTGTTATGCAAGAAAATCGGACATTTTCAAGGTGTTTGCAGATCTGCCAAGAGACCTACCAGAGTCAATAGTGTGGAATTTACAGAATCTCTTGAAGATTGTACTGACCAATTTCATGACATGATTGTTTCAATTGAATGCAATTCGGTTTTCAATCCCCACCATGTCAAAGGTCCATTAGGTGTTGCATTATTTGGAAAAATTGAGATTCCAATTATGGCAGATTCTGGTTCACCTATAACTATTTTATCTGATGTCATGTTTCTTGAAAAATGGCAAGGTTCTATTGGGTTGACCAAAACAGATATCAATCCAAAAGCATTTGGAGAATTTGATATAGAAATGATGGGTTATTTTATTTCAAGGTTAGAATGTCTAGGAAGGTCAATTTTTACAAAAGTTTATGTTGCAGTCAGAGGACGCAATATAGTTGGCTGGCAGGACCTTGCTAGAATGGGTTTGCGCCTTGTTCCTGGGTCAGATAATCCAATTGCGCTTGGTGATCTTCCTCAAGGTTATTCCCCAGCTGGTTGGTCAGAAAATGAAGAAAGCACATTGGATTGTGTCAATATCATTGATCATTCACATGACGTCAAAAAAGTCTTGGACTTGTTTCCCAATTTGTTTTCCAACAAGTTAGGCACTGTCAAGGGATTTCAACATCAAATAAAACTTAAGCCTCATGTTCAACCTTTTGTACATAAGGTTCGCCCTTTACCCCTTAGTGCCAGGGATGAGCTTAAGTCAGTACTAAAGAAGTTATGTGATGAAGAGGTCATTGCACCATGTGACTCTTCAGAATGGGTTTCTCCCATCGTTATTGTCCGAAAAAAATCTGGCGAGGTCAGGTTATGTGCGGACTTACGCACCTTAAATAAACACATTTTAATCGATTGTCATCCCCTCCCCAAAATCCATGAACTTCTGGCCAGTTTGGGGGTGCCAAATTCTTTTCCATAATAGACCTGCGTTCAGCTTATCACCAGATTCAATTGACAAAAGATTCACAGGATCTGACTACTTTTGTTACACCCTTTGGGGTCTACAAATATCTCAGACTTCCCTTCGGCCTGGCCTCCGCGGCCAGCGTGTTTCAGAAAATGATGGACAATCTTTTTCGAGACACGCCGGGAGTTCAGGCCTATCAAGATGACATTCTTGTTTTTGCCAATGATTGGGAAACACATTTAAAAATCTTACTTGTGTATTAACCAAATTGAATGATGCAGGCATGACCATCAGATCTGATAAATGTCAATTTGGCACACAACAGTTGGATTACTTAGGCCATACTTTGTCATCTCAAGGAATCAAACCAAAGTTATCACTTATCAAGGCCATCAGTCATGCTGTTCCCCCTAAAGACAAGGATTCTCTTCGATCATTTTTGGGATTGGCGGAGTACTATGCCCGCTTTGTTAAGGGATACGCTCAAACTGTTGAGCCTTTGCGTGCCTTATTGCGCAAAGGATCAAAGTTTCTTTGGTCTGATGAAGTATCATCTTCATTTGATCAAACCAAGAAACTCATTGTTGAAGCACCTGCACTTCATGCTTTTCGAGATGATTCGAAGTGTTTTATCATGGTGGATGCTAGCCTTACAGGGTTGGGTGCAGTTCTTGGTCAGTGGGTCGCTGGAAAGGAGCACACTATAGCATTTTCATCAAGAATGCTTAAGTCTTCTGAGACTCATTACAGTACAATTGAACGCGAGGCGCTCGCCTGCGTTTGGGCAATTGAGAAGTTTAGAAATTACATTTGGGGGCGTGAATTTGAATTGTTCACTGACCACAAACCCCTTACACATTTACTCAGTGGCAATGGGCTTGGGAGGACCTCAGCCAAGTTGGTCAGATTACTTTCAAAATTGCAAGAATTTCATTTTTCCATCAAGCATATTTCTGGTGGAAAGAATTTCCGGGCTGATTGTCTTTCTCGCATGGCATTTCAGGATATTTCAGATGTTGAGAGTATTGAAGATTCAGAGTGTGTGGTGGCGGCACTTGATGCTGTTAGAGAATGCCCAAATATTTCTGAACAAGCATGGCTTGAAGCTTATGGCAGTGATGATATTCTTAAACTTGTAATGGAATATATTGTAAAAGGTTGGCCTGAAAGCAGGAAACTTGGTAATGAGTTAAAGGCCTTTTCCATGGTTGCCTCTGAACTCTCCTTGGTCAATGGTATGGTTATGAGACACAATGCTTTTGTTCCTCCCTCAAGTTTAAGAGAAGATATCATTAAATGCGCACATCATGGTCACTTAGGCATTTCAAAAACCTCACAACTCATTAAGTTGTATTATTGGTGGCCATCTTTAGAAGCCCAGGTCAAGTTTCATATTGATTCATGTCCAGAATGCCTCTTGTCAGACAAGAAATGGAAAGTCATGAACACGCCCTTACACCCTGTTCCATTTCCGAACAAACCTTGGGACAAGGTTGGAGTAGATTTCTCGGGTCCTTATGACCTTTTATCTCATGACTTAAAGTTTTTGATCTTGTTGATAGATTATCATTCTAAATGGATTTATCATATGTTTTGTGATTCACCCAGTTCCACTAATGCCATCACATTTCTGAGGAAGGTGTTTTCCATTGAGGGTTCACCTTCCATTATGGTTACTGACAATGGTTCACATTTCATTTCTCAGAAATTTTCTGCATTTTTAGCAGAGAAGGATGTTAATCATTTCAAGGTTGCCTTATATTCGCCATCCTCTAATGGCTTGGTGGAAAGGGCAAACCGATTAGTCAAGGATGCTATTCAAGCAGCCCTTTCCTCAGGAAAGGATGTTCAAGATTTCCTTGATGACAAATTGTGGTCATACAACATTTCGCCACATTGCACCACTGGTCTTCCACCTTTTTCTCTGTTGAGAGGTAGAAATGTTCACACTATTTTGTGTCCCAATTGGTTGCAAGATAAACATTTCAAAGGTACACCTGTTGATAAAAATCTTGTATCTCGTGTCTTAGAAAAACAAGGTTACATGAAATCTGTTCATGATCAAGGGAAAATGTTTAACAATACCAGTTTGAAATTCAATGATTGGGTTCTTATCAAAAATCCAAAAAGGTGTCTAAGGGGCAGTCTAAGTTTTCATCACCTGTACAAGTCACAAATGTGAGCAAAGGCTCAGCGCTACTTGGTTCTAGGGGATGGTGGAATAAGAGATCACTTGTGCGGCTTTCTGACTCACAAGTTGCCTCTTTACTCAAGTTATCCAAACAGGAGGTGGAACAATGCGACTGGACAAACTGGTTGCGTGATCCTTCTTCTGTTATTTCCTCGTTTGCTCCTCAAGAGGATTCAGTAAAGTCTACTGTAGGGCAGTGTTTTAATACGCATAATACTTTGCATGATTCTGCTTCTTTTGATATGACTGGACTCGCATCTTCTTCACATGTTGATTTGAGCACCCGTCAAAGAAAATTGCCTGTTAAATTTAATGACTATGTTTTGACATAAGAAAATGATTTTTTATTTTATTACAATGTTGTATATCAGATGACTTGTTTTCTCTCAAGGTTCTTGTTTATTGTGATTAGTTATTCCTCGTTTATTTTGGTGGAAAGAGAGAAGTTGTAGTATTATGTACATCTGTTCTAGGAGCGCTCTCGTGTTACCGGCACGAGAGTGTCTCGTGCTGCATGTGTCTGTTCAAACTCCGCTCCACGATCGGGTGCAGAACGATGCGTGCCAGGATTCTACCAACGTGAATCAGTTGGTGGAGATCCTGGTACGCAGCGGGGGCGCCCGGCTGTGGGTGCTTATGAAATGTAAATAAATCATTATTTACTCACCGGATTGCCTAACGAGAATCGTTTATTATAATCTCAAATATCTTCCTGTTATATTTCAACAGGAGCAGCCTCTACTGCAGCTTCCCAGAGTGTTCTAAAGAACAACTAGAGTGCTAACAACCTTACTTATGACAAAAGTATGGCACACCTGAAGCCATCTTGATTGGAATAAACTGGTAACACTTAAAACATTTAATTTAAAAAGGAACAAAATGAGGGGGTTCATTTTGCCATAGAAATTATGATTAGTGCTGCAAAAAGAAAATTGAGGGCATGTTTTAAGTGAGATCTCAAATCCTCTTCTATTTCATTAGAAAATTCTGACATGCAGACTGAAACAATCACTTTCAATACCAGCAGTAGACTTCCAGTTAACTCCTTGGTGAGCAGTAGCTTTACTACAGTGATCTAATGAACAACTAGAGTGCTAACATTCTGAATTTATGGCAAATGTGTGACACATCTGAATGCCTTCTTGATGGAATCAAAGTAAAAAACTGAAAGCATTTCCTACTGAGGAGACTGTAGTAAATGAGGAAATTAGGAAACTTCATAACAAATAAGTCTCTCAAGATGGCCACCAGAGAAAAAAGAGCCCAAATGTAGCACAAATATCACCCAGAGGTAGCCCACGTATAGCCCAATGACAGAAGTGTGCAAAACACTTTTTATTTTTGGTTTTTTGCAGTTTTATATAGTGCAGACTGGTCAGGTATTGGAGTGCTTTACATGAGCATTGGTTACATCACACAAGGACAAATTCATGTTGGTTGACCCCTACACTACCCAAACACCACTGCACTACCCTAAACCCTAAAACACTACCCCCAGCACGACCCCCTTCACTACCCAAACACAACTGTACTACCCTAAACTCAAAAACACTACCCCCAGCACTACCCCCTACACTACCCAAACACCACTGCACTACCCTAAACCACTACCCCCTACACTACACAAACACCATTGCACTACCCTAAACCCCTACCCCCAGCATGACCCCCTACACTACACAAACACCACTGCACTACCCTAAACCCTAAAACACTACCCCAGCACGACCCCCTACACTACACAAACACCACTGGACTACCCTAAAACACTACCCCCAGCACGACTCCCTACACTACCTAAACACCACTGCACTACACTAAACCCTAAATCTACCCCCAGCATGACCTCCCACACTACACAAACACCACTGCACTACCCCCAGCACGACCCCCTACACTACACAAACACCACTGCACTACCCTAAACCCTAAAACACTAACCCCAGCATGACCCCCTACACTACCCAAACACCACTGCACTACCCTATACCCTAAAACACGACCCCGTACACTACACAAACACAACTGCACTACCCTAAACCCTAAAACACTACCCACAGCATGACCCCCTACACTACACAAACACCACTGCACTACCCTAAACCCTAAAACACTACCCCCTACACTACACAAACACCACTGCCCTACCCTAAACCCTAAAACACAACCCCCAGCATGACCCCCTACACTACACAAACACCACTGCACTACCCTAAACCCCCTACACTATACAAACACCACTGCATTACTCTAAACCCTAAAACACTACCCCCAGCATGACCCCCTCACAACACAAACACCACTGCACTACCCTAAACCCTAAATCGATCCCCAGAACGACCCCTACACTACCCAAACACCACTGCCATACCCTAAACCCTAAAACACTACCCCCAGCATGAACCCCTAAACTACCCAAACACCACTGCACTACCCTAAACCTTAAAACACTACCCCCAGCACTACCCCTACACTACACAAACACCACTGCACTACCCTAAACCCTAAAACACTACCCCAGCACTACCCAAACACCACTGCACTAACATAAACCCTAAAACACTACCCCCAGCACAACCCCCTACACTACACAAACACCACTTCATTACCCTAAACCCTAAATCTACCCCCAGCACGACCCCTACACTACCCAAACACCACTGCACTACCCTAAACCATAAAACACTACCCCCAGCATGACCCCCTACACTACACAAACACCACTGCACTACCCTAAACCCTAAAACACTACCACCAGCATGACCCCCTACACTACTCAAACACCACTGCACTACCCTAAACCCTAAAACACTAACCCAGCACGACCCCTACACTACCCATACACCACTGCACTACCCTAAAGCCTAAAACACTACCCCCAGCACGACCCCCTACACTACTGCACTACCCTAAAACACTACCCCCAGCACGACCCCCTACACTACCTAAACACCACTGCACTACCCTAAACCCTAAAACACTACCCCCAGCACGACCCCCTACACTACTGCACTACCCTAAAACACTACCCCCAGCACGACCCCCTACACTACCTAAACACCACTGCACTACCCTAAACCCTAGAAAAGAAACCCCCACCCCATGCCCAATCCCCTTACCTCTCACTCCTCGTGGTTCCTCTCTCCTCGTGGTTCCTGCTTCACGTCGTCTCTGAGGGGCGGTGCACGTCGTTGTGAGGAAACGGAACAGCCTCTGTTTCCTTACAACGACATGGATCGTCTACATGTTTTTAGAACGCATGGTCATTTACCATACATACCTTTACAACAAAATTTGTTGTAAAGGCATGCGTGGTAAATGACCATGCGTTCTAAAAATGCGTAGTAATGACTTCGTGATGTACAACGCATGTGTGGTAATGCATGCGTTGTAATGGTATCGCAAAGTAAAAAGTCGTAACGGCTGTTTACCGATCGAAGCTGGCCCCTGTTCTTCAGTGAGACGTTTATTTGATTAATTAGGAGGAAGGAATGTGTTTTTTTTACCGAAAAGTGCATTCCCGGCTGTTGTATTGTGAAAGTGTCCGCGTGGCCTGGTATCTGAAAGAGACACGTTAGTGATAGATTCCTTACCTTAGAATATCCCCAGGCGTCAGGCTGGATCCGGAAAGTTTTGCGTAGCAGTACCCTTGCGCGTCGGTAGGCGGCGTCGTGCGGCTCCGCGTCCGTCGTCGGCGTCGTGATCGCCGGGATGACGTCGCGGGCAGTACTTAGGCGCCGCCCCTGCGCGCTGACGTCAGTTCTTCTTTTTCCGCGCCAGTAAGCGCAGATCCGGGAAGAGCAGTGCCCTGGTCAATTTTTGACCATACTTTTTGGTGATTTTTCACTGTGTTTTTCCAGCCTTCAGGTGTCGTAGGGATGCCCGGCTTCAAGCGATGCGGCGCCTGTGCGCGGATGATGTCCGTCACCGACCCGCATTGGGAGTGTCTCTTCTGCCTCGGCCGAGGCCACGACACCGAGTCTTGTCCCGAATGCCAGGCCCTCAACCCGAAGGCTTTGCGAGAGCGGTCTCGAAAGCTCCTCGAGGCCCGGCATTCGGCTCCGCGGAAGCCCCGGTCGCGTGAGAGGTCCAGGGGTCGCTCGCGGAGTGCACACCGGTCGTCGGCGTCGAAGTCTTCTTCGTCCGGTAAGTCTCGACACAAGAAGTCCAAGAAGCATCGTCGCTCTCGGACTTCGCCTCGCCGGTCTCGCGACTCGGCTGAGGCCCCTCCCGGCACCGTCCCGCCCCCGCGGCCCCGGACTTGCCTGTGGAGTCGCCCCCGTCATACCCGCCCTTCCCGGGTTCGGGGGCGGATCCGGCCAAGGTACAGGAGTTCCTGTCGGCCATGGCCCGCCTCTTCGGGCCTTCAGGCCCCTCCGGTGCGCCTTCGGGCCCCGCGGGCCCTGATGGGGTTGATCCGGCGTCGCCGGCGGCTCCGGCCCCGGCGTCGCCCGAGCCTCCAGCCTCGATCCCGGCTCCGGCTCCGGCCCCGGCCTCGATCCCGGCTCCACAACCCCCATCGACGCCGGTCGACCTCACGACACCTCCGCCGGCGCCGATGTCTCCGGTGCCGTTCTCGACGCCGCCCTGGGCTCCGGGCGGCGTCGTCCCCCAGTTCCTTCCGGCTCCGGACTTGGACCCGGAGCGACGTCGCTCGACGCCGGCTCCGGCGCCGATGGGACCTTGGGTCCCAAATGTCCCTCCTCCTCCTTATTTTGAACCAGAGGAGGACCAGGAGGACTGGGAGGGGTCTGATGACCCTCTGACACGCAACTGTCAGTATGATGAGGACTGGACAGAGAGTCTAGGGGAGGCCAGTGGTCTGGATACTTCTCCTGACACTGGCATGCTGTCTCCTCCCGTGGCTACGGAGGAGGGGGCCAATTTGGTACGGTGTTGCGTAGGGCTGCTGGGGCCTTACGTCTCCAGCTCCCTACTTTGACGGTCAAGCCTAACATCTTGACAGAGGTGCTTCAGCCGGCAGCCTCCTCTGCGGAGACTGTGCTGCCGTTTAACGACGCCCTCACGGACGTTCTTTTGGGCGCCTGGTCCAAGCCCAACACAGGGGCTCCTGTGGATCGGAACGTGTCACGACGCCATCGCCCCGCTCCGGGCGACCCCTGTTTCTTTCTGTCCACCCCACTCCTGAGAGCTTGGTTGTCCAAGCCTCCGCTTCCCAAACCGCCTTCCCTACCGCTCCTCCGGATAGGGAATCCAAACGCCTGGATCAGTTTGGGAAGAAAGGTTTTTCTTCCTCCAGTGCTGGCTTGCGGTCCGTTAACACCGCTTGTCTTTTGGGCCGATATACCCACTCTCTGTGGGATTCGGTGGCGGATGTTTTGCCCCAGTGCCCTGAGGAGGTCCAGGCACTGCTTTCCCGCGCCATTGCGGAAGGAAGGGATGCGGCCAAATACACTATCCGTTGTGGCCTTGACACCGCCGACTCGCTGGGCAGGTCGATTGCAACGACGGTGGCGCTCCGACGCCACGCCTGGCTAAGAACCACTGGTTTTTCAGGGGATGTCCAGAATACTCTCATGGACATGCCCTTTGATGGAGTCGGTCTTTTGGGTCCAAAGCAGACCATGCGTTGGAGCGCTTTAAGGACTCACGGGCTACTGCCAAGTCCCTGGGCCTTTCTGCTACACGCCCTCCGCTGCCTTCTGCTTTTCGCCCCTATCGTGGCCACGGTAGGGGCGCCCCTTCACGTCAGCAGCCCAGCCACCGGCCCGCGCAGCAGGCGTCTTCGCGTGGCCGAGGACGTGGATTCCGCCGTGGCGGATCGGGCAACCAGCGTGCGGGTCAGGCCACCACCTCCAACCCGTCCGCGGCCTCCAAGCCCTCCTAGTCCCTCCTTTCAGGTGCACGGCACGCCAGTAGAGGGCAGGGTCCGCCATCACCTTCCCCACTGGCGCACCATCACCTCGGACAGGTGGGTCTTGGACATTGTCCGAAGGGGCTACTCCCTCCCCTTCGAGACCACCCCCCAGCCATGCCACCTCAATTCCACCGCATGTCAGGGGATCACTTGGTGCTTCTACAGAAGGAAGTCACGGCCCTCTTGACCAAGAGGGCCATCGAGCATGTTCCGACCCCAGAAGTAGGGCGTGGTTGCTACTCCCACTACTTTCTGGTGCCCAAAAGGACAAGGAGGACATGCGTCCTATCTTGGACCTCCCGGAACGTCAATCGCTTCCTCCGGAAGGAGAAGTTCAAGATGCTCACCCTAGCTCAGGTCTTGACTGCCCTCGACCCTGGAGACTGGTTGGTAGCGTTGGACTTGCAGGACGCGTATTTCCACATCCCCGTCCTGCCGGCCCACCGGCGTTACCTTCGGTTCACGGTAGGCCCCGAGCATTTTCAGTTCACCGTGCTCCCCTTTGGCCTTACCAGTGCCCCTCGGGTGTTCACGAAAGTGATGGCGGTGGTCGCAGCTCATCTGCGCCGGGCAGGGGTTTCAGTCTTCCCCTACCTCGACGACTGGCTGCTGAAGGCGGGCTCGTCCCAGGCAGTCGTCTCCCACCTCCAGACTACGGCCGAACTCCTGCACTCGCTGGGGTTCTCCATCAATGTGCCGAAGTCGCATCTAATTCCTTCTCCACAGCTCCTTTTCATCGGAGCAGTTCTGGACACGACGCAGTTTCGGGCCTATCCTCCCGAACGGCGAGTCCGGGATATTCAGGCTATGATTCCGATCTTTCGGCCTTTATCCTGGGTTTCGGTACGGATGACCCTGAGGCTGCTGGGCCTCATGGCCTCCTGCATCCTGCTGGTCAATCATGCCAGATGGCATATGCGGGCTCTGCAGTGGGACCTGAAGTTCCAGTGGGCGCAGCACCAGGGCAACCTGTCCGATCACGTCCAGATCTCGGAGGGGACTGCAAAACAGTTGCAGTGGTGGCTCTCGAACCGGCAATGGGTCATGGGCAGATCCCTCTCCCTTCCCCAGCCAGAGCATACAGTTGTGACGGACGCGTCCCTTCTGGGATGGGGCGGTCACATGGGAGAGGCGGAGATCAGAGGCCTCTGGTCTCCGGCGGAGTCCCGGCTCCATATCAACCTTCTGGAGCTCCGGGCGATCCGGCTTGCACTCAAGGCATTCCTTCCCTCTGTCAAAGGGAAGGTAGTGCAGGTGTTCACAGACAACACCACCGCCATGTGGTACTGCAACAAACAGGGCGGGGTGGGGTCTTGGACCCTTTGTCAGGAGGCTCTGCGCCTCTGGACATGGCTGGAACATCAGGGCATGTTCCTGATGGTTCAACACCTGGCAGGTTCTCTGAACGCCAGGGCGGACGAACTCAGCCGCAGGTGCATGATGGATCACGAATGGCGTCTTCACTCGGAAGTGGCGCAAGGACTCTTTCTACAGTGGGGAGAGCCTTGGTTAGATCTATTCGCCACCGAAGAGAACGCGCAATGTCATCGGTTCTGCGCGTTGGAATTTCCAAGGCGGCACTCGCTCGGCGACGCTTTTCGTCGCGAGTGGAGTTGCGGTCTGTTGTACGCCTTTCCGCCTATACCACTTCTACCCAGAGTGTTGAAGAAGATTCGGCACGACCGGGCCCAAGTCATTCTTGTGGCTCCGGACTGGGCTCGAAGAGTTTGGTATCCCGAGCTACTCAATATGAGCATAGATCCCCCGATCCGTCTGCCTCTTCGGGAGGATCTTCTGTCGCAGCAGCAGGGGACGGTCCTCCACCCGAACCTGTCCAGTCTACACCTGCTTGCGTGGAGATTGAGCGGCGGCAGTTGATTCCTTTCGACTTGCCTCCCGAAGTTTGTGATGTGATTCTGGCAGCCAGGCGTCCCTCCACTAAGGTGGTATACGCCTGCAGGTGGAACAAATTTGTGGCATGGTGCACAGCAAAGGCTGTGGATCCCCTTTCTGCCCCTCTTTCTGAGGTCCTTCTGTTCCTTCTCTCTCTGGCCCAACAGGGTTCTGCCCTGGGTACCATCAAGGGTTATCTTTGTGCTATCTCGGCCTTCCTCAGGCTCCCTGATCAGCCCTCCCTTTTCAAGTCCCCTGTTGTTAACAGGTTCTTAAAAGGCATTACTCACCTCTTCCCTCCTGTTCCGTTTGTAATGCCTCAGTGGGACTTGAACTTGGTTCTTACCTTTTTAATGTGCGCTCCCTTTGAGCCTCTGCATAACTGTCCTCTTCGTCTTCTGACTCTAAAGGCAGCCTTTCTGGTGGCCATCACCTCCGCTCGGCGGGTGAGTGAGCTCCAGGCTCTTTCTTGCAAACCTCCCTTTCTGTCTGTTCATCCAGACAAGGTTGTTCTTCGGACGCGTCCGTCCTTCTTGCCAAAGGTGGTTACTGCTTTCCACATTGGGCAGACCATCACTTTGCCCACCTTCTTTCCGCCTCCGCATCCTTCCAGAGAGGAAGAGAGGCTCCACCGTCTGGACCCAAAACGTGCGCTCTCCTTCTATATCGACCGCACGAAACACTTCCGGGTGGATGACCAGCTCTTTGTTGGCTACGTGGGCGCCAAAAAGGTCGGGCGGTGCACAAGAGGACCATCTCCCGCTGGGTTACCTTGTGCATCAAGACCTGCTATTCTTTGGCTAAGAAGGAGCCTCCTGTTGGGCTGCGTGCCCATTCCACCAGGGCAACGGCTGCTACCACGGCCTTGGGCCGCGGTGTTCCGCTGCCGGTTATCTGTCAGGCAGCTACGTGGGCCTCGCTGCACACGTTTACTAAGCATTACTGCCTTGACAGTCAGGTCCGGAGGGACGGCTTCTTTGGCCGTTCTGTCCTCCAGGACTTCCTTGTCTGATCTTTGTTCGCAGACCCACCACCGGGGTTGGTATTGCTGGGGTATCTATTCTAAGGTAAGGAATCTATCACTAACGTGTCTCTTTCAGATGCACAAGTTACTAACTTGTGTAACGATATATCTGTAAGAGACAGTAGTTAGTGATAGATTCCTTACCGCCCACCCATCCTCCCGTTCTGCGAACTGATTTCTAGGGTTAAGGACATCCCTTTCAGGGCCCTAGTATTTTTCAGACACCTGTGTCAGCTTCTTGCATGGCTCTGCGTTCCTGGCGCGGAAAGTCGTGTACAGAACTGACGTCAGCGCGCAGGGCGGCGCCTAAGTACTGCCCGCGACGTCATCCCGGCGATCACGACGCCGACGACGGACGCGGAGCCGCACGACGCCGCCTACCGACGCGCAAGGGTACTGCTACGCAAAACTTTCCGGATCCAGCCTGACGCCTGGGGATATTCTAAGGTAAGGAATCTATCACTAACTACTGTCTCTTACAGATATATCGTTACACAAGTTAGTAACTTGTGCTTCACTTCCGGCGAGAGAGTGGAAGAGTCTGTTTGGATCTAAAGGAGTTCTGTTGTTGGACGGGGCCGGCGCGACATGTCATCAGAAAACATAGCTAATGGAAAGCGTCCTCCCTGAAGTGTGGAGCAGTGCCATGAGAGGTCAACGAGTGTGCGTCCCACCGCAGTATGACCGTACCGCGTGACCCATGTGCCACCTCCAGGGTACGGGAGGCAGAAGTGGCATCGCAGGTCCTCTTGAAGACCGTTGTAGCACTAATTCTACATTTTGGTACTAGGGCATTTTAACTTTGTTGTTCCTGCCAGATACAAAGAGAAGATCCTGTGTTATTCAGTGCCCTCGTTACCTTTTTTGTGGGTTGTGGTGCTTGTCACTTCGCTGCCCCGCCGGTGCACACAACTGGGCACCCCACCTCGTGTGCCATCTGCAGGGCCTCTGCCCTCGGATCACTGGTTTCGGTTTCTGGAGTGGCAACATAAACAGTTGCTCCCAAAGGACTAGCCTGAACACTTAGGTGAATATCCCCTGCACCAGCATTCCACGGAAATTCTTTCCTAGCTCTCCCACGTCAACGAGGATGTCATAATAGCACGGCTCCACTCGCGACACCGTACGACGTCATCGGAGCCATAAGAGAACCTCGTCGGCGTGCTGACGTCAGTTCCACCCATTTTTTCCGTGCCACCGAGGCAAACAGGGGACCGAGACATTTTCACATGTATACATAGTATAATAAATATATATATATTCACTGAAAAAACCATAGGTTTCAGGCACGTTATAGTTAGAAATTAGCATTTAAAAAACCTTAGAAATTCACTGAAAAAACCATAGGTTTCAGGGGCGTTATAGTTAGTTGGACATTTCACTCGTACAAAACCATAGAAATTCCCCGTTATAGTTAGTTCAGCTAACTATAACTCGCGTGCCCGCAATGCACTGCTGATGACGTCACATATTACATCACTCATGACATGGTCAGTGACATCACTCATGACATCACTGATGACATCTCAAATGACATCACTGATGACATCACTCATGACATCATCCAGTGAATGTGTGTTTTTCTGAAAATTAAATATGTTTTATATATGTATATCTCAAGGTCGATGGAAGAATAAATGGGTATATAAGTGTCTAAATGGATGATTTTGTTTTGTAAAATTGATTGTATAACTGACTAAGTATCTTAGTGAATACATGGGTTAGTGAGTAATGTTTAAATATGAAAATATCTGTATCAGTCTCTCACTTTGTGTATAAGTGGCTGCATGGGTTGGTGAGTAGCTACATGAGTGTCTATATGGGTTATTAGTTGGTTTTTGAGTATCAGTATGAGTGTCTGAGTGTCTGTATGGTTCGGTGGGGGTATTACTTAGTGCATAGATGCATGAATGAGTGACTCACTCTTTGTATGTGTTGAAGACAGCATGTGTGCAGGACTGTATAGGTGGATGAGTATGTGTATGGGTGTGTTAGTGAGTGAATGACTGTCTCAATAGTGTCTTTATGAGTAACTACATATGTTTTAAACTAGTATATGTGAGTATTGGTGTATATAAGTGAGTATATGTGAGAGTGAGAGATTGGAAGAGTTCCTGTACAAATAAGTAGGTGTTTCTATAAGTGATTGTTTAAGAGAGTAAGTATGTGTAAGTTTCTGTAGAAGTAAGTGTGGTAGTGTGTGTATAACTGTATATGCAAGTAAATGGATGTTTGATACTTTGTTTGCATGTGTGACTATGTGTGTGAGTAACTCTATGGATGAGTGGCGGTGTGTAACAGGATGTATAGGTGTATGAGTACATTTGATGAGTGAGTACATGTATGAGTGACTGTATAGGGACTGTTGGTGAATGAGTGGATGTGTGTGTAGATCTTGGAATTACTGAATAGGTGTGTTGTAACTGGTATTGGTATGTCCATTGTTTTGAAAATGTTAGTTTGTATTTTTGAGTGTGTGTATCAAAGGTTATATTAGGGTGAGAGGAGGTCTGCCACTCTATCACAAGGATGATGTCATCAGTGATGTCATCAGTGATGTCATTTGAGATGTCATCAGTGATGTCATGAGTGATGTCACTGACCATGTCATGAGTGATGTAATATGTGACGTCATCAGCAGTGCATTGCGGGATGCGCGAGTTATAGTTAGCTGAACTAACTATAACGGGGAATTTCTATGGTTTTGTACGAGTGAAATGTCCAACTAACTATAACGCCCTGAAACCTATGGTTTTTTCAGTGAATTTCTAAGGTTTTTAAATGCTAATTTCTAACTATAACGTGCCTGAAACCTATGGTTTTTCAGTGAATATATATATTATCTACTGGCGGTCGCCAGTAGATAGTTATAGTTACAACCTATTATCCATAGGAAATCCGCGACATTCTATCTGAAATAACTCTCTTGCCGGTTGACGTATCTTCGCAAAATTTTCAAACTTTGTGGGGCGCTCCGGTCCGCTCCTACCCTGAAAGTCTCGGGGGATTCGTCAAGCGGGGGCCGAGAAAAAGGGGGGGTCCCAAAACGTGTTTTCCCCATGCAATTTTCCATAGGAAACTTTAGACACGGCTACAGCCCGAACTGCTGAACGGAATTACACCAAATTTGGCAAAGAGGTAGTTCTTGGTTCAGAAAGAACCCTTTTGTTAAATGGTGTAAATCCGTTCAGTAGTTGCTGAGAAAATCAAAAGTAAAAGTATATATATATCTATGGCCGCGTCGGATTCGCGCACCCTCCCGATCACGAGCTGCATGCTAATTGGCTGTCAACACTCCAAATCAGGAAGTGTTGGCAGCCATTTTGTCCCTTGGTAGAACCGAGGGACAGAAACAAGTGCGCAAAGCGCACAAAGGGGGCAGGGTAGAAACACCCTGACCCCTAGGTCTGCTCAGGGGGTCCCACAAGGACCCCCTGGGCAAAAATTTTTTTTTTTTTTTAAATCGGCAGGATGCGCTCAGGGTGCGCGAATCCTGCCGAAAAAAATCGACGCGCGGTCTCCCGCGCTTCGATAGTAACTGGCCCCGGGTGGGCCAAGTCCCGGGGGCATGCTGGGGGGTTAATTTTATGTGTGGGGGGCCTCTAAGGGCCCCCAAGCCCCGGGGACCACCACCCCCGGGGCTTTATGTATAATGGTGTGGGAGGGCTCTGAGCCCTCCCGCAGCCCCGAGGACCGCCACCTCCCCGGGGCTTCTTTTTTTATTTTTGAAAAACCTGTGTGGGGGGCTCCAGCCCCACACGCCCCGAGGACCACCACCTCCCCGGGGCACTAACAAAAATTACAATGGGGGTCCGTTTTGGACCCCCAAGCCCCGAGGACCACCACCTCCCCGGGGCTTTCAAAATGTAAGGAGGGGGCCGCGCGGCCCCCTCCTGGAGCCTGTGGTGGCCCTGGGGACCGCCACCCCCCAGGGCCGGCTCCTGCAGTGTCCCGGGGTGCCTACCCCCGGGACACTGCTGTTTGCAATGACAGGACGGGAGCCTCGCGGCTCCCGTCCTGTCATTGCAAACTGCTGGATATTGGAAGAGAGAGCAGGAAACCTGCTCTCTCTTCCAATATCCCAAGCTGATTGCTTTCCACATGGGGAGCAGCATGTTAGCTGCTCCCCATGTGTAAAGCAATGCCGGCTCCCGTAGGACACGGGGAGCCGGCGGGACTGTGGGGGTTTGGGGACCCCCCACAGTCCCCAACGAGAGGCCAGGCCCCGGGGGATGGGGTCCCCGGGGCCATAAGTGGCCACGGAGGGGGCCTCGCAGCCCCCCTCCCAAAGGTAAAAAAAGTTAAAAAAAAAAAAAAAGTGCAAGGCCGGCCCCGGGGATGGGGTCCCCGGGGCCTTAAACGGCCTGAGGAGGGAGGCCACGCAGCCCCCTCCAAATAAAAAAAAAAGAGGCCATGCCCCGGGGATGGGGTCCCCGGGGCCAATACAGGCCCAGGGAAGGGAGCCATGCGGCCCCCTTCCCGTTATTTTTATTTTTTATTTAATTTTAAAAAGGAGTAAGGCCCTGGGGGATGGGGTCCCCAGGGCCTAAAAATAGGAAAAAGGAAGGGGGCCACACAGCCCCCTTCAGGAGGAAAAAAAAACGATCGGGCCCGCAGGCCCCGCCCCTTCCTTCACCACTCTGCAAACGCGCCCCTGGCGCGTTTGCAGAGAGGGAACAATTCCCCTTGAATACTGGGGGTCCCTGAGGCCAACTAGCCCACCAGGAACCTCCAGTATGCGACCAGAGCTGCCTTGCAGAGAGATGTACAGAGGCCACGCCCTTTTTACACCTCTCTGCAACGCAGCTCTGTGGCGCTTTTGGAGGTATATGGTGGGCTAGTTGCACCCCAGGGACCCTCAGGATTCAAGGGAGTTAATCCCCCGACTTAAAACGCGCCACGGGGCGCGTTTGCACAGTGGTGAAGGGAGGGGCGGGGCTTCAGGTGACATGTGTGCAAACAGGCCCGTGGCGCGTTTTAAGATGGGGAATTAAATCCCCTTCAATCCTGAGGGTCCCTGGGGGCCAACTAGCCCAACAGGTACGTCCAGAAAGCGCCACAGAGCTGCGTTGCAGAGAGGTGTAAAGGGGTGTGGCCTCTGTACATGTCTCTGCAACGCAGCCCCTGGCGCATACTGGAGGTTCCTGGTGGGCTAGTTGGCCCGTAGGGACCCTCATGATTCAAGGGGACTTAATCCCCCAACTTAAAACGCGCCACGGGGCGCGTTTGCACAGATGTCACCTCAGGCCCCGCCCCTCCCTTCACCATTGTGCAAATATTCCTCTAATATCAGCCGAAATACGAATTCCGATTTACTCACCTGTTATCAGGAGAGACCTCAGTGCTGCATCTTTCAGCCCAGTACTGATCCTCAAAAGTAATTTTAACCGTACTTACCAGTAACTTGAATTTCCTTCCATAGGATATAATTGCCTGCTTTTTGCTGAAAAAGTTTCTAAGTGTTGATTTTTGAAACATACAAATATTCCTCTAAAATCAGCCGAAATACGAATTTCGATTTACTCACCTGTTATCAGGAGAGACCTCAGTGCTGCATCTTTCAGCCCAGTACTGGTCCTGAAAAGTAATTTTAACCGTACTTACCAGTAACTTATATTTTCTTCCATAGGAATCCATTGTCTGGTTTTCAGCAGAAAAGTTTCAAAGTGTCGATTTTCACAAACTACAAATATTCCTTAAAAATCGCCTGTATGACTTAAACGCATTCTTTCAACTGTTTACAGGAGATGCACCAGTGCTGGATCCAGGATCCAACACTGAGTAAGAAAAAGTAACGATAACAGTTTTTACCTGCTAAGTGAATTTCCTTCCATAGGATAACATTGGTGATTCTATGAGAAAAAGTTTCTTAGTGTCAACTTTTAAAATACAATAATATTCCTTAAAAATCACGACTGTAACCAAAACGCTTTTACTCAACTGTTTACAGGAGATGTACCAGGACTGAATCTAGGATCCAGTCCTGTGGTTAGAAAAGTAATCCATAAAGTAACTAATTGCATTTAACTAGAAATTCACATTGAGCTGAATGTTGCATTGTGTTTGAAAATGTGGTGCCCATTGCAACAACTGTAACTACTGTACTTAAAAGTCTATTGCCTATGTGCAAAGTATTTAAACTAAAGTAATTCATTCTGAGAAAGTATTTTTTGTAATGTAATGTATAATGTAATTACAATGTAATTTAAAAAATAAAATATGTAAAAAAAAAAATCTAAAAATGTAATAAATCAGTATGAAAAAAATTAATATAACAATTAATACATTTAAAAATTGTCATTTACAAAACCTTTGAAATTCACTGAAAAAACCGTAGGTTTCAGACATGTTATAGTTAGGAATTAGCATTTAAAAAACCTTTGAAATTCACTGAAAAAACCATAGGTTTCAGATAAGTTATAGTTAGAAATTAGCATTTAAAAAACCTTTGAAATTCACTGAAAAAACCATAGGTTTTAGGGACAGTTATAGTTAGTTGGACATTGCACTCGTACAAAACCCGTGAAATTCCCCCGTTATAGTTAGTTCAGCTAACTATAACTTGCGCCCCCGCAATGCACTGCTGATGACGTCACATATTACATCACTCATGACATGGTCAGTGACATCACTGATGACATCACTGATGACATCTCAAATGAGATCACTGATGACATCATCCACGTGATAATCTGATGCACCTCCTCACACCCTAATATAACCTTTGATACACCCAATCTAAATTACAGACTGCCATTCGCAAAACCATAGACACTCCAACACCAATAACTACATACCCACTCACTGATTCTTAGGTCTACACACACACACATCCACTCACTCACCCGTACAGTCACTCATACTTATGGTCACTCAGTACAGGACAATCATATGCACTCTTACTCCTATATAGACACTCAAACACCGCCACTCATCCATAGAGGTACTCACACACCTAGTCAGTCATGCAAATAATTAAACACACTGCCATTTACTCACCTATACAGTTATACACACACCAGCTCACTTAATCATACAAATACTAGCACATTGTTACGCTCTTATACAATCACTGATACAAGCACACACTCATCCATACAGCCACTATCACAATCACTCACTCTCGCTTATAGCTATTTATATACTCCAATACACATATATACTGCCTTTCACATATGTAGTTACTCACACATGTACCCCTGGGACATACATTCACTCACTAACACACTTACACACACTTACCCACCCATACAGTCTATCACAGATGCACTCTTGAAACCATCCACCCAGTGAATCACCCACTCACACATCTATGCACAGTCGCACACACCCCATCCACACAAACACTCAGGCACCCATACAGATACTCAGACAACAAATCAATAACTCTTATAGACACTCATGTAGCTATTCACAAACCCATGCAGCCACTTACACAGCAACAGACAGATACAGACATTAACCCAGTTTAGTCACTAACCCATGCATTCAGTAAGATACGTTTAATCACTCACTTATAGAATTAGTCACGCACCTACTAAATCATCCATACACACACTTATACACCCACTCATTCTTCAATACGCCTTTCCCTATATATATTAAAAATATTTCAACTTTACAGAAACACACAGTCACTGGATGATGTCATCAGTGATGTCATTTGAGATGTCATCAGTGATGTCATCAGTGATGTCACTGACCATGTCATGAGTGATGTAATATGTGACGTCATCAGCAGTGCATTGCGGGCGCGAGTTATAGTTAGCTGAACTAACTATAACGGGGGAATTTCACGGGTTTTGTACGAGTGCAATGTCCAACTAACTATAACTGTCCCTAAAACCTATGGTTTTTTCAGTGAATATATATATATATATATATATATATATTGTACTTATCACTGTTTCTTGTATTGAAAGTGTTGAAATTAATCAGAAAACCACCTTGTGCAACTACACATAAAGCTCAAGTAAATGTCGTTTAGATAACAAGGAAGTGATCACAGTGTCATGTAAGGTTCATGAAATACACTCACTTGATTGCCATTTCTAAGCAAGCACTGGAAAAGCCAATAGGTCTGGCTTTGGCTGCCAGCCTTTTGGATATGGCAATTATTTTGTTCGGGCATGGTTTTTGCAAAACCTTATTGTTGGGGAAACTGCCGGCCCTCATCAATGTTACAAAAATAAAAATAATTAGGCTAATGACGAAAATCTTTTTTGGTCTCAAAGAAGCACACATTACCATAGTAGTCCCTGCCACTGACTGGAACTACTTTGTGTGTAGATGTGGTCCTTGTGAAAGGTCAGTATGCCGAAACATACAGTGAAGTCAAGTTGTCTGACTCACTGCCACATGATGCATGCTGAAGTGGGTGGAAGAAAAATGTAAATGACACAGCAACAAACTAATGGATGAAATCTAGCTATAAACCCTTATAACTCAACATTTGTTCTTCTTGGACGATTAATTAAAATCATAGCAAACAGTACAATAAAAAGAGCAAAAGAATATATGTATCATGCCGATTATAAAAGATACTACAAACAAGAAAAAGAATGCATTATCACAATTAATAGTATAAAAAATAGCAACAAAAACCCCATTCCTAATAGCAGCAACAGGAAATCGCAGGGAGACTAAAACAAATGCAAATAAATGTGCAAGTACAAAACGGAGCCTACAGAAAAGAGAGGACCCTCAGCCAATGTGTATTAAAGTTAAAGTGCTAGAATTGCCAGCTCCGGTTAACAGTCGGGCTTCCCGGGCCATCATGGAGGGGACCATGTCCAACATTGTAGTACGGGTTTTGCTTTCAAGGTGTAATATTATTAATCATTCACGAGACAATTGTCATGAACTAATGAATCTTGCAGTCAGTTGGCACGAGTCACCTTTCAGGCATTCAAGTACAGCTGTTTTGCATGCCCCAATGCCTGAAAATTGGAAAATGATAATATAGTCTGGGTGAAATTAAAAAAGTGCACAAACATAAAACATGTAAAAGTGACTCCTGCTTAAAACCACAGCCCCTACATAAAAAGTCCAAGGCGCCTATCAGGCGGCCGTACTTGTATGCTTTGAGTAGTATTAAGCCGAATCTCAGGCGCATTAGTTGAGGCTGCACTGTAAAGTTTATAGGAAGTGACAAGTACACCGGAAGAGTTACTGGTTGATATAAAAACAATTTAGGTCAGCATGCTTCTTGGTGTTAATGGAACGTAGGTCCTCATGGCTGATACAAGCCTCGCTTGCTTCATCTATAATTTTGACCGACTTTTCGGGGGCAAAGCAGTCTTCAAGAGGTCTCTAGCAACCAGATGGTCTGTGGCTACCTGGATAATCTTGTAGGTGTCAGATTTTGGATCCTGTGTAATGTCCCACAAGAGTTATTTTTGCGATCCCTGCTCAGCTATTGCAAGCTTGGAACACATAGATAATAAGCTATCGTACAGTGCATAGTTTTGTCGAACCAGGTTAAACTCCAAACGCATCCGTGCTTGTGCAGAAAATTCCAGTAACTTAAATAAGTGCCTATAGCATTGGCATTGAGCCCAGTCAAGCCAGTTTGTAATACTATTTAAAAGAAACAAATTCTCCATATGCCAATGTGGGGATTAATTTGCTTTCAATGACTTTACCTGATTACCATCAGGGTCGGGCCAGAGAGAAAAACAAATAAACTGTTATATGCAAAATGTTAATCCAGTCTTTGCTAACATCATACCTAAGAAAAGCCAATCAGTCTTCCCTATACTAATGCTTTTTTTTTTTTTGGGTAATTGCAAATGGAAAGACTTGGTTGAAAGAATAGAGTTGAGAAGATGTATACATAGAGGCGCTTGCAAAGTCGGATAGAGGGTTTGTATAGATAGTGTTGCATAGATAAACAGTGTTGCGTAGATAAACAGTGTTGCGTAGATAAACATTGTTGCATAGATAGTGTTGCATAGATAGTGTTGCATAGATCTGAAAGACACGTTAGTGACAGATTCCTTACCTTAGAATATCTCCAGGCGTCAGGCTGGATCCGGAAAGTTTTTTGCGTAGCAGTACCCTTGCGCGTCGGTAGGCGGCGTCGTGCGGCTTCGCGTCCGTCGTCGGCGTCGTGATCGCCGGGATGATGTCGCGGGCAGTACTTAGACGCCGCCCCTGCGCGCTGACGTCAGTTCTTCTTTTTCCGCGCCAGTAAGCGCAGATCCGGGAAGAGCAGTGCCCTAGTCATTTTTTGACTACTTTTTTGGTGATTTTTTCACTGTCTTTTCTTCGAGTCATCTAGGCTCTGAGGTGTCGGTAGGGATGCCCGGCTTCAAGCCATGCGACGCCTGTGGTCGAATGATGTCGATCACAGACCCGCACTTAGAGTGTCTCTACTGTCTCGGCCGCGACCACGACACGAAGTCGTGTTCCGACTGCCGGGCCTTACACCCGAAGGCTTTGCGAGAGTGGTCTCGAAAGCTGCTCGAGGTCCGGCAGTCGGCTCCGCGCCGCACCAAGCCCCGGTCACGGGAGAGGTCGAGGGCCGGTCGCGGAGTCCTCGCCCGTCATCGGAGTCCAAGTCTTCGCACTCTTCGGGTAAGTCGAAGCACAAAAAGTCTAAGAAGCACCATCGCTCTAAGACTTCGCCTCGCCGGTCTCGCGACTCGGCTGAGGCCCCTGTCGGCACCGTCCCCGCGGCTCCGGATGTGCCTGTGGCGCCGCCCCCGCATTACCCGTCTTTCCCGGGTTCGGGGGCGACTCCGGCCGAGATACAGGAATTCCTGTCGGCCATGGCCCGCCTCTTCGGGCCTCAAGGCCCCTCCAATGCGCCTTCGGGCCCCGATCCGGTTGCGCCGCCGACGACTCCGGTCCCGGCGCCGCCTGTATCACCAGCCTCGCTCCCGGCCCCGGCTTCGGCCCCGGCCTCGAACCCGGCCTCGAACCCGGCTCCGGTGATACCGCAACCTCCATCGACGCCGGTTGACCTAACTTCTCCTCCGCCGACGCCGATGTCCCCGGTGCCGTTCCTGACGCCACCTGGGGCTCCGGGCGGCGTCGTTACCCCGTTCTCTCCGGATCCGGATGCGGCGTCGGACCGGCGTCGCCGGCTCCGGAGCCACTGAGACCTTGGGTCCCTGACGGCCCCCCTCCTCCTTATTTTCTATCGGAGGAGGACCAGGAGGGCTGGGAGGGGTCGAAAGACCCTCTCACACAGCAGTGTGAGTATGATGAGGACTGGGCAGAGGAACTTGGGGATGCCAGTGGTCTGGACACTTCTCCTGACACTGGCATGCTGTCTCCTCCTTCCGTGGCTACGGAGGAGGGAGCAAATTTCGCAACGGTGTTGCGTAGAGCAGCTGGAGCCTTACACCTCCAATTGCCTACAGTGGCTGTCAGGACTAACCTCCTGACGGAAGTGCTTCAGCCGGCAGTTACCTCCTCGGAGCCATTGCTGCCGTTCAATGACGCACTGTCTGACGTTCTTTTGGGCACCTGGTCCAAGCCCGCCACAGGGGCTCCTGTGGATAGGAACGAGGCACCGACGCCATCGCCCTGCTCCGGGCGACCCCTTGTTTCTCTCTCAACATCCCACCCCCGAGAGCTTGGTTGTCCAAGCCTCTGCCTCCCAAACCGCCTTCCCTACCGCCCCTCCGGATAGGGAATCCAAACGCCTGGACCAATTTGGGAAGAAGGCTTTTTCTTCCTCCAGTGCTGGCTTGCGGTCAGTCAACACCGCTTGCCTTTTGGGCCGATATTCCCACTCTCTGTGGGATTCGGTGGCGCTCGTTTTGCCCCAGTGTCCTGAGGAGGTCCAGACACTGCTTTCCCGCGCCATTGCTGGAAGGAAGGGATGCGGCAAAGTACACCATCCGTTGTGGCCTTGATACCGCCAACTCGCTGGGCAGATCGCTTGCAACGACGGTGGCGCTGCGGCGCCACGCCTGGCTGAGGACAACTGGTTTCTCGGGTGATGTCCAGAATACACTCATGGACATGCCCTTTGATGGAGTCGGTCTTTTTGGTTCCAAAGCAGACCATGCGCTGGAGCGCTTTAAGGACTCACGGGCTACTGCCAAGTCCATGGGCCTTTCTGCTGTGCGCCCTCTGCTAACCTCTGCTTTTCGCCCCTTTCGTGGCCACGGAAGGGGCGCCCAGTCACGTCCGCTGCCCAGCCACCGGCCCGCGCAGCAAGCGTCTTCGCGTGGCCGAGGACGTGGCTTCCGCCGTGGCGGATCGGGCAACCAGCTTGCGGGTCAGGCCACCAACCGCGGCCTCCAAGCCCTCCTAGTCCCTCCTTTCAGGTGCACAGCACGCCAGTAGGGGGCAGGGTCCGCCATCACCTTCACCACTGGCGTGCCATCACCTCGGACAGGTGGGTCTTGGACATTGTCCGAAGGGGCTACTCCCTCCCCTTCGAGACCACCCCCCCAGCCATGCCACCGCATGTCAGGGGATCACTTGGTGCTTCTGCAGAAGGAAGTCAGGGCCCTCTTGGCCAAGAGGACCATCGAGCATGTTCCGACCCCAGAAGTAGGACGTGGTTGCTACTCCCACTACTTCCTGGTGCCCAAAAAGGACAAGGAGGACATGCGTCCTATCTTGGACCTCCGGAACGTCAATCGCTTCCACCGGAAGGAGAAGTTCAAGATGCTCACCTTAGCTCAGGTCTTGACTGCCCTGGAGACTGGTTGGTAGCGTTGGACTTACAGGACGCTTATTTCCACATCCCCGTCCTGCCGGCCCATCGGCGTTACCTGCGGTTCACCGTAGGCCTCGAGCATTTTCAGTTCACCGTGCTCCCCTTTGGCCTTACAAGTGCCCCTCGGGTGTTCACGAAAGTGATGGCGGTGGTCGCAGCTCATCTGCGCCGGGCAGGGGTTCCAGTCTTCCCCTACCTCGATGACTGGCTGCTGAAGGTGGGCTCGTCCCAGGCAGTCGTCTCCCACCTCCAGACTACGGCCGAACTCCTGCACTCGCTGGGGTTCTCCATCAATGTGCCGAAGTCGCATCTGATTCCTTCTCCACAGCTCCTTTTCATCGGAGCAGTTCTGGACACGACGCAGTTTCGGGCCTATCCTCCCGAACGGCGAGTCCGGGATATTCAGGCTCTGATTCCGATCTTTCAGCCTTTATCCTGGGTTTCGGTACGGATGACCCTGAGGCTGCTGGGCCTCATGCCCTCCTGCATCCTGCTGGTCGATCATGCCAGATGGCATATGCGGGCTCTGCATTGGGACCTGAAGTTCCAGTGGGCGCAGCACCAGGGCAACCTGTCCGATCACGTCCAGATCTCGGAGGGGACTGCAAAACAGTTGCAGTGGTGGCTCTCGAACAGGCAATGGGTCATGGGCAGATCCCTCTCCCTTCCCCAGCCAGAGCACACAGTCGTGACGGACGCGTCCCTTCTGGGATGGGGCGGTCACATGGGAGAGGCGGAGATCAGAGGCATCTGGTCTCCGGCGGAGTCCCGGCTCCATATCAACCTTCTGGAGCTCCGGGCGATCCGACTTGCACTCAAGGCATTCCTTCCCTCTGTCAAAGGGAAGGTAGTGCAGGTGTTCACAGACAACACCACCGCCATGTGGTACTGCAACAAACAAGGCGGGGTGGGGTCGTGGACCATATGTCAGGAGGCTCTGCGCCTCTGGACATGGCTGGAACATCAGGGCATATTCCTGATGGTTCAACACCTGGCAGGTTTCCTGAACGCCAGGGCGGACGAACTCAGCCGCAGGTGCATGATGGATCACGAATGGCGTCTTCACTCGGAAGTGGCGCAAGGACTCTTTCTACGGTGGGGAGAGCCTTGGTTAGATCTATTCGCCACCGAAGAGAACGCGCAATGTCATCAGTTCTGCGCGTTGGAATTTCCAAGGCGGCACTCGCTCGGCAACGCTTTTCGTCGCGAGTGGAGTTGCGGTCTGTTGTACGCTTTTCCGCCAATACCACTTCTACCCAGAGTGTTGAAGAAGATTCGGCGCGACCGGGCCCAAGTCATCCTTGTGGCTCCGGACTGGGCTCGAAGAGTTTGGTATCCCGAGCTACTCCGTATGAGCGTCGATCCCCCGATCCGTCTGCCTCTTCGGGAGGATCTTCTGTCGCAGCAGCAGGGGACGGTCCTCCACCCGAACCTGTCCAGTCTCCACCTGCTTGCGTGGAGATTGAGCGGCGGCAGTTGATTCATTTCGACTTGCCTCCCGAAGTTTGTGATGTGATTCTGGCAGCCAGGCGTCCCTCCACTAAGGTGGTATACGCCTGCAGGTGGAACAAGTTTGTGGCATGGTGCACAGCAAAGGCTGTGAATCCCCTCTCTGCCCCTCTTTCTGAGATTCTTCTGTTCCTTCTTTCTCTGGCCCAACAGGGTTCTGCCCTGGGTACCATCAAGGGCTATCTTTGTGCAATCTCGGCCTTCCTCAGGCTCCCTGATCAGCCCTCTCTTTTTAAGTCCCCTGTTGTTAACAGGTTTCTAAAAGGCATTACACACCTCTTCCCTCCTGTTCCGTTTGTCATGCCTCAGTGGGACTTGAACTTGGTCCTTACCTTTTTAGTGTGCGCTCCCTTTGAGCCTCTACATAACTGTCCTCTTCGTCTTCTTACTTAGAAGACAGCCTTTCTGGTGGCCATCACCTCCACTCGGCGGGTGAGTGAGCTCCAGGCTCTATCATGCAAACCTCCCTTTCTGTCTGTCCATCCAGACAAGGTTGTTCTTCGGACGCGTCCGTCCTTCTTGCCAAAGGTGGTTACTGCCTTCCACATTGGGCAGACCATCACTTTGCCCACCTTCTTTCCGCCTCCGCATCCTTCCAGAGAGGAAGAGAGGCTCCACCGTCTGGACCCAAAACGTACGCTTTCCTTTTATATCAACCGCACACAACACTTCCGGGTGGATGACCAGCTCTTTGTTGGCTACGTGGGCGCCAAAAAAGGTCGGGCGGTACACAAGAGAACCATCTCCCGCTGGGTCACCTTGTGTATCAAAGCCTGCTATTCTTTGGCTAAGAAGGAGCCTCCTGTTGGGCTGCGTGCCCATTCCACCAGGGCAACGGCTGCTACCACGGCTTTAGGCCGCGGTGTTCCGCTGCAGGATATAGGTCAGGCAGCTACGTGGGCCTCGCTGCACACGTTTACCAAGCATTACTGCCTTGACAGCCAGGTCCGGAGGGACGGCTTTTTTGGCCGTTCTGTCCTCCGGGACTTCTTTGTCTGATCTTTGTTCGCAGACCCACCACCGGGGTTGGTATTGCTGGGGTATCTATTCTAAGGTAAGGAATCTGTCACTAATGTGTCTCTTTCAGATGCACAAGTTACTAACTTGTGTAACAATATATCTGTAAGAGACAGTAGTTAGTGACAGACTCCTTACCGCCCCACCCATCCTCCCTGTTCTGCGAACTGATTTCTAGGGTTAAGGACATCACTTTCAGGGCCCTAGTATTTTTCAGACACCTATGTCAGCTTCTTGCATGGCTCTGCGTTCCTGGCGCGGAAAGTCGTGTACAGAACGGACGTCAGCGCGCAGGGGCGGCGTCTAAATACTGCCCGCGACGTCATCCCGGCGATCACGACGCCGACGACGGACGCGGAGCCGCACGACGCCGCCTACCGACGCGCAAGGGTACTGCTACGCAAAAAACTTTCCGGATCCAGCCTGACGCCTGGGGATATTCTAAGGTAAGGAATCTGTCACTAACTACTGTCTCTTACAGATATATCGTTACACAAGTTAGTAACTTGTGCATAGTGTTGCATAGATAAATAGTGTTGCATAGCTAGACACACAGTGTTGCATGGATAGATAGTGTTACATGGATAGATAGTGTTGCATAGCTAGACACAGTGTTGCATGGATAGATAAATAGATAGTGTTGCATAGCTAGACACACAGTGTTGCATAGCTAGACACACAGTGTTGGATGGATAGATAGTGTTGCATAGATAAATAGCAGGCCTTGAAAAATCATAAAAATGTTACCAGACCTGCAGGTCTAGTTAATTGAATATTCAACTCGACCTAACTGTAATGTACTTGCTTGATCCGTAAACTAGTCTTAAATTGTATGATCCTAGGCAAATATTTAATTTTATGGAACCGCCTTTTTCTTCATTATCAGATATAAGAGCACCTTTAAATATGCAAGTTCACAGTTTCTGCTGTACAATAAAGCTTTTTTTTTTTTTTTTTTTTTTTACTAAACGTTTGCTCAATGTGTAATAAAAATTGAGCCTACATGTACGGTGCTCCTGACCCCCTGAAATACAAAATGGGCCTTCATAACTACTGAAATGTATTTTGAAATGTTTGTACAGTTCTCTTATTAGCTATTTCAACGTTGTTAAAAAGCCTAACCGCTTACAGCCTTTCATTTCACATGCTTTGCACAGCACGATTTTCACCAAGTTCACTTTACAAAATTCTCTAACTTCACAGTCAGAAAGAAAAGCAAATGTAGGGAGACAAAATGACTTTTGACCTCCGTCTCTGAACTCAAAGCAAATGTGACAAGATAAAAACAAGATTTAAAGGCATCTTTATTGCTCATTCAGTTTGTGAGTGAACAGAACAGCTGCTATTTGTCCGCTTCCCACAAGGGGTGAGTAGGCCCTAAAATTAACTCACCCTTATGAAATCTTACTACAATAGTGAGTGTGCGAGTAGATTTCTCAAGGCCTGAATAGGTAGTGTTTTATAAATATGTTGCATATATAGATAGTATTGCATAGATAGGGTAGGTACAGGAAAACCCTAAATTAAACTGTGCTCACCCTCTGTTAGCTTGACACATAGTAGTCAGGCTTAACTTAGAAGCAATGTGTAAAGTATTTGTGCAACACTTCAAACAGTAAACCAGTGAAAACACTACACAAAAAGCATCCCACACCAGGTTAGACAAATAGAACTTATTTTAATAAATAAAACAAGAAAAAACAACAAAGATCCAATGAGTAGAACTAGAGTTATTACATTTTAAAGTTTATAGTGAGAAGTAGGGTCAAAAAGTACAAAACGCTAATAGGGATATCTTGTCACGTCTGACTGGGACAAAGTCACAAGTTCATGTCGACAGCGATGGAGCGCGGGCCGGCTACAGGGACCCATGTAAGCTCGCTGAAGAGAGTACCTTAAATCCTAGTTGCCGAGTGTTGCCTGGGTATGTGTCGAAGATAAGTCGCGCAGCTGAGGAGATGCGTCAGTTCAGAGATGCGGTAGAGCTGCGGTGTGAGGTCGATGTTGAGGAGCCCATCGACAGGGCTTGCGATGCCCGATGTTGGAGATCTGATGCTGAGCCGTGGCGATGTGTCTATTCCGAAGCTGCGATGCAGAGTTTTATCATCTGGGCTGCCATTGAAGAGAGATGCGAGGACCTGCGCCGGGGAAAGCGTCGCACAGTGGCAGGTCCAAAGGCGATGTATCGGTATCAGGATGTGGGTTGCAGCAGCGATGAAAGTTATTTGTGGAGCTTTTAATCCACACAGCAGAGGGGATGTCAGTTCTGCTCAGGGATGCTCCTCTCAGCACAGAAGCTGTGCCAGTTCAGCTGGCAAGTACCTTAGGCCCACTTCCAAGGGTCCAGGACAGAGGTGGCGCCATTTGGCAGGGTAGATTCATCGATGGCAGAGTCTATGTGCAGAGGTTGGAAGCCTGTTATATCTCTGAGGCTTCAGATCAGGAGGCCATCCAACTAGCCCTTAGAGTTACTCTGGGTTTGGGGTCAAGAGATGCAGGTCCAGTCCTTCTCACCCAGGGGAGAGTGCAGCAGATCAGCCCAGCAGATCAGCACAGCAGAGCAGGAGTCCTGCAGAGTGGCAGTCCTTAAGCGGCACAGCAGCCCTTCCTGGCAGAGTATCTACAGGTCCAGAAGTGTACTGAAGTGGTGGTGTCTGAGATCTTTCTTTTATACTCAGTTGTTCCTTTGAAGTGTATGAAGCTTGTAGAGGCATGCCTTTGAAGTCTACAGACCTCCCTCCCTGGCTCCAGGCTAACTACAGGGGGTATGCAGCCCTTTGTGTGGAGCCTATTGAGGTATGAGTCAGGCTGGGCCAAGCTCCTCCCTCCCATCCAGCCAGTGATGGCCCACTCAGGTACACCTAAGCTCCTATTGTGTGTGACTGTCTAAAAGGAATACACAAAGCCCAACTACACCCAGTGATGTGACCAAAGACAGGCCGCAGGCACCCCATGACTAAAGCAAGAAAATGAAGACTTTCTAAAAGTGGCATTTTTAGAATTATAATTTAAAAAGTTGACTTCACCATAAGTTAGGATTTTAAATTAGGATTCCAAAGACACCAAACTTGAACCAGTTACATTTTCTCATTTGTAAATTACACTTCTCAAATGTAAATAGCTAATCTCAATGTTATCCTATAGGAGATATAGGCCTTGCAGTAGTGAAAAACGAATTTAGGAGTTTTTCACTACCAGGTCATGTAAAACTTAAAAGTACATGTCCAGCTTTTCAAATACATTGCACCTTGCCCTCTGGGCATTCTAGTGCCTACCCTAGGGGTGACTTATATGTATTAAAAAGGAAGGTTCGTGCATGGCAAAGGTTTTTTTTTTTTTTGCCATGTCGAAATGGCAGTGTAAACTGCACCCACAGGCCCTGCAGTGGCAGGCCTGGGACATGTTTAAAGCGCTACTTACGTGGGTGGCACAATCAGTTCTGCAGGCCCACCAGTAGCATTTAATTTACAGGTCATGGGCACATGTAGTGCACTTTACTACAGGCTTATAAGTAAATTAAATATGCCAATTGAGTATAATCCAATTCTACTATGTTTTAAGGTGAGAGAACATGCACTTTAGCACTGATTAGCAGTGGTAAAGTAGTCAGAGTCCTAATTCCAGCAAAAACGAGGTCCGAAAAAGTCAAGGAGGAAGGCAAAAGTCAAAGGGGGGACCACCCTTAGGCTGTCTGGTCTAACACCTACACATATGGATGGATAGATAGATAAATAGAACAAGAAATTGGAGTATACGGCACAGTTTACATTACTAATATAGTAAATAATAAGAAGTCTATAGAAGCACGACATACAAGAGCACTGAAAGCAAACTAGAAACCCATATTAAGAGGACATAGAGGCTAAACTGGTTTCCAAGTGTAATTGTGATCCTCAATTAAAATGCATACCAGTGTGACATAAAAGAAAGCAGTTATAAATGCACTTTTTTGTGTGGATGGTGAAAAGAGGATAACTTTATAAAGAACAGTTTCAAATGGGCCCAATCTGGTATGGTGTGAAATGGCATTCAGATAAAAAAGGCCATTCCAAAAGTAATTTGCAGCAGCATGAACAGTGGACAGGAACTGGCAAAGCTTGTATGTGCCCTTTGCTCATATCACAAACCGTGGCAGAAAGCGCCCTAAACAAAAAGGCAACACTAAAGTAATAAAGTAAAAGCAAAAACACTAGCACTGAAGAGAACTAGCTTGTGGGCAGATGTGCTCCTTGTTAAAGAGCAAAATACAGTGACTCAAAGTTACGTCAGCCAGTGGCTGAAGTAGGCTGACCCACTGCTCTTGTTGTAGGGGAGGAAGCAAAATGTGAATGACGGCAACAAACCAATGAATGAAGAGAGCTGGGTGAAAGCCCCTGGAGGCAAGTATATTATTGATATAAGTTTAGTGAAATCAAAAGGTCTTGGCTAATGCCAGACCTAAAAAGACACATTTATACACATACCCTTATCCTCTGTAACTCAATAATCTTACTCTTTGTTCAGTTATTCTGAGATTAAGTGACACCCGGATGACCTGTTGGTACTATTGTCTTTAAAGTTAGTTATTTTTCAGATTACTGCACTTTGTAAAAGAATTCTGCCTGTGTTTCAACCGGTTTTTATTAGCGGTCTCATGGGGTATATTTTTTTTGTTTTATTGTTGATTCTTCTTGTTGATGTTGAGCAAATGTATATTTGATCTTGCTGTTTTTGCTCTTTTTCCTTAAAGCTTTGCATACCATGGTTTCAAATATGAATTCAATACGAAGATTTGAATTAAATAAACAGCTATGAACAGGATGAAAACTAAGACGCACTACACTCTAGTAATACCCATTAATACTGAAACCCAGCTCTCGTTCTTTCTTTTATTAGGATCGGTTACCACTGGCCTCCATTTTGTACCATAGCCCACTTGCACCTTCATGTTCTGGCCCCTGCCAGCCAGCTGGGATTCCTGTCCAGGTTGATCTACAGAGTAAATTCATACTGGTTTATCACGGTAAGTGGACTGTTGGGGATTACGCTGTAAGGGCTTTAGAGGATTCATATTCATATTTTAAAAGGTAACAAGTGTGCGTAGTTTCTCTTGTTCACGGTAGGACATAAATAATTAGAAAAGAAAAAAGATAAAGCTGCATTAAGGGAACTGCAAAAGAAGAAAGCTTTACGTTGATATTCGGAAGTAAGTTCGGAAAACGTGTAACTCTAATGTTACAGGCTTTGTATTCACATAAATAATATGGAATGAGGAAGTAAGTCTTATTTTTATAACTGCACGATTTGTCATTGAGAATCCCCCTCTAGCAGCTATTTCTTTGATGCTCCCAGTCCTTCTATGCTCATCTTTGTTTATTTCAAGTTATTGAACCTTTTTAGCATGATGGCGCAGTGCACAGAGTTTGTATAGCTTCTATTCATGGTAGCTAGCCATTCGGTGAAATTTAAATGACAAAGTTTTTTGAATTGTGTATTTTCAACAGAGAGTGAGAGGAGTGTTTTCCAATTTTTGGTAATTTAGTAACTGGTTAAGGAGCTACATTTGCCAAGCAGGCCTTTGCTGTTGGCGAGCTGAGTGGTCCCCTTGGTTCTGTGAGGCACAGATCAGCCCATGGAGATACGAATACCATGTCCCGCCAGAGTTTCCACCATTTCATTTCCACAATAACAGTTTTACTAATATCTTTAAAACTTCCTTCTTGTTCACATCACACTCTTGCATCAATTATGCTCTGGGAGTCAGGGCTGTTAAACGTGAGAAAGGTGATAGTCTGGCTGTTTCCTCCTCAGTAAATTACATTCTACAGTGCGTCTATTTTATGGTATTTTATAGCAGCATTTATGTAGGGCTTACTACCCCATGTGGAGCGCTGAAGCACTTGCCTCCCTTGGCAGCAAGCTCTGGCATGTTGGGTGTGTGGTTGGAAAGGTGTTTGTTTTTGATCATGTGCATGAAGTGTTTCCATGTTGTGCATAATGGCCACAAAGCTATGGTTATAGTGATATGGGACACTGCTTTGCAGTGTGGTAGATGCTGGTCCCTTTATGGCAGTGGTCTTCAAACTTTTTGATGTCGAGACCCCCTTGTCAAACCTTTTTAGGCGTAAGGACCCCTTCTGACAAAATTTTCTAGAAACTGGTTCTCCTCATCATCAACATCTATCGACAACCATAAATGCCCGTTAGACCTGGCATCTTTTGCCATGTTTCCCCTGTCTTTTTCCTTTCTGACCTCCTAGTTTTTACTCTGTTTTTGCTGGTTCAGTGTCTCTGCGCACTTTGTCACCGCTGTTCAGTGTTAAAGTGCAAGTGCTCCTATTGTAAATTGTATTATGGATTGGTGTTTCCATGATTGGCATGTTTGACTTACTAGTAAGTCCCTAGTAAAGTGCACTGAGGGTGCCAGGGCCTGTAAATCAAATGCTGCTGGTGGGCCTGCAGTACTGATTGTGCCACTCACCCATGCAGCCCTGAAAAGGGTCATCAGACCTGCCACTGCAGTGTCTGTGCGGTTTGTAGCTGCAATGTCGACCTGGCAAGTGCACCCACTTGCCAAGCCCTAATCTTCACTTTTCTTACATGCAAGTCACCCCTAAGGTAGGCCCAAGGTACCCTTGTGGGCAGGGTGCCGTGTATATTAAAGGTAGGACATGTACTGGTGTGTGTGACATGTTCTTGTAGTGAATTACAGTGTGTTTCATTTTTCACTATGGAAAGGCTATCTGTCCCATAGGATAGAATGGGAGTTTACTTATAACATCTTATAAGCATATCTTCCCATTGGGATAAGATAGAGAAATTGGGTTTAGCATGCCTGAACTCAGAATATAAAAATGCATCTTTTAGTAAAGATGATTTTTATGTTCTGTGTTTGAAAATACCACTTTTAGAAAGTAGGTATTTTCTTGCTTAGCCATCCTGTGTGCCTCTGCTGGGTTTGTGGATTGACTGTCTGGCTTTGGAGTGACAGGGGCTGGGGATGTGCATTCTCATCAGACAGCCACTGGGGGGTCAAGGTGTGTCCTGCCTTTCCTGGATGAGTCAGGGCTGGGCTGAATAGACATGGGCTGTATTTATAGTAGTGGGAGGAGATTTCCTTGCACCTGAATGGGCCTGGTCTGCCTTGGACAATGCGGTCTCCACCTCCTCCCAGGAAGCTGGGCCAGAGAGGATGGAACTGGTTTGGGCTGGGCACAGGCACTCTCTGCCCAAAAGCACAAAGAGAAACTGAGCATAAATATTGGGGTCCAGACCCTAGAACTTTAGAACTCGCTGGAATCAAGGAACCTGCCAAGAAGAAGAGCTGGAAGAACTGCCAAGAGGAGTGCAACTTTGCTGTGTTGTTACTTTGTTGGTTTGGCCTGCAGTTGCTGCTTCTGCCTTGGGCAGTGAAAGGACTGGACTGAACTTTCTTTACTTGTTGCCTCCTGTTCTGAAGTCTCAGGGACCGCAAAGACTTCACTGACCTCTGGGTACCGCCTCTGGAACCGTGGTTTCAGTTGCCACAGAGGGGGAAAGAAACCGACTCCGTCACTGATTCTGCCGTTGGCTCCGTGCCCTGAAGGCACCGCAGAGGGCACCGCTGCATCTCGCACCGCAACCCTGGTCTCACTGATGACGGCCGCCGAGCTGCTGCTTGCACCGTGACCTGTGGGCACCGCACTCCGCACCACATCGCTTCACTTCGCCGCCCTGGTCTCACCGATGCCGTCACTGACTTCGACAACCGTGACCGCACCGTGGCTTGGGGGCACTGCTCGTAAGTCTTGGGACACACTGCCCCGTCCCACACCACAGTCCGGACCGACCGACGCCAGCTCCCCGCAAAGTGCATATTTTTAAGTACTGTAGGTTGGATTTTTATCGTTTTAGTCTTGTTTTGAATATATAAAGTATTGGATATTTTTCTAAACTGGTGTGGTGTCCTTTTGTAGTGTTTTCAGTGTATTGCTGTTGGTTATGTGCAAATCCTTTACACACTGCCTCTGAAATAAGCCTGACTGCTCGTGCCAAGCTACCAAGGTGGTGAGCAGGGGTTATTTCAGTAGTGTATCCCTCTTACCCTGACTAGAAGGAAGGGTCCCTACTTGGAGAAAGGTGCAAACCATTGCCAACTAGAGACCCTCATTTCTAACAGCCCCCAATTACAACAGCAAATAGTTTTACCGGTGGGGAAATGACATTAAACAGTGTTTAGCAAACCAAAGGTCATTAAGCGTAGGGGTGTAGCCAAAGGTGTAGCTAAAAACAAAGGGCCTCATTTATGAGGAATTGGCGTAGGGCAGCGCTGCAAGTCTTCTTGCGGCGCTGCCCTATGCCAATGTGAAAGGGCAGGAATGCACTGTAATTATGAAATACTGTGCATTCCAGTCCTTTTCCCTTCACAAATTGCTGCCTAGCACCAACGTAGGCAGAATTGTTTTTGTACGGGAAGAGGCACCTTCCTTCACAAAAACAATCCTGAGGAGTGTTTTCCTATTTCTATGAGAGCTGCAGAATGCAGCACACATGGAAAGAGGAAAGAAAACATTTCTCCTCGTTACGCCTCCACTGGAGAGGCGTCAGTTTTTGGAGCGGCCCCAGGTTTACGTAATTTTGTAAATATGGGGCAGCATCAAAATCCATGGGCTTTGCATGGGAACCCCACGCAAAGCCCATGGAACACCTCGTTGATGCAGAGTAAGGCAACGCAGTGATATGCGCTGCTATGTCTTACTCCATATCTATGAGGCAATGCAAAGCCATGCAGGGTGACTTTGCACTGCCTCATAGGTATGGTTGAGATGCTTGCGCCACCGGAGCATCAAAAAAGTGATGCTCTGGCGATGCAAGCCTCTCATAAATAAGCCCAAAATATTCTGTACGTTTTTTAGGTCTTTCACCCTTCAGGTATCTACATATAAAATAATGGGCAGCGTAAATTCTAAATAAATAAAAAAAGTTATTGCTCAGTGGGAAATGCACTGTAGTACATTAAAAAACCTCTATTAGTTAACGCACTGCCGAGGTCTGTGTGTAACCAGAGAACCACAGAATTAAATCTTGATTGGTGCAGTGGAGAATAGTGATGTGTATTTTTAGTGCTACGAAGTCACAGCCTGTGACGGAAAGCACTGTGAATATGTAAGTCAATTTTCTATACTTGCATTACACACAGGGTAAGATAGAATGCTGCAAAATGTGCGAATAGTTTTACAGTAAAATGGTGCTTTCAAAATGCAGGTTTTAATAATACCAGAGCGTATGTAATGCAGTTTTCTTTTTTACATAACTGTCCCTTCAACACCTCTTTAGGGGCATTAAGGGCTGTGTAAATGCAGTTAAAATTAAAAGCAAGAGCTTCCCAGCCCAGTAGTTAACTGTTTGCACTTCCATTAAAAAACACACATCTTTGTCTTCACAAAGAGCCAGAACTGCTCCCAAGCATCCTTTACACTTGAAGATTACCAGATAAGGCACATTTGCCTTTCATTCAGGCAAGCAGCTGATAACGATCTCAATTAGCCGTCCCAAGGCGGCTGTCTTTTTACAGGGACAAGTGAAGCTGGGGAATCTGTGACCCCCTTCCTAGGACTCCACGACCCCCCTGGGGGTCGCGCCCCACAGTTTGAAGACCTCTGCTTTATGGTATTTCTTATGATTATAGTCTGCTTAGCTAGTTACAGCACTGGGTTGTCCAACCTGATATTTAGTTTGTTTTTGGTCCTGAGCAAGCATAGTTGGAGATATAAGTGGTGGGGATATCTGCTGGGATGCGCTTTGGTACTATCATCCCATATCTAAATGTTGATGGCGCTGGAATGTTTATATCTTGGTCTTCAGTTGTAATCATTAAATAAATCCCGCCGTTGGTTGATTGGATCTTTGTTCTCCAACAAGGAGAATTGAGAAGGAGCAATCATTTACATCAAACATGAACAGTGAAGTCCATTTGAGGCTTCACAAGAATTACTAGAGAGAGTTGGTGTGAGTTAAAGGGTTTTATGAACAATTTTAATAAGCTCAAATTGTTTTATTCGTAAATATTCTTTTAGTCATTATTACAAATGCAAATAATCCATTTGTCGGTATTTCAAGACAAGGTATAATACCAAATTAGTGAGTTATACAAATAAAATGGAGAACATACAGCAAGTGTGTTCCATAAAGGAATTCCCTAATCTAGATTAAGCATTAGACAATTTTTTCTATAAGAAATTGAAATGGTGTCAGTTCAGAAACCCAAATAAAGAGGTCTGATATGAAAATGCAGTAGCATGAAGCCTTTGCATTTAAGCAATAAAGGATTTTATAGGTATTCTTAGCTATAAATCCACAGATCTTGTTGGAAAAAGGGCTCACAGGGGTCTCTCCTGAAGAGAGGGGACCCTAACACGCTGATGTAAATCAACTACAAATGGTTTGTAACAATTGCAGCATTCACTGTACTCGGCATCCAATTGGATTTCAGAAAACCCTGGGAGCAGCAGGTAGACTCCCTAATTTCTCACATTTTCACAATAAGCACAGATGCACGTCCTTGAAAAGATACTTTTGCCACATCTTGCGGTTCAGACAGTTCTTTCCATGAGTCCGATTTCCTGCCATCTCCTCTTGGTGAGAACCTAATGATCATTTGTCTAATACATAACAAATGCTTATTCACAAGCTAACAGAAAGCTTCGTGAAAATCACTGCATCTGCAGTGGAAGAGGAAAACATATTGTGCAAAACAGTTCAATGCGAAAAACAGGCCTTTCATTCCTAATGTATAAATCATGTTAACATGACATCAGCAGTTAGGCTAACTTGAATCAGCACGTTTTTATTTCTTTGACATGCTTACAATGCCCAAGTATGGTTACCTACTACAAAAATTGCATTTATTATACGTATGTTAATTTGTATAGACTTTTGCACTTTTTATTTTAAAATGTTTTGTTTATAAAATCAAGGAAACATTTCCTCCATCAACCTCATAGAGAGATGTAATAAAGCTGACATGGCGTGTAGCTAGTAGGGAGCTGCAGTGTTGGAGCTGATCAGAATCTTTAGGTTGGCCAGCAGTAGGTGACAGATCTTTTCAGTTATTCCATGCCTGTTCATTTGGCGATGGCTGGTTTATGGGCTGGTACAGTACAGGGTGGTAGATCAGACCTGTAGTAGATGCGTTAATGTGAGTGTACCCTTTAAATTAAACTATTTGATTATACATTTCTACAAAAAAGTATACACCTGTTGCTGATTGATTTATTCACTTTTGATTTTATCGATTTATAAAATTCATATATTTGAGGTCATTAGTTTTGACACTCATAAATGATATTGATAAAGTTTCACTATTTTGAAACACTTAGAAATTAGGCATTTTCTTGCTTAGCCATACTATGTGCCTCTGCTGAGTTGTGTATTGACTGTCTGGTTTTGGAGTGACACGGGCTGGGGATGTGCAATCACTGCAGACAACCACTGGAGGGTTGAGGTGTGTCCTGCCTTTCCGGGTGACTCAGAGCTGGGCTGAATTAGACCCGGGTTGACTTTACAGTAGTGGGAAGAGTTTCCCTTGCACCTGAATAGGCCCTGTCTCATGTGCACAATGCTGTCTCTACCTCCTGCCAAGAAGCTGGACCAGAGAGGACAGAACTGGTTTGGACTGAGCTGAGAGACTTTTGCCACAAGAGAACAAAGAAAAATGTGGTATAAATATTGGGTCCCAGACACCAGAACTTTAGAATACTTCTGGACTCAAGAGGAACCTATGCCAAGGAGAAGAGCTGGAGAAGCTGAAGGAGGAGTACTGCCCCGTTGCTGTGTGGATGGTTTGCTGGGTTGGCCTGCAGTGGCTGCTTCTGCCTAGGAGAGGACAAATTCTGAACTGTGCTGTGTATCCTGCTTGAAGATCTCCAAGGGCTTGGTGTAGAGCTTGCCTCCTGTTCTAAAGACCCAGGGACACAAATACTTTGTTTCCTCTGTCCTCCTGCACTTGGAATTCCTGTTTCAGTTGCTTCAGAAGGAAAAAGGAACACAGACGCCGGCGGGCGACGCCGCGACCTGCAACAAAGCCGTGGGAACCGCTCATGAAGTGCACGATGCTCCGCCCCGACTTGTACCTCAGTCCCGACGCCGCACCCCATCGCCTCTGACGCCGTCACAGAGGCCGCTGCCTGCACCGTAGCAGAGGGCACCGCTCGTGACGCTCACAACACACCACCCTGACTGGCACTGCAGCCCTGACCTCAGTCAGTGCTTCATCCTTGCGGAGCCGATACCTGATGTGGGTGATTTCCCGAATCCATCGACCCCCACACCGTCGTAAGGAACCACCGCCTTGCCGCCATCACGACGTCACCTCCCCGGCAACAGTAAGGAACCGATGCCTCACCTCCCCGGCAAAAGTAAGGAGCAAACGCCTCACCCCCCCTGCATCGCAGTAAGAAACCAATGCCTCACCTCCCCTGTGGTCATAAGGAATCGACGCCGCCTGGCACCAATGACGCATCACCTCCCGGACGCCGTGCACCATCTTTGTTTTCATCGTTTGCCTAGGTACTGTTCTTGGGGGTTCATGCGACTCCGTCCCTGGCCTGCGCATGGCGTGGTCGGCGCCGTACTTTATGATTTTCATCTGTCACAACGTCGTAATAGACCAGGAGGAGCTATTTGTTGCTACAAGTCTTATTTTTGTGAATAACCTACTTTTGATGATATCTTGATATATGTATGGTAAATTCTTGTTGTTTTGGTCTTGTTTTGTTTAGATAAAGATTTCCTATTTTTCTAAACTGATGTGGTGTCCATTTGTAGTGTTTTCACTGTGTTACTGTATGTGTGCACAAATGCTTTACACATTGCCTCTGAGATCAGCCTGACTGATCGTGCCAACCTACCAAGGGGGTGAGCAGGGGTTGTCTAAGGGCGTAACTCCCTTACCCTGACTAGAAGCAAGGGTCCCTACTTGGACAAAGGTGCAAACCATTGCCAACTAGAGACCCCCATTTTTAACACAAAGCAAAAAGGTCCAATCCCTCGGCTGGTTGGTCAGTTAGTCCTGTTTTTAGGAAGAGAAATGCTAAACCACTAAGTGATAGCCATTTTTCTTTTCAAGCTTTACAAAGATGCACCTTCATTTACATTTCAGCTTCTATGATTAGCCTAAAAGATGATGTACATCTGGATCAATGCACTCGTCTCTCGCAAATGAGTACAGCATGAGCATCATTATTGCAAGATTCCGTGGCACATACACCAAATAGATACAGTACAGGAAGCAGTAGTGAAATCACTATTTTTAAAATAAAAGGTTAAACTAACACTGAAAAGCAAAGAGATAAAAGCTAACGGGAAAACTGAAGGCGGCAGAAAGTGCTGAGTAATTTAGTGAGAGCACAAGAGTCCATGAAGCACAAATGCTTAGTGGAGGTGTGGGCTTCCAACTGACAACCGTCAGTTTGAATCCCTTACGAACCAAAAGAACGTGCATGCTCCAGGGAAACAGTAATGCTTCAATTACTTACCGGTAACTGCATTACTCTGAATCCTCTTCCCTCGCTTCTATTTATTATAGACATGAGGCATTCCTGTCTCACTAGACACCCATACCACATGATTTGCAATCACCTATAAAAGTCCCCCTCCAACCTCCTGTAATACCACGTAATCCGACACCACACCAATTAAAGGTTGGCTTAGACTACCAGGGAGGAAGGGATGTAATGAATAGAAGTGAGGGAAGAGGACTCGGAGTAATGCAATTACCGGTAAGTAATTGAAGCATTACCTCATCGTCCCTCCCTCGCTTCCCTTCATTACAGACATGAGATGTACAAAGCCAAACAGGACAACCAAATTGGTAATGCACAAAAACACGTTTATTGGAGAAAAAGACAAAAAGGAAAGGACCGCTATTCAGGCACCATAGCGGACAAAACCTTAGACCCAAAAACCTCAGACCGGTTAACCTCCTGCATAATCCGGTAATGAGGCAAAAGTCCATGTGGCCGCCCGGCAGATCTCAGAAATGGAAGCCCCCTGGACCTCAGCACAAGAGGTAGCCATAGGCCTCTTGGAATGACCCTGAACCCCCAAGGGAGAAACCTGACCAGAATCATTGTAGGCCAGAGAAATCCGAGTCTAAACCCATGGACTCAAGGAAGAAGTGGAAGAACGCAACCCCCTATTTACCGAACAAAAATTCACAAACAGGGAATCGGTAATCCGAAGGGAAACCACCCTATCTAAATTAATCAGGAGAGCCCTCCTGACATTCAAAGAATGCAGCCTCACCTCTAACTCAGAAGAAGGAGACCCAAAAAAGGAGGGCAGAATCAATTCTTGGTCCCGATGGAACTGGGACTCAACCTTAGGACGAAAGGAAAGGACATGCCTCAAAATAATTCTCTCCTCAAAAACCCTGAAAAACAAAATGCTTGAAAGACAACGCGCCCAGTTCACACAAACGCCGAGCGGAGGAAATATCCAACAAAAAAGTTTTAAGGGACAACAAACGCAAATCCACAGAGACCAGGGGCTCAAACAGAGGAGCCATCAAGGCCTCCAAAACCAAAGACAGCCCATGAAGGGAAGTGCTTCCGAGGAGAAGGAAGAACATTACGCAACCCCTTGAAAAGCCGCCCCACCAAACCATTGGAATCAGACAGATTGCCCCAAGAACTCTGAAAAGCCTAAATCGCAGCCAACTGAAGTTTACGGGAGGCAACCTTCAACCCCAAAGAAGCCCCCTCCTGTAGAAACTGCATCACATCAAACAAGGTAGAAGACGTAGGGTCCAAACCCTTACCCCGACACCACCTACTGAAAGACCGCAAGTGACCCAAATAAAACTTATTGGTAGAGGAACGCCTAGACGCCTGCAGAGTGGATGTCAAACAAGCCAGAACCCCCTTATGAAGCAGACCTAACCATTCAACCTCCAGGCCGCCAAGTGCATCCTGGACAGAACATCCTGTTGCAACACAGGGAACACCAAGGGAGAGGGAGTCAGGGGCAACAACCACTCCAACTCTTTCCTCATCTCCACAAGAAGAGGAAACCAAGAGGCACGGGGCCAAGTTGGGGCAACCAGAATGACTGGTGCCCCCAATCTCCGGACCCTGAGAAGGAAGCTGAGAAGCAGCAGAAAGGGAGGAAATGCGTGAAGAAGCCCCGGAGGCCACTCTCAGGAAAGAGCGTCCATCGCCCAAGCTCGACCCTCCCGACTCAGAGAGCAAAACAGTGGCACCTTGCCTTTGAGAACACTCGTAAAAAGGTCCATCACAGGGACACCCTAGCGTGCACTGTAAGCTCCACAAACAACTCCTGACTGAGGCGAAAATCCACTGACGGAATGTCTCTGCTGAGAGCGTCTGCCAGAGTATTTGAGACCCCCTGAATATGGATCGCAGACAGCGCCAACAGATGAGACTCAGCCCAATGAAACAAACTCTCTGCCACCAGAGAAGGGGACCTGGTCCACCCCTGTCTGTTCACATAAGCCATTGTCGTAATGTTTTCCGTCCTGACCAGAACGACCTAACCCTTCAGAAACCGAGAGAAGGCCCTCAGAGCCAAGCGTACAGCCTCCAACTCCCTCCAATTTAAAGACCTCCTGCTCTTAGACTGGGACCAAGAGCCCTTGGCCCGATGCACCCCCATCCAGGCCCACCAACCCGACAGACTGGCATCCGTCGTGACAATCAAGGGGGCAGGAGGGGAGAGAGACACCCCCGCAGCACATGATCCCTGAAAAGCCACCAAGCCAGGTCCCACCGGATCTGAACCTGGAGCCAACGAGCAGCCACCCGGACGGGCTCGGACAAAAGACCCAGAATGTTGGACCGTATCTTTGCCATCCAAACCTTGGGCAAGGTGACCACCCCCAAATCAGTACGAAATGTTGCCCCAATAAAGAGACGGTCCTGGACTGGAACAAGGCAGGATTTTTCCAGATCAGAAAACTGTGCTCCTACAAAATGTCCAGTACCACCCCTGTGTGACTGCGAGTCAAAAGGCAAGAGGGAGCGTGAACCAACCAGTCCTCGAGGTAGAGATGTAGAAAGATCCCCTGACTGTGGGCCAATGCTACCAATGGCGCCAACAACTTCGTGAAGACCCACGGGGCGGACTTCAGACCGAATGGCGATACAGCAAACTGAAAGTGGCAGTCCCCTCTCGCAAACCTCAGAAACATCTGATGATCCAGGGCCATGGAAACATGGTGGTAAGCGTCCTGGAGGTCTGTGGAGGTCATAAAGTCCCAGACACCGACCAAGGGAATTATGGACTGCAAAGTCACCATCTTGACATGAATGGTTCTGACCCACCCATTCACCCTCCTCAGGTCCAGAACTGGCCTGAAACCACTGGACACCTTCTGAACCAGAAAAAGAATTGAATAGCAACCCAGTCCCTTTTCCTCCATGGGAACTGGAACAATCGCTTTTTCCTCATACAGCCGAGCCCGCATCTTTCCTGGATCCCTGGGGAAAGGAGTACGGATGGTGCTCCAGCCAGGAGGCAGAGTGACAAAGTCGATACGATAGCCGGTCCTGACGATGTTCAAGGCCCAATGATACCTCCCATCCTGATCCAGGCGTCCAGAATACACAAATGCCTTCCGCCCACAGGCATTGACGCCGCCCTGCAATCGTTGTCAGGACTTCCGCTTGAAGGAATCAAGCTGGTCCTTAGCGACTGCCAAGGACGATGACTTTTTCGGCTGGAATTCCTCCGACGTTTCGAAAAAGGCTTGGAGGTCTTACGGAAGGAACGAAAGGAAGAAGAGGGAGAAGGTGGATGCTAAAAGCGACGAGAGTAAGAAGAAGACGACGATGACGCCTTCCCCTTGTAAGGAAGAGCATGTTTCCGAACCTTGAAAGCCTTATGATAAGCAAGAATACCGAGCAGGGAGCCACCTAGATATAGGCAGAAATGCCCCCTCCAGTGACCAATCAGTAAATGAGATACAAAAACGAAAAATTCCCTAGTACCAATAAGGAAGGTGCATAAGATCAACCAATCGATCAAGTACACAAATGCATGAAAAAATTATAAAAACAGCCTCCCCCGAGGCCCTTACTGTAACTCCATCAAGAAACCGACAGCAGAGGAGCCACGCTGTCCCCCATTCACTGTAGCTTTCCAGGTTGGCCTCCGACCCGGAAGCACAGCCCCAGCCACCGTGAGCCAGTAATTCCGTCATCCGGCCTCACCACAAGCGTACGCTGGCAAGGAGCGGGGGGGGGCTGCCCAGCTCTGCGGAGAGACCTGAAGCCCATTCTCAGAGACGCAAAGACACCAAGGAGTTGTCGCGAGAGAGACCAAGGTAAAGGGCAAAGGTAATCTGTATTTTTCCCCGAAAATAGAAACACTCATTTTGCCACCCTCTAAAAGATGTAATTCGAAGTTCGGGTCGGACTGAAATCCACGACTTTTGGAACAGACCACTGCAGCAATGGCATTAACCCAGCACACTATCTTCTCACTAGTTCTACATATACGAGGTCGCTTTAATAGCTCCTTCATTAAAAAAAAAAACATAATATGAATTTAGCAGAGTAGCACATTTCAGATGAAAAATGGAATTGCATCTTTTTACTCTGAGAGTTCTCTGTGCCTGCTTTTTGTTAGAGATATAGCTCAGAGGGCTGGCCACCTGCTCCAGAGATCTGCGTATAACCTGCAAATCTTACGTCCACCGCTCACAAGTGTCATCCTTCCAAAGTCCCTCAAATGATTACCACGCCTATTTAACAGCGCCAAGAAGCAGCTCATTCTGTAGTATGATCTGTGTAAATGGACAGTCCCAAGATCACACATTTAGTGCATCACAGCTGAACAATGTGGGGGAGTGGCGGCATTTTTCATGGAAGGAATGGCCTGCATTATCGCATGGTGCTCGACAGGGGGCGCCCACACGCTAAAAGGAACAAGAGACAGGTTAGAGTCCGTGAGACCACCAGACAGAGGGAAACTTCTCTTCCCTGCCCTTCCCACCCCCCACATCTCCCTGCCCTGCCTCCAGCCCCCGTCTCTGTTTACCAAGAACCAGAGGGGAGGATGTAGCTCGCCAAGCAGGCAATAAAACAGCACAGCTATTAGGCGAGATCAAATGGTCGTCAGAGGCCCCAGAAACAGATCTGACAATGGAAGTTAGATTAATTATGGTGAGGCAGAGGAATAAAGCAGGGAGGGGCCAGAGCCCCCAAGTGGAAACGGTTAAACAAGTATATGTTGTGACTGATGAACAAGGAAAAAGTGAAGAGGAACATTCTCCGGTCCGGCACCTTATACTATGTGCATGTGCAACGCTACAGCGCTGGTTCGTTTGAGACGTCCCAGCTACTTACACCCTAGTCTCCTCCCCCTCCAAACATTTCCACTTTTGTTTTCATGCGCCATCTGCCACCGCCTACCTGACCTCACCAACCACATGCTGCAAAAAAAGCTAACAGGGTGCAGTGTGCACAAGAAAACAGGGTGAGTCATCGCCGACTCGTTTAGAACGTTATTTTTAGAATATTAACGTTCTCTCCTCCAGAAAATTCCTCCCTTGTCTAATTACAGCCAAGTACAAACCGAACATTTCCCAACATTGCATTCTTTCCCATAAAATCAATGTTTCCCTCTCTTGAAACAAGCACAGGGCCTGTAGAACTGCCACAGCCACGGATATTAGGAAGAACGCGCCATGAGAAGAAAGTTTCAAACTGCGCATTGCCCTTTGACCCTCATTAACCGGTATTTGCACAGCGAACACCTGAAAGCTGTCGGCTGTACCAGTGACACATGCTCGTTTCACTACTTTGGATCCAAAGGGGTACCCCAAAAGTGCTGGAGCACACTTACTGCTTCGCTCGTGGGTGGAGGAAAACAAAGCGGAATTAGACATTTGCATTTTGTACGTAGTGTGCACGCCTCGTGCTCAACAGTTCACCCCGGCATGCTACACTTCAAAAACATCACGACATCAGATATACTTAAAGAGAAGCAGGTAATTATATGCACGCCTTTTAATCGCAAATAGCAGCGCACTAAATAGTATGCAAAGTACTAATCCTGGAGTGAGTTTAAAACGTACAAGACAAATTCACCTCTGGTAATTTGGGGGTGTTCTGTACCAGTGCAGATACTTAATTCGGACAAAAATACAAGTTTCCTTCAGGGAAAAGAGAGAGCGAAAGAGAGATTCTACATTTGGAGAGTAAAATAGCAGCAAAAAATGCAAGTTGAAAGATGTATTGTGGAATTATAAAGTGAAAGCGCGCCATGCGCGTTGTGCCTGCCTGCAGCCCTGCCTCCTTTTGGGACGGCCCATCCGGACTGGATCACGGCTTGTTTATAAAACACGCCTCGTGAAGATAAGAAAGTGCTTCACGACCGACGTAAACCAAGCCATCCAGTCCGGAGGGGCCGGCCCAAAAGGCGAAAGGGCGGCAACCAAAAAAGCTCATTTTCAATGGCAGGCCACCGTTTAGCATAAACGGTGACGCCAGCCAATGGAAATGAGGGGCGGGAATTCAAGCCCCCTTCTGAAAGTCCTCATCCACAATATCTCTCACCGGCGAGCAGCGCATGCGCGCTGCAACACCAGGCGAGACCTAAAAACAGGAGGTTGGGGGGCGAGGGGGATTTTTATGGGTAATTGCAAATCACGTGGTATGGATGTCTGGTGAGGCAGGAATGCCTCATGTCTGTAATGAAGGGAAGAGAGGGAGGGACGATGAGGTAATAAACATTCCATGCGTCATAGGGAAAATATCTGAACAAGGACAACAAGAGCAACACACAACTAAAGGGCAATGTCCGAAAACACTGGTATAACAGTGATTTACTCACCCCTGGTGTGAAGTTAAGCTCCCCATACTACTGTCCGTCCTGCACCTGCAATCATAACCAGCGATTTAAATGGGCCGGTACTGAATGGCTGTCCGTACCATGAGTTCTCATTGTACTCCTCTTGCATCTCATCATATGTGATCTCTGGTTCATAGAGTCAATACACTGGCGATGTGTGCATTTTCCACTGACTGTCTCAATTTTCTTGCAGATGTTGTTTTACATGCCAGGAAGGATCATCCTGACTGTTTCTTGATAGACGTGTGCCTTCCTCCCCGAGCCCTAGACCTTTGGAAGCGTGTTTGTCTGATACCCTGAAGTTGGCAGGCCAGGCATGGCCTTGACAAACAAAATACATTATCTTGATCGCTGAAAAGCACTTGTTGCAAATGAACCATTTCAGATTTAAAAACTGCACTTATCAAAAAATCCTAAAAAGGTTTCCTGTGTTTATTTTGTGATCGGCTACTTGGAGGGTCTTTCTGTCTCAGACAACTCTAGTGCTGTTTTTCTTTTAACGTCTGACTACAGACTGTGTTAGTGTGTCTCAGACCTCATTGTCTTGTTCTGACCAGCCCCCATTGTCTTGTTCTGACCAGCCCCTTCAGCCATTGCCTTTTTTCGGCCGGTCCCCTTCAGCCATTGGCTTGTTTGGGTCACACTCCTTCAGACATTGCTTGAAGAAAATCTCATTTGTGTTTTACATTACGCTAGAGGAGTATTTTGTTTTGTTTATTAAGCTCACTATCACCAAAAGGCATCATGACACTAAAAGGGAACACTGCTACCAACACAAACAATAAGAAAAAGAACACAAAGGGAATTGGGACAGCACAGGTTAACCAAAGAGGAAGGACTTCAGTGCTTTATGGAAAACCGAGTACTCCGAGATCAAAGTAAAATGAACAAGGACAACATTCCCCAGCTGGGATCCAAAACTCTGAAGTATCTCCCTCAACAGTGCACTTTCTTCAAACACAAGATGTGGATCAAGGCACATGAACCATACTTCATGGAGTGGAGGGAGGAGGTGTAGGGAAAAATGAGATATGGATGGAACTTAGTGCCATTGTGAAAAACCTCCCCCTGCTTTAGACACTCGGTGTTCCAACCAGGGAGCTCCTGATGTGCGGTCAGACTTCCACAATGGACAGCCATGTTTTGGATTCACCGTAATTTCTTCAGTTGTTTCTCAAGAAGCCCGAGGCATACAGCATTCACATGTTCCCAGAAGGATACAATGAAAGGCCTTACTACTGATGGCACTCTACTTTTGGGATGAAAGGAAGGATTTTCCTCAGTGTGCAGGAGCAGAAATCAAGAAGCCCATAACTTCTAAATGTACGTGTCAAAATCCAAGATGTTGTGAAACATGAACCTCAGATGTTTGGCTTTCATAGTCGGGGTGAGTCAGAGGAGGGTCACAATATCACAGACCGACTGAGGGGGTGTGACCCAGCAACAAGATTTTGCTTTGCTGCCATTTAGTTTGGTGAAATCGTCCAATTTCCAAATTTGGACTGTAGACCGACAATTTCTCAGCTAGCCAATGTTGCTAGAAACGTCAAGGTCAAATTTTAGCAGTAGCCGACTATCGTCACTCTCCCTCCAACCATGTCAGTTCAGGACCCCAAATGTACACATAATTTTAAATTGGACAATCCAGTACAGTAACCAGTGCAGTAACCAGCGAAGCAGACTATATCTTATGAAATACCATTAAAGGACCAGCAGTGCTGTTAAAACAGCATACAGAAAACCATAAAGGTGCGCGTCTCTCTCTTACACTTCACCATCCAACACCATGGTGGTCATCATGTACAATATGGAAACAATTCTCACATAGGATTAAAACAAAACATCTTTCCAACCACACACCATACATGGCTACTCATGTAAGCGAGTGCTTCAGCGCCCCTCATAGGGGTAGTAAGTGCTATATAAATGCTAAAGTACAATAAGCACAAGACAAAATATTAAAACAGTAACCCATAGGCTGTTCATATATGTTATAGAAGATAGGTGACTGTGCTGACCCTCTGGCACCCTCCTGCAAATGGTGAACTCTGCAGAGCAAAAAAGAGCCAGTGCCACAGCAAAAGACTTCAACCAATCAAGAGCTTTGACAGCTAACTGTATTCCTCCCAGACGGTTAATAAGATGATATGAACAACGGTGTCATTTGCAGCCAACAAGCTGGGGAGCTCCAGGCCAGCTGAAAAAACCCGATCTTTGGTGGAACGCAACTCATTGGGAGAAGCCAGAGGGTAACGTTGATGCTACATGGGATCAGTCCAGCCCGAACAGCCAGGCCAGGTCCTCCCTGGACCTGAAAACAAGCATCCTGGGGCCGGTTTTGGGGCATCACCCCTCATGAGCCAGGCTAGCTTGAAACCAGTGGCTTAGTGAGCACAGGGCCCACGTCTGGGAATACCCTTCCCACTTAGGGCGACAAAATAAACAAATGTTGGACGAAATGCTGAACCATGCTAACATTTTACCAATTTGATTCAATCAATATGGCTTCAGGTGTGCGACCCTTTTGTCATAAGTAAGACTGTTAGCGCTCTAGTTCTTTAGAACACTCTGGGAGGCTGCAGTAGAACACAGCGGAATCAACCCACAGACTGCTTCTGATGAAAGTACAGGTTTTACTAAGGATTTCAGACTTTATTCTCACATGGCTGAGAAAGATAGTGTAAAGTTACAGAAAATATGCTCTAATTTTAGCTTCTGGAGCATCTTCCATAACTTTCCATAACCTCTATGAGAAAGTCATGAGAAAACAGTTTTTTCTCAAACATGATTTATGAAATCTCAGTAGAAAGTCAGCATTTTGACTGCATAAAATCACCTTTGAACACACCACAATTCCTAAAATTAGTTTGGTACCTCCAACAAATGATTTATATTATAACTAAAATATGTTATCATTCTTTATACAGGCTCCTTTTCAATACATGCCATTCATTACAAAGCATTTCAATGGGGTGCATGTCCCAGAGTCCTGTAACGGCTGCCACAGCATGTTGTCCATGTTGTAGCCAACTAATAAAGTGGGATGGTCCCATGGGTACCACTCCACATGCCCTTTGTGGTCTCGGTTTGCTACCTCTGCCCCCTTACATATATTTTTGAATTCATTCACAGGGACCAAGTCCCTGAGACTTGTAATGGCTGCCAAAACATATTATTCAGGTTGAAACCAACCAATCTGGATTGACTAGTCTCCTTCAAATTGGCTAATCAGAGCATATCTTGGCACCAACTGTCTATTTTGTTAACCTTAATATTAAAAAAACTACTGTACAGATGTACACCAATTCACAAAAAGCACAGTCTGTGTAACAAGATCTAGCTTCTAGCCAAATTTGGTATAATTCTGTTACATGGTTTTTGCTGTAGCCGTGCCTATGCTTGGGGATTTTGCATTTTGGGACCCCCCTTTTTTCTCGACCTCCGCTTGACGGATCACCCGGAAACTTTCCATGCACAAACTAGTCCAAAGGTAGCACCCTTTTAGAAAGTTTCGTGGAGATTCACCAAACCGAGACAAAATTATTAGCAACACAAAAAACGCTTTTCCTACGGAACAGCTGACCTAACATTAGCTACCCAGTGGTGACTGGCACTGGTATGTATATGTATGTATATACATATACATGCTCCATGATGAAATGATGATCAGATTGAATAAGGAGGAGGAAAAAATAAAACCGAGGAAAAACCTACAAGTTTAGAAGGGATAAGGAGGATTATGCCAACGGGCAAATCTTCACCTTTGCCTGCACGTATGATACTTTCAGAAATGCTACAGCAAACAAACGGATGCAGGTGTTGCACCAGGCAGACAATTGTCAATCACACGCAGAGGCCACATCAACATCTGACCTCAGCTCTGCACTTGAAAGTGAATCTGACACAGAAGGTCAAAGAAATCGATCCAATCAAAGCACTATCAAATTATCTCTGGGGGAAGAGCTTGATTACCTAAGGCGCAGCAGAAGGGAAAAGCTGCGTCCTAGAAACAGACCGGCAAAAAACGACGGACCCAGAGAAGAAGGGAAAGAAGACCAGTAGCCAGAGAGCGCCGGCAACAAACTATCAGCACGTGGGCGGGGGACCTGGAAACGCAAATAGACGACATATCGCAGTCCCCCGAGACGTCCAGCAATGCCAACACTATCATCAATTTAGCAAATGTGGACCTTAATGCAGCGGAACAACAGCTGCTCTCTCTGGGTCTGTCATTCTGTCCTGAGACAAATTTTAATTACACGCAGACCCGGGCGGATATTTATAAATTTATAAGGAAACTCAAGCTCAAGAAATACCACCAGCTTCGGTCTCACCCCAAACAAATGGGAAATAGTGCACCACAAATAAACATTTCAAGTGCTTCAAATTTAACAGCAGCTGATTATAGTTTATTGAGGGATTTGCATGATTTGGAGAAAGATAATAGAATCCCAGGAGGGGATGAAACACAGGAAGATCATCGCAGTGGCCCTTTGGGCTTGGAATCACCGGCTAATGATACCTGTGCAAAACCTGACACCCCCTTCAAGGAGAAATCAAAATTAATTCCGATCATGCCAAGGGACTCCCTGGATGTGTTCAATGAGCAAGTGGTGGCACAAGTGAAAAAAGTGAATATCAACATCAATAAAGCCAAAATGAAAGTCTCTAATCATGCAAGAAAATATGGCCAACTGATTGAAAAACTAAAGAAGGAAAAGCAAGTAGTAGTCAGGAATTCTGACAAGGGGGGGAACATTGTGTTGTGGCCCTTGCAGGATTATATGAATGAGGCGTACACCCAACTTAACAATACTGAGTGCTACAGAAAGAGCTCCTTTCAAAAATTCAAAGTTACACAGGATCTCTTCTTTACAAAGTTGTTGGCATGGAAAAGCCTGGGTTTATTGAACATCGAGGAATATAAATATCTTAAGAATGAACACCCTACTATTCCCACAATATACTTTATTCCCAAGGTGCTTAAAAACATATACAAGCCACCAGGGAGACCCATCATAGCGGCGTGTTATGGGCCGCTAGAGAACATGTCAAGATACATTGACTTTTTCTTACAAGTCCATGTCAAAAACTTGAAATCCTATGTGCAAGATACAAGTGATTTTCCTTCGGAAAATCAAGCATATACAATGGCAAACTGGATACCTCTTAATAGTCCTGGATGTATCCTCACTATACACATGTATAAGGAATCATGATGGGATAAGGGCTGTTGAGCATTTCCTGGCTGGTAGGCCACTCAAGTTTGCTCAACACAACAGAATGTTCATTGACATGTTGACATTTTGTCTGGAAAATAACCTTTTTCTTTTTAAAAACCAAATGTACCAACAGATACAAGGGGTGGCTATGGGGAGCAGCTTCTCCCCCAGCTATGCATGTTTGTTCATGGGCTGGTGGGAGGAGCTGGTCCTCAGGAGGCAATTTGAACACATCTATAAAGGAAAGATAATTTCTTGGCTCAGGTTTATTGATGACCTGTTTATTGTGTGGCACGGCACAGAGAAAAGTGCCAGGGAGTTTATAGCACTACTAAATATTAATGATGTCAACTTAAACTTCACTTCTTGTATTAGTGATGTGAGTGTAACATTTTTAGATGTGCAAATTAGTGTAGCCAATAACATTTTAATCGGCATCCTGCATGCAAACAAACAGCTGGAAATACGGTATTACATGCATCCAGTGCGCATCCTCCACACCTCATACAGAGTATTCCGTATGGGGAAATGTTACGAATACGGAGGATTTGTAGCAATGAAAATGATTCTAAAGCTAAACAGATGGAGAGCAAAAAACGTTTCTTGGAGAGAGGATATAGAACTCAAACCATTGATGCAGCCATAGTGAAATCATGGAACCGAGCCAGGGAAGACTCACTAGAGTATAGAGCCAAGTCTCGGAGTGCAGCCAGTAACAGCATGGATGCATTCAGTGAGCCTACTAGACTTATTTTGTCATATTCCAAGCAGGAAAAACAGCTTAGGGGCATCATAAGACGCAATTGGCCCATTGTATTGGATGACCCCGTAATAGGTGAATTTCTCCCTAAAAAGCCTGCTATTACATATAGGAAAACGGCATCAATGGGCAATGTATTAGTCAAAAGTAGCCCCGAGGATCAGGAGGTATGGATATGGCTCACAGCCAGGAAAGGATTTTATAAGTGTCCAAGTTGCAAAGCTTGTCAGTTTTGTACAAATAGAACCACATATCGCAGTCAGCCTTTACTGACAGATTACAAGCTATTAATCAACATCTGGCATGTAGAACAGACCATGCTATATATGTTCTGGAATGTAGCTCTAATTTATTGTATATAGGCAGTACCAAGCTAACTGTCCACAAAAGGATTTTACAACATACAAGGGCAATTACTAATAATGACCCCAGCTACCCCGTGGCAAGACACTTTAAAGAACATCATGAGAGTAGTCTGAAGCACTTAAAATATTTTGTCATTGATGCGGTACCACCACAAAAAAGAGGAGGTGACCGGGAGGCTAAATTGAGGCGTCTTGAGACTCGTTATATACTCGAGTTAGATACTAAGTATCCAGGGGGCCTCAATACAAGTGAAGATTTGTACACATATTTGTAAAGCTCTTATGTTGTTTATATTCTAACTATGGACACAATCATCTCTATATGTGATAGTGATATAATGGCTAGAACATATATACCACTGAAGGCAATGTTTGGATCTGGCTCACTCTCCAAAAGAGTTATTACCAGGCTGCACTGCGATTAAATTCCTTATTCTGTAAATCTTAATTCATTAATCTTGGTGTATAAAGGGTTTTAGATAATTTATCATATTTTTCTTTAACTAAATATGCACTTTAAAACTGACGGAATTTGATATGTAGTTTCTGATCGGACTAATTATTTTAAACTTCGATAGATTTTATCCAATTTTAGACAATTGAATTGTATTTATATCGATATTTATATGTATTTATCTATTTGCATATTTATATGTTTATAGCTACAATTGTGGGAATCAATTGTTCAACAGCCAACTCGCCACATTCATTGAAGAACACAACATCCTCGACTCCTCCCAATCCAGCTTCAGAAAAAACCACAGTACGGAAACCGCCCTCCTCGCCGCAACAGACGACATCCGCACCCTACTGGACAAAGGAGAAACAGTAGCCCTCATCCTCCTCGACCTATCAGCGGCGTTCGACACAGTCTCCCACCGCACCCTAATACGCAGACTCTACGACGCAGGAATCCAGGACAAGGCCCTCGACTGGATCTGCTCCTTCCTCTCCGGCAGGACGCAGCAGGTCAGACTCCCCCCTTTCCTCTCGGACCCCACACCTACCACCTGCGGAGTCCCCCAGGGCTCCTCCCTCAGCCCGACGCTCTTCAACGTCTACCTGGCTCCACTCGCCCCCATCGTCAGAACCTACGGACTCAACATCGTGACATACGCAGACACCCAGCTCATCCTCTCCCTATCCAATGAGCCCAACACCGCCAGACGCAACTTTCGAGAAGGCATGGAAGCCGTCGCCAAATGGATGAAAAACAGATGCCTACAACTAAACACCAACAAAACAGAAGTACTCATCATGGGCCCAAACCCCGATGCCTGGAGCGACACCTGGTGGCCCCCCGCCCTCGGAAACCCGCCAACCCCCACGGACCACGCACGCAACCTGGGAATCATCCTGGACTCCGAGCTCAAAATGGACCGCCAGATCAACTCTGTCTCGTCTTCCTGCTTCCACACCCTCCGCCTCCTTCGTAAGACCTTCAAATGGATCCCCCTCGAACACCGAAAGACCGTCACTCATGCCCTGGTCACCAGCAGACTCGACTACGGCAACGCACTCTACGCCGGATTAAACAAAAACCTCACCCGCAAGCTACAGAACATCCAGAACGCCGCCGCAAGACTGGTCCTCAACCTGCCAAAACACTGCCACATCTCCCAGCACCTGCGCACACTCCACTGGCTCCCTGTCGAGGCGAGAATCACCTTCAAGATGCTCACCCACGCACACAAGGCCCTCCACGGCACCGGACCAGCATACCTGAACAGCCGACTCAAATTCCACGCACCCCAAAGGACCCTACGATCAGCCCAGCTCTCCTACGCCGTGGTCCCCCGCACCAGAAAGACCAGATCGGGAGGCCGCTCCTTCTCCTTCCTCGCGGCCAAAGCATGGAACGCCCTTCCGCTCCACCTCAGACAGACAACATCGCTCCCCATCTTCGCAAGAAACCTCAAAACCTGGCTCTTCGACAGACCCCCTCCTTGATGGATGGAACCTGCACCCCCACCCCTAGCGCCTTGAGACCCTTACGGGTGAGTAGTCGCGCTTTAACAAACCCCTGATTGATTGGATTGGAATAGTGAATATTGCGCTTTTTTGCCCCATTTTGCACATGCTTTTTTGCACTTTATTTGTATTATCAGGGTATCATATATAAAGAATGAGACATTAGATCGTAAATGGATGCTGCTGATGATATTGAACATGTATGTTTAAAAACTTTTTTAGCACTAGCACTTTAGATGTTTTGCACTTATAGGAGGTATGAAGTACACAGTAAGTTATTGCACCTTAGTGGGTCGAAGTTAGCCGATGAAACATGGAAAGTTTTAAGCATTTATGCAAAACATTGAATGGATCAATTGATACAGTATCAATCTGTATCAAAGGCTAAAATTTGCAATTTTGTACAATGTATTATATGCATTCAAGTGATTTTTATAGATGTATTTATACTATTTATATTGTGCATTTGAGCAAGCATTGTATATTGTAAATATGTATTTTTTCTATATCCATGAATTGGCTATTGTGCACTGTCACTTTAAATAGGGCGACCAAAGCACACAACGTTGTCATGTGATCAAGGCAGGCAACTGCCGAAACGCGTTATGGCGGAAACGTTTAAGCGTGAATAAAACTACAAAATAATGCACTGAACCTGGGTCCACTCTCGTTTGTCTCGGAGGAGAGATTGATGTAAGCGAGGATCTTTATATATATATATATATATATATATATATATATATATTATCTACTGGCGGTCGCCAGTAGATAGTTATAGTTAGGACCTATTTTCCATAGGAAATCCGCGACATTCTATTTGAAATAACTCTCTTGCCGGTTGACGTATCTTCGCGAAATTTTCAAACTTTGTGGGGCGCTCCGGTCCGCTCCTACCCTGAAAGTCTCGGGGGGATTCGTCAAGCGGGGGCCGAGAAAAAAGGGGGGTCCCAAAACGCGTTTTCCCATTCATTTTTCCATAGGAAACTTTAGACACGGCTACAGCCCGAACTGCTGAACGGAATTACACCAAATTTGGCAAAGAGGTAGTTCTTGGTTCAGAAAGAACCCTTTTTGTTAAATGGTGTAAATCCGTTCAGTAGTTGCTGAGAAAATCAAAAGTAAAAGTACATGTATATCTATGGGCACGGAGGATCCGCGCACCCTGAGCGCACCCTGCGCGCACCGTCCCGATCACGAGCTGCATGCTAATTGGCTGTCAGCTGGCTGTCAACATTCCGATTCAGGAAATGTTGGCAGCCATTTTGTCCCTCGGTAGAACCGAGGGACAGAAACAAGTGCGCAAAGCGCACAAAGGGGCAGGGTAGAAACACCCTGACTCCCTAGGTCTGCTCAGGGGTCCCACAAGGACCCCCTGGGCAGAAAAAAGCATTTTTTTTTTTAAAAAAAATCGGCAGGATGCGCTCAGGGTGCGCGGATCCTGCCGATAAAAAAATAAATAAAATCAAAGCGCGGTCTCCCGCGCTTCGATTGTATTTTGCCCCCGGGTGGCCCAAGTCCCGGGGGCATGGTGGGGGTTAAATTTATGTATGGGGGGCCTCAAGGGCCCCCAAGCCCGGGGACCGCCACCCCCGGGGCTTTCTTTTAAAATGGTGCGGGAGGGCTCAGAGCCCTCCCGCAGCCCCGGGGACCACCACCTCCCCGGGGCTTCTTTTTTTTTTTTTTTTTTACAATTTCCTGTGTGGGGGGGGGGCCCCCCCACACGCCCCGGGGACCGCCACCTCCCCGGGGCACTAACAAATTAAAATGGGGGTCCGTTTTGGACCCCCGAAGCCCCAGGGACCACCACCTCCCCGGGGCTTTGCTGATGTGGGGAGGGGGGCCACGCGGCCCCCCTCCTGGAGCCTCTGGTGGCCCTGGGGACCGCCACCCCCAGGGCCGGCTCCTGCAGTGTCCCGGGGTGCCTACCCCGGGACACTGCTGTTTGCAATGACAGGACGGGAGCCCTCGCGGCTCCCGTCCTGTCATTGCAAACTGCTTGGATATTGGAAGAGAGAGCAGGGAAACCTGCTCTCTCTTCCAATATCCAAAGCACATTGCTTTTCCACATGGGGAGCAGCATGTTAGCTGCTCCCCATGTGGAAAAGCAATGCCGGCTCCCTTAGGACACGGGGAGCCGGCGGGACTGTGGGGGGTTTGGGTACCCCCCCCACAGTCCCCAAAGAGAAGCCAGGCCCCGGGGGATGGGGTCCCCGGGGCCATAAGTGGCCAGGGAGGGGGGCCACGCGGCCCCCCTCCCCAGAAATTATTTAAAAAAAGGCCTGCCCCGGGGGATGGGGTCCCCGGGGCAGTATTCGGCCAGGGGAGGGGGGCCACGCGGCCCCCTTCCCGTTTAATTTTAATTAAAAAAAAAAAAAAAAAGGGGGTAAGGCCCTGGGGGATGGGGTCCCCAGGGCCCAAAAATAGGAAAAAGGAAGGGGGGCCACACAGCCCCCCTTCAGGGGGAAAAAAAAAACGATCGGGCCGCAGGCCCCGCCCCTTCCTTCACCACTCTGCAAACGCGCCCCCTGGCGCGTTTGCAGATGGGGAAGTAATTACACTTAAATACTGGGGGTCCCTGGGGCCAACTAGCCCACCAGGAACCTCCAGTATGCGCCAGGGGCTGCGTTGCAGAGAGGTGTACAGAGGCCACGCCCCTTTATACACCTCTCTGCAATGCAGCTCTGTGGCGCTTTTTGGAGGTACATGGTGGGCTAGTTGGCCCCCAGGGACCCTCGGGATTCAAGGGGACTTAATCCCCCAACTTAAAACGCGCCACGGGGCGCGTTTGCACAGTGGTGAAGGGAGGGGTCGGGGCTTCAGGTGACATGTGTGCAAACAGGCCCTGTGGCGCGTTTTAAGATGGGGAATTAAATCCCCTTCAATCCTGAGGGTCCCTGGGGGCCAACTAGCCCAACAGGTACATCCAGAAAGCGCCACAGAGCTGCGTTGCAGAGAGGTGTAAAGGGGTGTGGCCTCTCTACACGTCTCTGCAACGCAGCCCCTGGCGCATACTGGAGGTTCCTGGTGGGCTAGTTGGCCCCTAGGGACCCTCATGATTCAAGGGGACTTAATCCCCCAACTTAAAACGCGCCACGGGGCGCGTTTGCACAGATGTCACCTCAGGCCCCGCCCCTCCCTTCACCATTGTGCAAATATTCCTCTAAAATCTGCCGAACTACGAATTCGGATTTACTCACCTGTTATCAGGAGAGACCTCAGTGCTGCATCTTTCAGCCCAGTACTAATCCTGAAAAGTAATTTTAACCGTACTTACCAGTAACTTGAATTTCCTTCCATAGGATATCATTGCCTGCTTTTTGCTGAAAAAGTTTCTAAGTGTTGATTTTTGAAACATACAAATATTCCTCTAAAATCAGCCGAAATACGAATTCCGATTTACTCACCTGTTATCAGGAGAGACCTCAGTGCTGCATCTTTCAGCCCAGTACTGATCCTGAAAAGTAATTTTAACCGTACTTACCAGTAACTTATATTTTCTTCCATAGGAATCCATTGTCTGGTTTTCAGCTGAAAAGTTTCAAAGTGTCGATTTTCACAAACTACAAATATTCCTTAAAAATCGCCTGTATGACTTAAACGCATTCTTTCAACTGTTTACAGGAGATGCACCAGTGCTGGATCCAGGATCCAACACTTAGTAAGAAAAAGTAACGATAACAGTTTTTACCTGCTAAGTGAATTTCCTTCCATAGGATAACATTGGTGATTCTATGAGAAAAAGTTTCTAAGTGTCAACTTTTAAAATACAATAATATTCCTTAAAAATCACTACTGTAACCAAAACGCTTTTACTCAACTGTTTACAGGAGATGTCCCAGGACTGAATCTAGGATCCAGTCCTGTGGTTAGAAAAGTAATCCATAAAGTAACTAATTGCATTTAACTAGAAATTCACATTGAGCTCAATGTTGCATTGTGTTTGAAATTGTGTTGCCCATTGCAACAACTGTAACTACTGTACTTAAAACTCTATTGCCTATTTGCAAAGTATTTAAACTAAAGTAATTCATTCTGAGAAAGTATATTTTGTAATGTAATGTATAATGTAATTACAATGTAATTTAATAAATAAAATATCTAAAAATAAATAGTTTTAAAAATGTAGTAAATCAGTATCAAAAAAATAAATATAACAATTAATACATTTAAAAATTGTCATTTACAAAACTTTTGAAATTCACTGAAAAAACCATAGGTTTCAGGCATGTTATAGTTAGAAATTAGCATTTAAAAAACCTTTGAAATTCACTGAAAAAACCATAGGTTTCAGGCATGTTATAGTTAGAAATTAGCATTTAAAAAACCTTTGAAATTCACTGAAAAAACCATAGGTTTCAGAGACGTTATAGTTAGAAATTAGCATTTAAAAAACCTTTGAAATTCACTGAAAAAACCATAGGTTTTAGGGACAGTTATAGTTAGTTGGACATTTCACTCGTACAAAACCCGTGAAATTCCCCCGAATGATGTCACTGACCATGTCATGAGTGATGTAATATGTGACGTCATCAGCAGTGCATTGCGGGGGCGCGAGTTATAGTTAGCTGAACTAACTATAACGGGGAATTTCACGGGTTTTGTACGAGTGAAATGTCCAACTAACTATAACTGTCCCTAAAACCTATGGTTTTTCAGTGAAATATATATATATATATATATATATATATATATATATATATGATGCAAAAAAAGCAGAGAACTCTGGGTAGTTCTCAAGTTTAGGTGGAAAGCAGCTCCAGTGTAGAGCACTCAACACCAGCGACACTCTAAATTTGCTCACCTCAAATGTCTGCTTTTCCATCAAAGTCTTTAAGCGTAGGATTCGCACAGTGCCATCCACGCCCAGATAGAAAGGGACAAAGTCTTTTGTCATTTCTACAGCAAAGTAAGCGTAGGATTCGCACAGTGCTATCCATGCCGAGCTGTAAAATGGCCAAAGCCATTTACTACTCCAGGCACAGTATTGCAGCTTTGGCTTGGTAAAATACCATCCAAGCCAACCTGAAATTAATAAAAGCAACCCCTGACACGGGTTTCGCTCTCAGAGCTCTTCAGAGAGGTATAGCTTGTCCAGACACAAGGGAGCACCCAGTATAAGTCAAAACAAAACTCTTTCAGGCATAGAGTGACATAAATTATGCAAAATAAAGAAGCACCTAAACTTGAGAACTACCCAGAGTTATCTGCTTCTTTTTTTGCATAATTTAGGTGTCACTCTATGCCTGAAAGGGTTTTGTTTTGACATATATATATATATTTTTTTTTCATTTTTTTTTTTTCTTCAGTAGGCCTGGGCGGTGAACTTTGCTCCGTTTGCGGAGTTTTCTGCACTCCGCGGAGCTCGCGGAGTGCAGAAAACTCCGCTTTGCGATGCGCAGCAGAGTTTTTTCCCCGATCGCGAACGGTAAGTTCGCGATCGCAAACGGTACGTTCGCGAGCGCAATCTGCTGCTCGGGTAGAATTTCTACCCGAGCGGCAGGAATACCAGCACAAACTGCAGTTCGCACTGCACTCCGCCACTCGCGGAACTTCGCAGAGTTTTTTTTGTAACTTCGCGGAGTTCCGCTTAGCAAAACTCCGCGAACTACGCCCAGGCCTAATATTCAGTCACCACTAGGTGGTTACAGTTAGGACCAAAAGAAAAGCATATTTTGGTTTGCTAATAACTTTGACACCATTTGATAAATTTCCTGAAACTTTACTAAAAAGAAACATTCATCCACCTCAGCTTCTTCTTGGAAAGTTTCCGGGTGATCACTGAATGCTGGGGCCGAGAAAAAGGGAGGGGTGGTGTGGGGGAGGGGGGGTTCCAAAACACATTTTGCTTATTCAATTTTCCATTGGAAAATTGTACAGCGATACCGAAGAAAAGGCTGAATGGAATTACGCCAAATTTTATAGAAAACTAGAAATTGGTTATGAAATCGTGCATTTTGGGATTTGGTGTCAATCATTCAGTAGTTTTTGACAAATTAAGGTTCCAAATATTTGTATAATTCACACTGTGGAGCTGACAAATCTAGAGATGAGATCTAATTGGTTGCCACCACATCAACTGAGATGTGTTGGCAGCCATTTTAGGACTCAGAGACTCAGTTCTCTCTTTTGAAAATAAGTAGAAAAAAAAGATGGCAGGGTAGAAATACCAGACAGGGACCGAAAACATGCCATTTGGGGACAGGCCCTGTCCCCAACCAAGTGCCAAGCATTGCCGATTTGGTGAAGTAGTGTAAATGAGTTCAGTAGTTTTTGGTAAATTAAGATTAAAAGTTTATGTATATCTGGACGGCTGGTTTCGCAGGACTGTGGGCATGCAGCTTCAAATAACAGAGCTATCTGATTGGCTGAAGGAAGCTATTTTTTCCCATTAGCCAGTTGCCAGACGAGGAGAAATGTTTCGGCCACCATTTCAACACGTGATGTACCAAATGAATTATTAAAAATATTATTTTTTTGGGTCGCTGCGATCCCGCTGTACTTTTGTGGGGTCCAGGGGGACCCCTGTGCTCTTGTGGGAGGCCCACCGGAGCGCAGGGGCTGCGTTGGCTCTCGCGGGTTTGAAAAACCATTAAAAAAAAGAGGAGTGAGTGTCTGTGGTCGGTTGGCTACAGACAAGCTGTTGGCCCAGTGGCTAGCCCACGCCGTACACATCGGAAGGCCGTGTGCGGCAGGAGGGTGGGCGCCCATGTCGCGCACAGTGATAGACTTCTTACTTTACTTTTTTTTTTTTTTTAAATCACTGAATAATCCAAAAGTTAAAGAGACATTATAGTTGGGAATTGTAATATCTTACATTACATTAAAACAAAAAAAAAACTTAGAAATTCAGTGAAAAAAAACAAAGGTTAAAGGCCGTTATAGTTGTGTGAAAATGTATGTTAAAACAAACCATTTTAAACTAACAAAACCACTGAAATGCACAAGTGATAGTTATCTTAAATAACTATAACTTGTTCCCTAAAGTAACTATAACTTGCGCCCTCATCTTGCATTACTTATATCCTCACAGAGTACATCTCTCATGACATGCTCTATGACATCGTTGAAAACATCACTGCTGACATCTGAACTGGCATAGTTGATGACCACACTGTGCATGACCGGAGCACAAGTTAGTGTTACATTAGGGCACAAGTTATAGTTATTTAAGAAAACTATAAACTGGTCAGTTTCAGTGGTTTTGGTTGTTTAGAACTGTATGTTTTAACTGACATGTTCACCTAACTATAACGCCCCTTTAACTTTTGCTTTTTCAGTGAAATATATACATTATCTTTACTATTAAAAAAAAAAAAAAGTTAGAAATTCACTGACAAGAAACAAAGGTTAAGGTTAAAGTGACGTTACAGTTAGGTGAAAATGTCAGTAAAAATAACATTTTAAACACACAAACCACTGGAATTCACTAATTATTGTTACCTGAATTAACTATAATTCGTACCCTCATCATGCACAGTGTTGTCATCCATGGTGTCATTTCAGATGCCATCAGTGATGTTATCAATGTCATATAACATGTTATGAGTGATGTAATGTGAGAGTTCATAAGTAGTGCATAGCAACGTTGTTTTAGTGAATTTCGAGTTAAAAAAAAAAATGTAAAATAAGATTTTATTAACATGTGCAGCCATTCCATACCCTACCGCACACGACTCGCTGCACTGTATCCAACCCACGGCAGGCAGCCACATCTGCCATGTATGGCCTTTGGCTTCACCCAATCCATCGCAGGTGGCCAAACCGCCAACCCACCACAAACACCAATGCCCTCTTTATTTTGATTTTTTTTTAATGGTTTTCAGATCCCACACGACGTAAGCAGGAGCCAGCATGCGTCTGTGATCTCGCAAGACTCTCCCAGGAGAACAGGGGGGGATTCTGCAAGAGCCAGCAAGATCAGGGAACCGCAAAAAAAATTGGCCCCAGGTCTTGGGGGTGTCAGGGTAACCCTACCCTGCCTCCTTATACTACATTTTTTGTTTCATTTTCAAGACTGTGTCCCCGTGTCCTGTAATGGCAATCGCACCATTTCTTTTCATTTTGTGGCCAGCCAATCAGAAAGGGCAACAGTTAACGCTGGAAAAAAGCCCCCTTGGCCAATCAGATCACAAGTTGTGTGTCCACGAGAGTCCCACAAACCCAACCGTCTAGAATCTATACATTTTTAACCTTAATTTCTCAAAAACTACTGAACGGATTTACACCAAATAAAAAGCATGCTTTGTGGGTAAGGATCTAGCTTTCTGCCAAATCTGGTGTAATTCCGTTCAGCCGTTTTGGCTGTAGCGGTGTCTAAAATTCCTTATGGAATTTGCATTGGGAAGTTAGGTTTTGAACCCTCCCCTTTTTCTCGGCCCTTACTGGACTGACCTTCCTGAAACTTTCCAGGAAGGAGCTGAGGTGGATGAGTGTGTTTTTGGAAATTTTTGTGAAGATCCGTCAAAGTGCACCATATTAGCAAAACAAAAAATGCTCTTCCTATGGAAAGTCTGACCTAACTCAAACTGCAAAGGGACGACTGCCACTCCATCACTGTGTAAAATATAAATATATAATAATTACAGAATTGCAGTATCCTGTCTGTAGTTATAGTTAGAATTCCCAGATATAGGAATTTCTTGGAAATTTGTTTGCTAATAACTTTGTCCCCGTTTGATGATTCACCACAAAACTTTCCAGACTATAGCTTTTTTTACATTGGCGGTCGATGGAAAGTTTTGCTGTGATCTGCCAAGGGGTGCAAACATAAAAACTGGTCCCAAAACTCGTTTTTCCAACAATGCATTTTCCATATATTTTTTTTTATCTCAAGGAGAGTGAAAACGTCTGAACGGATTTCCATGAAATTTGCCAGCATTATAATATTATTGTATTATAATTACATTTATATAGCTCTTACTACCCCTTACGAGACATCTAAACACCTTACGCTGGGCAGCACACTGCTCTGGGACCCAAAGTTGATGGTTAGTTCAGTGTTATTGGTTACGGTTTGTTATTTTTTGGGATTCGTCTTGTGCTCTCAAAGCAAACCATTCCATGCAGTCATTTCAGTTTTTTATGGTGGACTAAAGTATTAGCGGTTGGTCGCAATCATTAGTTGGAGGGGTGAACTCAAACACATGGTTGGTGGGATTAATACAGGAGTTAGTGGAGATTAAATATTGTTAGGTTGCATAACTTTCAACAGAGGGAGGTGAGATTGTTCTCTTGTAGATGAGTTGTGGGAAATTGCTGAAATAAAGAAAAGTCAATGGTGTATGTGTCAGAGTAGATTGTTACGGTGTGCAGATGATCCTTTTAGAGTCTACAGGTAAGCAGAGTAAGTATTTTTTCAGTTATAAGGCATTTAATCTTAGTCATATTTGTTGTTGCAGTAGTTTCGTGAAATTTGTGGTATTCTGCAGTATTTTGTGAAACTACCACGCAATGACACAGCATTATGTGATTGGCTGATGACTGCTTTTACAAAAAATAAATGCTGTTTTTAGTACACTTTGACTGTGTTCTGCGTTACGCCCTTAGATATAGGCTAGTATTAAGTTTGATAATTTTCCCCTACATATTACCACTTAAAGTGTTAATAGGTAGGAAAATTGTTTCTATATATTTAAAAAAAAAAAAATGTGCAGAGACAGAGTACTGTGGTGCTGCCTTGGAAGTACTGCAGTACTTAAAATAAATGTTATATATATATATATATATATACACTGTAGAACACTATATTGTACAAATATAGTGTACTACAGTGTTTTTTTAAAGTTTTAACATAATTAAAACTTTACGAAGCACAGTGGTAATTCCTACAAATTACTGCTCTAATTAATTGGCTTTTTTAAAGTGCGGTTCTCTGTAAAGCGCTGTAAAATTATATATAGATAATAAATAATATTATCTACTTATAGGTAGGGAACAACAATAAAACCTACTACTTACCTATATTAAAGTTCTAACCAGCAACGCAGCAAAAGTGTGCTGAAAACAACATGGCTGCCTTTTATGTTTTGTGAAGACCGCCATTAGCCAATCACATACTACCTTCTCATGTGCATGCACTGTGGTTTAACACTACTTCATTGTCTACACCTAGTACCAAACATCTGCATTTACACCTTATAATCTATATTGTTGGCACTTTACAGCTACATCCATTCACCCACTATCCCACTACGTCTGTTTCAAATACACCCCTCCATTCTACAACCCTCCACTCTATGCAAGTCCACTCTGACACTACACTGTATTCTTTTACACTCTACACCACTCTAGTGTATGACACCTCACTCTACACTATACGCTATTCCACTGTACGCCACTGCACTCTACATCCTCCGCTGTACCCTATTATGCTCTGCCACTTACCAGTATATGCCACTCCACTGTACGCTACTCCACTGTACGCTACTCCAGTCTATGCTACTCCACTCTATGCTATTGCACTGTATGCTAAAACACTCTACCTCACTCCACTGTAAGCCACTCTACTCCACTGTATGCTTCTACACTGTATGCTTCTACACTGTATGCTATTGCACTCTGCCCCACTCCACTGTCAGTTCACTCTTCGCCACTCTCCTGTACGCTATTATACTGTACGCCGCTCCACTCCACTCTAGAACACTACACTGTACGTTATTCCACCCTGTGCCACTTCCCTGTACCTCACTCCATTCCACTCAACTATATGCTACTCCACTGACTACTCAACTAGACTCTGCGCCACTCAACCCTATGCTATTCGACTCTGCTCCACTCTACCACACTCTACTCCACTGTACTCCACGCCATTCTACTGTATGCCACTATGGTCTACATCCCTCCACTGTACGCCACTGCAGTATACACCACTCCACTGTATGCTATTTCAGTGTACGTCACTCAACTCTGCAACTCTTCACTGTACGATATTCCACTCTATGCTACTCCACTGTGCGCTATTCTACTCTACACTGCTCCACGCCACTCTACTGTATGCTATTCCACTGTGCGCCAATTCACTATACACCACTCCAGTCTATGCTGTTCCAGTATACACAACTCTACTATACGCTACTCCATTCTACACTATTCCACTCTATGGCACTCCACACCTCTCCACTGTGTGGCACTCCACTCTACGCCACTGTAGTCTACCCTACTCCACACAATGCTACACCACTCTACTCCTACTGCACTGTATGCTATAACACCTTACCCCACTCAACTCTGCGCCAGTCCACTCTTCGACACTCCTCTGTACGCTATTCCACTGTACGCTATTCCACTCTATGCACTCTAGTGTACATCACTACATTCTGCGCTATTCCACTCTATGGTACTCCACTCTACAACACTCCGCTGTGTGGCACTCCACTGTACGCCATTACACTCTACGCCATTCCACTCTACTGCACTATATTCTACCGCACTCTACACTATTCCACTCTACGCAACTCCCCTCTACGCTACTGCACTGTATGCTTTTACACTCATCTCTACGCCAATCCACTCTTTGGCATGCCACTGTACTCTACTCTAGGCCGCTACACTATTGCCACTCCAGTTTATCCTGTTCCAGTGTAAGCAACTCTACGCCACTCCAGTCTATGCTATTCTACTCTATGGCACTCCACTCTACACCACTCCACTGTGTGGCACTCCACTATACGCTGTTTCACTGTGCGCCACTCCACGCCACTATACTCTATCCACTCACTATACACTATTCCACTTGTCGCAACTAGACTCTATGCCACTCGACAATGCTATTCCTCTCTACTCTACTCCACTGTACGCCACTCCACTGTACACTACTTAACTGTATGCCACTCCACTGTAGGGTATTCCATTGAGCGCCACTCCACTCTACCTTACAGTACTGCACTTTGCTGTACTCCATGCCACTCCACTGTACAACACTGTAATCTACTCTATGGCACCCTACAACACTGTACAACATGCCAGTCCAATCCCCTGTACGACACATCACTCCACTGTACACTTTACGCCACTGTATGCTGTGCCAGTCCACTCTACTCCATGCCACTCTACAAAACGCTACTCCACTCTACGGTATGCCACTCCATACCATGCTACGCTACTCCACTGGACTCCACTACACTCTACCTGACTGCACAACACTTTACCCCACTCTGTGGCACTATACAACCCTCCACTTTACACTGCTCCATTATACCACACTGTGCTTCACTCTATGCAACTCCATTATACAAGACTCTACTATATTCTGTGCCACTATACCATACTGTACTCCACTCTATGTCCCTACACTACCCTGTACAACCCTCTACTTCATTCTATGCCCCTACACTCCACTGTACAACACATCCTCCACTCTGACACTTTCTAACACTCTACGGCTTGCACTCCAATGTACTGCACAACAGGCCACTCCGGTTTGACACTTTATTCAACTCTTCGCTACGCCTGTCCACTGTAATGCACTCAACGGCACTGTACTATACAACAAGCTACTGCACTCTGACACTTTAGTTCACTATACTCTACTCCCACCACTCTATCTCACGCCACTCTTTAGCACTCCACTGTATGCCACTCCACTGCACGCTAATCCACTCTACCCCACTCAACAATACACCACTGTGCGCCACTCAAGTGTACGCTATTCCACTGTTCGCCACTCCACTGTACCACACCCCACTCTACAGCACTATACTCTGACAGTACGCTGTACGATAATCTCCTCCACTCTATTATACAACACTCCACTTAATGACACTCCACAACAGTAAACTCTACCATTTAAAAAAAAATGTTAGGAAAATTTCATTTATTCTTTCTATAAAAACCAGATTTTAACTACACAAACATTAGATTCTACACTTCTAGTTGTGCCTTTAATTTATAATTTATGCACCACCTTTACATTACTATAACTATTTATTCTTTATCTAAAAAATAAATTTAAACTACACAAAAATTTAAGATTCTAAACTTATACCTTTAATATGTAATTTACGCAACACCTTAAAATTATTATAACTCATTCACCTCCATACACAGTGCATTCAACTTGATGGCTACGCTACATTTATCTATAACTCGCCACTCTACCATGCACTGTTCTCACAAATGATGTGAGGTCCTAAGTGTTATTGTAAATACTATTATTTTATATGGTATAAGTCATGTAATGTAAAAGGGTATAAGCGGTGCAAGGAGAAGGCTCTAGCTATAGTTTATTAAGGGGAGGAGGCGCGCATTCAATATAGAGGAATTATTTTTGCAGAGACTTAGATCCTGATTTTTACTTTCCATTTCCAGTAAATGATTTGCTGTGACCTAGCAAAGCAGCAAAATGCCCAATTGTCAAAGAAATTCTCTTACTGTACTTAATTTTGAATGTAGCCCTTTAACAGGTACACTTTCTGTCTGATTGTTTAACAGCAACTTAAGAACTACATTAACAGAAACTGTACCCCACTTTCCCAGTGCTGCAGCTGTGAATAGCTCATGTTTCCGATTGACATCCAGGGTGGGCACTGAAGGCATCTTGCATTTTTTTTTTTTTTGCAATGTACAGGAGTCTAGGTCTGAGTGGTAATTTTCAAATTATTCTTTTAGGCCTTCTGCTCTACCAGCTGCAGTCATTCCAAGTGGCTCCTGCTAATCGCAAAAGATCTGGCATGCAAGCCGTACTTCCAGCTCCTGCTAAACTAATCCCTAGTTTGACCCCTGCTTGGTGGCTGCTGAATCTAGTAAATGACCACTCCCCAATTTTTACTGATCACTAGCGGTGGGTAGAACTTAGAGTTTTATTCTTCAGTTACATGAAAACACTGTGAGATTCTGCGGAGTTCCGCGAACGAATGGAATTGGTCATGTTGTGCCGCTCGTGCTGATATTTAGCACCAGGAGCTCGATAAATCAGTGTGAATGGCACCACGTGGTGCACCCTGCTTCTCAAGTTGATTTTGCTGCTTCTCAAGTACATTTTCTACTTGAGCTGCAGCTTTCTGACCGTGAATGGTCATGTCCACCCACGTTGGAGAAATCTCGTCAGATGCTCCATTAACGACTGAAAATTGTGCTAGGGGACACCAAATCTCCACTGTCAAACTTACCGATGGAGAGTTGCGCGGGAGAAAAAACCTCTGCCACGTGGTGGCTAGCGGTATTTGGCCAGAACTCCACCAGTGGAGCGGAATTTATCGCCCACCCCTACTTATCACTAACCCTGGGCGAAGTGCTACGCTACGCTCGCGTAGTTTGCGAAGTTTGCGCTACTTCGCACAACGCGAATTGCACGTAGCACAGTGCGAACACGCGTAGCGTAGCGTAGCGTAGTGCCGCGGTCATTTTTGCTTGCTCGCGGTCCTCAACGTCAAGTTGGCGACCGCGAGCAAGCAAAATGACATCCCGGCGAGACTTTTTCCTCGTTCGCGATCAGCAACATCAAGTTGCCGATCGCGAGCGTGGAAAATAAACCTCCCGGCGAGATTCTCAACGCGGGGAGGTCAGGTTTCTCATTGCGAGTGGTCGCGTATGCTTGCGACCGCTCGCGATGAGAAACTACCAGTCCGCGTTGAGAAAGCTGCCGCTCGAGTAAAAATCTACTCGAGCGGCAGTAAAAGACAGCTCGCACTGTGCAAGTTGCCGTTTTCAATGATTGCACAGTGCGGACAAGCATCCGGCACTGTGCAATCATTGCGAACAGTGCGCTACGCAGTTCGCGTAGTGCTACGCGAAGCTTGCGTAGCGCGAACTGCACTTTGCGTAGCTTCGCGAAGCATTACTTCGCGAACTACGCCCACCCTTACTTATCACCCCTGTAAAAGCTCCACTATTTTACAGTCTTTTGCCGGACGTTGAAAGAAATGACCTGTTGCTAAACATAGCATGTAGATTGTTAGCCTTGGCGTTAAATGCAGTGGATCTAAATGTACTGCCTTCTTTACAATACTTTCAGAAAAATTAAGTTAATTTGCTAAATATTACTTCTTTCTGTGTTCCAGAGGCGCCATTTGGTGTGAAAACTATTTACCTATTTCTTGAGCTGCAATCTAATTTTTGCTTTCTATTTTTTTTCTGTAGGCTGATCAGCTAATTGAGAGACTGCAGGCAGAAGTTACAACTAGTTGAAATGAAAACATTCGGATGTATGTCACAGTGAATTCATGTTTGTTCTCACCAATGTTATTTATAATGAGTGTACGTTTTACTCAGTCTGCTAGAATATTATTTGTCAGGAATCCAGCGATTTGTAAAAGCACGTATTTGATTACCTTTTAAATAAAACTTTACAAATCACAATGTTTGGAGAGGGAAAAGTAAATGGACCCGCTGCACATGAATATTTATGTAATGCAATTCAAAAAGCATGAATTGAAATATGAAACCAGAGTTTAGAACATAGAAGTAGTATTTGCGGAGCATGTATCTATTTTTGCAGCAATTTCAATTTCAATGCAGTTCAAAAGGGTGAGAGGGAAAGGATTCTTTTTTCAAGACCCGCAGTGTCTGCAAATATTTTTCTGTTATGGCTTTTAAACTGAATGTGAAAAAGAGCAGTGAAAAAGAGCAGCTCTCGTTTACTCTGGGACAGGCCTCATTTGTACTGCCCACAATGCTCACGATATAACACTAGGAACCGTTCTGCCCCCCCCCCCCCCATTTGCTACCATGTTTATTTATATATTTCACAGTGCATTTCTGCAACCTCCATTAAATTGCAGATTCTCCTATCCAGTTGTGAAGTGTGTCCGGATTATATTAAAGTCAAGAAGGCAAGCATTAAGCAGTCTCTTTTCTTACTGTTTATTTCACAGCCATTTAAAGAACTACAATTCCAATAATTATGTTTAGCCAAACAGGATATAGCAGTTAGTACACCAGTTAAGTCCACAGTATATATTGGGCAGCCTCCATGAACACCACTTCTGTTCTTGATGTGCCCTCACAGTTCATAAATCTGTGTGCAAACTTAAACATCATAAAAATGGAAATACATCCTATAAATAGCCATATGTCCTCCTGTCCATACCCTGTGTTCATCTGAGAGGTGTATGCAAAGTCTGAATAGATATTGTCTTTCCGAACTCCATACTCCTCCTGTTCAGATTGCCTCTTGATTAGTTGAGACCGGCACTAAAAATAACTCAAATGTGTCAACCTCAGTTCCAGGGTGGCATAAGTACCTTGTCTTTAGTAAAATCAGGACTCTCCTTCACAATTGGCTGGGAGAATCTACAATTTTATGGCAAGACAGAGGCTCAAATTATGTATGTCGTAAGCATATTTACTGGCATTGCCACATGTTCTATAGCTTAATAGTAAAATGTCTTAAATGTTGATACCCTTGACAAATCTGCAAACTTGAGGATCGCCTCCAACCTGCCCACAAAGCTTTAGAACCCATAGACTTCCTATCTAAATGAGCCCCAAAACAAGTAGTGTGTACCAATGCCATTACCTCCTTAACCCATTTACTCAACATAGTAGATGGTACTGGAGCAGAGTCTACACAGAGCTATGAACATGTGTGTAGCCTTAGTCCTCGTATGTTTAGGGATATTTACATATTGGTTAAGACACCTCATCACACACAGTTTTGGATGTGCAAGTAAATGTGGAAACCCCATAAGTATATCCATTCTTTGTACGCCGCCTAATGTTGAAGTGCACCCCTAAGGGGAAAAAAGTCATGTCAGAAATATCCAAAGCACAGACATCACAGAGAACAACTTAAAGGATAGAGCATTATCACCCCGAAACATATTTAGCAACAAATTAACATCCCACAGTTAACTATCTGGGTTTAAGGGTACTCGTATATCTCACACCTTTCATAAATTTACATACTAAAGGATGTTCCCCCACTGGTTTACCAACCCCCTTTTCATGTCCTGCCAATATAGCTGACCTGTAGCCATTAATGGTTATGTAAGATGTTTGTGCCACTGCCAATGATGCCTGGAAATTCAAAACCACAGCAACATCTGCTGAAATTGGATCTCTACTCCATTCCACATACTAGCTACTCCAGGCCTCCCATGCTGATTTATATGCCTGGAGTGTAACTTTAGGCCAAGATGTATCCTGAAGCTTTCTCTGAGAGCCCCGACACATCTGTGAATGCCCTGGAAGATTCCAAGACAGCAGCCCTACTTGCCATCCTGATAAGAGACTCATTCTCTCCCCCGCCCCCCCCCTAAATATGTGGGCTAACCGGAGCAGAATTGGGCAATCCACTGATAATTTCAACAGAGCTGGTAACCAAGGCTGACTCTTCCACAGTGATGTAACCACTACCACCTTTGCCAACTACCTATCTATCTTGGACAGATATCTATAAATCCTTGTAAATGGAGAAAAAGCGTGTGTGTGTGTGTGTGTGTGTGTGTATATATATATATATATATATAACAATAACCTACTGGCGGTCGCCAGTAGGTAGTTATAGTTAGGACCTAGTTTCCATAGGAAAAGCGTTTTTTGTTTTCCCAATAACTTTGGCGCCGGTTGACGAATCTTCTCGAAATTTTCAAAACTGATGATCAGCTCCGGTCAGCTCCTGTCTTGAAAGTTTCGGGGTGATTCGCCAAGCGGGGGCCGAGAAAAAAGGGGGGTCTTAAAACGCGTTTTCCCCATGTTATTTTCCATAGGAAACTTTAGACAAAGCTACAGCCCGAACTGCTGAACGGAATTACACCAAATTTGGCAAAAAGGTAGGTCTTGGTTCAGAAAGAGTCCTTTTTGTTAAATGGTGTAAATCCGTTCAGTACTTCCTGAGAAATTTGAAAATCAAAAACTTTCGATATCTAGGGCAGCGGTGGGTTCGCGAACCCTCCCAACAACGAGCTTCATTCTAATTGGCTGCCAACACTCCAAACCAGGAAGTGTTGGCAGCCATCTTGTGACTCGGTAACCGAGTCACAAGAAATCAGAAAAAAAAACGTGAAAAACAAGAAAAGGGGGCAGGGTAGAAACACCCTGACCCCCTAGGCCTGCTCAGGCAGAATTCGCGCTGGGTGCGCGAATTCTGCCGATAAAATAAAAAAGAACGAAGCGCGGGCTCCCGCGCTTTGTTGTATTTAAGCCCCCGGGTGGGCCAGGTCCCGGGGGCATGAGTAATTATGTTGCAGGGGCCCCCGCAGCCCCGGGGACCGCCACCTCCCCGGGGCTTCATTTATGATTTGCGGGTGGCACGCAGCCCCCCCCCCACAGCCCCGGGGACCACCACTTTCCTGGGGCTTTCTCTTTTTGAAAAAAAAACGTGTGGGGGGGCTCGAGCCCCCACACACCCCGGGGACCACCACCTCCCCGGGGCACTCTGTATTTAAATGCGCCCCGGGGACCACCACCTCCCCGGGGCTTTGCAATCAAGGGGAGGGGGGCCACGTGGCCCCCCGCAGCCCCGGGGACCGCCACCTCCCCGGGGCTTTCTCTTTAAAAAAAAAAAGAAAAAATGTGTGGGGGGCTCGAGCCCCCCCCCACACGCCCCGGGGACCACCACCTCCCCGGGGCACTCTGTACATGCCCTGGGGACCACCACCTCCCTGGGGCTTTGCAATCAAGGGGAGGGGGGCCGCGTGGCCCCCCTCCTGGAGCCCTTGATGGCCCTGGGGACCGCCACCCCCCAGGGCCGGCTCCTGCAGTGTCCCGGGGTGCCCACCGTCGGGACACTGTTTGCTATGGCAGGGCGGGAGCCGTGCGGCTCCCACCCTGTCATAACGAACACTGGTTTGGATTTTGAAAGCGAGAGCAGGGAAACCTGCTCTTGCTCTCAAAATTCAAAGCAGATTGCTTTTCCACAAGGGGAGTTGCATGTCAGCAGCTCCCGTTGTGGAAAAGCAATGCCGGCTCCCGCAGGACGCGGGGAGCCGGCAGGCACCGTGGGGGCATTGAGGCTCCCCCCACGGTCCCCATCAAAGAGGCCAGGCCCCGGGGGATGGTGTCCCTGGGGCCATTAGAGGCCTCAGGAGGGGGGCCATGCAGCCCTCCCCCATAATAAAAAAATGTATTTAAAAAAAAAAGGAAAGGCCGGCCCCGGGGGATGGGGTCCCCGGGGCTATTAGAGGCCTCAGGAGGGGGGCCATGCAGCCCCCCTCCTTAAAAAAAAATAAAAAAAATTTAAAAACAAATTGTGACTATGCCCTGGGGGATGGGGTCCCCGTGCTGAAATTGGCCTCAGGAGGGGGGCCGCGCGGCCCCCTTCCCGTTTTTTTTTTTTTTTTTAAAGAAAAGTAAAAAACGGGTCAGGCCCTGGGGGATGGGGTCCCCAGGGCCCAAAATATTGGAAAAAAAGGGGGACCGCACAGCCCCCCTTCGGGAAAAAAAATAAAAAGCTGGAATTGCGCCGGAGGCCCCGCCCGCTCCCTGCAGCACTCAGCAAACGCGCCCCCTGGCACGTTGTAAGTTGGGGAATTAATTCCCCTTGAATACTGGGGGTCCCTGGGGGCCAACTAGCCCACCAGGTACCTCCAGAATGCGCCACAGGGCTGCGTTGCAGAGAGGTGGTCGGAGGCCATGCCCCTTTTTACACCTCTCTGCAACGCAGCTCTGTGGCGCTTACTGGAGGTACCTGGTGGGCTAGTTGGCCCTCAGGGGCCCTCAGGATTCAAGGGGACTTAATCTTCCAAGTTACGACGCGCCAGGGGGCGCATTTGCACAGTGGTGCAGGGAGGGGGCGGGGCCTGATATGGCAAGTGTGCAAACGCGCCCCCTGGTGCGTTGTAACTTGGGGGATTAAGTCCCCTTCAATCCTGAGGGTCTCTGGGGGCCAGCTAGCCCACCAGGTACCTCCAGTAAGCACCACAGAGCTGCGTTGCATAGAGGTGTAAAAAGGGGCGTGGCCTCGGACCACCTCTCTGCAACGCAGCCTTGTGGCGCTTACTGGAGGTACCTGGTGGGCTAGTTGGGCCCCAGGGACCCTCAGGACTCAAGGGGAATTAATCCCCCAACTTACAACGCGCCAGGGGCGCGTTTGCACAGTGGTGCAGGGAGGGCGGGCCTAACAAAACAAGTGTGCAAATGTGCCCCCTGGCGCATTGTAAATTGGGGGATTAAGTTGCGTTCAATCCTGAGGGTCTCTAAGGGCCAACTAGCCCACCAGGTACCTCCAGTAAGTGCCACAGAGCTGCGTTGCAGAGAGGTGGTCCAAGGCCACCCCCTTTTTACACCACTCTGCAACGCAGCTCGGTGGCGCTTACTGGAGGTACCTGGTGGGCTAGTTGGCCCCCAGGGACCCTCAGGATTCAAGGGGACTTAATAGGGACGTTATAGATAAAAATTTGCATTTAAAAAACCTTTGAAATTCACTGAAAAAAACCATGGTTTCAGGCACGTTATAGTTAGAAATTACCATTTAAAAAACCTTAGAAATTCACTGAAAAAACCATAGGTTTCAGGGACGTTATAGTTAGTTGGAGATTTCACTCGTACAAAACCAGAGAAATTCCACCGTTCTAGTTAGTTCAGCTAACTATAACTCGCGCCCCCGCAATGCACTGCTGATGACGTCACATATTACATCATTCATGACATGGTCAGTGACATCTCAAATGACATCACTGATTACATCATCCACGTGATAATGTGATGCACCTCCTCACACCCTAATATAATCTTTGATACACCCACTCTAAAATACAGACTACCATTTTACGAAACCATAGACACACCAATACCAGTTACTACATACGTACTCACTGATTCCTAGGTCTACACACATCCACTCATTTACCCATACAGTCACTCATACATGCAGTCTACCATCAATACGGCACTATCATATGCACTCACATAACTATACAGACACTCACACACCGTCACTCATCCATACAGTTACTCACACACCTAGTCAGTCATGCAAAGAATCAATCACACTTCCATTTACTCACCTATACAGTTATACACACACCACATCACTTATTCAAACAGAAACAAACGCATACTTACTCTCTTATACAATCACTGATACATGTACACACTGATCCATACAGCCACTCTCACAATCACGGACTCTCACGTATAGTCATTTATATACTCCAACTCTCCCATGCATTCAGTAAGACACATGTAATCACTCACTTCAACAGTCAGTCACGCACCTACTAAATCCTCCATCCAGACACTTATACACCCACTCATTCTTCAAAACACCTTGGCATATATATAATACATATTTAAACTTTAAAGAAACGCACAGTCACGTGGATGATGTCATCAGTGATGTCACAGACCATGTCATGAATGATGTAATATGTGACGTCATCAGCAGTGCATTGCGGGGGCGCGTGTTATAGTTAGCTGAACTAACTATAACGGTGAAATTTCTCTGGTTTTGTACGAGTGAAATCTCCAACTAACTATAACGTCCCTGAAACCTATGGTTTTTTCAGTGAAAAAAAAAAATATATATATATATATATATATATATATATATATATATATATATATATATATATATATATATATATATATATATATATATATATATATATATATATTCAACTTTTTTATATTATTTAGAACTCCAAACCACTCAAATGTTTAATTGGTTAAAATTTTAATTTCAGGTTCAAAAGCACATTCATTTTTCCCATATTCGATGCACCATGCAAAATAGAAACTCCGCAAACGCGCCCTGCCAAGACTTGAACTCCTAGCTTCCCAGGCTTGAGGAAAGCCCATTACTCCTTGGCCACAAGTGACCCGATATGTTTTGGCAACAATATACTACACTTGAACCAGCTGTCGGGATCGCTTTCTTTCCTATGCGTACCGCTCGCATCACTGTCTATAAAAGCGCTTCTTCGCGCTCTCAAACGGCTGAAAATGACAGGGCAAACATTGCACCCTCCGTAAATGAAAATGACACAGCAAACACAGTGCTATTAATAAATGGAAACGGACTCAGTAAGTGCTTCTTAACAAATGTAGCTGACAGTCAAGCAAGAACTCTTGCCCCCCCACATCCCCCCAAAACCCAAATATGCTATCTGGGATGGTAATTCGGTTGTAAATATGTTTCAGTCATGGGGTGATAATGATCATCTATCCTTTAAGTCATTCTCTGTAAAGTTGGCGACGTTATGCTTGGTGCCCTTTAATAGGGTGTCGAATGCCAGGGCTTTGGACATTTTCGAGATGATTTTTCCCTTGTAGGGTGCACTTCAATATTACAAGGCGTACGAAGAACGAGTCTACTTATGTCATTTCCACATTTCCCATCGCATCCAAAGCTGTGTGTGGTGAGGCGTCTTAAGCAATATGTGAATGCCACTATAGAAATGGGGACTGTGGCCCCACAAATGTTCATAGTTCTGTGTAGACTCATTGCTCCAGTAACAACCACTAAGTTGAGTAGATGGATTAAGGAGGTATTGGCATTGGTAGACACTAATTTTGGGGGCTTGTTCAACTAGTGGGCTATAGCTTCTAAACTCTTTGAGCAGGAGCTAGGTTGGAGGGTATCCTTAAGTCTGCAGATTGGTCAAGGGTATCCACTTTTAAAACCTTTTTACTATAAACATGTGACAGTAGTTATTATGCTTTGAACATGCATAATATGAATCGCTGTCTTGTAGCTTCTTGTAGCAAAATGGCAGATTCTCCTAGCCAGTTGTGAAGGAGAGTCCTGATTTTATTCGGGACAACAAAGCGAGTATTATCTCACTATTGTAAATATGCCACCCTGAAACTGAGGTTGTCACATATTGGTTGTTGTTAGTGTGTGTCTCAATTAATCAAGTGGCAAGCTAAACAGGGGGAGTCAGAGTTCGCAAAGGTGACCTCTGTTCAGACTTTGGATGGACATCTCAGTTGGACACTGGACACGGACAGAAGGACATATTATGGCTATGTCTAGGATTTTTTTTCTATTTAAGTTTACACACAAATTTTGAGTTATAAGGTCTCATCAAGAAAAGGAGATGTTCATGTCAGCCGTCCTATTTATACTATGGGTTTAACTGGTGTACTAATTGGCATGGCCTGCTTAGTTGAGCAGAATTATGGGAATTGTAGTTCTTTAAATGGCTGTGAATTAAACTGTGAGAAAAGAGCCAACCTAATATGAGCATCCGTCTTGTAAAAAAATTAGGTTTAAGTCTGTGTTTGGGGACTTCAGAGTTGGGTTATATTCTGCATACATGTCATGGTCAGAATGAACCTCATTACAGTGTCTTCTCAAGGGTATCACTCTCGTTCGGGGAAAGGACTGTGTTGATGACCTATTTTATGTAAGTTGTAACGTTGAGTATCCTAAGTGCATTGCTGCTGCATGGATGGAAATAGTTTACTTTTCAATACAGTTTTGAAATTTTACCCAACTCATAGTGGCTCATCTGGTTAGGTAAAGTGAGGTGAACTCTGATCCACTTCTTTTTGTGATCTATTTTTTCCTTTCCTAATAAAGTGTACAGTTCTGCAGGGGCCATGCAATGTTAATTGAAGAAACATTGATTGTGTGTCTTTATTTGTGCCCTGTAAGTGCTACATTTCAGCCTGAATCATTAAGACAGCCTTCTTCTACATGTGAGTGCATAACTGTATGTGTAAGGAATGGGTTAGTTTCCTAGACTGTCTGTTTCAAAGATTTGATTCCTATTTGTTATGTAAATAATTACATCAATAAAGTAAATTATTTCATTTGTAAGCATGTACTTTTTAAGATATGTCGTTTTCCTTATTATTGCGTTCATTTTTCATTGTCTTTGAATATTTACTTGCAACTTGTAGGATCTAGGATTATCTGCTCTTGGAAAAGGCATTGGTGGTGTTCTGTTTCATTCCATACCTTGGCAGAATCTTGAGTTGCAGTACGTCCTCGATGAACCAAATTTCAGTCTTCTTTGTTTATTAAGGTGTACGACACAACGCATTCCACTTATCTGGACAGTCTCAGTGCTTCGTGTCCATCACGCACATTTCCTAACTCAAGCATACGTTTTGTGATCGCATGTTGCATAGTATAATCCACCAGTGGTGCCTACATTCAGGCTGTTTGGTAGGAGACTCTCTTTATGTGGCTACCTTAACGCCAGTCCCCTCTCTTCTACATAGCACAAGGCACAAACTCGAGAGAGCCACGGACATTAATCACTGAATGAAATAAGCTGGTGGATGTGTCGCTTGAGGGTGAAGTTGAACGAATCATAGAAGGGTGGGTGTCAAGGGTAAGAGAATTGTATATTAATACCGCAATTGGTTTTGAGGAAGTGTGGGGAACTGGCCATGGCAAGGTTTAAAATGCTCCCTTCCACGCTGGTCCTGCCTTTGAGAGTCCATGCTCCCATTCAAATGTGTATATAAGAGATAGCCACATGCATTTTTTCATAAGGTGAAGACTAATGATGTTCAGTTAGTGATGGCTTTCTGTTGAACAATATTCAGAAAAAATCCAAAATAAGATGAATGTGTGCTTAAATTGAGAAAAGTTATTAAATATTTAGGAAATCTTTTGGTTTGTGAAATTAGATCATCAAAAGTGTTAGCAATAAAAATGTATAGTCTTCTGTATTTTAAACAAACACTTGTAAAGCTAGTGGGTATTGCCAGCACGGAGCATGAGATGGGCTGGGAGAGAAGTACACGAGAGAGAAACACGGAACGCGGTGAGGCATTTGAGGGGAGCATATGTGGGAGAGGAGGAGAAAGCTTTGAGACATGCACTCATGGAGTGCTTAGCCAAAAAAAGTTCCCTAAAAGTGAGCAGTGTAAACCGGATTGCTGGCGTGGGTGCGGCTCCCTGGGAACTCTACAGCAATTGCAATGGGAGTGTCCAGGACTGACCTATTTATCTCAGGTTCTGGATGAAGTGGATACCCACCTTCATACCCAATAACCTAGGTTCCAGGCCTACGTGATCTTGGGGCTTCCCAATCTCCTTACTTTACCTCTAAAATCACGTAAGGGATGACCGGCCTGGTCCTAGGGGCCGCAATATAGAATATTTTGACACATTAGGGCACTGACCGGATACCTACTTATCAAGGGTGGCTCCACTGCCTCTGGTATATATTAAAAATGGAGAGGATGACCCTCACACTTTCAGCACAGATCTCTTCCAATGTTGAACTCTGTCGCCCTTTTATTACTTTATTGACATCTGAATACCGAGAACATGCCTACCCTAAATATCTTCATCAGATAGACATCATGACTACTTCACCCTCAGAAAGTACCAACTGGGAAGCAATAAACATTTTGCATGATCACATCGCCCTTATCACTCAATATCATCTGGTTCCGATGATTGAGGGGGGAGTTACGGGATTTATTTGTTTACTTAGTATTGCATAATGGAGCTATTTCTGCTCATGACAATGCTTTGTTACATTGCTATGACAAATTGAAATTAATAACAAAAAGAGGTAAACCATAAAAGGGAGCAGTGGAATGATAGAAGCCAGCAACTATGAACGATGGTAAAGAGGCTATGCTCCAATGGGGGGACAAACACAAGATTGACAAGCTGGGACAGGGAGACCCATTGAATAAGAAGCAAGAAAATGAGTGACAAAAGCGAACCAAAGGCCAGAAATTGCCAGGTTGTAAGCCCCTAAAAGTTCTTGTAAACTTTTGCAACCAAGCAGCTCGCAGAGCGTGGGCTACTTGTCACTCAGCTTGTTATCACATCCTTTCCTATATTGTCACAGACAGCCTCACTAACCCTGCACCCTGTGACAAGTTGGGAGAGGGAGGGGTAAAAAAAGCAAGAGGCTGATGTACAGTAGGAAGCTGACCTCTCAAGCCTCCAGTGCATCAGCCTGGATATTTCATCACAGGGCCACATGATTTACACACTGTGCAAAATCCATCTTTCAGTTTTCCCCTCTACAGTGGCGTGGTGCCAGTTCTCCCAAGCCTCCTCAGCAGAGCTGCTGTGCCAAGGAGGGGGCTAAAAACCGGATCAGGTAGAGGATCTAAGGAGCACAAGCTCGCCGGGCGGAGGAGAAGCTGAAGCAGTAGGTGAGGGTAAATTAAAAATTTTTCTCAAATATTTGTGGAATAGAGCACTCCTGCGTGTATATGTGTGACCACGTTTGAGCATGTGAGTACGTTGGTGGGTCTGCTCTGTCCATATCTTTGTTTGTCTGTCTATGTATATGTATGTAAGATTGACACTGCTGGCTGAGGCATCTACCATGCAACTAAAATGAAGTCCGATCTTAAAACATGGCACTTGCGAGCTAAGAAGAAACGGTCTATCAGTACTGCTTAGTTCCTTCATAAGAGTCTCTCTTGCAAAGGCTGTGTGTACAGCACCTTGTTGACATATAATACTCACACCACGTAATAGATCACTTGATATAATCAGTACATTTCTAAATACATAGAAAATAAATCCTAAAGTTTTCTAAATGTTTGTCAGAAAAATACAGAGATGCAGCAGTGCGATTTGAAAGTCAATCTTAACTTTTTTTGTCTCTAATGTGAAACGCTTACAGACAGCTTGGTGTCGAAGGAACTGTTCTTTTGAAATAAGTGAACTTCCTTGAAGGATAAAGTATTTTAAATGGGCAGAAGAGCTTTGACATAGTCAGCTAGCCAGGCTGTTTGGCAAGTAACAAATTCTTCCCAAGTTCAATTGGCTTTGTGGAGACCAGCCTTCTTTCCCTATAAGCCAGTTCAACTGTGAGGCCAGGCGGCTTAAGATCACACAGCATTGCACATGCCTGGACTAAAGAAGCACTGAACTGATGGTAAGCTACAGAAAAAAGTCTCAGATGTGTGTGTGCTGCTAGGAATTGTTTGTGATTCCTTTAATTCTGATGGATACTTCTACCTGCAGAATCCTCACCTGTCTTTTGGATATCCGAGGCATTTGTCTGAATCCAGACACTCTTCAATAGCTCTCCCACACTGTTAGGGGTGCTGGATCCACTTCGGCGCAGTACGTGGCGTCCTTATGACATCACTGGAGCGATAAAGCTCCCCATTAGGGTGCTGACATCTGCCCCCTTTTTAGGTCTCGCGCCTGTGTTGCAGTGCGCAGCACTGCTCGCGCAGCGCGAGATTTCTAGAAAGGGCTTCTGAAAACGACCCACACGCTCGTGCGTGTGGTTTTGTTTTCAGAAGCCCTTATTGGCTGTAGCGTGCGTTTTTTTAGAAAAAACGGCACGTGATTGGGCAAAGGCGGGCGCATGTCCCGCCTTCGCTCCTCCCATTCCCGACGGTGGCCAGAACGCGCAGCAGCGCGCGTTCGCCTCGCTGCCGCGCTCCCTGGCCCCCGCTCCTCTGTGGTGCGCGCGCACCACTGTTTACTACAAAAACAAGCATTTTTTTTAATGATTTTGGTGTGAATGAAAAAGCGATCTGATGATGGCTCTTGTAATGGAACCGATCAGCAAGTGGGCGCCCAAGCAAGTGGTGGACTGGATAAAAGGTAAGCAGATTCCGCTGTGATTCGACTGCCCTGCCTGCGCCCGCATGTTGTTGCCGATTACTGTACAATATATCGTCATGCTGCCGTGCGCCCGACTTCTCGATTGTAGCTATGTCCCGGTGAATTGGGAAGGGACCCCTGTGTCTGAAGAAACGGGGTTCTGTTGCAGCTGTGGTTGGGAGCGTGCTTCGGGGCAGATGTGAGCATGCCGTCTTTTGCTTCCTCATATGAGACCCCATTGGCTTCGAGGGTCCAGCGAGCAGCGTGTGCACCGCATGTGATGCCAGTGGTGGCTCACACCCTGATCAGGTGTCTGACACGCGAGAATCGGGGAGTTGGTGGCAGGCTGAGGTGCAAGGCGCTTCCTAGCACGAGCTTGTCAGCGCCGCGGGCTCTCTGGGCTGTGGTTCCACGCGCGTCGCCGGCGTGCACAGGCTCGGGGGCAGGGCAGTCTTCTGTGTGTTTGGGATGTGCTGCAGGAAGTACGGACTGTCTGCCGGCAGCAGAAGCACGGACTATTTCTCTAGTTTAAATGGCGTGAGATGAATTTTTCTGTGGAGGAATACCCGGTTTTCCCGCACGTGAACTGAGGAGCGAATTTGATCTCGCTGTCCGGTTGACTTTGGGTGTAAAAATGAGGCTGACATTTTGGAATTGCCCATGCACAGCATTTTCCGTTTAACCTGCAAAAATGTGTGTTTTGTAATCAATAGTATATAGTGACCGTCTTCGAGCTCTCCCGACAATGCTCTGTCTTCTTTCTTCTGTACACCCCTCTCTCTCTCACACACACACTGTGACACACATATGTATATATATATACACACAGACACACATACTGAACACACTCGTGCACATAAAATCCCATAAACACACAAGCTGATGTGTGTTTAGCTGCACCGAAGATGAGTCCTCAATGACAGCCTCGTACAAAATACATTTAAAAAGTGCATAAAAAGGTATGGTAGCTGTGATTCTGAGTGCACTGGGGGCAGGGGCAGGTGGTCTGGCGACGAGGTCAGAGACGTGGCTAAAAAGAACAAAATATACTGCAGCTTTTTTGTTGGCCATTCACCTTTTGGTACATGGTACAAATGGAAAATATATTCCGAGCAACCCTTAGTCCGCCCTACTTTGTTTAACTCGTGCAAAAAGCAAACATATTGAATATCGTATAAAACAGCCTCGTACACAAAGGAGGAACAGCATATGAAACCGACGTGTAAGTGCTTTGATTTCCTCTCTCGAAGGTGTTATTTTCTTTTGATACACGTGAAAGGTGTCATATTACCAATTCAGATGTGTGCGGTTTGTTCCCTTGCTGGAATAATGCATTTTGAAATAATTGTCTTTAGAAAATGTAGCAGGTATTCTAATAACAAGCATTTGCAATGCAATAGGTCTCGCATTATTAAAGTTTGAGCTATTGGTGTTGCATTATTTAGCAATGCCAATAGCTCAAACTTTAATAATGCGAGACCTATTGCATTGCAAATGCTTGTTCTCCTTGCCATTGACCCATTCCAAAGCTCTGTACATTCTCATTGTCAAGTCAATGTATTCTTCAAATATATACAATCTTTAGGTGCCCTTTCCTCACGATGTCACCAACCAAGTGGTGAGACTTAAACCACGTAGACTGCAATGTCCAAATGTTGATTACAGGTCCCTACGACATCTGCTTTTGGTGCCTGGGATCTAAACACAAAGTGAAAGTCTGCGAGTCCTGTCATTAAATGCATCCAAAGGCAATAAAGGAGCAGGAAGCAAAGATGTTTATGGCCAGAACACTAGCAGAACGACAAGGGTGTCTCAAACCAAGAAAGTCGCTGTCTTAGTCTGAACTCGTCTAAGAAAATCCACAAAAAGAAGAGGAGGCATGAGTCTTGTTATCTCACATTGAGAAGTAAGTCTCCAAGAACCCCAACTTCGCCCTGTCCAGCTTCGGGCCGAGAACTGATAAATGACCCCATGGAAACTGTGGAGTCTGTGGTCCATCTGAGCCGGCGCCGGTTCTGGAGTCGCTGCAGTCTGCAGCGCCCAGCCATGTCCCCAGGCCGGTCAGACTTACCCAGAGTTTTTGACTAGTGGGACAGACCCTTCGATGCTCTTGAATGCCATATTCATCATCTTTAGTAGGTCCATGATCTTCTCTAGAACGTCTGCTTGCCTCAGTACGATGGCTCTCATATATGGAGGGTTACCGGTGTCCTAGCACTCAGTGCCCTTCAAGTCTTTTCTACTGTTGCCCCCAGTTTCATGGTCAATGACTCTGGCTCCATGATTCCAGCCATCAGGGTTGACCCTGAGGAGAACACTACCTCCACTAAGCATCCTGAGTTCCTCGCCAGACCCCAACACCTCTACGGCACCGCAAATGACTTCTCCGACGCCTCAAATGATGCTGCAGGTGCCAAAGACAATTCCTCCAGCACAGCTGCCAGCTCCTCCTCCTTCCCCACAACAACTGTCCTTGACTCAAGGGGTGCCGCAGCTCACTCAACCAGAGTCTCTTCCACTGATGAACCTGCCGATCTATTGCTCCATAAGAGAGACCCAATCATTAATGGAGGAGAACAGTTTCTTCTTTTGACGAATGGATCCACATGACGATTCCAATGCAGAGGATGACAGGGATGGACAGTTGATTCTGGACCCCAACTTCGCAGGTGTCAAAGATGCCAGTGGTATTGATACTTCCCCGGAGTGGGAGCATTTATTCCCAATGAGTATCCCCCCACCAGAGGTTACCGCCTACAACTGTCATTAGGAGGGCAGTTGACATGTTAGACCTTCATTTACAGTCCACAGAGAGAAAATCAGATCTCCTTACTGAGGTACTGTATTCAATCTCCCATATGTTGAAACCATTTATCCCTTTCGACATGGCCCTAATAGGGCCTATACTAGAGGTATGGGACAAGCCGGCAATGTCTAATGCGGTGTCCAAAGCCAATGTCTGACACTATAATCCAGCTCTGGGAGAGCCTCCTTTCCTCTCCTCGCATCAGTCCCCAGCTTCTTGCTTCTCCAAGCTAACACCTGGTCCCTTCCCCACACTATCTGACAGGGAGTCAAAAATCTGGAGCAATTTGCAAAAAATATGTTTTTGGTAGGCAGCATGGTTCTAACGTCCCTTAACACCACTTGTCTCCTTAGCAGAGGTGTCCATGGTCTCTGGGGCTCAAGACAAACAATTATTCTCAACCTGAAGAATGAAATACAAAGCCATTTCATTAATAGGAGATGGTCAGGCCGCAGTGAAACCAGGCTGAGCCCCGACTGACTCAGATGGATGCGACGGCCAAAGGGACATCCATCTCTCTCCGTCACTTTGCCTAGCTACATAATTCTGGTTTCTCCCAGGATATAAAACAACTTTGATGGACCTCCTGTTAGAAGGCTCCCGCCTCTTTGGTGCAAAGGCCGACTTTGCATTATAGAGCCTCAAGAACAGCAAGGCCACATCTCTAAACACAAACCAGAGACTACCAATAGTTTCAGAAGTTTTGAGGCTTCAGCACGGGATTCTCCTTTTGGGGGCGATAACAATCCACCCAGCAGCAACACCAGGTGAACCCCCTCTACAAATAATACAGAAGACAAGGCAAAGAAAGATCAAGTCCACTACCCCTTCTTCCCTCCTCTTCCTTTGCTTCCTCAGGCACCAAAGGGAAGCAGCCCTACTTCCCCCTTGTCTGAACACACCCAGACAGTTGGGGGATAGGTATCCTACTTTCCACATGTTTGGAGGACCATCACTTCAGACCTTTGGGTCTTTCAAACTGTGGAAAAGGGGTAGGGTATGCTCTACCTTTCCAACCGAATCCCCCCATCCATCCCTACCGACTCATACACACTCCTGCCAGGCCATTTACATGTCGTACAGTAAGAAGTAAAGGGCGTGGGTGCCAGACCAGGAGCAGGGCCAGGGATGTTACTTCTAGTATTTCCTAGTTTCTAAAAAGGATAGCTAGCCCCATCCCTTCCTAGACCTTATGGTTCTGAACTGGTTCATCAAAAAAGGAAAAATTCAAAATGCTGTCCCTAGCTCAGAATCTGCTAGCATTGGAAGTGGAAGACTGGATGGTGTATGTTGACCTGCAAGATGCCTAGTTCCATATCTCTATCTCACTGTTGCACAGGAAGTATCTACTCTTCATGGTTGGATCTGAGCCCTGCCAGTTTGCGGTTCTGCCAATAGGCCTCACTTCCACCCCTCCAGTCTTAATGAAGGTGATGGCAGTGGTTGCAACCCATCTCAGATGGCAAGGAATCCTGATATTTCCTTACCTGGACGACTAGCTCCTAAATGCCAGCTTTCCAGAGAGGGTGTGCCACCATTTCCACAAGACAGCCAAGTTGCTGTTCAATCTGGGCTTTTCCATCAACAAGCCCAACTCTCACCTGATGCTTTCTCAGCACATCCTGTTTATGGAGGCAGTACTGGAAACGACAGTGAATTAAGCCTTCCCTCTTCAGAGGGTTCACAACATTCAGGCTATCTTTCTGATGTTTCACAATGGAGCCATCATTCCAGTTCTGATGGTCTTACGCCTACTCAGTCTGCTATCCTGCTGCATCCTTTGGTCACTCATGAATGCTGGGACATGAGGGCCTTCCAGTGGTGTCTCCACGGGCAGTGGTTCCAACTAGGTGGAGATATTCAAGCTTGTATCAAAATCTCCAGAGACACTGTAGCGGACCTACAGTGGTGGAGTGTGAATGGCCCTTTCTCTCAAGGAAAGCTGTTCAACCTTCTCCCTCTGGTGACAACAGTTAAAACGGATGCCTCCACTTTAGAGTGGAGAGTGCATCTGGTATCCAGAAGAAAAGATATTGGATATAAATGTGTTGAAATTACGTGTGAAACGCCTGGGACTTAAGGTCTTCCTCCCTTCCCAGTCTGTTCAGATCTTGACTGACTACACAACCGTGATATGGTATATGAACAAACAGGGGGGGTGTAGGATTGCAATTACTCTGTCAAGAAGCTCTGGTCCTGTGCTCAGGATGATCAGATCTGCCTGGTGATGTATCACCTGGCCGTAGTACTCCATGTGCGATCCAATAGCTCAGTTGGCGTCATCTTGCCGTGAACAAGTGGTTTTTTCATCTGGAGGTAGTCCAGGGAATATTCCAGCTCAGGGGTACTCTTCAGATTGACCTGTTTACCACTCACATAAACACTCACTGCCAGAAGTTCTGTGCCCTTCAGATAACAGAGGGCATTGGGGACGCATTTCTATTGAAGTTAAGCCTGTAACTTCATTACACAATTCCTCCATACCCTTGACTTCTCAATTTCTGAGGAGAATCTGCCTCGTCTGGGCCAAAGTAATCTTAATTGCCCTGGATTGGCCACAAAGTTATGCGGACCTCATTCACCTCTCCCTATGTCCTCCGCTCCATCTACCTAGCAAGGTAGATGCTACAGACCTACAGTCGCATGGGCAAGTTCTACACGTCAGCCTCCAGAGCCTCCACCTACCTGCCTGGAGATTGAGCGCGACAACCTGAGATCTTATTTCTTGCCCCCTGAAGTGGTGGATATGATTTTCTGTACCTGCAAACATTCTACCAAGAGAGTGTATTTAGGCAGATGGAACAAATTTGTCACGTTCTCTGTAGACAACTTATTAGACCCTCCTCAGGCCTATCAGTCTTAACATCTTAACCTCTTACTAGCCCAGCAGGTGTGTTCATTTGGCACTTTTACTGGCTACCAACCAGCCTTGCCGGCTTTTCTTTGTCTACCTGACCAGCTGTCCCTTTTCATGTCACTCATAGTTATGACGTTCTTAAAGGGACTCACTAACTAGTTTCCACCTACTCCTTTCAAAAAGCCTCAATGGAACCTCAGCCTTGTTCTCACATTTCTTGTGTTCCCCATTTGAACCTTTCCATAGTTGTCATTTTAATTTTGCTCACGTTTAAGACAGTCTTTCAGATCGCTATAAAGTCAGCTAAACGTGCTAGGGAATTGAAAGCTTTGAGTGTCAAACCCCCTTTCAACTCTTTCTTTCCTGACAAGTTGGTGTTAAGAACCAGGGCTGCCTTCCTGTCAAAGGTGGTTACTCCTTTCCAACCAGGCAAATCCATCACCCTCCCAACCGTCTTCCCTCCTTCACACCCGAGTGAACTCATCGTCTTGAACTTAAGAGAGTGGTCAGTTTTAGATTGAACATGCAAGTTCAAACGGGATGACCAGCTCTTCGTGGGCTCTGTGGGGTATATGAAGGGCCGGGCAGTGCATAAGAAGACAATTTCAAGATGAATAATCATCTGAATCTGAAAGAAACAGTTAGTTATAGATTCCTTACCTTAGAATTACCCCCAGGCGTCAGACTGGATCCGGAAAGTTTTTCTTCAGCAGTCCCCCTGCGGATTGGAAGGTGGCGTCGGTCGACTCCGCGTTCGTCGTCATGGTCGCTGGGATGATGTTGCGGTAGCTACACAGACACCGCCCTCGCGCGCTGACGTCAGTTCTTTTTCCGTGCCAGCAAGCGCATATCCGGAGAGAGCGGTACCTCCAGTCACTTTTTGACTGACTTTTTCTCGACTTTTGTCGACTTCGTTTTTTGAGCCCTTTGACTCCTGGTGCACGAGGGATGCCCGGCTTCAAGGCTTGCGGTTCCTGTCACCGACTGATGTCCGTTACGGATCCGCACCGCGTGTGCATCTACTGCCTGGAGCGCGACCAAGACCCAAAGTCGTGCTCCGACTGCCGGACCATGGCCCGAAGTCTTTGCGGGAGCGGTCCCGAAAGCTACTCGAGGCCCGGCAGTCGGCTCCGCGTCGCTCGAGGTCCCAGTCACGTAGGAGGTCGAGGAGCCAACACCATTCTTCATCCAAGTCTTCGCACTCGGGGTCAGGTAAGTCGAAGCACAAGAAGAAGTCGAAGAAGCATCGTCGCTCTTCGACTTCTCCCCATCTGTCGGCCGATGCAACGAGGGATGTGGGTGGTGCCCCTCCCGCGGCCCCGCGTGCGGAACCCGAAGGGTCTGCTCTGGGTTTCCCCCCCTTCCTGGGACCGGGAGCGACCCCTGCCCAGCTTCGTCAGTTTTACGAAGTGATGCACGCCATCTTTGGGCAGTTAGACTCTGCCGGCGCGCCTTCGGGCCCCGCAGACTCGTCTGGGGGCTCTGGGCCTTCGATGCTGGTGGCTTCGGCCTCTGCGCCGCAGGGTCCCCTTGGATCCAGGCCTGGATCCGGATCGGCACCGGTCGACCTTGTTACGCCTCCCCCGGCGCCGATTCCACCGGCACCACGTCCACAGCCGGCGTCGGCTGTGTCCCCAGTCGACGTCGACCACGGCCTCCACCTCGAGGTAGACACGGAGCCGGACCGGCGTCGAACGACGCCGGATCCAACGCGATGGGTACTTTTGTGCCCCTGTTCTACCCTGGCTCTTTGAGACCAGATTGGCAGCCAGAGGAGGGTGAAGAGGACTGGGAGGGGTCTAGGGACCCTTTAACTCACCAGTTAGGTTGTGAACCGGACTGGAGAGAGGAACTGGGGGAAGCCAGTGGTCTGGATACCTCCCCAGACCTTGGCATGTGGTCTCCTCCTACCGTGGCTACGGAGGAGGGAGCGTCATATGCAGTGGTGTTGCGTAGGGCGGCCGAGGCTCTCCACCTCGAGCTACCTACAGTGGCAGTCAGGGCTAACCTCCTGACAGAGGTGCGTCAACCGGCAGCAAGCTCTTCAGAGCCCCTGCTGCCGTTTAATGAAGCCCTCACGGACATCCTTTTGGGCACCTGGTCCAGGCCCAACACAGGGGCTCCTGTGGACAGGATGATTGCCCGATGCCACCGCCTGGCTTCGGGCGACCCCACTTTCCTCTCCCAACACCCCACCCCCGAGAGCTTGGTGGTCCAAGCCTCCACCTCCAAAGGCGCATTCCCTAACGCACCACCCGATAGGGAATCCAAAAAGCTGGACCATCTTGGGAAGAAAATGTTTTCTTCCTCCAGCTTGGGACTGCGGTTGGTAAACACTGCATGTCTGTTGGCCCGTTACACCCACTCTGTGTGGGATACAGTAGCTCAGGTGTTGCCCCAGTGCTCGGAGGAGGCTCGGGCCGTGCTCTCCCATGCAGTTGCCGAGGCGAGAGACGCAGCGAAGTTTACCATCCGCTGTGGGCTGGATCCGCTGACTCACTAGGCAGGACAATTTCCACGTCAGTAGCCCTTCGACGCTACGCCTGGTTGAGGTCGACTGGTTTTTACGGGGATGTCCAATCCACTCTTATGGACATGCCCTTTGATGGCCGTCGCCTTTTCAGCGACAAGGCAGACAACGCGCTGGAGCGCTTTAAGGACTCTCGGGCTACGGCCAGGTCCTTGGGCCTCTCCGCTACCCGTCCTGCGCAGTCTGCCTTTCGCCCCTTTCGTGGCTACGGAAGGGGTGCCCCGCCACATCCTGCCCAGAGCCACAGGCCGGCGCAAGCTGTTCAGCCTCTGCGCGGCCAGGGATGTGGGTACCGGCGCCGTGGTTCTGGGGGCCAGCTTGCGGGCCAGTCCACCACAGCCCCCTCTGCAGCAGCCTCCAAACCTTCCTAGTCCGACCTTTCAGGACTACCAAACGCCAGTGGGCGGCAGGCTTCACCATCACCTCCCCCACTGGCGCACAATCACGTAGGACAGGTGGGTTTAGCAGATAGTCCGAAGGGGCTACTCCCTCCCCTTCGAGACTATCCCTCCCTCCATGCCACCTCAGTACCATCGCATGTCGGAGGATCATCTGGCCCTTCTCCAACAGGAAGTTTCGGCACTCTTGGCCAAGGGAGCCATCAAGCGCGTTCCTGTCCCAGAAGTAGGTCGTGGTTGCTATTCCCACTACTTTGTGGTGCCCAAGAAGGACAAAGGCCTGCGTCCTATCTTGGATCTCAGGAACGTCAACCGCTTCCTCCGGAAGGAGCAGTTCAAAATGTTGACGCTCGCTCAGGTCTCGTCTGCCCTCGACCCTGGAGACTGGATGGTAGTGTTGGACTTGCAGGACGCTTACTTTCACATCCCCGTCCTGCCGGCCCACTGGCGTTACCTGCGGTTCACGGTAGGCCACGAGCACTTTCAGTTTACCGTGCTCCCCTTTCGCCTTACCAGCACCCCTCGGGTGTTCACGAAAGTGATGACGGTGGTCGCAGCTCATCTGCGCAGATCAGGGGTTCCAGTCTTCCCCTATCTCGACGACTGGCTGTTGAAGGAGGGCTCACCCCAGGCTGTCGTCTCCCACCTCCAGACTACGACCAACCTCCTGCATTCGCTGGGGTTCTCCATCAACGTGCCGAAGTCACACCTGACCCCTTCTCAGAAGCTCCTCTTCATCGGAGCGGTTCTGGACACGACGCAGTTTCGGGTTTATCCTCCCGAACAGCGAGTCCGGGATATTCGGGCTATGATTCCGATCTTTCAGCCTCTATCCCGGGTTTCAGTCAGCATGACCCTGAGGCTGCTGGGTCTGATGGCCTCCTGCATCCTGCTGGTGGACCATGCCAGATGGCATATGCGGGCTCTGCAGTGGGACCTGAAGTTCCAGTAGGCACAACATCGGGAATCTGTCCGATTGCGTCCAGGTCTTGGAGGGCACTGCACACCAATTGCAGTGGTGGCTTACGAACCAGGATTGGGTCGACGGCAGATCCCTCTCCCTTCCTCAACCAGAGTTCACAGTGGTGACCGATGCATCACTTCTGGGATGGGGTGGCCACATGGGGGAGGCGGAGATCAGAGGCCTCTGGTCTCCGGCGGAGTCCGGGCTCCACATCAACCTTCTGGAGCTTTGGGCAATTCGTCTTGCACTTAAAGCATTCCTTCCCTCTGTCCGGGGAAGAGTGGTGCAGGTGTTCACGGACAACACCACTGCCATGTGGTACTGCAACAAACAAGGTGGGGTGGGGTCGTGGACCCTATGTCAGGAGGCCCTCCGCCTCTGGACATGGCTGGAACATCAGGGCATATCCCTGGTGGTTCAACACCTGGCAGGTTCCCTGAACACCAGGGTGGACGAACTCAACTGCAGGTGCATGATGGATCACGAATGGCGTCTTCACTCGGAGGTGGTGCAAGGTCGATTTCAGCAGTGGGGAGTGCCTTGGTTAGATCTATTCACCACCGAAGAGAACGCGCAATGTCAGCAGTTATGCGCATTGGAATTTCCAAGGCGGCACTCGCTAGGCGACGCTTTTCGTCGCAAGTGGAGTTTCGGTCTTCTATATGCCTTTCCGCCTATACCACTTCTGCCCAGATTGCTGAAGAAGATCAAGCGCGACCGGGCCCAAGTCATTCTTGTGGCTCCGGATTGGGCATGAAGAGTCTGGTATCCCGAGCTGCTCAACATGGCCATCGATCCTCCGATCCCACTTCCTCTTCGGGAGGATCTTCTGTCACAGCAGCAGGGGACTGTCCTCCACCTGAACCTGTCCAGCCTCCACCTCCTTGCGTGAAGATTGAGCGTCGGCAGTTGACGTTGTTTGACATGCCTCCCGAAGTCTGCGATGTTACCTTGGCAGCCAGGCGTCCCTCCACTAAGATGCTATACGCCTGCAGACGGAACAAATTTGTGGCATGGTGCACCACAAAGGCTGTGGATCCCCTTTCTGCCCCTCTTTCTGAGGTTCTCTTGTTCCTCCTTTCTTTGGCCCAGCAGGGCTCTGCTCTGGGCACTCTAAAAGACTGCCTCTTGGCTATTTCAGCCTTCCTTCCTGATCAGCCTTCTCTTTTCAAGTCCCCTGTTGTAAATCGATTCCTTAAGGGCATTACTCATCTTTTTCCTCCTGTTCCCTTCGTAATGCCCCAGTGGGACTTGAACTTGGTGCTTACCTATCTTATATGCGCTCCCTTTGAGCCGCTACATAACTGTCCTCTCAGGCTTCTTACTTTGATAACTGCCTTTCTGGTGGCCATCACCTCTGCACGCAGGGTGAGTGAGCTACAAGCTCTTTCTTCCAAGCCTCCCTTTCTGGCTGTCCATCCGGGCAAGGTTGTCCTTAGAACTAGACCTTCCTTTCTTCCCAAGGTGGTTACTTCTTTCCACATTGGCCAAACCATCACTTTGCCCACCATCTTTCCGCCTCCGCATCCTTCAAAAGAGGAAGAGAGGCTCCACCGTCTGGATCCAAAACGTGCGCTTTCCTTCTACCTGGATCGCACAAAGCAATTCCGGGTGGAACACCAGCTCTTTGGTTACGTGGGCGCTAAGAAAGGTCGGGCCGTCCACAAATGGACCATCTCCAGGTGGGTCGTTCTGTGCATCAAAGCTTGCTATTCTTTGGCAAAGGAGCCTCCAGTGGGACTGCGCGCCCATTCCACCAGGGCGACGGCAGCCACCACTGCTTTGGGACGGGGAGTCCCCCTTAATGACATCTGTCAGGCAGCTACGTGGGCATCGCTGCACACGTTCAAGAAACATAGGTTAGTTATAGATTCCTTACCGCCCCACCCATCCTCCCCGTTCTGCGAACTGACTTCTAGGGTTAAGGACTTCCTTTCAGGGCCCTAGTTTTGTGCACCAGTGGTCAGTGTCTTGCATGGCTCTGTGCTTCTGGCGTGGAAAATCGTGTACAGAACTGACGTCAGCGCGCGAGGGCGGCGTCAATGTAGCTACCGCGACGTCATCCCGGCGACCACGATGCCGACGGCGAACGCGGAATCGACCGACACCACCTTCAGACGCGCAGGGGTACTGCTGACGAAAAACTTTCCGGATCCAGTTTGACGCCTGGGGGTAATTCTAAGGTAAGGAATCTATAACTAACCTATGTTTCTTACAGATATATCATTACCACAGGTAAGTAACTTGTTCATCAAGATGCGCTATGCTCTGTTGCACAGAGCCACCAGAAGGTATTCAAGCTCATTCCACCAGAACTAAGTCCTCTACTACTGCCCTGGCGAGAGGAGTGCCAGTAGCAGGCATCTGTAAAGCGGCGACCTTGGCTTCCCTCCACACTTTTTAAAGCATTACTGTTTGGACGCAGAAGGTAGGAGGGAAGGACACTATGCGTGCTCAGTACTTCAGGATATTTTGGTATAAGCATCCATGCACCCACCCCATGGTTGGGGACTGCTAGGGGCAATCTATTCAAATGATGAGATATCTGCAGATAGAAGTATCCATCAAAAAAAAAGTTATTTACCTTTGGTAACGCTCTTTCTGATGGATACTCTATCCACCTGCAGATTCTTCACCGACCCACCCTCCTCTCCATTGCATGGCTGTTTATCCCACATATCTTCTTAATGTGGTCCTATCATATCACAAAACACTGCACCTTTCTTCCCAATGTTAGTTTCATCCATCTACCTTGCGTGTGCATAAAACAAATGTATGTAAACTGATGTCAGAACACCAATAGGGGTGTTTTATGGCTCCAGTGACCTCATAGGGAAACTATGTATGGCGCTGAAAAGAGAGCTAGCGCCCCTACTGGCATTAGGTGAGCTATTGAAGAGTCTGTATTTAGAGTGATGCCTGGAATATTCAAAAGAAAGGTGATGAATCTGCAAGTAGATAGGGTATCTACCATAAAGTGTGTTACCGAAGGTAAGCAACTTTTTATTTTGGGGGGCAATATTTTTTCTGGGGAGTACTAAATCCATCAGTCCACCTGAATCTCCCTGAGAGACTGGAGCACACTTATTTCGTTTGTAGACGAGTTACAACTCACCACTTTCAAAGATCACCAGCCGACACTGATTTCATTGCACACAACATTCTGCCTTCAGTGATTTTCTTATTCAGTATTATATTTCTATAACGTCAGAGCAATCCTACATTGTGACTTGCCCACCCCTTCCTCCCAGATTTTTATGCAACACTGTTTTAAAGGTAAATTCACTACTGCTGGTAGATCTGAGATACTGCTGATATTCCTGACAGACTACCATTGCCTCAGAGACCATGTCATGGCACGGACATTGTGGATTTCCTCGCACTTTTATATGGGCAGTATTTAGGCACTTTCTTCTAGAAAAGTTGAGAGAACACAACAGTGAGTCTTTGTTTGCTGCAGAATCAGACATCCGCAGCTTCATACAGCATTATGTGGCGATGACGAAGTCTGCAGATAGATTTTAAGAGCGGGACAAGAGCGCAAAGTACGCATTGTTCAGAAATAGGGATGCAACATTGTCAGATAATTAATTTCTTTTGTTCAAGTCCTTACTCTGCTAGATTATTCCTCACAGCTTGCTGGGGCTGCATAGTTCACGGACAGTTCATTCCTTTTTAACAGGTTCAACGTTGGTTTGGAGCAGCAGGTGCCAAAAGTAACACCTCATGTCAAAATGGAGGAGCCAGTTAGAGGAACAATGAGGCAGCTTATCAGTTAACCTACCAGGGGATAAACTGATGTTTGCCCGTGCGTGTATGTCTTTTTTTTAATTATTCATTTTTTAGGTCAAGCCTGGGCAGCGCATGCGCGGCTCTGCGAGGCATGCTGTATTGAGATAGGGACTTGAAGCTCTGCCCACTCTCCGCCCACATGTTTCATTGTCTTGTCATTGTCCACTGTAAACTGTGGCTATTCATTGGTCAAAAGGCTAAGTAGTCCCTCCTTAGTACCGCCTTGTCTCATTTTGTAACCTCCCATGGCGACACCCCCTGTTACATGTGTTACTCAGTAGGCTTTAATTAAAGCCTCGAGCACTATTTTTTCAAATAGCTTTGTCCTGCCTGTTGCAGGCAGGACACTCTCCTAACGCTTTTTTAAAAATTTTATAGCAGGCATTTGCAATGCAATAGGTCTCGCATTTGCGAGAGTTTAAGCTATTGGCATTGTAAATGACAATGCCTTTTATTTATCTGTTTAAAAAAAAACACAAATAGAAGGCATTGTCATTTACAATGCCAATAGCTCAAACTCTCATAAATGCGAAACCTATTGCATTGCAAATGCTTGTTTATTTTATTTTGCTTTTGGTCGTTTGCATCTGTATTTATGTGGATGTATGTCTTTTGTAAACGTTTGGTGTGTAACTATAGTAGTCAAGGTTATAGTAAAGATTTCAAGTTAAGTATTGTAGTGTAGCTGCATTTGCCTTGCACGTCTGACCCCCTACAAGGCTTTATAACATATAATATACAAGAAAAATGGAATTTTGTTTCAGGGTTTTTACTATTTTAAATGCCATTACTGTTGAAGAGCATGTGTGTTGGTACAAGGCAGCGTAAAATGTACCAGTGCAGGAAGAAAGAAAAGAAGCACCTTTTCTTAGTAGATATGGCACTGTTTTGCTCTCTCCCTTTCACACAACTTTGATTACTGCGCTGCATTGTGTACATTCTTTGTAAATTTGCCTGCTGGTTTTTGATAGTCTTAGTGGCAACTTAGAACTATATGATGTTTGTCAAATGTGGTCCATGGGTACAGTTTTAATATAGCAGCTATACTTGTCAATTTATTTTGGTGCAGAGTTTATAATGTGTGTGTAAATATATATATATATATATATATATATATTTATTTGCAGACCTTAGACATTAGGCTGGTTGTCACTGAATGCACCCCTTCTGACTGTGCCATAATCCCAAGTTCCAGTAATGAGAGGAGTCTGAACTGTAGTGGGACCGGGATAGAAGTGTGAGAAACGTTTCACTACAGAGTGACAAGACAACAAACCAGGAGCAGGAGCTGATAGGTGAGCGTGGCATTAAACACAAACAGGGCACAGAGCAGAAGCTGGATTCGGAGCAGTAGCGAGATGGCAGAGTGCGAACGCTAAGTTGGGGGCATAGTACAAGCAGGGTACAGTGGGAGTAGGGGTGCAGAGCGGGACACTTTACAGGGAGTGTGCACGAGGACCGGGAGTGTCTAAGGGGCCAAGAGCCAGGAACAGAATCTGGATGCAAGTTCATGGGAGAGGGAGCAATTCTACAGTGTGGAGTGTGCCTTAGGCCAGTATGCAAGATTTTATTTTTATTTATCACGCACACAATCCCTTTACGTCAGGGTATTTCCAGATAAAATTTAATAATGAAAGAAAAACTTGGAAAAGCAAAATAAAGGTGGACCCTCTTGCAACTTAGAGTCCCTGGATGACCTCTCTACTGGCGTAGTACTTACCGCCCTACGATTTTGATCTGGTTTCAGGAAGGTGACATTATGCATCAACATAGCATCACGTGCTCTTTCCTAATCGCTTATTCTTAAAGTAAGTAAACCCAATATCAGATGCTGTTCTTTTTTTGGTACCAGTCAAGAAATGAAGAGGAGAGGGATTTTTTTTGATGATAGGTTATTTTGACAAGGTATTTTCCAATCTGCACATCTGTGCTTTGAATATGACTGCTCCTCTAAGTGCATTGTCAGCGAGGAATGCGGTCACCCAACTCTGAGCTCCCTAGAATGTAATGCTTTCAGAAATCTCTTTATTTACTTATTTATTCATTTATTTATGTATCTGTTCTCGCATTTATCAATACATTTTGTAGAGCAGTATGTCATATTTAGATTAGTTTAGAGAACTGTGGCCAGAGTATTTGTGTTGAGAAGAGAGAAAGAGTCCATTTAGTGAAGGGTAGGTCCCCATCCAATATTTTTCAGTTGCTAACTGCAGAAATATGGATTTTAGTTACAAGTAGTCTAGATCAGCTTTGTTTCTACCCTAGAACTTCAACAAAATGAATTGCACTACTGCGGGTCCATAAACTCCCAATGTCCTTCCATGTTTGGTCTATTTCACGGCTCATTTGAAAATCGGATGTGCTGTTATTGAGTGTAGGATTCTGTTGGATGTGTATTGGGGTTTTGCAGGTATTATGGTCTACTGGCCCCATTGGGCCTTGTGTATCATGAATGGAACTTTGAACCAGAGTTTCAGATGGACTGGTAGTTGGTGGAGTGTTTTAACGCTGGTTTTATGTGATTGTGCGTTTCAAGTTCAGGCACATTCCATCCTCTTAGATTGGATGATTTAGCAGCTTACAGATTACTTTCTCTGTGAACTTGAAGTAAACGATTTTAGAACAGTCCAAGGGTGCGATTTCTAAGGCTTGCGGAAGCTCTACTTTGTAATTTTTTTTGGGTGGAGTGATTCTCCGGAGTATTGAAACTTTCAAGTTGACGTGATGCCTTTGACCACTTCATTGACTTGTGGGACGAAAAAATACAGTATCAAATCAAAATTTCAGGACTTTACTGTGAGGACGTTGAATGTTAGGACTCCTGACCGAGGGGCCTCTCTGCGGGTGGTGCATTACACTATGGTCCACTCACAACCATGATCTCTGTCTAGGCTTTTTCTTGGTTAAAAGCTCTTTTTGATCAAAGTGGGCACGGATCATGTCAAATACTGCATTTGATCAGACTCTCGGCCGTTTTACAACTACAAGTGAACTTGCGCATCATTTGTGTATATTTGGAGGTTCAGTGATTAATTGACAAATAGCTGTGGTACACAATCACTACACTACACAATTGTTACGAAGTAGTAATCCAACGTAGTACACATCCACCAGAGCCCAATTGCAGCCTGTCATATCCTGTGTCCCTCTGTTGTAACTCCAGTGTTGCGGGGGGCCCCACCTAGAATCCGCAGCTGCTACATCCCAAGTCGCTCTACATCGCCACCGGCATACCACCCACCTCCTGCACACCACCCACCTCCTCCTGCACAGCAGACATCCGTTTTTTGAGAATCAGATCAAATTCTTCAGATACATTTTCTCAAAAGACGGCTTGATGGTGGACCTCCACAAAACAGAGGCAATATGATAGGCTCCTGCTCCCCAAAGCACCATGGGTATGAGGGGTGTCCTTGGCAAGGCCACATATAATGGCTGATTTGTGTCCAACCTAACCATCATATCTGAGCCCCTACAAGCACTGACAAAAGCGATCCCCTGAAAGATACAGAGCTCATCATGCATGTGAGCCTCGCGGGACTAGGCGCTCTCCTGGTCCAAGAGCATGAAAGAGGAACATGGACACCGATCGCATTCACAAAGCAGAGCACTAATAGACGCTGAAACCCTATATGCCAAAACTGAATGTGAAGCTTATCTATCAGGTGGGGATGTCATTACTCGCACATTTACATTTGATGGGCGAGAATTGAGTTGTAACTAACCACAAGCCACTCGTTCACCTGTTTACCAGCACCTCTCAAAACCATCCACTGAGGATTGAGAAATAGGTGTTCCAGTTGCAGCACTACAATTTCACAGTGCTGTACAGGCCAGGAGTCAACAACTTGGCAGACTACCTGTCAAGACACCTGCAAGCACCCACACAACATCCGACCATGCCAGGCAGCAAGAAAGAGGAGTACCTCCTCGGGTCACCGAAGGAGCCTGCCCCAAGGCTATGGACCTCAGAGAAATCTCAGTAGCATCACAGAATGATGAATGCATACAGAAGCCGTACAGGCGCTGCAGCTACACAAGTGGAAAGACTTTCTGCAACCCTCTGATGGGTGGAACTGCATGGACGGAATAACATTCTTGCAGCTGTGGGAAGTTAGAGCAGAGCTAAGCACCACAGAAGGAGGGTCTCATGAAGGGGGCAACACATTGTTGTAACCCACTTGCTCCAAAGAAAGGTCTTGGCGACTGGTGAACCAGGGACACCAAGGTGAAGGGTTAAACACATGTATGGGTGAGGGAGAGTCTGTGGTTCCCTGGGAAAGATGAGGCAGCAAAAGAAATGGTAAAAACATGTTGTGCCTTGCAGCTGACAGGAGTGGCAGGACTCCCCACCCCCATCATAATGGAATAACTATGCAGATCCCCATGGATGAAAGATAGCATGGACTTTGACAGCTTCCCGGATGATGATTGACAATGGTGCTGGTAAACAGACATTCCAAGTTCCCAGTGGTAGAACTGATAACATCCCCGCCCTTTCACAAGATATGCCCCCTGCTAGAGAAAACATTTGCCACATTTGGATTGCCTATGTAAATCAGAACTAACAACAGACCCCGGTTCCAAATGATAGTTTAGCGACCACAACAGTACCTAACTCGCTCCCCGCCACTCTTGACATCACCACAAACCAACAGCAGAGAAAGAGTCAAACCCATTAAATGACCTGGAGATCAGGAGCTCATACGAGACCAGCAGCCTGGCTGGAAGTTCCGGACACCGTTTAGAAGGGGCCCATGGAATGCAGATGATATTATGTTATATGTTACCGATCCCGCTATTTCTATGCCTGCTTTTACCGAACTTCTTTCTCCCTACGCGGCCCTGTCCGGCTACAAATTGAATTTTTCCAAATCTGAAGTACTTCCCTTGAACAAATATTGTTTAAGGAGTATGTTTGAAGGTATTGATTTTAAATGGAATACTAATAATATTACTTGCTTAGGGATAAAGTATTCTTCAACTCTTACAAAAACGATTCAGTTTAATTTGGAAGAGGTTCTATCAAAAGTAAATAATATGGCAGATAGATGGTCTCCCTTTTTTTTGTCATGGTGGGGTAGATTGGACTCCATCAAAATGATGATGCTTCCCGTTATTAACTTTTATTTATCCATGTTACCAGTTAAAATACCACTGAAGTTTTTTTAAACTCTTAACGGAATTCTGAGTAAATTTCTTTGGAATGGTAGGAAGGCTCGCATTTCTCTGGCGCTTCTCTCTACTCGTAAAGATCGGGGTGGCGTCCATTTTCCCAATTTTCGACAATATCATTCCTCTTTTCTAATTCGCCAAATGTTACCAAGTTTATCTACTTTGGGGGGAACTTTCACCTCTGTATGGCACAGGTTGGAGGAATCTTTGATCTCTCCTTTCCCTTTTTCCCTCTTAGCCAGCTTTACCCATCCCCCTCGATCTTTTAATTACCCAACGATTTCAAAATTCATTTCAACCTTTCACCCTATTAAATGTAAATCTCATAGTCCTTTACAGATATTTTTGGACTTTCCTCTTTGGCATAACAAAAGTATCAAAGTTTCCAACCGCACTATTTTTTGGAAAACATGGGCTGCCAAAGGGATCTTCCAGGTTGGGCAATTAATACATGATTCCCGTTGTCTTTCCCTACAAGAAGTTCAGTCTACATTTGACCTACCTATTTCCTCGTTACTGAGATACGAATCTTTGACTGCTCTTGACGGATCAGCTTTCTCTACTCTCTTGTTCTCCTCCTCCTTCTCAAGATCCTCCGATAGAACCTTTATCCACTTCCCCTTTTATTAGAGCCTCTCATGTTTACAAATACCTGCATTTTTCCCTCTCTCAGTCGCTCTAAAAGTAAAATTGAGCTCTTATGGGAATCTGATTTACAACATACTCTTTCTGTTCAAACATGGAGCTCCATTTGGACACGCATACATCACACCTCATGCAATTCGAGCACCACTCAGACCCTTTATTATTTTTATCATAGACTATTTTAAACTCCATTATCACTCTCCAAGTATAGTTCAAACTTATCCCCGAATTGTTGGGTATGTCCCACTACTCCTGGCACATTCATGCATTCCTTTTTTCTTTGCCCTAATATTGCCCGTTTTTGGACTAAGGTATGTGAAGCAATATCCTCTATTTGCACTATTAAATTTCCCTTTGACATTGGTTCTCGAAAGGTGGGCCTATTTGTGGATCTGTTAATTGCTATTGCCTTTCAGGTAATTACCTCTAACTGGAAGAATGCTTCTAAGATCTCTTTTTCCGCATGGTGGAACCTTCTTTGCTATCACCACAGACTGGACAGAGCTTCTTCCAAAACTTCTCAACAACTTATTCGTAAAGTAGCCCTCTGGTCTCCGCTTACCAATTATCTATCTGCTTCTGCACTACACAATCAAGATAGCTCCTTCGTTTTTCAACCACCATGAGTACTTTTTTCTTTTCTTCTTCTTTTATATGTCACATGTACAGCTATCATTCTGTTTCTTTTTGGGATACAATATGATTATTATAATATTAATGTTTCAATACAATATTAGACGAAGATACTGCTATGTCGTTATTCCCTTTTCTTTTTTTCTTTCTTTCCTTTTTCTTTCCCCCCTTCTCTGCTCTCTTTCTCTTCTTTCCTCTTTTTCCTTTTCTTTTCTTCCTTCCCCCTTCTCTAGTTCTTCCCTTCTTCTGACAAAAACTTTAAAAAAAAAAAAAAATGTAAAATGCTATTTTGTTTCCAGGTACAATTTTTTATTATTGCTTTTCTTCTTTGCAATATCTTTATATTTAGGACAGATTTTTTGTGTTATTTATTCCATCAAATCACTTATTCAGTTTGCTAATCTATTGCTATTCTTTTTACAAGTTTTGTTATATATTGTACTTCTGCTTCTATTTACTTCAATAAAGCTCTTTAAACTCAAAAAGAAGGGGCCCATGGACGCTGGAGAGAGCTCAGGGCACCTTGACATCGTCCTTCGGCTACGGAGAAGGGTGACCCGAAATGTCTCACGTTTCAAGGAAATACAACTCGGAGAGAACAGGAAAGATATGAAGGCAGAGGGATGACAAAAGCCCAATCATCGGGAGGAGTGGGCCTAGCATCCTGCCACCATCCGAAGGTAGCCAGGTAACTCCACTGGACCATCCAGGCCCAAAAGCAAGCAGATACGGGAGCGTTATTGTCAACAGTACCCAATTTGAACTGGTGGTTTCTGGTGCTCGGCACCAGCACTCCATTGTCAACACCAGCATTTGTGACAGTCTGCCACAAGGCTTTGCTGTCTGGCAGATTTAGAGATGACCAAGACAACCGTCAATTATTAATTCAGTATGCATAAAAAAATGACTATTTCCTGCCGCCCAAGCAATTCTTATAGCTTTGGGGGGCCTGGAATAGTCTGAATTGTCACACTTGGAGGAGTGTGATGGTAAGTAGTTGTGGTGTTACTATCATTAGCAGCGCTGGCAAGGGCAATGTGTGGTGCAAGCTGCAGTGGCCTCCGGACGAAAGCCATGGAACTTATTTTATTATTATTATTATTATTATTATTTTAATAAATCAAGCTCTGCTTGTCAAGGGCCCCAGACGAGAAAGAACAAACGCTAGAGACCATGTCCTAAAGCATAAGGTATCACATGAGACCTAACCTGGCCTCTATCAAAATGAAATAAGATTATAACTGCAGTGTCCAACTGAGATCTCGAAGACAGAAAAGTACGAAGGACGTAACGAAAGTGCAGAGTGTTGTTGGGTCAGGATTCACACTCTATCTACACGCATTCGGATGGCTGTGTGTGGCCGAAGGGTTTGAACGCGGGGGCCTTACATCCGGATTCAAACTGTGGGTCCTGTGCCCGCTCTTGCCACTCAATTGTTGCGACCGGGGCCCCGAGACATTACACTTACCTCCATCCTTTCATATTTTCGTCTTTATTATTAAGCCACTGTGGTGGGTCACGGTTTATATGTTTTGACTTTTCGCCCAAAAAGGCCCGTCTTAAACATTCGGTCTGGTTGTGAAGTCTGGGAGCAAGAATGCTCGGAGGGAGGTGATATAAGATAATTTACGGAGCATCTCATATTTAAGTTAACTTAAAATGGCTTTGCTTCCATCTAGTGGAGCTTTGTCAGAATTGTCGAGTTTTCTCTTACAGGCTTCATGGCGGGTGTTTCAGTGCATTCATGTTCAGTGAATTGTGCTTCTACTATATGCATATCTCAGTGACAGCGTGGTTTATAATAAGATTAAGGAATGTCTAAATCTGGAGTCTGTGCAGAAGTTTGTTGGCATGGGGTTGAGCCTTCTAGTATGCTACTTTATTCAGAGGAACAATAGTTTTCACTTTCTTTCTTGTAGGTTTTAGGTTTAACGTGTCTGATCTTTGAAACCGGAAGCCTTGAGTTGAAAAGTTACCCTGTGTTTCTGGTTCATGTTAATAACCATAAAGACCGTTCGTTCTTTTCTGCGTCTTGGTGATATATGAGTAGTCTGCTGCAGAGGCCATTGGGGTTAGGTCACTGCATGTTGTCTGTTTATATATTGCAATGCCTGCTTGTCGTTTTATTAAATCTGGTGTATGGTACGTCGATTAAGTTGTTTTCTAGCATTGTTCCTGCATTTTTACGTTTTTCAACTCTATCATGTGGTCATATGGGCCTGGGCACCTAGCTTTCCACTTGCTTCCAGTTCCTGATCCAGTTGCTGCCTTTTTACCAAGTGACACCGCCGCAGCCCTGGTTTTCTCACCTGGGTTTTTCCTGCTCACCGTTCTTCCTGCCAACAGATGCCCCGCCCACCCAGGACCAAAGGCAAGCCTGTCTGAGCTCGTTCAGCACCTGGACTGCGCCCAGTGCCAGGAACCCTGGCCCCAAGACCATCCAACGCAACACCACAACCGCCACCGGAGCCAATGAATGTCGCCACTATTCCTCTGCCATCCTCCGCTACCTCGACAACACACAGGCAAACATGCCAGGGGCAGATTCTCCATTAGGGCTCTGGGGCTGCGCCCCCCCTGAAATTATTTCCTTTACATTACTGTACAGATATTAAATAAATCAATTTATTTAGAGATACGATTGTATCTCTAAACAAATCAATATATCTAAGTCTGCGCTGTCTGTCCCAGGCTGCCTGCCCCGCCCTGAATCAGGAGATGGAAGCCAGGCAGTAAATCAACGCCCTGTTGAAGAAATCAACAGCGGACCCCAACACCCTCAGCAGCTACAGACCCAGCTCGCTCCTGCCTTTTCCAGCTAAAGTCTAGGAGAAAGCCATCAATACCCAACTCGCAGACCACCTATAACTCCATCAACTTCTAGACAGCTCTCAATCAGGCTTTTGCACCAAAACAGCACAGAGACAGCCCTCAATACGGCCACCGATGATATCAGAAGCATCCTCGACTGAAAAGAAATGGCCGCACTCATCCCCCTCGACCTCTCCGCAGCATTCAATACAGTCTCTCACAAGTCACTCATCAGAAAGGTTCAATCAGTTAATCAAGATTTATAAAGCATGGCTAATCACCAGATAGGGTATCCAGGCGCTTGCAGGCCCTGGAGGCTTATTCAAACAGCCAGGTCTTGAGGGCCATTTGAAATTCCGGAAGTGAGGTGATGGTCTGGAGGTGCATGGGGAGGCTGTCCCAGGCCTTTGCTGCGATGTGGGAGAAGGAGCGTCCTCAACTTCTGCTTCAGTAGATGCGAGGAGTATGGGCAAGTGAAAGGGAGGCGGAGCGTAGTTTTCTCGATGATTGGTGGAAGTTCAGGCGGTGGTTAATGTAGGGCTTGTGTGCATGGGTCATCAGCTTGAATTGGCATCTCTTCTGTATGGGGAGCCAGTGGAGTTTCCTGAGGAGGGGTGTGATGTGGGTTCGTTGGGGAATGCCGAGGATGAGTTTGGCTGCGGCGTTCTCTATGGTCTGAAGTCTCTGTAGAAGGTGTGCAGTGATTCCTATGTAGAGGGCATTGCCGTAGTCCAGTTGGCTGGTGATGAGGGCTTATGTCACAGTGCATCTTGTGTGTAGGGGTAGCCACTTGAACATCTTACATAGCATGCGCAGAGTGAGGAAGCAGGTCGACGAGACTGTTTTGATCTGTGATTTCATGGTGAGCTTGTTGTCAATGATGATTCTGAGGTTTCTGGCATGTTTGGAGGGAGTGGGTGTTGGTCCTAGGTCTGATGGCCACCAGGAATCGTTCCATGTGTTGCTGCTGTTGCCAAAGATCAGTACTTCTGTCTTATCTGTGTGCAGCTGCAGGCAGTTGTTCTTCATGAATTATAGAAAGAACTTAGGCAACAAATGGTTAATATGAGATGCTGAAGTGGACTATGGAGTGATCAGTCCATGTGAGTTCTGTGACATGGCTGTATTTGATGGAGTTGCTGGAGGAGAAAATTGGGTCCAGCGTGTGTCCTGCGGTGTGTGTAGGGTCATAGACGATCTGGGTCAGTCCGAGGCTGCTCATACTATTGAGGAGGTGTGCAGTATTTTTGTTGTTGGGGTCTTTGATGTGGAAATGTAGGTCGCAGAGGAAGATGCAGTCCTTGGAGTCTAAGGCTAGGGGTGCAATGAAGTCTGTGATCGTGTTGCAGAAGCTAGAGCGCGGGCATAGGAGTCTTATGCAAGGGTGCCTCTGATGGTTGTCTTGTCTGTGTGGAGCTTGCAGTTGAGATGTTCTTTGGGGGTGGTGGTATTGTCGGTGGTACACTGTATGATCTCTTTGTGGAGGATGACTGTTCCTCCTCCCCGCTTGTTAGTGCGGTTCAGCACTTTGTATCTGCGGACCTTCCCTCAAGTGGATATCCTCCTCCCTCACGGACAGAACTCAACAAGTTAGACCCCCCCCCTACACCTCAGAACCCAAGAAACTCACTGTGGCATCCCTCAAGGATCGTCGCTCAGCCCAACACTCTTCAATGTCAACATGACTCCTCTCGGGGACATAGTCAGAGCCCATGGCATTAACATAGTATCCTATGTTAACAGCACATAGCTCATCCTCTCTCTTACTGACTCAACCAGCACTGCTAAAGCAAATTTCGCCAACTGCATGAGCAACGTCGCTGCTTGGATGAAAAGCAACTGCCTCCAGCTCAACACAGACAAAACCAAAGTCCTAATCTTCAGCATCAGCCACTCTCCTGGGACGCTTCAAGGTGACCCTCTGAACTTGACACCCCACCCACCTCTGTGGACCATACAAAGAATCTTGGGATCTTCCTAGACACCAACCTCTCTGTCAGCAGACAGATCAACGCCATCTGCTCATCATGCTCCCATATCCTGCGAGTGCTATGCAAGATTTTCAAATGGATCCCAGATGAACAGTCACCCAGGCTCTTATCACAAGTAGACTTGATTATGGAAATGCATTCTACATCAGAATCCCAGCCCATGTCCTAAGCTGACCCCAAACCACCCAGAACGCTGCCTCCAGACTCATCCTGAACATCTTGCGAAATAACCACATCTATCCTCACCTCAAAAATCTCCACTGGCTCCCAGCCCTTGAAAGATGCAAGTTCAAGCTACTCACCCTCACCTACAAAGCTCTCCACAACACTAGTCCAGCTTACCTCAACCACTGTCTCAACTTCCACCAACCCACAAGACACCTTCGATCTGCGTCCCAGGCCAGAGGACACCTCCCTCGCTTCAAGAAGATCGGAAGCAGAGGACATTCCTTCTCATACCTCGTAGCCAAGACCTGAAATGACCTCCTGAAATACCTCAGAGCCTCCCCCCTTCCTCATGGACTTCCGAAGGAATCTCAAGACATGGCTCTTCCAGACGAAACTGGCATGATATCCTCCTCAGGCCTGCCCTACTCAGTGCCTGGATATGCTCACAGGTGATTAGCTTCACTCTACAAATTCACATAACATATGTAATGTTTAAATAACTTTGGGCCTATTCAGGCATAATGAGGAATGGAGTGCAGGCGGTCGCTTGATATGGATATTAGTTCAAGGTGTGGCCTATGTTGTGACCTTAATTACAATTGGCACTGAGAGGGAGGGGAGTTGAAAGACATCCCCCCCTGGATTTCATTTCCTCGGGTGAGGGACATCCAAGGGATAGGGTGGCAGGGGTTGAATGGCTTTATGCAGCAGGCAGAATAGGGATCAGCTTTTTCTGCTGCATGCTTTAGAGAGATTATACCAAGGGGACATTTTGAGTGTGTTTATAGGCAGTAAGTGAACTGACATATGTTTGGTATTGGAGGATGTGTAAATGTTTAACTCTGCTGGGTATTCTTCAATACCCAGAATCGTAATATGTGATTTTTATAGTGTCCTATTATGCATGAGATGTAAAATGACTTTTTGGGTTGTTAGTTTCTTTAATTTAGTGATATATGCCCTGTGTGCTCACAAACATGCCTTAGTTATTCTTGTATGCCACGTTCAGTTGTATACTTCCACCATTTGTATTGTCCCGTAGTGCTTTTAGAATCTGGGCACCTTATGCCATGCCGGAAATGTAATTGACTGGATCAAAATAGCATGTGGGCATTGTATTTGGTAATGTTTTTTTTAATGTACATAGGTACATCATATTTGGTGGTAGCTTGCAAGGTGAGAATACCATCTTGTAGTATCTTGAATAAATACACCCTGACAGCAAGGTAAAGGGAACCGACTTTATTTGTGTCTATTTACACAGGTCGGCATCAACAGGATCCATTTAACTGTTCACACAACATTCTAGGAGGAACCAAAACAGTACAATAAGGGGGAAACAGGAGATTCCATTTTCTGGCACGGTATTAAAATTGTTAAAACATACACAACACAACATACCTCTTCCCTTTATTAATGACACCAAAAATTAGAAACCTTGAACTTTCAAAGAAGGTGTTTTTTTGTGGGGAGTCGATTTAATCCATCCTGCTATGGAGGAAAAACCGCTTTGCAGATCAACAGCATCAGAAGCTTCATGAGATTGTGGTTGTTACAACACTTCTAAGGGAAAGCACTCAATTGGTCTCACTGGGGCTAGTATCTCTTCTAGTGTCCTGTGGAATATGGGCATGTACAGAATCATCCACATTACTCACACGTGAACTATCAGTTTCATCAGAGGATAACAATCCACTCACACACTTCGATATTCTTTTTTTTTATTCCAGCATTTCTGATCTTGGATAATGACACTTATTTAATTGATTTTGACTATTTTTATACGTTTTGAGTACTTGAGTCACAGTTGTTTTAGGAATGTAAATTCTGATCAGATCTCCTCCTTGAAGATCCATAATACAGGACTTCTGTAAGGGATAGTACCTCGATTTGGACTTTTCTTAGTATTTAACAATATTTATTTAAATAGAGTACAATTTCTGATTGGTACCATAGTTATTTTTGAATGGCAATCTAGTTTTTAACCACCATAGGCAAAGATTCGAGGAAGGATGTCTCCCTTTTAGCAACAAGAATGGAGACACTCCAGTGACAGAGTTGGGAGTCATCCTGTGTGCCCATAATCTTTTCCGAATAGACAAACTATAGGGCTCATTGGTCATGAGAGCTAGCTGAACACTCTTTAAGATATCTACTGAAGTGTTGTGCCTATCCATTACATTGGGGGGGTCACACAAAGGTTGTCCTTGTATGTTTTATATTGTGATGTTGTAAGAATGCATTAATCTCTCTTGAACACAGTTGGACACTGTTGTCAGTAACAAGGGTGTCTCTGAAACCTTCTCTGCTATACACTTCCTTCCGGAACTCTAGTACACTTGTTATGGAGACTCTGTCTATAAATTTAACCTCAAGCTATTTTGAGTGATAATCTATAAGTACCATTGCATATTACATATTTCGTGAAACCGCTAAGAGGTCCCCTCACGACTCCTGTGCATTCGGCCTGTGGGTCCATTTGAGGGACAACACTGGTTTACTTGGGCTCCCCTGGTTGCTCCAGGCCTGCCCTCACTCCCCTTGCTGTGGTGAGTCCTCTGGTCCTTGCTGGGCCAGACCGTAACCTTCTTTGACCCTCTTCGTGGGTTGCCGCTGCCAAGGCTTTTTGGTGCTTCCGCCGGACACCGACCCCTCAGCACTCGACATCCTTCGTGGGACAGCTCGTATCTGGCTCCTGGTCATCCTCAACATCTCCTGGTCCCTGCGGCTGCAGAGTCAAGGTCTCCATCATCACACCTGAAGCACCCGACATCGGTGGGCATTCGTCTACCAAGCCCCTGGTCACTCCTGAGTGACCCAGACTCTGTCCCCTCTGCTTTCAGGTTCCTTCCATCAAGAATCCACCTGTTGGTTCCACCGGACACTTTTCTCCTTTCCAGCAGTGGCATTTCTTTGAAGACTCCCATAGAGAACGACGGCGGTTTCCGACACCACTTCAGCCCTATGCACCCAGCTTCCCTGGGATAGGTAACTCTGGTACTTCGGTATCCACGGGTGGGGTGGCTCTCCAACCTTCTAAGTTCCAAAGGGTTTCTTCGTAATCCACTGGGAAGGGTCCTTAAACTGTAAAACTGCAACCACAACTCTCCCATTGAATTATACGAAGTACGCGGTCGTGTTCTCCCACTGCACCCGTCCTCCGTGGGGTCCCTCCTTACTCACCTTGGGTGGTTCCTTGGGGTCCCAGCGATTCTACATTCTAGACACTGTCTTGACTCGAGTCGTGGTTCTTATACCACTATTTTTGTATACGGTTTGGTCTCCCCCTGAAGCCCACTGTGTATTAGTGCTACTTAAGATTGTTTCTGTGCTACAGTACTGTGTGCTTTGTGTTTATCTGCGTGTAGCAGATACTGTGAGGTATTTAAGATGTGCTATAATAATAAATACATATTTTTATAACAACTGTTTGGTTCTCCTTTCATTTAACCAATACTATAAGGTTGCATTCTGGTAAAACAAGCTGCTTAACTTTCCTTCAAGACTAAGCCTGAAGGCTGCTCTCCACAGCTACCACTTGGATAGCTTTCTAAGGTTATCTTTGACCTCTTAAATCACCATAAGGGTTGTTTGGACTGGTACAGGATGCCCACTTTAATTAGTGGACAGCATATACCAGGCCAACTTCTCACATTGGGATGCAGCGGTTGGGATTCAAGCCTGCATTGTTTTACCAGATAAATCTTTGTATTGATTAACTGAAAACCACTAAGTACTAGGTACATATAATACTAGCTTAGAATAAGTAAGTTCTACTGAACTTCGGGTTGGGTAAGTCAAGGGTCTAGCACACCCTTTCTCCAACCTCAGAGAGTTTAGTTCCACTAGGTTAGGTAGGAGCAACACCTCACCACACTTAGTATGTCTTCTAAAGGAGAAGCCAGTGGCTCTCTGCCCTCTAGATACAGTGAGCTTTCATTCCAAGAATTGAAAGCCCTGTGTGCCTCTAGAAAGCTGAAGACAGGGAGAAGTGCCAACACTCAAAGTCTGATAGAGATGTTACTTCTGGATGACCTTAGGAAGACCCCAGGGTCAGATGAACAGGAGAGAGTGGGTGGGACAGGGAATGAGGACAGGTCAGGAGGTGACACCTTTTATGACCTAGACTCAAACCCTGGCCAGGAGGAACAAGATGGTTTCCACCTGGACAACTCCGATCTTCAGGGAGATGATGGAGAAGGCCAAGACGGCCCACTCTTCACCCCTCCTGGAAGAGTGCAGAGTTTACCAAGGAGATCTAGATCTCCCTCTGCAGAGTCTAATCACTCAGGACAGTCTGTAGGGACCTCTGTATCTAGCAAGAGGGACCACTCTTATGACAGGGAGTACCAATTTCTGGAACTTGAGAAAGCTAAGCTTAGGCTCAGGCAACAGCAATTGGCCATGGACAAAGAGTCCCTAGAAGTCCAGAGAGCTAGAAAAAAGTTGGGACTAGAGTCCCATGGTGGCAGCAGCAGTGTCCCTAGAATTAAGGAACATTCCTTTGATAATAGGAACCTGACGAAGACTGTCCCTCCCTACCATGTTGGGGATGACATCCATAAATGGATAACTGCTTTAGAGAGGGCCTGTAAAGTTCAGAGGGTCCCTCAAGAGCAGTGGGCAGCTATCTTGTGGCTCTCCTTTGCTGACAAAGGTAGAGATAAGCTTCTCACTGTTAGAAAAGAGGATGCTGACAATTATTCAGTCCTGACGAGTGCTCTCATTGATGGGTTTGGCTTAACCACTGAACAGTACAGGATTAAGTTCAGAGACACCCAGAAGGCACAAAATCAGGACTGGGTAGACTTTGTGGATAGTGCCATTAAGGCTCTGGAAGGCTGGTTGCTTGGCAGCAAAGTGAATAATTTCAAGGAATTGTACAATTTGATTATGAGGGAGCAGCTCCTTAATAATTGCCAAAATCAGTTGTTGCATCAATACTTGGTTGACTCTGATCTGACTTCTCCCCAAGAATTGGGAAAGAAGGTGGATAGGTGGGTCAGAACCAGGGTGAAGCAGAGAAACCAGAACCATGGTAGTGACCAAAAGTAGCAAGATGCTAAAACTTCAGATAAGGGTGGGGACAAGGGTAAAGATGACAAATCTTCATCAGGGCCCCAAAAACCTGAATCGGGGGGGGGGGGGAGAGTCACAATCCAACAAGGGAAACGGCAAAAAGAAACCTTGGTGTTACTTATGTAAAAAAAAAAAGACCCATTGGACAAAAGATGCCAACTGTCCAAAGGCCAAAGATTCAACTCCAACCACCACTGCCCGTAAGGCAACTGCTCCCCCTAGCACACTTTGAAGTGGTGGTACAGGGAACAAAGGATTAGTAGGGTTAACCTTGGGTTCTGAGATGGGTTCTGGCTTAGTCCGAACTCCAGCCCAGGCTGTACTTGTCTGTGATGGTGGCCTGGATATTGCCACCTTATTTGTCAGTCCCAGTAACCTGGGCAAATACAGACAGCAGCCTTTGATTAATGGTAAGGAGGCCATGGCATACAGAGACACAGATGCAAGTGTCACTATGGTGACAAAAGATCTTGTGGACCCAGACCAGATCATACTTGGTGAGATGTACCAAGTGACCAATGATGACAATGTCAGGACTGATCATTCCTTGGCAGTTGTTCATTTCAGCTGGGGAGGGGTAACTGGCCCTAAGAAAGTTGTGGTTAGCTCAGACCTTCCAGTGGAATGCTTATTGGGCAATGATTTGGAGACCTCAGCCTGGGCTGAGGTCGAACTTAGGACTCATGCAGCAATGCTGGGCATCTCTGCAGATGTGTTTGCTGTGACCAGGTCACAGGCCAAACTGACTTCTACTGAACAGGCCCTGGATTCTGAAAAAATGGACCAGGTGCCTTCCAAGAGAAGGAGCAGGAGGGGTAAGGATGTGTCTTCCCCCCAGGCTCAGAGAGAGGATCAGCCTCTTGAGGGAGATGATCTTGGTCCCTGTGAAGGAACTGTCTCAGATGAACTGGAACCTGATCAGGTTGAGTTCTTGGGCACAGGGGGCCCGTCCAGGGCAGATCTGAGCCAGGAGCAGCAAACCGGCCCCTCTCTTGAACCCCTCAGACAGCAAGCTGCTGCTGAGGCTGCTGGGAATGTCAGTGGGTCCCACAGGATCTATTGGGATGAGGGACTCCTTTACTCAGATGGTAGAGACCCCAAGCCTGGTGCCACCAGGAGGTTGGTCATACCTCTGAAGTTTAGCGGCTTCCTACTCACCTTGGCACATGACATTCCCTTAGCAGGACACCTAGGCCAAACTAAGACTTGGGACAGGCTTGTCCCACACTTTCACTGGCCTCACATGTCAGAGGACACCAAGGAGTTTTGTCACTCCTGTACTACCTGTCAAGCCAGTGGTAAGGCAGGCGGTACCACAAAGGCCCCCCTCATACCACTACCTGTGGTGGGGGTTCCCTTTGAGAGGTTTGGGATTGATATCATTGGTCCCATGAACCCTCCTACTGCATCTGGGCACAGTTACATACTAGTGGTGGTGGAACATGCCACTAGGTATCCAGAGGCAATACCCCTTAGAACCACCACAGCACCTGTGGTGGCCAGTGCCCTCCTGGGAATTTTTTCCAGAGTGGGTTTCGCTAAGGAGGTCTTAACTGACAGAGGTACCAACTTCATGTCAAGTTACATTACTGCAATGTCGAAGGAGTGTGCTGTAAACTACAAGTTCACCACACCCTATCACCCACAATGCAATGGGTTGGTTGAAAGGTTCAACAAAACCCTAAAGGGCATGATCATGGGCCTCCCAGAAAAGCTTAGGCGAAAATGGAATGTCCTGTTGCCCTGCCTTCTCTTTGCCCACAGAGAGGTCCCACAAAAGGGGGTTGGCTACAGCCCTTTTGAACTTTTGTTTGGGTATCCAGTTAGGGGTCCCCTGTGTTTAGTGAAGGAGGGATGGGAGTTACCTCTCAAACCACCTAAGCAAGACATTGTGGACTATGTACTTGGTCTCCGCTCCAGGATGGCTGAGTACATGAAGAAGGCCAGCAAAAACCTTGAGGCAAGTCAAGAATTGCAAAAAGCTTGGCATGACCAAAAGGCTGTACTGATTGTTTATCAGCCAGGACAGAAAGTATGGGTGTTGGAGCCTGTGGCCCCAGCAGCCCTCCAAGACAAGTGGAGTGGGCCCCATACTATTCTTGAGCAGAAGGGAGAGGTCACCTACCTGGTGGACCTTTGTACTCCCAAGAGCCCCCATAGGGTGCTCCATGTAAACAGGCTCAAACCCTATGTGGACAGGGCAGACATGGGCTTGCTCATGGCTACTGATGAAGGGCAGGAGGAAGAGAGTTACCCACTCCCTGACTTCCTCTCACAGAACCCTGATGATGGCTCAGTTGATGGTGTAGCCTTGGCAGGCAGCAGATTGATTGCAGGAAGGTCCTCAATCAATACAGGCACATGTGTTCTTTAACTCCTAGTCGGACCACTTGGTGTACCCATGAGTGGACACAGGTGAGAGTCTACCTGTTAAAAATAAGATTTACAGGCAGCCTGACCATGTCAGAGATTGCATCAGGACTGAGGTCCAAAAGATGCTGGAATTGGGAGTGATTGAACCCTCAGATAGCCCTTGGGCTAGGCCAGTGGTCCTGCTACCCAAACCTCATACCCAGGGAGGTAAGAGAGAAATGAAGGTTTGTGTGGACTACAGGGGGCTCAATGCCGTCACTAGGACTGATGCTCACCCTATTCCTAGGGCAGATGAGCTCATTGACACTTTGGCCTCAGCCAAGTTCTTGAGCACATTTGACCTTACTGCTGGATATTGGCAAATCAGACTAGCTGAGGATGCCAAACCAAAACAGCATTCTCAACCCCCAGTGGGCATTATCAATGTATTGTAATGCCCTTTGGTTTGAAGAATGCACCTGCCACATTCCAAAGGTTGGTGAACAAAGTCCTTACAGGCCTGGAAGCCTATAGTGCAGCATATCTTGATGATATAGCTGTCTTTAGTTCCACCTGGGAGGATCACCTGGTCCACCTGAAGAATGTTTTGGAGGCTCTGCAAAAAGCAGGTCTCACTATCAAGGCCACCAAGTGCCAGATAGGGCAGAGTAAGGTTGTGTACCTGGGCCACCTTGTGGGTGGAGGCCAGGTTCAACCATTGCAGAGCAAAATCCAGACCATCATGGACTAGGTTGCTCCCACTACCCAGACTCAGGTCAGAGCGTTCTTGGGCCTGACTGGGTACTACAGAAGATTTGTGAAAGGATATGGCTCTATAGTGACTCCCTTGAATGATCTTACTTCAAAAAGAATGCCCAAGAAAGTTCAGTGGACAGTTAGCTGTCAGAAGGCATTTGATGATCTCGAGCAGGCCATGTGTACTGCTTCCATTCTGCAAAGTCCTGACTATTCCAAACAATTCATTGTCCAAACAGATGCATCTGAGTTGGGGGTAGGGGCTGTGTTGTCACAACTTAATGCAGAGGGTCAGGATCAACCAGTAGCTTTTATTAGCAGAAGGTTGACCCCCAGAGAGAAACGTTGGTCAGCCATTGAGAGGGAAGCCTTTGCTGTGGTTTGGGCTCTGAAGAAGCTGAGGCCATACATGTTTGGCACTCCCATCATTGTTCAGACAGACAATAAGCCCCTCTTATGGCTAGAACAGATGAAGGATGAAAACCCCAAACTTTTGAGGTGGTCCATTTCCCTACAGGGGATGGACTATACAGTGAAACATAGACCTGGGAGTAACCATGCCAATGCAGATGGGCTCTCCAGATATTTCCACTTAGAACATGAAGACTCAACTGGGCAAAGTTAGTCTCATCTCCGTACATTTGGAGGGGGGGGTTGTGTAGGAAAGTAGGATCTGCTTCTTATGTTTAACCCCACTTTTTGCTTGATGTTACACTGTTTTGACTAGTCTGACTGGGATCCTGCTAATCAGGACCCCAGTCTATCTGCTTTCTCCCTAAAATGGTATGCCATGTACTTAGGTACACTCCAGATTGGATACTGGGGTACCCTTGTCAGTCCCTAGTATATGGTACCCATGTACCCATGGCATAGGTACCCCAGAGGCCTCCCATGGGCTGAAGCATGTATTATGCCACCCATGAGAGGCCATGCAAAATAGAACTACAGGCCTGCCAGTGCAGCGTGTGTAAGATGGTGCATGCACCACTTACTTTAGATATAGGTTTACTATATCTATAGGTCACTACACTTAAAACCCATCAGTCACCCCTCTAGCAGGCCTTGACAATCCTGAAGGCAGGGTGCTGGGTTTTACGTGAGAGGGTGCCCCTGCATGATCAGAGCACCCCTGCAGCCTTCGGAGACCATTCTCCTGGGTTGTCGGTGACGCAGCCAGACATATAGGTAGAGGTGCATTATATGCTCGCGGAAAATGCTATTTCGAAAACTGCTGCAACAAAACATGTCTTGTTTGGTATCAAACACCTTGGAATCATACCTCCACACCGGTAACCGATGTGGGAGGTATGATTCCACCCTTCTGAAGCGAGCTTCGTGGGGTCCCTGGCCTTCCCTGTACCAGCCTTCTCAACCCGGGCAATACAAAATGGTTGCTGCCGACCAGAGACACATTTCTGCCCTCCTGCTGCTGAGCCAAGCTCTAGCAGGGGAAGGCAGGACAATAGGCATCCTGTCACAGGGAGGTGTGACCACCTCCCAGACAGGATTTAGTGAATTGGGGCTGGGTGGGTGCACTTCCAAAGTGCCTGAAAGTCTGCACGAGGGGCACACTTGGGGTCCCTGTGCATAGTCCAGTTCAAACCAGTCCTGGGAGGTGTCGGCTCATGCTCTGGCGCGAAACTGGACAAAGGACAGGGGAGTATCCTCCCCACTGTCCTGACCCTCTGCTGGGAGGGTCCCCTGAATCTGTCCAACCCTCTCCCGTACGTACTTAAGGGCTTACCTGGCTGTAGGACCCTAGATTTGACGTGGACAAGATTCTGAACAAGAAACCACTGACCTTCGACCGTCTGGACACTCTGGACTTCGCTGGACTTCAACTGGGCCCGACTTTGTCTCCCTCTCCATCCAAAGCATTGTCTGTGCCCGTGCACCATACAGGCTCTGTGCAGGACCTGTGGAGCATCTAGGACAACTGAAGTTATCTCCCTTGGGGTGAAGGAGTCACTCCCCTGCATTCGCAGGCACCGTAACGCAACTGACTGGTCTGCTGATCCTGAGCTCCTGCAGACTCCGAAGGCTCCAGCAACACAGGAGGTGGGTTCCTATGTTCCTTGAGGTCAAGGTACCCTCTCACAGAGTTTGAGGCCAGTATCTCTCGTGGGGACCGCATAACCAGAACCCCTGTGCACCATGTACTTTTGCAAGTCCATATGCTTGTTGGTGCTCCCCAACTATGTGCATTGGGCTATCAATAACCCCAACCTCTGCGCACATTTCGTACAAAGGACTTTGGCCTCCTTGCACTCTGTGCCCTGCAAGCTGTTACTTTGTGAAACTGCTAAGAGGTCCCCTCTCGACTCCTGTGCCTTCGGCCTGTGGGTCAATTTGAGGGACAACACTGCTTTACTTGGGCTCCCCTGGTTGCTCCAGGCTTGCCCTGACTCCCCTTGCTGTGGTGAGTCCCCTGGTCCTTGCTGGGCCAGACCGTAACCTTCTTTGACCCTCTTCGTGGGTTGCCGCTGCCAAGGCTTGTTGGTGCTCCCGCCGGACACCGACACCTCAGCACTTGACATCCGTCGTGGGACAGCTCATATCCGGCTCCTGGTCATACTCGACGTCTCCTGGTCCCTGCGGCTGTAGAGTCAAGGTCTCCATCATCACACCTGAAGCACCCAACATCGGTGGGCATTCGTCTACCGAGCCCCTGGTACTCCTGAGTGACCCAGACTCTGTCCCCTCTGCTTTCAGGTTCCTTCCATCAAGAATCCACCTGTGGGTTCCACTGGACACTTTTCTCCTTTCCATCAGTGGCATTTCTTTGAAGACTCCCATAGAGAATGACTACGGTTTCCAACGCCACTTCAGCCCTATGCACCCAGCTTCCCTGGGATAGGTAACTCTGGTACTTCGGTATCCACGGGTGGGGTGGCTCTCCAACCTTCTAAGTTCCAAAGGGTTTCTTCGTAATCCACTGGGAAGGGTCCTTAAACTGTAAAACTGCAACCTCGACTCTCCCATTGAATTGTACGCAGCACGCAGTTGTGTTCTCCCACCGCACCCGTCCTCCATGGGGTCCCTCCTTACTCACCTTGGGTGGTTCCTTGGGGTCTCAGCGATTCTACATCCTCTAGACACCTTCTTGACTTGAGTCGTGGTTCTTATACCACTATTTTTGTGTATGGTTTGGTCTCCCCCTGGAGCCCACTGTGTATTAGTGCTACTTACGATTGTTTCTGTGCTACAGTATTGTGTGCTTTGTGTTTATCTGCGTGTAGCAGATACTGTGAGGTATTTAAGGTGTGTTATAATAATAAATACATATTTTTATAACTACTGTTTGGTTCTCCTTTCATTTAACACAACACACAGATGCTGCAACGACAACGGAGGTTTTTGGACCCGACATTTGGCAGTACTGAGGCTATTGAGGATTCACATGATGAGCGAGAACTGATGAAATACTGCCATTCTGCCCAGTGGGGTTCGCTAATAAGCACACGGAAAGGTTATTCCTTCCGTTTTTTAATTACTTTATTGTTTTTTTAACACAACCACGAAGGATCATCACTTCAGCTGAATTTAATCCGTTGTGTGAAGTGACATGAGGTGGTCTTTATTCATTTTATCTTCACTCATTTGAAGTGGCTGTGAATAAAATAATCTGAAGATCAAATCAGAATATCATGGAGAGAAATCCCATGAAGTAATCATTTTAATTTTCGATATATGGGCTTGCAAGGAGTATGTTCTGCAGTCGAATTTGATGTGTACTCTGATATATCGACAGATTGAAAATATCCATGTGGGAGTATTTATGTTGGTCCTGAAGAAGGTGGTTTCCAAGAATAATAACATCCACCGAAACGCGTCGACGCATACTACATAAAGGCATTTTATAGATTGTGATGACATTTGTGATTTGTTTTTTGTTTTAAATTTATTGCACAATAATAGGATGTGTTGAACAAATGATCTGGATCAAATGTATGTGCCTTTAGATAAATAGAAAGTATTTTTCTTGATTATTCTCCCTATGATTAATTGTGTATTTTTTAATTGTGTGTATACGTTGGTTCATTTTTAAACATTGTATATGGATGATTGTTTCTGCTGAATATTGCTTGGGAATTTTTAAATAAAAAATCTGTATATTTTTTGACACACTTGGTCTTTTCAAGATTGGTGGTGGTGTCATGTTCTGGTGATAATCTGGATTGGCTGATTGGTTTGGATCTACTGTAATTAATAATTCCAAAGGGGGTTGTCTCTGACTACGGTCTCCTTTCATTTAACTGTTAGACTTGGGGGTCTCTAGTTGGCACAGGTAGGTACTTGTGACAAATTGGGACCCTCGCCTCTAGTCAGGGTAAAGGGGTACACTCCTAAAATAACCCCTGCTCACCCCCTTGGTAGCTTGGCACGAGCAGACAGGCTTATCTCAGAGGCAGTGTGTAAAGCATTTGTGAACACATACAGTAATCTAGTGACACACTACAGATGGACACCACACAAGGTTTATATCCAAAATAAGTATTCTTTATATAGTTTTAACACAAGACCATAAACGACAAAAATCCACAATACTGTACTTAAAATGGTAGTTTTAGCTTAGTTCAGTTCAGTTCTTAAGATGCGACACTTTAAGTCAATGTACCTTACGATGCGGGACGCTTCCACAACAAGCAATGTTGCAGCGATGGAAATGCGACAAAGTTCTGGTGCAAAGAAATAAAGACGTCAAGTTCTTCCTGATGCGGCACGCTTCTCCGATGTTGCGAGGTCTCGATTCGATGCGTCAACTGCAGCGGCGACACCCTTGTTCAGCGGTGCGACGGCAACAGCTTCGGCTGCGACACTCTTCTCCAACGTTGCGAGACGCTTCCGCTCGATGCGACAACTGCAGCGGCGACACCCTTGTTTCGTGATGCGACGGCAGCAGCTCCGACGGCGGCACGCTTCTCCGTGGATGCGAGGCGCTTCTCTTGATGCGGTGCAATGCGACAGCTACAGCGGCGACACCCTCCTTCGGAGTTGCGACGGCAGCGGCTGCGATGGCGACACGCTTCCTCTTCGTTGCGGGACGCTTCTCTCGATGCGGTGCAATACGACCGCTACAGCGGCGACACCCTCCTTCGGAGTTGCGACGGCAGCGACGGCGACACGCTTCTTCCTCTTGAGTCGCGCTTCCAGCTCCTTGCGACACGCAGTCCCTTCAGAAGGCCCAAAACAGCAGCAGGCACTTCCAAAGGATTCTTGGGGAGCTGGTGGTTGAAGTCTGTTGTCCCTGAGACTTCAGCAGGAGGCAAGCTCTTTTCTCAAGCCCTTGGAGATACTTTACAAGTTGAATAAAAGTGCACACAAAGTCCTTTCTCCTTCCTTTGGCAGTCAGGCAACCACTGCAGGCAGATCCCTCTAGCTTAGGGATAGTCTTCTCCTCAGTTCCTTCTTGGTTCCGCTCCTCAGCAAAGGTTTCTTCTTGTTTCCCAAAGTGATCTAATTTCCTAGGGGTCTGGGTCCCCTTTTTATACACAGTTTTCCTTTGTTCTCTGAAGGCAGAGAGGCCTCTGCCTAGTCAAAACCAGTTCTGGTCAGTCCTGGAGCACTTTGTTTTTCTGACGCCTTCTTTCCTTTCAGAATGTGGGGCAGGGTGCTCAGCCGCCCGGCAGGAGGTGGAGCCAGCATTGTGGAAGGCAGGCACAGCCCTATTCAGACCCAGGTGCAACTCCTCCCTCCACTCTGGATGCAGATCTTTCTATTCAGCCCTGTGCTGACTCACCCTGTCTCCTGTAGCCACCCCCAGCCCCTGTCACTCAATCTCCAGACAAGGAATACACAACCTAGCAGAGGCAGGCTTGGAAGTTTAGGCAAGAAAATACCCACTTTCTAAAAGTGGTATTTTCAAACACAGAATGTTAAAACCAACTTCACTAAAAGATGTATTTTATCATCCTGAGTTCAGGCATACTAAATTCGTTTTTCTACCATGTTCCCTGGGTCAGTTCTGACTATAAGGTGTAATAGTCAGTCTGCCCATTCTGGCCTATGGAGAGCAGGTAGCCTTGCAATAGTGAAAAACGAAAATGGCTGTAATTCACTATTAGGACATGCCACACACACCAGGGCATGTCCTACCTTGTACTTACAATGCACCCTGCCCTAGGGCCTACTTTAGGGGTGACCAACATGCAGTAAAGGGAAGGTTTAGGGACTGGTAAGTGGGTGTACTCACCAAGTCGACATGGCAGCCCTAGACTGCACACAGGCTCTGCAATGGCAGGCCTGAGACACATTTTACAAGCCGCTTCTGTGGGTGGCACAACCAGTGCTGCAAGCCCACCAGCGGCATTGGATTTACAAGCCCTGGGCACACACAGTGCACTGTACTGGGGACTGACAAGTAAACCAATCATCCAATCATGGAGTCACTAATCCATAACACAATTTACAATAGGGAGAGCATATGCACTTTAGCACTGATCAGCAGTGGTAAAGTGCCCAGAGTCATAAAACAGCCAACAACAGGTCAGAAAAAAATATAGGAGGAAGGTAAAAAGTTTAGGGATGACCCTGCAAAAAGGGCCAAGTCCAACACAACCCCCTTCCAGCCAAAACGCAGGGGAGACCAATCACTACCCTGATGGGCTTCTCTGCTTTGGGCGATAGAACCTGGACCCTGGCCCACAACAGCAGGGGCATACTCCAGTTCTACGCCAATCTGAACCTATTTGGATCCCTCTGTCCATACTCTCAGGGCCCACCAAGCTAATGCATGGGGAACCCTTCTCCTCACCTGTGGACCCCACCTGTGCAGCACCTAACCTTAACTTGCTCACAGGTGTGTCCCAACAGACAGACAGCAAGCCACAGTGGCCACTGACAGTGGTCAGGGATGAGACCCAGGCCTTATGCCTCTCAGGGCTCTCAAACCTCTGTGGCGTCAGAGAGCGGGGGGCAGTAGCCCCAGGTGCTTGGCACCCTTTGTCCATTCTCCCTCCTGTCAGGTCAGGTATGACATCCTGGCGCTGACCCACCAACCCCGGGCCTATACCCGGTGGCTGGACTGGAGACTGGGGTGGGCTTTTCCACACCCGGTCCTCCTCCTTGGGGCTCTGTACCCTCCCACCTGGAGCGGTACCCCCTTCCAGAATTGTCAGGGCACCTGTGGCCGGTGTCCTGCACAATTCGCCCACCAGTTCAGGGGTTCTATCCTGCAACTGGGCGTCCAGGTCAGGGGGGACACCCTGAACCTGGTCCTCCAATCTAGGGTCTAAACCCTCCAGTTGAACCGGGGTCAGAGGCGAGGACTCCCTCCCTCTGCACCCCCTTCCAGAGTACTGCCCCTCCCATCAGGAGTGGTACCCCTTCCAGAATTGTCAGGGCACCTGTGGCAGGTGTCCTGCACACTCGCCCACCAGTTCAGGGGTTCTATCCTGCAACTGGGATTTCAGCATAGGGTCTGTACCCTTAGACTGGGTAGAGGCCAGGGGGAGGCTGTCCTCTCCCCGCCCCCTTACTGGGGTCCTGCACCCTCCCACCTGGAGCGGTGCCCCCAGAAGACAAATTGGTAGGGGCACTGTTAGCAGCTGCCCCTTCCTCCAGGTCAGGGGGACACCCTGAACCTGGCCCTCCAACCCAGGGTCTGTACCCTTAGGCTGGACCTGTGCCTGGCAACCCAGGACTTCCGGGAGGGTACACCAACCCCCAAGGAAAACACACTCCTCTAGAGTTGTGTAAGAATCTGCCTGGCGCACCAGGACTTCCTGGGGAGCACGCATGCACCCCCAGAGGGTAACACATCTCTCATGTGTTGTGTGACAGTCTGCCTGACGCAGATCTCCCGCCCCCTGTCCATCTGACAGCGCGTGAAGATCCCCCAGGACAGAAGTGGTGTCACCATGGTCATTCACTGGTGACTCAGCCCTTCTGGATGGTCCCTGACCCACTGGTTCTTCCACTGGGGACTCTCTCCCCCTCTCACCCCTCACTCTGGACTTCTGCACCCTCCCAAGTGGAGCGGCACTGCCAGATACCAGAAACACTGGAGCTCCATTTACAGACGCTCCAGGTTCTCTAGACACTAGGAGATCCTCCTCAACAGGCGGCCCATCAGGACAGCCTAGGCTCCCTACCTGGTGTTCCCTTGAACCATCCAGGCTCTGAGACTGGGTTTCGGGCACCTTGGGACACGCAGCCCCACACTCACTCCTTCTCCACTGAGACAGGACGTGAGTCCCTACACCCTCCCATTACCACGGGACCTAGCTGGGCTACACTGAACCTCTCCCACCACTCTGGGTTGGAAGACACCTGAGCCACTCCTCTTAGGGTCACTCCCCAATGCCTCTTCAGACCCTCTGGAATCCACCAAAAGGTCTGCCTCCAATGTGAGCTCCCTGAGGTCAGAGAACTCACTCTCCAACAGGTGTTGGCATAGCTCTGGAAAACAGGGACTTACAATATGCTCTCCCAAAATTGGATCACACAGTCCCCACAGGGGTTAACCAAACTATCCTTCACCTCACCATCCAGTGCCTCACACACGTACTCCACACCACTCTCCTGAGACTGGCAAGACAGTATCTGACTGTCTCTGTCACTCAACCCACACTCTTCTGGGCGGTCTTCACACTCACATACCAGGACTTCAACCATGGGGGAACCCCTCTCCCTGCACCTCTCATCTAGAGTCAGTAGAGTGTCCCTCCCACCACTAGGACCATGAATCCCTGTGTCAGTTTCCCTATTCCTATCAGGGACACTGCGCACTACTGGAGCTACCTCATGTCCTTGAACCTCCTGGTGTATGTTAACCCCCTCCAAGTCAGGCGCCACATCTCTGGGTGTGTGCACTACTCTCTCAGCACTGAATAACTTAATTTTGCTGCCACCATCTGAGCTGGACTCCACCTCCAACTCAGCAAAGCTCACTTCCTGAGCTGCCCAAATTTCTTTTTCTTGGGCTAAGGCCCTCTGAGCCTCATCAAGCTCTCTCAGCTCTTCGTCAATTTCTCTCAGCTTCTGCTCATAAGCCAGAAGCCAGCTATCTTTTTCTGTTTCTCCCTCACTTCTAGGGAATTCCTCCTTCTCAGACTCAACTGGTAGTGTTGCCTTCCAGCTGGGTAACTCATACTGGAATAGGGATGCCTCTAGATCCTCCCTGGACCTTCTCTTCACAGGCAGCCCCCTTTCCTTGCAAAACACACGTAGTTCCTTCATTGTGTAGACAAACATGTGCCAGAAGTTGAGTTCCATTTTGCAGCAACTAACCAGAGTCATGGCATCAAAAATACTTCCAGGAGGACACCATAAAACAGAAAAACAGTATGTGGTTGCGTTTGGTCTGCACTCACTAGTAGTGTTCACCAATCACTGTACATGAGTCACAAATGCAAGTCCAGAATCCTCACCGCTGACCACCAATGTTAGAATTGGGGGTCTCTAGTTGGCACAGGTAGGTACTTGTGACAAATAGGGACCCTCGCCTCTAGTCAGGGTAAAGGGGTACACTCCTAAAATAACCCCTGCTCACCCCCTTGGTAGCTTGGCACGTGCAGACAGGCTTATCTCAGAGGCAGTGTGTAAAGCATTTGTGAACACATACAGTAATCTAGTGACACACTACAGATGGACACCACACAAGGTTTATATCCAAAATAAGTATTCTTTATATAGTTTTAACACAAGACCATAAACGACAAAAATCCACAATACTGTACTTAAAATGGTAGTTTTAGCTTAGTTCAGTTCAGTTCTTAAGATGCGACACTTTAAGTCAATGTACCTTACGATGCGGGACGCTTCCACAACAAGCAATGTTGCAGCGATGGAAATGCGACAAAGTTCTGGTGCAAAGAAATAAAGACGTCAAGTTCTTCCTGATGCGGCACGCTTCTCCGATGTTGCGAGAAGTCTCGATTCGATGCGTCAACTGCAGCGGCGACACCCTTGTTCAGCGATGCGACGGCAACAGCTTCGGCTGCGACACTCTTCTCCAACGTTGCGAGACGCTTCCGCTCGATGCGACAACTGCAGCGGCGACACCCTTGTTTCGTGATGCGACGGCAGCAGCTCCGACGGCGGCACGCTTCTCCGTGGATGCGAGGCGCTTCTCTTGATGCGGTGCAATGCGACAGCTACAGCGGCGACACCCTCATTCGGAGTTGCGACGGCAGCGGCTGCGATGGCGACACGCTTCCTCTTCGTTGCGGGACGCTTCTCTCGATGCGGTGCAATACGACCGCTACAGCGGCGACACCCTCCTTCGGAGTTGCGACGGCAGCGACGGCGACACGCCTTCTTCCTCTTGAGTCGCGCTTCCAGCTCCTTGCGACACGCAGTCCCTTCAGAAGGCCCAAAACAGCAGCAGGCACTTCCAAAGGATTCTTGGGGAGCTGGTGGTTGAAGTCTGTTGTCCCTGAGACTTCAGCAGGAGGCAAGCTCTTTTCTCAAGCCCTTGGAGATACTTTACAAGTTGAATAAAAGTGCACACAAAGTCCTTTCTCCTTCCTTTGGCAGTCAGGCAACCACTGCAGGCAGATCCCTCTAGCTTAGGGATAGTCTTCTCCTCAGTTCCTTCTTGGTTCCGCTCCTCAGCAAAGGTTTCTTCTTGTTTCCCAAAGTGATCTAATTTCCTAGGGGTCTGGGTCCCCTTTATACACAGTTTTCCTTTGTTCTCTGAAGGCAGAGAGGCCTCTGCCTAGTCAAAACCAGTTCTGGTCAGTCCTGGAGCACTTTGTTTTTCTGACTCCTTCTTTCCTTTCAGAATGTGGGGCAGGGTGCTCAGCCGCCCGGCAGGAGGTGGTGCCAGCATTGTGGAAGGCAGGCACAGCCCTATTCAGACCCAGGTGCAACTCCTCCCTCCACTCTGGATGCAGATCTTTCTATTCAGCCCTGTGCTGACTCACCCTGTCTCCTGTAGCCACCCCCAGCCCCTGTCACTCAATCTCCAGACAAGGAATACACAACCTAGCAGAGGCAGGCTTGGAAGTTTAGGCAAGAAAATACCCACTTTCTAAAAGTGGTATTTTCAAACACAGAATGTTAAAACCAACTTCACTAAAAGATGTATTTTATCATCCTGAGTTCAGGCATACTAAATTCGTTTTTCTACCATGTTCCTGGGTCAGTTCTGACTATAAGGTGTAATAGTCAGTCTGCCCATTCTGGCCTATGGAGAGCAGGTAGCCTTGCAATAGTGAAAACGAAAATGGCTGTAATTCACTATTAGGACATGCCACACACACCAGGGCATGTCCTACCTTGTACTTACAATGCACCCTGCCATAGGGCCTACTTTAGGGGTGACCAACATGCAGTAAAGGGAAGGTTTAGGGACTGGTAAGTGGGTGTACTCACCAAGTCGACATGGCAGCCCTAGACTGCACACAGGCTCTGCAATGGCAGGCCTGAGACACATTTTACAAGCCGCTTCTGTGGGTGGCACAACCAGTGCTGCAAGCCCACCAGCGGCATTGGATTTACAAGCCCTGGGCACACACAGTGCACTGTACTGGGGACTGACAAGTAAACCAATCATCCAATCATGGAGTCACTAATCCATAACACAATTTACAATAGGGAGAGCATATGCACTTTAGCACTGATCAGCAGTGGTAAAGTGCCCAGAGTCATAAAACAGCCAACAACAGGTCAGAAAAAAATATAGGAGGAAGGTAAAAAGTTTAGGGATGACCCTGCAAAAAGGGCCAAGTCCAACATTAACCAATACTATAAGTTTGTATTCTGGTAAAACAAGCTGCTTAACATTCCTTCGGGACTAAGCCTGAAGGCTGCTCTCCACAGCTACCACTTGGATAGCTTTTTAAGGTTATCTTTGACCTCTTAAATCACTGTAAGGGTTGTTTGGACTGGTACAGGGTGCCCACTTTAATTAGTGGACAGCATATACCAGTACAACTTTTCACATCCCTGATACTTGCCACCACTCCAAAATCATCAGTAAGAGAACACGGTTGTAGGAAAGTAGGATCTGCGTTTATGGTTACCCCCACTTTTTGCTTGATGTTACACTGTTTTGACTAGTCTGACTGGGATCCTGCTAATCAGGACCCCAGTCTATCTGCTTTCTCCTTAAAATGTTATGCCATGTACTTTGGTACACTCCAGATTGGATACTGGGGTACCCTTACAAGTCCCTAGTATATGGTACACATGTACCCAGGGCATAGGTACCCCAGAGGCCTCCGATGGGCTGAAGCATGTATTATGCCACCCATGAGAGGCCATGCAAAATGGAACTATAGGTCTGCCATTGCAGCCTGTGTAAGTTGGTGCTTGCACCACTTACTTTAGATATAGGTTCACTATATCTATAGGTCACTACACTTAAAACTTATAAATCACCCCTATAGCAGGCCTTAACAATCCTGACGGCAGGGTGCTGGGTTTTACGTGAGAGGGTGCCCCTGCATGAGCAGAGCCCCTCTGCAGCCTTCGGAGACCATTATCCCGGGTTGTCTGTGATTCAGCCAGACATATAGGTAGAGGTGCATTATAACCTCGCGGTAAATGCTATCTTGAAAACGGCTGAAACAAAACATGTTGTGTTTGGTATCAAACACCTTGGAATCATACCTTCACACCAGTAACCGGTGTGGGAGGTATGATTCCACCCTTCTGAAGCGAGCTTCGTGGGGTCACTGGTCTTTCCGGTGTCAGCCTTCTCGACTCGGTCAGCATAAGATGGATGCTGTGTTTCTGCCCTCCTGCTGCTGAGCCAAGCTTGAGCAGAGGAAGGCAGCACAATAGGCATCCTGTCACAGGGAGGTGTGACCACCTCCCAGACAGGATTTAGTGTATTGGGGCTGGGTGGGGGCACCTGTGGCACATTTGGCGTCCCTGTGCATAGTCCAGCTCAAACCAGTTCTGGGAGCCGTTGGCTCCTGCTCTGATGCGAAACTGGACAAAGGACATGGGTGTAACCCCCCCCTCTATCCTGACCCTCCCCTAGGAGGGTCCCCTGAATCTGTCCAACCCTCTCCCGTGGGTACACAAGGGCTTACCTGGCTGTAAGACTTTAGATTTGACGTGGATAAGATTCTGAAACAAGAAACTACTGACCTTCGACCGTCTGGACACTCTGGACTTTGACTGGGCCCGACTTCGTCCCCCTCTCCGTCCAAAGCATCGTCTGTGCCCTTGCACCATACAGGCTCTGTGCAGGACCTGTGGAGCATTAAGGACAACTGAAGAATCTTCCTTGGGGTGAAGGAGTCACTCCCCTGCATTCGCAGGCACCGAAACGCAACTGACCAGTCTGCTGATCCTGAGCTCCTGCGGACTCCGAAGGCTCCAGCAACACAGGAGGTGGGTTCTGAAGTTCCTTGAGGTAGAGCTGCCCTCTCACCGAGCTTAAGGCCAGTATCCCTCGTGGGGACCGCATAACCCGAACCCCTGTGCACCGCGTACTTTTGCAAGTGCATATGCTTGTTGGCAATTCCCGAGCTTTTGAATTGGACTCCATGTAGTCCTGACCCTGAGCAGTATATCCACCAAAGAACTCCGGCCTCCTCACACCGAGTACTCCGTGGGCTGGTACTTTGTGATCTGGCTCGAGGTCCCCTTGCGACTCCTGGTCATTCGACCTGTGGGTCCTCTTGAGGGTCATCTTGATTTCTATTGGGCTTTCCTGGTTGCTCCAGACGTGCCCTGACTCCCCAGTGCTTGGTGAGTACCCTGGACCTTGTTGGTCCACACCGTAACCTGTTTGACCTTCCTGCATGGGTTGCTGTTGCCAAGGCTTGTTGGTGCTCTCGCCGGACACTGACCCCTCAGCACTCGACATCCTTCGTGGGACAGCTCGCATCCGGCTCCTGGTCATCCTCGACGTTTCCTGGACCTCATGGCTGCAGAGTCAAGCACCCCTTCTTCGCACCTGAAGCACCCGACATTGGTGGGCATTCGTCTACCGAGCCCCTGGTCACCCTGAAGTGACTCAGACTTTGTCCCCTCTGCTTTCAGGTTCCTTCCATCACGGGTCCACCCTTGGATTCCTACGGACACTTTCTTCCTTCACAGCAGCAGCTCTTCTTTGAAGCCCTCCATTGAGAACGACGGCTGTTTCCGACACCACTCCAGACCTATGCACCCGGCTCCTCTGGGATAGGTAACTCGGGTACTCCGGTATCCACGGGTGGGGTGGCTCTCCAACCTCTTATGTTCCAAAGGGTTTCCTCAAAGTCCACCGAGAAGGGTCTTTAAACTTTAAAATTGTAACCGCGACTTCCCCATAGAATTGTACAGAGCCCGCGGTCGTGTTATCACACTGCACCCGTCCTCCGTGGGGTCCCTTTCTACTCACCTTGGGTGGTTCCTTGGGGGTCCCAGTGATTCTACGTGTTCTAGACACTGTCTCGACTCCAGTCGTGGTTCTTATACCACTATTTTAGTATATGGTTTGGTCTCCCCCTGGAGCCCACTGTGTATCGTGCTACTTACAACTGTTTCTTTGCTAAAGTATTGTGTGCTTTGTGTTGTACCCTCATGTAGCGGATACTAGAGAGTGTTATATTAATAAATACATATTTTTATTACTACTGTGTGGTTCTCCTTTCATTTGATTAATACTAAAGGTGATATTCTGGTAAAACAAGCTGCTTTACATTCCTTCAAGATTAAGCCTGAAGGCTGCTCTCCACAGCTACCACTAGGATAGCTTTCTAAAGGTTATCTTTGACCTCATACATCATAAGGGCCGTTTGGACTGGTGCAAGGTGCCCACTTTAATTAGTGGACAGCATATACCAGGCCAACTTCTCACAACGGTTATGAGGGCTTTTCAAGCGGAAGACAAGCAATAAGCTGGTTGATTACACTTACCTGGCACATGAGCAGTCTCAAAATTATACTCTTGTAATTTGTAACATAATCTAGCATCACATGCTGTAGATTTTTCCCCTCCACCAGGGAACAGTATTTGTACTAAAGTCTTATGATCTGTGTGTAGCACAAACTTAGTATCCTACACATAGTGTCTAAAATGAATGATAGCTCAAACACATGCAAGCAATTCCCTTCCGATTACAGAGTACTTGCTTTCTGTTTCATTAAGCGTTCTGGATGCAAAGGCCACTGTCCATGTTCTATTGCCAGATTTCTGAGTTAGCATGCTTTCCAGTCCATAGGCCCTGGCATCTACTGAAATAATGCACATTTCCTTCAGCAGTTGGTTGCAGTGTGGGAGCTTCAATTATTCATTTTTTGATGTTGAGAAAGGCAGCTTGTTGTTCTTCCTGTCACTTGCATTTAGCATCTTTTCTTAATAACTTGCAGAGGTTCCATTAAAGTGGCAAATGTTTTCCCAAATTTACTGTAGTATTCACATAATCCTGCAAAGGACAACAGCTTATCTTTATCATAAGGTGTAGGAGCTTGACAGATACCGTCTACTAGGAACTCTTTGGGATTCATCCCTTTCTCAGAGATTTGATGGCCTAAATACTCTACTTCAGGTTTAAACAATTTGCATTTATGGGCACTGAGAACTAATCCAGATTTTTTTCTACCTTGTATATACTTTTTTTTATATTCCCATGTGTTCATGTTTAGTCTTTGTGACAATAAGCATGTTATCTTGGAAGCACCTTACATAGTTTTCCATGTCCTTAAAAGAATGATACATCATCCTTTGGAAGACTGAAGCTGCAGAATATAGGTTGAATGGCATTCTTTTATATTAGTACACCCCAAACGTGGTAATGAATTTGTTACGGTGTCACAATTGTTTTGAAAGTTCTATTGATGGTATGCATTTAGTAGATCAAGTGTAGTGAATACTGTTGCCCCATTCAACATTGAGAGAAGGTCATTAACGTTAGGTAAAGGGCGACTATCTGGAATTATGCAAGCATTCGCTTGACTCGGGTCCACACACAGTCTTAAGTTTCCATCAGATTTCTTTGCAAGAACATCCAGGGAAATCCAAATAGAGGATTCAACCTCTTCAATAATGTTACCCCTTTGTAACTTTTCTTATAACCTTTGCATTACATTTCTTATGCTGAAAGGGACATTTCTCATCTTCTGTCTAACTGGCATGGAGTTTTTTTTTATTTAAATATGTTTTATTAGGTTTTAACAGGTGAGATACATTGGAGCATAAAAGGTCCTGTACTTAAATGACATGCATAGATAGACTGAGATGGTGTAGGCAATTGATTTTACATTGGTGGTTATCTTCTTGCTTATCTGCCACTAAACATCATTACGGTCCCGGTATTACATATATATTGAGGACATCTACGTTGATCGTATGTATCCTGTAGTGTGCCTGTAGGCCTGTATCCTGCCTTAGGAGCTACATCTACCCATGGTGCTTGTGGGAGTCGTAATATTCTGCCCGCGTGTTTAGGCTACACTCCCTGTCCACTAATGACTTTATCAAAGCTGCTGACTTGTATCCTTAACTTGGAACCTGGGCTAACTGGCATGGAGTTATGCTTCACTTTGATGTTCTGGGTAAACCTTTCAGTTTCCCGATTTTTGTCACGGAAAACATCTGGAAATGAGTTGAGTAACCGCGTGCTCAAGTCTTCTTCAGTGAGTACCAGGACTGGTTCTGTTGCATGTGAAATAAGAATTATTTTGAATCATTTCTGATATTTCCATCCTAAAATGCAGACGTCAGAATAGGCAATGTAGACTTTTATTTTTTAAGATCCTTGACTTCATTAACCTCCTTCACACTAGATATAGATTGTTCTATGGCCTTGGCAGATTTTTTTTAACTTCTTTTAGAGATGGTTCTCCCATTACCCACAAGTGTTCTTGAATCTTTTTTACACTAGTATTCACCATCAGTTGATCTTTGATCATTTCATCTGTGCTGGTTCCAAAATTGCAGCTATTTCAGAGACTTCTTAGGGCTGTGAGGAATTCATCAAAGCTTTAATCCTCTCTTTGCCTCCTTGTACAGAAAGAGTATCTCTTCATGGTTTTACTTAGAGGGCTTAAATCTGAGTTCTAATCTCAAAATTGCCTCCTCAAATTCATCCTCAGATGCTTGATGGTAGAGTTCTGAAAATCTCTTGACTTCTGACCCTAGTAGATGACACGATATACATGTGTTTCTCTCTACAGGCATCTTTGCAGCCTCAATGATGGTGAGGGAAGTTATGAATTATTCTTTCTACCTTTTCTATTTTACTGGTGGTTCACCTTTTGTTTGCCAAAATTTGTGTGGTAGATCAAATTGCATTTCTGTATACAGAGGGTGTTTAGAATGTAGAAGAATATGTTTCAACAACTTCTTGTTAAAAGATAAAGTGGCTCATAAATATCTCACATCTATCTTTGTGAAATAGTGAAAATGCATAAACGGGACTCTGATTGTTCCAAAGTGAGCTGGCTGTATGCTTATTATTTTCCTCTCAAAACACATGTAATAGTTGTTTAATATGTTTAAGCACCTTCTAACATGGCTGCATTTAAGTTGGAATGCATGTTCTGTATTGGAGTCTATGGAATTCAAAATAGCAGCCTCAATACCATAATTATGCTTGCAATGCCATGAATTTCTGAGGTAAAGTTTGCACATGAATGCTAAGGCGATCAGGAAGTAAAGTTCCTTGAAAACAAGCATATGAACTCATACCTTCTCCGTCATCTGGCTTACTGGATGTGGTCAGTGGGTGGAGACGGCAGAAAGAATCACCCCCCAGAAGACACTGCTTAAAGGAGATAACAGGCAGTGAATTACTGTGACTTTGCTCCCAATCTGGTAGCGATGGCAGCAGTCGTGTTGTATCCCATCCAAAGTGAGTGTAGTATCTTGAAAAAGTACACCCTGACAGCAAGGTAAAGGAACAGACTTTATTCGCCTCTATTCACACATTGGAATCAACAGAATCCATGTAACTGTTTCTCCTAGAATCTCCAGAACACAATGTTTTAGGTGGAACCAAAACAGTGCAATGGGGGAGAGGGCGGCATGGAAACAGGAGAGTACATTCTCTGGCACAGCATTAAAATCGTTAAAACACACAAGACCGAACAAGTCAACAGTGGGCAGTAGCTAATTGGACATTAAGTTTTACATGAGAGGCTGTTAACTGTTGAAAGCAGTTGCTGCCTGCTTCGTTTTGCTCTGGTGCATGGGTGTTCAAATGACAATTTAGGGTGTATTTTTAGCATGATGGTTTCAGAGGTTGTGTTCAAAGTGATTGTTGATGCAGGGAGAAAGAAGAATGTAATGTGATATGAATGTGCTGTTGAGGTGATAACAGCTGAGATAAGGCTTAAAGCAGGTTTGCACACATGAATGCCTGGATTTGTGCCTAATATATGCTGTTGATGTGGGGGTACATATAGGTTTTGAAGTCTTCTATGACCAAATGTGAGGTGGATTGCTGTCATTGTATGTGGGTATGCATAGCTATCCATGCTTAGACCGACTGAGGGCAATTTTCTGTCTACTATGTTTGATTGTTTGAGAGCCAGTGAGTGCAAGGCATATAGGTAGTACTTTTGGGGTGGTGGTGCTTAGTCAGCTGCACAGCTGTGGACTGTGCTGTATGCACAATGTTGCCATAGGTGTTTATGAATGTGCTCTATTGGTGTGTGTATTTAGGGTGAATAGGTCTGGATATGGATGTGCAGTTCGGATTATGTATGTGGATCTGGATATCAAATGCCATCAATGCCTTTTTAGGTCTCGCCTGAGCCAGCGCTTAGCGCTGCTCTGGCCGAGACATTTAGTAAGTGGGTTTTTGAAGTGCTACCAGAGAGGCTTTTGCTAGCCTCCAGCTTGCGTTCACGATGGCATGCACGCGCGCATCTGCCATCTGGGTGTTCTCTAATGGCTCCTCTGCGCACACTACCCCCTCCCTTCTCCCCCTCCCTTCTCGTCAGCTTCATTCAGGCTCCTCTGCTTGCACTACCCCCTCCCTTCTCCCCCTTCCCTTCTCGTCGGCTTCATTAGGTCTCGCCCTGAGCCAGCGCTTGCATTCCTCGCATCGCTCTAGGCGCCATCTGGCTTTCATCTCACTTGCTCGACCCCAGGCATCCTCTACTGCCCAATCTGTGTAATGCTTTTTTTTTTTACGAAAGCAGCATACGATAAAGGAATTCCTGTGAAAACGGCAATACTAAAACTTGGAAATAAGTACTTTTGCAATATTTAACAGTCTGTGTAATGCTTTTTTTTAACGAAAGCAGCATACGATAAAGGAATTCCTGTGTAAACGGCAATACTATAACTTGGAAATAAGTACTTTTGCAATATTTAACAGTACTTAAATCTTGTACGTACCTTCCAGATATAACTATTGGGACGATTTGTATAATAAAATTGCACTACGGAACATATACTAACACTGTTACAATTGCGCTCCTTCACTTCAGCACCTCCTTGTAGCATTTCGGCACTTTGCACAAATAAATGTCGCTATGCTCCAGCTCCTCCACCCGGACCCCTCCTCGCAGCACTCCTTCAGTTCTCGCTGACTCAGCCCACCCGCTTCCAAAGGCTACGATCGCGCCCCAGTCACTTTCTGTAGCATTACTTTTTGTAACTTTTTGTCCTGGAACAAGCAGCTGTGGCAGGACAAGGAAACAAGCACCACCACAACACCACTCAACACCACCTCAGCATCACCACACCACCACTCAGCACCACCACAGCATCACTCACCACCACCACAGAATCACTCACCACCACCACAGCATCACTCAGCACCACTACACCACCACTCAGCACCACCACTCAGCACCACCACAGCACCACCACAGCACCACCACAGCATCACTCAGCACCACCACAGCATCACTCAGCACCACCACAGCATCACTCAGCACCACCACAGCATCACTCAGCACCACCACACCACCACTCAGCACTACCACAGCACCACTCAGCACCACCACAGCACCACTCAGCACCACCACAGCACCAGCACAGCATCACTCAGCACCACCACAGCATCACTCAGCACCACCACAGCATCACTCAGCACCACCACACCACCACTCAGCACCACCACACCACCACTCAGCACTACCACACCACCACTCAGCACCACCACAGCATCACTCACCACCACCACAGCATCACTCAGCACCACCACAGCATCACTCAGCACCACCACAGCATCACTCACCACCACCACAGCATCACTCACCACCACCACAGCATCACTCACCACCACCACAGCATCACTCACCACCACCACAGCATAACTCACCACCACCACAGCATTACTCAGCACCACCACAACACCACTCAACACCACCACAACACCACTCAGCACCACACCACTCAGCACCACTCAGCACCACCACAGCATCACAGCATCACTCAGCGCCACCACAGCATCACTCAGCACCACGACACCACCACTCAGCACCACCACACCACCACTCAGCACCACCACACCACCACTCAGCACCACCACACCACCACTCAGCACCACCACACCACCACTCAGCACCACCACAGCACCACTCAGCACCACCACAGCACCACTCAGCACCACCACAGCACCACTCAGCACCACCACAGCATCACTCAGCACCACCACAGCATCACTCAGCACCACCACACCACCACTCAGCACCACCACTCAGCACCACCACACCACCACTTAGCACCACTCAGAACGACCACAGCACCACCACAGCATACCTCAGCACCACCACTGCGTCACTCAGCACCACCACTGCGTCACTCAGCACCACCACTGCGTCACTCAGCACCACCACAGCATCACTCAGCACCACCACAGCATCACTCAGCACCACCACAGCATCACTCAGCACCACCACAGCATCACTCAGCACCACCACAGCATCACTCAGCACCACAGCACCACCACACCACCACCACTCAGCACCACCACACCACCACCACTCAGCACCACCACACCACCACCTCTCAGCACCACCACACCACCACCACTCAGCACCACCATACCACCACTCAGCACCACCACACCACCACTCAGCACCACCCAGCACCACCACAGCATCACTCACCACCACAGCATCACTCAGCACCACCACAGCATCACTCAGCACCACCACAGCATCACTCAACACCACCACAGCATCACTCAGCACCACCACAGCATCACTCAGCACCACCACAGCATCACTCAGCACAACATCAGTATCACTCAGCATCGCCTTTGCACTAGTACACCACCACATCATCATCACTCAGCAAGACCTAAGTATCATTCAGCATCACCTCAGCATCGTCTCAGCACCAGTCACCACCACCACCACCACCACCACCACCACCACCACCACCACCACCACTACCACCTCAACATCACTCAACACCACCTCAGCCTGCTCTCGGAATCTGCCATCTGTTGATTCTCCCCTAGCGTCTGGCCGCTGCTAGTGTTATAATACAGGTACTAGTTCACAACCTTCAACCTCCAATTGTTTATGCCCCCTCAAAAAAAAACTTTAACAAACAACCATTGGAATAGGCAAAAACAAGTTGCCAGCATTGCAAGAACAAAAGAAAAATGAGGAAATTTTTTATTGTACATAATTTTTTTAATATGGTCGTTCTGTTGGACATAATGCCTTTTTGGTCATATATAAGGTAACAAAAATGCTTCTGGCACTTTTTTATTACAACTTTTCAGCATGCTGCACAGCAGCCACACTTCTCTACAGCACAGCTTAAACACATTGGCAAAGTCAATAGCTCTGCCTAAACACTTATAAGGCCCCAAAGGCGAGACCTATTGGCTATGCCAATGCTTGTTCTTTTTGCAGGGGTCCACTGCCCAAGTTGGGGTGGCCTTTCACTACAGGAAGCTTGCTGAAGCAAACTATAAGCCAGTGAGTTCCCCTGGGTGAAATCCCCATCAGATTCCTTTTTTAAAATTACACATGGGTTTCGCCAGTGATCCTCCAATCATCAGTGTTTATTTTTTCCTCCCTTAGATACTGCATATCTTTTTAGGTCTCGCTGAGCCAGCGCATGCGCTGCTCTGCGAGACATTTAGTAAGTAGGTTTTCAAAGTGCTACCCCACGCTTTTGCTGGCCACCAGCTTGCGTTCACGCGCGCAGCCGCCAGCTTTCAGCGCCCGATCAGGCGCCATCTGGCTGGCTTTCCCCTTGCTTGCTGTCTGAACGCTCCTCCGCCCCTCCCCTGCCGCGTTAATTGTAAACATATGCTGCTTTCACTTTCGCCGCGGCGGGCGCTCGCACCATTTTTGAAGCCGGGCTTGTCTTGTTTGTATCTGTTTTAATATCTATCCAGCATTTTGACTCGTTTCTTGCTAGTTCTTTCCTTCGTCCCGTCCATGGTTTTCCTTCTTCGCCCCCCCCCCCATGGTTTTCCTTCTCCCTTCGTTTTGATCCCTCCTTATTTTTGTCTGTTGGTCCTTTCTCGCTGCCTTTATTCTTATTTTCAAATCTCGCACCACTTTTCTCTTGCCCATTAACTCTTTCTAAATATCCCCTCCTTCCATCATAGTTGATCGCTTCCTTTCGTTCAAGATACCCTTTCGTGTGTACTTTTTCCCTGTTGCATTTTCACCTCTGATTTTCACTTTCTTCTGGTCTCGACATTTTTTTGATCTCTTTCCTTCTTCCCTGTTCTTAAGTCTTTTCCTCACTTCCTCATCCCACTTTCTGACTCTCCCTTTTCGTTTCCACGTCTCTCTCTTCTCACCTCGGTATTCGGTGTCTTGTCCTCCCTTCTCTGTGCTGTGGTTTCCACATTAAACAGCTTCACTTCCTAACCTCACCCCATTTCTTACCCCAGTTGCTGTTCCCCCCGCCCGCCTATGATCGTCTGTACCTTTTCGTTACTCTCTCGTATAACCCTGCCCTCTCTTCCACCGTCCACTGTCTGATGATATGATATCCCCCGCTCTTTTCCAGCTCTCTCATCGCCTCTCTCGTCCTTCCACACTTGTCTCTCCCTGTCGAAACCTCTCCCATGAAGTTTGTCCCTCCCCTTCCATCTCTAACCTCTGCCCTCCCACCTCTTCCGCTGTGCGCCCCCTCTTCTCAACTCACCCCATTGTCTCAGCCCTCTTCCTTCTCTTGGAAACATGCGAGCAAATGGACAGGACAAAGTTCAAACATGCAGTATCTCACCTCCCTGTCTGGGACAGAGCTCAGACCGTAAGATTGCATCTCACTGTCCCTGCATGCAGGATTTTAAGTGGGATTAAAAAACTGGGGGGGGGGTCTCATAAAGGGGCGTGGCCAATGTAATTAAGGGCGTGGCTTAAAACACGTAAGCTAAGAATCTGTGTTTTGCATAGTGTGCCGCCCAACTTGTATTTTGCGGTTTCTGTCATTGCATCCAGATATGTGATACACAAGTAACATCATACGTACAAGAAGTCAGGACTATTGGCTTTGTCAATGGTTGTTAGTTGCATAAGATAAATAAGCAGCAACTAGGCCTGTATATAATATTCAAAAAGCTTCCACTTACAGCTCTGGTGACACCACAGTGCTGTTGCTGCTCCTGAGTTTAAAAAAAAGAAGGGAAATCCAGAGAGAAAATGACTCTCTTTAAAGGATTTCCCTTCCCCTACAAAGCTCACCTGGCATGACGTCATGCTGTAACTTTCCCACTAGTGAGCAGCGCACATCGATGTGACTGCTGTCTCTGCAGTCCGGAAAAAAACGGACCGCCTGTGCCAGGGCACAAAACAGAACCCGATAGAGACCCGTTTCGAGGCCCCCTTTAAAAAACAAGCATTGGCATAGCCAATAGGTCTCGCTTTTGGGACCTTATAAGTATTTAGTTATGCAGCACAATATCCTTGGTGCAACAACATCAACTGTTGCATGGCTAAACCCTTATAAGGTCCCAAAGGCGAGACCTATTGGCTATTCCAATGCTTGTTTTTGTTTCCTTTGCGATCGTTTTTTTTCCCGTTCATCTTGGCTTTAAGATGTTGGAAGCACTTAACTAACTAAGCCACTTTATCGTTGTGTGACATATAATGTACCAAAAGAAGATATAGTTTTGGTACGTTTGCTAGCTTGTATAGCGCAGTGATCTGATGTTAGGCCGTAATCAGAATGACATTTTGGTAATAAAGCATTTTATATATTGTCTTGCAAACTTTCAAAGATGTCTTGTGTTTATGAGTTGTGTTATGTTTTGTGATGATAGCCAATAGGGCTAATGATCAATGATGTCTCCATGGAGGGTATAGAAGAAAAAGGGAGCTTCCTAACCTCTTCCAATCTTTGACGTTTGTTAGGTTGCTTTGTCTCTTGCTTATGGATTGATGCTATGTAGACAATTTATGGTTATTTACCCAATTGTCTTGTTACCACCTGCTTGCTTGTGGTAGTCTTTGACATGTGAGGTGTGATTGCCTTGTTCTTCGTTGAGTTGTCTCGCTAACTGTATGAGCTTTATAACTATGATCGATCTTGCAATCCACCCCTAATTGATTTGCTAAATGAAGGTCAATCCTGCAATATAACTTCTTCTCTATCTTTGGGTTCGGCGTTACATTATGTATTCCTGACGGTCCTGTTGAGAACATTTAGGCTGGGTAGGATTATGGCAATTAGCTGGAAGCTAAACGGAACTCCATTTCCTATGAGATCCTAGAAACCCACTTCTGGTTTCCATCACCCACGGCACTGATCAGAGGTGTTTGTGAGAAGCCATCCTTCTCACAGTTCCCTCTCCAAGTTGTCCATGATTGGTACCTCCTCCATCTCTCATCTTCACCTTTTGGGAAGAGCAATATCTTCTTTTGCAAGCAGGAACACTTTCTTCTACCTGAGGAGTGATATATTATTAATAATGAGAATTTATGATCCATCCTATCTTCCCTGTGTACATTGGGTGGCTTTTATTAATAATTAAGATGATTGAACTGCTTGTATTGGGGTTTTTGAATGAACAATACTTTTTCATTTTAGGGTGGGGGTCATCTATTTTAAAGAGATTCTGCCACATACATTATATTTTTACACTGGGGAAGACTATAATGCAAAGAGCTAGTTAACATAGTTTGTCTGGGTAAGAATATTGTTTTATATAAAACCAAGCATAATGGATTGGATAATCTTGAATCTAATAACATTACGGCAGAGAATGCTTTCAGGGACACTGAACTCTGGAGAACAACATAGTCCTTCTTTATTGTTAGAATAATTACAATCATTACAATGTGCACACTGCAAGTGCAAAAAAGCTGTAAATTGCTCTGATCAGTAGTGTGCAAAGAAGAGTAATAAATTAATTTAAAATGATTGCAGTAAGCAAAGATACAAATGTGAAAAGCAGTAAGTGGCAGTTAAAATCATTACAATGGGCACAGAGCCAAAATTCAAAAAGAGGATGGATTGATTTGTGTCCTTGTAGCTGCCAAGTGACTGAAACCTTCTTCACGGCCCCCTTCAACTCCCTGGATATATTTCATTATCCGGGAGATTCGTTTTTGGTCTGCTGAGTTCAGGCAGACCAGTATAGCTTGTCTACAGGTGCTCACCCCTTACTGGTTCCAGAGAGAGCACAGCCATCGTTGACGTAGGCTTAGGGTCGATTTACAGAGGCATATCGTTTGTACCAAGTCCTCAGTCGCCAGGCCGCATAATCAACAGGTCACTTTCCATTCTGCCCTACGCCATGGTATGTCATGCGAATTCACGGGAAGGATCCCGAGGCAATATTTCAGGTACTTGTCTTTTATCCTACAGTTTAGAACTTCTCCCAGGTACTGCTATGGCTTCAGGTAATTATAGCTATTTAATATTGACAAGGCATGCAAGCGTTTTTCTAGGTTTGCCCTGTCTTCTTAGAAAGATAGTATTTTAGACGTTTTATAGATGGCTTTTTAAAAAGTTTTGCAGCTCACTGCTGCCAGCCATAGTTCTGCTAGCCCAAACAGGTCAATCATTTCTCCAAGGTAATCGCTCACTGGTGAGCATGATCTTTTAGAAGTTCCTCCCATGCATGGTAGTTAATCGTGTCCTCCTTTGCGGATTTAAGCTTGTAGAAAAAGGTGGCAAAGGCTGCTTGCCTGGCAATAGACTGTTTTGTTAGACCAAACCATAGCCTGATCTGGGCTGGTGAGGTGTAACTGGGGAGCTGGAAGATTTGCCTATAAATGCTTGCAGTCGCAATGTCCAGAGTTATTGAATCTGTGCCCCGGAGAGCCTCGCTTCCATAGGCCATAGTGGGACCACTTTAGCCCTAGCGATTTCTGAAATGGGGCTGAACAAGTGCCCATTTATATTTCTGTACATGAACGTTAGCCTTGCCACCAAGGTGATCCCTTTTTCTTTTTATTTCTTCATTGTGCCGTTTAAATGAGCCATTGCTGTCATATAAAAGGCTGAGATATTTATATTCTCTTGTTTCATCAATCTTATTCCCGTCACAAACCCAACTTGCCTTTCCTTCAGGTTTGCTTCAGGAGAGGATCATGATTTTAGTTTTTTTTGCTGTTTATTTTCAAAATATTTGCCGAGGAATATGCTTGGGTGGCTCCCAGAAGACGCTGCATGCCAACCCTGGAGTAGCACCAGGTCATCGGCATAGAGAAGATTTGAGAATTGTATCAACCCAAATTTTGGAGCGTGTGAATTTACAGAGGACAAGGCTGGGGACAGATCTGCCAGGAATAGATTGAATAATGTGGGGGCCAAAACGCACCCCTGTTTGAATCCGGCTTGTTGTTGTAATGGCCCTTGATAAGTTAGCTCTGCTCCCCAGCTTAAATCTAACCCAAGTGTTAGAGTATAGATTTTCTATTGTTTTTAGCAGAGCCGGTGGGTAGGAGGGGGGAGTGGGGGGAGGAGCCAATTTCTTAGTTTCCTCCAGAGCCTGCTACGGTTTACACAGTCAAAAGCGGCTTGGTAGTCGATGCAACAGAGATAGAGAGGGAGTTTTGCACTTTTTGAGGAATCAAGAATCAGTGACAAAGCCATGTTTGTCGAGGTTCCTGTTTTTCTTGAGAAACCTGTTTGATTAAGTGGAATTATTGAATCCGAGGTAACCCATTCGCGGAGATGCTCCAGTAGGATCCCGGCGTAGTATTTTGCCTCATTGTTAATCAGGGTTATCAGCCTGTAGTTCCCTGGCTCAAGTTTGTGACCTCCTTTAAAAATAGGGGAGATAACAGAGCCTTTCCATGAGGCTGGGATCATTGCTGCCCTGAGGGTGTGGTTGAAAAGTGGAGCCATTGCTTCAGCCTATTTTGTTGGGTAAGTCTTGTAAATTGCCTGCAAGATACCATTTGGGCCTGGAGCTCCAATAAATCGCCCCTTTATTATCTGCCAGCGTATATCGTTAGCCGCAACGGTAAGCATGCTGTCTGAGACCAATGGTGGCTCAACTGCCAGACCCTTACCCTCAGGCAGGTCAACTCCTACGTCCTGTAGTGTTGCGCTTGTGGCGATATGTGAGTTGAAGTGGGCGACTAAGTAGGCAGTCCAAGTTTCTTCTGAGATACTGGATTTTAGGTGAAGCTGTGAAGGATTTTTTAGGGTATTCACCATTTTCCAGAACATTCAACGCAAAAAACAGGTAGTAGTGTTCCCTTTGAGGGAAAGGACTGCACATCCACTAAGTACACGTATTTCAAAGCATCAATAATTGGCGTGAGATATTCATTAAATGTTGCTAAATTGGCAACCAGGTGCTAAATCAGCTTCACACACCTACTACCTAGAGGTGTCAACTGCACATTAAGACTTTAACATGCATATAACTAAACACAAAAAAAGAAGCTACTAACAGCACACCATTGAAACATATGTATTATCCAGAAATAGTACTGGTCCAAAATCGAGTCCGCTGATAATGGAATTGCTCATGTATAATGTGGACGATACGAGAATATCCAATATAAGCAAATCAATCCAGTGAGATCGTCAGTCGAGATTTCATATTTTTTATTATTGTCCAATGGTTAAAAATTTCCCAGCACACGATAGCCGACACGTGTTTCGTCTTAACTAAGACTTTTTCAAGGCTGGAATAACAAATATATTGTAAACAATATGTTATATACATTAAAATGACCATATTAAAAACCAAAAATATACAAATAAAACTGTCCTATACAAATAATGTACAAGACATGTCACTACTAAAATAAGGGAAGATAAACATGCGCCCAATGACACAATTCATATATTAACATGAAAGATACTCAGACACCCAGTGCCTGGAACCCAAAGAAAAGGATCGAAATGCACCCAGAAATTCAGAGTGAAGAGAGAGAAACCAAGTAAAGGATTACCAAAACAACCAGATACACCAAAGCGTGAACTACTCAGTAGGATGTACCAGTTTTTGAGAACAAGAATGGTCAGTTGAGTGGCTAGATGACAACCTACTATGATCATAAGGTGTTCATACCAATCCTCTACACCCTAATACCCGGTGAGTGGATCTTAAATTAATAAACTAAAAAAGGAGGAAGAAGAAAAAAGGAAAGAAACCCACCAAATTTGGGAATCTTGAAAATCTGGAGTCGGAGAACGGATGCGTCCCTCCAACACATCCCCTGTAAGAAGTAGGTATCCAAGTGGAGATGTCACAACAAATACTGAGGGAGACTGTACACACAAGAGAGAATAATGAAAAATGACATGACATGGTGAATTTCCACTGTATTGGTTTGTCTTCCATAGTATATACACTTGTGGTGATCTACTGCGCTTTGCCAGTATACTACAAGATGGCGGCCGATTTGACATCGCTCCTGTCGTTATTTACAGCTTTGGTAAATTCTACAATTTCTAGGGGTTATTGGTCCCCCAAAAGGATTTTATGCGCTGGTCGTTTTTGCACGCAGTGTGTACAACACTATTGATTTTATTTGTCCCTGATTCAGCGTAACATTACGGTCGGCTGTACACACTACTAACCTGTTTGGATCTGAAATGGTGAACGTTGTTACTAGTTTATGGATATTTGGATTACTTCAATAAATGACATGGGATGGATTGCCTTCGTTACAGTACCTTAGTGTTTTGACGTAATGAGTTCCTATGGGCCGTTGGTAGGTTCAATATGGCAACTCTTTTGTGTATAGCAGCATTGGTTATTTACTATGGCGGATTACGTTGTAGTCACGTGCTCTTGTGTCATGTGACCCTTGGAGGTAGCGGTTAAGTACAAGATGGCGAAGTTTGCTCTTTCACGCATCCCGCGACCACTTACACGTGTGTGTTTGGACGGGTTTCTCGCTCTTGAAGGTAGGATTTGTTTTGGGCATAAGGTTGTATAATAATAGGTTTAGTGGCTGAAGACATGATATAATTTTGTCTTTGGTTACAGGGGTCACTTACCAAGGTTGTACCCCATGGTATTCAGGATCTATGGAGATACTTTGGACTCCAGCTATACTCTATTAGCGTTTGCCACGTTTTTGCAGTGAGCACCAATACCATATGGTCTTCGACGTTTCTACTTGACTTATTGGAGCTCACCCCACGGGTGAGTACTTTATCGATAGTGTGTCGTGTTTTATTGGACACATTTCATGACGAGTTTAGCTCATGGGTACATCTATTTTATGTTGTTTCCAGATATATCAGTGCTTTCACAGCTTCGTTTTCTTGGGATCCCTTATATAAACGGATTTCAAGTGTGGTAGAGATACGTATTTTTGTGGTGAGTATGTGACCTTGGAAGTTTATTTATATACGATGAGTAAACTATAACATTTTTTCTGTCTAGTCGTTGGCACTCCACTGCGACTCATAAGTTTTGACATTCTAGGGTGGTGAAGTTTATTTTAAACATGTGATTGTTAATTTTTTAGCAACATGGCGGCAATAGAAGTTTTACTCAGGAGCACTGACATTATTAGCATCATGTCTACCAATAGTCAATTTTAGCGTTATAACCACCACATTTGTGCTGACTACCCATGGTCTTTGGTTTAGCTTATAGCTGAGTATCACCTCTACAATTACTTCGGTGGCGGTGTGATGTTTAATTTTTCTGACACTGAGTCAGCATGTTCATTACCATTATCAAGTACAGGCAGTTGATGTACTGCGTGTTTTGTTCCTTATGAGGCTATTTACCATCTAAATTCACCATGTCATTTTTCATTATTCTCTCTTGTGTGTACAGTCTCCCTCAGTATTTGTTGTGACATCTCCACTTGGATACCTACTTCTTACAGGGGATGTGTTGGAGGGACGCATCCGTTCTCTGACTCCAGATTTTCAAGATTCCCAAATTTGGTGGGTTTCTTTCCTTTTTTCTTCTTCTTCCTCCTTTTTTAGTTTATTAATTTAAGATCCACTCACCGGTTATTAGGGTGTAGAGGATTGGTATGAACACCTTATGATCATAGTAGGTTGTCATCTAGCCACTCAACTGACCATTCTTGTTCTCAAAAACTGGTACATCCTACTGAGTAGTTCACGCTTTGGTGTATCTGGTTGTTTTGGTAATCCTTTACTTGGTTTCTCTCTCTTCACTCTGAATTTCTGGGTGCATTTCGATCCTTTTTCTTTGGGTTCCAGGCACTGGGTGTCTGAGTATCTTTCATGTTAATATATGAATTGTGTCATTGGGCGCATGTTTATCTTCCCTTATTTTAGTAGTGACATGTCTTGTACATTATTTGTATAGGACAGTTTTATTTGTATATTTTTGGTTTTTAATATGGTCATTTTAATGTATATAACATATTGTTTACAATATATTTGTTATTCCAGCCTTGAAAAAGTCTTAGTTAAGACGAAACACGTGTCGGCTATCGTGTGCTGGGAAATTTTTAACCATTGGACAATAATAAAAATATGAAATCTCGACTGACGATCTCACTGGATTGATTTGCTTATATTGGATATTCTCGTATCGTCCACATTATACATGAGCAATTCCATTATCAGCTGACTCGATTTTGGACCAGTACTATTTCTGGATAATACATATGTTTCAATGGTGTGCTGTTAGTAGCTTCTTTTTTGTGTTTAGTTATATGCATGTTAAAGTCTTAATGTGCAGTTGACACCTCTAGGTAGTAGGTGTGTGAAGCTGATTTAGCACCTGGTTGCCAATTTAGCAACATTTAATGAATATCTCACGCCAATTATTGATGCTTTGAAATACGTGTACTTAGTGGATGTGCAGTCCTTTCCCTCAAAGGGAACACTACTACCTGTTTTTTGCGTTGAATACTTTTAAGTGTTTACTAGCACTCCAGTTCCTTTGTAGGCGTGATCTGATTGAGGAAACTCATCAGAGAGATAGCAATACACCATTGTTTTTTCAATGGCGGGTTTTGAGGACGATAGGGACAAGGTTTTTAATGATATTTTTCTGGGACTGGGTATGCAGTCCAAGAAAGTAACAATAATGGAAGATAAACCGCAAGGACTTAAACAATTGTTTATTAAACTTGAGAGACTGCGCAAGTTGGAATTATCTAGGTGGTGGGATCTGACCACACTTAAAAAATATATTGAAATTAAACAAGTCCCGAGAGGACTCAGGGTCATTATTTTTCCCACCTTCGAAGATCTTGACCCCGATTTGCTTGCAGAGTGGGAGAATTTAATCTCATCATCATCTTTTGGCATGATGGATCTACTCATCCGACATGCTGAACGTAAAAGATCCAAATTACTCAGTGAAATAGAGCAGGTAGAAGAAGAGATTAACGACTCAATTTGACTGATGCTACAGAAAAAACGGGTACATCCTACTGAGTAGTTCACGCTTTGGTGTATCTGGTTGTTTTGGTAATCCTTTACTTGGTTTCTCTCTCTTCACTCTGAATTTCTGGGTGCATTTCGATCCTTTTTCTTTGGGTTCCAGGCACTGGGTGTCTGAGTATCTTTCATGTTAATATATGAATTGTGTCATTGGGCGCATGTTTATCTTCCCTTATTTTAGTAGTGACATGTCTTGTACATTATTTGTATAGGACAGTTTTATTTGTATATTTTTGGTTTTTAATATGGTCATTTTAATGTATATAACATATTGTTTACAATATATTTGTTATTCCAGCCTTGAAAAAGTCTTAGTTAAGCCGAAACACGTGTCGGCTATCGTGTGCTGGGAAATTTTTAACCATTGGACAATAATAAAGAATATGAAATCTCGACTGACGATCTCACTGGATTGATTTGCTTATATTGGATATTCTCGTATCGTCCACATTATACATGAGCAATTCCATTATCAGCTGACTCGATTTTGGACCAGTACTATTTCTGGATAATACATATGTTTCAATGGTGTGCTGTTAGTAGCTTCTTTTTTTGTATTTTCCAGAACATATTATAGTTGTGGTGCTTGAGGTCCCAGATACGTTTGGCCCAGAAGGTTTCTATGTTTTGCCTCTTGGTGACCCATAATACTGGTTTGAATTCCTGTTTGGCAGCCCTTAAATTGGCGGTGTTAGTTTTATTGAACGGGGTCCGGCGGACTGCTCGAAGGGCCTTGTTGACTTTCCTCTTTAATATTTTTAGGGCGCCGAAATTATGTCTTTTTTGACTGTTCAGTGGAATAGGTCGTGATTGGGTCCTTACTGAGTTTACTCTTGCGGTAAACGTTTTGGAGAAAGTGTCAATTAATGCCTCCCATTGTTCTCTGAGCTCTCTACTTGTCGGGTTTTCAGTAGATGGAATTCAGCTTCTTGTGCCAAAGTTCCTATTGTTGCACAGGACCATTTGACCCTCTTTAAGTCAGTCGTATATATATGGAGTCTTCAGGTTCTACTGTATGTGTGTTTTTGATCAGGTCAAATGTAAGTTCCAGCTCCTGGTGGAGGTGAATACTTTCCGATCTTGGGAGAGGATGTAGCCTTACGGCTAGAGCGGTCGACCTCGAAGCTGGGGAACCAGGTTCGAGTCTCTGCAACGATGCTCAACATCCTGTGATTCTGGGCAAATCACTTAATCTACCCCTTCCTAACAAAAATGAATGTGTCCATCTGTAACAAAACTGGTGCTCGTGTAAAGCGCTCTGTTACTGGATATCTTCGGGTCTAGTTTGCGCTATATAAAACTAAAAAAAAAAAATGTAGAAGGGGTAGGGAAACCAGTGTGTAATCTATTACAAAATTTCCGTTGGAAGAATGAAACAAGAGGGCTGGAGGGATATCGCCCATTTAGGATCCTTAGGAATAAGGGCTATAGTTTGCAGAGCAAGTTTAAGCTCTTTCGAGTCCCTCCTCTTGATATCTATTTGTGCTTGTTTGGGGATTTCCCATTGACGTACCTAGGCATCTAAGATTTCATTCATTGTGGATTGACCTAGCAATTTTATGTTCAAATCTCCTGTAACTATTAGCAACAAGATTGGGTGAGACACCCCCCCCCTTTTAAGAATGTTTTCTATCAGTTTTTTAATGTTTCCCCGCGATCTTTGTACATTGATGGTGCTTAAGTGTTTATTAGCATCACTGCTAATTCGTTCCCAGCAATTTCCATTGTCAGATGCAATATTTGGAGAATGTCAGAATCTGTTAGCTCCCTGCTCTTTACTTTAATGGCTGTCGATGGGTATATTGCCACGCCTCCTCTGCTTCGGCCGAATTTTGCTTCTTTGGTGGCCGGAATCACATTGTAGGAGAAGCCCTAGAATGAGACTGGCTCATGGGCCCATGTCTCCGGCAAGGCTATTACTGCGCAGGTTTGGAAGTACCTTAATAGTTCCGGATCTTCAATCTTGTCCCTCAGGCCATGTATGTTCCATGAGCAGAGTCTGAAATTGGATATTGTTTGGTCAGGTCCTCCTGCTTTGACGTCTGTTCATTTTGAGGGAGGTTGTATGTTGATAGTCATTGCGATACACCCCATTCGTTCACTGAAGTCTCCTCTTTTCGTTGTCTTTGGGTAGGTGATTGGGTCATGACCTGTGCTTTGTTCACTTTTGATGGCGATGTGCCTTTAGCGTTCCTGAGAACTTAATAAGGCAGTAGTGAGAGTCTCATTTGCTCTGTCTGAGCATCTTTGGACCTCCTGAGTGGGCATGGATACCCTTGTTTCTGAAAGGTTACCACTACTATCCCCAGTCCATAAATTGTTTGCTCTCATTTAGGACTTTCTGGGCTGTGTCAGATGATCTCCAGGTGACCTTGGCTGAATCGCTATAGTGCTAAGGTGCCGGACTGATCATTTGGACAGACTCAATTTCAGCAGAGGTAACCCCTGCAAATGTGGGAATCTGATTTAACAGTTTGGTGTTTCCCCGGTTCCAGATGTCTTCATTTCCAATTGAAATGTATATCGGATGGAACAGGGTTACACTTGATCCCCCTTTTTGAGGGGTTCGCTGATAAACTCCGTACTGCCATCATCAAATTGGTTGAGGCTCCATGGGCCTGGTGCAGTTTTATTTTGAGGCATTCTTTTTGGAAGTGGGTACCTCTGGATGATGTGAACAGAGTTAGGAGGTTCTGTCTTGCCTCCCCAGCCGTAAGGGTCCTTGTTGATTCTTTTTTTCCTGCTGTAAGCGATTTGAAGCCCGTGATCCTGAGGCATCAGAGAGAGCAGTACCCTTGCTGTATTGTTTAGAACCATCCTTTTTTAAGAGAGAGTGCTTTCTACTTTTGTTGTTTCGGGGGGTCAGTAGAGTAGAAATTGCCATTTCAGAGTTTATATTGCCCCATTGTACAAAGGCGGATATCCCTGGGCCCTGGCTAGGGGTGCCCGTCTTCCTCAGCTGTTTGCCTATTCCAACAGGTTGGCTTATGACAATTTCGAGCTAGCTGGCTTCAGGATTGTTTGATGTGCTAGTCTCAGTTCCGAATGCAGACCAGGGTCTGAAGAGACGACCCTTTGGGCCTCAATGTCTGAGTCTGATGCTTTGGTTGTCATTGATGGCTTGTTCTTGTGTTGCTTCATTCGATGGCAGGGGGGGTCACTGTTTTGTCCTCCTGATATAATACCTGTTATGTCAAAGACGGCATAATTCCATAGCCAGTTGGTTTTTGGGAAATGTTTATTTCTTGATTTCTGTTTTTGGCTTCATTTGGATTTTGTTTTGCCTCCTCTTGCGATAGTGAGAGGAACTTCTTCTTTGGGAATTGGATGACTTCGCACAGGTTCGTCCCTAATGCAGGTAACCTCTGCAATTTTTCAGTTTTTTTTCCTCTGCCCCATGCCTTGTCACCTCTCGGGGGCTGGGCATAGTTGAGCTACTAGATGAACTGGACTGGTACTCTGAGGGGGGCTTTGCGCGCCCCTCGGCTGTTGATTTTGTTTGTTCAGATGCCGAGATTTCCACACTTTGCGCTTCAAATCTCTTCTGTAGAAGCGGTGTCACATTTACTTTAGGCTTAATGGCTGCTTTTAAGTCCTCAATGAGCTCCCCCAGGAAACTGGGTAGAGTGCTCAGCTTCTCCAGAACTAGGGAGCACATTCACCTTGGGGTGAGTTCCATTGTCTCATCTTGAGCTCGTTTAAAAAGCTTGTTTAAGTCTGCGATTTTTGCCGTCAATACCAGCCACATTAACTGCTAGGGTGTTCAATAGTTTGATTTGAATGTCCATTTTGGCAGAATAATATACCAAAGTGTCAACCACTAATTGGATGGTTTTCAGTATGGAAGGCCAGATACCGTTGTTTGACTGATCGATTTGCTCTGCCGCTTTCCCGGGGGGACTGAGCTCTAGGTGATGGAAATGTTTCCTCGGTTGTATTTTCTTGGTCCTTCTCTGTTGTGCATGAAGCCAGCATCACGTCTAACTCTTCTTGTATTAACTCGTATAATTCCGTTTCCACGGCTTTCGTTGCCGGAATAGGACGATTTTGGCTGATGTCAATCCTTTCTATGCTTTTTTGCCCTCGTGAACCCTCCTCGCCCTCCCGATGGATAACATCAGTCATGTTCATGGAGCCACTTCCTATGCTAAACCCTTTAGTGCAGCATAGCAAATGGGTCACACTTGTGAGGGTTTGCGGTCAAGTTTTTCGGGTTGCTGGCTAAGTGTCTGCTTGAGTCCGGAGTGCTTTCCCTCTTGGCGCAGCTGGGCTGTTTGCACTGTCTTTATTAGAACTCTGCTTCAGCTTAGCTTCTTTTTTTTTGTTTGCACTAGTGGGACTTTGGGAGATCCCCCTTACTAGTTCGTCTGTGCCATCTGGCGTACTTGGATGTTGACTAGGATTGTAGACGTTTGCAAGTGGTGTTGGGCTGCTGGTGATAGGTTTCTTCCTTTTGCTCCCGTGTGGTGGTGAGCTTCTTATTCTCCCTGATCTCATAGTTGTCAATGGCTGTTCTTGTTAGTGAGGATACTGTGATCCAGTACTGTGTGTACGGGACGGGTTTGGCTCGCCCTTTTCTATGGGGTCCTGATCTACTACACGTCTGCAGCTCCGTTCTGGAGCAAACTTTGTTTGTCCTGGCCCTAAAGTTCCCTTGAAATTTGCCTTAGTGTCCACTGGTGGTGAAAATCACTAAATCTTTTGAGTTCTAATGGAGTTAGGTAGTTTGATTGTTAGTTCTTTTCTGGGAGTGCCGCCACCCCCCTTGTGTCAGTCCTTCTTGTGATCTGCTGTGATTACTGGGGGTGTGGCACGAGCACGCTCCAATAGAGGACTGCTGCTCAGACTTCCAATTTGATATAGGGGGAAGGGGGGCAAGGAGGCACTGAATGGCGGCCCACGTGAGGCTGGGTGAGCACACCCAGGCCGCAAGCTGCACCCGATCCTAGTCAGGTCGCTTTCCAAAGCTAGGGGCTCAACCAGATGAAGAGGGACCTGGGCCCGCTACACCCGCATTGTTGCCACTCTGTTCTCGTGCAGGCCCCCCCCCCCCCCCCCCTCTCTTACCACCTTCTAAAGCTCAGCACCTCCCTGTACCTGGTTCCTGAAGTCTGGCTCTGGTCTGTATAGCTGCTCAATTCCCTTTCGACTGGCAGCTGCCTCACAGCCTCTTGCTGCTTCGGATGGGACAAACGGAGTTAGCGGTGAAAACATTCCGCGCTAACCTGTGGACAGTGCTTTAAATGGAAAAAAATAAGTGCAGGTACTCAACAAATTGAGATGCGGACTAGGGGGTGGGGCTTGGGGTCGGGGCTACGGGGCAGTGCTATGGGACCCGGCCAGGGGCACACACTTAATTTAATCGAGATTTAATTGGTGTGCAGATGTGTATAATGATACTAAAGCATTTCCGGTATATCTTGAGTATTCCGTTCCCCTTATACGAACAAAAAGGTACATTTAATATAAAAGTGGGTTTCTCAAGGTGCAACACCTAAATCACATATGACTCTCACACAAGATATTTTCCTTAACATTTTTTGGAAACGTTTAAATATGTTTAACCCTCTTGTCTCATTGCCACCTAGCAGACATCACTCACCCCCCCCCCCTCCTAGATGGCATAGCTTTGCCTCAAAGCTCCTTACCTGCTCTAAAGTGTGATTCCCTCTTTCTGGAGGTGGGCAGGCTGCTGAAAGCTCGAGCCAGGATGCCTGGCTCTGGCTCAGTTCCAGGTCCTCTTGCACCCTCAAGCCCAAAATTAACTGAATTTGATGTTGCATCTGCCTGCCAAACAAACCCTAATCTCATATGCGAAGAATAAAGACAAAATAGTGACCTTTATTGTAATACAGGAGAAAAAGAAAGATATAGCCTCCTAGAGGCTGAATTCCACAAAGTGAAAGCAGAAATTCTGGGATCAATCCCGGCTTCCCCACATGCCCAAACTGTGTGATCCCAGACAAATATTTTATCTCACCAAGCCTCCATTTTCTTCGTTAGCACATATGATAGTATATTCAAATGCACGAGCTCCGGATGTGTGCTGTACAATCACATCTTGTGTTGGATCTAATACACTATAATGTTGCTTCATTCATGAAAAGAAAATAGGCCATATCTAATGTACACATGACAATCGCCTTGCTTCCTAGTTCACTATTGGCAGTGTTGTCACAGTGGGAGCACAAAATCCTCTCAATGCTGTGGTATAAGCTTATGCACCAAGGTGAAATGCTTCCACAGGATAAAAATTACACCTTTATTTTAATGGTAATGCTTTTAAGGCTCGACTTATGCACAGACTTTTAAGGCCAAGCCAGATTTTGTGGTTCGGCTCTGACTGGGCCCTTGTTAATTTGTTGGTTCTCCCAGCTCTACCCTTCCCAAAGCCCCTGCATTTTACCCAAGAGAAAACAGCCTCTAAAAAACAAAAATGCAATCGTGTTGAAACCCTGCGGAGAAAGCAGATCTGCACTGGAGAGAAAGTGGCCTAGCACTTGCTACAAGCAAACCCTTTCATATGCGCTTTATGGGCAGAGTGTGGTAATGCAGGGCTTGCAACTATATATCTGGTGCTGGACACTGCAGACAACACTCACTCATGCAAGACACACGCGCAGTGACATAGAAGCACTAGTGCGCCCAGATAGGACATTCAGTACATGTGTTTTAGAAACGCTTACGTTCGCTGACATCCACATTATTAACCTTGATTCCCACCCACTCTGTGTCACTATCACCACATTCGTCCTCAGTCTGGCTCCAAACAAGTGCTGCCCTACTCTGCTATGCCAGCTGGAAGCCTTCTCCTAGATTTCACGCCGGATCACGAGACATGGCTGTTAGAAAGCCCTGCTCCCACACCTACTGTCCTATTGATTACAAGGAGCCTGAGTGGACCCTGTGTCAATAATCACAGTGTGACTCAGGCCCCTCCCAAACTCCCTGCGAGCTCTGAATAAATGCATACGGGTGCTGCTCAATTAGCACCTTGAAAGGGTAGATTAGCACTCGATTATCAGAGTGCTTCACCAAAACGGACTGACTCACCAGCTCTGTCGCACTTCTTTTCGTACATGCCAAATTTCAGAGCTTGACTTGCTGCCCCATGAGTACAGGTACTCTCTTTGGACAAGGAGAAGTTCCGGTACTCAAGCGCAGAAATTTTTACAAGTGCCGGTACTAAGTACCGGTGAGTACCGGCCCATTTAAACCACTGCCTGTGGAATTGGTAGCATGCGTGAAAACCTGGCCTGACTGGAGTCTCTGCTCTCCTGCCGACTCTAGTCTGATCGATCCGCAATCCCCGCTCTGCACTGGTGGTGGTTTTGGGACGGGACAGACATGGGTGCCTGATGCACGATCAGAGTTTGCCACTCTTCTCCAGGAAGCCGCGAACCTCTTGCCTGCTCCTTTGTTTTCCCTCGAATTGATTGCTAAGGTATGGCTTTGTCAGAGGCTGGCTATCTTATTTCTCCATTAATGAATTATATAATTCACTAGTATTACTATCATAAAATGTTTAATTATTTCAATCTTCTGGAATAGAGGCTCTGATGTGGTTGCCTAATTTCCCACTGATTACGTGTATATCAATTGTAGAACAGGTGATGGGGATTATTTTAAGTACGGCGGCCCAGCTATCAAACCACTGTTGTGGTGGAGGCAGTGCCTTTTCCAACCCAGCTACAGCCAGATTACCAATTTTAAAGATAGCAACTGTTCAAATGGACATTCTGCCCCGGACTCACCCCCACCCCAGGACACACTTCTGCAAGTATGGTGGGAGCCACTACAAGGGAGAAACATTTGTCAGCCGAGCTGCCATGTCCCATGGCAGCACAGTCAGAACATGTGCTATCAGAGTGATTCAGAGATGAAGGTATATGGGACGTCAATTTTCTGCAGAAAGCCATTACAGGCTTACTCAGATTATGCCCTTTGTCTCTTAGTGATGAAGTAACGGTGAATGTACTAAATCAGTGGTTCTTAACCTTTTGACTTCTGTGAACCCCCCACTTAATCAATACTGTAGTCCAGGGACCCCCACTTAATAATTACTGGAATCTGGAGACCCCCACTGAATCATTACTAGAAGCTGGGCACCTGGGCCTAAGCAGTTTTGATGTTGTGAACCACAATACAATACAAACATTTAGAAATATTTCATTTAATTCGCAAACAAATATTTTAAAAAACGCACACACCTAAGTTTAATGGGAAGGTGGGAGCTTTTCTAAATTCAATAACGGCAACCCATCGTCCATGCTATAGTCTGACTGTTGAAGGAATTGACCCGATTATGGCCACCCGGGGTCACTCGCGACCACCTCTCAGCTTTCCATACCAATGAAGAGTCGGTCAGACAGTAGAGAATACAAACCAAGTATATTTATTCAGATACACTCGAGCGGAGCCGAGTCTGCCCAGTCTCTGTGGATTGCTGCAGAGGGACTGACATCAGCAAACATGGTGATATATTATGTACGATTCAGAACCAATGAAGGCACGGCCAGACTGGAAATTTCCAGATAGAGGCAGCTACACAAAGAAGGTACAGAAGGATAAGTTTTGATCCTGAGACCGGGCACACACTATCTCTATGCCAAGGTTGTTCTGCCTGTGCCCACAGCTGAACTAGTGGGAGCAGGCCTCTATCTAGTGGGAAAGGTATGCGCTAATAAGAACAGTGTATCCATTAGTATAGCAAGGCCCAACCTTGGAGAAACGAAATCTACCAAAGCTGCTTCTTGCAGAGAGAGAGATTAGTTTCGATCATGGCTCAAAATGGCGGGCAAACATAAAATGGTGCCCCGAATGCTAACGTATGCAGAACAATATATAAACAACACAGCTAAGACATTTTTATTCTAACACTGTCCCATTAATCAATCTGAGGATACCAACTTACTGTTTAGCCTCCAATTTCAAATTCCTTCACATTTACAGAACATTTTTAAAATTGTCAATTTTACATTTTGCTTAATTTATATACACTTTATCAATCTGTTGATATTATTTAATTTTCTAAACAGTCGCGGACCCCGTGAGTAGGCGTCATCGAACCCCCAGGGTTCCCCGGCCAACAGGTTAAGAGCAGCTGTACCAGTTACTTTATAACCCTGGAAAAGGTCACACAAGGGGTATTTCGCCAGCACAGCAATTTTTCTAGACTGCCATTTGTATGAAACCACTTATTTGAGATCTAGTGGTTGGATTGGCTAACCTAGCGAATCAAGAGGAATAATGATAGATCTGTGTCTCTATTCATTCACACTTTGGGGGCAATCTGCCAAAGGTAAGCTATACAGGGAGCGGGAGAGAACTGGATATTTGGAGACCATTTTCAGCCTAAAATGCATAGTGGGATATATCCATTTTAGGATTGTCTGTTAAGAAAGACATTGACCCTTCAAGGCGATGAATAAGGTTCGGACATATGGAGGCAGTCCCCTAAATGGGCTTGCAAGGACTGCGTTGGGAGAAATACTTCCTTTATGAGTTAGTTTGGGGCATATTGAATAGAAGGAAATTATTTCATACATGAGATAATTAGGGCACATGAAACGGGGAGAGACTATGTACAACACAGGTGTGGGGGAAAAAGCTGTAACTAGATTAGAGAGTATTCCATGTAACAATGTCTTAATTGGATAGGTCTGCTGCAGAGAGAGGAATTGGGCCTTACACCAACTGGCCATAACTTTAACACACAAAACATTAGAGCACTAAATAGGGTTCCAAAAGGCCCGGGCATGAGAAAAGGCATACCCTTATATCAGGTGGGCATCCTTTAGGGACTACATCATCGCTATCAGAGGTACTGCAATGGTTGGTGTTCAGGGATGGACTGCACCTAGCTGTTTGCAGTAACAAAATAGTATTAAAAGTGTAGATCTAAAAAGTAGACATAACAAATTACACAATTCGATTACAAAAATATTGTACATATCAGATGTATATTATTGCTGTAATCTTTTTCACTGATATGTTGACTGGCTTAGTTTGTTTCTCGTAAAACATCTACTACTGTTTTTGATTAATTAATTTAAAATGTATTCATTTAACCCTTGATGCAAATGATTTTCTGTGAAATTTCTTACTTGGGTTCAACTTACATACTTGGATCTGCTTCTTCAAGAGCTGCGTTTTCTGACTCTTACATGTCGAAGTTCTAGTCAAACGTATCAACCTAATCATAGATTTTAGGACATCTAGTTCATGACCATTTGAAGTGTCTCTTGTGGGGGTACACTTTCGAAACTCTTCCAAATGTCCATGGTTACTGTATCTTTCAGGAAATAGGTATACATACCGCACAGAAGATAATTTGGAGTTACAGAGCTGAAAGTCATCTCTGCTATAATCATTTCATGACCTGTTGCAGGTGCCTGGAGTCCCATTACTAGTTTATAATTAACACCTCTTGCAATTCCAGCTTGCATTCTGATCCATTCTTTTTAGCATTGGCTTGGATCTTGTAATTCCTAACACTTCTCTTTCATTGCATTAATGCTGCTTTGGAAGTATTATAATAACTGCTCCGCTTTGGATATATCTACAGGTTTTTATCTTTAGTTTCCCTCTTGGTTGGAGTCATGCAACATCCATTATTGTTCATGCTGACGAGTTTCCACTTTAGGTAGCTATTCATCCACACAGACGTTTGGATGTGTGGCCAAAAAGGATGCTAGTCACCCGACCATGTTTTAAAAAAAAAAATATTTTTATTGGTAGTATGCATATAAGGATCAATGTACAGACTGTAGGAGAGTAGGATCTGCTTCTTATGGTTATCCCCACTTTTTGCTGATGTTTCACTGTTTTTCGACTTTAGTCTGGCTGGGGCCCTGCTATCCAGGACCCCAGCCTAGCTGCTTCCTCTCTAAAATGGATTCTTAGTACCTTGGGTACACTTCAGATTGGATTCTGGGGTGCCCTTATAAGTCCCTAGTATATGGTATACTATGTACCCAGGGCATAGGTACCCCAGAGGCCTACCAGGGGCTGCAGCATGTATTATGCCACCCCTGGGAAGCCTTCCAAAATGACACCACAGGACTGCTACAGCAGCCTGAGTGAGGTGATGCATGCACCCCTTACTGAGATATAGGTTCACTATATCTCACCCCATCACTGCACATATAAACCTATCAGTCACCCCTATGGCAGGCCTTATCAATCCTGAAGGCAGGGTGCTTGGTTTTATGTGAGAGGGTGCCCATGCATGAGCAGAGCCCCTCTGCTGCCTTCGGAATCTATCCTCCGGGGTTGTCTGTGAGTGCAGCCTGACCATATACTCTTAAGTGCATTATATCTCAACGGTAAATGCTAACTTTGGGATGGCTGCACGGAAACATGTCGTGTTTGGTGTCAAACACCTTGGAATCATACCCCCACACCAGTAACTGGTGTGGGAGTATGATCCCACCCTTCTAGAGGGAGAGACATGACAGCACCGGTATACCCGGTACCAGCTAAACAGAGCCCTGGCATCACAAAATGGATGCTGCAGCCACAGACACAAGTCTGGCCTCCTTCTGCTGACCGAAACTCCGGCAGGGGAGGCCTGTACAATAGGTTTCCTGTCACAGGGAGGTGTTACCACCTCCCAGACAGGCTTTAGTGTATTGGGGCTGGGTGGGAGCACTCTCTGAGTGCTTTGAAGTCCTGCACTGGGGGCACATTTGGTGTCCCTGTGCATACCCCAGTTCAAACCGGTTGCAGGGGCTGCCAGCCCCTGCTCTGGCGCGAAACTGGACAAAGGAAATGGGTGTAGCCACCCCTCTTTCCAAACCCTCCCATAGGTGGGTCCCCTGAGTTAGTCCAACCCCTTCCTTGGGTATAAGAACGGAAACCCTGGCAACAGGACTTTAGATATCCCTGGACGAAACTCTGACACTGAATCCTGGACCTTCGACGATCTGTTAAACGCCAGATGACTGAAGAATCTCCCTTGGAGTAAAGGAGTTACTCCCCTGCTTGGCAGGCACCAAAGACGCATCTGTCCGGTCTGCATCTCCGAAGCTCCCGTCGGACGCCGACGACCCTGCAACCCAGGTGGTGGATTTCCAGACTTCCCAGAGGCTGACCCGAGTCCCCAGCAAAGCTGAGACCCGTAGCCCTCGTGGGTACCGTGGAACCGGATCCCCTGGACACCGTGCACATTTGCAAGTGCATAAGCTTCTGGTCGATCTTAGAGGCTGTGCTTTGGGTTATTTGTAGCCCTGACCCCGAGCAGTGAATCCACCGAAGATTGTCGGCCTGGCCACTCTGAGTGACCCGTGGGCCGCCATTTCGTGATTCCGCTCGAGGTCCCTTCGCGATCCCTTGTCCGTCGACTTGTGGGTCTCTCAGAAGGACATCTTTGATTTCAACGGGCCCCCCTGGTTGCTCCAGGCCTGCCCTGACTCTCCCTCCCTTGGAGAGTCCCTCGGACCTTGCTGGTCCGCTCCAAAGCCATTGTTCTTTTTCTGCGTGGATTGCTGTTACCAAGGCTTGTTGGGTCCAATCCGGACACCAACACCGCAGTCAGCTACTACCTTCGTGAGACAGCTCGATTCCAGCTCCTGGTCATCGTCGACGCCTCCTGGTCCTCGTGGCTGCAGAGACAATCTACCCCTCTTCGAACTTGAAGCACCCGACATCGGTGGGCATTCGACTATCGTGCCCCTGGTCACTGGCTAGTGACCTAGACTCTGTCCCCTCTGCTTTCAGGTTCTTCTCATCCTCGATCCAGGCTTGGATCTCTTCGGACACTTCGCATCTTCCCGGCAGCAGCACCTTCCAGCAAGCAGCCATTGAAAACGACGGCGCGGCCCGACACCATTTGACACCTATGCACCCGGCTTCCCTGGGTGAGGTAACACGAGTACTACGGTGCTCCCGTGGGTGTTGGTCCTAGAACCCTCTAAGTCCAAAAGGGTTTGTTCCTAGTCCACTCCGAAGTGTCCCTAAACTTTAAAACTCTAACTGCGACTTTTCCCATAGACGCTAACAGAGCTCGTGGCTGTGTTCACACACTGCACACATCCCCCGTGGGTCCCCTGTGTCACTACCTTGGGTGGTTCCTTGGGGTCCCAGCGATTCTACAGGCTCTAGGCCTTGTGTCTAGTCAAGTCGTGGTTCTTATACCACTTTCTTAATATATGGTTTGGTACGCCCCTAGGGCTAATCGTATATTGTGCTAATTTACTGTGTTATTTGACTTGTAACTTGTGTATTTCGACCTCTAGCTTCATAAAGAGACTAGTGGGTAGTGTTTAGTAATAAATACATATATTTTATATATATATACCTGGTGTGGTTCTCCTTTCATTTGGTCATTCATGAGATTATAGACTGGTAAAACAAACAGCTTAACACTCCTTCAAGACTTAGCCTGAAGGCTGCTCTCCATAGCTACCACTAGGATAGCTTTCAATAAAGGTTGTCTTTAAACCTATCATCAATAAAGGTCGTTTGGACTGGTGCAAGGTGCCCACTATAACTAGTGGACAGCAAATGCCAGGCCAACTTCTCACACAGACATCATATTACAAACATCAATGCAATATGTTGTTGCCCGGCTGTGACAGCAGCTTGGCGCAGTTCCCATTTCGTGGAGCGCTGCCCTTAAGAGGTGTCATACAGGAGTTAATCTTACAGTGTAACCAAGGCTATATTGCTAGTGCAACCTTCTGGGGACCCTTTATATCCCACCATCATAATGGTCCATTTGCAATTGCATCCTGTAATCACATTACTACTTTTTTGATTTGCGTTCTTCTGAAACCAAAATAAAACGTACAAACTTCTATTGCTATTTGATAGCTTTTGGCGGAATGGGCGTCCCTCCATAGATTGTAGTAGTGCATCTTTCTTTAGTATTTAGGCAAGGTTCTAGCATGGTACAGTGTCCCATATCTCTGACCCCTATACTCTGTAGGAGGTATGTCTGTGCGGGGGATCAGGGGGGCGCGTGTGGAGAGGTACACTCCTAGGGCGGACTGGCAGTGGGGGCCTAGCTCATCTCTAGGGCCACCCAGGCATGAGCCCGGGGGTCTACTGGGTCAGGGCGTGGGAGTATGTGTCCTCGAGGTATTGCCCCTACGTGGGTGAAATCCTAGCGTTATTGTCACTATATGCCTACAGGGTGGGGGTGCGAGGGGGTGGTCCCCATCAGAGGGCCATGTCGGGTGGGTGGCCCAGTATCGTCCCTAGAGGAGTCAGTGCTGGTCCCGTCCTGCTGATTTGCCCCCTGCGCATGGTGCATCATAGTACACCAGGTCTCCAAGTCCCTGTCCGCATTCTCATCTGTGCAAACCGATCTGAGTCGACGCTCCTCCGCTACCCTCCACTCACGTAAGTCCGCCCTCCATTTCTCCGGGGGGGATCCGTATCTGCCTTCCAGTGAATAGCTATGCGGCGTTTCGTTAGTACCAGCCCAAGCATAGCAAATTTATGCTGCATGCGAGTTGTGGCCTTGGGGGTCGGGAGTACTCCCAGGAGGTATTGCTTAATTGAGGATTCGATTGAGAGCTTCGTTGATCTTCGCAGAGTGTCCAGCACTATCCTCCAGTAAGAGCCGAGCCTGGGGCAGTCCCAGGTCACATGAATGAAGTGGGCCGGGGAGAAGCCACATCTTGGGCACTTAGATGAGTGCGTTGGGCCAAACCTCGCCAGGCGTGCGGGGGTCAAGTAGGTGCGGTGCAAATAGTTGAACTGCATAAGCTTGAACCGGGCCTTGATCGAGACGTCCTGAACTAGCGCCAAAGCGTGTTTCCACTCCCCGTCCGTCAATGGCGTAGGCAGGTCTTCCTCCCACCTCCTCTGTGTCTGGGACATGTCCTGTCTGCGGTCTGTTTTTAAGGCCTTGTATAGCCGGGATATTAATCCTCGGAAGGAGCCTGGGTCCAAGATTGTGCACAGCGTGCTTGATTCCTCTGGCTCACTCGGGAACGTAGTCCAGATTTCCCGAAACGTGCGGGTTATCTTTGCATATTGGAGGAAGTGGCCTTCCAGGACCCCATAGTGTTCCTTGGCATCCTCAAAGGATAAGGAGGAGTCGTTGAGGTAAAGATCTCCTGCCAATGCGCAGCCACCTGCATTCCAACTGGCCACATCCATTACGGATTGTATCTGGCTGTATCCCGGGAGCCATTCCAGTGGGAGCGCGCACGCATAGAGGGCCTTTCGCAACACCAGGGTCACCGCCCGTTCCCATGCTCAGGCAAACTTTTTTACTATGAATGGGCAATTCGGAGGAGTCCTGGCTTCCATCATCAGGTACTTAGGGAGCTCTGCTTCTGGACACCAGCCGGCCAACAATCTCTTTTCAGTGTTCGAGCCCTCCGCGCACCACTGCGCTGCATATTGGAGGAGACCCGCAATGTAATATAAACGCAGGTCCGGAAACCCCAGGCCGCCCTGATCCATGTCCAGGTTTAGGAGGTCAAGCTTAACTCTGCTCCGCTTGCCGCCCAAACCAGCAAAACCAGTAGGATATTCAGAGTGGTGAGTGTGTCATTTAGGATGAGGCAGAATGAGTTCTGGAGGGTGTATAGACATATGGGGAGCAGGACCATCTTCACCAGCACTACCCGCTCAATGACGGACAATGGTAATCGGTTCCAGAAAAGTATAGACTCCTTCAGGTTGTCGACACCTGACCATGTTAAACAGAATATTTGATGTATTTTTAGATCTGGCCTAAGTACAGTTTTAGCTTCATATGTTATACAGCCTGATACGTTTTAATCTTCTTGATTTTCACGATGGTACAGCTAATCCTGCAGAACCTGAGCATCCAATGCCATTTCTGTTTGGCTCCACACTTACAACTGTGGTGCCCATCTTCCACTGCAAATGGCATTTCCTACATCTTCAGAATCTTCATGTCGTCTTAGAGTGGTCATATCAATTCTCTTGCCATCCGCTTGGAATCTGATAAAACAGGGCAAGGTCCACCTGAACCTGATTGTTTTTGGTCATTCAATATCTAAGCAATACATTTAATTTCTTCTCATTTATTGAGGGTGGAGGGGCAAGGTTTCATCATCAGAGATTGTTGCCATGCTTTGCTGGAAATGATCTCATGAGGCTGGTTGGAGGACATTCTTGGCAAAATGTCCTTAGGTAGCTGGTCCGTGCAAAAGCATTTTGGATCCATCTGCGGGCTCTTTTTTATACCCATTGTATCTTTTTATGTTATTTCCAGGATCTGCCTAAACAACACCCAAAAGCATTCCAGAATTTTCAAAGTCTTTCTCAATTGACCTTCTCTGGTCATTCAATCCTGCCAGCAGCCCATTGTCTAGAAAAATTTGAGTCCAGATTCTCAAAGGTTTAGCATCGGGTTAGTGTTACTTTTTCAACGCAAACCTAACACTAAACCTATTTTGGGATTTGCAAACCAATGTTAATTTGTATTAGCGTTGGTTTGTATGTAAAAATAACGCAAAGCAGCCCAAAACCCTGCCTTGCATTACTCTGCGTCAAGGGGGTGGTACATTGGAGTTACCATGCAGCCACCCATGCTTTTTGACGCTAAACCCTATTCACTAACATTGGTAGAAAGGGTTTAGCATCAAAAATTAAGGCAGCTGAAAAGCAAGTGTTAAACTGAGAAATGATTTAATTTCTCTGTGCTTTTTCCGACTTTGCATGCATGCTGCACTGTACAGCACACATACAATGTAGGAACAGCTTTTAAACTTGTCTAGGCATTGTATTTTGGACAGGAAGGCTTCCCTTCCTGTACAAAACCTATTTGAGACTCAGGCACACACCCTAGCACTATGGCGCTAAGGTGTGTGCCTGGCGCACGACAGCTGAAATCAGCGCTAGGGAGAGGGGAGGACTGTCAGATCTTTGTGAATACGCTCTCCTGCTTTTTCCTAATCACGCAACGCAGTGCAGCATTTTTGGGTGCTGTGCTGCGTTGCCTGACATTTCAGAATCTGAGCCTCGTTGTTTATTTTAATTCTCCAGCACCTATGACAGAGTTGATGAAGACCATTGTGGAAACACTTGACCACCTTCCTCTGGTCATTTTTCAGGTCTAATCATTTCTGATTTAAAATTCGACTTGCGTTCTTCCTGCTTTTCAAGCCTAGTGCAACTTGAAGTCAAGTCTGTATAAGGACATGGCTGGCATAGCGAGTCAGTCACCATGGTGCGTCATCCTCAAAACTCCTGAAGAGGGATCAAATGTTTTCTCAAATACTGTGATATGGTTTTTTTGCACAGGATTTGCTCACGTTTCAAATGTGTTATCACAATGACTCTCTTTTTCCCTATTTCTGAAGTCTAGGTTGTTTTTGGTGCACATACGCCAGTAAGTGGTCAGGGAAACAGTTCCCATAGTTAGTTTTGAATCAAAACAATCAGATTATTTAGTAGGAACCATTTTGTAACCATCTATTATATCATATAGTTTAGAATGTTATTGGAGAATCATTCCTACAAGACCTGGGCCCAGATTAGCGTTGGGTTAGCGTTACCTGTTTAACGCTAACCCGACGCTAAACATTTTTGGAGATTAACAAACCAATGCTAATTGATATTAGTGTTGGTTTGTATGGAAAGTAACTCAAAGCAGAGCAAAATGCTGCTCTGCATTACTTAGCGTCAATAGGGGTGTTACATAGGTGGTACATGGGTGTTCCCATGCAACCACCTGTGTTTTTTACGCTAAACCCTATCTATCAACTCGAGTAGACAGGGTTTAGCACCAAAAAATAATTAGTGATTCATTAAGACCTTTCTAACTCTCAAATGTTTCTATTGTTCAGATTATATCCAGCTTAAGCTACAGAAGAAAGGGCCTTGTTATATACAGTCTGGAAGAATGATGGAAGGAATTGCCAATAGCCAAAGGTTTTTACAGATTCACCTGGCTTAGCCCGGCTGGACCAATGAGAGTTCTCTCTGACATCAGAAAATGTTTGCCTCAGCACAGCCTGGATAAAAGAGGCAAAGCTATGAGGGCACAAAGGGGAAACATGAATCTAATCTGTAGCAATAGCCAGTGACGAACTTGTGTGGTGCCTTTGCTCATGGAAGAAAAACTTTAAAAGTGGAAACCATTTTTATTTTACATACAAACAGGTCGATCAACTTTTTCTTCTCCCAATATATCAATTTAGTTCAAAGACGCCACAGTATATCTTGATGATGTGGTGAAGAAAGTGTTCAACTACATTTCTGGATAACAGATTAAAGACAACTGAGTGACAAGGCCCCTTTTCCCACATTCAGTATTATCATATCGTGGGTTTGATTCTCAGTCCCGAGTTACTTCTTCGAACATAAAGTAGCAAATTTGGTCATCCAAAGAATCACTGAGAAGAAGCATTTGAATATGAGTATCGGATGTGGACAAAATAAGATCCAAATAGATAATTTAGAAAAGTAACCAATTATTTTGCCAGAACAGCTGTTTACATTAATGCATCCCGACCAAACAGAAAACATTTCATATATCATTACAGTTCAAAATCGAATCAAACACTTTGGGCATGATTCACAAATCATTTGCAGTTCGCGCACCTGCACACTGATTTTTAAAAAAAGCCAATTTTTGCACATGTAAAACTTGATACATGAAACGTGGACATGTGCAAAATGTGACACATGACAGTGATCTGATTTGCACATATGCATGCAGTCCATGCCCAAGATTTGTGATTTTGGGTGGGTCAATGGTGTAGTGGATTCTTGAGCATTCTTCAGTCACAGAGGGAATTGCAATGATCTGCATTCAACGACAGCTCCTTTCTGCTAAGCAAGGGGCTCATTATGATGGCGGGAGGATCGCCACCGCCGGCGATCCTCCCGCCATCACAATGTGATTCACCCACTGCCAAATTAGGATGGCGGTGGGAATCACATTGGTACCGCGGCGGACGGAAAGTCCGTCCGCCATGGTCCCGCAAGGCAGTCCTTTTCCGCCTGCCTTGCGGAACCCGGAACCAGGGCATCATTGCGGCGGTGCCGTGCAGGCACTGCCGTAGTGATTAGGATGAGCCCTTCGCCTGTCTTTTTGCGGCGGATATCCCGCAGCAAAAAGACAGGCGGAGACTGGCTTTGGGGGCCCGTTGCAGGCCCCCTCTGTGGGGGGGGGCAGTCGTGCACTGGGGGGGTATCCATGGTACCCCCCTCCATTTCCATGCACAAGGTGACAGGCACCGCGTGGTGCCTTCCACGTTGTGCATGGAAATGCACAACATGGCCATTTGACATTGCGGCGGGTGCTGCAGCCAGCAGCACCCGCCGCAATGTTAAATTGCCAGATGCGACCGCCGCGGTGGCGGTCGCATCATAATTAGGGGTGCGGGACCGCCGCATGACAGGCGGGCGGTCCCGTTACCGCTGGGATGGCGGGCGGAGTCCGCCCGCCATCCTAATGACCCCCTAAGTTCTGACTTGGCACAGTACTCCGCAGGGTAAGAAGCAATAATTACAAAGGCCCAGCATCTCCTGACTGCAGATTAGGCCCCAGTGCACTAAACCTCATTCACTGCGTGTCATCCAAGGAATTAAATGTCTACCTCTAATGCAGAGGAAGAAATTTGAACCTTACATTTCCTTGGATGGGAGCTTAAGTCCTTCCAGCAAAGTGCTCTGCCTGGTCTATTTGATTCGAAAGCCTGCAGGCTGCTGACATAAGCAAGCCCCTGTCTCCGCTCGCAGTATCCCAGACCATTAACAGGAGTTATATCTACCCTTCCCTCCCCCTCTGATCCCCACTACCATCTGGATTGGAGGTCAGTATCCTCCGGGTGATACCCAGGAGCCTTCCGGGACAAGACCCTATCAAGACTACAGGCACACAGTGCCATGGATAGGCTTCAGAAAACAAGCGGAGGCCCAGCAGCAGGTCACAAGGAATTCTCCACCATCTGCAAAATGGCAGCATCTAAATATGCAAGAAAGAGGCTAAAGAGCTTTACCGTGAAGCCATTCCCATAGATACAACCGGCATACTATCGATGTGATCAAGCACAACTCTTGAGCAAGACCTTGTTCTTACATAAAACTATGTTTCATTAGTTCCCACCTATCCCAGAAGTACACACTGGACATACACAAGCTCATGTCCAAAATCAAATGCAAAATTTGCGGCATCTCACACTAGGTTTAGAGACAGCTCAATCCATTCCTCGACTATTTCTTCCATTGTTGTCACAAGATTATCAATAGAGTGGGAAGTGAAGCCTTATTCTACCCTGATTAAAGCTACCCAACACAGTATACCCAATTAATCACTGCAGTTCATTCATTTATGCAGTAACCCCAGAAAACAACCCAGTATTCTTGATCGGTTTTCTAAAAATGATCCTTTACCTGCATACACTTGTCAGAAATTTTTTATCATGGGAGATTTCAACGGATTCCCGAACATTTCTCACTTACTTGTCTCTGCCTCCCGCCAGAAACTTCTAAGCATATGTTGTTATTCCTTCTTCTTGGGAAATGTGTTATGCCCCAACTCTGCAGCTGCAAACATTTTCCATTCAGGGAGGGGAAGAACTAGAGGTGCAAAGCGGTAGGAGGGAAAGCGACCACTCTCTTCCACTGGCACAGCAAAATTGATTCATAAACGAGGCAGCCTGTCTGGAAATCCGGGTTCGAACTGTCATGTGGCCGTATTCGGAAGGAACATGGACGTCATTTGCATCAGGTTTCAAAGTTGTGTTTAAAAGAGTTTTTAAGTTTCAAGTGTATTGTTAGATCCACCGCCCCTTCCTTCCAGCCAGACGCAGGAAAACGAATGGAAACACAAATGTAACATTTTAACATTTCCCAGCCTGTAGTGATGGATGAACATCTACCCTTCAGCGTGGAGATAGAATATTTAAATAAAAAACATACACACACGCTTGTTTTATCTTGTTTTCTTTTGGACATCATCATTAGTTAGCCACCCCCCTTTGGGGAGTCTGAAGCAGCCCCGACCCACTCTCTGCAGAGTTACCCTCCAAGAAGAGCCTGTGGCGTGGGTCCAGGGAAGCTACAGATTTATGAGCCCCTGTAATAAGGCCAAGCCTTCCTGCTCATAAATACTGAGAGGGAGGGGCATTGGGGCAGTTTGGAGAGCCACTGGAACATTCCGAAAACTCGCCATGAACTGAGAAACCCCTGCACGGACACCGAATGCGCCCCCAGCCCCGAACACAGGTCACCAGCACTTATCGTCAGCTTTTCTTATCCTGGGTCTGTGCTCACCTACTTCAGCGTGGTTAACCAACAAAACGTGAACACCCTCCCCAAAGCCAGACTTGGATCTCGCACCAGCCCTGCACACTACCCTGTGTTATTTATCCAACACCCCTGTCAGGAACCTCGTGCCCTCTAGCCACACTTTATTTATTACTGAATATACACGTTAATAGCAGTCATCAAGCACGTGCTGTTTAATCCTCTTCAAAAAGAGAGTGGGGAGGACCTTTCGTAACTCTTTAAACTAAATTACTGACCAGTTGTGGCTGGCACATTGGGGCATGTGGCACGAAGCCGCACCAATCATGCTAGCCGCATCTGCTATCATGCAAACCGAAGTCCTGAATTCTATTTATGAAAGCGCTTTAAAATATGAGCTTTGTATAGCTCTTCAATCCCTAGTGGCGCAGCATCCAGGATAATGTGCTGCATGGCTAACCATTTATAAGGTCCCAAAGGCGAGACCTATTGGCTATGCCAATGCTTGTTAATCAAGACCTGGGTACAGGAAAAATGCACTTGCTCATTTGGTAGGAGCTAATCACTGTTTGCCAATGAGCCATTACCTTTAGAGACACTGTTCATTGGCTTAGCGGTTGACTGCTCAAATGTTAAAATATTTAAAGCGCAACCAACAAGTCAGTTTGAATGAATCCTGGAACACAACTTTCAACTTAGAGAGACATGCCTAGTAACCACTTGGAGTTAAAGGGACAGCTCGTTTAGTTTTAATAAGAACAGCCATTAAGCTGTGTAGCTGTTCTGCATTCATTTTAACGGCCTTCTCACATACCATCCCGACCAGAACAGGGAGACCTTCACTAACCAGTGCACCTCGAATGAATCTTAAGAAATGACTTCGGGCATCAGTCCTTAATTGGAAGTAATAAGTGCATCTAGATCATGTTCCTTCACCAACCTTCCTGGACAATTGCAAAATTGACGGCTAAGGAAAAAAAGATCCGTTTTTTTTAACTGACCTGGTAAATTCGTTCATCGTGATGTCATTATTCCTGCAATATGGACCTCTTACAGGAGCATTGCTATGATCTGCCTATTCCATTATAGTAACAACTTAACATCATTTAGCACAAATTGATATTTCTTTGACCTGTCGCCCCCTATCCAACCTCACAGCAGACGGCTTACTGTTCGCTACCACCTGCATCATTCTTGTATACTACTGATCATCTATTGCTGAACAAAACAGAAATAAACACCACAAAGCAGAGCATGATTGGTGCTGAAACTGCATGTTCGAGATTGTGAATGCAATGGTGAAGCGATGTCCACTTAGTTTTCCAGCTGTTGACAATGGAGTCAGTCTTTCACAGCCCAGCACATAACTTTATCTGTCGCCATTTGATTTTCCCTATCAATATAAATAAATATATTCAAATCATCAATCTAAATATGAAAAATATCGGGTGCTGGGACCCTTTCAATTCAGATGAGTCTGGAGACATATCGCAATAAATAATATTCATTTCTAAAGTAAAATGAATGCCACACATAAGCGTGGTGTGAAATAAACATGTAAGAGTGGCAGGTTTGCAAATATTGAGATCATAAAATAAAGACAGGTTACATTTTGTAGTGCTTGCTGGTGTAGTCTGGCCAGATCGATTAAATAGTTATTGTGGTTTTGTTGTTTCGTGCCGTGGCCATGAAGCTTTAAACTTGAAAAAAGTCATTCCTGGATGGAAACAAGCTGCCAGTGTAGAAACCAAACCACTAGTGAAATAAAGTGATGACTACTGCATCGTCTCGTCCTTGCCATAGCATTTCACCCTCGAAGTGAACCAGCCCATGCTTTCTTGCTCTCAATAGTACACCTACTAATTTATTCGATATTGTTACATATTGCTCAAAGAGTCTTTTAAAAGTCACGCTGATGTTTCCATCACCTCTTTTCTCTCCAATGCTCTCAATGATATAGCAGAGCTCTTCCACCTCCCTTCCAAGGTGAGTGTGGGCATCTTTGCCCCTTTGCTCAGTTTTGGACCCATGCTTTGGCCTCCCATACTCTGGGTCTTCTTTACGATAATGCACAGCTTTGGTGGAAGCGGTGGTGCAATCGCCGCTGAAAGGGTTATGCACTTGGTATTTCTTGTGATCCTGGGTCCACCGTTGCCAGCTCTGTCTTAGATCGCCTACAGGGCTGGAGATTGCGTTGCCAGATGCAGTTATTTTAGCTTTTGACTCGTCCATGATGAGTTCTATATTTGTTTTTTATTAGCAGATTGGCAGTGGCTATTTTAATAAACGGATTATGGTTTACAGTAAACATAAAATACAAGTATGTGGAAAATGTGGCCCTGGTGCCCTATATCGTATGCACAATTACATACATAATGTCCGCAGACAAAGCAGCACCAACCAGACTTTTCACGATGGACTCAACAGCAACGAAGATCCTAAAAAATAAGACATAAGATGCAATCAGAGTTAAAAACATTTTAGGATTACAGTAATTTCAACAACCGGAATCCTAAGAAATTACAAATGCTTCAAATTAGTCATAATATTGCTGCTCTCCTTGGAATATCATCCTTTCTCCCTTGTATCATGGTACTTTGATAAAAGGCCATCAGGTTGACATACAGGACTCTTTTTTCAAATATCTCTAAGGCGTATGCACTAACACTGGCTTCAAAGTATATTTAATGTTTCCCTGGACATAGTTATGTGAAATAGTAACAATTGGTGGGAGTGATGTCTGCTGTCTCTTCTGTGGAGTTCCAGTTCACTATTTAAGATTAACCACAATCTTAAAACGCTTGTGCACGACACAGTTAATGTACAGTATAAGAAAAATAAAGCATCAAGACATGGAGAAATTAATTCTTAAATAGCAGACCATCGAAATAGACAATTTGTATTCCATATAAACAATAACTATATGAATCAAACATAGGAGAATTTATATATGCTCTTGTGATCACACATGGATATGGTGAAAGGTTGTTGACCACAAACTGTATTTCAAGTACTACCGTAAACAGGGAATAAATATAAAATAACACCACCATACACTGAGGACCATCCATGGTATCAACAAAAAAGATATCAGTCCATGGCCTACTCTGTTCTTTCATCCTAACAGACAAAAGAAAGGGTCATCGTCAAGGAAGATGAATGGGGACTGACTGTGCTCAGTATAAAAGAGATAGGATTCAAAAGGTGTCATGAAAGGTACCAAATTTATTGTCTCCTGAACGTAGGAAACAAAACTTTATTTTATCAAATGAAGTGGAAGTATAGTCCAAAGGCAGAAGAACAGTGGTCGCTGCTGTGCTTAATAAAATAACAAATTAATGTCTGAAGTTGAGCGCTAAAACGCACAATTCTGAAAACCAAAATAATAAATACTCATTGACTATGGTAGTGGAAAAATATCTAAAACGGAAATAAAGTCAAAAGTTAAGAAGCATGACCAAAGCTACTAGGTCCTAGTTCTACAATCCTGAGCTACTGCCTTTGCAAATGGTTTCTGAACTACCTGTCAATCTTGCAATGGGTTTTCTATGAAAGAAAACCCATTCCAAAATTACTGCTGAAGCGCATGTCTGCAACGTGACACACATTGTCGTGTAGTTCCTATAGTACCCCTGCAGGACCTGCGCGTTTGGATAACATAAACCGTGGGCTTGGTGTTAGACTGGCTCTGTGCACCCGCACCGCGTATGTTAGCCGGATTTGCATTAGCTAGCTCACAGTGTCGCTAGAATCTCCTCTTATCGGGGAGAGATTAGTTTCTGGCAACCTTAGATCATGACAACCCTGATCCCTCAGAATCGTGGAAACAATGTACTACTTTTCGCTCAGTCACTCGTGCTTACTTGTTTGGTTTGTCTCAGAGAGTTACACAGAATAAACAGTCTGGGCGTTTCAATAAGTATTTATAGAAAAGTTGTTATTCTGGTGTAGCATATATGTGCTGCAGCAACCAGCAGACAATAGCAGAGATATATTATCAGCAGTACGATAAAAGTGAAAGGATAGTACATTTCTACCATATTGCAAGAATCATGAATACATACATGAATATAAAATGCGTAATAGAATGTCACCCAAAGGTGGGCGTACTCCTACGATGCCTAACTAGATGTACCCAAGTGTACCTAGCATGTGTGTAGGTCTAAAAGCCTAAGAGCCAAGAATCCTTCTAGGATTTAGTCGAACCCCATTACCTGAATAGAGAGAGTGTGGGACCCCGTCCTGGTCTCGAGTTGGACACCCGCAAGGGCTGTGTTAGACCGCTGTCAGCTGTAGCGACTGCAGGCAGGAGCCTCAGCGTCTCTGGTCAGTGTGTCAACATGGAAGTCTCGGTTCCCTCTATCTTACCGTGGCAAGATGTGGTGTATTTATACCCTAAAGTATCTCGTCCCTCAGAATTGGTTTGTATTGGTCTTTGTTAGACATGAGGAAGACGTCGGGGGTGAACTTTGTACATATATATTATGCGGGAGATGTAGCTGGTGAATGCTCATGCATAATTTATGAGTACATTGTAGGCCTGTGTTCGGGAAAAACCTTGCAGTGTTCTAACCACAGACTAGATAAGGTTCAATCCTCAGAGCTCGTTGTGTACTGTAGGGAACTAATGTAGGTGAAAGATCATGAATATATTAGGTCATAGGAGACTATGACCATAATAGGGCATAGACGATTATGACCATAATAGGGCATATACGAATAAGACCATAATTGGGCATATATGATTATGACCATATACAGCATATATGAACGCGTCTATATTAGGGCCTCTATATGAAACATAACATCCACTCCACTTTCAAATTGGATGACAATGACCATACTTAAAATCTGGACAATTTAAAAATTCTCTTAAAAACAGCTAAAAACATGGTTTTAAAAAGACATTTAAAAATGTTAAAAGTCAGCTATTCTTTTGTTGCCACTTGAAAAAGTCAATCCTGTCTCACTTATACAGTTGCATTACTACAAGCAGAAGGCCATTATCTCTCAAGTGAAAGTGTCGATTTAGGAAGTGTTCCAAATTTAGTTTGTTTATTTATGAAACGAAGTGGAGAAGCCGAATTCTTTCCCAGGACGCGATGAGCCAATTTCAGATTAAGTGTCCTGGCTGGGAGATACAGCATTATCGGTGTTAGCTACTGCAGACGACAAATCCAACGCCTCACAGAGAACGTCAATCGCACATAGATGGAATTCAGCACTGCCAACAGTCGGTGCTGCGGCAGCTTGTGCGGCAGTTGTTACCTGAGTGCTTGTGGAGGAGCCACATAACCCAGCAGGAGCAAACGGCACCTGTGGATTCTTAAGGAATGCGTTCATCAGAATTGGAAGACGCTGGGGACAACGCAGAGCATGGGCCTTTAGGGGGTCCAGCATAGCCTCCATGTCCGGAGGCGTATCTGATGGAAACGTTAGAGATCCAACGTGCATTTTCTCCGCAAAACAGGCATCGAAGAACAGGTAAGATGCAGTCCACCCAGACTGGTCTAAACGATAGAAACCAAGAGGCGTTCAGTTCTCTTAGGCAAGGTATACCCAGAAGCTGCACCATGCGTTCACGGTATTTCCGCTCCAGGAGTATGTTCGCCATTTCCTCGGAAATTGGGCCGTCCATTGCGTAGCAGTAAGATTACAATCAGGACCCCTGCAATTAGGAACAGGATAAGCGGGAGACTTCCAAACACGCTTTCCAATACGGAGTGTATAAAATTTGGGATTACTCCGAGGACTGTCTGAAAGGTGCTTAATAGTCCTGACCCTATGGTCTTAAATAGGTGTACAATACCGCTCGTATCAGACATATTAAAGCTACGACCCACCATTTCTGCGAAATGAAAGGGGCAGTTCGTACGTATAAGCGCCTGTATCTCAGTCGAGGTCCTTGCAACTTGAAGTTCAAAGGTTTCTCGAGCAGAGGTTAAGGGCACGGGTTGCTGTAAAAGCATGGCTTTCAGTCTGCTCAAAGTATCAAATTGTATAAAGGAAACATTCAACGAAGGCCATAACGGCGTGACTGTGTTCAGTGGCGGAAACAATACTTGCATACAGCAAGTAACCCTGGAGTTAACAGTGACCAGATAGGCGACACTCGGAAGCATCCCACAGCAACCTTGATCGTTCAGCATCAAGTAACTCCCATTTGAGAGCAGCTGGAAAACCGGCGTGATCATGGCCGCTGGGGTCCCTGACATGGGACAAGATAGATTCGCTACCGAACCACTACATGCTCCGTGCAGAGAAATATCCTGACACATGAGAGAACCGCTTAAAGCGTTCTTGCGGTTTGTACCACTCAGATACACTTCTCGATCCCCATTCCGGCATCGATATCTATATGGTAACTCCCAAGTTTCCTTAATGTAACCCTTACCCATTTTTTCATATTTGCCTGCCTGCCTTTGCTCAAGGCAATATTGAAACTGAAATGTAGGGACCGGCAGAGTGATTTGGCCATGAATTAGCCATTCAGTTGATGGTAATTCGGCTACAGTGAATGGTAACCTTTCCAGTTTCTCAATACGCAGCATTGTATATTTGGCTCCTCTTTGTGCCATTTCTGTCTGCTTATCAGCTAGATTGTATTCTGAAAACAGAGACGTGGTGTTTATAAAAAGCCAGTGCACATAGCCTGCACGCAAAGATTGCAGCGTCCAGCTTAACATCATAATAGAACGTAATTGGGATTGCCCGTGTTGTAACAAGGCCAGATCTTGTTCCAATATGTCAATTGCCGAAGACACAATGTTGCCTAAGGAGTAAATCCTGGAGGTCAAAGTTGTTAACCCATTATCCACTACAGCTAATGCCTTCTCTAGGTTAATACGGTCTATTTCCCGTATTCTTTCTGCGGCCTCCTGTTGGAATATTTTCCAGTTTTCATTATAATAGGCATAAATGCCAGCATATATGAAACGTTTCTGACGTGTTTTCGTTGGGCCTGACAAGAAATCCCTAAGGTCCACATCAGGTGTGAGTTAGGTCAAGTGATGTTTTACTTCTGTGAGTGTTGAGGTCTCTAGCCAATCAAGGCACAACTTCCCAACACTATAGGATGTCACTACCCCCGGATGTTGTCTTTGTACATAGCGTGTATCTGGCCTACTGATACTAAACCCCTCGGTTATACCTAGGAATCTCTGTTGACATGTGTTTGTGTCAATGGGCCAAATCAGCCATTCTGTCCAATTGGGATCCGACCTGTTGTACTGGAGAATGCCATCTAATCCTACCCCATGTGTAGTTGAATTCTGCCCCCCACCCATCTGTGATGGTGCTGGAAACCCAGGTGTGTTCATTTCCTTGTTTTTGGCTAGTCCAAGACAGGATGTCTGTTGCACAGTGTCATTTAAAAATATCATCTGCTGTGGAATGAGGCATGCTCTAAAAAGCGCTTCTGTTCCCTGGACTTGCCAGTCCCTAGAACCCCAGATTGATTTTAAATCTATAGTGCCCTTCCATAGGTAGAAACCCTGTGTAGACAACTGGGCCATAAAGGAAGCAGAGTTAATCTGTTTGGTGTTAGTCAACATAATTTTCTGTGCTGATGTTTTTGCCACTTTGTAATAAAATGACTTCGGGTCAGATGTATTAAACCCTGAAAAGTACGTGAATTTCTGTGCAAAAGTTTGCGAACTACCTTTTGGAGGTGTTGGGCAGTGTTCCCACTGGTGGTATTCAAATACATTTCTAGGTGTTATAGATTTGTGCAAGAAATGATGACCATAATGTTGGTAACAGTACAATGTATCATAGTCTGAAGTACCTTCTAACATTTCATTGTTCGGAAATGCTGCTGTTTTTTCTAAATCAGACATCATATTATTTACAGTTACAGTGTCCCAATCATCAGAGTATGTACTGGAGGTAATGATATCACTTAAAGAAATTTTAAATACATGTTTAAGCTTTAAAAGTTGTCGGACCGAAAATATCGAAATCAATCTTGTCCCATACTATACCGTCCGGTATAGGAACTGCTGTGATGTTCACTGAAGACAAGTCTCTTGGTTCACGATGTGAAGACTGGTGTGGCTTTAAAATCAAATTGACTCTTTGGGCTGTAGAGCTCTGCTGGAGATATCGTCCATTAATAAGCATACTAAAAGTTATAATTAAACCTAGCCAGAAAAGAAAAAATAGAATCCCAGTGATATACCATAGTTCTATCCAAGGTGACACCAGGTAAGTCTTTCTAAAAAAGTTCAAAAAGTCAATGAGTTTCTGTTTGTGTGATTTTTTGGCTGGCGTCGTTTCCGGCTCGCTTGGATCCAGTGAAAACGTATCAAAGTTCATCAAATAGCCAGAAGCAGTTCGATCAATTATTGGAATTGCATCGGGATTTGTTGAAATTGGATTTTGCTCTTGACGAGGCATGTTGACGTAGACGTCTGTAGTCGGTCTGATTGCAACTTGGTTGTTAAGTTGATTTTCTTCTTGAAGTCGAACTTCTTGTTGAAGTGGAACGAGTTCCATAGCATTGTTGCTTAGTCCTTTATTCCGTACAGGTGGCTTTTCAAATGTGATGAGTCTTTCTGTTTGAACTTCTTGGATTGTAGCGAGAGGAGGGCGTCTGCTACTGTGGAGTCCACGAGGCCTACTGTTTAGTATCGGCCACATAGTGTGGTTTGATTAAGTCGATTGAGACAAATCTTTTCTTTTTTTTCCTGGCAAGAGGCGGCAGAAGTACAGTTCTTGTGCCTTGGATTGCTAGGACCGGTACAGCTATTCTGTAGGACGGTCCGAATTCTTTCTTGTCCGCAATCTTTTCTCTGACCAGATCCCCGACTTTCGGGATCCAGACAGGTCTTGCCGTTACTGCCTTGACTTCCTCAGTGGCGGTCTGTTTTAAGTGGACGTTGCTTTGTTGTGCCCTGGATTCATTTAGATCCTGTAAAACAGCCAAACGATCATGGATATCAAATGGTTTTTCATCCGCCACTGTGCCTCCACAATGAAGATCAGGTACCCACATTCTTGTCCAAAATAGGACCTCGTAAGGAGTGACACCCCCTAGAGAGCTTCTTGGCTGGTTGTTAATTGCTCTTTGGACCCCATAAAGGTGATCGACCCATCTACCGCCCTTGCCTAATACCCTAGCTGTTAAAGATTGCTTTAAGTCACGGTTTTTCCTCTCCACAACCGAATTTCCCTCAGGATGGTACGGAGAGGAGTACCACAATGCTACGCCCATTCCTTCCATGGCCTCTTTGTAAGCCCAAGAGCTAAACGCCGGGCCACGGTCAGAATGTAACGTGCCAACTGCGTATGTGCCGATAAAGACTCACAAATCTTTTATAACAGTTCGAGCGTCAGCCGAGCGATGAGGCCAGACCCATAGGAATCTAGAGCATGAATCCACTGCAACCATGATATATTTCTTGGCCCCATCCGATTGTAGGGGTCCGAAGTGGTCCAAATACACACATGCAAGAGGTTTGTCTGATTTTAGTAATGGTGTCTGCGCCGGGCGTGCTACGGTGGAGCCTTTCATCTGCTGGCAGATGTCGCACTTTAAGACATAGTCTTTGGTCTGCTTTGTTAACCCTGGCCACCAGTAGCACTGTTTCAATAAAGAAATAGTCGCTGTGACGCCTGTATGCGCAGAACCCAAACCCTCGTGTGCTGCTAGAATTAAGCCTTGCCTACAATCCATATTTGGTATTACTCTATCCCCCACTCCAGGAATCTGAGCATATGGAATGTTTTGTGCATCTAACTTGTAGGAGTACTTGAGTGGAAATTTCTTTGGTATTGCTGTGCTGCCTTTGCCTGAAGCAATGACAGCTACCATAATCTCGCCGTCTATTCTCGTTTTTGAACGAGTGACTGCAGCTACGGACGCTGTGCGTACAGCCCCCTTTGCGGCTTCATCAGCCAATGAATTCCCTTCAACGTGAACGCCATCACGCTGATGACTCAGTGTATGCATCACGTGAGCCCCTGGTAGTTCGTTTCTCAACTCCACTACCTGTTCCCATAGCATTTTATGCTTAATTGTGCCACCTTTCGCGTCTTTAAACCAGTTTTGTTCCCAATGATGTAAATATTCATTGTACGACTGTACACAGTAAAAGGAATCACACACAATTAGTGTGGGGAATTTGTGTTCCGTATTTACCAGTGCCAGTATTAGTGCTTTTAATTCTGCCAACTGAGCCGTGCAGTCTCCTAGAGATTGCGTTTTAGTGCAACTTGGATGGAACTTTCCATTACGCATGCGACCTTTAAAGTTGCACACGCTGCGCTGTAAGCTTGCTTACTCCCTATGGCCGGTTGAGCAGATCCGTCAGTGTAAATAATGTATTCATACTGATCTAGAGGCAAAATCTCATTTGGTAGAGGATATTCTTGTTCGTATTGCAGAAATGCTTGTGTTTTTAAACTTGGATCAAATCTGTATTCAACATCCGTTGCAGTAAGAGAATTAGCCCATTGTATCCATCTAGGATGTAAGGCTTTCGCATTTGGAATGCTAGCCTTTGTAACAGCCTCTAAGGCTGGTACTGGGGTCACAACTATTATGCGCTTTCCCTGAGCCAGAGCTCTTTCCCTTGCTACAGCGGTCTGCACTGCTGTCAGGATTTTTTCTGTTGAAGTGAAACGCATCTCGGCGTTTGTGTACAGGTGTGATTTGTATGCGATTGGTACAGTTTCGCCTTCATTGAAAGTTAAATAAGTGTACCCGCATTGACCCGCTATTACTCGGATCACTAAGTTGCGTACGTTTACGCGTGTCTGTAAATGTTTTGAAGCTATCATGTCTTCCTATAGTGAATGTAGGATATTTGTATGTTCCTGTGTCCATTGTCTGACTGAAAAAATCAGGTTTTATTAAATCGTAGAAAGGTTTTACTCTTTTTGCGTAATTCAAAATGTATGTTCGACCAAAATTTAGGAATCCCAGAATTGATTGTAAATTCTTTAATGATTTTCGAGGTTGGAGCAGCGCACACTTTTCTAAAAAGTTAGCTGCTAGGCTTTTTCCTTCACTTGACAGCTCATACCCTAAGAACAGGACATTGAGAAGGGCAATTTTTGATTTTTTGAAATTAAATTTATAGCCCTCAGAGGCGAATCCCATAATAATGGTGCTCACCCTGGTCAAGTGCCTCGGTAAGTCATCGTCCATCAGATAAATATCATCTACATAGGACAATGCTTCTTCATCCAAATTTTGGAGTAACTGTGTTACCCTTGCTGAAAACAACCCCGGGCTATGCTTATACCCTTGGGGCAAACAACAAAATTGCCGTTGAGACCCTAGCGCTGAGAATGCGGTCAAATACCCGCTTTCAGGCACTATATTTTGGCAGAAAAATCCATTTGAGATATCAAGTGTTGTTTTGTATTTTTGTCGCACAATGTTATTCATTAATGCGGCACTGTGTGCATTTTGAACTGCAAATGTCTTTGTGCAAGTGTTTAAATGTCTGTAATCTAAAACTAAACGATATGTGTTGTCAGGTTTTGATACGGGGAACAAAGGATTGTTCATAGGTGAAGTGCAATTTTCAATCACCCCTTGGTATTCAAGTTGATCTAGGATCTCCCTGACTTGTTTTTTAGCTTCCTGTTTTATAGGATATTGCCTCTGAGCATTTGGGGGAACCTTTAACGGGATCACGTGGTGGGTTGAATTCTCATCCCAACCAGCATGATTTTTGTACAATGCTGGAGCTAGGGCAACCGCCCACTCCTGCGCATATGCATGTTTTAAATGTATGGGAACGAGGTCGGAAAATGCTGGAAAAATTACCTTTTCTCCTAGGGCACTCCATGACGAATGCTGGCGGCCAGTCTTGTTCTGCTAATAGGATGTCATATCCAGATGACAGATTTTTCCAAAATAGACCTTTAATTTTCCTGGGCTTGTCCCCCTCCATCTGGAGTGTTATCTCATGTAACTTATGGGGGACACTTACCCGAGTATCAGGTGTTTCCACAGTGATATACTCACTCAACTCCGCTGTCACCAGAAATTCCTTCAGGTTCTGGCGAGCTATTGTTACTTCTGCCTCGCTGTCTAGCATCGTCAGAGCCCATTCCCCGTTCAGAAGCTGTGTCCTCAGAATTCTGGGCATGTCTGATCTTGAGACTTGCTACCTTCTTCTTTTTGAACTGAGGTTTTTGTTTATCTTCTTTTTTAGGTGCGTAGTCCGCAGCGCGTTGCGCGTCTCTGGACTTTGTATGCTCCTCTGACCGTCCTTCCCTCTCGGAGTTTTTTTGATGAACCCTGAAAGGAACAAGAGGAACGTGCATCATTATCCTGATACCTGTCAGGTTTTTTAATATTATCCCTATTCCGGAGGTTATACCTCCTTTCAGAGGGCTCCTGTTGAGGAGACCCTCCTCAGGATTGAGATCTGCTGTCTTTAGATTTTTGTTGTTTTTTATTTTCCCACTTCTTTTTAGAAGAAGTAGGTGTCTGCTTTGTAGTGTCCTTTTCAGGACTGCCCACCAGTTGTGGTTTTAATGCTTTCCAACCTAGACTGTCTCTGCCTAGTTCTGCATATGCAGTTTCAATTATTTTGGGTAGTTCGTGTTGTTGATCTACTGGACTGAACTCGCTTAGGCGTTGGCGGATCGCCACTGATGCTGCTTCCCTCTTAATATTAGCTAGTATTATGGCTGATACCTGTTCGTAGTTACCTAGTAACTTCATCCCTTAGTTAAGGGCAGGCTCTGCTCCGTACTCATTTTGTATCTGTCTCAATACATCAGGTACTACTGCTAATGACGGGATACCATGCGTTCTGGTATATATGGCAGCAAAGACTGTACCCCAAGAGGTGCAGTCCTCTACTTGTGGTGTGATCCCATGGGCAAGCAGATTGTTAGTATTCTGTGTTTATCACAAGTGGTAGTATTCGGAAATACTGCGTCAAGCGGAGTTATTTTCTGAGCTATCAAGAATGGAATTTGTTAGCGTTTTGTGGGCATTTTGCCCATTACCGCGTGTAATGTTTGAGGAGTAATTTTAGTTGCTGTACCCTGGTATTGGGTCCCGTTTGTTGCAACTGTTGTTGGTTGAACTGTGAGAGTCCTCATGACGAATTGTGTCAAGTTTCTGTAGATTTTAATTAAATCTCTGTGTTGTATGAGTAATTCTGGATGTGGCACTGTGTCAATGTCAGGGTGCGGTGTGCAAGCCGCTAGTATTGGCCATGTGGCCCTGTCTCCTCCGAGTGGGCCTTATCTTACTCTTGCTCTTAAGTGGGGTAGGGCGCCTTTAAACAAGTATAAGTGTTCCTGGTACGTGAGTGGAATCTCTATGTCATCGAATGGACAATATTCCGCTGGCGCATCTCCTTCTATATAGTAGTGAAATGTCTGTGTTCTGGCATCTGCTGCTGGGAATGTAACCCACGAATAGAATACCTCTGTTTTATTTGATTGGTGTGCCTCAATCACGAGAGCTACTACGCCACCCCTTGGTGGTAAACCATTTTTTAATAGTTTCATGGTGAACGTATGTCTGAACTTAGGTGCAATTTCAATTGCATTTTTGGGTTGTTCTCTGGCTGAGAGATGCAGATCTACTCTTTCTTCATCGCTCTGAATCAATTTGAAAAGAAAAGCTTTTCCAAGAGAACTAAGATAAAGGTTTTATGCACAATTTAGGAACTAAATGTCCTTCAAGCTTGATTAACCAACAGCCAATAAATAGTATTTTCGTACTACTCAGCTGCGGCGGATTTTGTGCCCACCCACTCCAGATGTCTCTGGGGGTTTGTGAGTAGGTTCTCTGAGAGTAGCACGACTGAACTACTCAGATTCTACTGTTAAATAAGTACCCAACCAACGTTGGTGGCGCCATGTCGTGTAGTTCCTATAGTACCCCTGCAGGACCTGCGCGTTTGAATAACAAACCGTGGGCTTGGTGTTAGACTGGCTCTGTGCACCCCCACCGCGAATGTTAGCCGGATTTGCATTAGCTAGCTCACAGTGCCACTAGAATCTCCTCTTATCGGGGAGAGATTAGTTTCTGGCAACCTTAGATCATGACAACCCTGATCCCTCAGAATCGTGGAAACAATGTACTACTTTTCGCTCACTCACTCGTGCTTACTTGTTCGGTTTGTCTCCGAGAGTTACACAGAATAAACAGTCTGGGCGTTTCAATAAGTATTTATTGAACAGTTGTTATTCTGGTGTAGCATATATGTGCTGCAGCAACCAGCAGACAATAGCAGAGATATATTATCAGCAGTACGATAAAAGTGAAAGGATAGTACAGTTCTACCATATTGCAAGAATCATGAATACATACATGAATATAAAATGCGTAATAGAATGTCACCCAAAGGTGGGCGTACTCCTACGATGCCTAACTAGATGTACCCAAGTGTACCTAGCATGTGCGTAGGTCCAAAAGCCTAAGAGCCAAGAATCCTTCTAGGATTTAGTCGAACCCCATTACCTGAATAGAGAGAGTGTGGGACCCCGTCCTGGTCTCGAGTTGGACACCCCGCAAGGGCTGTGTTAGACCGCTGTCAGCTGGAGCGACTGCAGGCAGGAGCCTCAGCGTCTCTGGTCAGTGTGTCAGCATGGAAGTCTCGGTTCCCTCTATCTTACCGTGGCAAGATGTGGTGTATTTATACCCTAAAGTATCTCGTCCCTCAGTATGGTTTGTATTGGTCTTTGTTAGACATGAGGAAGACGTCAGGGGTGAACTTTGTACATATATATTATGCGGGAGATGTAGCTGGTGAATGCTCATGCATAATTTATGAGTACATTGTAGGCCTGTGTTCGGGAAAAACCCTGCAGTGTTCTAACCACAGACTAGATAACGTTCAACCCTCAGAGCTCGTTGTGTACTGTAGGGAACTAATGTAGGTGAAAGATCATGCCTATATTAGGTCATAGGAGACTATGACCATAATAGGGTATAGACGATTATGACCATAATAGGGCATATACGAATAAGACCATAATAGGGCATATACGATTATGACCATATACGGCATATATGAACGCGTCTATATTAGGGCCTCTATATGAAACATAACAACATATAGCACAAGTAGCAGGTCACATGGTGGCCAATTTTAGTTTACCGTTCTAATATGAAGAATAACTATATTAGATCAGTAAATTAAAATACACTAAAAAATAAATAGGAATTGCACACAAGGCGCAAAAACGGTTGCAGGCGGCCGAGCAACACTTTGCAGCTGCTGTGCCATTGGAGTAAAACAGAAAAATAACACTAGGAGAGGGGAGTTAAAAAGAGAGGGGTGCTTCGACAGGAGCATGTGAGTCTTTGGGGGTGGGGGGGAAGGGTAGCTGGAAAAAGTAGGGAGAACAGAGCAAGGAAATACATGCACACCCAAAAAATGCTCAATATAAAATAAGAGTCGTCCCGAAAAGTAGGCAATGGAAGGATACAGATACAACTCATCTAATCAGAGCACTGTGAGATGAAGCAGGTGCCCAAGCCCTGTCCTCCCAACTTAGCTGGACCACTACGACTAGTCTAGGCAATCACAGACCCGGCTCCTGCGCCTCCAGGCACTTGCCTCAGCTGAATCTGCAACTTCTGCCTTGCCTGTTCTTCCCTCTTCTGCCAATCTGTTTCTTTCGGCCCTCTGTGCCTTTCACACTTTGCTCAATCCTCTTTCACTCTGCTCATTACTCTCTCACGTTTGCGCTTTTTCTTTCACTCTTTGATCTTTTTTCCTCTCACTCTGCTCTTTTTGCCTTACTCTTTGTGCTTTTTGCCTCTCACTCTTTGCTCCTTTTCTGCCTTTAAGCTCTTTTAGCCTTTTTGCTCTATTGCACTGGTGGCGGCCGCCAATCTAAAGGGGGGAGGGGGAATGTTTAGGGGAATAATAATACATTTAACAAAAAAAAAAAAAAAGACTTACCTGCCGCTGACTGCCGCCTCGGTGCTCCTCTCCACCTCTCCTCCCAGCAGTCCATGGGCCACAGCACAGGCTCTATATCTAATCCAGACTGCTCTCATGCTGTATTTAGCATGAGAGAAGCGCCTGAATTGGCCTGAGCGGACTGGTCTGATGCTCGCTCAGGCACACGGAGCTTGTGGCTTTTCTCCAACCCAGAAGTGCAACACGGCTGGTTTGGAGAAATATAAGTGCGCACGTCTGTTTGGCCGGCCTAAAACAGCCAGCTAAACTGACATGCACACTTATAAGTGCCCACCACTCCTCCTCCCTTCCATGGCCTGGCCCCACCCAAGGCTCCATGGCTCAGTCAGACTGCTCAGGCAGTGATAAATAAAATGATAATACAATTGTTTTATTATCATTTATTTTTCATCTGCTAGCAGTGGGGCAACGCTCCTTCGCTGTTATGAAGGAGCTGCACCTGATTTTTTGTATGTCTGCTTTTAGCCTTTTTGCTCTTTTTACCTTTCACAATCCGCTCTTTTTGCCTCTTAGTTTGCTCATCTGTGCTCTCGTTTGTTCTTGCCCCCTTTCTCTCTTTGCTCTTTCACATTCGGTGCCTTTGTCAGACTTTTTGCCTCTTTTTCTCTGCCATTGCCATTTCTTTGGTGCCCATTCCCACGCTTCTTTTCCCGCCCGCTGTGCCCCCTCTCTCCTTCCTCCACTTCTTTCCTACCCCTTCCCATGCCTCCCATGGTCCCGATAAGCCCTGCAAACCTCCCCTTGTGCTCCTCCCCCACCCTAGGACCTACTGAATGGCGGCTGCAGCATAGACATTCAGCGGACTAGTGCAGCGGGTTCACCACTGGCGCACCAAACGTGTGCCAAAGACAAGCCAGTCTGCGCCCAAGACCCCAAACCCTGGTCCAACTGCCCCCAAATGCTACTCTGCAGCTTCCCTCTGGGCACTTAACCCGGGATACCTGTCTACCTGCTATTTCTGCATCCCACCACACAACACAGGAGGAGCTTTCGTTTGCACCCACTTTTGCTTCGAGTGCAAGAATGCACCCACCACACCAGTACAACCAACACACAACCAATACACAATACAACCCCCACTCCCACTAGCACAAACCTTGACAAACTATCATGCATGCTCCTCAACACCTGCTCACTCAGCAAACATGTAATGGAAATCTGAGACATCCTGAAAAACAATACCTAATTCACCACAGCCGTCCCGGCAGGATACTACATCGCTCGTCAGAATTCCCAACACAAACCAGGAGGAGGAATCACAATCTTCAACGAAACTGTCAGTTTCACCACTGACCATGCAACCCTCTACATGGGGTGCATACACTTCAAGCTCCATCTCGACAACCTTAACCCTGAACGGAACCCTCGTCTACTGCTCACCTGGACCACAAGCCAGTTTAACCAACAACATCATAGACTTCGTCGCTCCATTTACTATTGATTCCAAAGCTCACATCCTACTAGGAGACCTCAATTTCCACCTGGAGAACCGAGACAACCTCAGCTCCTTTGCGCTCCTTGAAAGCCTTGGAATCCTCGGACTAACTCAACATGTCACCTGACCGACACACTCCGCCAGACACACCCTCAACCCTATTTTCACCATCTTTGATGACATCAAAATCACTGAAACCATGCTCTCACCTGGACAGACCATTCCATCATCCACTGGAGCTGGAACAGCATCGTGGAATCAAAATGGTCCTACCCCCTGCACATGAAGCAGCCCAACCTCTGTAACCTAAACAGTGACATCAAAGACATCAACAAATGGATCACAAGATGTGCCGACTCCCTGAGCCCCGCAAACATAACCAAAAAGGAACCCGGAAGCAGGCAAACTGGTACACCGAATCAACCAAACAACACTACAAACAACTGGGTAGAAGATGGACAACAAATCACAAAGAAACAGGCAAGAACAACTTTAAAGCTGCACTGAGATACTACCACCAGCAGATCAGAGAAACCAAGAAGAAGGTCCTATCAGACCACATAGAAAACTGCACCAATAGCTGCAAAGAGATCTTCACGATCATCAAAGATTTTACCACACCAGCATCTACCACATACATCACCCTCTCGCAAGATTTATGCAACAACCTATCAGAATTTTTCAGCAGCAAAATCAAAATAATCTACAACAATTTCGACTCTCAATTGGACCTCATCAACCTTGCCTCCAGCCTACCCACTGAAGACCTTGGAAACATCCTGACTGCATAGAAAACAGTCACCACAGAATAGACAACTGCAACAGACATCCAAAACATGTGCGCTTCCCAAATCAGTGAAGTACTCACTCGCATCCTAGGCGCCTCAATTATCACTGCAACATTCCCTCAGACCTGGAAATACACAGCCGTAAAAGCACTATTAAAGAATCCTTCAGCAGAACCCACCAAGATAGCAAACTAACGCCTAATCTACCTTCTTCCCTACCCCGTCAAGGTAATGGACAAAATCATCCATAAGCAACTCACCTACGACCTCGACACACCAACTCCTAGACATCTCTCAACCAGGCTTCAGACTCAACCAGAGCACCGAAACTGCCCTTATCACAGCTACCGACAACATCATGATGATCCTGACGGAGGAGAAACAGCAGCCTTCGATAGGTCCCCCACTCCATGCTGATCAGAAGACTACATGAAGCGGCCATCCAAGGATTCGTCCTCAACTGGATCTGCTCATTCATTACAGGAAGAACACAGAGTCAGCATGCCACCCTATACGTCAGAAGCCAAGAACCTCATCTGTGGATTCCCCAAACGATCTTCTCTCAGGCAAATCTTGTTTAACAACGACACAACCACACTGGCAGACCTCATCCGATCGCACGGAATCAACATTCTTTCCTATGCAGACGACACTCAACTGAACCTCTCCCTGATAGACAAAACTCCTACAACAAAAAACAAATATATGTCACCTGCATGAGTGCACTGGCCACCTGGAAGAGATTCAACTGACTAAAGCGCAACACTGACAAGACTGAAGTGGTGATCGTCAAAAGGAAGACCTCTTCTTGAAACTCCACATAGTGGCCAGCAGACCTTGGCTCCACGACAGCAATCTCGATAAGCTTGACATGTCAGCTCAGATAAACGAGGTGATCTTCACCTGCTTCCACATCCTTAGAATGCTATGAAAAATCTTCATGTGGCTACCAGAGAACACCAGGATAAGAGTCACACAGGCCCTGATAACCAGCAGACTCAACTACGACAACATACTCCATGCTGGAATCACCAAACAGCTCCTGAACATGCTCCAAACTGTCAAACGCTGCAGCAAGATTCGTCCTCAACCTACCTCACTGCACCCAAATCTCTCCACACCTCAGAGAACTTCACTGGCTCCCCATAAGCGCACTCAATTCAAACTACTCACACACACACACACACACACACACACACACACACACACACACACAGACACGGGCAAAGCACTACACAACACAGGCCCACCAACCTCAATAGCTGCATGCACTTCCATCACCCCTTAAGACATCCTTGATCAGCCGGACTCTTATTAGCACATGTACCACACATATAAACAAACAGAACTGGAGGTTGCACCATCTCTCACATACCCCCTTCAAAGCCTAGAACAACCTGCCACAGCACATCAGAGTCTCCTCATTGCTTCTGGGGAGGACAAATACCAGAATGGAGAGAGGAGGAACCATCAATATCAAGTGGAGACGGCGTAGATAGACTATAGATAGATAACGGAGTAGATGGAAGCTGAAATGTGTGACTCTGAAAAACTTGCTCCTCTCTGCAGAGGACACGAGCTAATAAAATCAATTGTTGGTAGCTAAATTAATTAGTCCATCCTATGATGAAACGATCTGTGTTTGCCCAAAATGGATTTGCATTCACTAGAAAGGCTAAGGGTAGAAAATATGTCATTATCTTAATTGTGTCTGCATAAGGGAAAGCGAGACCTCTGTGGGGCACATCTAAAAAAATCATGTTGGACACGTTTAAAAAAAAATGACAGCTGTGAGGCATAAATGCACCAAAAAAGGACAGCGAAGGAATGTTAGGATTGTTTATAGAGGGCCTACCTTTACCAAAATGGTATGCAAAATCACTAAATCAACTGTGGTACAAAAACACGTTGCGAAAAACAAAGTCTATGTTTTAGTAAACAAAGAGAAAAGACTAAATGAAGCTAGTCATTCGAGCACAGTGTGCACCTTATCAGCGTTCATTTGCTTTTTAACTGGGAGGGGAGCATTTCTGTTTTTCTTTTCTATATTTATTGCCTTTGTGCACTCCATTATGCCAATACAGGGTGCTATAATCATCAACAACTTTATTTCTGCTCAACAAGCCATAAAAGGGCATAATAGCGTAAAACTTTAAAATGAACCAATGTATAAATATAAATATTAAAATAAAGACATGATAAGAACATACAATTCTCAGGAATATGGATAAAAACACGCTCAGCAGTGTAGGAATCAATAAGATCATAAAAACCCAGTATAAAAACATAATTAAGATCACAAGCTTTGCACTCAATAAAAGGAAGCACACAGAGATACCCCCTCATCCTACTGGTGTCGCAAAGGAACAGCCTCTAACAATAGCCTAAATAAGGTCTGGTCAGCTGGAGTTATAATCTGAATTTGGGCTTCCCTCTCATCACTCGATTTTACTAATGTGTTAAAGTGCACAGTGCAAAAAGGGAGTAGAAGTTTAACCAATGTGGTTTTAGTATCATACAGGTCACGAGTCTAGATGATACTTGCCCTAAAAGTCTTTTGTCTAATATACCACATTGAGCGTAAAAAGTTAGAGTATACAACACTTGGCCTTTCTGACTTACAGATCCTTAAAGCTAAATGTTGATTCTCTAGATGGAGAAGCTGACAAAGAGGGACGATCCAATGTTTGTGCTGTTTAGCATAAGCAGTACAAAAAAAATAACATGTTCTTCATTTTCAATACTCGGACATCCCATAGGACATAAGTTGTTGTTGGGCATGGCAGAATTTTTATTCCATGCGACAGTAAAGACAGCCAGTGGGAGTGTTCCAAGCCTGAACTTAATGAACAGAGATCTCACCAAAGGGGCACTCACATGATCCATACAATCTACGAAGCAGGAATCACACTTGGTGGATAAATAAAGAACAGACAAACTGCCCACTGGAACAAGTGAAATCCTGTTGCAGAAAACATTGTTCCAATAGCACGATTTAACAATTTCCCTGGCATTCTTAGGCATGGAAGAAGGATTCTGCCAATATTCAAAAAGGCCAAGATTGAACAGCCAGGTTTTGATAAGTGATACCCAGGGACCATAAGTGCCAAGCGATTGTCAAAAATCTCCGTGACATAGTCTCTATACGGGACCAGTTCCTCAGTCACCCAATGTCTCGTCCAGTATAGAATAGGATTCAGACAGGCTATGGCAGCGGGATATCTGAGGTTTAAATCAAACTTCAGAGGAAGTAACAGGGTACTTTTTGGTTATCTCAGGAGGGATTTAATAAAAGTGTTTTTGTCTGTATCTAACAGATCAAGATTGCAGTATCCCCACAGATCAGCCCCGTATAGCGCTGCCCCACAAGCGTGGGCCTTGTAAATTTCTACCGCTGGGGAAATCGGGATAAGAAGTTGCCTTGTTAAGGAATCTTATTATTAGCCCTTCTCTATGCTTGAGAAGTAATACACTCTTTCTGATCTGGGCTAATCATTTGTGAGAATCACTCAATCTAATTCCCAGATAATCAAATTTGTCTACCCTTTCTATTTTTACACCCGCCAGGGTCCGCCTGACGTTTTTGCAATGACTAAACACCATGAACTTGGTTTTGTTACTATTTAGTTCTAGATCGTGATCCCTGCAAAATAAATTGAACCTCCAATAGGGTGCTTAATCCAGACAAGGGTTTAGAAAGGAGGAGAGTATCAGCTGCAAAAAGCAGACACTGCACTTTAGTCCCAGCCATTTTAGGGGAATCATTGCTAGGTAAGGAATACACACCCATCAATGAATAGTAAAACAAATTGGTGGGAGCCAATACACACCCTTGGCGGACACCACACTGAATAGGAATATCAATGGTTGCTTCACAGCTATAGCCCTATCTTATCCTAGCAAAGTTCTCTGTGTAAAGCTTTCAATCAAAGACAGTAAATTACACGGAACCCAAATTTTCCCAAGGACATCCCACAGTTTGCTCCTGGGAACAAGGTCAAATGCCGCATGCAGGTCGACGAAAGCTACAAATAGCGACCCCTAGTCAAAGTCAACCAACTTCCATTTTACAGTCAGAAAGCGGAGGACCTGATTCACTATGCGAATACCAGACTTGAACCAGGCCTGGAAATGTGTCAGGGCATTATTTGAATGTATCCAGTCCCAAAGCTTAATCAATAATTGTTTGCTGTACAATTTTTGTACATTATCTTTAAGGTTTATGGGACTGTAGTTCCTTGGGTCTTGCCTGGCTCCCTTCTTAAAAATGGGTATGATTTCCGCCCCTCTCCAAGAGTCGCCTGGTATGGGAGCGCCAGCTTCAATTGCATTACACAGAGAATTGATGTAGGGGCTCCATATGAAGGGTTTGAGATAAAACCAAATCAGCTGGATTCCTGTCAAGACCAGGGGCTATTCCAATCTTATGTGCAGAAAGCCAGGTCTCAAAAAATCCAATCGTATTGTCGAGCGAGATTTAATCAGGACAAGCTATTTTTAGGGAATAATCACCCTTTCTGGTGAGCTGAAAATCATCTAACTTCAGTTACAAAAGAAAAGTGAATGTAGGAAGACAAACTGACTTTTGACCTCTGTCTCTGAAAGCTGAGCAAATGGGACATGATAACAAGATTTAAAAGCCTCATTATTGCTCCCAAAATGAATGAGGAATAAAGAAGCCTTTAAATCTTGTCACATTTGCTCCACTTTCTGAGACGGAGGTCAAAAGTAAGTTTGTCTTCCTACATTTTTTTTCTGTAACTGAAGTTAGAGGATTTTCTAAAGTGAACTGTGTGAGAATCGAACTATGCAAAACATGTGAAATGAAAGGCTGAAATATGTCAGGCATTTTTTCTAACACAACATTGAAATAGCTAATAAGTGAACTGTTCAAACATTTCAAATATATTTCACTAGCTATGAAGACATATTTTTGTAATTCTGTGGTGAAATTTTTTTTTATAGGATCAAAACAATTAGAACACTTTACTTGGTGACTTGCAAATTTTAAATATTTTTGCTGAAACCCAATTTCCAAACATTGATTATGCGCTATTATCAGAAAAACTACATGTTAGGGGGAAAGTTTTGTAGCCATTGTAATGGAAAACATGCATCTGTAAGTGACTGTGCACTACCACATCATGCTTTAGTAATATATTTATGAAAAGTGAGTTTTTAAACATGAACTGGGAATTATTACTGCTTCTGTCCAGATGACAATGCTATTAGCGAACTAAGAGACAAGCCAGGGATTATGTGTACCCTATATATGGGCTCGATTCTTGTTATACATGGAGCAAACATTTAGTCTAGTAAATAAAGAGTTTTTTTGTACAGCAGAAATAGTGAACTCGCATATTTGAAGGTTCTATCTTATGTGATAATAAAGAAAAAGATGGCTCCATAAGACATTATATTTGCCTAGGATCACACAATTTGAGAACAGTTCACGGGTCAAGTACATTACAGTTAGGTCGAGTGGATTATTCAAGTTACTAGACCTGCAGGTCTAGTAATATTTTTATTATTTTTCGAGCCCTAAAAGCACACTAAGAGTTTCCTCCGGTGTGAAAGTAACAGGGTCTTAAATTAAAGAATCAGAGTTATCAGGTTATCAGGTAGATCAAGCTCAGCATAGAGGATTGTTAAATAACCAACTCATTCCCCTGCAGAGATATGGCATTCGGGGCAGGCAGAATCCCTAGATCCCCTATGCATCACTAAATGCCAGAACAGACTGCTGTCCTTCCCTCTGGCAGCTTCCAGCATATCTTCCCATATTCCCACCTGGCTATGATGGATTTAATAACCTCTGCATAGGTCTTCCTTGCAGTAGAAATGTCAGACCTTATGTTGCTTTTTATGGCTCTTATTATGCTAGATTTTGCCACTCTACATTGAAGTCAAACCAGTCATTTGATTTAGGAGATTTCTTGCAGGACTTAATCTCTTTCTCAAAAAAGATTTTCAGGCTGGTGAACAGATTGTTATGTGCTGCCAAAATTTGAGAGGGTGTCCAGTCCTGATCAACTAGTGCTACCAGGACTTCACTCGTTCTTGTATAAGTATCTTCCTGGATATGTTGCACGTTACAAATATCCACCCACCTCAGGTTACGCGAATTGTTGGATAAGACGGTTACAATGGAAGAGGCTATCATAGGGCAAGAAAGATCTCTTATATGAGACCCCACTAGAGTGAGTAGGAGAGGGTAATGGTTGCATTCCTGACAGGGACTTACGTCCATGTCAACCATTTCCTTCCAAGCCCGAACGCCTAGTAATACATATTCTCTATGACTCCTATAATCCCCCCTTGTAAAAGCTGGATTGGCTCCCAAAGCCGATGGAAAACACCTGTTGCATGCTCTCAGGCCATGTGCCGCAACTAAATCTGCTATCTGTAAGGTGGCAGAGCTCATTCTCGCTTGTTTCTTAAAACCAGAATAAGCTGGTATTTCCCAACCTTCATCCTCTTCCTTTAGTAACTGCAGTAATGGTGGGGGTGGGGGGGGAGGGGGGCCTCAAAGGAAGTATTAAAATTGCCTGCGATGACCAAAAGAAGGCCAGTACCATGGATTTCTAAGAGTGCAATTAGCAATTTTAAGGTTAATGAGGTTTTATTGACGGGAGATAATCTATTATAAACATTGACCAGCAAATAAGGGGTCCCTAGTTTTGGTGTCAGTTTGAACGGGTAAAGATAAACGCAATTATTGTCAACTATCTTTATTGAACAATCAAGAGCTGTCCCGAAGGCAGACCAACTGACAAAGCCATAACTTCAGTTCCAAATGATTTAAAACCCTGCATATGATTCATATCTATCGCCCAAGTTGCTTGAAAGAGGCAAATGTGAAATGTATAAATAAAATCTCCCTACTCAAAATCAGGTAACTTGGATTTAATTCCCGATACATTCCAACTAATCAACTGAAAACTTGATTATATTTGCTGCATAGGGAAATTATACGTTTGAGTAGGAGTCAAGCCTGCCGGGTGGGGGATTTCCTGTACCTCAGACGTGCCAAAATTGACCATGAGAGTCTCCCTACTCGTATGGGAGGGGGTTTCCTCATTAAGGCGGGGAACAATAGGCAGGCCAGGATCAAGTGTTGTCATTGGCCCATCGCCTAGCTGCAAAGGAGCAAAGCTACGTAGTCAGTCGATTTCTGTCAAACCGCTGTCGTTGACAAAGCAATGACTGGGGGGGGGAGGCTCGAGCTAGAAACTACACCAGATCTTGGGGATGAACTGGGTAATCTCTGTGACTCACCAGGCTTATCGCTAGGGGGCCTCAAATTAAAGCGGATTTCAGACCCTAATGGGGGATGGATACGCAAATCAAGTGAAATCGAACCCTCCACCAAGACCGCAGGAGCAAACTTAATCTCAATAAAGTCCCACTGCCCCTCTTGGGGTGAAAAACACCTACATGTACAATGTCAGAGTGGATGATCCAATAGCACTGCCTGATGTCTCTTATCCAGTGAAGGATCTTGTTCTTAAGTGAAGTGCTATCCTCTCGGGCACCTGACTTTTAATTTAGGGACTTTAGTCATGTAAATAGTATTGTCCTCCGTGGGGCGCACAATGCAGGGGACTCTCTTTGATGGAGCTTCTTGCATTTGCCAGTTAATCACAAAGTAAACCAGCTGATCATAAGGTCTATATAAGAGGGAAGGGGGGGTGGAAGGAAGTAGTAGTAGTTAAGTTTGAGCCTCTGCCCGCAAATAAAGGTCTAGGTAGATGCTTTGCAAAATCCTGCGGTGATGAAGATGGAGGACCGGGTGGGAAGCGTGTGAAATCAGGGGCTCGAACAGCACCGCCCTGCCTACTACAAAAGATGGTCCGCAAGCTGGCAGGGTCCCCAGTGTGTGAATTAATGCAGGGTGGCTCCCCCAAGCTAATTGGCAAATCACAAGAGAGGAGACTTTTGCTCCCCAGCGTTTTAGCAAGCGTGTTCGTGACGTCGAGAATCACAGATTTTAAATCATTGACCTTGTTCCTCAGTGATTTACTTCCATTGATGTTGGGTTGTTTCCTAGTGCAGGGCTAACGCAGGGAGGGAGAACATCTTGGTGCAGATGTGGATCGATTACGAGGTCCACTGGCTGGAGAATCTCAAACTTGTTAGAACACTCAACATTGCTAATGACTTGTTTAAACACACCCTTGGTTGTCTTTGGGCTAGTTTGCAATTCAGGGGTAGGTGTAAGTTCCATCGAGAGGGAGGGGTACTAGAGGTAGTCTGAGTAGTACAAGCGGGGTGTACCGTAGGTTTCCTCTTGAAGATGTCGGCCACTTTACCCCCTTTCGATGATCTCGGTTTTTCCGGGGCGTTGGTTTTCAACAGTTTCGACTTCTTCAAATGAAGTGTCAAAATCAAGTCAAGTCAAACATGCTTTATTCAATTTCATATATGAATCATAAAAGCATTACAGACATAAGGCAATCACCAAAAAACATCAACATCACGATTAACACAATTCATATAAAATTCCAATATAATTTTTGTTAAAACAATAGTCTGTATCATTGGAAACACAGTTGGTGGCCATGTGCTTAGGCTGCTTAGGGCGATTTGGTTGAACCAAACCGCCCGAAGGGCTATTCGCCGCTTTCCTTTTCCCCATAATAAAAAAAAAGCACAGATAATCGAGTGATGATAAGTGGCAGGACCTAATCACGTATAATATAACCAAACAAGCGAGAGCACAGTACCTTGTTTTGGCAGTATGTCAGCAATGGCAAAATGTGTTTGCCCACCATAACAATGAAGGGTGCCAGATAGAGAAATCAAGGGGGGTGGCCTAGCCCAGCCTCTTCCGGGCACAGGACGGGAACGTGCGCGGCAGAGTCCCGCAATGCACTTTCAAGCGCTGGCTGGCTGGCTGGGTTGTGGCCGCCTCCAACTTGCTGGACACAGGCGCCTCCTGGCGGTTGGAATTTGGGACTTGAAGTCCTGTGGCGAGTTGGTGATCTGGTTTGAGGTGTTCCTCGGGCAGTGGGAGCCCGCATTGCGCTGTCAAGCGCTTGCTGGGTCGTGACCTCCTTCCCCCACTTGCTGGACACAGGCGCCTCCTGGTGCATTGGAATCTGGGACTCGAAGCCCCTGGTGGCAAGTTGCTGGTCCTGTTAGCGGTGCTCCCCGGGCAGCGTGAGCGAGCGACTCACTTTCAAACGCTGGCTGGGTCGTTACCTGCTCCTCCCATTTGATGGATATAGGTGCCTCCTGGTGCGTTGGAATCTGGGACTCGAAGTCCCTGGTGGCGAGCTGCTGGACTGGTTGCGGTGCTTACTGGGGCTTTCAAGCGCTGGCTGGGTTGTGACCTCCTCCTCCCACTTGCTGGGCATGACAATGAGAAAATACATTGGTTCTTCCCTGTTTACCTCTTCACCCTCCCCCATACTCTGTGCAACTTGCAAAGTAGAGCACTCCCCCCCCCCTCCCCCCTCCATTTCCCTATTAGCGGTCCGGGCATAATGCATCAAGACATAGACTGTCACAGCGTTTTTGTGAAAAAGACCCTGGGTCCTACATCGGGGCAGTAAAGTTAAATTAGGTAGGCCGCTACCGAGTTGTTCGTAAAGTGTTTCCCATTTAAGTTTGAACATTAAATGGGTGCTGTTCTTATTACTCGTCAGGTGATTCACGGCCAACAACGTCCATAGTCTATGGTACCACTGGGTGGACGATGGGTACTCCTCCTTCCTCCAGTTAATAGCTATTTTCAGTTTCACAGCCCCCAGGCACTGGAGGCTTAGGTGTCATTTGACATTGCTTTCAGCGTGGTGGGCTCGAGGCCTAGGAGCATCACCTCTTAAGTGGAGGGGAGTGAGCATGTCAGTGCCTTTTGTAGGAATCTAGAAACCTCTTCCTAGAAGGGGCAGATTACCGGGCATGCCCACCAGATATGAAGCACATCCCCAAGGGTGCCACAGCCTTGCCAACAAGGGGAAGTATTGTGGTACATATGATGTAGCCTGTGGGAGTTGAAGTGCCAGCCATACCAGACCTTGTAGTGAATTTCTCTCCCCAGTGAAGATCTGGAAGTTTTGTGTATATCCCTGCTTAATCTGTCCCACAGTTTAGGTGTGGTCTATATGCCTAAGGAGTGTTCCCACCCCCGTTGTGTCTCCACGTCTGTGGCATAGCCTGCACTAGGAGGAGTTTGGGACAGCTCTCAGCAGGCACCTCTGGAGCCACGAAGGTGGGCACCACCTCTGGAGGGGTAGAATCCACAAAAACCCGACTGGAGACTTGCCACTGTGCCTGTCTGCCTTGGCCTATGAAGGAGGGCTGTGATGCAGGGCAGGAGTCCGTGTGCCGGCGACCCACCCTGATGAAAACCTTAGGGGTGAAGGTGCGCTTAATGGAGGCTTGCGCTTCATCTAGGGAATTAAAGGTGGGGTCAGATTTCTCTAATTCTTTGATAATGGTGTCTCTGAAGAGACCTCCATGAACCCCCGCCACCGATGCTGCTGGGTCCCCCAACTTAGGGTCCACCTTAATTAAGAACGATCTGCGACGCTCTGTTGACAAAGCACAGTTAGCATTTCCCAGCAGTATAATAGTCCGCTGGGCTTAGTTGAAAAGAGTTCCGGGGGAAATGAAGATCCCAGAAGCCTTGGCGTCCTCCGTCATGTCTAACATTTTTGTCAGAGGCCCGGTCACATCAAGGAGCCTGTCCTGGCATGCCTTCTAGGACCGATCGATCCCTTTTTGGGATCCCACATGTATTTGACAAGGAAAATCGCCATTTTAGAGTCGACTTCAGGTGTGAGCAGGACTTTGCCTTCTAAGGAAGGGCGGGGACATTCCATTCGAAGGCGGTTTCGGACCTCTTTATCGAGAGGCTTCCAGAGTCAGTTCGCCACATAGGAGGAAACTTTGGGAGATGGGACCCAATCAGCAGACTTGGGATGCATCAAGTTATCAGGATCCAGCAGATTATAATGCAAAGCAGAATTGGTGGAGGCTGGCAGAGAAACCACCCCCCCCCCCGAAGAGGGGCGTCAAGGCCTGGATTGTTTGCCATCCACATGAGACCCTGCTGGGGAATCATCTGCTTCTGGATCTGTTGAAAGAGGGGGGTATAACTGTCATGGCTCCCCGGTGGGGGCATAGTGGGCATCATTGGAGCCTCTTTTGCCAGAAAGGCTTGCTTGAGCCTTGAATAAGCATCATCAGCCCCAGTGTTTTTACATTTGGCTTTGGCCTTACCAGGCTGAGGAGGGGGAAGAGGAAGCCCACGAAGTGGAGCGCCTGCAGGGACATAAAAGCCTTCCCTCTCAAAGAGGGGTATAGGGCAGACAGCAGCCAGCCATTCTAGCTTCCCTCTAAGGGCTCCATGGCGTAAGACACCACGGAGTTGATGGATTGGTCCACTGCATCACAAACGTCTTAGCCCCCAAAAAATTATTGGACTTGTTTTTCCTCCATGCAGAAGGTCTCTTCGTCCTGCATAGCAAGGATTTTGAGGAGCAAGGAGTAGCAAGCTCAATCAACGGTGGTCACAGCAAGAATGGGCTCTCCCGGGACACTTCTACGCCCTTGGGATACTTGGGCAGAGCCTGGGTGCGTGTACCAATAAGCGCATAGCAGTGCTGAGTAAGTAACTTTTTTTCTTAATTGACCAGCAGTGTAAGGGGCGGCAATGATGGTGTCCTCGGTGCACCACAAATCATACACACCCAGGCACAGCAGGGTGTCACACTGCAGGCCATGCGGGATGCACAGAAAGGTTCCGCGATCTACCGCACAGTGCTTCTATCAGTTTCCCTTTGAAGCGTGAGCCGACCGCGGAGCCCCGTAGGAGCATCACATTCTCGTTGCTCCGAGTACTGCGCCCTCTAGTGGGCGGAAGTCGACGCCGCACACCGCCTGAAACTCGTAAAGGAACAAGAACATTCCCACAAGCTGTTTGCAAGGACTGTAACTGCACAATGCCTACTGTAATTCAAAAACTCAACTGCCCTACGACCGAGGAGTGTTTCACGATGCAGCGGCCGAGGAGCATTTCAAGCCTCTGGCAGGTTGTGGTATCTGGCTTTCTTCTCTTCTCTGTCCTTTCTTTGTGTCCTGTACTCCGCTGCTCAGCCAGGCTCAGTGATGTCATGGAATGTTCCCTTTGTGTATGTTTGAGTCTATCTGTCAGTTGCTGTATGTAGGCTGAGCAGCAGGGTTGCTGCTCCCGGTGGGGCTACTATACTGATTCTACTTATTATGCTGTTTATCCTGTATCTACACCTGTAACTTCTTGGAAAAAATAAACCTTCAACTTGGATACAGCTTCAACTGAGTTCCCTGCTTTCATTGAATTTCACACTGGCGACGAGCTGGAAAAGACCCATTTGGAACAAAAGCATTTTACTGAAATTAAAGGAGGGATCATCTCTACTACAAAGAGAACAAGAGACAGTAAGTCTACCTTTATTTGAACCCATTTGAAGCTTACTTTTATGAAATGTCCCTGGGTGCCCCACCGGTGTCAGTTACCATCTGACAGCCTCTGCACAGGACTTTTAAAACAAGCGTTGTGGACTAATGTTACATTGGAGCTACTGGAACACGGTTTCTCCTGAACTGTACACTTGATTTTATCTAGCAAGTTATTTGAAATTGATACCAGCATTTAACTTTATTCAGCACATCCTGACTGGACTGTATGACACGCTGTTTTTTGTTCAAATCTCTTTTATTAATTTTTTATACATAACAAAAGAAAATTCAGCACAGCAGTTACCAAATGGTAGGCATAATAGGGCATCACATTGGAGGCAGGTGGCGTCGTATATGTTGATGGCCTAGGGTAGGCGAACTATAGAGGTCAACGAGCAAGGCTTGACAGAGGAATGCATGGCCAGGGATTTGGCGCATCCGGCGCAACAGGAGTCGGGCCGGTTGCGTGCGATCGTTGCCCTAGTGGCATTAAAATTCAGGCAATCCATGCCAGGAGGACGTCTATGGCTGTGTTAGCCTGGTGCGCATTGCTGCAGGGCCGAGGGGAGTTCAGATAGTAAAGTATGTCGGGTGGTGTAAGATGCCGTGCTCAGATGGCTCTGGAGTGGTAGGCATGAGAGGTGTGGCCATGTGTCATGTTGGGCGCTCCTCAGGATGGTTGTTGGGATCGCCACAGGTACACGTGGGTCTGGAGACCCGAGTTAGAGGCACTTTCACGGTAGGGATTGGCCCTGGCACGACGCGCACCGACCAATTTCGCCCATGTTGAGACCATCGGAACCCAGTGGTGTCCATGGTGTTTGTGATTAGGCTTTTTAAAAGAAAGTTTCAGGACTGCTGGCTTGTATGAGAAAAAATAAGGAAAGAAGAGAAAAACGAAGAAGATAGAAAATAGACGAATACAAAGAACATAGGGATAGATGAAGAAAAAGGTGGGGAGGGGGGCGCGATGCTGCGTCATCCGGGTCGGAGGAGGCTCGGGGAGAGGAGGGAGGAAGGGGAGTCCTCATGTACCACAGGCTTGTGACCTTAGAGTGGGAGGTGTCAAGTAAGATAGGGGTCCCTCCCATGTCAGCCTATGTCGTTTTCGATGGTTTCCCCTCTTGGGAATATAGGATCGTCAAAAAGTTGAAGGGCTCTCAAGCGGGGGGGGGGGGGACGGATCGAGCGTGTTCCAACCTCGAAAGGTGTAGGACCAAGGGCTGCCAGGTGGGTTGGAATTTAGCATCAGTGTGCGCCAACCTGTGGGACAGAAGTTCCATCGCCATGGCATGCCAAAGGCGTGTGAGCCATATCGAAGTTGGAGGAGTATAGGCCTTTTTCCAATGTAATGCAATGACCTGTTTTGCAGCAGCAAGCATGTGAAAAATTAAGCACCAGTCCGTGTGCGTCATTGCTTTAAGAGATGTTGGTCGAATGCCCAAAATGACTATCCCCGGGTCATTGGGTAGGGGGAACCCCACTACTTCCCCAACGTGATTCAGTATCTCCTTCCAAAACGGGAGAATGAGTGGGCATGTCCACCAAATGTGTAGGAAGGAGCCCTGGGCTGCCAGGCATCGCCAGCAGAGAGGGGAAAATCCAGGGAACATCTTCTGGAGTCTGAGGGGAGTATAGTACCAGCAAGTCATGATTTTATATGCTGATTCCTGCTCTGTTATGCTTTTAAAAATGCGCGGGATATCTCTCCACAGCTGTTCCCATTGCTCAGGGAGGATATCATTCTCAAGGTCCAGCTGCCACTGTCGCTGGTAGGTATGTGGAGGTACTGCGTGGGAATGTTGAAGAACCTTATAAGTCCGGGAGATCAACCCTCGGGTTCCGTCAAAAGAGCGGACTAGTGATTCAAAGGGCGTAGGCCGACGTGTGGCACCGTCCGTGTATGAAGGGGCTCGGAGCCAGTGGCGCACTTGAAAGTATTCTAGGCGCGCGGTTCTAGGGAGATTAAAGTCTTCCTTGCATTGATCAAATGGTTTGAACAGTCCCTCCGCAAACAGTTGCTCTATAATACGGCATTCACCAGCCGTCCACGCTGAAAAGGATGAGGGGTGGAGAGCTGGGGGGAAGTCCGAGTTAAGCGCCAAAGGTGTGAGAGGGGAAGGAAATGTGGTAAGGCCTCGGGATACCGCGATTCTATCCCAGATCTCCAATACCGTCCTCGTGGGAGTAGCGATATAGGCACTTTGGTGCCTGGCGTTCCTCCGCAACCAGGCCAAGTCCCATAGTGGGCGGCAGGCTACAGCCCTATCCATGTGAAACCAGTGTTTTTCACTTGCACGAACCGACCACTCCGATATATAGCGTAGGTGTGTCGCCCAGTAGTAGACGAGTAGGTCGGGGCAAGCCAGCCCTCCCCGGTCTCGCGGTAGCATTAGAACTCTAGTGGAAAGGCGCGATCTTCCCCCACCCCAGATGAATGCGATTATCTCCCTCTGAAGGCCTAGGCTGTCCCTATGGGGAATCGGTGTGGGGAGTGCCTGAAAGAGATACAGGACTTTCGGGAGGATTGACATTTTAATTGCATTAAGGCGACCCAGCCAGGAGATGGGAAGTGACCTCCAACGACGGAGTTCAGCTCGTATTGAAGCTCTACAGGTCGGCCAATTTGCCTGGGTCCATGTGTCCAGATCAGCCGTAACGTTGATGCCGAGGTAGCGAATCGAGACTGGAGCCCATTGGAAAGGATTAACATCCTTCAAGTCCTCCAGTTGCTGGGGGAGAAGAGTAAGGTTGAGTGCATACGATTTAGGGAGATTGATCTTAAGACCTGATATCAGCTCAAACTGGGCGAGTACATCTAGAAGAGCCGGAAGAGATGTCGCTGGGTCTGTAAGTGTTAAGAGGAGATCGTCTGCGAATGTCAGGACTCCTAAAGATCAGAACCTTATAGTCTGCTTAACGAGGCAGGAACAGATAATCGCAAACACGCAGAAGGTTAAGGCCATTACTTGGAAAGAAGCTTGGAGGTTGAACAACTCCAAGATGGCTGGCGATGCATGGAGGGTGTAGTTCTAGTCTTTTTCTTACTTCACGGAATTCTACTTGGAGCGCTCACAGTAGAACGCTGGCGCACTTCACCTGGAATTTGGACTGGAGCACACGCACTTCTGATTCTCCCTCGTCGTTTTAGTCAGGGTAGTGGTTCGTCGAAATCCGTCGGATATTCCTCGTTCGCGTTTCCCTTCGGTGCCGTATTTCTCCAGAGTGTCTCTTTGCTGATTCGGCGCACTCGCGCCTGGCTTCTCACTTCGTCGAAGTGGTGTTCGCCTGGTGTACATGCGCGGAGAATTCCTGACAGGTTCACAACTTCGTAAAGAACAATGTTTCAAGAACGGAAGAGCAGTCAAGCATTACGGCAACGTTAGAGATGACAGCTCTGGACCTCAGCGAATAAGCTAAGTACTATCGGAATGACTGTAAATATAACCTTGTAATGAACTGTATTGTTGACAACTTATTAGACAACGAGTTAAACCATATGACAAGACATTTTCAAGAGAATAATAATACTCACCTGAATAGCCAGAATAATTCCGCATCTGTTACCTGAAAAAAGAAGAAAAGAAATTAAACGAGTTAGAGATAAGAAAAATAGTTATCTCTAGAAATTCCCATGCAAGATAGAGCGAGTTAGGACTCTTAATTGCAGGAAGAATAATGAAGACCAATAGAAGAGAGGCTAAAGTCTAAGGTTAACCTGTTTTCCAGGACACTCCGCCAGAGGCATCTACATAGCGCTGAGGTGAAGCAGGAATTGGAAAGCAGATAACCGCAGGCAGTCTCTTCTTCTTTATTATTTTATCCACTCCCCCTTCCCCCTTTGGGAGATTCTTCGAGGCACTATTCATATTAGGTGTCAGATAGATTTCCCGGACGGGGGCATTGGGAAAAGGCATCTCTGTTCCTGCGCAAGTATTGGATACCGCTCTGACAGCGAAGAGAGCAATCTTGTGGTCAATCCCCCCCATTCGGATGCCCCGGATGTCCTCCGACATCCGGACGGCAATCACCAAAGGTTCCACCGCGAGTGCAAAAAGGAGCGGTGAAAGCGGGCAACCCTGACGCGTGCCCCTGTGAATGGAGAAGGAGGGCGTCAGGAGACCATTGAGGCGGATACGTGCGGCGGGCGCCACGTATGGGGCCATAATACGAGTGATCATGAGCGGTCCGAGGCCTATACGACGGAGGACCGCCCTGAGAAAGGACCAGTCGACCCGGTCGAAAGCCTTTTCGGCGTCGAGGGAGAGAAGGAAGGCGGGTATATGGCGGCGGGAAGCTTTTTGCACCAGATGGGCCACGCGGCGAATATTATCTGCTCCTTGTCGCTCTTGTATGAAGCCTACCTGCTCAGGCTCAACGAGGTCTGGGAGAAGAGGAGCCAGACGTTGTGCTAGGATTTTAGTGTATAGCTTAGCATCTACATTTAATAGAGAGATTGGCCTATACGAGGCACATGCGGTGGGATCCTTTCCTGGTTTAGGGATGAGTGCGATCTCCGCCTCGGCCATTGTCGGGGCCACAGATCCAGTCTCTGTAAAGGAGTTAAAGAGACGTACCAGATGAGCCCGGATCTCCGAGAGAAAGAGGCGATAAAATGCCAGCGTTAAGCCATCGGGACCTGGCGATTTCCCCATTGGCACGCTTTTCAAAGCTTTCTGAAGCTCAGTTGCCGTGATGGGCTCTTCTAGTTGCTGTTTATAAAAGGAGGTGATTGGCTTCCAGGGGCAAGCGGTCAGAAAGGGCTCTATCTGTTCCACGCAAGTATCTCCCTTGCTGTACAGGGTAGAAAAGAACCTGTTAAATTCCGCCTGCTTAGCTCGTTCTGAGATGGCCCATTCTCCTCCCGGCAAAGAGAGCTTGGAGACGTGGCCACGGGAGATTTGGAGGCGTAGGCGACGCGCTAGCATAGGACCCACCTTATTACCCCCTCCATAATATTTTTGTTTGAGGGTCAGAAGGGACTGTTCCGCTTTATTCACTCGAAGGACTTTAAGCTGGCCCCGAAGTGATGCAAGTTTCCTTCGCGTTGGGAGAGATGGCGTCTGATGACTTTGTCGTTCTAATTCTTTTATATCGCAAGAGAGTTTGTCTTCCACCAGGCGGGATTCCCGCCTGCGGGCTATGGAAATAGAGGTAATAGTGCCCCGGATCGTGGCCGTAAAAGCGTCCCACTGAATATGTATGGGGGTTTCCGGAAGGTCATTAGTGGTAAAATAAGATTGTATGGCCTGTCTCAATTCCGCCACATCCACTGGGTCGCGGAGGAAGGCGCCATCTGGGAGCAGAATTCAATTGTCTGCCCACAGCGGATAGTGTGATTTCTAGGTGCGCATGATCGGAGATAGATATGTCCGAGATCTCCGCAGATTCCAAGGAGCGAATGAGGGATTGGGATATAAAGAAGTAATCAATACGAGAATATGAGCGGTGGACATGTGAATAAAAAGTATAGTCCCGTGTTTCCGGTTCCCGATAGCGCCAAGCATCAATGAGGCCCAGGGCTTCTATATCCTGTTTAAGTATTGCAGACATAGCCCCTGTTCCCTGAAAAGTCGAGGTAGTGCGGTCCAGGCCAGGGTCCCATACCAAATTGAGATCGCCCCCAAAAATGATGGGATTGGGTTCTCGAAGGAGTAGGGACCGAAGCAGGTCGCGCAAAAAGGCATCCTGCGCTTGATTAGGTGCGTATACGTTAAGCAAGGTAAGCGGTTTACCCTGCAATGTGACCGCCAGCTTAAGGAACCGACCTTCTTTGTCCCGTGTGGCGCGCGTAATTTGCACCGAGAGGCCTACTTTGAAGAGAATAGCTAGCCCCGCCGTCTTGGTGTGTGCGGATGCCCAGGATTGCAGAGGGTATTTAGGGTGGGACATGCGCGAAGTATCTGTGCGTAAAAGGTGGGTTTCTTGAAGGTAAATAATATCTGGGTCGTGCAAGAGAAGATATCTCCATATTTGCCGCCTTTTGTTTGGGGTGTTTAAACCTTTAACGTTTAGGGAGATACACTTAAGAGGAGCCATTAGTCATTTCAAGGTGGAACACGCTTTTACAGGGTCGTGGGGTATTGTTTCCCTCCCTCTCTGGGTTCTGGGTCCAATATGTTAGTGATAATCGTATTAGGAAGCGTGGGCAGTGGAGGTGTCCGTCCCAACAAGAAAGGAAGGGGCCTGTCTCAGAGAGTCTCCGGGGGTCCAGCCATAGAGCTGAGTCAGCACCGCAGGTGTGGACCCTCTCCCCAAGGATCCAAGGAAAGAAAAATAAGAGAGAAAGGAATATAGGAGAGGAATAACCAGAAAGGACCAGAAAGGTCGAACTACCAAAAGGCCAACTGGGCCAGAAAAACCCATTCCAGTCCAGGAGCGGCCCACTGGTGAGAACCAGGGCGGCTCTGAGAGAGTCACTCCTCTTGGGGACTAAGGAAATGGCGGGGTGGGCCATGGAATTGCTCGGTGTCCGCAGCGTCCGTCCCCCAGTGGTCGGGCCGCTTTATCCGTAGTGGGGGGGTTTTTGGGCCCTCTGTAGAAACTTTCTCTATTCCCCTCAACCGAGCCTGGTCCGAGGCTCATAGGGTGTAAGATATGGCGGGGACCGGGAGCGCCGTCGGGGGTAGGGGGTGATATGAATGTGTGTGCCTCTGGGGAGGTATAGCCGCTAGGTGAGTTCGATAGTGACCTTTAGTCGTGAGAGTATGCATTTCAGGTAAACAAACCTTTTAACAGTGGGTACTAGGGCAGGTATGCATGTGCACAAGCAGTTCCAGTTCAGCAGGGTGAAGATAGAAAGTCTCTTCCATTGCAATGGATTCTTAGTTAGGTACAATTCAATCTCCAGTGCCCGAGCCAGAAAGGGAGGAAGGGCCGGACCGCGGTGCACCTTGAGCTGAGGACTGCGAGGCTTCAACCGTCTTCAGGTGATGAATGATATCTTGTTTATCTTGGAGAGATGTCATGTTGGCCTTAGAGGACCTAGTGCGAGGGGGTCGCACCCTCGACCATTCAGGACGAAGGGAGATCCGGGAAGCCGGTTCGGTATGCTTGGGGGAGGGGGGCGGAGTTCCAGGCGAAATGCAAAGAATTTGGAGTGCTTCCTTAAGGGATCTCGTGAATCTACGTTTCCCCTCCCAGTGGAAGATCAAAGCAAAGGGGTGGCCCCACTGATATTTGACATTAGATGCTTTCAGTTTGTCCGTCACTGGTTTGAAATCCCTGCGGCGGCGCAGGGTAAGGGGGGACAGATCTTGGAATAGTTGTATATTGTGTCCTTCATATGTCAGTGTCTCAACTGTTCGAGATGCTTGTAGGATTGCCTCTTTCTCCTTATAGAAATGGACCCTGGTCAGGATGTCAAGGACCAGGTTGGTGTTGCCACGCGGGGGGGCCACCCGGTGGGCGCGGTCCAATGTTGGAGGTGAGGAGTCATCATCCCCTCACACTGTGTGAAGGAGGTCCGCGATGTAGGTCGTTATGTCCTGTCCCTCTGCGCCCCGCGGCACGCCCCTTATGCGGAGGTTGTTCCGGCGACTCCTATTTTCTAAATCCTCCTGTTTAATTTGGAGTTCTATATGTTGCTCTTCGAGTGTGGAGACCCTACGCCATAGTTCCTCCTGGTCCTCTGTGCGTGAGTCGAGAGTCCGTTCCAGGTCGTCCACCCTAGTGCCGATGTCTGTGACATCCCGCCGAAGGTCCGCCAGGCATGTTTTGACCTCCAGCTTGAGAGATGAGATTTCAGACTTTATTTCGTGAAGGAAGTTGTACATGAAGGCCTGCGTGTTAGGGGCACTATCGGACGTCGCCTGCTTGGTGTCCATTGTGAGATCCTCCTGTGAGGGTGCCGATGTATGTTTATTCCATAGGTCTACCACTGAAGTGTCTTTAGAAGGTGTTTGTGCAACGGCTTTCCCTGCTTTGGGTTTAGTCCTATCTCCAGAGGTGGAGGTGTCTCCCAATCGAGGTGTCACCCACCACCAGGTAGGGGGCTCCACCAGCTTCACCCCAGGACAGCCCAGGAGCAGTGGACGCAGGAGAAAGCACCACCAGGTCGGATCTCTGCCAGGCAAGGCTCAGTGCAGCACCGGACAGACGGCCCAGGAAGCGTGAGATGAGCGGCTCGAGGACCACAAGGGGTAGGTCCAATCTCCCCACCGGAGACGTCAGGAGTCAGCTCTGCTAGCGCGCAATGGAGGCACCGTTAATGTGTGGCGTGGAAGAGGGCCAACACCCAGTCCGGAATGGACAGCCCAAACAGCCCGCTGAAGCTCAGCCCCGGGAGCGTTCCAGTCCCAGAGGGGGTAGAGCGAAAGTAGGCGCCGCGGGGCAAGTGTGGGGCGCAAGAGTAATGATGATAGCTGTCCGCATTCAGTTTCCCAGGGGAGTGTAGTGCGACAGTCCACGCACTGCCCAAGCCCCGCGTCCCCCCCCCCCGGCAGCAGTGAAGCAGGTGGCAGGCAGCAGAGGGCGTGGAGGTACTCAAGCCAGCCCAACCACCGCCCCTAGGATTCGGCCAGAAACTTGCTGGGAGGTAGGCCGCCGCCGCGCAGCTTGGTAGGAGTCACAGGCCTCAGTGTCAGCAGGGCGTCAATAGGGTGCAGCTTGGCCCCTGTGGTCAGGTATCGGGGGACCAACGATGTGTCTCTACCGGGTGGGTCGAGGCGAGGGGCGTCAGGGGGGATCCCCCTCCGCTCTCTGCAGCAGGTAAGTGTCTCTCGCTCCCTCGGCGTGTCCCTCTTCCCACGGGGTGGTCAGCGCCGATCTCTCCTCACCTGGCTCATATTTGTCTTCTCCCCCCCACCCGGTGTGGTGGGCGAAGCGGGGGTTACCACAGAGCCGGATTGAGCCCCCTGTAGGCCGCCCCGGGATATCCCCGTCCAGGCCCTGAAATCACCCAGGGCCCTCAATATAGCCAGGTGCCAGGGACAGGGGGCAGTAAGGGAAGAGATCGATCCTCAGCTCAGCGAGGCAGGGGGCACGCAGCAGAGTATGCAGAGTCGTGCAAAACAGGCCCGTTGCTGCCCCTAGGATTTAGCCAAAAGGGTGCCGTGGGGCAGGCCGCCACCGCGCAGCAGGACAGGAGTCTCAAATCTCGGTGTTAGCAGGGCGCCAGAAGGGCGCAGCTTGGTCTCTCTCTCCTCGGCCAGGTACCGGGGGGTCAGCGGTGCATCCCCACCTGGGGGGGGATGGTGGGGGGAATGTCCGGGAAATGGGCCCCCCGCCGCTCTCAGCAGCAGGCAGTTGGCTCTCGCTCCCACGTCGTGTCCTTCCACCCCCGGGTCCAGCGCCTGTCTCTCCTCACCTCACTTGTAGTTGTCTTCTTCCCCGCTCCAGGCTCTCCGGTGCAGTCAGGCCTCAGGTACGGAGGACGGCAGATCAAGGGAGTGCTCCCCAGCCGGTTGCAGGCCACTCTCTCGCAGCCCCACACAAAATGGCGGTCAGGGTCCGCACACTAGACCACCTCCACCGCCTCGGGCCGCTCACAGTGCCGCCCAGGGTCCCCCGTGCAGTCCTCTGTCAGGAGCGGGATCGGCGGAGCGGGCAGGCACACCCCCGCAGTCCCCGCCGCTCAGCGCAAGGCAGGTGACGGGCTCCCCTGCAAGCGGGATCGCCTCCGTGGCACTTGGCAAGATGGCGGGCGGGTCCCCGTCTCCGAGCCTTCTCCTCCCTCTCGGGATCGTCCGGACGGTCTGAGGCTCCGCACACGGTCCCCAGGCTACTGCGGGCTTCAGGAGGTCAAGGGGGGTGGTGTTGACCTCACCCCCGTGCTTTTGAGCGCTTTAATTAAGCCTTAGGCCGACCCCGGAGGACGGAGCCCGAGCTGCGTGCGTCTTATCCCATCAAGGTCTTGACCACGCCCCCATGACACGCTGTTTATGGGTGCCACTTTGGTCTTTGGATGCTCGTCAGTTCAACCGCTGTGGAGTGTGAGCTAATTTCGGCATTTTTACAATGAATGCCATACTCGACGGTCTGTGTTTCAACTATACCATTAATATACTTATTTGTGGTTTCCTCTTGGCAGCAGTGTCAGTTCAACTGCAACAGAGAATTTTAAAATGGAATGCGCGAGCCCACTTACCTTCATGGGGATCACGCGTTGTTCCTTCAGTGACGTGCTTCCATTATGACCTTGGAATCTTCCGTTGTGTTGTTGGTCGCAGCCTCAGCTCTTTGTTAAAGTATTGGAGTTTTGTTGCACGGACGCGCCGTGAACCACTCTGCATCAACGTAGCTTAACGTGCCTCCATTTTGGATTTGTCAGCTGTTTCAAGCATTAACAGTCTCCTGTTTGCCAACCACGTTCTTATCACAACTGCGGCATTTATTTCCAAGAGTAAGAGATTATATTGCTTTAAGTTCCTGTGTTGACTGTTCTTCTTGAGCGTTTTTCCCTTCGGCTGCCGTCTGGAATTGACTTGATGCCCCTTTCCGAGGAATTCTATTCACACTTGTACTTGGTATGAAAGTTGTCCATACAATCCCAGTGACAGGCACACCATGGACTATTACTGCCTGTGTGAACTGCTGGATATCATCAAACGTTCTTCCCTGTATTCTCTTTTTCTTTCTGCAATCTTCAACTATGACTTCACCAGTAAGAAAAAGAAATATTTATAAAGTTTCTGCTAAGTTGTTTCTCACTCAATGGATGTGAGGGTTCCTATTAAAGTTACCAATGTACTTTATACTGTGCTTAGGGCACCATCTACTGTGCTTAGTCTGCAACTACTGAGTACTTTATTTTAACATGCATTTCTCCTCTTAGGGGACACTTATTTCAGATAATTAATTGTCATACATTTGCTTATAAGAATGTTTTCGATCTATTGCCTACATGAATTTAAATCATTCATTTAGGTATTTATTGTGGTACTTTTACTATTTGCCTGAATGTGAATTTAGCCGTTTGAGCTTTGTAAGCATTTGATATGATGCTGCTTGTATGTTTTTCCTAATGTTATCGCTAGTGCTAGGATTACTTATTTACTGCATCCTAAACTATCTTACTTGATTCACTTTGTGCTTCAAGGGTGTTAAATGTAAAGTTGCTAATTTGTATCTGCATATGTTTGACATGATAATATGCTGCACTTATTTTTTATTATCTACATTGTAATGCTATATTCTTGTATTTTTCTGTGTTAGCATATTACTTTCAATCAATCAGGGGTTTGTTAAAGCGCGACTACTCACCCGTAAGGGTCTCAAGGCTCTAGGGGTGGGGGGGGTGCAGGTTCCATCCATCAAGGAGGGGGTCTGTCGAAGAGCCAGGTTTTGAGGTTTCTTGCGAAGATGGGGAGCGATGTTGTCTGTCTGAGGTGGAGCGGAAGGGCGTTCCATGCTTTGGCCGCGAGGAAGGAGAAGGAGCGGCCTCCCGATCTGGTCTTTCTGGTGCGGGGGACGACGGCGTAGGAGAGCTGGGCTGATCGTAGGGTCCTTTGGGGTGCGTGGAATTTGAGTCGGCTGTTCAGGTATGCTGGTCCGGTGCCGTGGAGGGCCTTGTGTGCGTGGGTGAGCATCTTGAAGGTGATTCTCGCCTCGACAGGGAGCCAGTGGAGTGTGCGCAGGTGCTGGGAGATGTGGCAGTGTTTTGGCAGGTTGAGGACCAGTCTTGCGGCGGCGTTCTGGATGTTCTGTTGCTTGCGGGTGAGTTTTTTGTTTATTCCGGCGTAGAGTGCGTTGCCGTAGTCGAGTCTGCTGGTGACCAGGGCGTGAGTGACGGTCTTTCGGTGTTCGAGGGGGATCCATTTGAAGGTCTTACGAAGGAGGCGGAGGGTGTGGAAGCAGGAAGACGAGACAGAGTTGATCTGGCGGTCCATTTTGAGCTTGGAGTCCAGGATGATTCCCAGATGATTTAAGATGTTGTTTTACAGTGTTTCTTTAAAAGTGCTGGGTTCTGGTCTCATTGACCCTGATCAAGCGGGATTCATACCCACTCGACAGGGAAGTGGTAACACTAAGCGCCTCCTACACCTTATTGATAGCGGCCACCGCTCTATCGGCGCGGTGCTCTTTTCGGTCGACGCGGAGAAGGCGTTCGACAGAGTATGCTGGCCATACCTGTTCGACGTCCTCCGAAGCTTCGGGTTTGGTCCCCGTTTTCTCGCTTGGATACAATGTATCTACCAGGCTCCTCGGGCGTTTGTGCGGGTCAATGGGGTCTCCTCAGCTCCTTTTAACATTGCTCGGGGCACTAGACAAGGGTGCCCCCTTTCGCCTCTTTTATTTGCCCTTTACATGGAACCTCTCGCACAGAAAATCCGGGACCATCCGGGCATTCAGGGCCTCAAATTCGGAGGCGACTACCACAAGGTCAGCTTGTATGCTGATATCATCCTCTCCCTCGCGCAGCCACTCACCTCACTTGTGGACGAACTTGAAGCATTTGGCCGGATTTCGGGCTTTAAAGTAAACCTTAACAAGTCTCAGGTTCTCAACCTGTCCCTACCACAAGTACAGGCTGAGGCCCTCCAACGGTCTCTCCCCTTGCAATGGTCACTTGATCCTGTTCCCTACCTGGGCATCCTCTTGACCCCTTCGATCCCTCACACGCTGGACGTTAATTATAAGGCCCTAGTGGCACAGACGCGAAGAGCCTTGGACGGGTGGGCTAGACACACGCTATCGTGGTTCGGGCGCATTGCTGCAGTAAAGATGATGCTATTGCCTCGCATCCTGTATATATTCCAGACCCTCCCGTTGACTCCGTCGACTGGCACCGTGCGTTCTCTGCAGCTGGCCTTAAACAATTACATCTGGGGTAACAAGAAAGCGCGCCTCTCGGTGGCACAACTTTCACGCTCCAGGGACGACGGAGGGGTGAGGCTACCACTCATTCATAGATATCTACAGGCTGCACATTTGCGTTATGTGCTGGAATGGAATCGCCCGCTGTCGGAGAAGCACTGGACATTCATGGACCAGGCGGTGGCAGGTGCGAATGTCTGGCGAGAAATCTGGCTTCCCCGCCGCCTACGTTCCTGGGGCCTCTATTCGTCTCCAGTTACGGCAGCCACCATGAAAGTTTGGGATAAGGTAGCACTCGCAAAAGGCCTCACCAGATTTCCTTCCCCGATGACGCCCCTGGTGGATAACCTGGACTTTCCCCCAGGCGTGAAGTCCGCTGTCGCCCAGAGATGGAGAGAGGCGGGCTGCAAGCGCCTGGGACATCTGTTCGATCTCAAGGGCATCATTCCGTTTAGCCGAATACACCATGATCTTGACCTCTCTCGCTCAGATGAATATTACTATTTACAATTGCGACATTGGGCTACCTCTCGGGCTTACCTTCCACAAGCTTCTCGTAAACTTACCTCTTTTGAACAATGAGTAGCGAAGAAAGAGGACGACAAACATCTCATAACGGAATTATACACGCTCCTTACTCAAACCCAGAAAGGAACGCGCACTCGTGGACAACTCAGGTGGGAGGTGGAGCTCGGTAGGGTCCTCACAGATAAGGAATGGGAGAACATTCATTATAGAGCGCACCACACTGCATATAATACAGCAGGGAACGAATCCGCGTTTAAAGTTGCGACCTATTGGTATCTCACACCTGCTAGGATTCACCAATGGGACAAAAACCACACAGAGGAATGCTGGCGTGGCTGTGGGATGTCAGGCTCCCTTGCGCACCTACTATGGCATTGCCCGAGGCTAGAGCGATTCTGGGAATTGGTTCTCAATGATATCGATGTGGCCTTTGACACCGAGATACCCCGTTTCCCAGCCTACACACTCTTAGGGCTCTCTAACCCCCTCACCTTCCCTCTGCGGTCGTTGCGCGGCAGGCAAATAGCATTGGCTCTCCTTGCAGCGCGTCAGGCGATCCTACTACACTGGGGCACTATGACGGTACCTGATCATTCGGCTTGGCTCCACAGGCTTTGGATGACCTTAGCAATGGAGCGGCTTTCACTAATCCAGACTCAGAAAGGTGAGAAATATGCCGAACTTAGGGCTCCATTTATTACCTTGCTATCGAAAGATCTCCGTCAGGTTACTTGCCCCAAACTCCTGCAAGTTTTGCATTTGATACCTCCCTCGGTGAGCTGCGCATACCCCTAGGTAACGGGAGCGAGGGCGGGTGGGTTGGTGAAATACGGTTCCTCTTTAGCCCTAGACAATAGATACGGAGTCCCCTCCCTCTTTTTTCTCTTGTTTTTGGTTCTGGAGGGTGGGTGGGTGGCAGGGAGGGAGGGGGTTCTTTTTCTATTTTCTTCTCCTTGTTGTTTCCCCCTCAAGGTTGACTCTTGCTCTGGGCCACACTGACTTTCTGAAGAAACAGGCCGCTTGGACATATTAGCTTTGCTTTTATCTGTCGCCTGCCCCCGGGATGTTGGCCCTGGTACAGCGCCTTCTGTACACCTGTGCAAGCACTGTTGGTAGCCGCCGGCCCATGTGGTTGTAGGCTGAAGGCTGTGTGCAACTGATGAGTCACCTTTTAAATGTCTAATAAAATGAATTTGGTCCATAAAAGTGCTGGGTTTGCTTTGTGTAAGGCTTCCTAAACTGCTGTGCTGAGCCATTACGGTGCTCAATTCTGTTTATACTTTCTAGTGCTGAGCAGTTATGGTGCTCAATTCTTTGACTTTGTGGTGGTGAGCAAGTTATTTAGCTCTAACTGTTTTGACTGTGTTTCTTTTAAATTTGATGTTTTCTTATGATGGGCCATTAAGGTGCCGTATCTTCTTAGTGCTGGGATTGCATTGTTCTTGCGTCCTAAACTATTGTGGTGGTAAATCTTTATTCGAAGTGACTTGTTGTGAGCATAATTTTTAAGCTCGTTACGGGAGCACTTTACCCTCTCATCATTGCTTGCGTTTTCAAGTGATGGATTTTATTGCTTTTACTTTTACTGTTGCCGGTTCTGTTGGTTTGTGTAGGGCATTATTCTTAAGCTCACCTTACTAATTTTGGGGGGCACCTTACGCTCCACCATTTCTTGTATTGGTTTGTGTAGGGCATTATTCTTAAGCTCACCTTACTAATTTTGGGGGGCACCTTACGCTCCATTTCTTGTATTGGTTTGTGTAGGGCATTATTCTTAAGCTCACCTTACTAATTTTGGGGGGCACCTTACGCTCATCCCTTTATTTTTGCTTTTGTCCGGTGGTGGACTGTAACCACGTTAAGTGAGGTTTTTCACTTATTACTTGCATTCATTGTTGTGCACCATTCTCTTTGGTTGTTCTGGGTTTTGGGACACTTTACTGGTCTCAAACCTATTTCCTTTATGTCTTATGTTATAAACACTTCTCCTTGCTGTGAAAAAGGGGTGTGTGTGTGTGTGTTCTGTGTTTCTTGGATTTCTTTCTCTTCTGTTTTCTCTTTCTTACCACTTGTTTCCTTAGTTTTTATTGTCTCCATTAGGGAGGGAGATGTGTAGTATCTTGCTTTCTTCTCTTCTCTGTCCTTTCTTTGTGTCCTGTACTCCGCTGCTTAGCCAGGCTCAGTGATATCATGGAATGCTCCCTTTGTGTATGTTTGAGTCTCTCTGTCAGTTGCTGTATGTAGGCTGAGCAGCAGGGTTGCTGCTCCCTGTGGGGCTAACTATACTGATTCTACTTATTATGCTGTTTATCCTGTATCTACACCTGTAACTTCTTGGAAAGAATAAACCTTCAACTCGGATACAGCTACAACTGAGTTCCCTGCTTTCATTGAATTTCACACAGGTGCTGGGGGCCCGCGCACAGCAGAGTATAATTAGCTAACCAGCACAATCACGGGGCACAATTAATTAAAGTATGTGTTTCATATGGCAAAACGCACAAACTATACAATAATCATAAGAAAAAAAGGTCTCATCTAGAGTAGAGACTCAAGACCTGACCTGAGGAGAAGCCAAGAAGAGGAAGAATGAACAGGGACAGAGGACTTTATTAGACATGTGTGTTAGAGTATGTGTTTGAAAAATGAATTTGTTTCTACTGTGAATTGTTTGGATATGCAAGGATTGTGGCTTCAATTGGTGAATTGATTACTACTGCGATGATGTGTTATTCATATTTGTTAATACATTTGTAGTTGTATTGGTTCTATTGGTTGAAATCCAGGTAGCGAGGCGCCATATACATATTAATAAGGTTTCTGAACTAACAAGTTTTCTTTTCTAGGTTGAGTGCTTAATTTGAGTTTGTGGTTCTTGATCGAGTGCACAAGAGCAAGCGCATGGACTAGGATAGTTTGCCACTGGACGGGAGTCAGCCTAGTGTGAATTGTAGTGCCAAAGGAAAGCCCTGTGAATCGCTTTTGGTTTTCCTTTCTTGAATTTGAATTTTGTTCTCGTTTCTGAAGTTTTATGGTTTTCAATTGAATTCCCTTACTAGATTTACAGAGTTTTCCTACCTATCTAAGGTAAACAGTCAGGGGTTTATTCAGTTTATTGGTTTAAAAAGAGGTTTTGTAATCATTTACATGTTCACTTATAAGTCATGCTGTGATTGCTTAGTCACCCAGGGAGCTGCGCTGGGACTGATGAGACGTCAAACACACAAAAAGTGATGGGAGGAATGCTTGCAATTTGTCTAACCATTGGCAATCGTTCAGGGTAGCTTCCCAATCCATCGTTCTTTTGCTCACCATGCCACCTCAGTTTGGACCCAATGATATACAAATTAGCCTTGACCCTGCTCCTCGTGGGACCAGCCCAGCCTGAACTGCCAGACCTGGTCCTCACCGAACCGAAAAACAAGAAACCTACGACAGGTTTTGCCCTAATAAGGGCTCATCAGCCAGGTATAGCTTGGTTCTAGTGGCACAGTGGTATAGATTGGTTCTAGTGGCGCAGTGAGCACAGGACCCACGTCTGGGCATACCATTGCCACTTAGGGCGGTACATTAAACACACAAAAGGTGATGGGAGGAATGCTTGCAATTTGGTGAGACGTCGCTACAAAGGAGTGCTCTAATGGGTTGGTTGCTGTTGAAGCTGTTGACTTTTGACAGAGCAGCAGCGTGATTGGTTGCTCTTCATTAGTTTGTTTACTATGTTTTGAGTTGGTTTTGTGCTAAAATAATGGGGAAACTTTATCTTAAAAAGACTAAGTTTTTTGTGGTACCTACGGAGGGTCAGAAATTACTGGCAGAATTTCCGCCAGCCTATGAAATGAGGAAAGAGATTGGGTAGTATATGTGTACCTGGATTTCAGATTGAAATAAACACACTGCACGTGATGCAATTTTACGATTTCCATTAGAATGTGACTTTAACATTTGAAAGCTAGATTTCTTGAGACAAACCATGTACGACATGAAGCTGATGCCTAGACCTAAACAGTTTGAGGTGCTTAATAAATAGGACCAGGTGGTGACAAAGAAAGAAAGAAACAAGCATTGGCAATGCCAAAAGGTCTCACCGATGGGAGACCTATTGGCTTTGTCAATAGGGTGGTGGTGGCTAACAGGCGTAGTAAAAACACATGTACATGTATGCGTACTGACACATCAGACATTTTTAATTTACCAATGTAACATGGTGGGCAGCTATGTTAGATCAAGTAATAGGAAAAGTAAACGAGAATTAGAGCGGTGTGGAGCAAAGGAAGGGATGCCAGTTTGTTTTGTGTTTGCTCAAATGATTTCTACTTTAATAACACACTTCATATAGATATAAACAGGTCCACTGGAAATATGCCGCAAGGGAGGGCCAAACTGTGCAATAGGATTGACAAAATTATGTAGCAGAAAAAGCTAATTGTGTGGCACCATCTTTGACAGTATTATTATGTTATTTTACCATTTTAATACCTATTAAAACTGTCCGGGCATCGTTGCACCTTATTTGTACCAATTTTAAGACCTGAATACAGCAATCAGCAACTGAAAGGTCCTCAGTTCATCTTTGTAAAGAGTGTGACACTGCGTGGAACCACATTTTACCACTTTTGTTTAAATAACTTTTGATCCGTTTGAGCTAGAATCAATTTTTATAGCAATTATGCAGCAGATGATGGATTATGTTGCAAATCCATAATTATGCGGAAAATGCAGTGGCCAAGATCTTGTTAAGCTATTTTATGTCACTAAGATTGGGCCTCTGGCTTTTGAGTGGGTTGCTCACCTGTAGGACAGAATAAAGAAGGGCTGTCAAAGCCAATTGTTTCTGCTTAGTTTTTTTTTTTTTTTTTTAAATCAATGCAGCTTACACACATACACCACAGGCAGCGAGAGCAATGCAGGCAGATCAGGCTTCCCTAACACAAACAAGGCCTACTCTTATTGGCTACAAAAAACAGAACTGGAAGAAGCACAGCATCAGACATGGGTCAAGTCAAAGTCTAAGCAGTCTGCAGAAAGAAAATAAACTGTCTAACACTGTCAACAACCACAGACGCTAGTTGCTCTGTTGGAGCTAGTGTGGTACAGTCAGGGGAAAAGATGCTCGAAGGGGTAGTTAACTAGCAGTTTTAGTGTCAGTAGATAAAGGTTCTCAGGCTAATCCAGGCTGTCATTTTTTTGTTGCTGTTAGAAAAGTTGTGTGCACTGTGTAACTAGTAATTCTTGAAATCCATCTAGCTAGAACGAGGTATATGGGTGTACATTTCTTTTCTTGACGTCATGTATATCTTCCTATTAGAAGGCTGGTTACAAGGGGTCCAACTTGATAGTTTAGCTGTGCCTGTGAGTGAAGCTGGGGGGACTGGAGCTTCGAAACACTAAAGCAGTTTCAACCATTTCACCAGCATGCTAATGAAATACATCATTACATAGGAGGACTTGGGTTACAAAGGATAATTTAACTTTATTTTATTTGGGGGGTTGTACAGCTTTACAAACATCTTTGCAGTAGACTCAATGTATTTAACTGTAACCGATATTTAACAATGAAAATCTTCATAATCAATGTATTTAACTGTAACTGGTATAGTTCTAAAAGGAAACAGATTTCCCAACAGCCTGGGCCTGTGGACAGCACTGGTGCAAAAACAGATATTATTTACCTAACAGTTCTACGGTACTTATCTTTAGGTGGGCCTGGTATAGCTAAAGCAATGGGTGTGTGTTTCTTAAGTGGTCAACTGTTGAAACAGAAAGCCTTTTTTAAAAAAAAACAGTTTTCCACCTTTCACACCAGTAGGTGTGCAAAAAACCTTCCATTCTCATGTTTCTATTAACAAATAAAGCACCATGAAGTAGTCTAGCCTGCGCAACTAAGGGCTACATACTGTAAATTTCAATCATATGCATTGTACTTATATTGTAAGTGAGTTTGTATTTTTAATGGACATTTACTTACAAAATCAGTGGCAATTACCCTGCAAAGCCCTCACTCGTGCAGCTCCGAGAGACTTGGGCTGCAGGCCAATATAGTAGAACAAACATGGTGGTCTCTGCAGCCCCATGCCTAGCCTTTTAGTTGGAAAAAGGCTGCCTATTGTCTCCAGTCTGTGATTTTATTTCAATGGTTGTTATTTACTGCCCTCTCTCCCCACCGCCAGCATACAGTGTTATGTTATGATGCGCTCTGATACGCTACGGCAACTTTCATTATATCACGCACGGCTGGGTGACACTGGAGAAGGCCAGGAAGTGGGCTCTTTGGGTTGCTGACAGATTTGCTAGCTTATTAATAAATAGTACGCCACAAAGGGTACAAACATAAGATGCACCTGAGTGTATTTTTCAGGGACTTGAGCTGTAATCCAGAGGCTAAGTGAAGGAACCCATTATATACTACTGTATTGCAAATGCATTTATATAGTGCTTACCACCCCTGAAGGGGCTTTGTTAAGTGCTTTATGACGTGTAGAACGCTACTGAGGAACTCAACGTTAGTGGTTAGTCCAGTGACTATTGTTGAAAGCCCACCTTTGAATTCTGTCTTGCCATCTGACCAAACTGGTTGATCTTGGGAAACCACTATATTTCACTTGTTCTTATCTTCCAAAAATTCGGTAGCGCCTAGATGCACTGGATTCATCTGGGCGCGCTATACACATTGCACATACATTGAGAGGAAGACCTTTAGATACAGGTGCTTTTGCCGTGCTTCTCAATTAAGCCAATTTATTACAGAAAGCAGGACATCAAGCTGAGAACACAGATGAATAAAATAGAAGCTGTTATGAGGGTGGACTGCTCGACGAACAATAAAAACAGAGCTATTTTATGAACACTGCCAAAATCCAGTGAAAGTCAACACCTCACAGGAATGACAAACCACAGAAGAACATTTATGAGAGGAAATATCTTCTACCATCTCCAATGAGACTTCTTATATACAATACATCTGAAGCAATGCAAGGTTTACAGTATGTATGCGCAGGACATTCTTGGCTGCCTCGGTCCTGAAATACTCATTATCGTATGTATTTTGATTTTTTGAACAAAGTGCTGCATTTGATACCGAAGGGATGCAAATTGAATCACTAAGTGCACTTTAAAAATATTTTGGGATTCACATGTGAAATGTGTTCTATTGTCTTAATTGAAGTGTTCGGAAGAGGAAACTGGAGCCAAAATCTCGCCTTCCCCTACTCTACCAAACACCTGTGATCCTGGGCACGTCTTGTTTATCCGAAAAACAGCAATATGCTCCCCAGAGAATGTAGGAATCATATGCCAATGCTGACTGCATGGATCCCAGGTGAACTGCTTTGGAGACAGACAGAAAAGTTTAATTCTTCTGCAGAATGTGATCAAATACCATCGCCAAAGTGGGTCGCCCAAAGATGTCTTTTTCCAAAATCCTTGAAAATCACATTTGCAGTTCGTCTTGTGCTCCTGGAGATGTGGCGATCACACTCATGATACATCAGCTCTGCTGGTTGCTTGCTGTCAAGGGGCGGGGGGTGGGAGAGGGAGCAGTGCCAGCAAAGAGCAGCGGAAGTGCGGCGACCGTGAATCAACATCGGACAACAGGAGGGAGGGCGGTGGGGCTGGGGTGAAGAAGGCATGGAGAACGGGAGGGAGGGTGGGGGGGGTAAAGAAGGCACAGACAAGGGGAGGGAGGGGGTAAAGAAGGCACCAAAGCATGTCGTGCCTGCAGTAAGAGAAACTCGATAAAGAAAATAGTGCTTAAAGACTAAATAACAGGTACCGTGTAACAACCAAAGTAAAAGGGCCAGTCGCCATGGGAGGTGACAAATGAAGCCGAGGCGGTACTAAGGAGGGACTAACAAGCCTATTTACGAATCCGAAGCCAGCATTTAGGAAGGACAATGACACAAGCCAATGGCAAATATGGGTGGTGAGTGGGCGGGGCTTCTATTCCCTACTCCACTACAACAAGTCTCACAGAGCAGCGCATGCGCGCTGACCCTAGGCTCGACCTAAAAAGGCAACCAAGCAGGTATAAAGGTCATGTAAACATTGGTTCGATAGTAAAATGGATTGACAGGAAAAGAGAGGGAATATATGATTGAATGTGTAAAAACATTAGCTAATATAATGAATGAGGATTAGGACAAAAATAAAACAAACAGAGAGAAGCAGACAGATGATTCTGAAAATGATGATAAATTCATAAGGAAGCATTTGAATATTAGACCTCCTCCATGCACAGCAAGATCAGCGGGGACATGTGGGCCTAGCTTGGGACCCGATCAGGGTGCTGGGGGAGATGGCGGTACAGTTGTGCAGAGTTCTACTACTACTGTAGTGATACAGAGTGCACCCACAGTTTATTTTGTGTGATTCAAGTCCTATGAACTTATTGGGAAGGGACTTGCTCTGCAAAATGAATTGTGTGATATACTGCACACTAGATGGTGTTGTGATTGAAACACAGGATGAAGATTTTATGTTAGAAATAAATTCACCTGATTTGAGAATTGAGTTTTTCCCAGTTTTAACCAAAGAAGATCTGCCTCTGGATTTAAGACATATTGTCAAAGATGAGGTATGGGATTTAACTGGAAAAGAGATAGGCTTGATTAAAAGAGTAAAGCCAGTCAAAAAATAAAAGTTTAACCAGATGTGATATTTCTTAGAACTAGACAAGATAGACTTACAAAAGAGGCAAAAGAAATGAAACCAGTAATTGGGAAAATGATGAAGCAAGGAATCATTTGGGAGGCAGTTGGTTGTCCTTGCAACTCTCCCGTTACTGGAATTAAAAAGCTGAATGGTAAATGGCACATAGTACAGTATCTGTGCAAAAGTAACAAGATTGATGTTCTATTTTGTCAGGTGGGACTAAATCCAGCAGTGATTTTGGTTCAGATTCCACCAGAAGCTGAATGGTATGCAGTCATCAACTTATGCCAAGCTTTCTTTTCAATTCCTTAGCACAAAAAATCACAGTTCCTCTTTACATTCCAATTTTTTAAATAATGTTCCCATGTGGTGTTGAATCCCACAAGGGTATACGGAAAGTCCTTCAATTTGTAGTCAAATCTTAAGGAAAAATCAGTAGAATTTTAAGCTGCCATGCCATTCAGGTTTAGTGCAGTAAATTGATGACCTACTGATCGCATCAAAGACAAAAGAAGACTGTAAACTTGATACATTTGCCATACGAAATCATTTAGCTGGGAACGGACATGAGGGTTCCCCAACCAAAATGCAGCACTGTAAAAAGAAAGGCATCTATCTTTGACACCATATTGAAAAGGGTGTGGAAAAGTCTGAAGAGAACATGTTTCTGCAATTCAGAAAATGAGTCAACCGGCCACCCACAGCGAGATTTGGATGTTTCTTGGAACTGCTGGGTACTGTCGTCAGTGGATTCTAAACTTTAACTTGATTGCAAAACCTTTAGAAAAGTTGACACGTAGTGAAGTTCAAGATTTGGCACCATTTGATGATGGATGCTTTGATGCATTAAAGAAACTGAAGGAGGTTTTGTGTCGGGCACCTGCACTTGGGATGCCGGATTACAATTTAATGTTTTTTCTCTTCTGTCATGAGAGAAATGGATATGCACTTTAAATTTTTACACAGAAATATGGAGATGTATTGTGCCCAGTGACCTATCTTTTTGCTGTATTTAACCCAGTAGCTGTCAGTCTTCCAGGTTGTTTGAAATTGGCTGCAAGCAGCTGTCTGTTTGCATTACTATTGAACAAAGTGAAGGGATTGTTATGGGCATTACTTTAATTATATATGTCACTCATTCGGTCGAGATTCTTTTGACCAGAACAAGAACACAACATATAACAAACAGCAGACTGACTCGTTATGAGCAGATCATACTTGCAGCAGAGAACATCTATATTAGGAGATGTGATGTTTTAAACCCAGCAACACTGCTTCCTACTTCAGACAAAAGTTGTGAAGACAGGGAAAATGATTAGATGGATGACTAACCAGACCATAACTGCATAGAAATGACTTAGTTATGAACAAAATCAAGACCAGACATTAAAGAGAGACTTTGGAAATGACTGATCTTACATTATTTGTTGATGGTTCTTGTTTGAGAGATCAATCTGGAGCATTGAGGGCTGCCTATGCAGTATATTCAATTTCTGAGACTTCAGAAGCATCTTCTCTTCCAAACGTAACTTCAGCACAAGCGGCAGAATTGATTGCACTGACAAGAGCTTTTTGCTTGTCAGAGAATTTGAATGTGATAATTTACACTGACAGGCAGTATGGTTTTGGAATTGTCCATGACTACGGTCAGCTATAGTCGGAGAGGGGTTTTATGACCTCTTCAAGAGCCCGGATACAAAATAGTTGTTACATACTGGGTTTGTTGAATGCCATACAAAAGGCAAAAGGAAATTCCTGTTGTCAAATGTATTGCCCATAGAAGTGGAAAAGGCATGATCGCGCTTGGAAGTAAGTATACAGGCCCAGTGGCAAAATATTTGAATTACAAGATGAGCTATTGTGCAAAAGGGTGAAAATAGAAAATTGAGAACTAGTGGACTACAAAATGCGAAAAATTTATTATTTCTTTATGAATTTAATGCAGATTTCTGATTGAATTTGGAGATTTACAGGAGAATGCCCCAGAAGATGAGAAAAGAACATGGGAGTGATTAGGCTACAAGAAGAATTATCAGGATTTGTATGCAAATGCAGAGCAGAAATATTTTTTGTCTCGTTCAATGTTGTACCCCATTTGCAAATTTTGCACTACGCAAGCCTCAAAAAATCATAAAAACCTTACCAGACCTGCAGGTCCAGTGACTTTAATAATTTACTCAAACTAACGGTATTGTACTTGACCGATAAACTAGTCTCCAATTGTGTGATTCTAAGCAAATATATTTTTTTACAGAGTCACCTTTTTCTTCATTATCACATCTGAGAGCACCTTAAAATATGTGAGTTCAGCATTTCTTTTGGACAAAAACATATTTTGTTTGATTTAAAAGACCAAAATTGTTCATGTACAATAAGAATATAGCCCACATATAGGGTACACATGACACCTGACTTGCATTCTAGTTCACGGATAGCATTGTCAATAGGGTGGGTGCAGGAGTGTTTCTCAGGTCATTTATAAAAACTCACTTTCAATAAATGTATTAGTAAGCATGATGTGGTAGCACACTACAATTTACAGACAGCACATTTTCCATTGAAATGGCCACAGACGTTCCCACTAATATACAGTTTTACTGATAAAACTATATAGTGTATAAACAATAATGTGTGGAAAGTGGGTTACAGCAAAAATATTTATCATTTGCACATCACCAAGTAGTGTTCTGATTTGTTTTTACCCTATTAACATTTTGTTTCCATCACACAGAACTAAAAAATGTGCTTTCCTAAATACTGAAAAATATTGTGAAATATCTGTACAGTTAGTTAATTTACAACCTATTTAAATGCGTTAGAAAAAAAAACTGACTGCCTTCCATTTCACACAATTCACTTTACAAAATCCTCCAACTTTGGAGTCCAAGAACCAAAAGTAAACACCAATCTCCAGGATGAAATAAACAGTAAATTGTAAGAAGACATAAGCTGACATACATTTGACCTCTGTCTTTGAACACAGAGCACATGTGACATGGTAAAAATAAGATTTAAATGCATCTTTATTGCTTATTCACTTTCTGAGTGAACAGAACACCTGTTCTAAATCAGCTTGCCGGAACGGGCCAGTAGTCCCTAAAAATAGCTTGCCCTGATAAAAGTTGACTCGCCATGGCCTGAACAGGTCACATTTGGGTAGAGATAGTCTAATTAGAATATTAAAAAGTACTGGGAAAACACAGGGTTTCGAAATGTTGCTGAAGATGTTTGCAGTCAGTGTATGGTATGTCTTTTGAATAATCGAGGCAAGAGAACAGTTACTGTTATGAATCATATTGGCAAATCAGAATGCCCATTTACAAGATCTCAAGCCGATTTTATTGAAACGCCAAATTGCAATGATTTAAAGCACACCTTGATAATTATCTGATGTTTTCTAAATGGCTTGAGGTGTAACCAGCCAGGAGATCAGGTAGCCTTACAATTGCCAAATTGCTGTTGAGGGAATTAATATCTAGATTTGGACTTTCTATTTCCATTGAGACTGATTGTGAAACTCATTTTAAAAATGACATATTGCACGTTATCAACACAACATTTGAGATCAACCAAAAGGTTCATTGTAGATATCGACCGCAGTCTTCAGGAATTGTGGGGAGAGCCAATTGAACCCTCACGTACAAACTGGCAAAAGTCTGTGCATCAATTAGTTTAAAGTGGCCGGATGCCCCTTTCTCTTATTTTGATGAGCATGAGAAGTACTCCCGACAGAAAGACTGGTTTATCGACCCATGAGGTTGTCATGGGAAGAGCAATGAGGCTTGCATATGCTCCTTCATCTGTACTAGTTTCAATGAATGGTGAAATCATGCTACATTATTTCTGATATGGTGAAATTGATCCCTCATCAGGTGGATGTGGCAACAGAAGACACAAGAGACAATGTCTGCCATGGTTTGAAGCCTGGGGACTGGATCATAGTCTGCACACATGTGAGAAAGAGCTGTCTGGAAGAAAGGTGGCGAGGACCCTATCAAGTGAATTTGATGACAAACACTGCTGTGAAATGTACTGGTGTACCATAATGCTTCCATGCTGCTCACATAAAGAGAAGGAGAGTAGCTGAAGCAGTGGAAAAAATAGCTGGTCCAGAATTGAGCACACAAAGTCAGATGCAAAGTCAAGCTCAAGTTTGCAGCGTGAATCCAGAGAGGGTGAACAATTTGAAAAATGTTAAACTGGTGAACACAGCGAGTCCAAGCAAAATGGAGTAGTGAAGTTTCAGGTCAGAGAAAGCTCTGAACCGGAAATTCCAGAAGTCCATTTTTAAGATGGAGATCAGAGTGAAGAACTGTTACTGTGCAGAAGACAAAAGCATGAGTGGCAGTCTCTGATCCAAGTGGTGAAAAGTTGCTGTTGAAGATCAAATTTACAAAGACCCCTCAAAGGAAAGAAAAGGTTTACAGTGAACAGAGCAGAAAAAGACAAAGCTGGACAAAGCTGGTCAAAGTGCAAGTCTAAGTTCAAGTTAGAGTTTGAGCTCGTCAAACTTCCTTGGAGAGTAAAGAGACTCTGACAAAGAATGTTGCTGGAAGAGAAAGAGTTGAGGAAGCTATTCCAAGGAAGAGAACTTGCAAAAGAAAACATTATGAACTAAAAGAAAAAAGCCTGAGATACAAACCGATTCAGTTTTAGGAATTAGTGGATATGAATCATCAGTGAAAAAGATCATTGAGGAAAAGAGTTCCAAATTGAACAGATCCTCTCCTGAATGGGTGTATTTAGCTACAGTTTTAGAAGATGGTGATGATGAAATGAAGTTAGATTACTATAATTTTGTTAATCAACACCAGTATAAATTTTAAAGTAAATCATAGACTGAGTTTGAAACAGAAGAACCAACTTGAATGAGGGAAATAGAGACTACTGAATAAAGGTGAAAGCTGAGAATTGATGAAAAGTTAAGAGACATTGGGCATACTGAGTCACTAAGTAGAGATTGATTAACGTTTGAAAGAATTTTGAAACTAACTTTTAAACTGTCCAGAAGACTGAATTTGAATGTTGTTTTTGATTACTGTTTTAATAAAATAAGAAAAAGAAAAATATATATTATTATTTGAAGGACAAATTGTGTTTTTTTTTTTTTTTTTTTTACCACAATAAGAGTTTTTGTCTCAATGAGAGATGGAGTACAGACAATAATGCAAAATGTAAGGGTTAGTATTAATAATAATGTTATTGGTTATAGTGGGACTGTTGTGCCTACTTCTACTGTGGGATATGTTTCAGATCATGTTAATTATGCTAATGTTGAAATTGCTACAAAAAGAAAATCAGTTCAAACACCAGTGCATAGAAAACATTTAGTTAGTGGGTAGGCATAATGTGTATACTAAAATGATCAGAGAATATGTAGATAAAATGAAGATTAGTGGATGCTACGTTTGTGCCTACCTTCCTACGTCAGCTGTGGAGGGTTCTACTTATGTGCAGCTTCCTATTTCTTACTTGTTCTCGTGTAATATATATATTGCAATTTTAAACCATAATGAATTTCTTTCTCCTTATTTGACTGATTTTAATGTGCCTTTAGAGGATTTACCTATTTGAGAAGACAATAGAGAAGTTAAATATAGTAATTGTTTTTAGAGTGATCGCACAAAACAAGTATGATGCTAATACTAATCAAGGTTATGTGTGTATTTTGAGTAGTGAGCAGCAAAATTGTATTAGAGAATACAATAAGAGAGGAGTAAAGGTAGTGAGAAACTGGGAAGAACAGAAGGTTGCATTAGAACAGATGAAAGAAGAGTAATTTAGATTGTCAGGTTTACACCCTCGATTGAGAATGGAGCAAGAGAGGAAAGGTGAGTTGTGTATGGTAATGTGTAGTTCTTCAAAAGGAGAAGAGGTAGAATTTGTAAGAGAGAGTGCATGTGATAGATCTTATAACATTAGTGGAAACTGTTTGTTAGGTGGAAAACCTATTTTGAGGGGAATTTATTATGTCTGTGGAAAAACTGCTTGTTTCATTTTGCCAAGAAATTGGGTTTGTCCATGTTATTCCGCTTTACTATTTCCTATAGTTTATGATATGGATGAATTAGATAGTGAACACAGTTTGAAAAGAGTGAAACACAGTTTTGGACAGTTCTGTTTAGATATATAGTTTGCTATTATACCCTCTACAAGTGTAGCAATTAATGATGTGAAGATTAGGTGTTTGTCTACAGTAGTAGATAGGCTTGCAGTAGATACAGCATGGTCATTTAAGCAAGTCAATATAGAAATGGTAGCTATTAGGGCTATGGTGATGAAGAATCATCTTGCATTAGATATCCTGTTGGCGACAGAGGGCAAGGTCTGGAAGGCGATAAAAGCCAAGAGGGTTTGCATATTTATACCAGATAACAGTAAAATTATTGATTCTTTTGTGACTAACATTACTAATATTTTGCACAAGATTGAGTCTCTTAAGAAACCTGGCTTATGGGAAACTGTAGGTTCATGGTCTAGTAGGGAAACGTTTTTGTAAGTTTGGTGAATGGCTAGGTAATTTAGGTGGAAATGCTTTTCAGGCTATATTAACCCCTATAATCATCATAGTGATTTGTGCAATTATTTTGTTTGTTTTCATTAAATTTTCTGAGTGTATGATTAGTAGGTACAGAAATAAAGGGTAAGGGTGGCAATAGGTTGAAGAAAAGGAAAAGATCTGTGGAAAAGGAGAGTCTTAAGGATTATGTCTGTAGCCAAATGAAAATGGTGGAGGAAAATTCTTATAAGCAACTAAAAATGATGACGGCATCTACTGACTGATGGCTGATTAATAAAATGTTATTAATGCGTTTTAGCTATTAAAAAATAATCGGGGAGCTTGTGGTAGCTTTTTCTAAATGTGAAATTTTGGGTAACAAATTATTTTTGAATCCTAATGATTTTTAAGAATGGAAATAGGCGCCAGCAATGAGTTATTATTGTTGCACTTGAAACAATATTGATTAGACGTTTAGAAGTGTGTTTATAAATGTAGTTTAGCTGTGCCACATTTTTTCAGAGACACTGTTTAATAAAATGGATGCTACTTGGTGTTCTGTTCATCTTGCTCCTGCTCATTACCCCTCCCAATTAATGTCCCTCTGCGTCTCTTCTCTCCCCACAGTCTTCACAGAGCACAGGACACTGTGACATAACTGGTCATTTTCCTTAGAGGGCCTGTGTTGCGAATAGACTTTTCTTCGTGTACTGAAAGTATCAGCTTTACAAGGTCCTTCCGCGGGAAGTTCCGATGTGAATCTGCTACCTTCAATGGTGTAGGAGTCTTTGTTTGAAAAATGTTTCATATTGTGTTGTACCTCTCCGGACTACGCTGCTGTTGCTGTAGAAGCTTATGGAGTTTTCCTTTCCTTAGAACTGGGTTAGTGTTATATGATTATGTGTGACAATCTAAATTCCGATTTGCTCAGTATGTGTTATTCCTAGTCATGCCATGCTGAATTAGCTTTTTTTTTATTTTGTATTCATAACATGTGTATGAAAACCGATTGGTTTGGGGGCAGTGAACCAGGGACTTTTCGCTTTCCTCACTGGACTTTGTCCGTTCCATTTATTATTTTTTGCTGTTTATTGGGACTTAGTATGATTCTGATTTCTGACTATGTATTCTGTGCCTGAGCCTTCATTGCATATTTTGCACTTCTCTGTAATACCTAATTAAGATTTTTGTAATAAAACTGGTTCCCTTGGGAAGAACCATAAGGTATTGATCTATACTTGTGTGCAATAAAGACACTTGAGAATTCTGGAACAGTGTTCGTTTAAAGGATAGCGAAGTCCTTGTTAAAAAAAAACCATAGCCTTCGCACAAGGTAGAACTTGAGGATAAAAGGACAGGAGTATTTCGAGACACTATTCTGGTGAGCATGAACTGGTCTAAATTCAAAAAAGTTAAAGGTGGAAGCTTCAAGAAAATCCCTGCAACCACACTACTCCCAGTCATCTATTGAGGAGCAGATTAAGTAGAATAAGATGAAGAAAGGTTAATCTTAGTCTTCCTCATATTTCCCTCCTTCAGGTAAGAGAATCCTATTTCTCAAGAGGGTAATAGTAGAGTTCAGTGCTAAGGTTTTCCAAAAAAGGTTAATATCAAGGCTCTAATCATCCCCTGTGTCTCGTTCCAGGTCTCCTTCCCCACAGTAAATAAAACCAGGCAGCTAGACTGATCTACCAGCAGCCGAGATGGTGCCACATCACTCCCCTAATGAGGAAGCTGCACTGGCTACTAGTAACACAACGCAGTGCATTTAAGATTGGATGCCTCCTCTTTAAATCCCTGCATGGCTCCTGCACGGAATTTCACTCTACCCTCCCCCAGAGGTATACCCCTGCCCGGAACCTGAGGTCATCCCATCTTAACCTCCTGGTCATCCCCATTTCTAAAAGGAAGAGATTAGGCGGATCTAGATTTGCTGTTCTGGCCCCTCGTTTTTGGAACCCACTCCCTTCAAACATCAGATCCTCATCGTGTTACCTTCAATTTAGGAGACTCCTAAAAACGTGGTTGTTCTCCCAAGCTTATGAATGAATCAATGAGCTCCAGGCTTTTCCCTATAACCAGAGCCAAGAAACCGTATGGTGTATGTGCACTCTATCAAATATTATTTTACATAACATAACAGTACCCTCCCTACCATCCCTCTCCTTATCTGGCCACTCTGAAACTCTGGAAAGCTAAACTGCAGAGTCGGAGCTGCCGGGAGGTGGGCATTTTGAGGGTATTGCTTCCTAGGAAGCACACATCCCTTACAATCCTTACAGCCACTGCGAAAGAACAGAGTCAGCTGGTTGCTATCACTGCTATGTTAGGAGTTGTGCCCTATACTTCACACACTCTGCACAGCATATATTCTTGTCTGACTTTTATTTACGTGCTTTTACATGAATACTTGGTCTTTTTGGGTGTGTGCCTAAAAGTGACATCCTGTAGAGAATTTTGTCCATAAAATTGCCTCTTTTTAGGTTGAGCCTGGGCAGCGCATGTGCTGCTCTGCAAAGCATGCTGTATTGAGGAATGGAATAAAAGCTCCGCCAATTTCCCGCCCCTCTTTTTAATTGGCTCCTGTTACACTCCTTTCAAAATCGTAGCTTTTCGTTCGTGCATAGGCCTAAAAGTCCCTCCCAGGTACTGCCTTGTCTGCATTTGTAACCTACCATAACGACTGGACTTTTTACTTGTGGTCTTACATGGTCGCCGCCCGCTTTTACATTGTTATTAATGTATTTTGTAATTTGCAGTGCGGTCCGCTTTCGCTTTAGCGTCCGCGCTTCTTTATTTATTTAATTTGCAGCTCGGTCCGCTTCACTTTAGCGTCCGCGCTTATTTATTTATTTATTTAACTTACACCGTGGTCCGCTTTCACTTTAGCGGCCGCGCTTCTTTCTTTAATTTGAAGCGTAGTCCACTTTCACTTTAGCAGCAGCGCAACAGAAACTTGCTTTTTTTCCTTTCTTTTTTTTTGTGAAAGCACCCCATACTGTGCTTTCACTTTAATGTTGGCCGCGCCCCTTTCTTTAGACGCTGCTCACTGTAACCTGAATACGGTGAGCAGCGTCTAAAGAAAGGGGCGCGGCCACAAGAAAGTGGTCTCGCATTTGAGCTATCGACATTAGAAATGACATTGCCTTTTATATGTGTTGCTTTTGAAAACACATAAACAAAAGGTATTGTCATTTACAATGCCAATAGCTTAAACTCTCGCAAATGCAAGACCTATTGCATTGAAAATGCTTGTTCTAAAACTTTACAGTACTATACCAGAATGTGTCTCTGTCTAGGAAGCAGTGAACACTCCTAAAGCGCTCAGGGTTTCCATGTCTATGCATGAGTAGCATTCTGGGACTTAAAATCCTGTTTATCTTATCTTAAATCAGGACTATAAATCCCAGAATGTTAACTAAAGACATGGCTTAGATGAGCTTATAAAACACAGACCTGGTGAATTTGAGAACAAGACTATCAAAGGGAAATAAGGTGTTGCAAGCTGTGCTCTATTCCAGAATGAGTCTTTTCAGTGTCACCGGTTTTATTCTGTGAAGTATTTTGACAATATCAGAGCGCTTATGTTAAGAAAATTCTTGAACTGGATGTGCTACTCACGCATTGATGCAGGAAACTTAAAAGCTCTGCCTCATGTCAGATAGTGTTCCACAGAATAAGTATATCCCAGTGGTCCTTAACCTGAGACCTGCAACTATTTAGAAAAAAGCAATATTTAAACTTGACATGCTTATAACGCTCTTTAAATATGAAGAAAGGGAACAATGTCTCAACCTAAATCTGCTGATTAGGAAATATGTGGTGGCAAAGATTAGCACTATCCGTTTAGCATTTATAGATATAAGCAGTGCTTTTGACTGAGTGAATAGGTCAAAGATGTGGTCTTTATTAGTTGACCTTTGATTGCCTAAAACCCTATTGTACTTTTTTACGTGATATGCACTCTGATATAGCTGCTACATTCAGGTACGAACAGGATGGGGAGTGTACGAACCCCCTTAATCTCCTGAAAGGAGTTAGGCAAGGGTGTGTTTTGGCACTTCTATTTTTATTGTATATTAATGGATTGAATCATTTTTTGATCTCCAACGGAAAGGGCATGCCCATGGTCAAGTGTTCTGTCTATGCTATATGCAGACAATGCAGTTTTGTTATCCCGCACAGTAAATGGCCTTAGGGGACAGGTGGATTTGTTTGTACATTTTATGAATGATATTGATCTGGATACCAACATCTCTAAAACCCATTTAATGGTTTGTGGGAAGGTGTCCTCTAAAATTAGGCCTTTAACTAACAAGGGCAAAATTATTTCGCGAGTTAGCTCCTTCCCAAACCTGGGTGCCACTTTTGATCAACATCAAAACTGGAGTCCCTGTCTAGCTCCTAGATGTCAGTGGTTTAAGCAAGCTTGTGGTGCCCTTTTTAAGTTTTCCACATCTATTGAAAAAAAAAACTATAGTTCCTCTGCTCCAAATTTATTGGATGAAATGCCTGCCGGTGCTCACCTATGGTGCAGCTATTTTATTTTTTTCACAACTCAATTTTATTGTTGAAAGCTGATACAGGTTCAGCGTCACGTAGAACGCCAGCGATATATAATGACAAGCAGCATTGATTTCAACATTTTCAATAATAACATATCTGTGTTGATGTAATAAACACATTAGAAACAAACTTATAACAACAAATGATAGTGCCATAACAATATTGCTGGAAGCACCCAGCGATCTAAAACATGCAGGTCGAAGCAATTCGGTACACATGCAGGTAAGGTCTACATCTATAGTGCAGCACAGCACAGTCAACCCAACAGCTCTTCGACAGCAGAAACAGAGGGGGGAGGTTCTAAATCTAATCCCCTGTAATCCACCCACTGCTTCCATATCTTATAGTGTTTCTGGGGGCACCCTCTCGCTGTAAAGACCGGAATCTCTAGGCCCATGCAAAAGTCGAGGCCTTTCTTCCAGGTTGTAACCGATGGCGGAGACTCACTCTTCCACACCCTAGCGACGTCACGCTTAGCCAGCGTTAGGCCTAGAAACAACAAGTGGCGCTTATATCTATTGCTACCCAATCCCTCAGCTATATGAAGCATAAACAATCGGGGCGAGAGTTGAATATCCCATCCCAGGACCTCCAAGAGTCACGCAGCCACCCCTCTCCAAAACAGCGACAGGGACGCACACTGCCATATTGTGTGAAAGAAGTTACCTTCAGCCGCCCCACAGCGCAGGCAGCGAGGGGACGCGATCAGCCCCGCCCGCCACAACCTATACCTGGTGAAATACACCCGATGCAGGTAGTTAAATTGAATCAACCGCAAACGGGCAGCGATCGCTGCACCACGTGGGGATTCGAGCGCCTCCACCCAGTCATCCTTGTCAAGGGGTCCCAGGTCCAGCTGCCAGGCCTCCTGTGTTTTATGTAGTGTAGTGGGGGTGTTATTTATGAGCGTACGATAGATCTTAGTTATTTTGTGATCCCCCAAGTCTCCCATAAAGACCTTGGCCTCGATAGGGTTGAATTCAGGTATGGCATCTTGTTGCGCCAGATATGGGGAGAGGGCATGTCGCAATTGTAGGTACCTGTAAAATTGTGTGTGGGGCATATTAAATTCTGTCCGAAGTTCCTGAAAAGACTGTAAGCTCCCTCCGTGCATAACCGCGCCCACTGGGTCTATACCAATGGCCTCCCAGCCCCGAAACCCGGATAGCTGCATCACTTGTGATAGCTGACCATTATTCCACAGGGGGGTTTCCTTCGTCAGTTTACCCCACCAGCCCATTGTGCGCAGCGCTCGTTTCCATACCTCAAAGACCGTCCTGGTCGCTAGCGGCAGCACATTAAGCAGCGGGCTAGAACATAAGATCCGGTGTAGCGACATGGCCCCCATCAGCCAGCGCTCCACTGCATATGCTGGGTCTCTCCGGTCTCTGTACCACCAGTCGCTAAGGACTGGTATGTGCGAGGCCGCATGATAGGCCTGAACATCTGGGGTGGCAATGCCTCCACATTAGGTGGATTGAAAACAAGTTCTCAATGCCATGCGCGCCGCTCCTCCACCCCAAAGAAAACAAGCAAGGATCGCATTAAGTTGCCGGAACCAGGTCGGCTGTATAGGATAGGGGTGATTTTGAAGCTGATATAGTAGGCGGGCAAGGATACCATTTTAAATATGGCAGTCCTGCCAAGTAAGGAAAGCGGTAGGTGAGACCACACGTGGACCTGATCTCCCGTCTGCGCCCACAGGGGGGCCAGATTTCTGTCCCACGAAATAGATTGAGATGTGGATAAAAACACCCCCAGATATTTAAAACCGTCAAGGACTACGGTTACCTCTCGAGACCATGTGCCCAGATGATCTCCCCCACGCAGGGGCCACAAATACGATTTACTTCTGGTCATGTATAAGCCAGAGTTCTCCGCGAATATCTGCATAATCCTGAGAAGGCGCGGGCCGGTCCCATCAGGTCGGGTAAGAAAGAACAACACATCGTCCGCGTATAACGCAATGCGGTCGGAGACCTCTCGAGACCACTCAAAGCCACGGATCTGGGCGTCGATCCTCACCCACGCCGCCAACGGCTCCATGGCTAAGGCGAACAAGTATGGAGAGAGGGGGCAGCCTTGGCGAGTGCCCAGCGCTATAGCAAAGCAGCCCGAGATGGAGTCTGCGATCCTAATGGACGCCGAAATGTCCGTGTATCGGAGCCGTATGAAGGTTAGCAGGCGAGGGCCAATGTTTAAGCGACTAAGTAAGGCGAAGAGATAGACCCAGCTGAGCGAGTCAAAGGCCTTATCCATATCGGCAAGGAGTAGTGCCGCAGGCTCCCCCAGTTCATCCACCGCTGCGATTGCATTATGTGCTCTACGTATATTATGACGTGTAGCCCAGCCGGGCATAAATCCCGCCTGGTCAGGATGAATAAGATCTGAAATGTATGGGACAAGGCGATTTGCAATCACCTTAGCCAAGAGCTTAGCCTCAACGTTGAGGAGCGAGATCGGATGATAGGACGAATGAAATTCCGGTGGTCGACCTGGTTTGAGGAAAACTACTATTTCGGCGTGTCTCCAATCTAGCGGGAGGCAGCCGTCCTCAGCCACTGCGTTGAGGGCAGCAAGGTATGGCTCCATTAGCTGGGATTGGTTATATTTGAGAAATTCGCAAGGGAAGCCATTGGGACCGGGCGCCTTACCAGACTTTATGTAGGTTAAGGCTGTTTGTAGCTCCTAGATCGACAGTGGGACATCTAAGTCTTCCCGTGCCGTGTCGGAGAGAGTCTGCGGGGGGAGATCATCAATGAATTTATAAATAGTGTCGGCAGGCAGAGTTTCCCGGGGAGCATATAGGGTGGCGAAGTAAGAGGCGAAGCTAGCCACTATGTGCAGTGGATCTGTAAGAGTCATCCCCTCTGGGTCCTGTATAGTTGGGAGGACCTGGGGACGCATCGACCGTTGACACAGGCGATGCAGCAGGGCACTCGACTTGTCGCCCCACTGGTATATCCGGCTGCGCGTCACGAGTCAGTAGAGTCGAGCCTCGTCCAAGAGCTCGCTGGCATATGTTTGTTGGGCACTAAGCAGCTGTCTACGCGCAGCGCTCCCCCCGACCCCCTACTGCTACGTTCCAGATCCATCAGTCGGGCCTCGGCCTGTAGTAGTTTCTCCCGACGCTGTCGACGTCTCACTGCGCAAAAGGCGATATCTATCCCCCGAAGTGTGGGCTTCATAGCCTCCCATAGTGTTATAGGGGATAAAACCGTCCCGGCGTTAAATGAAAGGTAGTCAGTAATGGATGTGTGGATATGCAGCCGGTATTGCTTATCTTGTACGAGCCAAGGGGAGAGCCGCCAACGAAATGAAGAGTGCCTCGGGCCCAAGATCAGCCGTACAGACACCGGTGAGTGATCCAAAAGGCCCCGCGGTAATATCTCTGCGGATTTTAATCTATGGGCATGGGTTTCTGATATGAATAAATAATCAATGCAAGAAAATGACTCATGCACACCAGAAAAGTATGTGTATTCATGTTCAGTGGGGTGCAACGCCCGCCAGGAGTCTGTCCAACCCATACCCTGAATCATGGGCAGCAATTTAGATTCTCGAACCGTCAGCGGTCTCCCTCCACTACGCCATCTGTCCCGTGCCGGGCATAGCACATCGTTCCAGTCACCTCCCACTACTGTTAATCCCGACGGGATCTTGGTCCATAGTGTTGTCAATCTCTCTATCAGGTTCCATGCTAGAGGAGGGGGAGCGTATACGCTGCCAAGGACAAGAGGTTCCCCATACAGCGTTCCGGAAACCACTATGTATCGCCCCTGGGGGTAGAACCATAACTTACTGTGAACAAAGGGAATGCTGCGATGGACAAGGATCGCTACTCCTCGGGAGCCCCTGGTAAACCCAGAATCCGAAGCGCGCCAAGCACGGTGTCTTAGTGCCCAATAGGTGGGTCTCCTGCAGGAATAGGATATCTGCTCTGTATCGTTTTGCTTGTCGCAGCACCGCCCCCGCTTAATTTTGTCTCGAGACCACGAATATTCCAGCTAACGATTCTGAGTTCCCGGCCCTCGGACATCGCCTAGTTACGTGACGCGCCTGGCATAAGAGTCCCACAAAGAGGTGTGGGCAATAGACGCTAATGACCTGTCTAGGACCGTGTACATGTGGATTACAAAGGCACTAACCAAGAGTAATAACTGCAGGAACTTCCCAAGAAACCACCCGCCCATCCTCCCCCACCACAATACCTCATAAACATAGAAGTATCTATCGAGGCATGCAGTGCGGCCGACCCCCAACAGGGGGTGGTAGCAACATGCAGCCAATGGATCCCATGTAACAATCCCCTGCGCATATCAGTGTCTTATGGCAGAGGTGAACATGAACGTGGTAGCCCAATTGGTAATGACATCCCAAAATGATTTCAGTTCGTAGGTAGAGCACACCGAGGCATCAGTCAGGATGCCGCAGGTTCCGGTTGGTTTTCTGTCAGGCGTCGGCGAGACTTGCTACGGGACTGGAGCGCTTCTTGGAGCGTGAACGGCGGCGCTGCTTATCAACTGCCCCCAAAGAATCTCGCCCACTGCCCCCTGAGGAAGAGTCAGAGTCAAATCTAGGCGGTGTGTGCGACTTGGGTTTGACAGTCTCGTCGGTCCAGCGGAATACCTCTTCAGGTGTTTCAAAGAAATGTGTTCGCGATTGGTAGATCACTCTAAGGCGAGCAGGAAAGAGCAGAGAGAACTGGATCTTAAGGCCGCGAAGACACGCCTTTGCCTCAACGAACCACTGCCTGCGCTGCTGCACCATTCTGGTGTAATCCGGTAAAATCATGATGCGCTGAGAAGCGAACACAAGAGTCTCCTTTAAGCGAGCCTGTAGCAGTATGGTATCTCGATCTTTATAGTTAAGAAGCCGCGCTATAATCGGTCGGGGAAGTGCACCAGGCGGCGGCTTTTGCATTAGCGCCCGATGTGCGCGCTCGATTATAAAGCAGGAGACCGTGTCAGGCGGGAGCCAGTTCAGTAGACACCCAGTCAAAAAGTCCTCGACACTGCTGCCCTCGCAGCCCTCGGGGAACCAACAAAGCAGAGATTGTTGCGGCGAGCACCTCCCTCCGCGTCCTCCACCCTAGTCGCCAGGCCTCTCGTTAGTGTCTCAAGGATGGAAACTTTCTTTTGAAGACCGGTCACCGTGTCCTCTACGGTGGAGATTCGGGATTCCGTCTCTGTAATCCGCTGCATGGCATTCCTGAGATCCTGTCGAAGGAGCATGATGTCGGAGCCGACGGCCCCAATCTTGGCCTCAAGAGTCTCCAGGGACTGCGTAATCGCCGCTAGTAGCACTGCATTGTTAGGCATAGCTGCGTCGTTATCACCTTGGCCAGGCCCCTGAGAAACCGCCCAGGTGAACTTGTCCATCGTGCTCTGTTTGGACGCCATTCCAGTTGGTTTGTCTTTGGCCATGCTGTGGGGATATGTGGGGTGCGGCACAGCTGCACCTGCTCCCGGTGAGTCCTCCAAGGTACAGTTCAGTGCGGGCCGCAGGCACTCCGCTTTCCTCTCTCTCAGCCACTGGGGGAGGGGAACGGCCGGGGGGGCCACCATGTCCACAAGCCGCACTGAACCTAGTCCAGCCACCTCCGTGAGCAGGGCACCCCCACCTCCCCTAGCGGGCGCCAACTCGCCCCCCTAATCCCACTCGCATCCACCAGGTAGCCAAGCAATATCTCGGGGGGGGGGGTGGCCATTAAGGACCAGGCCCTCCTGCGCCGCCTCCCCTGTGGCAGCAGTGACCCGGCGGCCGCCCCAGACAGCACCCCCACTCATGAGCACAGAGGGACAAAAGCAGAGCAGGTCCAATCCTCAAACTCCCAAATCACGCCGGCAGGGAATATGGTATAGCCGGCCGGCCCACCACATCAGGGATCTCCCGAAGGAGGAGGTTTCAGAGTCTCGGCCAGTTAATCCAGGAAGGTGGCCCCCCTCGTTAGCTTCGCCCTGCCAGGCCTCTGCGCAGGGCCAAGCTCAGCGCTCCATCAACAGCCTCCAAGAGTATAGGCAGGGCCACCCGCAGCCCACAGCGGCAGTATCCCTGGCCCTGCGCGGCTCAAGTCTGCAGATTTAGGTGGCGTCCGGGGCCCCCCCAGCTCGCCCCAAGGTCGCACGTCGTCCCACCAATCCTGACTGGCGACACAGCAAGTAAGGCCACAAGGCCGTCTACCGCGGCCCGATAAGGCCGCCGAGAAAAGGAGCCGGCCGACGAGCACTCAGGTCCCCAGTCGCTTGCTGGACGTCGCAGCTCGCCCACCTCGCTGCCACGGGTCCACAGTATAACATAGGCCGAGGGGGGCCCAAGCCAGTGTGGCCAGCCGCGTAGCCGAGGTCCCAGGGAGCACCAGGGATCCGCGGTCCCCAGGCCCGCCGCAGCCCGAACCAGCCGCCGATACCCCAGGAAAGGCAGGAATCAGGGTCGCCAACTCCAGGGCCCCCAGTCGCCGCTCCAGGCGGGCCTACCTCTCTGACCGCTGCTACCGTCTCAATTTCGGCTGCCTCCTCCCACCGACTGGCACAGCTCGGGCCGCCGCTCACCGGTCGTCTCACATGTGAAGCCGCCGGCCCCGCTCACATAGGCCGCACACCCCCAGCTCTTGCAGCGCCCGCCAAGGACTCAGAATGCAGCGCCTGAACCAGCTGCAAACGTCGACTAGGCGCCACAGAGTCTACCCCAGCACGGGGCTGGGTCGAAGTGTAGGGATTGTCAGGATAAATGCAGGATTTTGATCGGGCAACAGGGACCTCCGCTAAGGCGCGTCTGCCATGTTAGACCGCCTGGCCATGCCCCCCTATGGTGCAGCTATTTGGGCTTATCAGAACTACACTAAGGTGCAGAAGGAAGAGAACAGTTTTGTCGAAAATTGCTTGGGGTGGGTCCAGCTAGCCCTAGCACTTTTATCCATGATGAACTGGGCTTGAGGTTCGTCGAAGATTTAATAAAACTCGCCCCACTTCTCTTATGGATCTCCTTCTGGTGTGGGGACCATACAGCCTTTAATAGGGAAGTAATCCAGGATTGCCTCAACTTTGATTTGGGGCACAAAATAACGTGGCTTTCTTATATCAGAGATCTGGCTATTAAGTTGGAGCATCCTGAATTGTATTATGCCCCTCAGCATATTGTTATAGCTGACGGGATAAGGATGAAAGAGAATTTTGTTTAACTTATTCACTGAAGTTAGGGAAACTATGGCCCTGGAGAAACCGAATACGAGAGCCTGTAAGATAATAAAATCTAACTCTGATTTTGAGCTAGATCTCACCCTGGTTAAAAATCTGTGGGAAAGATCACTGCTTACAAGGTTTCTATTGGGCTCAATACGATGCAGATTATGTTTCCCTCCTGGACAATTTGACTGTAATTCTATTTTAACCTGTCCTTGTGATGGCACCACACTTACCAGTTGGGCCTGCTTTCCTTCACCTATAGATGTTGGCTGATCCAGCTATTATAGCTGCAGTCGTGTCCTTTTTAAATAGTGCCCTATATTTGAATGCTGTTATTAACAAGTGAATATTTAGCTATATGCACTAAAATAAGGATGTTTTTTATTCTGGATTTTAGATTCCGTTTTAAGATATTATTAAGACCCTATTTCTCATCCTATACCTCTCTCGATATATCCTCTACCTCCACTCTCTCAATCATCCCAAACCCAATTCCACTACTATGATCCCCAAAATAACCCTTTCTAGACTTTTCACTCCTCTACCCCGCCTTGCATCATCTCATACCTCTTTTACAATTCAGATCTCCCAAGCAAGCCTTTCTGAACCCTTCCCTCTTACTCTCCCCCTCTCCTTTACTCATCCCAAACTTCCTCCTACTGCTATGAACTCCCCCCCAAAAAACTTTCTAGACCCTACCCTCTTCTAACATTCCACAATCCTTTTTCAATCCAAATAACAGATTTACAATTCCACCACTCCAATTAATTTCATATTTCCCTATACTAATTCACAACTAATCCTTTTTAGGTTCCGGAGTAGTGTGCTACTTGCCGAAAAGCACTTCCATGCCTTATCAGGGGTAGCAAACGCTGCACAAGCATTGCGCAGCTGGCTGGGGCACTGGTCCTTAACGGACGTGTGGCGTGCGCGCAACCCTCACTCACGGATATATTCCTTCTACTCACCACTTCATAATCTTCATGTGCAGCTAGATCGCATACTGGCATCAGCTGCGCTACTCCCCCTAATCCGAGACACCGGTTATCTGGGTCGTACCCATTCAGACCATAACCCACAGACCATGTTACTAAGTTGGGAGGTGGGAGCTCTGCCGATCCTAACCTGGTGGCTGCAGATAGCAGCCCTGGAGGGTCAGGCCTTCCATAACTCCTTGGAAACGGCATTGCTCGAGTATTTCGAACACAATGTCGGCTCTACAAGCTCCCCCCTGACAGAATGGGAGGCCTTCAAGGTCACGACTAGAGGGCACTGTCTGGGCCTTACATGGAACATCCGCAAGCAATTGGACGCCTACCTAACCTCTATCGAGCGGAAGCTCCTCCATTGGGAATCCCTGTCGGTCACCCGTCCCGAAGCCAAGACACAGTTAGATGCTATGCAAGCGGACCGGTTAGAACTGCTAGAAAAACTGCGCTGTCACAACTACCTAGCTTACTCAGCTCGCACCCGCACGTCGTCTGACAAGGCGGGTAAACTGCTTGCCTTCCTTATTAGACAGGAGCACCCATACACTCTATTAGAGACGAGCTAGGGCAAATGAGGTACACACAACTGGACTTTCACACAGCCATGACTAAACATTACTCTGCACTTTATGCGTCCAGCGTGCATGTGGACTCTGTTAGAAATGGGATCTCTAGTTGGCAAGGGCTTGCACCTTTGTCCAAGTAGGGACCCTTCTTCCTAGTCAGGGTAAGGGTTGTTACACTCGTGAAGTAACCCCTGCTCACCCTCGTGGTAGCTTGGCACGAGCAGTCAGGCTTAATTCAGAGGCAGTGTGTAAAGCATTTGCACATAACCAACAGTAATACAGTGTAAGGACTACAAACGGACACCACACCAGTTTAGAAAAATAACCACTATTTTATATACTCAAGACAAGACCAATTACGACAAAAATCCACAATACTATACTTTACGAATGAATACTTGATACGTTAACTTCTTCTTTGCAGGAATAGCACAAAAGCAAAGTTCGTACGAGTCGGTAGCTCCGTTCGAGCCTACCGTGATGCTGAAAACCCCAGAGTCTAACAGTTCCAGCCGACCGCGTCGATACGGGCCAGCAGAGTCGAGAACAGACTCGGTCACAGTACCTTTTCTCGTTGTGGCTGGTACGGAGGGTACGAGCCGGTCGGCGTTCGTCGCGGTTGCGGTGCAAGACGGAGCGATGCAAGGTGCGGTGTCCCTCGATGCGGTGCAGGCAGCGGCTCGATGAGCGTCGTGCAGACGGGGTCAGTGAGTCCAAGGCGTGCGATGCAGGGTGAGACGATGCTCGATGCGGTGCTGACAGGTTGCGATGCAGGCGACCAAGCCGGAGTGCGGGAGCTGGCGTCGGACAGCGTTGCGAGTTGGAGCGGTGCGTCGCAGACGTGCGAGCGGTGCCCCAAATGCGGTGCGGTCTCGACTCTTGAGCCAGTTGCAGCGACAGTGTCGGTCTGGTCCGGCTGGCCCAGTGAAGCGATGCGATGCGAACTGCGGTGCCCACAGGTCACGGTGCAAGCAGCGGCTCGATGTTGGCGGCGTTGGACGTCGCCCACGGTGAGACCAGGGTTGCGATGCGAAGCGGGGCGATGCGGTCTGCGGTGCAAACAGGTCACCGGTCAGGGATGGATTTGGTTGACGGAGTCGGTTGCAGTTCCCTTCCTCTGTGGCGACTGAAACAGCGTTCCAGAAGCGGTACCCAGAGGCTTGTGAAGTCTTTGTAGTCCCTGAGACTTCTTAACAGGAGGCCAGCTCGGTTCCTGGCCCTTGGAGATACTCAGCACAAGTTTGTAGAAAGTTCAGTCCAGTCCTTTCACTGCCCAAGACAGAAGCAGCAACTGCAGGCCAACCCAACAAAGCAACAACACAGCAAAGGGGCAGTACTCCTCCTGGCAGCTCTTCCAGCTCTTCGTCTTGGCAGGTTCCTTGATTCCAGCGAGATCTAAATTCATGGGGTCAGGGCCCCAATATTTATATCCCAAATTCCTTTGTTCTCTGAAGGCAGAGAGGCCTTTGCCTAGTCCAAACCAGTTCTGGAGCACTTTGTTGACAAGTCTCCGTCCCTTCTTTCAGTGAGTAGGCCAGGGACATCAGACGCACCACAGGAGGTGGAGCCAGCATTGTGGAGGGAAGGCACGGTCCTATTCAGGGCCCAGGTGCGACCCCTCCCACCCATCTACATGTAGATCTTGCTAATCAGCACTGTGCTGACTCACCCTGTCTCCTGGCATCCCCCAGCCCCTGTCACTCACATTCCAGACAAGGAATACACAACCTCGCAGAGGCAGGCTTGGATGGTTAGACAAGAAAATACCCACTTTCTAAAAGCGGTATTTTCAAACACAGAATGTTAAAACCAACTTCACTAAAAGCTGCATTTTATCATTCTGAGTCCAGGCATACTAAACTCGAATTTCTACCATGTTCCCGGGGTCAGTTAGGATTATAAGCTGTAATAATCAAAACTGCCCGTTCTGGCCTAGGGGAACAGGTAGCCTTGCAATAGTGAAAAACGAACTAGGCTGTAATTCACTATCAGGACATGCCGCACACACCCGGGCATGTCCTACCTTTCGCATACACCGCACCCTGCCCACAGGGGTACCTTGGGCCTACCTTAGGGGTGACTAACATGCAGCAAAGGGAAGGTTTAGGGACTTGCAAGTGTGTGCACTTGCCAAGTCGACATGGCAGCCCCAGGCTGCGCACAGGCTCTGCGTTGGCAGGCCCGAGTTACACTTTACGGGCTGTTTGCGTGGGTGGCACAATCGAGTGCTGCAGCCCACCAACAGCATTTGGTCTATAGGCCCTGGCACTCGCAGTGCACTTTACAAGGGGCTGACAGATAAACCAAATAGGCCAATCATGGAAACACCAATCCATAACACATTTTATATAGGAGCACTTGCACTTTCCCACTGGACCGCAGTGAGGAAAGTGCGCAGAATCATCACACCAGCAAAAACAGAGTCAAAACCGGGAGGTCAGAAAGCAAAAAGTCAGGGGAAACACGCCAAAAGATGCCAAGTCTAACAGACTCCCACCAAATAAACACTTTTCTGGACTCTGTTGAGCTGCCTACTCTATCCATTGACCAACACCTAGAGTTAGATTCCCCCTTATCAGTAGATGAGATTCGGGGAGCTCTTGCGTCACTTGCATCGGGGAAGATGCCAGGCCCCGACGGGCATAGGCTCTTCCTTTATCAACATGGTCAAGCTACTATCGCCCAACGATCCGAGTAAAAACTGGGCCCTATATTTCGGACTCCATTCGAGTAGGCCGTGGGACTCGCCAGGGCTGTCCGCTCTCCCCACTCCTCTTCTCTTTAGCAGTGGAGCCCCTGGCGGCGGACATCCGTGCATGGGTAGACATGGGTATCCCTCTGGGTAATGGCACTCATACAATTTCTTTGTATGCTGACGACATCTTGCTACATGCAAGAGATTTCCACTCCATCCCTTCTTCGTTAGATTCAGTACTTTCACTATTTGCCACTGTATCAGGGCTAAGGGTCAATGCGGCAAAGTCCATTCTCTTCCCATTCTCATCGGCCACTTTAGACCCTGGGCATTCACAGGGTGGGGTCCCAGTGATGTGGTCTATTGACGCCTTCCGTTACTTGGGTGTCCGGGTATATCGGAGTAAACCGACCTATTTGACGGAAACATTACCAGGGCCACCTCCGCCATTTATTCGCAGATGGATTTCTGGAAAACTCTCTGCTCTCTATCTCTGGTAGAGTGGCCCTTACGAAGATGGTGATCCTCCCACGACCTCTTTACTACTTCACCACCCTGCCTCTCTATATTCAGCCACATTACAACCACCAATGTCGCTCCATATACTACTTCACATGTTTCATCCATGTGCGAAGCCCAGGAATATGAGCTCCTTGCTTCTCTCCATAGCATACAAATGCTACCGCAGAAGTCTATACATCACACGTGACACCACACCATATGCCCCGGCTATTCCCCTACTAGGAACACCAAGGGGAGGGTTGTCTACCATGTCAGCGGAGTTGCGCAGTTGGGACACGGTGGACATTCGCGACACAGGAGACCTCTTTAGAGATGGCACTTTAATCCCATATGCGGAACTCATTTCAGAGGAGGGTCTGCCCCCGGGACATTTCCTATTGCACTGCGCACTCATAACTTCACTTTCATCTCGGTGGGGTAACTTAACGACAGAGCCTCCCACACAGCATTTGAGTCAGTATTTACATATAATGGGGGAAGGGGGCCATTTGATACGTTGGTTTGCATCGTCCCTCCGTCAGCATACATCGATCTCACTGGCCCCCCTAAAACAACATTGGGAGGACGACCTGGGGCGTGCCCTTTCGGAGAAGGAGTGGATGGCAGTGGTGGAGGGCCCGACACATGTCCCTCACAACCAGCGCTTTCAGCAGATTCAATACTTTATCCTACACAGTGCATACCTCACCCCTGCTCAGATAAATAAGTATTTCCACCGCACTGACTCAGACTGTCCCAGATGCTGTTTGCCCAATGCAGATCTACTGCACATGCTTTGGCATTGCCCTGCCCTGGGAGAGTACTGGACTTACATAGCGACCACTTTAGCCCGCTGAACCGAGCGCGACATCCCGTTTCAATGGGAGGTGTATATTTTGGACCTCTTCAAGAGGAGCAAGAAATACAGGGTCACCTCACGATTCTTGGACCTTGGCCTAGTCACAGCAAAACGCCTGATCACTAAGAGATGGAAGGCGCCAGTAGCACCTCATGCACTGCCTGACACCGCTCACTGCTCAACTGGGCCAGGGCAGAGGGTGTGGCCTTGGAAAAGGAAGACCTGCTGGGACTTCGCAAGTTTCCCCTAGCTAGTTGTTGGGGGACTATTGTGAATGACGTACAGGAGCTATATACACCCACTGAGGATATACAAGAGGGGACGGAAGTCTAAGCAGCTCTAATGCCACAAATTGCTGTCGCTACTCTGATGACTCAGGTGGGGCACTGTCCCTCAATCTCTACTCAGCCAGGCATAACATAGTGGCTTAACACATACTACAAGCAGATAAACACTTGATGTAGTACCTTGTGGCTATAGGTCACGGGCGGTTATCCCCTCCCCTTTGTTGAGTTATTTTGTCCTCATTTTGTTGAACCCTACGCCCACTGTTCGGAGAAGCGTTATACCATACACAATTAATCAATCAATCAGGGAATTGTAAGCACGCTACTCACCCGTGAGGGTCTCAAGGCGCTGAGGGGGGGGGTCCGCAGATCTGTTTAGCCGAAGAGCCAGGTCTTGAGGGTCTTCCTGAAGGTGTTCAGGGAGGGGGTGCGTCTGATGTCTGCCGGTAGCTCGTTCCAGGTCTTGGCTGCAATGTGAGAGAAGGATCTTCCGCCTGCTCTGGCTCTGTGGATGTGCGGGGTTTCGGCCAGTGCGAGGTTGGAAGATCGGAGGTTTCTTTTGGGTACGTGGAAGTTGATTCTGTCGTTGAGGTATTTGGGTCCGTTGTTGTGTAGGCATTTGTAGGCGTGAGTGAGGATTTTGAAAGTGACTCTTTTCTCCACGGGGAGCCAGTGGAGACTTCGTAGGTGTTGGCTGATGTGTTCGTGTCGGGGGATGCCGAGGACGAGTCTGGCGGCGGTGTTCTGTACTGTCTGGAGTTTGAGGAGTAGGGACTTGTTGATGCCGGCGTAGAGTGCGTTTCCATAGTCCAGTCTGCTGGTGATGAGTGCGTGGGTGACTGTCTTCCTTGACTCAGGGGGATCCACTTGAAGGTCTTGCGGAGGATGCGGAGGGTGTTGAAGCAGCTGGAGGTGACGGCGTTGACCTGTCGGTTCATGGAGAGTGTTGAGTTGAGTACGATGCCGAGGTTCTTGGCGTGGTCTGAGGGGGTAGGTGGGCTTCCGAGGGCGGTCGGCCACCAGGTGCTGTCCCATGCAGAAGGGGTGGTACCGAGGACGGGGACTTCTGTCTTCTCGGCGTTGAGCTTCAGGCAGCTGTTGGTCATCCAGACAGCGACGTCTTGCATTCCTTTCTGGAAGTTGAGTTTGGCAGTGGTGGGGTCTTTGGTGAGGGAGAGGATGAGCTGGGTGTCGTCGGCGTAGGATACGATGTTGAGGCCGTGTTGTCGGACGATGGCTGCGAGGGGGCCATGTAAATGTTGAAGAGGGTGGGGCTCAGTGATGAACCCTGTGGGACTCCGCAGGTGATTTTCGTGGGGTCGGAGAGGAAGGGTGGGAGTCTGATCCTTTGGCTTCTTCCGGTGAGGAATGATCGGATCCAGTCCAGGGCTGTTCCTTGTATGCCTGCGTCGTGTAGTCTGACGACTAGTGTGCGATGGGAGACGGTGTCGAAGGCCGCTGATAGGTCGAGTAGGATGAGGGCTGCGGAGTGGCCTTGGTCCAGGAGGGTGCGGATGTCGTCTGTGGCGGCGAGTAGGGCGGTCTCTGTGCTGTGGTTGCTTCGGAATCCGGATTGGGACGGGTCGAGGACGGCGTTCTCTTCAATGAATCGTGTCAGTTTCCCGTTGACTGTTTTCTCTGCAACCTTGGCTGCGAAGGGGAGGAGCGAGATGGGCCGATAGTTCTTGAGGTCGGTGGGGTCAGCTGTGGGCTTCTTGAGCAGGGGTCAGACTTCTGCGCGCTTCCAGTCGTCTGGGAAGGTGCCTGTTTTGAAGGTGGTGTTGATGGTGCGTTGTAGTTCGGGTGCGATGGCGGCCACGGCTCTGTGGTAGATGTGAGGGGGGCAGGGGTCGGTGGGGGCCCCCGAGTGGATGCTTTTCATGGTTGAGGCGGTGTCTTCGGCAGTGATCGGTGTCCAGTTGGAGATGGTGGGCTGGCTGGTGTTTCTGGGGGCGGGGGGCCGTCTGTGGCGCCTGGTGGATGGTCGATGAAGTTGTCGTAGAGGTTTTTGATCTTGAGGTGGAAATAGGTTCCAAGCTTGTCGCAGAGGTCTTGGGATGGGGTGATGTATGTGGCTTCGCTGCGTGGGTTGGTGAATTCTTGAATTACATTGAAAAGTTCCTTGGAGTTGGTGGAGTTGGCCAGGATTTTGTTGTGGATGAAGTTCCTTTTGGTGGCTCTGAACTGGTTGTGGTAGTCCGTCATGGCGTCCTTGTAGGTGGTGTGGTTTTTGGTTGTCTTGGTGTTTCTCCAGTTCTTCTCCAGGCGTCTGCAGGTGCGTCTGGCTTCTTGGAGAGCGGTTGTGAAGCAGGCGGCTTTCCTGGGGCGTTGTCTGTCGGGGTTGCGTAGCGGGGCGAGCTCATCTGCGAAGTTGGAGATCCAGGTGTGGAGTTCTCTGGCTGCGTCGTTTGCGCTGTTTGCGTCGGGTGCCCAGGTGTGGTTGTCTCGGTTGAGGGTGGAGTTAAGTTGCTCGTCGGTAGCCTTGCTCCAGTTCCTTCGTGGTGGGCGTGGGGCTGGTTTGGGTGCCTTGGGTTTGTTGATGGCGAAGTGTACGCAGTGGTGGTCGGTCCATGGCGGCTGCGTTGTGTGGCTGAAATGGACGCTGTTTCCTGCCGCGAAGATGGGGTCGAGGGTGTGTCCTGCTCTGTGGGTCGGTGTGTTGACGAGTTGTTTAAGTCTGATGCTGGCGAGGTTGTCACGAAGGATAGTGGAGTTGGGGTCGCTGGGGTTTCGAGGTGGAAGTTCAGGTCTCCAATGAGTATGTAGTTTGTTGAGGCGATCGCGTGGAGTGCGATGAAGTCGGTGATGGTGGCGGCGAAGGGTGTTCGGGGGCCGGGGGGTCTGTAGACGAGGGTTCCTCAGAGTGTGGCTTTGGGGGTGGTCTGGATCTTGAAGTGCAGGTGTTCGGCGGAGGGGAAGGTTTCGCTGGAGGTGGTGAGGCGGAGGGTGCTCTTGTGGGCGATGGCGAGGCCCCCTCCTGGGTGGTTGGGGCGGTCTTTCCTCTGGATCTTGTATCCGTCTGGGATGGCGGTGCTGATGTCAGGGGCGGAGGATGCGTTGGTCCAGGTCTCTGTGAAGAAGGCGATGTCGGGCGAAAGAGAGTCGAGTAGGTTCCAGATTTCCATGGCGTGTTTGTGTACGGAGCGTACGTTGAGGAGGATGCATTTTAGGGTGTCGCCGGTGCTGGCGTCGGCGGTGTTGGAGGCCGGGGTTGCGGTGAGGGTCTGGCGGCAGTGGAGGCAGGAGAACTGGCCGTGGGTCGTGTTCGGCGAGGCCTGTTGGCATTCTCTAAGTCTTCCAGGGTTGAGTGCGAGGAGGGTGGTGGTGTTGTAGCGATGGGTAGTGGGAGGTCCAGGGTTCCTGGCGCTGGCCGCGGACGGGCTTGCCTTTGGCGCGCCTTCGGCTTGCCTTTGGCACGACCGCGCAGCGGCCGCCATTAAGTAGGGGAGGTGGGAGGGAGGAGAAGCTGGAGCAGGGGAATTCCGGGGGGAAATTCCGGAGGGGAAATTCCGGGGGGGAAATTCCGGGGGGGAGGGGCCGCAGGGGAAGCAACGGCGAAAGGCAAAAGGAACAGGCAGGCATGAGAAAATAAAAACAGGGATGTATGACGATACCACGCATGCATTACATCGCATGCCATTAGATCGCGGTTTTAACAACGCAAGTCGTTACAACGACTTGCGTTGGAGGGCGCTGGACTTAGGAGTAGTTTAATTTACTATTCCAACTCCAGCCTACGTACAGTAGGGAAGGTGTTGGATAGTAATTTAAACTACTCCTTGTCCTATGTGCAAGTCGTTGTAACGACTTTCGTTGTAAAAACCGTGATCTAATGGCATGCAATGTAATGCATGCGTTCTAAAGGTTGTTTCCCTAAAAACAGTGGTGGAATTAGAGCAAGACACAGATGGGCACAATAACAGTGGCACAACAGGGAAAAAATTAAGAAAAAAAGCGGCTGAGAAAGGTTACGGTGGTTGGAGGCAGTCTGGTCCCAGTTGGAGCGGGCAGCAGGAGTGGGCAGCAGCCTCGAACCTCCCAAGGAGGAGGTTGGGGTCTGGAGGCAAGAGGACGGCACAGCGGAGCAGTGGGGAGAGAGTGGACCTAGACCGAGGGTCGGATCATCAATGAACTGCATATCACGTAGGCAGACTACACAGTTACTCTTTCATTTAGTTGACCTACCGATATGGTCTCCTTTAATCCCTCATGCATGACACATTAAGCACATACCATCACCGCTGTATCATCAACAGTCGACAAGCTAATGTGTTCTCTCTTTGTGTACGGTGTCGTTGATCTGTTGTTGTAATGCAATATTTGTAAAATTAAAATTGACAATAAAAAGATTTAAACAAAAACAATTAGGGGTAGCAAACGCTATATAATGCAAACCCTTCCCTCTTCTATCCCTCCACTATCCTTTTCAATCCAAATAACAGACTAACATGTCCACTGCTCAAATTATTTACATATTTCACTACACTAATTCTCCACTAATCCATTTTGGGGTCCGGAGTAGCGTGCTACTCGATGAAAAAGTGTTTAAACACCTCGTCAGGGGTAGTAAGCACTATATAAATGCAATTACAATCTCCACTATTTATTGTACAGTAGTCATGGCTTCCTGGTTTCATGATATGTGCTACATCAACTGTGCTTTTAACTGTACTTTTATGATTATTAATCAATAATCGAATTAAGATTTAAAGAAGATTAAGGAATTTAACATTTGAGGCAACTATTAAGTTGACATCCTTATTTTGAATTGTGGGAACAGTGCAAGTAAGGCAAACGGAATCTAGCATTATCAATTGGTTGCTTCAAATCAAGCCAAAAGAACAAACAAAAAAAAAAAAAAACTGTATCTTAGGGAGTATAGCATATTGATTTGTCTTTTAGAAATAAAACTACATGTTGAAAAGCTCGCTCCAAACTTTCCACACAAAAAATTTAATTTTCGACTTTAATAAAAATATTTCACAATTTGTACATTTGTTTGATGTAATATTTCACAATTTGTACATTTGTTTGATGTATACTTGGTTCCCTATTTGTGTGCATTGCTCTGAAGTTCAAATCGTAAATATTGCTTAGTATGGGGTTCCCGGCTTTCAACAGTGATTCCCTGGGGGTTCAAAGGAGTCAAAAGGTTAAGAACTGCGGATGCACCCCAAATCAGCAGAGAGCAGGCAATTAGCAAATAACAAAACCATAACGTGGCGATAGCACTGAGAGGTTGCATAGACTCAGCCCCAACCCTCAATGAATAGTACAAATTTTCAAAAATCTAAATTCGGAAACATGAATCAAAACATACCAATTATTAATTTACATAAGAACTTTTAACAAGAAATCGCCCTATCTAACTCAAACCGAAACATCCTTACGATCTTAAGGGTGCTATGCCGAGCCGGGAGTGGGGTGCAGAGTAGATGGGCAGCATGTTTTGAAGATCACTTACAAGTTTTCTGGGCGCTCTCAAATACTTTGCCACAACGGATAGTCCTCAAAACATCACATAAAGGAACATCTCCGAGCAACCGCGACCACCCCTAAGTAAATAAATACAATGATAACAAAAAAAAAGAGGTGACTGCCTTTACAGCACAACGAGGAAATAATCCGTACCCTTCGGACACAGGTGGTTCAAGCCGCCATGCAGCACTGATGAGTTTAGTTTACTATATAATAAACGACGAAAAACATGCAAATAATATTTATTGTTCCGCGGTCAAAACTGTTGAAATGTTTGAAGTATGTCGCAGATAGATTTACATTTACGCTGTTTTACATTGATTTCGACAGTTGGAAATCTGCGCACAGAAGAAATACCTTGGAGAAAGAAGGGACAATAATGCGCTTCTTGGCCATCCTTAAGTTGCAAGTATTCTCTGAATGAGCCTCTCTCTTTCGACATGGCCACCGCGATTATCTGCACAATTACGAGACAGGCGCGACAGTCCTTTTTTTGTGTTCATGGATTTGGTTCTTGCTTCATGACAATGACGTCAAGGCGTGAAGCATGTGACATACTTGGGAAAGATGGCGCCCTCCAGTTGCAGTATGATGAAGAGGTACTTACTGTTACTGGCGCAAGAGAACTTTGAGTTCAGACTGCCGGTGAGTGACAGACTACATTAAACGTCTACCACTACTTGCAGTTGATACGTCATCAGAATTAAGTGCAATTTTTAGAATTGTCAAAAATTCCATTTCATTGAGCGTGTCTTTTTTTGTTGTTGTCAATGGCACTTTGCGCCCTGACATGATGTTTCATAGCTGCCAAGGTTTCAGATTGCTATGTGTGACATTTGCATACTTTCAGTGTAATTATGAGTGACATTTCAGGGACTTTGAGTGACACTTTCTCGCAAGCAACACAAAGATGAGGGAAGCACATAAATATCAGAAAATACACTAATTTCGGCAACGAGAAACTCTAAGAAGATTTTAAACGTCCTGCACAGTACCAGAAATTGAAGGGCACTAATCTAGTACTCTTACAGATACTCGGGTGGGAGTGGCAATGGTAACTTCTTTACTTAGATTATAATATTCGAATGAATAATCGGTATGCAAAGCGTTGTTGATTAAAAAGCACTGGTTGATGTTGTCGAACTTCATGGGACTTGTTTGCCATCTAGGTTTAATCCCCTTCGTTTCCAGAGGAAGCTGTGTGGACCGTGTACAGGGTGACCAGGTGACTTCATCTAACTGGTACACACATTTTCTAGAACCGAGTTTTGATTTAACATATCAGTGAATTTTTGGGGTTGTAGTCTTGGTTCATTTAAATTTCCCCCTTGAACCGACACATCTCATGACATGGTTATGTAAAAGCATAGTCCAGGAATGGAAAAGGTGTGTCCAGGTGACATGGAGCCACCTGGTCACTCTAATAATGCAACCCCAGCATTGCTTCAAATGGAAATTAAAAGGTGCAGGTACTCATTATGTCAGAGTACCTCTTTTAGTGTTGAGAAATGCTGGTTCTCCCTTTACAAGTAGTTTACCCTTGCTGGGGAGTACTTCACTTTTTCCATATCGAATTAAAGAAGTGCAGGTTCTCTGTATCTGATGGTACCTGTGAATTTTTAATCACCGAACGCAATGATGAGGGTGAAGGGGTCTGTTTCCTCATCAGGGTTACCACTGGAGCTTTATTATAAAAAAAACATTGCATTTTCTGTGCCTGCCTCAAGTACTGCTCAATCAGAGTGATGGAAGGAATATTTGAATTAACTCAGCCACTAATCGCTCTGGGTGCATTCTGGTGTATCATTTATTTTTTCTAGAGACCAACCATGTGCTAATCAGCTTGGGTCCTGCTGGTAGGAAAAGTCCAGTCTGAAATGACAGGCCAGGTGGCGTACACATGGAACATAAGCAACCCTAGACTAGTTTCAACCTCATCAGTGAGATAAGCTTGATTTCTGTTGCACAGTGAGCTTGCAGGACTAAGACTGATTTAAATATGGCTAGTCTCTATCTAGAGAGTCACAGTAGGCAAAACATAATGGACTAGGTTTTGTCCAAAGCAATTGACAGTCATTGAGACTGAATTAAGCATTACTTTAATTACTTTACCGTTTGAGTATGGCTCAGGGGTATCTTTTCCCTTGTCGGTTATGGCTGCATTATGGAAAAATCACTGGCAAAGCCAATAGGTCTGTTTTTGTCCTAGTGCATATACACTTAGTAAACACTTGCTCACTTTGTCACTGGATTCAAGCTAGCCTGGCTGATGAGAGCTGTTAGCCCGAAACCGGTCCCAGGATGCTTGTTTCCAGTCCAGGAAAGACGTGGCTTGGCAGTTCGTGCTGGACTGTTCCCATGAGGCACAGGGTCAAGACTGATTTGCATATAGCTGTGTCTGAACTGGGGTGGCGAAGTGAGCTAAAGAACGATGATGGATTCAACCCAGATCTGTGATTGGGGGTGAGTGTCTGAAAAGTTTCAGCGCTCCGTCCATCATCTCCTTGTGTTTGCTTTGTTCGCCCTAAGTTGGCAGGGTATGCCCAGACGTGGGTCCCTTGCTCACTTTGCCACTGGATTCAAGCTAGCCTGGCTGATGAGGGCTGTTAGCCCGAAACCGGTCCCAGGATGCTTGTTTCCGGTCCAGGAAAGACATGGCTTGGCAGTTCGGGCTGGACTGTTGCCGTGAGGCACAGGGTCAAGACTGATTTGCATATAGCTGTGTCTGAACTGGGGTGGCGAAGTGAGCTAAAGAACGATGATGGATTCAACCCAGATCTGTGACTGGGGGTGAGTGTCTGAAAAGTTTCAGCGCTCCGTCCATCATCTCCTTGTGTTTGCTTTGTTCGCCCTAAGTTGGCAGGGTATGCCCAGACGTGGGTCCCTTGCTCACTTTGCCACTGGATTCAAGCTAGCCTGGCTGATGAGAGCTGTTAGCCCGAAACCGGTCCCAGGATGCTTGTTTCCGGTCCAGGAAAGACATGGCTTGGCAGTTCGGGCTGGACTGTTCCCATGAGGCACAGGGTCAAGACTGATTTGCATATAGCTGTGTCTGAACTTGGGTGGCGAAGTGAGCTAAAGAACGATGATGGATTCAACCCAGATCTGTGACTGGGGGTGAGTGTCTGAAAAGTTTCAGCGCTCCTTTCATCATCTCCTTGTGTTTGCATATACACTTAGTAACATACCAACTGCATTGCCCAGGCAACACTACAGACATGCATGTTAATTGACAACATATTTCTAGGCATGATAGTTTGCAAAGCCTCCTAATGTACTAGCTTTTCCACCAACTTTCTTAAGCTGTTGTATATTGTTGGGATGGAAAAGCATCTTGTATGGTGATAGGAGGTGAACCCCTGCCCTGAGTGCTCCAGCTGCAGTGATATCTGGATCCTTGGTATCAATTTTTGGTCATGGGCGAACATGAATCATGCATGTGCATCGTGGCCTAAACCTATGTCACGGATTGTGGTCTGGTTAGGCCGGGAGGTGTGCACAATATGTTAATCTCATAGTAAAGGACTATTGCTCTTAGTAAGAGATATGTATTACGAGCATGGTGGAGGCAGCATGCTTTTTTTAGGTCTCGCCTAGCGTTGCTGCGCACATGCGGAGCTCGCTCGGCGAGATTTATTGCTAATGAGGAGTTTCAGAAGAGGGCTTGAAGCCCCGCCCCTCATTTCCATTGGCCGGCGTCACCGTTTATGCTAAACGGTGGCCTGCCATTGGAAATGAGGGTTTTTGGTTGCCGCCCTTTGGCTTGCGATCCGGACTGGGTTGCCTGCTTCAAGGCTGACGTGAAGCACTTTCTTATCTTTATGGGGCCATGTGTTTAAACACATGGCCCCACAAAGACAAGAGATCCCCATGCTCCGGCTGCAGCGCGGTCCTCTTTCACTTTCGGGACCGCGCTTTTTGGTTTTACTCTCCTGTCTCCCTACCCTGCTCTGCCACCCCACTCTCTCTGCTCTCCCTCCCCCCTCCCTTCCAGTCAGTCATGGGGCTCTAGTTTGCACCTGTAAAAAGTTTGAGCACGTTGCCAGTGCAAAAAACGCTGTAACTCTTCACGCCACTAATGCGGGGTTCGCCCAGGCCTGCCATCCGGTAATCTTAGCGCGCATTCCCAGGACAAACTTCTGCTGACATGTCTCACAGCCCTGAAGCTGATGCACGCAGGCCATCATCCCCGGGGACGGAGCTATAAGGAGACTTTGTGTCGAGATGGGGAAGGAGTTTGAAGAAAGTGCGTTTGTTTACTTTGCTTGCTTGTGAAAAAAGTTTAACACCATCACTGTAAAAAGTTTGAGCACGTTGCCAGTGCAGTATTGATGCATATGGTGATGCAGCGTTTACATATTGTATTGTATTGTAATTGCATTTATATAGCGCTTACTACCCCTGACGAGGCGTCGAAGCGCTTTTTCGGCGAGTAGCACGCTACTCCGGGACCCATAGAGGATTAGTGTTGAATTAGTATAGTGAAACATGCAAGTACATTTTAAGTGGTGGATAGGTTAGTCAGTTATTTGGATTTGAATGATAGCAGAAGGATAGAGGAGGAAAAAAAGGTTTGTATTTATATAGCGCTTGTTACCCCTGATGGGGTGTTGAAGCACGCTAGTCCGGAAGCCCATAAAGGATTAGTGGTGAATTAATATGGTGAAATATGAAAGTAGTTTCAGTGGTGGATATTAGTCAGTTATTTGGAGTGAGAAGGATAGCGGAGGGATAAAAAGGGAAGAAAGGTTTGTATTCATATAGCACTTGTTAACCCTGATGGGTGTTGAAGCGCTTTTCTGGCGAGTAGCACGCCACTCCGGAACCCATTAAGGATTAGTGTTGAAAATTAGTATAGTAAAATATATATATATACGTACATATGTAACCTCCCAGTTGCTGCTCTCTCCTCCCCACCCAGCCGCCCGCCCCCTCCTCCTCGCTCTCTCCCCTCCCTTCTTCTCTCCTTTCTGTTTTTGGTTTCACTCTCCTGTCTCCCTACCCTGCTCTGCCACCCCACTCTCTCTGCTCTCCCTCCCCCCTCCCCCCTCCCTTCCAATCAGTCATGGGGCTCTAATTTGCGCCTGCAACCAATCTGATCACAGCTCTGAGCTGTAGTATTGAATATGGTGGACTTGAAGACAAGGCGTCATCCGGTACCTTTACTGTGAAAAGCCCCATGGCATTCTGTGGAAGCCCCTTTCCCTAAGGTTGTGTTGTCGCTCGTCTGTCTTTCCCAGCCACCCTTCTCCAACCTTTAAGGTGCCTCCAGCATTCTCTTTCTGTTGCCCCTGCGTTTTCTGATGATAACCTGCATTTTGTGACGTGTCCCTCCACCGAACAGCATTTAAAGAGAACCTATTCTGCGAGAAGGACCCCCCCAATATGCATATAGTCAGTAGTGTCCAGCACTTTGAGGAGTATTTGTTTTCGGGTCCGTGGCAACATGGGAAGGTTCGGGCTGGAAGGCAAAGTGTTATGATTTATTTTTGTTAAACGTTGGATTAAGAGAGATTTTAAGCACACAACACCTTTCCTATTTTTTGTAATTTGGTAATAGTTTTATAAGCTGAACATATTTAAGGAATATGTATAATTTATTACAGTCCTCAAGACTTTAAGTGGTTCTGGTCGCTCCCGGTCTAAGATCCAGTAGTAATTAAAACTGGACATTAAAACGGTGCCTGTCGGGCCCTAGATTCATGTCCTTAATAGTACAAGGAGAATTACTGATTGATTATTGAGTAATTGTTAAAAACCTTAAGGCAATCCATGTCAGCGATTTAATTTCCATTTGTATTTCACATGTTTTACTTAATCTTGTTTCCGCTTGGCACTGGTTACAGGGAGGACACAGGGAGTGATAATCTCTCCCGCGCCTCCAGAGCCTCTTCCTAGTCCGTTCGCTACTCAAGTCATTCAGCACACACTCTGAGCTGCTGCAGCTGCCCCCGCAATGCTTCTGCAGCTGAGGAACCCTGCGAGAAAGCAGATTAACAGCAGCTTTTCAGCAGTTTATATGCACTTCTCTTCTGCCGCATCGTTTTCCTGCCCCAAGAAAAAAAAATGTCTTTGTTTTATTTAACTACAGCACAGGAGAGGCTTTATTTTGCATACGTAATACCACTTGAGGGGTAAACACATACTGCTCTTGTGCTTTCATTACCCATGCAAGAGTCGTTGCATTGGGAGACTGAATCCATGGGGCTATGTGGTCAGTCTTCCCGCTTCATAAAAATGAACAGTTAAGCAGCAGCTAATAACTACAATTTTTTTTATTGTTTATTACCAGCGCACTAATCAGCACTTATTATTTGCCTAGAATCTGGTTGTGTGCTAGAGGGTTGAACTAGTAGAATATGCTGTTTTTTTCACATCGGCCATGGTCATTATTTTAAGCATCTATGGGTATTTTATTGATGTTTTTTGCTATTACAAATTGTTTATTTTTGCCCCTAGCCTGTGCAGAGGTTTTGATAACTAGCCCACACGCGGGCAGTTTTTCTAGAGTGAAAAAAATGCGCTCTGGAAGCTATATCGGTTACATAAATTAAACAAGCATTTGCAATGCAATAAGTCTCGCATTTACGAGAGTTTCAGCTATTGGCATTGTAAATGACAATGCCTTTTATGTATGTTTTAAAAACAAAAACTTAAATAAAAGGCATGGTCATTTGCAATGCCAATAGCTCAAACATGCGTAAATGCGAGACCTATTGCATTGCAAATGCTTGTTGTAATAAGTAATCAGTAATATGTCCGAGCCTTTTTACCTGTGTCATGGGAGTGGGGCCTGCTGACCCATTCAAGAAAAGTTCCACTGCTGTGTGCTTCGCTCACCCTTGGCCTACATCAATCTGAATGTGCTTCTGGCAGCACGTTTGCAGGAATTGAGGTGTCATGTATGTCTGACTTAGGGTGCAGTACATGGAGGCCTGGCCACATGTTTATTTACAGTGCACTGGTATTGTTATGTTTCATACAGGTGCCCGATATAGGCTCAAGTAGCAACCAGACCTTTCACCTATATTTCCCCTGACATTACACTGTATAAAGGTTCTTAGTATTGACCTTTTACCTAGTTACGGTAATGCCTAAATGACATGGGGCTTTCTCCGAAAACTAGCCTCATTCATTATTGATGAGGATTCTTGGAATCTCAACAGGACTACCATCTCCAGCATAATAACTATGTATAAGGGTCTTTCCTTCAGTCATCCTAGTCCGACATGACACAGCAAGGTATATTCCCTGAGGGTATCGCTTAGGGTATATAAACACCATATCTTTGCTGAGGCAGGGAGAGGAGAAAAAGGAATTCCATGCTGACACACTGACGCAAGATGCTGAGGTTCCTGCACGCAGACACTCCAGCTCGCAGTAGTCTGACTTCCCTCGCGGGGTGTCCATCTCGAGACCAAGATGGGGTCCCACAGTCTCTCACTTCAGGTAATGGGGTTGACTTTATCCTAGAGGGATTCTTGGCTCTACACCTACCTACATGCTAGGTACACTTAGGCACATGTAGTTAGGGTTGCATCGTAGGAGTATGCATTATTACTGTCATGTATTTTTATACTTGCCTGTATTCATTGTTTTAGCACTAGGGTAGGAATCTACCATCCTTTTACTCTTGGTGCTTACAATCATTTATATCTGTTTCTGTCTTATGGTTGTCTCAGCACACCTATTTTACATTAGAATGACGCTGGTTCAATAAATACTTATTGAAAACGTCCCCACCGTTTATTCTGTGTATTTCTCTGAGACGAAGTGAGCACGAGTGACTGAGCGAAAAGTACTGTACTGTGTACATGATCCCTGACGGGACAGAGTTGTCATGTTCGATAGTTGCCAAGAACTATTCTCTCCTTCGTAAGAGGGGTTTATAGTGGCACTGTGAGCTAGCTAGTATACAGACTAATATACTCTGTGGGGGTGTCGGGAATCCGTCTGGACACCAATCCCGCAGTGTATGTTGTCCAAACATGCAGATCCTATGTAGGTTTATAGGAACTACACAACAGTATGTATGTGTGCCTATGGGTGCAATACATGGAGGACTGCCACGTGTTGGTATACAACACGCTGCTATGTATGTGTGCAGTTCATGGAGGTCAGTGCACATGTTTTGTACAGTGAGTTGGTATGTTTGGGTGCCTGTGAGTAGCATGGTACTTGGAAGGCCACACAGTGTTTTCATGCTGTGCCTAAGGATGCATCTCTGCCTGCCAGTGTTACAGTGTATGGTGACCTATTGGTTTCATATTGGGAAACCCAGGGCCTGTTTGAGAGAAGGAGAGTGGAAGTAGAGGGGTGCCCCAGGCAGGTTTGTGGATTGCTACATTCCTGAGGGCTGAGTGGAATATACACACTGGAGGAAGAGAGAGCCAAGCCCATCATGCACTTCAAAGGGGCTCTTTTATTCTTGAGGAGGCCACTTTTCAAAGGGCCCTGTACTCATCTAAGGAAGGAGATGGGGCTGTTAAGAGAATCATACAGAGTAGTGCTAGGGCCATTTGGCAACCTTTTGTTGAGCATATATCAATGAGGCTAACATCCAGGTGTGAACCTCGAGACCTTCACATGGCCTTTGTTGTGTGGCTATTAAACTTGAAGTCGTTCCTACTGTTATAGGCTGCTTCCTAGATGAAGTACAGGATAGGGGAGATGGCATTTCAAAAGGAGAAAACCCCATAACACCAATTTAAAAGACTGAAACACTAAATCACATTTGTTTATGGAAACAGACTATAACAAGCATTGGTAAATTCATTAGGTTTTGCCTATGGGATTAATAAGTTAAGAGGTGTGGGAGCAGTGTATAAGTGCAAGAGAATGGTGTGAGTGCTCTTTGTGCAGGGTGAGAGGTGACAAGAAAAGTACTTAAAAAGAGGCAAAGATCATTAACAAGTACAAAGGCATACACACTTTACGCAAACACACAGACACAAACAAATACAAACCTCATACTCTGGCAACGCATACAACACTTGTTGAGAAGTACCCACATGTCATACAATGTGATACTCCTCTCTGTACACATGTATTACACAGACATATAAGCGCTCAGTTATATACATAATAACTCTTGCACAAACTCACATATAACATTCCAATGGTGTACACTCACATTTTTAATTGTGCTGCTAAAAACATGCAATATTATTCAAAACACGGGGATTGATTCAGTTAAGGAACCTAGAGGCTGGAATCAGTTAAACATGAAATATAACAAGATGCCTCTATAACCATAGATTCAAAACAATTTCTTCAAAAAGTAGGGAGAAACTCTTGCCTACTTTGCTGTTCAACTAATGAACTGGATTACTCATAACCATTCTATTTTGTCGGTCAACAAGCAAATCAAAATGGAATCAATCTGAAAAATAATCAATATTCAATTCAAGCATTTCACTGAAAATGGATTTTTACTTAATCATTATTTCATTTTTTCTTTCTTTTTTTTGTATATATAAATGTCTCAATTGAAGTACATACATTTATGTTTTACAAATTCATGCATAAAAGAAGTGCAATACCTATTTACAGTGCATAAATCAAATCACTTATACATAAACAGTGTGTATAAAAAACAATCAACGGGTCCTACTACGTTATACTCGTATATCAGGATATTTTCTACTTGTCCTCGAATTAATACATGGTCCAGAAAAAAGGGATAAAGGTCAGAGACCGCCTCTATGTATCTTATCAAAGTTTGCACCACTGTTTGTTAGCTAAACTGATCAATTCTTAACGTTCTTGTCAATTTAAATATGGCGATACTCTTGGCCTTGTGAGGTAAGGAAGTGAATAGTGAGTGTGCCGACGCGTTTCGACCTTCGTGTGGGGACCAGGAGGATTCAAGGAAGGTCTTCCTCAGGGCTGGGATATTTTCACTTGTAGGACACTGCTGTCATTTGGAATCTATTTTCAATTGGGCTCTTTAGTAGCTCTCAATTTGGAAGCCGATATCACTGCGATGTGTACTTTCCTGCTGCTGTCAATGCGGATCTCTTTTCACTTGGACTCTAGGGTAGCTCTCAATCTGGATACCGATGTTTCTGCTAAATGTGCTTTCTTACTTTGTCTAGCATCTCTTATCGGTCTATGACTTCCGAAGTGTGCGCTCCACCATTTTCATTCCGGTTTTCGGCGTGTTGGGCTTCTGCGCTCTGATTACGATCTCCGGCTTCCGTATTAGTCACGTGTTAGGTGAACATGCAGCCTCAATAATAAAATGAACTACTCAGCTGAAGTAAAGGAATTAACTTAATAGGATGTACAAAGAAATGACAATATGCTACATAAATTTCAAAGCCTCACCGTTTTCCTTCTGCTAACAAGGAACATTAGCAGTTTGCTCTCAGCTCTTGAGCGCAAAGCTTCCCTTCCCTGTAAAACAATTATCCAGTGCATGTTTTTGTTCAGTTATGGCTTCACTGTCCTGTGCTCCGCCTCGCAGCTCTCTAATGAAATACGGAGTGTCAGTAAATGCAAGACTCCTTCACCATCTGTCTCCGGACTCATGCCTAATTAAGGCGCTTATTTTCAAAAATACAGCAAAGAATGAAGGGGAAATCAAAGGAAATAAATAAAAAACCAGCGACTAGGAGAATGTAAGGAGGCAGAGCAGAGGAGGAAACACTACAGAGAGACTGCTGTCAGAGAGAGATTATAAAGTCAGATGACAGTACTTTGTGTGTGTGCGCGCAACAAGAGGGAGGAGGGTATGAAATAAAGGGGGGTGAGTGGGATAAAGAGAACATAGACGAGGATGGGGTTGCTGAAAAAGAACTAGGACCCACAAACTTTACAACAGGGCTCATAGATACTGCAAAATTTGTGCTAAGTCTGAGTACATATCGTATATAGACATTTCATAACAAAAAAACGTATTTTCTGACCCACTGCAAAATATTTTCTTTCCTTTGTCTAACCTTTACCAAACTTAACATGATCATAGTTATGTGTACAAACATGGCCTGGATAAGCTTGGCATAGGTTGGTTAAAAATAAAAACATAAAAGTTATTGCGTCTGTAAAATGTGGACAAAACAAAGATACTGTCTGCATCCTTGAAGGTCAATGGCACTGTTCTCGCTAATGAATTCGTTGCTCCATAAGAGGGGAATTACAAAGAAATTGGTTACACATATACATGGGTATAAATTAATTTGTACTTTGACGGAGAGAAGAGGAATCATGCGTGCAGTCTTTCTGAAATCGGTCATGTACTGGGCATGTAAGGATCATTTGTGTGTGTTCGACAGGTTATGTGGACGTTTGCTGAGAAGGGGGCAGACTACAGGCCACAGAAGGCTCCACAGAGAAGGAGGCAGGGGAGCTGATACTGCGCCGGTGTTTTAGCTACAAGAGGCACAAAACTTCTCCATAAAAGTAGCGTTTGAGAATGCACCCTTGTCTATCAGTGGTTTTAGATGATTTACCTTGGAGTTTGCAGGCAGAGGTCCTTGGTACTCAGTGACTGAGCACGGTCCTTGATATTCAGCAACGCTCCCGTTGACGACATTGTGTCGGCATACGCTTCACTCATGCCATTGCTTGGCAACAGCGGCACATGGATTCTCATAAGAAAAATGAAATAAACAAGATAGCGGGCTCTGCTTTGGAACGCATAATAGGAATGCATTTTAATTGTGTGTTCCCAAGGAGTGCAAGGAATTTATATGCTGATCTTCTCCAATATTAAATAGAGCAGAGAAAGTAGCATCAGGGCTAAAGCAGCCAGCCTAGAAGCTGGAGAACAGGGTTCGAGTCTCGGCGAGACTCAACATCTTGTGATTCTGGGGACTGATAAAATCCTTAATTCACAGAGGCAGCTGAAATGCTTTCCATATTTTTCAGGAATTGGATAGATAATAGATATCTTTCAAGTTCCCTCAAGCGAGTGCCTCTTCCCTGTTTTCTTTTTTTAGTAGAATATTTAAAAGCTGGAAGGATTTTGGCTTGTTTTGGACTGTAGATTTAGAGCATGTGCTTAGAACGTGTAAACCCGAACACAAACTCTGAAATATACCAACACTCATTCTCAAGGAAAAACACATGTGCAGTTGTATTCAGTTGATTATTTTTTAGTCTAACCCGTAATGGTTTTTGGTGTTAAACAGCTTAGCAGCTGCATATTATTCACGACGGCTGGACACAAAAAAACACATGGCCTCTAGAAAATATTCTTTTGATATTTTTTCTGATCGTAAAATACTTTTCGAAATGTATCTAGTCAGGTAAGTTTTGATTGTGGTGGCATGTGCGTGCAATGCTGTAATTAGGTGTCGGGGTAATCGGTTTGGGCTTCACTCGACCTGTGGGCTATATCGCTTTACAGAATCGATTTCCATCAAGGTTTCTGGAAAAATCAAGAACAAGAGAATTATCTCTCCCTGTGCCTTGGAACTTTCTAGGCGATATTTTCAAAGAAAAGCTTGGCCCAAGCAGACCAGGCCACCGGCAACAAGATAAGGCCTCTCGCTGGGCTGTGAGGATGAAAAGCACATTATTTCTTCAGGGACCCTTATCCCTAACCTCATATACAGTTATACTAAAAAAATAAGGTATGCACACTTCTTCCTCCCTGTCATGTCAAATTTGAAACAATTCCCCCCCGCCCAACTTGGCGTCTACCAGTTACAGAGTTGTGAAAATAAGCTATTGTGACTATAGGAAAACAGCTCTTGGTGATGTCAGAGCCGGTCTTAAAAGCATTAGGAATATGCTGGCTGAATGTAATGCAGCTGCAATCCAACAAGAGGCAAGGAAGGGGGCTGAGAAAAGAAAGGCTTTCCATATTCCCAGGGTACACAACTGCTCGAGGCCTTGGCTTTGATCTCTTTAAAAGGCGGCTGACTGCCTCTTCCTCGGTGGAGAGACTTGGCTGCCGCTCGTTCGCGCTGAGGGACGGGAAAAAAAGAGTCTGAGGTCTCTATTTAGACAGAAATTGATCACTGCACAGCCACAATTATGTGTAATTCAAACATCATGAAAACAGGGCGAGTTTATGGGTTTGTTACCTGAGTGACTGCACGGAAAAAAGGGAGCACGGGAACGCAAGCTTCGCGCTGACAGGCTGCGTCGCAGTAATAAGAGTCCCAAATGGTGGGGAGGGGTAGACGGGGTTGCATTGACAAATACCGGTCACGTTGCCCAGCAGACCAGAAAATGAGGTTACAATCGAGGAGATCAGGTCTGCAGATGTAACCATATTTCTGCACACTCGGCTCCGTCAAGCAGCTGAGTAGAAGCAAAGGGAAACTTGTGAATATATATGCCCTCTTGTGAATTGTTTTTCAAAATCTTACCTTGGAGTTTGCAATCAGAGGTCCCTGGTACTCCGTGATCGAGCACGGTCCGCGATAGCCAGCAACGCTCCTGTTGATGACAGAATGTCGGCGCACACTTCACTCACGCCATCGCTTGGTAACAGCGGTGCATGGATTCTCAGAAGAAAAATAAAATAAACAAGATGGCAAGCGCTGCTTTGGAACGCATAATAGGAATTAATTTTAATTGTGCATTGCAAAGGAGTGCCAGCCATCTTATATGCTAATCTTCTCCTATATTGATATAGAGCAGAGAAAGTAGCATCAAGGCTAAAGCAGCTGACCTTGAAGCTGGAAAACATCGTTCGAGTCTCGGTTAGGCTCAACATCCTGTGATTCTGGGCAAATCACTTTACACTCAATTGCTCCGTGAATGTGTCTTTCTCCAAAAATAAAAAAGTGCTTCAAATGGTGCAGCTACAAGGAGATTAGGTAAAGGGTGGAATGATTATGAAGACAAGCGCTACCTTCGGGTCGAGTTTGCGCTATATAAAACTGCAAAACAAGGTGGTGAGAGTGAATGGTTGTATTGCCCTGAGAGGCGGCCATATTGAAATCAGGCTTTTCGCACAAGACGAAGATAATTATAAAAGAGCCGGCATTAAACTGACACGTTGAGAGCTGTCCGATATGCATGCAAGTCCAATGCAGGCAAAACATTAAAAAAAAATAAGTTTTGCTTCAAAAGCGGATGGAAACAGTAATTGGGCCTCAGGAAACTTATAAGAGCAAACACACGAGGAAGACAGGAAATAGCATGCTACAGCCAATAGAAATGTAGAAAAAGTAAGTGCCAAGCACAAGAACCAATGAACATCAAAGTGGTGGGATGTAAGCCCCTTTTAAGATATATATTAACACTAGATTTCACAAGCACAGTGCAAGCGCTCTGCAGGCGAAACCTATAAAGAGAAGCTTGAAGCTTCCAAATTATCAAATTGAGCTGTACATCAGTGTAGAGAAGCTCAGCACTGCTTCTGCCTGTTGTGACCAGGACTTAGGATCTGCCAGTCTCCCTACTGGGTGAGGGGACATCACCGAGGAGAATCAAGAACACTCGCCTTGGAGCCTGGAGATAGGGAGGTCCACTGGGGATCTTGCAGAGTGGATCCAAGGAGCGGAGTGTAAGATTCTGGTCTGTCAGGACCACTGCACAGAAATTGCTGTCTATCTGTGTGTGCTGTTCGCGACACCCGTATGCCAAGGTCATCGTCCTGGTGCCTGGTTGTGAAGAGAGAATGAATGTTGCTCTTTGCAGTGACAGGACCTCTGGAAGGCTATCACCTTATTTGTGACATTCGCAACACCAGTTTGCAATGTGGCAGCTACGGTGAAGATTGAGGGTCGTTACCCTGGTGCATCACTGCAACGAGAGGTGGGCTGTCACCCTGTGCATTGCTGAGCCCTGTGCTTTGCTGAGACCTGAAGAGGCGGTCACCCTGTGTGCCACTGTTTGCGACCTCCTGTCTTCGAGGAGGTGGTTGTGGTGAAGTGAAAGAGCTGGCGTCCTGGAACAGCATGCATCTGCGAAGAAAAATTAGGTTGTGACCCGCAGAAAAAGAGCATCAATTCAATTACTCTAATTCAGGAGCTCTCAAGACCTACCACCAAACTTCGGGAGGCTTACAGCGTGACATGTGGAGAGCTGTAGATGCCTGCTGCCTCACCCACTGCATTCAGACTTTTGCATCACCAGGCCAACAGCGTGCGCCTGAGTCGTCTGCACTGCTACTGGAGCGACATTGGATAAGACTGAATACTGGGCCACCGAGCCTGTGGGGATCTTGCTCGTACTAACTCGCTACGGCGTAAGGTCCGTTTGATTTTGTTGGAGAGGAAATAAAATGTGAAAAAAATTATGCTACAGCAGACAATAGTAGAAATTGATATAAAATTATACGTTGTGAAAGATCAGTGTAGGCCTAAATCCTGTGCTGATACAAGAGAGGTAATGAGTTCACTTGAAAATAGAGCGCATACCTGCAACGTCTGAGTTAAAGGAAAACCTGTGCTTGTAAGCTTGAAGGAATTTATGGTCTCAGTACAAGCATATATTCTGTTGTCCCAGTAAATTGAAAACATGATTCAAGAATAGGAGCAGGAGATTGAGTTAGCCAAGATCATACAGAATCTGATAAGAAGTCTTGGGAGTAGAATGATAAAATATTCACACAAATACACATGCATTCAAAAGAAGTAAATACATGGCTTGTTAAGCATTATTAGAAATACAATGAAGAATGTGTAAGAAATTGGTTAAGAGTTTAGGGACACAGGTGCCTAAATGTTTTCCGTAACCAATATCTAACTGCTAAGTCACTTATTATTTGACCTTTTGTAATAAGCATTGTTCATGTTGCTATATAAGTGTCTGCCTGTGAAGCAGCAAATTGAGACCAGCTGTTTACCTGTATGAAGATAACTACTCTCCCTGCTGACCGCCACACCGATCGGGCTGTCTTTGTTCATGATCTCTGTATTACAGGTAGGTGCTCTGTGGAAGAACAAGAGTCATCACCCGGGTACTCTGTGATGAGAGAAGGGCCCCGTGCCATGCAGCACTGTGATCAGAAGAGGGCTGTCTCCTTTTTTGTGTCGCTCGTGACTCCCATATTCCAGGTGATGGCCATGGTGAACTTTAAGGTGAAGTGAATGGGTCGCCTCTCTGGAACGGTGTGCAGCCATGAAGAAGCAGCGGGTTGTGCCCCGCAGAGGGCAGACGAAGAGCAATGATTCAACTGCCCATATCAAGGAATACCAAAGACCTGTTTCTGAACCGGCCGAGACTTACTTCGTGACCCCATAAGAGCCACAGACGCCTGCTGCCTTGAAAGCAGCATTGAGACTTCTGCGTCACCTGGCCGCTGACACGTCTGTGCTCTCCACACTGCCACTCGAGCAAGAGTGGGCAAGAGTGAATACTGGACTCATGGGTCTGTGGGGAACCTTGCTCTGATTAACAAGCTACAGCGATAGAACACTTTGACTTTCTCAAAGCCATGTTGGAACTTCTAAGACTAGAACTCACTAGCGGGCATAGCTTGGATGTCTCCTCATGCGAATGGGAAATAACCACGGTCCTTAGAAAGTGAAGTTGGACTTGAGAACTGACTCTGATAATGCTAGCATGCCTGCCTTATGAAGACTGTGTTTATTGTTCGTGGTGCCGTATTATAGTTCGTGTTCGTATATAAATAAAAGCAAGTATTTGACAAGACACTCATTTATTGGGGTTGCTGGATGTATTTTAAGTTACAAACCCATGTTTTCCCTACACCTACCTTCTCCCTAAGAACCCTTGATTTGCTCAACCCGTGCTACCACAGAGAGACAAGAAATGAAGTGGTACTTGAACCAGTTGCCCATCGTAGGCTGGCCCCCAGGACTTCAGAAGTAAAAGGCCTCAACCACCACGATTGGGACCAGTAGCTCATACCTGTCCTGTGGCCCTTTGAACAGGTTTCTGACATACATTAAAATATTGATTTCAAATAATTTAAAATATGCTTCTCAAATAATTGAAAAAGATTATCAAATAATTTTTAAAATGCTTCTGTTTACAATAATCTCCATATGGCCACCATTTTGGAGGTTGGCGGTCCAGCCCCACACACTCTTCCGGGTTAGGGCATTTAATACTGACATAACTCCGGGCCCGCAGAGGTCGCGTGAAGCAGTTAGACGCGCTTCTGCTTGCTGTAATTCAAGCGACATCTTTTTAATGCACTCTAGCGCGCTCTTATTTTAACTTTTAAACTCTGCCTAATTCAAATACCAGTGTTTTTATTACAGTCTTGGGGGTGTGTGGGGACTTTTATCCTGCACTTACTGTTTGCGTGCACTTTTTCCCACCTCACCTGCATTGACGGGGGCGTCCCGGGGACGCCTCTGGGGTTCCCTCCCTCTCTCCTTCGTTCCCCCAGGGTCTCTCCGGTCCGCCCCGGGTTGTTCCGATTGTGCAGAGAGAGTCCCCTGTACTGGAACTCTTCCCTGGCTGGCCGCCATTTTGGAGGTTGGTGGTACAGCCGCACACACGCTTACGGGTTAGGGCATTAAATACTGACACAACCACGGGCGCGCAGCGGACGTGCCGCTGGCGCGCCAAAGGCAAGCCCATCTGCGCCCGTCCGCACCTGGACGCCGCCAGGAGCCCGGCACACTGCCCGCTTTTCCCCGGGTAACAAGGACTCCCAGGTAAGAACTTATTCCAGGACTGATCTCCTTGAATTACGCCCTAAACGTTATCCCAGGGATTGCGTAGCCAAGCTGGACTTCTCCACTGAGGAACCAGTGCACTGTCAACACTGCAATTTCAGACCCACCAAGGCTCTGTTGCCTGCTCTTAGCTTCCACACGGCGCCCCAGGAACTAGGGGGTGGTAAGACCAGCACCAGGACCGGCATCACAACTGGTCTCAAGTCCAGATCCATTAGGGGGGTGCTGATAAATGCCCGCTCCATGCCCAAGCATAAAACCAAAATTGCTTTGACTATCCAAACACTCAATTTGGATTGTCTATTTGTCACCGAGACATGGGCAAAGACAATTCGGGCCCTGACCTGGCGGACGCTGTTCCCCCTGGATACACTATCCTCAGATGTGACCGCTCTGAGTGCAGAGGTGGTGGTCTTGCTTTGGTGGCCCGGGACTGTTTTAGTTGCCATGGTGGACGGGGATCCTGGCTCACCACTGGAAGCAGCATCTTTTAGGATTATGCTGTCCAACAGCTACAATTTCTCTGGCCTGATAGTGTATCGCCCACCAGTCCCCAGAACCAGGTTTACTGAATCATGGTGTAAAACACTGGAACCATTCGTCACCACTACTCATCTCCCTATTCTAGGAGATTTTAACTACCATCTCAAAAAGGAACAGGACAATGACTCAGGACACTTTCTAGAACTCATGTCATCCCTGGGATTTGAGCAACTTGTTCAGTCCCCCAACCACACCGCCGGTCATACCTTAGACGGCATCTTCACCAATCATGATAACCTAGTGATCGAGAATGTTCAGCCCCTTAGTTGGGTGGACCATTGGTTGATTGAGTTCAAAGTTTGTCCTACACTCTCCATCACTGCGAAGGAAAGCACCATCCCCAGGTACATCCGCTGTAGGGGACTGAACAAGCTCTCAGCCCCCAAATGGGAGGCTGCCTTGACCTCAGTTGGTGCCGGGAGGCACAGCACATTCCCCCCCCACGGTGGAGGGCTTCCGCAACTGGATCACTGAGGCCCTCGACAATGCTGCCCCTCTTAAAGACTGTGTTTTTAGAAGAGCTAAACCAGCGGCACCATGGTTCTCAGAAGAACTTAGATCCCTCAGAAGGGAGTGTCGGAGACCAGAACGCAGATGGTGCATGGACCCTTGTGCTAGGGAAAAGCCAAGCAGAAAGTCCTGCTACAGAAGTATAAACTTGCCATCTTCCAAGCCAAATCCCACTTTCTCACCAAAAAGATCCTCGCTGCAGACAATTCTTCTAGCATGCTATTCAAGGTTATTAAGGAGATCTCTGAGCCTCCAGGGACACAGTCGTTGTCCCCTTCTCAAGACCTCTGTGACAGAATAGCTGCCTATTTCCATGACAAGGTCCTTAAAATCTTTCAGGAGCTTGGTCATACGGAAACTGAAGAACTTGATGCTGAGGAGGTCACTCAGAACCGTGGAAAGCATGCTCCTCTTACTCTTGAAGCTTTCCCACAGATCACTGTTCAACAAACCCAGGTTCTCCTTTTGGGCCTTAAATCCGGCTCACCCTCAGACCCCTGTATGCCCCTCACACTTAAATTGTTCCCTAATCCAGTTGCAGACTTCCTGTGTAGGGTGTTCAACAACATTCTCCTATCTGGCAGCTACCCGCACACCTGGAAGGAGGCTATTGTTACACCACTCCTCAAAAAACCCAACGCTGATCCCTCCGAACTGAAGAACTTTAGCCCCATCTCACTTCTCCCGGCCCCCCGTAAAAATCTTAGAGAAATTCATCAACACTGAGTTGATGAATTACTTTGAATCCCATGAGATCGTAGACCAGTCTCAAAATGGTTTCTGCGCCGATCACAGCACCGAGTCTGCCCTCATTGCTGCCACTGATCACATCAGCATGCAGGTAGATCAGGGTGGCTCGCCAGTGCTGATTATGCTTGATCTGTCGGCTGATTTCGACACGTTTCTCCTGTACGGATGGTCCAACAATTGCGGGAGGTGGGAGTTTCGGGAAAGGCCTTGCAGCTTCTCCACTTCTTTCTGACAGGGAGAACGCACATCGTCAGCTGTGGAGGTTTCAGAGCTAATGCTTTCAGCCTACCCTGCGGGGTTCCCCAGGGCTCATCACCGAGGCCCACCCTCTTTAATGTGTATGTGACCCCCTTTGGCTAAGATGATAAGATCTTTTGGGTTCCAGGTGATTTTCTATGCGGACGAAATGCACATCATTGTTTCCATCTCCAATGATTTGCAACTGGTCGCAGAAAAATTTAACCACTGCATGGCTAGCACTATCGGTTGGATGAAGAACAATTCCCTCAAGATCAATGCAGAGAAAACTGAGAACTCAATCTGGTCGAATGCCTGGTGGCCGGCAGACTGTGGTCCCCTCCCGTCCCGGCTAGGACAGTAAAAAACCTGGGGGTCACTTTTGGCGAGGGCTTGACATTTGATTCTCAGGTCAGCCGCACGGTTAGCACCTGCTTCTACATTTTGAAAACCCTCAGAAAGGTGCTTCCGTACATTCCATCTGAATTGCACCGGCCCACCATCATTGCACTAGTTACTTCCCGGCTTGACTACTGCAATGCCTTGTACCTCAACAACAGTACGGCCTCCCTGAACAGGCTTCAGGTCGTCCAGAATGCGGCAGCCAGGTTGATCCTTAATATCCCTAAGCATCGGTCAGCGAGGGAGGGGATCCGCACTCTGCATTGGCTCCCCATCAGGAAGCGCATCTCTTTTGAAGTCCTGAGCATGGTCTATAAGGCCTTGCACAGCAAAGACTTGCAGCAGCTGAAAACTATGTTTCAGTGGTACACTCCTGGGAGGACCTTGAGATCCTCCTCCCAGAGAAAACTGATCTCTCTGAAATTCCGCAGAGTCAGATGGGGCGGATGCTCCTTTTCTGTGGCAGCCGCAAAACTCTGGAATACCCTGTCCTCCTCCTATCTCTCATGCGGAATCTTTCCCGGTGTTCAGAAAGCTGCTGTAGACATGGCTTTTCTCAACATTGTCTGCAGTTCTGTGTTTCTTCTTCTTCTCCTAGACCGCCTAGCGCCTTGGCACCTACGGGTATTAGTGCGCTTTAAAAATCCTTATCCTATCCTACCATGTACCACTAAGGCACAACCTCAGTCGCTAATGAACGGTGGGAATGCGGTTTGTAGTAATAGTTATTATTTATTTCGGATTACCAATCCATAAAACGTACATAATAATACAAGTATCATAAATGCTAAAAAAAAATCAGAACATTCTCATAAATAAATCATTTGAAACACTGATAGAATCGATTATATCACAGTCCAGCTGTACACAATGGTTCATGTCTTAGATTCCAACAAAATGTCATTCCATACAATATTAGCTAAAAACAACTTTCAAAATATGAGAATAGCAGCATCCCAGATAGCCTGTTGTTACACTATATAAATACTATGCCAAAAATAAAATAATCACATAAGGTGAATAAGTCATCATTTTAAATACACAATTCCTACAAGATTCTTCTAAAATACCCAAGGTATATGGATGGACTACTGATAAATTCAGAAATGACGATCTTTCAGCTGATTGCGGATTATCCATACAGCGTGCAAAGAATTTGCTAAAATAACAACAATCACCTCCTGTGTGTTTTTTTTTAATATCCTAAGAGCTGGGCCAAGAGACCTTATGCCTAATAATTGGCAAAGTAGGATGATCCATTTTCTCCTTGGAAGTTTATAAGCCACACAAAAGAATTAAATGTGGCTTAATGATTCAGAAGCACTATTGCAAGCAGGACCAGCAGTGTTAAAGTTCTTAGTTTTTGCCCATCTAGCTATGAACCCTAATGGAGGCAAAATCCAGTACCTAAACTTTAGGTATAACTGTCTTGGGAGAGAGCCCGGTATGACATCTAATGTAGATTCATGAAATGGGACAATCTTATGGTCGAGAAATTGATCTGACAAGCTCCCTGATTTGCAGTTCTTAACTGTTTCTCCCCAGAAATATTCTCTTCACCGGTCCTTTATCAGTTGCGTTGTTGTCAAATGGGAGTCATCTGGGGAATCCCAGAGGCTCACAAGGGTAAGAGATTGGAACTTTTTCCTTACATAGGACAACCATGGGATCCTCAAGTGACGGGCTGATTTTAAAATCTCTCTGAGGGGTGCTCAATAGAGTTCTAGCTCTACTTTTGTCTATAATCTATGCCAGAATGGTAATGGTCGCAACTAAATGGTAAATGAGATGGGATATAGGCCCATATCTTGCATTAATGGGAGAGTTGGAGAACCATATGGAAGATTTGTTAGGTGCTTGAGGAACTTATTCTCAACTGTTGATAGCTCGTTAATCGGTGTGTGGCCCCAGAGTCTGCACCATAAAGGACAGCTTTTTTTGCCCTGACCTCGTATACCTCCAGCGCAGGTGCTATGCTAGTTGATTTTAACTTTCTTGCCATCTTTAAGATGTAGAGAACACTTTAATTTTGGGAAATACATAGCAGGATGTCATAATGCAAACACAAAGGCAAAACTCCATTTGAAATATAAGTACAGTTTTACATAGTGTGACCTCTGGAATTCAAATAATGTTTGTACAGCACCACTCAGAATTTCACCATTAAGACTGTAATTACTCTCAGCACCGTACTCGACTTCCGATTTTACCCATTATTTAATTTTTTTTTGCTATCTAGGACCATGCTCATACGCCCCTTTGTGCATGTTAAATCAATTAATAACAGAACAAAATAATTTCTAGTCTTTAAGAATGCAGCTGTGCTGTCATTATGCACAAATAAAATTTGTAAAAGTCGCTTCAAGCCTGCTGTCGTGTAGTTCCTATAGTACTCATGCAGGACCTGCGCGTTTGGATAACATAAACTGTGGGATTGGTGGCAGACTGATTCCGTGCACCCCCACCGAGAAATGTTAGCCTATTTGCATTTAGCTAGCTCACAGTGCCCCTAGTTTCTCCTCTTATCGGGGAGAGAGTAGTTTCTGGCAACCTTAGAACATGACAACCCTGATCCCTCAAGATCGTGGAAACAATGTACTACTTTTCGCTCAGTCACTCGTGCTCACTTAGTTTATCTCAGAGATACACAGAATAAACAGTCTGGGCGTTTCAATAAGGATTTATTGAACAGTTGTTATTCTCGTGTAAAATATATGAGCTGCAACAACCATTAGACAGTAGCAGAGATATATGATTAGCAGTACTATGAATATAAAAGGATAGTACAGTCTACCATCTTGCAATAAGCATGAATAAATACATGAATATAAAATGCATGATAAAAGTGCGCGTACTCCTACGATGCCTATCTAGATGTACCTAGTGTGAGAAGTTGGCCTGGTATATGCTGTCCACTAATTATAGTGGGCACCTTGCACCAGTCCAAACAACCCCTTATTGGAGATAGGTTAAAGACAACCTTATTGAAAGCTATCCTAGTGGTAGCTATGGAGAGCAGCCTTCAGGCTAAGTCTTGAAGGAATGTAAAGCAGCTTGTTTTACCAGTCTATAATCTCTTGAGTGATCAAATGAAAGAGCACCACACCAGGTATATATTCAAAATATATGTATTTATTGCTAAACACACCCCTCTAGTCTCTTTATGAGGCTAGAGTTCGAAATACACAAGTTATAAGTTATTTAAACACAGTAATAGCACAAATACACGTTTGGGCCCTAGGGGCGTACCAAACCATATACCAATAAAGTGGTATAAGAACCACGACTGAACTAGACACTAGGCCTAGAGCCTCTAGAAGTGCTTGGACCACAAGGAACCACCCAAGGTAGTGACACAGGGGACCCACGGGGGACGCGTGCAGTGTAAATACACAACCGCGATACGCCGTTGACTTCTATGGAGAAAGTCGCGATCAGGAAATTAAAGAAAAGGGACACTTAAAGGAGGACTTGGAGCAAACCCTTTGAGAACTAGTACTTTGAAGAGTCTCTACCCACGGGAGCACCGGAGTACTCGTGTTACCTCACCCAGGGAAGCCGGGTGCATAGGTGCCTTTCGGGGTCGGGTTTCGTCGTCGATTTGAAAGGCGATCTGCTGCAAAGTGCTGCTGGCGACCAAGTGGGAAGTGTCCGGGTGGATCCAAGAGTGGATCGGAGATCTGAAGAACCTGAAAGCAGAGGGGACAGAGTCTGGGTCACTAGCCAGTGACCAGGAAGGCGATGGACAGATGCCCACCGATGTCGAGTGCTTCAGGTGCGTTGACGGTCGTCTTGACTCTTCAGCCACGAGGTCCAGGAGGCGTTGTCGGCGACCAGGAGCAGGATTCGGGCTGGTACACGATGTCTGTCGAGTGCTGAGGTGTCGGCGACCGGATTGGACCCAACAAGCCTTGGCAACAGCAAGTCTCGATGAAGATGAAGATCGTCGATGGTGCAGACCAGCAAGGTCTGGGGAACTCACCCAGCGAGGGTAAGTGAGGGCAGGCCTGGAGCAACCAGGATGCCCAAGAAGAAAAAGATTGGCCTTCGTTAAGGGCTACTAGCCAACGGGCTAGCGACCGCGAAGGAGCCTCGAGGACGTCGCACGTGGATCTGGCTCACAGGACACTCGTGGAGTGGAGGCCAGTGATCTTCGGTGCAGTTGGTGCTGGAGACTAGGGCTACTCGGAGCCCAAAGCACGACTTCGTGGGAGACCCAGAAGAGGATGTACTTGCAAATGTGCTCGGTGTCCAGGGGTCACGGTCTCACGTCACCCACGATAGCTACGGGCCTCAGCTTTGCTGGGGACTCAGGGTAGCCTCGGGAAGTCTGAGAATCCACCTCTGGTGATGCGAAGACTTCGGCGTCCGACAGGAGCTTCAGAAATGCAGACCGGACAGATGCGTCTTTGGTGCCTGCCAAGCAGGGAGTCACTCCTTGACCCCAAGGGAGATTCTTCTGTCCTCTAATCTTGAGTAGAGCGTCGAAGGTCCAGGATTCTGTTTCAGAGTTTCGTCCAGGGATAATCTAAAGTCCTAAGGACTGGGTTCCTATACTTATACTAAGTTTAGGGGTTGGACTACTCTGTGGCCCCACCTATGGGTGGGTCAGGGCAGAGGGGTGGCTACACCCTTTCCCCTTGTCCAGTTCGCGCCAAAGCAGGGGCTGCAAGCCCCTGATCCGGTTTGAACTGGGGTATGCATAGGGACACCAAATGTGCCCCCAGTGCAGGACTTCAAAGCACCCGAAAGTGCTCCCGCCCAGCCCCAATACACATTATCCTGTCTGGGGAGGTGGTCACACCTCCCTGGGACAGGAAACCTATTGTCCAGGCCTCCCCTGCCGGAGTTTCGTCCAGCAGCAGGAGGCCAGACTCGTGTCTGTGGCAGCAGCATCCATTTTGTGATGCCAGGGCTTTAGAAAGAAGTTACCGGGCTAGCCAGAGTTAACATGTCATTCCCTCTAGAAGGGTGGAATGCTACCCCGCCGCCAGAATTGGCGGGGGGTAGTATTCCAAGATGTTTGACACCAAACACGACATGTTTAGGTGCAGCCATTCCAAAGTTAGCATTTAACGCGAGGTTATAATGCGCTTAAGAGTATATGGTCAGGCTGCACTACAAACAGCATCAGAGAAGGGTCTCCGAACGCTGCAGAGGGGCCCTGCTCATGCAGGGGCACCCTCTCACATAGGAACCATGCACTCTGCCTTCAGGATTGATAAGGCCTGCCTTAGGAGTGACTTATAGGTTTATATGTGTGTATGTACTTAGTGATATAGGTAACCTATATCACAGTAAGGAGTGCATGCACCACCTTACCCAGGCTGCAGTAGCAGACCTGTGGTGTCAGTTTGGATGGCCTTCCAGGGGTGGCATAATACATGCTGCAGCCCCTGGTAGGCCTCTGAGGTACCTATGCCCTTGGTACATAGTATACCATATACTAGGGACTTATAAGGGCACTCCAGATTCCAATCAGTGATGTGCCTAAGGCACATGGAAACCATTTTAGAGAGGAAGCAGCTAGGCTGGGGTTCTGATTAGCAGGGCCCCAGCCAGACTAATGTCGAAAAACAGTGAAGCATCAGCAAAAAGTGGGGGTACCCATGTGAAGCAGATCCTACTCTCCTACACAACCCCCCAAACGTAGGGACATTAAACTAACCTTGCCCAGTTAAGTCTTCATGTTCTAAGTGGAAGTACCTAGAGAGTCCATCTGCATTGGCATGGTTACTCCCAGGTCTATGTTCCACTGTAAAGTCCATCCCCTGTAGGGAAATGGACCACCTAAGCAGTTTGGGGTTTTCACCCTTCATTTGTTTTAGCCATAAGAGGGGCTTATGGTCTGTCTGAACCAGGAAGTGTGTACCAAACAAGTATGGCCTCAACTTCTTCAGAGCCCAGACCACAGCAAAGGCCTCCCTCTCTATGGCTGACCAACGTTTCTCTCTAGGGGTCAGCCTTCTGCGAATGAAAGCTACTGGCTGATCCTGACCTTCTTCATTCAATTGTGACAGTACAGCCCCTACCCCCAATTCAGATGCATCAGTTTGAACAATGAACTTCTTGGAGTAATCAGGACTCTGTAGAATGGGAGCAGTGCACATGGCCTGCTTCAGGTCATCAAATGCCTTTTGACAGCTAGCTGTCCACTGAACCTTTTGGGCATTTTCTTAGAAGTTAAGTCATTCAGGGGTGTCACTATTGATCCATACCCCTTGACAAATCTCCTATAGTACCCAGTCAGGCCTAAGAAGGCTCTCACCTGAGTCTGGGTAGTTGGAGCAGTCCAGTCCATGATAGTCTGGATCTTGCTCTGCAAAGGTTGAACCTGGCCTCCACCCACAAGGTGGCCCAGGTACACAACCTGACTCTGCCCTATCTGGCACTTAGTGGCCTTGATAGTCAGGCCTGCCTTTTGCAGGGCCTGTAAAACATTCCTGAGGTGGACCAGGTGATCCTCCCAGGTGGAGCTAAAGACAGCAATATCATCTAGATATGCTGCACTATAGGCTTCCAGACCTGTGAGAACTGTATTCACCAACCTCTGGAAAGTGGCAGGTGCATTCTTCAGACCAAAGGGCATCACCATAAATTGATAATGCCCACTAGGGGTTGAGAATGCTGTTTTGGGCTTTGCAGCATCAGCTAGTCTGATCTGCCAGTAGCCAGCTGTCAAGTCAAATGTGCTGAGATATTTGGCTGAGGCCAAAGTATCTATGAGCTCATCTGCCCTTGGTATTGGATGGGCATCAGTCCTAGTGACTGCATTGAGACCCCTGTAGTCCACACAAAACCTCATCTCTCTTTTTCCACCACTGGTGTGAGGTTTTGGCACAAGGACCACTGGACTAGCCCAAGGGCTATCTGAGGGTTCAATAACTCCCAACTCCAACATTTTCTGGACTTCAGTCCTGATACAGTCCCTGACATGGTCAGGTTGCCTATAAATCTTATTTTTAATAGGCAGACTGTCCCCAGTGTCCACTTCATGAGTGCACCAGGTGGTCTGACTGGGTGTCAGTGAAAACATATGTCTAAACTGATTGAGCACCTGTCTACAATCAGTTTGTTGCTGGGTAGTGAGGCTGCCTGCCAAGGCTGCACCATCTACTGACCCATCGTCAGGGTTCTGTGAGAGCAGGTCAGGGAGTGGGTCACTCTCTTCCTCCTGCCCTTCATCAGTAGCCATGAGCAAGCCCATGTCTGCCCTGTCCACATATGGTTTTAACCTGTTGACATGGAGAACCCTGTGGGGACTCCTGGGTGTTCCTAGGTCTACTAAGTAGGTAACCTCACCCTTCTGCTCAACAATAGTGTGGGGTCCACTCCATTTGTCTTGGAGAGCTGCTGGGGCCACTGGCTGCAACACCCACACCTTCTGTCCTGGCTGGTAAACAGTCAGAACAGCCTTTTGGTCATGCCAGGCCTTTTGAAGTTCCTGGCTAGCCTCAAGGTTTTTGGTTGCCTTTTTCATATACTCAGCCATCCGGGAGCGGAGACCAAGTACATAGTCCACTATGTCTTGCTTTGGGGGCTTGAGAGGTAACTCCCATCCTTCCTTCACCAAGCACAGTGGGCCCCTCACAGGGTGGCCAAACAGAAGTTCAAAAGGGCTGTAACCAACCCCTTCTGAGGCACCTCCCTATATGCAAATAAAAGGCAGGGCAAGAGTATGTCCCATCTTCGCCTAAGCTTTTCTGGGAGCCCTTTAATCATGCCCTTCAAGGTTTTGTTGAATCTCTCAACTAAACCATTGCATTGTGGGTGATAGGGTGTGGTGAACTTATAAGTCACTCCACACTCCTTCCACATTGCTTTTAAGTACCCAGACATGAAGTTAGCACCCCTGTCTGATACTACCTCCTTAGGAAAGCCCACTCTTGAGAAAATTCCCAGGAGGGCCCTTGCCACCACAGGTGCTGTAGTGGTCCTGAGGGGAATAGCTTCTGGGTATCTGGTGGCATGATCCACTACCACCAGGATAAACCTGTGCCCAGATGCTGTTTGGGGATCCATGGGACCAACAATGTCAATCCCTACCCTTTCAAAGGGCAACCCCACCACAGGTAGTGGTATCAGGGGGGCCTTTGTAGTGCCACCCGCCTTGCCACTGGCCTGGCAGGTTACACAGGAGCGACAAAACTCCTTGGTGTCTTCAGACATGTGGGGCCAGTGAAAGTGAGGGACAATTCTGTCCCAAGTCTTGTTCTGGCCCAGGTGACCTGCCAAGGGAATATCATGGGCTAGGGTCAATAGGAAGCCCCTGGACTTCAGAGGTATAACCAACCTCCTGGTAGCACCAGGCTTGGGGTCTCTACTCTCTGAGTACAGGAGTCCATCATCCCAATACACTGTATGGGGACCACTAGCTTTCCCAGCAGCCTCAGCAGCAGCTTGCTGTCTGAGGGGTTCAAGGGAGGGGCAGCTCTGCTGCTCCTGGCTCAGATCTGCCCTAGAAGGTCCCCCTGTCCCCAAGAACTCAACCTGGTCAGGTTCAAGTTCCTCTGGGACAGTTCCTTCTTCAGGACTGAGATCATCCCCCTCAAGGGACTGATCTTCCTCCTGAGCCAAGGGGAAGGCACTGCCTTAACCCTACTACTCCTCCTCTTGGAAGGCACTTGGTCCATTCTTCCAGAATCCAAGGCCTGTTCAGTGCTAGACATTTTGGCTTGTGACCTGGTCACAGCAAACACATCTGCAGGGATCCCCAGCATTTCTGCATGGGTCCTGAGCTCCACTTCTGCCCAAGCAGAAGTCTCTAAGTCATTGCCAAGCAAGCATTCGACTGGTAGGTTTGCACTCACCACAACCTTCTTAAGGCCAGTTACCCCTCCCCAGGAGAAGTTAACAACTGCCAGAGTATGGTCTGTTCTGACATTGCTAGCATTGGTCACTTGGTACATCTCACCAAGTATAACTTGCCCAGGATTCACAAGGTCTTGTGTCACCATTGTGACACTTGCCCCTGTGTCCCTAAATGCCAAAGCCTCTCGTCCATTGATTAAAGGCTGTTGTCTGTACTTGCCCAGATTACTGGGACTCATAGAGGATGGCACATCCATGCCTCCATCACAGACTAACACAGCCTGAGTCAGTTCTCTGACTAGGTCAGAGCCCACCTCAGTACCCAGGGTGAACCCTACTAAACCCTTGGCTGGAGCACTCCCACCAACTGTAACTGTACTAGGGGGAACAGGTGCCTTAGGGGCATTGGTGGGTGCTGGACTTGAGTCTTTGGACTTGGTGCAATCACTGGTCCAGTGGGTCTTTTGCTTACAGACCTTGCACCATGGTTTTCTTTGGCCTTTCCCTTTTGTAGACTGTGAATCCCCACCTGAAGAAGATTTTGGGGGCCTGATGAAGACTTTTGATCTTTACCCTTCTCCCCACCTTTTTCAGAGTTCTTAGCATCTTGCTTCTTGGTTTCCCCACCTTGGTTCTGTACCTTCTGCTTCACCCTGGTTCTGACCCATTTGTCTGCCTTCTTTCCCAATTCTTGGGGAGAGGTCAGATCAGTCTACCAGGTATTGATGCAACAGCTGATTTTGACAGTTATTAAGAATCTGCTCCCTCATTATCAGATTGTACAATCCTGAGAAGTCACACACCTTACTGCCCATCAACCAGCCTTCCAGAGCCTTGGCAGAACAATCCACATAGTCTACCCAGTCTTGAGTCTGTGCTTTTGGGTATCTCTGAACTTCAACCTGTACTGTTCAGTGGTTAGGCCAAACCCATCAATAAGAGCACTCTTCAAGACCTTGTAATTATCAGCATCCTCCTCTCTAACAGTGAGGAGCTTATCTCTACCTTTGTCTGTAAAGGAGAGCCACAAGATTGCTGCCCACTGCTCCTGAGGGACCTTCTGTACTTTACAGGCCCTCTCTAGAGCAGTTATCCACTTGTGGATGTCATCCCCATTCTGATAGGGAGGGACAATCTTGCTCAGGTTCCTATGGTCATAGGACCTTTCCCTATCTCTAGGGACATGGCTGCCACCATGGGACTCTAGTCCCAACTTTCTTTTCTCTCTAAAGAGATCTAGGGACTCCCTGTCTAAGGCTACTTGCTTCCTTCTGAGTTCAAGCTGAGCTTCCTCATATTGAATCAGCCTCTTTCTTCTCTCATGAGAGGATTCCCTCCTATGAGATGAGACAGAGCTCCCTATTGAGGTGCCAGAGTGGTTAGACTCCTGAGAAGGAGATCTAGACTTTCTGGGCACACTCATAATCCTTCCTGGGGGGACAAAGAGGGCATCATCCTGATCATCCTCTTCATCTTCCACAGGAGGGATTGGAGTTATCCAGGTCAGGGTCATTGTCACCCTCCTGGCCAGTTTCAGAGGGGGGCTGGGGGTATTGGTACCCCTGGTCCCTTCCTCTTCTTCTGCCCCACCCTCAGCTCCTACCCCTTCAGTCCCCAAGGGCTTACTAAGGTCATAAGCCACCAACAACTCTTTAAGGTGTTGGGTGGTGGGACTTTGGCCTGTCCTTAATTTCCTCAAGTTACATAATGCTCTCAATTCCAAGAATGGGAGGGTATCATACTTGGAGGAAGAAGCCCAGTGGCTTCTGGTAAGGATTCTCTAGATCCTACCTTTAAAGACATTACTAGTGTGGTGTGGTGTATGCACTACCTACTCTAGTATGGCCTACTAAACTCTCTTGAGTTGTAGAAAGGATGTGCTATCCCTTAACACACAACTCTAAGTTCAGTAGAACTTACTGTATTCTAAGCTTAAATTATATGTACCTTAGGTACCTTTAGTGGTTTTCAGTTGATCAATTCAATTGAGATTATCTGGTAAAACAATAGCAAGCTGGAATCCCACACGCTGCACACCAATGTGAGAAGTTGGCCTGGTATATGCTGTCCACTAATTATAGTGGGCACCTTGCACCAGTCCAAACAACCCCTTATTGGAGATAGGTTAAAGACAACCTTATTGAAAGCTATCCTAGTGGTAGCTATGGAGAGCAGCCTTCAGGCTAAGTCTTGAAGGAATGTAAAGCAGCTTGTTTTACCAGTCTATAATCTCTTGAGTGATCAAATGAAAGAGCACCACACCAGGTATATATTCAAAATATATGTATTTATTGCTAAACACACCCCTCTAGTCTCTTTATGAGGCTAGAGTTCGAAATACACAAGTTATAAGTTATTTAAACACAGTAATAGCACAAATACACGTTTGGGCCCTAGGGGCGTACCAAACCATATACCAATAAAGTGGTATAAGAACCACGACTGAACTAGACACTAGGCCTAGAGCCTCTAGAAGTGCTTGGACCACAAGGAACCACCCAAGGTAGTGACACAGGGGACCCTCGGGGGACGCGTGCAGTGTAAATACACAACCGCGATACGCCGTTGACTTCTATGGAGAAAGTCGCGATCAGGAAATTAAAGAAAAGGGACACTTAAAGGAGGACTTGGAGCAAACCCTTTGAGAACTAGTACTTTGAAGAGTCTCTACCCACGGGAGCACCGGAGTACTCGTGTTACCTCACCCAGGAAGCCGGGTGCATAGGTGCCTTTCGGGGTCGGGTTTCGTCGTCGATTTGAATGGCGATGTGCTGCAAAGTGCTGCTGGCGACCAAGTGGGAAGTGTCCGGGTGGATCCAAGAGTGGATCGGAGATCTGAAGAACCTGAAAGCAGAGGGGACAGAGTCTGGGTCACTAGCCAGTGACCAGGAAGGCGATGGACAGATGCCCACCGATGTCGAGTGCTTCAGGTGCGTTGACGGTCGTCTTGACTCTTCAGCCACGAGGTCCAGGAGGCGTTGTCGGCGACCAGGAGCAGGATTTGGGCTGGTACACGATGTCTGTCGAGTGCTGAGGTGTCGGCGACCGGGTTGGACCCAACAAGCCTTGGCAACGGCAAGTCTCGATGAAGATGAAGATCGTCGATGTTGCAGACCAGCAAGGTCTGGGGAACTCACCCAGCGAGGGTAAGTGAGGGCAGGCCTGGAGCAACCAGGCTGCCCAAGAAGAAAAAGATTGGCCTTCGTTAAGGGCTACTAGCCAACGGGCTAGCGACCGCGAAGGAGCCTCGAGGACGTCGCACGTGGATCTGGCTCACAGGACACTCGTGGAGTGGAGGCCAGTGATCTTCGGTGCAGTTGGTGCTGGAGGCTAGGGCTACTCGGAGCCCAAAGCACGACTTCGTGGGAGACCCAGAAGAGGATGCACTTGCAAATGTGCTCGGTGTCCAGGGGTCACGGTCTCACGTCACCCACGATAGCTACGGGCTATTGCTGGGGACTCAGGGTAGCCTCGGGGAAGTCTGAGAATCCACCTCTGGTGATGCGAAGACTTCGGCGTCCGACGGGAGCTTCAGAAATGCAGACCGGACAGATGCGTCTTTGGTGCCTGCCAAGCAGGGGAGTCACTCCTTGACCCCAAGGGAGATTCTTCAGTCCTCTAATCGTGAGTAGAGCGTCGAAGGTCCAGGATTCTGTTTCAGAGTTTCGTCCAGGGATAATCTAAAGTCCTAAGGACTGGGTTCCTATACTTATACTAAGTTTAGGGGTTGGACTACTCTGTGGCCCCACCTATGGGTGGGTCAGGGCAGAGGGGTGGCTACACCCCTTTCCCTTTGTCCAGTTCGCGCCAAAGCAGGGGCTGCAAGCCCCTGATCCGGTTTGAACTGGGGTATGCACAGGGACACCAAATGTGCCCCCAGTGCAGGACTTCAAAGCACCCGAAAGTGCTCCCGCCCAGCCCCAATACACATTATCCTGTCTGGGGAGGTGGTCACACCTCCCTGGGACAGGAAACCTATTGTCCAGGCCTCCCCTGCCGGAGTTTCGTCCAGCAGCAGGAGGCCAGACTCGTGTCTGTGGCAGCAGCATCCATTTTGTGATGCCAGGGCTTTAGAAAGAAGTTACCGGGCTAGCCAGAGTTAACATGTCTTTCCCTCTAGAAGGGTGGAATGCTACCCCCGCCGCCAGAATTGGCGGGGGGTAGTATTCCAAGATGTTTGACACCAAACACGACATGTTTAGGTGCAGCCATTCCAAAGTTAGCATTTAACGCGAGGTTATAATGCGCTTAAGAGAATATGGTCAGGCTGCACTACAAACAGCATCAGAGAAGGGTCTCCGAACCCTGCAGAGGGGCACTGCTCATGCAGGGGCACCCTCTCACATAGGAACCATGCACTCTGCCTTCAGGATTGATAAGGCCTGCCTTAGGAGTGACTTATAGGTTTATATGTGTGTATGTATTTAGTGATATAGGTAACCTATATCACAGTAAGAGGTGCATGCACCACCTTACCCAGGCTGCAGTAGCAGACCTGTGGTGTCAGTTTGGATGGCCTTCCAGGGTGGCATAATACATGCTGCAGCCCCTGGTAGGCCTCTGAGGTACCTATGCCCTTGGTACATAGTATACCATATACTAGGGACTTATAAGGGCACTCCAGATTCCAATCAGTGATGTGCCTAAGGCACATGGAAACCATTTTAGAGAGGAAGCAGCTAGGCTGGGGTTCTGATTAGCAGGGCCCCAGCCAGACTAATGTCGAAAAACAGTGAAGCATCAGCAAAAAGTGGGGGTACCCATGTGAAGCAGATCCTACTCTCCTACCTAGCATGTGAGTAGGTGTGAAGCCAAGAATCCCTCTAGGATTTAGTCGAACCCCATTACCTGAAGTGTGAGAATGTAGGAGCCCTTCTTGGTCTCGAGTAGGACACCCCGCGAGGGATGTTCAGACCACTGTCAGCTGGAGCGTCTGCATGCAGGAGCCTCAGCGTCTCTGGTCAGTGTGTCGGCCTGGAAGTCTCGGTTCCCTCTGCCTAACATTAGCAAGATGTGCTGTATTTATGCAGAAAGTATCTAGGGCTCCTTTGTCTCTTGTCTCATGTATTAGCCATTGTTGGATTTGAGGATGACGTATGGGATGAACCGTATACGTTGATATGGTGGGGTAGGTTGTGTAGCCCCTGCCTGGTTTCCAAGAACCCTTATGAACATTCATACTGTGCGAGTCTATTGATGAAGTTATAGGACTCTATTGTTCAGGAGAAACACCTCCTTCTGCACCCAGGACTGGAACTAGGTAAAGGTTCAATCCTAAAGGCTCGTTACTGTGTAGTATAAGGGGGATAATGTAGGTGACGGTGTATGATATTACCCGGGCCTATATTAGGGTACCTATATGAAACATAACACTGCTGAGCCTTAACATGGTTGCCACTGTGTGTAGTATAGGTGAGAACAGAGGGAGGAGGGGAAGACAAGAAAGCAACATAATAAAGAGAGAAGGGTAACTTTAAAACACCCCGTACCCACCCAGCCCCATTCAGTCTTGAGACTCGAAGATACATATGTCCCCTCATTTGCCCTGCACCTCCTCTCAGAGAATGTCAGCCGCCATGTTAGAGACCCGCGGCAGCATCACTGCAATACTCAATTATGGTCCCTCGAGACCCTCTGACCAGTCTGAGGGATGCCTCAACTTCCAGCGCATCTGTAGGGTCCCTCCGGGATTGTAATAGTGGGGAGTTGCCCGAAAAAGTGGAGCGTAGAGCTTCGAGCGGGAGGAGGAGAATAGGGCACATCATAAGCGTCCACCATCTTGGCCATGCTCCATGAGAGGATTTTTTAGACATCCTTACTCTCTTGTTCACCAAATACTTCTCAGCCTAATCCATAAATAACTGAGGAGAAAATGAGGAGGATCTGTAGCTTGTGAGGGGACATCTGTGCATAGAGGAATCAAAAACACAGCCAGAAAGCAAGTCTTTTTTCATGAGTTTGTTGATATTCGTTAAAATACCTAGAGTCATGCTAAGATAAATCCATTTATTGTGTAGACTTCCCCTCATTTTTCACTAAGGCATTAAAATCACTTGCTGGTTTAGCAACATTCTTTCTGCCAGAGTTTTAAATAACCAGATGTCAGGTGTTTACAGCGGTGCCCTAACTAAATGAGGCAGAATACACAAGGTAAACAAAGCACCCAATAGGCAATACCTGCTGGCACTGAATGAGCACTGTTTATAAACATAGCCCTACCTTCAGAGAAAAACTTGCCTCAACACATGCCGGTTATAAAATGGAGATGCCTTGGACTGATCATGAGCCTTGCACCCGTGCGTATCATGCATGACCCCTACTCATCACTGCGTCTGCAGTAAGCGGACAGCGAAAACATGGCTTATGGCCTTGAGAAGACATATGCTGCTGTGGAGACAAACCCAATTACGAACCTCACCATGAGTTTTCTCAGCGACCAAGGTGAAGGATGACATTTATCTCCTAGCAGGCTCTGCCCGCAACTATATGTAAAACAATAATGGGTGAGTCACCTGTATGCCCCGGCTCTGCCAAAAACCCTACCCTGCTGACCTCTTTCTAGGAAAGCATAACTGACGTTAATGTATACATCCTCAATGGGTTGTGTGGTGGTTAAAAATACAATGGTCAGTCCATCAGGCCAGTGCATAAAAGGGGTCACCCAATGAGGTCAATGGCTGCTTTGACCTGTCTCTAAGCCACTATCTGGATATTTATGTGAGTGTTGTGTGTTGTTTCTTGAGATTTTGTCAGACAGCTTAAGTTTTTTAGCCAGATCTTTAAAAAGGTGTGAAATGAAATACGATATTTTAAAACCGACTAAAGTTCCAGAGAAGGCAAGTACAACTGCTCTTCAATTATATTGACAATATACACTAAACATAGTACACATTCCAGTACCCTGCAGTATTGAGACCAAGATGATGACCTGAATGGATCTTCCTTGGTGCGCTCCTTGTTTATGGAGAGATTGCCGGACGTTCTCTCCCCTTTTGACTGCTTACATGTGATGTACTCAGATTTGTTGGAGTGCACTCACTTTTGGAATGAGTAGTCCCGTGGTGTTCCTTCATAACCTAGTAGTGGAATCCACCTCCGGGGTGAAGCACTCTCTACCCCTTTTAACAGCATGTCTTCCAACATTCAAAATAAGGTCTGGCAAACCAGTAGGCCTGGCTATAATGTTGTAACGCGCAAATAGAGGCATGCAGAAGTGCATATTTGTTTAATCCTGAGCATAAGCGTATTGAAGCCAGATGCAGCAATTTCCCCTATGCATCTCTGTTTCACATAGAAATGGAAGTAGGACTACATTGAAGGCACCCTTGCCTTCATTATAGTTCTGTTTTTGTTTCTAGGTGAAATGAAGGTTGGATGGCAAAAGAGCCTTCATTATAGCTCCATGTTTGTTTCCATCATATAATCCTGTTTTTATTTCTCTGTGGACGGCCAGATGGCAAGGTGACCTCATTATAGTCTTGCACTGGTTTCTGTAGCATGCAAACAATTGCATTTCTATAATAATTACTCCCTGCCCTTACCGTAAAAAAAAATAAAGCACTGGCTTCTGCTGGCGTGTTGCTATGCCACTGCGTACTTCAATCAGTACTCAGCCATGATGGCAGAGAGGGAGAGCGCGAACGAGAGAGACAGTGAGAGTATGTGTGGGAAACAAGAATGCACAAAGTGGTCTCTGAAAACAGCTATTTCTCTTCTCTCACAATCAGTGGGTGAAGGATGACTGTGCAGAGGGCGATTAGTGACTGATGTGCTATTAAGTTTATTAACATCTGAAAATGAAGTGATAGGAAGTCCTGCATACTAAGCTACGGACTGCAGCTTTTACAATTTAGTTGAACGCTTCAACTCGTTTTTCCCATTGATAAACTAGGATAAGAGTGGTGGAGGGATTGGTCACAATGCCCAGTTTTTGCCACTCACTCGGACTCTTTCACAGGGCTTATAAGGCTTGTAGGTGTGGCCCCATGGCTGGTATGCAGGTAGAAGTGCATTACCTTGTTCATATGTATTGCATGGTCCCATGTGTTTCTTTTATTTTGCAAATAGTGCTTTCCAATCCGCTCTAAAACCTGCATTTACGATCAGGTGAGTTGAAACCTACTTTAGGATTGAAAACAAGATACATAGCCTGGGATTACCTTAATTTGTGACACCGGTTGCAGCCTCTCCAGCATGCTTTGTAAGACAACAGATTTCTGTGTTTTAAGAAGGGGAGCAAACCTTTCATAGGAGAATGTAGGCCAGGTTCTCTCTAGCAATAGGTGTGGTACAGAGCGAGCACTGAAAAGCATCCTATGCGTTTCTGAGAAGCAGGTGTAGCAGCATGCAGAAGACTGAGAAAAGGTGCTTGTTGGTTGGGTGGGAGTGATTCTTGTTTGAAGTGTCAATCCGAGTGAGTTATTTCATGTAAAATTAGGGATCTGAAGTGCTTAAATCCACTGCCAATGGTGTAGCCGCATCAAGGCTGTTCCCTCTTTGGGACACCCTCATGTGAGTACTATGGCCTTGGCTAGGCTTTCCATGGGATTTTCAAAAGAGAGGCAGAGAGCGCACAGAGCACCATCCAAACCACTAGAGCATAACTCCATGGTCAGTGTCTATATGGGTCTAATGCTTTTGTGGACATGTCTTTCATTAATTTGAAAAAATTACAAGCAGTCTTCATAAGAAGAGCAAGTGAATAATACCTTGTACAATTGCAAAGCTGGGTAACCCATTGGTTTGTAGAACAAAGTGAAGCCTATACTACTGGTAATTCTCATTTCTCCTGAACTTACTCCTCTTTGTTGCAGATTTACATTTTTAAGACCGATTCGATAGGTAGCTGTGTCCCTTATGTGGTACGGGGATGTTCCCAAACTCAGGATGTGTTCCCAAAGGGAGTCCGGTATTTGGAGGATAAGACTAGTAGCAGTAAACTGGTATTATGACCCTCATAGATTACTTTAACTTGGAATCACCACCGTTGGTCATTCAAAGGGAAGCCTTCCCAGTTAGAGGAAAGGTATAAGTAGGTGTGCCTCACCAGAAGGCAGGTCTGTAAGTGGTTCTGGTGGGAATGCTCCACTGACAACTGTAATAGGGAAAGTGTTATACATTCACGCATGGAGAATTACCAATGGCATTCCCAAACACCAGTTCATACTAAGAGTTGAGAACCGCAAACATAAAATGAAATAAAGGAACACAAGTTTTTTCGCAACGGTACACATGGAAAAGAACCCATTTGGTTAAATGTGCATCAATTAACAAATATATATATACAATCCTATTATACTGACTCAATAATCCTGCATGGGTCAGACATTCTCTTCATGCCTTGGTATATATGTTCTGCTCTGCCCTGTTAATTTTGTCTCGCATGCCTTTTTCCCTCCAGTGAATTTGACAGTTAGCAAATCTACTGAAGATAATGTTTATTGTATCAACGGAGCTAGGACTTGCATATATATGGTCATCCATAGTGAACCTCCAACAAGAACGAGAGTGGCTACTGTCTCCTCATCCCAGGCTCTTAGATGACTGCTCGTGAGAGTTGAATTATAGTTCAGTTGTCGAGAACATTTTACTGGCAGCCCTTTTGAGAGACTGTCTACTGAATCGCCCATGTAATTCCCTACTGAATCTCCCTGGTAACCTTATCTTGAGTGCCCATGCATTACTCCAATAACCCCAATAGAGATAATTACTTGAAAAGAGAAAAACAAAAGTCAATATACGAAGTATCTCTTTAATATTATAATTTGTTCACTTCTGAATATACTGTGTTAACAAAAGCATATCAGAGAAATCCCATTAGAAGTCATAATTATTAAGGCAAGTCCTCCATTAACGTCACTGTAAAGAAAAGGAAAAAAGAGTACAAGACATATAAAGCTAATGTCATAAAAGGGCGTCTAATGAGGACCTGTAATTCACAACTTCTGCTTCACCTGGATGTCGTGTTCATGACTACTTTTAGAAGTGAACAACGGATACCTTTGGGGCTAACTGCATGTTACAAAGTGTTAGGACAATAGCTATTTTGATAGTTACGATACACATGTTTTGCTTTGTTTCTTTGCAATGTAGGTCAAATTGATTTGGTTTTTCTCTTACTATTATCTGTCTTGGCTATTCTTCAGTGAATGTAATGCAATTTAACCCCTGCACTCTAATAAACAAAATATGTATTAATGGTGGAGTGTTTTTGCAGATTCACTTCTTGGGTGTTAGAAGTGCTTTTCTGGTTTCCAGTTGTCCATGATGTAATTAAAATAATTAAGAGGGTTGATCTGGAGGATTGGGATTATCTAAGTCTTTATAAGACCGAAACCAAGCCAGTCAAATCTTCCTTCTCCTTCTAGCAATAAAAAAGCGCTATGATGCAGCTTGTGCTGGCTGCATCACATTGCTTTTTTTTAAAAACATTTTTTTTACCCTTTTAGCCAGGCTGCACTGCACCCATTCTGCTGTAGAAGACTCCTTTTAACAAAGCCAATAGCCTACGTAGTCGAGACCTATTGGCTTTACCAATGTTTTCTCTTGATGTAAGCAGCTAAGGTACGCTAGAAAATGTTGCTGATTTACTCCAGGGGGACTACTTTGACCCTCATTGAAGGGTAGACCTCATATCTCTTATCTGGGACCCTAGCACTAATATACTTGTTTAATACCAGCACTCATTAATGAAATTGAGCATCAGTTACAAACCCAGGTGTTGATGCTACACCTGTCATGTCACTCCTAGAATGAACAACGTTAATGATACCCCAGGTAAGTGACTATGAGAAAAACATAGGTATATAAATTTGGAGCAGTTGAATTTGTAATTCAGTGGACTGTGCTTTCCCTACCTGTAAATTAAAGTGCCACTTTATGCGTTGCCTTACAGGGACAGTGGCACATGGGACAAAATTATACCCTTTGAGACACCCGTCTAAATACTCAATCGGTCTTAAATCATGATGTTTCTACCAAAGACAGATAGGTAGTGACACATGTTGGCCCATCCTAAAGGTCTATGTTTGTATCATAATTTTGAACATGTGCTAGCTAACTCGACAAAGCTTACTAATGTGTGCTTGACACTAAACTACAAAACAAGTGGCATATTTCGTTTCAAGTTCCCACACATGTTAAGTGAATAAGTTACCCAGATAAAGCACGGAACCGCCGTAACTATAGGCATAGTGTAGGAGGCCCTCCATACCATAGCACCAATGTGGCAGAATCTGTGTACCTGATGTTAGCTTCCCTGAGGCATCTCCTACAAGAGAGAACTTAGGGTCCCCCTTGAGTAAATTATCACAGCATTTTCAGACATATGTAGCTGCTTCCATCCAGTAAAAGGGAATCAGTGAGTCTCAATCTCTAGTAAAGTAGACAAATGAGGTAAACCACATTCACTCCACGCCTAGAAACCTTCCCTGTGTAACAACCACTTCTTGCTAATGCTAATTTTATTGAAGATTTTGAGAGAGTTTGTGCCCTAGTTATTGACCTCGCACTCTTTTGATATATGAAATATAAAGTGTAACTGAAAATTCTCATAAGTATTTTGTAATTGACGTAATCTTGTTTGTTGTGCTATGTTTTTGTTGTAGGAAATAACGTCCTTACTCTCCCTTTATGGCGGACAGTTTATTAGCCAGCCAGAAAGTCCTGTGAAGGTAAGATGCAAATTACTTCACTTGTAGAAGTCCAATGTATGACCTTTGGTGAAGTGGTTGATGGATTACTAGGGCTCGAAACATCTTAAAAATGTTACTAGACCTGCAGGTCTAGTAACTTTAATAATCTATTCGACCTAACTGTAATGTACTTGACCCATGAACTGGCCTCAAATTGTGTGATTCTAAGCAAATATTTTGTCTTATGGATCCGTTTTTTTCTTTATTATCACATAAGAGAGCACCTTCAAATATGCAAGTTCACTATTTCTGCTGTACAAAAAACTCTTTTTTATTTACTGGACTAAATGTTTACTCTATGTATAACAAGAATCGAGCCGAATTATAGGGTACACATGATCCCTGGCTTGCCTCTTAGTTCACTAATAGCATTGCCATCTGGGCAGGAGCCGTAATAATTCCCAGTTCATGTTTAAATACTCACTTTTCTTAAATATATTACCTAAGCATGATGTGGTAGTACACTGTCATTTTAAGAGAGCATATTTTGCATTGAAATGGCCACAAAACTTTCCCACTAACATATAGTTTGACTGATAATAGTGCATAAACAATGATTAGAAATTGGCTTTCAGCAAAAATATTTAAAATATCACCAAGTAAAGTGTTCTCATTTGTTTTGATCCTATAAAACTATTTCTTTCATCACTCCGCTATTTCTGTGTTGTGTTAGAAAAAAAGCCTGACATCTTACAGCCTTTCATTTAACATGCTTTGCACAGTTCAATTGTCACACAGTTCATTTATAAAATCCTCTAACTTCAGTCACAAAAGAGAAATAAATGTAGGAAGACAAACTGACTTTTGACCTCTGTCTTTGAAATCAATCAAATGTGACAAGATAACAAGATTTAAAGGCATTTTTATTGCTCTTTTACTTTGTGAGTAATAAAGAGGCCTTTAAATCTTGTTATCTTGTCACACTTGCTCTGCTTTCAGAGGAAGAGGTAAAAAATCAGTTTATTTTCCTGTATTTATTACTTTTTGTTCTGTGACTGAAGTTAGAATATTTTCAGCCAGTGGATTTTTTGAGCCCTGATTACTTTAGAAGATCCTTTTTCTTATCCACAGTTTATATTTAGTTTGGCTACTATTAGATGACCCATCACTGTATAGCATAAGGAACAAAAAAGTTAATTTGATGTCTGTCAATCTACAGCAAAATGCAATTTGCATTAAAAAACTAAATAAGTCAGTGTCCCAAAGTTTTTTTGGAGCCTGCTGCCTGTTCACCCCAATGCTGTGGTTACGAAATATCAAGGTACCCTGCTTTTGATTTCAACTCATGCCTCTATTTTTCTCCTCCCTATACTTCCTGACTGTCTCCCTTTTCCAGGTTATTTTTCAGCCCTGTTTTCTCCCTTCGTCACTGGCTTTCTATCTTTTATTTCCTCCTCCTCCTTTCACCATTTTGGTGCTTTCGCCCACTCTTCTGTATCAAAGTCTGAGGATAAAAAGTAAGTCCTGATCCCCATGAATCAGTGTCTGTGTCCACCATCCCAGCTGCTGTCTCAAGTTAATCTAATTTCTTGCATCCTTCTAAAGGGACCCTATGTCCAAAAGGCAAAGTAGGTCTAGGAATAACATTGATTGCGATGTTGGCAGATTGTGTATATATTTAAACAAAACCGTATTTCGAGTAAATCCTAACCATATCTACTGAGGCACTATTGCTGTTACTGATATAGATATATTATAATCAGTAGGTTTAGTTAGGACCTAGTTTCCATAGGAAATGCATTTTTTGACTTGCCTATAACTTTGGCGTCGTATGCCAAATCTTGATGACATTTTCCAAAAAAAGTGTCAAAAAAAGTGTCAAAGTAGGTTCTGTGTGTCATGGAAAGTTTGGGGGTGATTCGGGCAGTGGGGACCGAGAAATAGGGGCACGAAAAAAAAGGGTGAGTTTGTAATGTTAATTCCCATAGGAACCTACAGCCCGAACCGCAGGACGGAATTGCACCAAAATTGGCTGAAAGGTAGATGTTGTTACGCAGATTGTGCCTTTTGTTATTTGGTGCAAATCTGTCTGAAGTTTTTTGAGACATTTAATCCAAAAATTATAGTTATATCTCTAGCCGTGGATATTTCACAATGATTCCACGATTAATCGCGGATGCGTACGCCATCGTGAATGCTGTGATTGTCATTTATGTGAAAGCTTACATAAGGGGTCAGGGTGGAGATACTCTGACCCCCTGTTTATGAAATGGGTGTGTTGGTGACACAAGCTATGTGTCCAAAATAGATTTTTTTTAATTGCACTTGATATTCATGACAAAACTGCGAGCACGGCCCCATGTACCATCGCGGGGACGACGCACCTATTGTGGCGTCTTCGCGAATATTGGTGGAAATATAAATATATATATTTGTACACACTCGCTGGTCACTGTCACAGACTCATGTACGCGCTCACATACTCACTCAGACACTTATTCACCCATTCACATACCCACTCACACACTTATACAGCCAGTCACATACCACCACAGATACTCATGCACTCACTCACATACCCATTCAGGTACTTATGCACCCACTTACAGACTCACTCGGAGAGTCAGGCACCCATGTACAGACCCACTCAGAGACTCATGCATCTACTTAGAGACCCACTCATAGACTCATACGTACAGTCTCATACCCACTTAGAGACTCTTGCACCCACTTACAGATCCACCTGGGCATTCATGCACCCACACACAGACCCACTCAGATACTCATGCACCCACTTACAGACCCACTCACACACTCATGTATGTACTCCGAGACCCACAGAGACACTCATACACCCACTCTTACACCTATACAGTCACTCCCACACTCTGTCACAGACCCTCTCAGAGACTTATGGACTCAGTCAGTCACTCTTACATTCAGAATATCACCACCCACTCACTAAGTCACTCAGATATACATGCACCCACCCACTCACCCAGTCAAGGCTCATGCATCCACTCACAGACCCACCCAGACACTCGCCCTCCCAGTCACAGACCCACTCAGACACTCATGCATGCACCCATTCACTCACCCACTCTAAGACTTATGCTCTCACTCACAGACCCATTAAAACACTCATACACCCACTCACAGATCCTCTCAGACACTCATACATCCTCTCAGACACTCATACATCCTCTCAGACACTCATACATCCACTCAGACACTCATACATCCACTCACGGACCCACTCAGACACTCACACACCCATACAGTCACTCACACAGCCACTCATAGACCCACTCAGAAACTTATGCACCTAGTCAGTTATACACTTAGAGAGACTCATGTATCCACTCACAGTCACACTCAGAGACCCACGCACGCACTGACAGAACCACTCAGACACTTATGCTTCCAGTCATAGAACCACTGAGAGACGCATGCACTCCTTCACAGATCCACTCAGACACTCATGCACCCACTCACTCACCCACTCAGACACCCACTTAGCCACTCATGTATCCACTCACGGATTCAGTCAGACAGTCATATACCTACTCACAAATGCACAGAGGCACTCATGCACCTACTCACAGATTGAGTGAAAGACTTACACAACCAATCACAGACCCATTGTGGCACTGATGCACCCACTTATAGATGCGCTGAGGCAGTCACGCATTTCGTTACAAAAGTATTGATAGACTGATGCACTGTCTCACAGATACCCTCAAATACTTATACAGTGAATGAGAGACTTACTGATACAGTGATGCATGCAGTCATAGAGTACACTGAAAAAGTTTTGCACTGTATTATAGAGATATTAAAGGAGTTGTACATGCTATTATACAGTCATTTAATGTGTTTAGTCTGTTGGTTATAATCCATTTTGCAGGTATAAGTTTTGAATGTTTGGTGGCTATTGAATGCCTGCCTCTGTTTTGTCATTTCGCTACATATTTGCTATGATTGCGGCTACCAATACCATTGTGTGGCTGGCGTCACTGCGAAAACGGAAAATCTGTTTAAATGGTTGTTTTTATACAAACTCCCTACAAAAATATAACTTTAAACAGTGCAGTAATAAACTCCTAGCGCCTTAAATACTGTAAAATGTGTGCATATGTGTTTTGCAAGCCCTAAAAAGTTGCAATCATCGTGGTTACCGGAGTCATCGCGACTCTCTGTGTAATCCCGAAAACGGGAAGTAGGATTTAAACAGTTTCTTAAAAAACTTACTAGAAAAATATGTGTACAAATATGTTTTTAAAGCATTAATGTGGTTAGTAATGTGTGAATTGTTAATAGTTAGAATGAATTTTTTAAGTTAACATTTTTTAATGTGGTGGTGATTGAATGTCTGCTTTTGTTTTGCGATTTTGCGACGTGATCGCGATCATCGCGACATGGTCGCGAAATAAAAAAAATAAAAAAAATAATAATTTAAGAAGAAAATGAACAACATTTTGGGGTCTTGGGTGGCTCTGAGAAGAGTCTTTGTGTTGAGAGTGTGTGTAAGACAGCTACATATAAGACTGTATGCAAAGTTTCAGGTTGCCTAGAAACACCCTGCTCCCTTTGTCTGTAAAGTGAACTCCATCACCCCTATATATTTCATGCATGTCAAAAGGCAGATTGTTGTAGATCGAGGCAATGTTATGGTCTCTGAGGAAAGCAGAAACCGTTTTACAAACATGTTTCCTGGCTTTGTGAATCTGTGGATAGGATTGATTTGACCACTTTCATTTCTGTCTTTTGGAATATATTAGAGTACACCAAGACAATGTGAGGGAAAAGCGACATCAGTTCTGCAATGGTATCCTTCATTAGGATTTCCAGCCCTACCCCAGTCAATGTGCCTAGGCCATTGCCACCACAGTGCACAATCATGAGGTGAGGAGTTTAGAAATCCACAATGGGTTTAACCCTCTCTGGCGAAACCAACTAATCTCCACATTGGCAAACCAAAGTCCCAGTCAATACCTTTTTTTTTGCAGCCTTATTAGCCCGATAGACTTAGCTGTGGCCCACAATCCATGCTCTAAGCATTTTGTCGGAAGGAGAAGCAGCACACAAGAGAGGTCTGCAGTATCACAGTTGGTACTATGAAAGACAGTGAAAATGCTTGTGCGCTGGTAGTTTGAAAAAAACTCGATATTTGATTGGATGAAGGGAATATGCAAGTAAATAAAAGTAGGTTGCATTTGGAAATGATTAGTAAATAGATGTTTCATTGGCTCTCGTAAACAAGAAAAAAATGAATACAGAGTTGGATATGCTTTACTGTATGTGCAGTAAACCACACCTGCCGTAGTTCATTTTGTAATTTATTATGGTCCTTCTGGAATGTGTTGTGAACTTGTGACCTACTGGCTCTAGTGGGTTTCTATGGAGAATCTGCAAAGGGTGTATTGGGGGAAGGGTGTTAAAGAAAAAGTATTAATTTAAAAAAAATTGGAGAGGTTTAGGTTCATTGTTTTATAAGGTAGGTAAGATTGTCTGGTGAGGATGTTACAAGAAAGTGTAGTATAGTGATAGAAATATAAAGTATTAAGGGAAGTAGGTTTTCCGACTCCCGTTATTTTCACGAAGTCATCGCGATCGTTGCAATTATGTTGTGAGAGTTGAAAGAAAGGCATGCATTTTGGGCTACCTCCAATCATGAGTGAAAGGGTTAATAGACAGTAACCATTCAGAAATGCAGTTCCAAGACTGAAATATGAAAGCAATGTTTTTATATGTTGACTTTTGCAGTATCAGGCAATGTGAAGTTCAGAAGGTTGCCATTTATTGTTGCATTGTACGAGAATGGTGTTCCATTCTTGTGCTAAGTTTTTACAACCCTGAGAATAATGCATGTCCCTTATAAGAGAAAAAATAGCAATTTTTATCAATGAACTCAATCTTCTGGTATGTTAAATAAATTGTTTTGTAAGTCAAAAAAATGATTTATAAGGTATATAATTGTCATATTGTAATAAAAGATGTTGAAATATATATAATATTTAAAAAAGAAACAATGATATATAAATCAAATTGTATGTTTTTTTATATGTCTTTTAATAGGTAAGTATGACATAGTTTGTCTCCGGTGCAGATCAGATGTCTGTCAAGTTAGTTTAGAATGTGTTTCCATTGGGGTCAGTCTTGCACTGGTATTGCTTTACTGCATCCTGGAAGTGGTAGGGGAAAAAACTGCACACTAATGGTTAAACTTTTATGTTATCTTGTAGATTTATATGTGTATATATATGATGTGCTGTTTATAACTAATGTTTTCCTTTGAATTCTGGGAGTTGTAGTCTTATTAGTTCCATTATAAAGGATGAATACAACACTCCGTTTTGAAAGTGGAATTTATGCACTGTAGCTGTATATGAATTATGAATCTGAATTGATCTGTGCATAGAGGTTTATTGGTAAGGCTGACTTATCACTTACACAAGGTATACATTTTTCTTAAACCATATATAACTGAACAGTGAGGTAGGCTGTAGCTAGGCCATAACGTAGGGAGCTATTCGCTTAAAAAGTAAAAGATGATCTTTGATGTTTCAGTGAGCTCTATGCACTCATAGAAACCTATGTGCCCAATTATACATCCAGCCTACACCCAGACTGCAATCTGAGCTACCCAAGTAGAAAAGCAGCCAGACACTGAAACACCTACTGAGATAGGTAGAGATGCATGCAAAGATTCACTCACACAGACAGGCACAACTGATATGTATTTTGTGGGATTGAAGCCAGTTTCTCACACACTTAAATAGCCCAATATTCACTAGTACACCCAGGAGGCACTCTATGCAGGCCCTTACAGACACATTCAGACAATCACATATCACATAAAGAGAGTGTGAGGCGGTACCGCCGGGGACCCATCTCTTACCTATTCATCTTGATCCTTATGCCCGAGACGGCCTTCATGCCGAGGAATGGACCCGGATGCGTGGCTTCCATGGTGCACCGTCCGAGAGGATAACCACGTCCACACAGGAGAGGCGAGACCACACGGCGGAAGTAGGAGGAGCCGATCCCGGAAGGAGTTGCCCACGGGACGTGAAGAAGGACCAATCCGGAGAGGAAAGGCCGGCGTGTACAGGAGAAGGAGAGGAATCGAAAGGAGAGCAGCTCGTGGAAAGCTGAGAAAGCGGTATCGAAGGAGAAGACGGAGTGGCGTTGGGAAAAGAAGACGAGCGGTGGAGCGAGGAGTGGTGGTGCCCACCGGAGGAAGCTGGAGAGTTGCGGCGGAGCCGGTGAGTGACCGCGAGAAGGGGGAAGAGGGAGAAGGGACGGGGAGGGGAGACGGGAGGGTGACGGATATCACGGGTGGGGCAACGGAGCGCTAAGCGCGTATTAAGCCGCAAGACCAACCTGAGATAACACCCTCCTTATCTTTACCCCGATTACCCTGTTGTGTGAGACCAGGAGACAATCGGGCACGCCAAGCTAGGAGGTTCTGCTATAGAAAGCACTCTTTCTGAGAGCAAGCACACGAGGAGTGTCTGTTGTCTAGTGTGTTCTTGGTTGGCTGATACCCTTTAGACCCTCTACACTGAGAAAATCACCCCACGTTTTTCTTCCTTAGTTTGAATTCTTTTGCAACACCGTTCGGGTGTGGTGACGGGTCGATAAACAATCCAATCCCTACTGCCGCACGGTGACTGACGGCTCCTTTTTGTCTCTTTCTTTATGAGCCTCCGGGGAAGCCCACGGAACTCCGAAGACCAAGCCAAGGGGACGGTGACGACTAACCAGATCGACCACAAAGAAGACGATCCATTTGTGACCCCTAAAAAGCAAGGACCCGATAAAGCCAATAAAACCCCCACCATTGCTCATTATATACAGTCTCCGTGTCTGTTTATCCGGCCCGCACTCCCACAGGTGGTGTCAGAAGTGGGATCGTCTGGAGACATGGAGGCTGCTATCACTAAAATGGCGGAAAGCCAGGAATGCCTTGGGAAGGTGATGGAGGGATTCCGTACAGTGGTAGAAGAGGATCGAGGCAAGCTACAGCAAGCACTTACCGGACAAGGTCAAACCCATGGGGCAGCCATGGAGAAACTCACAGAAGCCATCGGACATCAGAGGGGTCCTGCCTCTCTTCCTTCTGTAGTGTTGCAGAGATATGTGAGTGGCGAGGATCCAGACTACTTCTTTAACAATTTTGAGAGGATGGCCACGGCAGCGGCCTGGCCGGCAGACAAATGGGGACAGTACTTGGGCCCTTTATTATCTGGGGACTTACAAGCAGCGTACCAAGCAGCGACTGCACAGGGAGTGACCCCCTACGCTGATATAAAACAATGCATCATGGAACGACTAGGAGTCGATGACGAGACATATAGGATGAGACTCCGCCAGATAAAGGAGGGATCCCAAGAGACTCCGAGAGCGCTATACTTCCGGGTAAGGGACATGGCCGACCATTGGTTGAAGCCCTCCAATTCCACCAAAGAAGGGATAATTGCCAAAATCTACCTGGAACAATACTTGTCCTCCCTGCATCCCCCCCATCCAAAAGTGGGTCCGTCAACATGCTCATCTCACCCTGGAAATGGCTGTCGAGATCGCCAGCGCTTTCAGCAGGGCCCAAGACATACAGAGGGGACGTGACGACCCACCCTGGAGAGCTGGCAGTAGGGAGGTCCACCGTCTTCCCCGAACCCCGATGGTTCGAAAGCCGGAGCCCGTCGCCGTCATACCAGGTCCCCATGTGTTGAGACCCCCCCCTGCTGGACCCCAATGTTTTAACTGTGGGGGTATAGGACATATAGCGAGGTTCTGTCCCCAAAAAGAAGAGCCAATGGAGGTTGGAATGGTACGGAACTATTATTGCTCCCCTCCCGACCGACGACCACCCCCTTATCATTGCAGGGTGTCTGTGAACAGCCAGCCAGTCCCAGCCTTGCCGGATACGGGGTGCCTTCAAAGTGTTATACGACCTCAGGACCTGGAACATGGGATCGGGCCCATCGAAGGGACATTAACCATACAATGCGTTCATGGGGATAAGAAGCAATACCCCACTACCCGTGTACAAATACAACACCAATCCGACCCCGGATCCACTCTGAAGGTGGGTCTCATCCCGCGTTTACCTGAACAGGTCATCCTTGGAAACGACTATCAGAACCTGTCTAAGCTGATCAAAGATACGCCACCAGCAGACGAAGAGTGGTGGAATACCGCTCCCTTCTCCAGGGACGAAGACCCCGAATGGCCTCCATCCAAGGCTAAGAAAAGCCGTACTCAAAGAAGAAAGGAAAAAAAGAAACCCACCCCGGTGTTTCCAGTCCTCCATGATGAGAACCCATGGGAAACAGACAGGAACTTCCATGCAGCTCAAAGAGAGGATCCTGTCCTCCGGGAAGCGTGAGACAAAGCCCTAGAAAACGAAGACCCTCTTCAAGTAGGTCCCTACTTCTTTACTAAAAACGGGTTGTTATACAGGAAGGGAAACCCCTCCCACACACCCCAACTGCTGGTTCCGGGGCCATTTCGGGAAAAGGTTCTGTATCTAGCCCATAGTCATCTCCTAGGTGGACACTTTAGTAATGACAAAACAGAAAAGTTGATATTGGAAAACTTCTATTGGACAGGGATTTACCAGCATGTAAAGGCATATTGCCGGGAGTGTCCCATATGCCAGAAAAATAGCCGATATAGGCCGCCTCGTGCAACCCTTCGTCCTCTCCCTATTATTGATGAACCCTTCTGCAGGGTAGGAATGGACATCATAGGACCTTTATTGACTTCTCGAAGCGGGTGTCGTTACGTGCTTGTCCTAGTTGACTACGCCACCCGTTTCCCTGAGGCGGTCGCGCTGTGCCGTCCAGACGCTTCTAACATAGCCAAAGCCATGGTAACCGTTTTTTCGCGAGTGGGGTTCCCCAAAGAGATCTTGACGGATCAGGGAACCCCGTTCGTGTCTAAACTTATAAAACAAGTGTGTGCCCAGCTGGGTATCAAGCAGATACGAACTGCAGCGTACCATCCACAAACGGATGGTCTAGTCGAGCGATACAACGCCACCATTAAAACCACTCTTAAGAAACTCCTCGCCCTAGAAACCAGGAAGTGGGAGGACATGTTGCCCCTGGCGTTATTCGCCATCCGATGTAAGGTACAAAAGAGCACAGGATACTCCCCTAAAGAGTTATTGTAGGCCACCAACCACGATCCCTTTTAGAGATGGCTCATGAGGCATGGGAAAAGGAGCAGAACGACGCCAAACCCCTGGTGGATTACGTGTCGAACCTCAAAACACACTTAGGTCAAATACGGACCATAGTCCCGAAACAATATGGAAGAAGCCCAGGCTGCCCAAAAGGCCCAATACCATAAGAAGGCGAAAGAGAGATCCTTCAGGGTGGGGGATCCAGTATTGCCAATGATGGCCTCCTCCGATCAGAAACTATTAGGGCAGTGGCAGGGCCCCTATACCGTGATGGAGAAAGTAACACCTGTAACCTACCACAATGAGACAGATACAATTCGGGGTACCTCACAGATATATCACGTCAATCTATTAAAAAAGTGGGAGGGACCCCTTCCAGCTCTAGTGGGTATGACTGGAGGACAAGCCCCTTTGTTTGACCAATGTATCGACACCGAATTACCCCATTGTCTGAGACTGAAGCTGGTGGATGTCCTTTATCCCCTGCGAGACATGTTTTCTCTATCCCCAGGTAAAACATCCCTGGTGGAACACTCCATCAAAACCCTTCCAGGGAAGAAAGTGCGTCTCAGACTATACCGGATACCCGAGGCACGTAGAAACACCATTAGAGAGGAAGTGCAGCCGATGTTGCACATGGGTATCATCGAGCCATCAGTGAGCGAATGGAGTTCGCCCATTGTCCTCGTACCAAAGCCGGATGGGTCGGTACGCTTCTGTATAGACTTCCGGGAAGTGAACAAGATATCTGAATTCGACACCTATCCCCTACCCAGGGTAGATGAGATGATTGAGAGAATAGGTAAGGCCAAATACATTAGCACCCTTGATTTGTGCAAAGGATACTGGCAGATCCCGTTAAGAGAGCAAGATAAAGAGAAAACGGCCTTTTCCACCCCGGACGGGTTGTATCAGTTTACGGTGTTGCCTTTCGGGTTACACGGGGCTCCTGCCACTTTTCAAAGGGCCATGAATCATATTCTACAACCCCACGAGAGATACGCTGGGGCCTACATAGACGATATCGTCATATACAGTGAATCCTGGGAACAACACCTGATACATTTGCACAAAGTGATTCAGGCCCTAGGATGTCACGGTCTAAAAATCAATCCTGCCAAAAGCCACCTAGCTGCCCAGACCGTCAGATACCTGGGATACATGTTGGGGGAGGGAGTCATCAGGCCCCAACATAACAAACTAACGGCCATCTCCCAGATATCTTTTCCCAAGACTAAAAGGGACCTCCGAGCCTTTTTAGGTTTACTCGGATATTACCGAAGGTTCATACCTAACTTCTCACAAACAGCAGCCCCCCTAACAGACCTACTCCAGAAAACCGCAAAAGCAGAAGTCATATTAAAACGACCCACTCCTGAAGTGGTGCAGGCCTTCGAGACCCTAAAAAATTCCCTTACTTCAGACACCGTCCTGACAAGCCCTGATTATGACCTTCCTTTCATTTTGCAGACAGATGCTTCGGACCAAGGGCTGGGGGCTGTGTTGTCTCAGAAAACCAACCAGGGGGAAGAGAGACCCATATTATACATTAGTCACAAATTGTTCCCTAGGGAAAAGAACTATGCTGTCATAGAAAAGGAAGCCCTCGCCATCAAATGGGCAATCAACACCCTACGATATTACTTGGAAGGACGGGACTTCACATTATACACAGACCATGCCCCCTTAGAATGGTTAGCCCGTAATAAAGGTAACAACAAGAGGGTTCTGAGATGGTTTTTGTCCCTACAACCGTACAGATTCCATACCAAACATCGAAAGGGGACAGACAAGGTGAACGTTGACTATCTATCACGTTATCCCCAGGAATGGGACTCTACTAGTAGGACAGCAAGGGAAAGGGAATGTGAGGCGGTACCGCCGGGGACCCATCTCTTACCTATTCATCCGGATCCTTATGCCCGAGGCGGCCTTCATGCCGAGGAATGGACCCGGATGCGTGGCCGCGAGAAGGGGGAAGAGGGAGAAGGGACGGGGAGGGGAGACGGGAGGGTGACGGATATCACGGGTGGGGCAACGGAGCGCTAAGCGCGTATTAAGCCGCAAGACCAACCTGAGATAACACCCTCCTTATCTTTACCCCGATTACCCTGTTGTGTGAGACCAGGAGACAATCGGGCACGCCAAGCTAGGAGGTTCTGCTATAGAAGGCACTCTTTCTGAGAGCAAGCACACGAGGAGTGTCTGTTGTCTAGTGTATTCTTGGTTGGCTGATACCCTTTAGACCCTCTACACTGAGAAAATCACCCCACATTTTTCTTCCTTAGTTTGATTTCTTTTGCAACACCGGTCGGGTGTGGTGACGGGTCGATAAACAATCCAATCCCTACTGCCGCACGGTGACTGATGGCTCCTTTTTGTCTCTTTCTTTATGAGCCTCCTGGGAAGCCCATGGAACTCCGAAGACCAAGCCAAGGCGACAGTGACGACTAACCAGATCGACCACAAAGAAGACGATCCATTTGTGACGCCTAAAAAGCAAGGACCCGATAAAGCCAATAAAACCCCCACCATTGCTCATTATATACAGTCTCCGCGTCTGTTTATCCGGCCCGCACTCCCACAGAGAGGCAATGATTTAGTAAAAGATTTACATGCATATAGAATCACAGCCCCAGATAGGAACTGAAACTCTCATTCAGATGTCTGCTAAACAACTGACACTTTCAAGTTTACCATGCAGACAAGTAGCGCTTGCGTTATGTCTCACACCTGGTATACTTGAGCTTGGTCATGTAGTTTTTCACTCGGGCACTGCACTCATACAGTCACCTTGGCACTACCCATGCACTCAATCATTCGACAAGGCACTGCACCTGCACTCATCCAATGATCCAGGGACTAGACTTGCACTCATCCAATCACCCAGCCACTACCCATACATTCATCCAACCACCTAGGCACTACCCATGCACTCATTGAATCACCTAGGCACTACACATGCACTCATTCAATCACCCAGCCACTACCCATACATTCATCCTACCACCTAGGCACTACCCCTGCACTCATATAATCACTCAGACACTACCCTTACACTCATCTAATCACCCAGGCACTACCCATGCACTCATTCATTCACCCAGCCATTACCTATGCACTCATGCAATCAACCAGGTACTACCCATACACACATCCAATCACCGAGGCACTACACTTGCACTCATCCATTCACCCATGCAGTAATCAAATCACCCTGACACTACCTATACACTCCTCCAATTATCCAGGCACTACCCATGCAGTCATCCAGTCACCCAGGCACTACCCATGCACTCATCCAATCACCCAGGCACTACCCATGCACTCACCCAATCACCCTGACACTACCCATGCGCTCATCTAATTACCCAGGCAGTTCCTATGCACTCATCCAATCATCGAGGTACAACCTATGTAATCATACAATTACCCAGACACTATCCATGCACTCATAGATTCACCCAGGCACCACTCCTGCACTCATTGTAACATCCATGCACCAGTCATGCACTCATTCAATCATCCATACACCAGTCATACCCTAATTCCAACATACATGCATATTTTATCTATTTTAACTGTAAAAGGCGGTTCCAAAAGGAACCGTTTTCTTTTTTTGCTTTTTTGTGGTTTTGTAAAGTTGTAAAAAAATGTGGTTCTTTTTTAGGGTAACAAAAATGGCTACTGGGAGAGGAGGGATATGAAAAATGTGAACTGCGACGTGCAAAAAATATGAAAGGGAGAAAAAAATTAGCATGTGTGATTTTTTTTGCAGCATTGCAAATAGCTGTAACACACTGCTCACCAGCACTTGTAACAACACTACAGTCCATGCAATACGTGGCCATTCTTGAACACTCTGGAGCCATATCTGTTGTAGTAGTCCGCCGCTCTGAATGGACTTTCTGGCCAGGAATTGTTTCTACTACCACTGATGTAGATGGTCCTCCAGTTTCCCTCTGCTTGATCGCAAGTTGGAGAAGTTTTTCATGATAGTTTTTAAGATGATATAACATGGAAGTCGTCCTACATGAATATTATTTGTTCGTCCCTCTAGAGAGGGTCTTGTCACAGGTTGTGCATTTCTCTAGTTTTGCAGCAGTTTGGGATTTCCCAGATGGGGTTTAAAAAAAAATCCCAAGCCACACTTTCCCTCTTCTGTGGAGGCCCCTCATCTTCAATATGTTGTGTGTCAACCTCCTCCACATCCTGCTTCTGCTGTTCTTGTAGCTGATCCCCATCTCCTTGCGCTGTTGCCATTTTTGGTACCAAAAAAGTCTCCAGGCAAAATCATCCACCTGCTTACAATAAAGTTCTGGAAAAGAAGATTCAAGAAGAAGGAGTGGGTGTGTACTTCTATTCATTTTGCTGAAAAGTATATTATACAATGATATTTCTTGCTTTTCCAGTCTTGTGATATTCGCGATGACCGACATAATCGTGGTTAACATATTTTCGGTTACTGCATTAAAGCGGAAATTCAAAATACAAGTTGAAAGTAGTTTTCTTTAAAAACGGAATCAAAAGCAGAACTTTCAATACTAGAATAGTGAACAGCTATACTGAAACTTGTTCACAATGTCTCTATATATGTTTCAAAGTTGTTGAAAAACACGCGGTATCCGCAATTACCAACATCATCATCCCGACTACCGCTGTCTTCACGAACACGGGAACTAAATAAAAATGATTTTGTTAAAAAATGACTATAGGCAGAGACTTTTAAACAAGATAGCAGTAAACAACTAGTGTCAAATATCAATTATAATAGGTGTATATATGTGTTTTAGGGTTTCTGTAAAACAAGCGGTATCCACGATGAACGACGTCATCGCGACTTCCGCTGTCACCGCGAACACGGGAACCGCAAAGTAAAAGTGAATTTGTTAAACAATTAATATAGACAGGCCACTTTAAACAGGTAATTAGTAAACAACTAGTGTCAAACATCACTTAAAATATCTGTATATATGTGTTTTAGAGTTTTTGAAAAACATGCGATGTCTGCGACTACCGACGTCGTTGCAATGCCCGGCGCCACCACGAAAACGGAAAATAGTCTTTGAAGACAAGTTTTCTGGAAACTCGCTACAAAAATATGAGTTTAAACACTAATGAAGCTCTACTGTTAAATATACTGTAGAATGTGTCATAAAAAAAAAATATATATATATCTATAAATTCACTGAAAAAACCATAGGTTTCAGGGACGTTATAGTTAGAAATTGGCATTTAAAAAACCTTAGAAATTCACTGAAAAAACCATAGGTTTTAGGGAAAGTTATAGGTAGTTGGACATTTCACTCGTACAAAACCATAGAAATTCCCCGTAATAGTTAGTTCAGCTAACTATAACTCGCGCCCCGCAATGCACTGCTGATGACGTCACATATTACATCACTCATGACATGGTCAGTGACATCACTGATGAAATCACTGATGACATCTCAAATGACATCACTGATGACATCTCAAATGACATCACTGATGACATCTCAAATGACATCATCCAGTGACTGTGTGTTTCTGTAAAGTTTAAATATGTTTAATATATATAGGGAAAGGCGTATTGAAGAATGAGTGGGTGTATAAGTGTCTGAATGGATGATTTAGTAGGTGCGTGACTGACTCTATAAGTGAGTGATTAAACTTATCTTACTGAATGCATGGGTTAGTGAGTAAACTGTGTGAATGTCTGTATCCGTCTGTCTGTTGGTGTGTAAGCGGCTGCATGGGTTTGCGAATAGCTACATGAGTGTCTATATGGGTTATTGATTGGTTGTCTGAGTATCTGTATGGGTGCCTGAGTGTTTGTGTGGGTGGGGTGTGTGTGACTCTGTGCATAGATGTGTGAGTTGGTGATTCACTGGGTGCATGGTTTCAAGAGTGCATCTGTGATGGACTGTGTGGGTGAGTGTGTGTATGGGTGTGTTAGTGAGTGAATGTATATCTCAGTTGTATATGTGTGAGTAACTACATATGTGAAAGGCAGTATATATGTGTGTTGGAGTATATAAATGGCTATAACTGAGAGTGTGTGATTGTGAGAGTGGCTGTATGGATGAGTCTGTGCTTGTATCAGTGATTGTATAAGAGCGTAAGTATGTGCTAGTATTTGTATGAGTAAGTGAGCTGGTGTGTGTATAACTGTATAGGTGAGTAAATGGGAGTGTGATTAATTATTTACATCACTGACTAGGTGTGTGAGTACCTCTATGGATGAGTGGCGGTGTGTGAGTGTCTATATAGGTGTATGAGTGCATATGATAGTCCTGTACTGAGTGACTGTAAGTATGAGTGACTGTACGGGGGAGTGAGTGGATGTGTGTGTAGACCTAAGAATCAGTGAGTGGGTATCTAGTTATTGGTCTTGGAGTGTCTATGGTTTTGAGAATGGCAGTCTGTAATTTAGAGTGGGTGTATCAAAAGTTATATTAGGGTGTGAGAAGATGCATCAAATTATCACATGGATGATGTCATCAGTGATGTCATCAGTGATGTCATCAGTGATGTCACTGACCATGTCATGAGTGATGTAATATGTGACGTCCTCAGCAGTGCATTGCGGGGGCGCGAGTTATAGTTAGCTGAACTAACTATAACGGGGGAATTTCTATGGTTTTGTACGAGTGAAATGTCCAACTAACTATAACTTTCCCTAAAACCTATGGTTTTTTCAGTGAATTTCTAAGGTTTTTAAATGCTAATTTCTAACTATAAGGTGCCTGAAACCTATGGTTTTTTAAGTGAATTTCAAAGGTTTTTAAATGCTAGTTTCTAACTATGCCTACAGAGATAGGACATGTGAAGAAAGAAGAAAAACGCACAGAAAGAAGCAAAAGAAATGCAGAAAGAGGCAACAGAAGTCCACAAAGATGAAGAAAATTGCAGGAAGAAGCAAGACGTGCAGAAAGAACCAACAGAGGAAAAGAAAGAGGCCTTGTTGCAAAATCATCCTGTGCCCACAACTTTTCAGACGGGTACTGTTGGTAACTGACTCTGACTAACCAGGCCTAGAGCCAGTGCTATGCTAAAAGACACTTAGAATACAGTGAAAACACCTACATACACTAGGGAACACTATGCGTTGCGGTACCCCTGTGATTAGCATGACCTCCTCTGTAAGGCCCTAGTACATAATAGGGCAGGGGGATTAAAACTACCTCTTAAAACCCGCCACGGGGCGCGTTTGCACAGTGGTGAAGGGAGGGGGCGGGGCCTGAGGGGACGTGTGCAAACACGCCCGTTGGCGTGTTTTAAGTTGGGGAATTAATTCCCCTTCCATCCTGAGGACCCCTGGGGGCCAACTAGCCCACCAGGTACCTCCAGTAAGCGCCACAGAGCTGCGTTGCAGAGAGGTGTAAAAGGGGCATGGCCTGGACCACCTCTCTGCAACGCAGCGCAGTGGCGCTTACTGGAAGCACCTGGTGGGCTAGTTGACCTCAGAGGCCCTCAGAGATGGAAGAGGATTAATTCTCCAACTTAAAACACGCCAACGGGCGTGTTTGCACATCACCTCAGGCCCCGCCCTCCCTTCACCACTGTGTAAGCACGCCCATGGCACATTTTAAGTTGGGGGATTAAGTCCCTCGAATCCTGAGGGTCCCTGGGGTCCAGCTAGCCCACCAGGTACCTCCAGTAAGCGCCACAGAGCTGCGTTGCAGAGAGGTGCAAAAAGGGGCTTTGCCTGGACCACGTCTCTGCAACGCAGGTCTGTGGCGCTTACTGGAGGTACCTGGTGGGCTAGTTGGACCCCAGGGACCCTCAGGATTCAAGGGGACTTTATCCCCCAACTTAAAACGTGCCACGGGCGCATTTGCACAGTGGTGAAGGGAGGGGGCGGGGCCTGAGGTGACATGTGTGCAAACACGCCCTGTGGCGCGTTTTAAGTTGGGGAATTAATTCCCCTTCCATCCTGAGGACCCCTGGGGGCCAACTAGCCCACCAGGTACCTCCAGTAAGCGCCACAGAGCTGCGTTGCAGAGAGGTGTAAAAAGGGGCATGGCCTGGACCACCTCTCTGCAACGCAGCGCAGTGGCGCTTACTGGAAGCACCTGGTGGGCTAGTTGGCCCCCAGGGGCCCTCAGGATGGAAGGGGAATTAATTCTCCAACTTAAAACACACCAACGGGCGTGTTTGCACACGTCACCTCAGGCCCGCCCCCTCCCTTCACCACTGTGTTAACACGCCCCATGGCACATTTTAAGTTGGGGGATTAAGTCCCCTCGAATCCTGAGGGTCCCTGAGGTCCAGCTAGCCCACCAGGTACCTCCAGTAAGCGCCGCAGAGCTGCGTTGCAGAGAGGTGCAAAAAGGGGCTTTGCCTGGACCACGTCTCTGCAACGCAGGTCTGTGGCGCTTACTGGAGGAACCTGGTGGGCTAGTTGGACCCCAGGGACCCTCAGGATTCAAGGGGACTTTATCCCCCAACTTAAAACGCGCCACAGGGTGCATTTGCACAGTGGTGAAGGGAGGGGGCGGGGCCTGAGGTGACATGTGTGCAAACACGCCATGTGGCGCGTTTTAAGTTGGGGAATTAATTCCTCTTCAATCCTGAGGGTCCCTGGGGTCCAACTAGCCCACCAGGTACCTCCAGTAAGCGTCACTGCGCTGCGTTGCAGAGAGGTGGCCCAGGCCACGCCCCTTTTTACACCACTCTGCAACACAGCTCTGTGGCGCTTACTGGAGGTACGTGGTGGGCTAGTTGGCCCCCAGGGACCGCCAGTATTCAAGGGGAATTAGTTCCCCATCTTACAACGCGCCAGGGGGCATGTTTGCAGAGTGCCTCAGGGAGGGGGCGGGGCCTCCGGCGCGATGCCGGTCTTTTTTTTAAATGTATTTTTTTAGAAGGGGGGCTGTGTGGCCCCCCTTCTTTTCCTATTTTTGGGCCCTGGGGACCCCGTCCCCCAGGGCCTGACCCCTATTTTGTTAAATTATTAAAAAAACGGAAGGGGAGCCGCGTTGCCCCCCTCCTGAGGCCATTTACGGCCCCGGGGACCCCATCCCCCGGGGCATGGCCATTGTTTTTGTAAAAAAAATAATAGGAGGGGGGCTGCGTGGCCCCCCTCCTAAGGTCATTTATGGCCCCGGGGACCCCATCCCCCGGGGCCGGCCTTTGCGTGTTTTTTTAAATGTATTTAATTTTTTATTATGGGGGAGGGGGGCCGCGTGGCCCCCCTCCCAGGCCACTCATGGCCCCGGGGACCCCATCCCTGGGGGCCTGGCCTCTCGTTGGGGACCGTGGGGGGGTCCTCAATTCCCCCACGGTCCCCTCCGGCTCCCCGCGTCCTGCGGGAGCCGACATTGCTTTTCCACAAGGGGAGCTGCTGACATGCAGCTCCCCTTATGGAAAAGCAATTCTGCTTTGCTTCATTGAAGCAAGAGCAGGTTTCCCTGCTCTCGCTTCAATGAAGCAAAGCAGAGTTTGCAATGACAGGGCGGGAGCCGTGAGGCTCCCGCCCTGTCATTGCAAACAGCAGTGTCCCAGGGGTGGGCACCCCGGGACACTGCAGGAGCCGGCCCTGGGGGGTGGCGGTCCCCAGGGCCATGAAGGGCTCCAGGAGGGGGGCCGCGCGGCCCCCCTCCCAACAATTGCACAGCCCCGGGGAGGTGGTGATCCCCGGGGCCGGGGGTCCATTACGGACCCCCGAATTTAAATACTAGTGCCCCGGGGCGTGTGGGGGGGCTCGAGCCCCCCCACACAGGTCTTTTATTTTTTTTTAAAAAGCCCCGGGGGGTGGCGGTCCCCGGGGCAGCGGGGACGGGACGTGTGCCCACGCTAAATAATTAATTAAAGCCCCGGGGGGTGGCGGTCCACAGGGCTTGGGGGGGCCTTTGAGGTCCCCCCATACATTAAAATAAGAAGCCCCGGGGGTGGCGGTCCCCGGGGCTGCGGGGGGGGCTGTGTGCCCCCGCAAATATTTATAGAAAGCCCCGGGGGGTGGCGGTCCCCGGGGCTGCGGGGGGGCCGTGAGCCCCCCGCAAATATTTATGGAAAGCCCCGGGGGGTGGCGGTCCCCGGGGCTGCGGGGGAAATTTTCGCATGCCCCCGGGACTTGGCCCACCCGGGGGCTAAATAATAACGAAGCGCGGGAGTCCGCGCTTCGTTTTTTTTCCTTCACGGCGGGATTCGCGGATCCTACACGAATTTCGCCGTTTAAAAAAAAAAAATGCTTTTCTGGGTCCTGGGGGTCCTTGTGGTCCCCCCTGAGCAGGCCTAGGGGGTCAGGGTGTTTCTACCCTGCCCCCTTTTCTTGTTTTGCGCCTTAGTTTTTCTGTTTTCTTGTGCCTCGGTTCTACCATTTAAAAAAAGGGCGCTTTCTGAACCAAGCACTACCTTTTTGCCAAATTTGGTGTAATTCCGTTCAGCAGTTCGGGCTGTAGCCGTGTCTAAAGTTTCCTATGGGAATTAACATGGAGAAAACACGTTTTGGGACCCCCCCTTTTATCTCGGCCCATTTAGAATGCAAAGGTGCATTTTGCACTAAAAAACTACTGCTAAATGCTGGGAGTAAATTGGGGGAAATCCTACCCAAGTGCACATTTAGTGAGCGGCTGATCTCGCTTACTATTCATGTTCTGTTGCGTTTAGCGCTATTTCTTAGCACAAGATGCATCCTCACTTTCATTTTGGGTGCAAGAACATATTTTTCCACTAAGAAAATAGTGCTAAATACAGAATTACTCTTCTCGCATAATTCTGCGTAATCTTGAGGAATTTTTGGGCAGTTCCGCAGGATTATGCTACATGCAATTAAGCGAGTTAACCCACCCCCAAGTCCTGGGAATAATAGTTGAAAAAGTGAATGTCCCAGTCACGGGAGCGGCCATATTAGAAGTTCCTAATTTTGTAGGTTTTGAGAGATAAACCAGGCCTACACACAGATATTCCTTTTATAATTTTTAGGATTTGTACCTACAAGTCTAGCATATTTATGTGAATTATAAGGATAGCAATAGCAGATCATAAAAAAACAAGATAATGTTCAAAAAAACTAAAATGTACTTTTCTGTTCCTTATTTCCTTCACATTGATATTATTAAATATTTGTGTGACAGTTTCATTTAGTTCACAGACGCATCATTTAACTCTTAACTTCTCAGTGCAGGTCTTCATGCAACTTCCACTATTACATCTGTTCAAGGTCGCCATCTATTGATACACAGTGGACATTGGTTTCCAGGATTTACTTTCTTCTTCTGTTCCACGGGGTGCATCGCGAAGGAAAAGAAGAGTTGTGGAAGAAGGGGTGATTGAAAAAAAAGGCGAGCGGGAGGTGCAAGAAAAGCACTGGCGAGCTAGGAAGGAGGAGAAGGAACATGGAGGAGGGATGGGGGCGTGGCGGCAAAGTGAAGGGGATACAGAATAAAGGGGAGAGATAATGAAAACACATGCACTCCAATGGAGTGCTAAAAGGAAAAAACAAAATAGCTCTGTCAGTGCAGTCAGCATGAGCTGTGGAAGAATATAATTGAACCAATCTGAACAGTGCGAGAGCGAACAAAATGTTCTTGGGTGGGACAAAGACAAGATTAGAGAGGAAAGGAATCAAGTCAAGAGGAAACAACTGAGCTTGTCAACTAAGCCATCCAGTCATGAACGAGGGTATGACCCGAAGCCCACTCTCTGTATATTGGAACAATACATAGGCCCAGTTCACAACTAAAGCTGCTTGTAGCTGAGCTCTTAAAAGACAGTATGTAATTGAGTAGATCAGTGAGATGGTTGTGGATTGATTATCTATGATATTTAAGAGTCTATTTCGTTGCTGCTTTCAAACAACACTAATTAAACTGCATATTCACAGAAAGGAATATTGCTTTGCGACCGAAAAAGGCTTCTGATTTGTATTCTTAATGCGAACTTTCCACTTGGAAGGAGAATATTCATATCTTCTATTGTATTTTTTTTATTTTGCAGTCACCTTTCTGGATTCTAAACATTCCTTCCGAAGATATGGCCAGAGGATTGATGAATCGAACAGTTTGTGCAAAGTAAGAATGCAGACACCAGAGTATTTTGTAAATGTAATTACAGGCCGACCATTCTGGGTTGCATCACCCTGTGATCTTGTGCTTGGTTTGTTATTGTGTATATCGTTTACAGCAGATTAATACCACCTAAAAGCAGACTCTGGATTGTGGTATGAGATAAAATTATCCTGAATCATGAGCATTTAAAATATTGAATCTGAAGATGTGTATCTGAATTTGAGAATTCACCTTCAATTTATTATTTAGAATACACATAACACTGCTTTTAGAGTTGTTTCAGTGCTTTTTCCGAACAGACAGGCCTGTTTTTTTCTTGAATATATTTTCTTGACCTTTTCAGACAAATAAAACAAATTAGCACGTAAAACAGGCTCCACGGACAAAGTTGTGTCGACATTTATGTTATGTTATTGGCATTTATATCGCGCACGGCTACTCTAGTGTCCCGGCGCGGGGCACAATGACATTAAACATCCCAGAAACCTGTACAGCTGAAAAGGTTTCTCTGTCATGTAATGGCTAGAAAATCACCCCTTAAGTTATTGATTAAACCTAGATCTTGTTCACAGTACAAGACAGAGAACCTATGGTTGTTCCGCTAGTTTATGGCAATTGTGAAAGCCAAGCCATGGTCATTTATGGCATCTGGGACTTGGTAGTCCATTCTTTGGAAAAATAACGCTGTCAGCATAATTTCCTGTTTCTTTTTGTCACAAGGAAGGCCACTTTTCTATGGGGGTCTGTTGTGTATGTGTGTGTACCTAACTCAGTCAATAGGTTCTTTCAAATCGTCGTCGAATACCCTTGTTCCAGAGAGCTACCCAGCAGTCTCAGGGCTGTTCACTCTGCTGTAGCCATGTGCAGATATCAGTCACTCAGTCTCCAACGTAACTAAAGTAGATTTTCTGTTCATGACAGTCCTCTGCTTCATAAACAGAAAAGTCAAGTCAATTAATCTACAATGTTGTTGTGCACTTGTAGGGCAAGTCAACAGTCTCTGCAAGGTACATATGGTAGGAACATGCTCATCCTGCACATCAGTGCTGACACGTTTTCCATCATCACACATGACCAGAAAGGCAGGATGACTGGACATCTCCATACCTTATTGAGTAAATCTGTATCCTCCCTCCCTGTTGCAGAGCAACACTGCAAGTGGCAGCCATAAATCCGTGGTCAGGTATCTGGGGGTTAAGTAAAAATTAAATTGTATCAGTTTGAATCTTGTCTCATCTCATGCTTTAGTAATGACCATCATTATCTTACTCCATTCCTTGTAAGTACATTTTGTCCCCACATCCCCAATCCTGTGCATGTCATGCAAAGTAACTTTCCACATTCCTAAACTTTCCCTATTTAAGAGATTATTTGTCTTCCTATTGGTGCCCTGGTTCAGCAGTGCTCCTATGACTCCATATTCTTTAGTATTCCACAGGCCAGGTCAAGCTGGCTGCACATGACAGGAGTCCATACGACAGAAATTGTCTTGCTAGTATATTGGTCACCAGTCTGATTTTATCATTGTAGATCAATCTTATTTCATTAAACGTTTACATAGTACTCAGTCATACAAGTTGCCAACACCTGATGATTTCCATTCGAAACTACACTAGCTGTGTTGACGTCCTGTACTATCTCTATAAATTGGAGTAAACTCCAAAGGAGGTTCCCATGTACATATGCAGAGGTTACTGAGGTCTTTCTAAGGTGCCTCTTTTAGCCGGGGCGAGCAACTTGAATCAGATTTGGAAGGGCGCTGTTGCGTCACACTATGCTTATAATAGCTTCAGACAAAGGTACAGTCCACAAGTATTTCTCCAGAAATTAAAGTTCATGGGTACATAAGCCAGCCATCCACATGTTGAAGTTGTACAGCCGATATAGTGCACCTCCTTATTGCCACACCTAGTCCTCTCTCTGTCAGGGGCAAATGGATTTTATCCAAGGCTCCTCTCCTTGTGGTGTCATTATATAATAGTCCTATGATGTCAGAGTTTAGATTGCTGAATAGTGAGTGAGTGGGTATCACTAGGAAATTTTGGAAGTTGGCGTGGAAATGTTAAACATCTTGGTGAAAGCCACCCTTCCATTACAGACAGACAGAGCCCCTTTGAAAGAATCACTGATCTGTGCAGAGCTCCTGATCATTCAAATATATTGCCTGGGATAAGGTCATCACCTGCTATATATACATACTCCTGAATATGTAAAGGTGGATGTAGTACTCTCCACCAGAGTGAGCAAAGCACTCTCAAAGTCTTACATAATCCCAACGCTAAAGGACAAAATAAATGGTGAAACATCTAATTAATTTACTTTGATATTACTGTATTGCTCTAGCCAGCGCCATCTTGTTTGCTCATGTTAGCCATAGCTGTGCAGTCCATACTGCTTCTGGCATTTTTAGCCTTACTCCCATGCTTGGCAGCTCTAAGCAAGGATTCTCAAGTAGCCAGCTCAGCATCTGGAAGTTGACATTATTTGTATCTCTTCTTAAGGTCTTCAGCACCTTTCTCATGAGAACGCTGTACACCTGCCATGATATCAGAGTTTGGGACACATATTCTTTTGGTGCCTATTTACAAAAGTCTATAAAAACTCCATTGGGGAAGGGGTTTAGAACCAGATGTACACTTCTATGAGGAAACCCTTGTCACTTTGTATTGTGGTATTACAGATTGCTTATTTTGCTTAATAAACTTGCTCAGACTTGTGAGTAGCTTCTTCGACAATGCTTGTAGTTGACATGGAGCCTGGCCAGCATACACTTGCTAGGCGATGTGTAATGTTTTCTGTTGGTGTAGGTCTAATATCAAATAAATCTTTTAATTTTCATTGGCTTTTTGTTTAATTTTGGAAGCAGTATATTTTAACAGATGAGCTCCTTTAGGGGTTTAAAGAATGAGGTTCAGGTGACAGCATTTAGTCTGCCCTGTGGTTTTGGTGACGTGTAGCATTCATGAGTATGTGGTGTGTAGTGTCTAATAAGAAGTGTTGACTCTTGAGATATGGCTTAAATTGGATTATGATGTGCTGTTGGGGTGACAACACTTAATCAGCTGTATGGTTTGGTAGAATAGCTGTCTAGCATGCATGCTAGGATAAGAGATTTTGTAGGCGATTATTGGTCATTAGAGCAAGTGGGGATTTTTTACTTAATTTTCAAAAAATATTCTCAGACTATCTGTACTAGGCAGTATGAAATACTATGATTCATTGAAACCTCTTGTGAACAGATTCTTTAAGGAAAACTATTTTATACTTGAGTTGCATTCTATATGTTAAAATCTCTAGATTCCAAAGTCAACTTTAATTTTTTGTATTAAATGAGAGATGCTTTACCAACCATTTCGCATAAGGAAAGATCAGACAAATAGTTTTTCATATTCATTGTTTGATTTGGATTCTTTGTGGTGATTCAAATTCAGAGAGCTGTTTACTTAGTGCAGACTTTCCCTATCTCACCATCTTAAAGTCTGCTTTAAAAAAGGTGAAGTGACTCCCTAGAATCAACTTCTGGTGAAGTGAAGGGCATGTTGGTAGACTAAGTGTGTGGTAGGTTTTGGACTTGGGTGCAACTGGTTTGATTGAAGACTTTGAGATCTGACCACAGGTTGACTAAGAGAAAGTAAAGTTTTTGATAATGGAACTAAGAAAAGCAAGTTTCTTACTCCAGGATTTCGTCTAGAATTAATGTTAAGGGACGTTCGTAGGTAGATTTGTTAAGACCCATTCTAGGAAGTTGTGGTGGCACTGTATGTGGGTTTCAAGTCGTGATATTTACTTGAGGCACATCTTCCAAGTGTGATTGGTGGAAGGGAGATTACCATTAGCTAATATCATGGACACACACAAATATTCAGTAGATTAATATGTGACTGTTTATTTAACTCCATTGCGTAGACTGAGCTACAGTTTATTAGGGACAAATGAGAGACTAAAGCAAAGAGAGAAAATGTTGCTTGAATAAAATATAAAAGAAGATGGGATGTGGGTACACAGTCATTAAGATGTTTTAAATGTGAGCATGCTGTTGGGCTTAGCAATAGAAACATAACTAGAATATTTTAGAGAAAGAGTGATGATGGCTTATTGTGGATCCAAGGCGTTACACCTGGCATCCTTGGCGTTGTATCCCCTACCTTTTTGCTTCAGACATGCTGTTTTTGCTGACCTCAGGACTCAGCACATATCACCATTGTCAACCAGTCCTAAAGTGCTTGTGCTCTCTGTTCGAAACAAACATGGTAAAATTGGCCTAGACCCAATTGGCATATTTAATTTACTTATAAGTCCCTAGTAAAGTGCACTATATGTGCCCAGGGCCTGTAAATGAAATGCTGCTAATGGGCCTGCAGCACTGATTGTGCAACCCACTCTAAACAGGTCTCAGGCCTACCATTGCCGAGCCTGTGTGCGCAGTTTTGACCTGGCAAAATAAACCTTTTGCCAGGCCCAAACCTTCCCTTTTAATACATATAAGTCACCCCTAGGTTAGGCCCTGGACAGATCCAAGGCCAGGGTGGAGTGTATTTGAAAAAGTTGGACATTTACTTTTAAGTTTTACATGTCCTGGTAGTGAAAAACTCTTAAATTTGTTTTTTCACTACTGCAAGGCCTATCACTCCCATTGGATAGCACTGGAGTTGCCTTATTACATTTTATAAGTATAATTTCCAAATGAGAAGAGATGACTGGTTCATGTTTGATGTCTCTGGAATCCTAATTTAAAATCCTAATTTATGGGTAAGTCGGATTTTGAATTACAATTCTGAGAATGCCACTTTTAGAAAGTTGGCATATTCTTGCCTTAGCCATTTGGTACCTGTGGCCTGTCTCTGGTCACATGACTGGGTGTAGTTGGCAGTTAAACTTTGTGTATTCCTCCTAGATAGCCACACACAATGGGAGCTTAGGTGTGACTAGATAGACCGTCAGTGGCAGGATGGGAGGGAGGAACTGGGCCAAGCCTCACTTACACCTGAATAGGCTGTGTCCTGTCTCCACACAAAGGGCTGCATACCCCCTGCAGTTAGTCTGTAGCCAGCGCAGGAAAAGCAGGGCATCAGTGTACTTCAAAGGCATGCCTCTAGAAGCTTCTCCCCACTTCAGAGGCACAACTGTTTATATAAGAAGGACCTCAGACACCACCACTTCAGTACACTTCTGGACCTGTGAGTACTTTACCAAGAAGACGGACTGCTGGGCTACTACAAGTTGTGCCAATCTGCTGGGTTGCTGCTCTAAAGAAACTGCTGCCCTGCTGAGCTGACCTTCTGCCTTCTTCCCTCTTGCTTGGGGAAGAACTGGACCTGCCACTCCATCTTGAACCCAAGACACCAGAGTGACTCAAAGGGCTAGTCGTCAGGCCTCCTGATCTGAGCCTCAGGAACATAACCGGCTCCCCAACAGCTCCTGGACCCGTCTTCAGCGAGTTCCTGACCCCCAAGTTGTGCCCCTCAGGTCCCAGACCCTTGGTGTGGCTCAGCAGACTCTTAAATCAAGCTGTTGGACTCTTTGCAATCTCGATTGGGCCTCTTCGCATTGGTTCCGCGCCACTCGCACGGAAATTCAGTGTGAGCCTCCGCCCACCCATCTCCTCGCACAGCAAGCATCAATGGCCGCAAATGCTCGCCAATGCAAAGCTCCAGCTTGCCTGTCGGCAACACCCGGCCTGCTCTTCGCGCCTCGCCGACCACTGCCAGCGAGGCTCTCCTTGCGCCCCATGACCCTCTCGAAAGTGGACAGGCCACGGTGTCACAACCCACTAGTCAAATTATTCTTCATCCTGAACAAAAGTGTGAGCATTGAGGTGAGTCTGGTGAGTCTGTTGTAAATGTCTACTACACTGAGCCATCACCCTAGAAAAAGGTCTTAGTGAACAGAATGTATTGCAATTTACTTCTAGAGTCAATCAATTAATCAATATCAACTTTATTTCGCATTAAAAAGAAAAATGCATATAAAGTACATAAAATTTCATTTCTGTTAAATATCCTTCACATCATTTCAATCTATGTACAATGTCTAAAGGTTAAAATATCCATTAAATACAACATTAAAATTTAAAAGAGATAATGAATGAAATACCCATGCTTACGGTTCCAAATAAAATAACAGACCAGGGAGAATCCAGTTTAAATGAGAAGAGGTTGTAGTAACCTAGTAATTGAGGTGGAAAGTAAATTACATCTGTGTGAGTTCAAAACAATAACTAGCCTATAGTAAAACTGGAGATATGGCCGAATGCGATATGTTAACATTTGCTCACTGGGCTCATCCTAGGCTAACAGACCTTTTGGAGCTTAAGGCAGTCTGTAAAAAAGAGCAGTCACAAAGCATATATATGGCGATTCCAATTGTTGAATTACTGTGAGAGCTTGAATATGTAAGCGTAAGCTAGATTTTTTCAGCAGTGTGAAGATATATTTTTTCCTCTCTGCTTTATAAAACAGACAAAAGAATAAAATATGAGAAATGGACTGCATGGAGATACCATCACAGGGGCAAAAGGATAACTGATTTACCGAATATTCCTGTGCCGGAAAACCCAGCATTAGGGGGATATAATTTAAACGCAGTCTTATCAATAGTAATCGATGATGGGTATTAGAAATAAAGGAAAGATAAGACGAAAGCCCAGGCCCCACCGGGGGCATTGCCTGATACCTATTTACTGAAATTTTTGATTGATTTTGTTTTTGCCATCTATCTTGCCTACTTTTGGTTGAAAACAGCTTTTTTAACTTGGATTTACAAAAAGTCACGCACTGAGACGGTGAATCATACAAAGCTGCCAAGCCCAAGACACTGAGAGACTGTCTGACATAGTTTAGCCAAGGAATAGAGGAAGCGTGATCAAGGGCCAAGATATCTTTTATCACAAGCTGACTTAATGAGACTGAGTTCCTTTTCCATATCGACAACAAAAGTAGTAAAAGGGCCATTTTAATGGTGTCAGTGATATAAAGGAGGCCAAATTCTTTGTGAACAATAAAATTAGAACACAAGCCAGGAATGGACAGTAACCTTTTTGCGAATTTGTCTTCTATTACTTGGAGTGACTCAGGTTGTGCTGTGCCCGAAATTGCAGCACCATAAGTAGCTATAGCCACAGTTTTCGCTACGTAGATTTCCAATATTTCTTGAATTGTCCTATTTCCTTACTTCTTAGCAAACTTCAACACAGCAGCTATGCTTTTGGACATAAGGTTTGCTCTATTTCTCACCATCACAGTCCAATTTAATTTAGCATCAAAGAGGACCCCCAAATACATAAAATGTTCTACTCTTTCCAACTTTCTGTCATCTATTTGGAGCCTCATTTGTTTTTTCTTATCACTGCCCACAGCCATCACAAAAGACTTTGATTTATTAACATATAGGCCAAGGTCCTCCATATAAGCCGAGTATGTCCCAATAGCAAGCTTTAATGCCATTGGCGTTCTGGCCAATAATACTGCATCATCCGCATATAGCATAATGGGCAGAGGTAATGACGCAGCAACTGGTACATCCTTACATTTTTCACTCAGCACCTCATTTAACTTGTTAGTGTATAATGAGAAAAGGAATGGGGCAAGGATGCAGCCATGTCTCGCACCTTTTTCAATTTTGCAGATTACTGCCCCTGCTTCTGTGTAAAGCTCCCTTATAAATAAAATTATGGAAGAATCCACTCCCATTGATTCCATAACTGCCCACAGTTTACTGTGGGATATGCAGTCAAAGGCTGTCGATAACTCCTAAATGCCATATAAAACCGGCCTTTCTTTGCGATGGCATATTTGGCTGTGACTAAAGCTAAATTAAGACACTGGTCTGTTGTCTCCCTCCCCTTCCTAAAGCCATATTGTGCCTCTGCAAGAATGTTATTCTCCGTCGCCCATTCTTCCAACCAATAAGTAGAAGTCTGCCCATTAGTTTAGCTGTACTATCTAATAGGGCGATTGGGCAAAAGTTTGCAGGGTTTGAGCCATCCCCCTTCTTATAAATCGGAATTATTAAGGATTGTCTCCAGGATAACAAAGGGCCTACTTTAGCTATAGCATTGAAAGCTAAGGACAGAAGCGGGGCCCACAAAGGTTTATTAGTAAGAAAAATGTCCACCGGGACTCCATCTGGACTGGCAGCCTTCAAGGCAGACAATTGAGACAGAGCACGGTCTACTTCTTCAATGGCAAACTCTAGTGCTACGGTATCACTGCGGGGCGTCTCTAGAGCCTCTAAGTTAATTACTACTTGCTTTTGGAATATATATTCTTCTACAGTCATACATCACAAGGAGAGTGATCTAAGGAAAATGGTTAATATGTCATAAAATAGAACTATACTATGGAGTGAAGTCTTGATGAACAGCTTAGACTGCAGCAAAGCACTACCGTACACATACATCAGCAGGGTATATGTGTCAGTATAGAGGCTAGTTTATTGATAAATAGCACACTGCTTTAAAAATGGGATTTATAGATCAGAACTCAAAAACACAAAAGACAGGGGACTGGGAGCAATTGGAAACGGAGGTCCAGTACTCGTGCTCCCTAGAGTCTACGTTTCAATCACTAGTTGGTAGCTGTTCCTAGGAAAAAGCTGACCAGTCCGGTCGCTAGAAGGACAAGTGACAGGAACTCTGTCAAGGAGTGTAGGTTAGATAATGTAAAGGGGGGAATTCCTCCTTGTTAAGGAAGTGCCCTCACACACCCAAGCGGGTGTCATGCTTCATCATCGGGCATTGCTCCTCGTGGGGGTGTCGCTGCAGTCCCCCACGGGCCCCGCAAGAGGGCTCTTTGTCAGAGATCTTTTCGAGGAACGCCGCAGTGGCGAGTGCGGGTGTGTGGGGAGTGGTCCTAGGTGAGTTAAAAATATCACACTAGTACCGCGGTGGTATCAGTTGGTGGAATCAGGTGACCAGGTGACCTGGTGACCTGATACCATCAGTTGTTATCACCACTAGCACTAAAATACGCAGAAGGAAAATACTCCCTATTCTGGCTACCCTGTCAAGAGTATTCCTCTTGACTCCAGTTTTTAACCATATCAAACAGACCCCAGAATAAAGTTTCTCCAGGGTACGTCTTCTTTATTATCGCGATTTTTGCCTCTGCTCCTACGTAAAGCTCTCTTACCATTTTAACCAACTGTGCGGGGAGGCCGAATTTCTGTAGTATAAAAAACAAAGTCTGCCAGTTAATAAGGTCAAATGCTTTTTATGCATCGAGCATTAAAATCGCCGCCTCGACCTTGTTGACCGACAGGAAATCAATCCCTTGTGTTAAAAAAATGGATAGTTGATGCCATCAATCTATGAGGTACAAAACCGATTTGATCCGGGTGGACCACCTGTTGTGCACACGGGGCGAATCTTGTGACCATTATTTTCATAAATATTTTCCAGTCTACATTCAATAAACTAATGGGGCGATATGCACTAGGGTCCCAGGGTCCTTATCCTTTTTAAGAAAGCATACCACCACGGCTTCCTTGAGGTTTTTTTGATATGGGCTCACCATCTTTTATCTGATTTAAAAATGTAGTAAGAAAGGGTAGAAATAGAGGCTGTAAGGTCTTAAAAACTTCCACAGGTAGTCCATCGTTTCCTGCAGCCTTCGCATTAGCCATAGTTTTTAGGTCGAGCCTGGGCAGCGCAAGCGCTGCTGCGAGTCATGCAGTAGTGGAGTCTGGAATAGAAGCCCCGCCCACTCTCCGCCCATATTTTTAACTGGCTTGTGTCATTGTCCTTCGTAATCGCTGGCTTTCGAGTCGTTATTAGGCTTGTTAGTCCCTCCTTGGTACCGCCTTGTCTCCTTTTGTTACCTCCCATTACGACTGGACCTTTTACTTGTGTCTTTACACAGTCTGGTTTAAAAGTCAGTGAGCACTATTTTCTTTAATGATGTTCCCCTATTCCTTTCACAACATTATAGCACGCCGCTCGCTTTTATTTAAATTACAGCGCGGCCCGCTTTAACTATAGCGGCCGCGCTTTTTAGGTCTCGGCCTGCACCAGCGCTTGCGCTGGTCTGGCCGAGAGTTTTAGTAAGCGGGTTTTGGAAGTGCAAACCCACTGGCTTTCGGCTGGCGACCAGCTTGCGTTCACGATGGCGTGCACGCGCGCAGCTGCCATCTGGGTTTCCTATCTCTTCCTCATTTCCTCGTCATGGCTCATTAACTCTCTGGACTCTGATGTTTCAATCGCAGCAGCAGCAGCTCACATTACCAACTGACGGCCCTGGACTACAGTCCCATGAAAAACAACAGCGATTAGCATTGAACTGCAAGCTTTTTTTTGTCTAGTTAGAAATATTGCTTCGGTGGGTTGATTTCACCTTGTATCGCTATTTGTTTTATATTGGGAGTCACAGCCTAATTACCAGTATTTTTGTCTCACTCTGTTTTTTTTTAAATATTTATTCGCGCAAAGCACAAAGCTATATTTAAGGTTACTTTCTCCGCGTCACTTCTTCACTCTATTTAAACTCCACACCCCCCACTCTTATTGTCTCTCTCCTTCTCTCTCTCCTTCTCTCTCTCCCCTCTCTAATTCTCTCTACTTAATTAACTCTCCCCTCTCTATCTTTTTTAGCCTTTCATTCTCTCTCACCCCTTTATCTGTTTCTCTTTCAAACTCCTTCATTCACTCTCTCTCCCCTTCTTTCTCTCTCTCTATCCCGCTCCACTCTTTATTCTATGTACACCCTTTCTCTCTCTTTCTCTCTCACCACCCTCTCTAATTGGGCATTATATCTTCACTCTATCTCTCACTCGGCAACACCACAGCATCACTCAGCATCACCACAGCATCACTCAGCGCAACCACAGCATCAATCAGAGCCAGCACAGCATCGCTCAGCGCCACCACAGCATCACTCAGCGCCACCACAGCATCACTCAGCGCCACCACAGCATCACTCAGCGCCACCACAGCATCACTCAGCGCCACAACAGCATCACCCAGCGCCACCACAGCATCACCCAGCGCCACCACAGCATCACTCAGCGCCACCACAGCATCACTCAGCGCCACCACAGCATCACTCAGCGCCACCACAGCATCACTCAGCGCCACCACAGCATCACTCAGCGCCACCACAGCATCACTCAGCGCCACCACAGCATCACTCAGCGCCACCACAGCATCACTCAGCGTAACCACAGCATCACTCAGGGCCACCACAGGCGCCACCACAGCATCACTCAGCGCCACCACAGCATCACTCAGGGCCACCACAGCATCACTCAGGGCCACCACAGCATCACTCAGGGCCACCACAGCATCACTCAGGGCCACCACAGCATCACTCAGGGCCACCACAGCATCACTCAGGGCCACCACAGCATCACTCAGGGCCACCACAGCATCACTCAGCGCCACAACAGCATCACTCAGCGCCACCACAGCATCACTCAGCAGCACCACAACATCACTCCGCGCCACCACAGCATCACTCAGCACCACCATAGCTTCACTCAGCGACACCACATCATCACTCGGGGCAAACACTGCATCACTCAGCACCACCACAGGATGACTCGGCACCACCACAGGATGACTCGGCACCACCACAGCATCGCTCAGCACCACCACAGCATCGCTCAGCGCCACCACAGCATCGCTCAGCGCCACCACCGCATCGCTCAGCGCCACCACAGCATCGCTCAGCGCCACCACAGCATCGCTCAGCGCCACCACAGCATCACTCAGCGCCACCACAGCATCACTCAGCGCCACCACAGCATCACTCAGCGCCACCACAGCATCACTCAGGGCCACCACAGCATCACTCGGGGCCACCAGAGCATCACTCGGGGCCACCAGAGCATCACTCAGGGCCACCAGAGCATCACTCAGGGCCACCAGAACATCACTCAGCACCACCACAGCATCACTCAGCACCACCACAGCATCACTCAGGGTGACCACAGCATCACTCAGGGTCACCACAGCATCACTCAGGGCCACCACAGCATCACTCAGGGCCACCACAGCATCACTACGCGCCACAACAATATCACTCGGCGCCACCACAGCATCACTCGGCGCCACCACAGCATCACTCGGCGCCACCACAGCATCACTCGGCAACACCACAGCATCCATCACTCGGCACCACCACAGCATCACTCGGCACCACCACAAAAAAGCTTTAACAAACAACCATTGCAATAGGCAGAAACAAGTTGCCAGCATTGCAAGAACAAAAGAAAACTGAGGAAATGTTTTATTGTAAATACTTTTTTAATATGATCGTTCAGTTTTACATAATGCCTTCTTGGTCATATATAAAGTAACAAAAATGCTTCTGACACTTTTTTATTATAACTTTTCAGCATGCTGCACAGCAGCCACACTTCTCTACAGCACAGCTTGAAGACATTGGCAAAGTCAATAGCTCTGGCTAAACACTTATAAGGCCCCAAAGGCGAGACCTATTGGCTATGCCAATGCTTGTTTAATTATGTAATTTATGGCCGGTCCGCTTTCACTTTAGCGGCCGCGCTGACTACTACTGCTGCTTTTGCTCCCCTCCACCGCCACCAACTACCCTTCAGGGGAGGTCTGGAGGTGCGACTACCGCTGCCGCCTTTCCCCCTCCACCACCGTATCCTTGAGCACCGTTGTGCTCTTCGGCACCGGTACAGCTGTCGGGCGGTGGTAGGGGAGTGTTGCTTTTGTGACTCGCGCCACAATGCAGTCACTATCTGTGGAGTGGGGGCTTTTCTCTTCACTCTGGTGCCCGGCAGGATGGGCCGTGTCAAGAGGCTTGGTTGGCACCTCCGTGTGCAGTCCGACTGTGTCTGTGAGTGCGTGTGATCTCGGACAGTGGGGAGGAGGGCTCTCGTGGCTTGTTAATGTGCGGAACGAAGTGCCCAGAATGCCCCACGCTAATGTCACTCCTTTTGGTATCTGCCGGATGGTACGACGTGCGGAGGCAACAGTCTAAACGGGCTGCGGTTCCCCTGATTGCTCAACCATACTGCTCCCCCGTCCGCCCCCCTTTACACAAGGCACAGGCTGTTGACCATTATCGTGCCAGGCTCTCACTTTCTATAGCTCTGTTCTTGTGTCCCGATTCATAACATCCCACGTTAAGAGTAGTCTGTTATGACGTGCTTTGTTTGGTATGTAAGCTGCTTCTTGTGAAATGCTCTGTATTCGTTGGTTAACGATACAGGGTGTTGAGTGCTGATGGTCTAGTGCTCTATACATTATCGCTAAATGAAAATTGAAACTCAAAAATAATCTGTGCGTGTCTTAACTTTACATTTTACTGATATTTCCATTATTGGCAGCTTTCAATAACACCGGGTTATTCCTGATTCGCCGAAAACAAGGTCCCACGCCAAGACCCTTTTTAGGTTGAGCCTAGAGTAGCGCGCAAGCGCTGCTTCTGGCGAAGCATTATGTAGGGGATTCCGAAAGCTGACCAGACGCTCGTGCGTCATGGCCTTTCGGGGCGGTTACCCGCGCGGCCGACATCTGTTTCCCATTATCGTGCCCAGACGCGTGCGCGATAATTGGAAACACATGCCTACCGTGCGTGTAATCGCAGGCAAAGAGCCATGACGCACGGCGTCTGGTCAGCTCTGCAGGCTGCCGCGCTCGCTCGCCCCCGCACCTCTTGTTTTGGATGCGACTCGGAGGACGATCCCAGTGACATCCCGCACCCTGCAGGGCATCCCAGAATGAGATCAGCGCCCCCTTGCCTTTCTGTACCTTTGTGCGGCACCGGCCGGCCGTTTCCGTTGCACGGGTTTCTTGGCTCCGGCTCCGCTCTGCTTCCGCCAGGGATGACTGCGGAAAGCTTCGGGGTCAGGGTCGCGGCCCAGGTTCCGGATCGCGCCCTTCTCCCTGTCTGTGATGTCTCCCTGTCTGTGGCAGCCACAACTCGGAAAGTGTCCGCGCTGCCGAACGTGCGGGGGAGACACCTGTGGTGAGCTGACCGGGGTGTCATCACCGCACATGGGCCATTGAGAGCGGGAGCCTCGCCCCTTGCATTAGTGATGGTGGTAGGCATGAGATGACAGACCCACACACCCCACTTTTATAATTACCACTGGCCTAATATGCAAAGGGATGAGATGACACCCGGGTGCGTTAACGATGCCTGAGAGTGGCAGGGAGATGAGAGACGCCCGCCCCCTGCACTAATGGAGGTAGGCATGACACGGCCGTTGACCTGCATTAAAGGTGCCCGACAGCCGCAAGCACTGACATGAATGACCGCTGCATTTCAGGTGCCTGATAATGGAAGGTTTGGCGTGCCAGGCACTTCGTGCATTAGAGATACTTAGAGGCAGGTGAAATAAGAAGGTAGACACTCATGCACTATAAGTACTCAGTCGGATGCGTGTTTAGGGCAGAACCCAACCCTCTCTCTCGCAACAGCGGTGTGGGAACGACAACTGACATGAGATGACACCCGGCTGCATTAGTAGTGCTGGATGGTGCCAACCCCCCTGCCCTAAGACTGCCTGGGAGAGACAGCGATGGGTGAAAATGCAATGGCTAAGTGTGATGGTGGCGGGCGTGAGATGGCATGCCCCCGGGCAGAGCTGCTCCCACTGCAGCTCCCAAGCACACACTACACTCCTCCCGAACCAGGCGGGAGGTTCCCAATCGCGGGGTTTACCTCCCGCCTCCGGACGGAGAATCTGTAAAAATCCGATTGCCTCTGCCTGGCCTTCGACTGTAAGCGACTTCAAATACTGAAGGCAGGGAGTGGCAATGGGAAATCTAGTTAGCACTCATTGGCAGACAAAGCAGCAACACTAGCGAGGGTGGGCGACTGTCCTGTCCCATCCATCCTGTGATTGGTTGAAATGAAGGGCCCTGCCCGGAAAAGCCTGCTCAGTCAGCCGGAAGAAAACGCCCCTTGCCCCGGGAGAGACTGCAACGCTGCCTCGGAAGTGGTGAATGAACCGTTGCCTGCCGATGGACTGATGTTTTAGTTTAGGTGCGTTAGATAGTTCTACTTGTTTCGAAGAAGGGTGTTTTCTGACACTGAGGATTGATTCCCGGAATATCGGTGTCCAGTGGCTCGCACTTTCTCGGATAGGGCAGACCGAAGCAGCAGCAAACTCGAACCAAGCCTGCTCTTTCTGCATTTACCTACATTCGCTTCGCCTTGTAATAAGGCGATGCTAGTGTTACCTTGTACCCAGACGATTCTTTTTAGTTTGGACATGTCGTGCTTCATCTCGAAAGAGAAAACCATCAGCATTGCTGCATGGGGCAATTACAGAATCTTTCCCAAGAAGGAACGATTATCAAATGACTATGTGGCCCAACCTGAGTTTTCGTTTAACAATCTAATGCTTTCCTGGGTTAGTTCTGCTCCAGTTTGGCGATTGAAGTGAACCGACGTCCGAATTCAAGGCTTTGTAAAAGAAAAGCCTAGGATTTGAAGTGTGTTACGGAGTTAAGTGATCACCGTGAAAAATGTGTACCTTGTTATTTTGATGTTGTGTTTTTGTAGACACTTTTATGCTATTTCAGACATGAGCCAGCTTTATGGTGCCATAGCGACGTGTTTTTTTTATTTCTTGGAAAAGCGTTCCTTAGCTGTCGAGTTGCTTATGTCATTTGATACGTTCAGCGAGTTGTAACTTTTTACATAGTTGTGTTGTTTTAGTATGTATATGTGGGACATTTCAATGCCTGCAGTGAGCCTTTCAGTGGCTTGTGTAGCCTTCAAGAGTAACACCGTATTAAAAAGAGTTGTATAAGAAAACTACTGGGCTCTTCAGTTGTATTTTTATTTTTTTATACACTTTTGTTTTTGCAGTTTTCTGTAGCGCAAACTAGACCTTCAGGTATTGGAGCGCTTTACATAAGCACCATTTACATTACACAAGGACACATTCATTTTTGTAGGCACAGGAAGACTAAGTGATTTGCCCCGAATCACAGAATGTTGACCTAGCGCAAGACATAAACCTGGTTCCCTAGTTCAAATGTCTTCAGCTCTGACCTTTACGCCGGTAAAATTTGAAAGTGGTGTGGCAGAGAGAACCAACGTGTATTGCAGCGAACAACCAAGCCCAGTTCTTCCAAGGAGATTCGTAATGGTTGCATTCCACTTTGACATAAACTTTATTAAGGCATCAATAATAGGAAAAGGGGCTACCATTTACAAGACGAAAACATTCTCAATTAAGGGGTTACACCTGATGCATATTCTCAGGCAGAGGGCAACTAAACATCTGCAAATGAGAGTTGCAGAGTCAGTTTCACACAACATCTTACCCAGAAAGCCTTAGTCGTGCACCCTAAGTCACCCAAGAAGTCGCCATCATTTAAGGAACTATGCAGATGCATGTCCTGATTACTTACCGGTAATCCTCAATATTCTCAGTTCTACTCGTCCTCGCCCCAGTCATTACACCTGAGGCATATTTACTAACCGGAAACAAAAAATGAAACACTTGCTAGCTCCACCCACCCTCCTGCCAGGGGCTATAATACAATAGCCAGCACAAACCACTTCCTGACAAACAAGCACAACAAAGGCCTAACACAGGGAGGGAGGGTGGGAAACATGACTGGGTCGAGGACGAGTAAGACTAAGAGTAATGAGGATTACCAATGAGTAATCAAGACATTACCTCTATATCCCTCAACCCAGTCATTACACATGAGGCATACCAAAGGAACCTCCCCAAAGTGAAGGCCTTTGGAACACCGTTGAAAACAAACCAGACTGCACACAGGAGAGAAGCGCACCATAATGAATTTTTAATGGCATGAAAGATTCATTAGGAGCATCGAGCTCCACAGTACGCAAAACACCATATCCAAAATTCAAACGGTGACCCAGAGCACAATTCAACCTGTAATGCTTAATAAAGGTAGACTCAGAAGACCAAGTCCCAGCATGACAGATTTCATCCAAAGCCACCTCATTAAAGGCAGCCGCGGAAGCTGAGACCACTCTGGTGGACCAGGCCTGCACTCCTGAAGGACACGGCAAACCAGAGCCCTGATAAGCCAAAGAAATAGTGGACTTGATCCAATGACTGGGTCAGCTGAGAGGCAGCCTTCCCACGGCCAGCCAGCCTAAAAGTCACAAACAGAATGTCAGATGAGCAAAAAGCAGCAGGCCTGTCCACATACACGGACAGAGCACGCTTCACATCAAGAGTGTGCAACAAGTGTTCCCCAGGAGAAGAAGGGGAAGGGCATAAAGAAGGCAACACCAACTCCTGAGACGTATGAAACCTAGAAGGAATCTTAGGACGAAAACCAGGCCAAACGCAACCCCACAGCATCCTCCATAAACCTAAAACAAGCATTGGCATAGCCAATAGGTCTCGCCTTTGGGACCTTATAAGTGTTTAGTTATCCAGCACAATATCCTTGGTGCAACATCAACTGTAGCATGGCTAAACACTTATAAGGTCCCAAAGGCGAGACCTATTGGCTATGCCAATGCTTGTTATAACTGTATTTAATTGTATTTCTAACAACATAACACAAATATTTAATCACACTAACAAATACAATCGTTTTTCAGGCCGTTTAAAAACAAGCATTGGCACAGCCAGTGTGTCTGGGTTTCATGTGGTAATCCATGTGGCATTCACATACTGGGATTAGAGACACGGACGAGCCAGAAGTGGCGGGCAGAAACGGCCATAGTTGTAAAGGAATATCTGATGCAATTTAGTGCAAGCACTCGAGTGGAGGCGGGAGAATACACACAAATGCAGTGGGTGAGAGATGTATACTCCATGGGGCTGGGCCAAGGCGTGATTAATAAAGTCTCAAGCAAATGGCAGAAAGGCCGTCAAAGAAATCCAATGGTTGAAACGGGGTCCCATGTTAGTGGTATTAGGTCTCTAAGACAGCCCTGCGGTCAAAGCCCAGACATAAACAAAATGGGTATTTCTTTTAAAGCGTCAGACAACTTTAACACCTTTAGCTATTCTGTAGCCATTTGAAAACGCGGACTGAATCATACATACCTCTGGGTGTGTTGGTAATAGAAAGGCCAGCCATCCGCCTTTCAAGGCCTTTTAAAGTTAACAGGTTGAGAATACCAGTACAGTTGAAAAGAAGTGCGTGCTTCAACATTTAATAGGTTGCCAACTAAATGAAATTTAAGTCCAGCTAGCACTGTTCAAACAATTATGTGCTGCTCTTCATTTATCTGCTTGTGCTTAGCTTTCTCTATCAGTCGTTTGGAAATCAACTAAACCACATTATTAAACATTGTTTTTTTTAAAAAAAAAACCTCTAAACAATTCTGTTCAGCCTGCGCTCTCAGAAATGTTTTTCTTTGCTGCTCTACAAGTTTACTCATTCACTCTCAGCTGGTGATACTGCAGTACTTTCTCACCTCACCTTTTCTTTTATATAGTGAGGCAGTGGGAACTTAGACTTTCACTGTGGTGACTGGTAAATTATTTGCTAGTTACTTGCTATCTTTCGAGGATGTTGAACAATCGAATCAGTTTTTGCTTGAAAAATCTCTTGTGTTTGCTGGTAAAGTTGGTGACGCTGTTTCAGAAGTGCAGCGTGCCCTGCCATGTCTCTGCCGTACAGGTTCTGTGCTCTAAGTTTCTGATCTTTGGTATTTCTCCATACGGAATGCCTTTATTTGGATGGAATTGTAAAACAGAATAATTGGACCCTTAGTAGGTATTCCCTTTCGATGTATTAACTGTTATTTAAAGAATTTGAGTATGTAAACTGGGATCTTTACAGAAACCTACCTCATTCCGCCTATGCATATAGATGCTGTGTGCATCCCACTGTGGCAGCCATCTTGCCTTATTCTCCTCTACCCGCCACACCTCTGCATAAAAAGCAATCAAGATGGCTGCTGCGGTTCACCATCACTATTTCGGACTTACAAAGTTTTGCTGTTATCAGACTATTTGCAAATTGTTGCAGACTTCAAAGATTATTGTAATGTGTGGGGAGTGACTTGCCAACTGTTTGCATGTGTAAAAATCATCCCTACTCATGTAGACACAGGAGGTGCATCAACCTTCTTAGTACCTCTTATCAACCTGATGCGATTAGGTTCAGTACAGAAGTATCTCTCCATATCCCCTCAGGAGACTGGGTGGGGCTGCATGCCAGGGGAGGGACGTTGGAACAAACATCTCCAAAGTGTTGCACATCTGCGTAAGTAGCTCATCCCGTCCATGGTTTTTAGGTCCAGCCTGGCCAGCGCATGCGCTGCTCTGCGAGGCATGCTGTATTAAGGTATGGCATAGAAGCTCTGCCTATTTCCCACCCATCTTTCCAATTGGCTCCTGTTACTGTCCTTGTGAAATCGTTGCTTTACATTTGTGAATAGGTTTAGTAGTCTCTCCTTGGTACCGCCTTGTCTGCATAACGACTGGACTTTTTTCCTTTGTTGTTACACGGTCTGCTTTATGTAGTCGGTGAGCACTATTTTCATTAATGATCTTCCCCTATTCCACCCACGACATCGCAGCACGCTGCACGCTTTTATATTATTAGTAATGTGTTTATTTAAATTACAGCGCGGTCTGCTTTAACTATAGCAGCCTCGCTTATTTAAATTTTAATTAACAGTGCGGGCCGCTTTCACTTGAGCGGCCGCGCTACAGATGCTTTCTTATTTCATTAATTGTTTTCTATTTTGGGTGAAAGCGCACCATGCCTGTTTTCACATTGATGTTGACCAAGCCACTTTCTTTACACGCTGCTCACTGTAACATGAATATGGCGAGCAGCGTCTAAAGAAAGGGGCGCCACCACCATTAAAGTGATTTCGTATTTGCGAGAGTTTGAGCTATTGGAATTTGAAATAACAATGCCTTTTATATATGAGTTGCTTTTAAAAACACATAAAAGGCATTGTCATTTACAATGACAAAAGCTTAAATGCTCGCAAATGCGAGAACTATTGCATTGAAAATGCTTGTTAATATATTGCTAACGTCTACTTGTGAGATGGGCTTAGTAAGAGAATCCCTCAGACTATTTGAAATAGAAGGTAATTGTAGTGATTGAAAATATTGTGCAAGTAATTCAAAGTCAATATCCTGTGGTTCCTCATATATGTTTTTAAAATGCCGCAGGAAAACCTTGGTGATCTTATCTTTACAATCTTCTAGTATACCCGTTTCGGGATCCCTGATCTGACTACATTTTTACTACTTTTCACTTTAGTAGCCCAAGCCAGATAACGTCCTATATGTTGGCTTTCCTCGTAGAGTATTTGTTTATAAGCCTTGCTACCCTTGATTGCCTCTAATTAAAAAATTCCCTCAATTTGTTTTGGCGGTTTCTAAATCTTGCAGACAAGCAGTCTTCTGGGATTCTGACCTGATTTACCTTATCCCTCGCACTTACAACAGCTCTCTGCAATGAGAAAACTGCTAGTGCTCGTTGTTTATTTGGGGAGAGGAGTTGGCCTAATGGCTAGGGCGGTCGTCCTCGAATCTGGGGAACTGGGTTCGAGTCTCGGCAATGACGCTGCACATCCTGTGATTCTGGGCAAATCACTTAATCTCCCTGTGCCTAACAAAAATGAATGTGTCCTCATGTAATGCAACTGGTGCTATGTAAAGCGCTCTGATACCCGATTCGGGTCACGTTCGCGCTATATAAAACTCTGTTAAAAAAAAAAATAATAATAATTATCTGACCCCTAAAAACTGCTTTAAAAGCCTCCCAAACAAAAAAATACGGAGGCTGAATTCTCATTATTTTCGAAGAATTGTTTTATGAATGCTGCATTTTTTTTATTCCATCCCAAATCTTCAAGAAGAGATTTATCAAAGTGCCTACGATTACTGCTTCTCGACCCAGGCCTATCTATTTTAACTATTGTGGAGATGGCTGAGGGATCAGAAAATGAGTTTGAGATAATCTCTGACTCCCCTCTAGGCAACCATTTGTCGATTAGAAAAAAATCTATTCAAGAGGCCGTCTTAAACCTGGAAGAGTAGCAAGTATATTGTGAATGGCCTGGGTGACCTTGGCGCCATGGATCGAGGAGGGCGAGTTCCTGTTTCATCCTATTAATCATCTTAGTTGTTTTAGGCTTTAATTGCTTCTTAGCTTTATTCAAGGTATTGAGGCCGATGTCTTGAATATAATTAAAATCCCCACCCAATATTATAGAACCCTCCGAAGAGATTAATATGTCATAAATTTGCTGCAGCGCCTGGATATCGCCAAATATGTGATCATAATAATTCAAGAGATTAAGCAATGAGCCCTCTAGCTTAATTTTAACCAAATCTATCGCCCTTGAGAATCTCGCCGAACTTGTTTTACTTTGCAATTGTGAATATTACGAAGTATTATAGCTACCCTGCGAACGGACATATTACTAGATGCAAAATAAGCTTGGGTATAGCCTTTTGGCAGGGATATTTTAGGTGTATTTGACTTAAAATGTGTTTCCTGAATAAACAAGATTTGAGGTAAAAAAGACGACAGCCAGCTTAACATAAAGCTTGCATTTCTATAATTCAATAACCCATTCGCATTGCAGGAGATTATTTTAATACTCTGCATTTGTTGTGTCATTTGACTCACATCTTGCTTTACCTCTGTATTCTTTCTTAGCACCCGGGGACCAAGAAACTACACAATTAACTAAACGATTAGAAAAGGAAAGATAAGAAACAGCAAAATCTGTTTTTCATCTATTTGTTTTTCTCTGCAACCCCATTCCATGCCCCTCCCAGGCCACCCACCCCTCCCACCTAGCGGGAACCCCCCCTTGCATCCTGCCTCGCGAAGAACCCACCTCAAGGGATGCCATGGAATTGCATCCTATGCCTGCACAGACCATTTTCCCCCCACCCCCCATTCGCTCCCTTATCGCTCACGGTCACTCAGTTCTTGCAATCACAGCCATATCTTTAGCTTCTAATGAATTCTAGGAAAGCCTGTGCTTCCATGAAAATGGTAAAGAGCTTAAATTGGCCTTTCCAAAGAACTTTTTACTTGGTACATTGGCCTACAGAGGCTTGGAGACCCATGAGCCTGAACTCATGGGCTAGCTGTTGAAAGGCCTTTCTATGCCTTGCTGAAGCCACCGATAAATCAGAGAAAACCTCCAAAGATGCATTTTGTAAAACAGTAAACATTTTCTGCTGGATAGCTGTAGAAAGTACTTGTTCTTTGATCCGAAAATCTGAAAAGTTAACCAAGATAGTTTGTGGATATTTGGCCCCTTGAGATTGATGGAAAGGTACTCTATGCGCCCGCATAATTGTCAAATCCTCTGGGGCTGAAGGTAGTATATGTTCTTTAATCGGCATGTTGATGTGTTGTGGAACAGACTGTATTTGCCCCTGTGATTCACTTCCTTCAGGAATTCCCGTAAATCTGAGCATCTTGAATGATACTCCATCATTTCTAGTTTCATTTCTAGTTCTGAGATTTTAGTAAACTCAGGTGGAATACGATCCTTCCTTGATGCCATCTGTGTCTCTTCAACTAGCATTGGGTTCCGCATCGGCTTCTGTGGCAACTACCACGTCAACTCTAAAATCTGTGCTGGTTTCTTCAACGCGGGCCCCGAAGCCAGTGGAGCACCCTCTACCGAGACTGGTGACCTTCTTAGAATTGAACCTGCCTCGACCAAGATCAAGTCCCATATCCATTTTGACAAATGCATTCTCCAAATAGTCCAATTCAGATAGGACACTGTCTCTGTCCATCAATTTTTTGAAGTTGACTCTGATCAGTCAGCTAGCCTTTGAAGACGGCAGTGGAGATGATGGAGATGACTTGCCCCATCATTATGATGATAACCCTGTCTACATAGACTTAAAGGAGGCCACTTGACTGGATACTTCCCCTGATACTGGATTGTTTTTGTCCACTGGACCACTTCCTTTGCTGTGGTGGTAAGACATTCAGTTGAGGTATTGGGCCCAGAGCTCCCTTCTGTGTAGCTAACGAATTATGTACTCACAGAGATGTTACAGCCTGGGTAGGCTTACTCTGAGTTTTTGCTTCCATTCAGCAAAGCCTGTTCTTAGTGACACATTGATAGACACTTGGGTGAAGCCTTGTTCTTGCTTTCGAGTGAACAGATGGGTTGTCTGGTGCCATAGGCCAGCACCGGGTGACCTTGATTTTCTGAATCAACATCCGACTCCAGGGAGTCTACTGGTTTAAGATTCCACCAGCAGGGTGAACCTTAGTTTATTTCCCAAGATTCCTCCTGGATACAGAATCAAAGAAAATTGAGGGATTCTGAAAACATCGCCATTCTAGCTTTGAGGTCCGTCAATGCCAGTTGCCTATTTCCGGCCTGGATACCACCATTTGCTTGGGCTCAGGCATTCTGCTCCAGTGTGGGGATCTGCCACCATGCTTGGATACAACCGGTCAGCTTATCTGTGATGTCTAGGTGTTCCTTATTAATATGCCTTTTGACTGCTCTCGCCTGTTTGGTGAAAAAGGCTGATTTGACCCTGGAGTGTTTTAAGAAAAAAACAGGCCATGATGCATTCCTTGTGCCTTTCAGTGCCTGCCAGGGAGTTCCCCCAGCAACTTAGACTCTTTTGATTATATTGCGTACAGGCAGTGCCAAGCCTCCCTGCCCCCGCAGCAGACACTCCTGTTTTTTCACTGTTGGGATAGAGTTCAGGCACATAATGTGCAGGTCTCCAGGACAGTGCTCATCCCAGCCCCCAACCCTGTGACAGTATCTAAGCCGCTTTAGCTTGCCCCTAGGAGGCAGGAACCAACATTTTCCTCAAGGTATTGAAGGATAAAGTCCGCCAGATGGGTCCTTCAGATTATTTAATGGGGCTATGTCCTTCGATTACTTTCTGACCTGCCACATCTTCCACCCACATCAGAGCTGCTTTCACAGGAGCGCTTGGCCATTTTTGCAGAAGTTGTAGGCTCTCTTGCCCAAAGGGGCAATAGAGAGGGTTCCGGTGTCGAAAATGAGACTGGTTGCTACTCCTGCTAATTTCTCTCCCTGCCCTATGAGCACCTTCCTGCAGATTCGTGATGTTCACATTGATTCAGGTTCTGTCTGCCCCAGATCTGGGAAACTGTATGGTAGTCCTGAGCTTGCAGGATGCGTATTTTAACACACCTGTCCTGCAGTCCCACAATCGTTACCTCCGGTTCAAGGATAGGCCTGGAATATTTTCCATTTACGTGCTCTCCTTCAGCTTCACCTTTGCGCCTCAGGTGTTCACAGGTGTTAGATCCTAATCTAAGGAAAACTCTTTTCGGGATATTTAAGAAATGGCAACTGTTTGGCAACTTTTTCTAAAACCTAAAATTTCCCAAAACAAATGAGAACTGTGCTCATTGGTCACCCTTCATTTAATTCGTTTTATTATTTAGTAGTTTGGATCATAGTGCAGTATTTGCATGCTGTTTAATTCTCAATGTACAGATTATAGTTGCCAAGCAGTGTGGTAAATCATTCAATTGCATGGATATTGTTCCACCGTTTTCTACTTTGCTTTTCTCTTTATTCTGATAACACTGGTCATTGTATGTAGATTTCTTTATCTTATATTATACGACTGATGGAAATTAATAAATAGCATATTTAAGATATTTATATTTGCATGTGTTTTTTATCATGGAATACGTTTTAGTTTATGCTTGTGTTGGGTTTCCCTGTCGTGGTGCAACGGCAGAAGATTCTGGTAGGATTACTCCTGACTATAAGCCAAACCACTGTCTCGGTCTAAATTTATGTTTTATGTGTGTTTTAATTAAAAGTAACACTACTTATTGATTTAATTTTTTAGGTCTATATTTGAACTTTGGGGTCATGGCAAATCCAGTGCAGAGCTGCGCAAGTCACTGATGAGCTACCCTCTAGAGAAGATGGTAGGTAGGGAAGATAGATGGGTTTCCTGAAAGAACTCCTAACTGTTGTTATGATGATGTCCTCACCAGGGCTCTTAATTTGATGTTCCTATTCCCGTTCAGTGTCAAAGGAACTTTGTAAGGCCTCCAAAGGTCTTTGATGCATTGTGTGCCTCAATCCCACCACTCATTCATGTCTCAGAGCATATATCTCAAAGCCCTTGTACGAAGTACTTTCAGTGTGCAGTTTTAACCCCTCTGGAATGAGACTTACAGCAGCTGCTTTACTTGCATTCACTTGTGTCCTGGCAGCTTAGGATCCAGACATAAGCCTATTCAACCTCAACTTTCTACAAAATAATGATAGTAAAGAGCACAATGAAGTCGCTGTCGCAGTTCTGTTTGCCACTGGGAAATCATGTTTTGTGTATCACTTCAGCGAGCACAAATATATCATTGTGTAATGCTTTTTACTTTCTGCATATGTGAGGTTTGATGTAAAAGTAACTTAGAGTGTGTGGTATGAAACACATGGAATTATATGTTTTGTTATTACAATGGATAAAGATTTTAAACAATTTGCTGTTCCTTTATGTCTTCTACTTGTGATTAGTTATGAAACAGCAATACAAATATTGATTGAAAATATATTTTCCTAGTACAGTGCAGAACAGCTGTCATTTGTCATCTCGTGATAGCTGACTGTCTGAATTTGTAAGGCTCATAAAGAAACTTTCTTTTGCTGGTCCAAGTAGGTCAAAGATGTGTTCAATCTTCTTCTGTGTTTCAAGACCCCACGTGTGGAATTTCGTCCTTGACTGCTCTCATGTTTGTACCTGTCTGACCTTTTTACCAGAGATTTGTAGACATTTAGTCAAACTGTTGTGCAGCGCAACAAAAGGCTAATCCGATGACTTGACAGCACATGGGCCTGAAATGCTTTGATGAATGTGCCAATATGTTATGGAAATGGTATTCAGTTTTCTACGGAAGCTTTCCTTTGTCATCAACTTTTCACTAGTCTTTTAGGTTTAGATTGCGACCAGCACAGTATGTGTTTTTCAATTCATTAGAGATTTAGAAATTGAGTGTCCAGGCATAAATCATGATGTTCTCCACTATAAGGACTGCCGCTTATTTAGAAATAGCTTGTGAAGACTTGTGATCCTAGGCGCTTTTAGGGACTGGCTGTGGACATGTAGAAAATGTACAATGGCCCTTTATACAATTGTTTAATCTATTTTTAACATATTTTATTGAATTTTCATGCTACATACAGACACCATCTCACTTCAACAGATGCATTATGTGACATCCAGCTTGTTACTAGATACAACAAAGATTGCTGGCATGGACATTTAGATGTTTAATCTTGATTTAGTTGTTGAATCTAAAAAGGAGAAAAGTCCCCCTCCTCTCCCTGATATTCGAGGAACGTTTCAAACTGCCCCTCAATTAGAAGTAGTCATATGAAGTTGTGTCCTTTGGGACAGGCTGTGAAAATGGAGGAAATATAAATTGTTCCCGTTTACATATTTTATTGAATTTTTATGTGACGTACAGCAATCTCACTTCAACAGATCCATTATTCGACATTCAACATGTTACTAGAAACAACAAGCATTTTTGCCTTGTATACACAGATGTTTAATCTTGACTTGCTTGTTCACTCTTTACAGTACTCCCTTTTCAAAAGATTGAGGACTGCTGTCTGACATGAACTTTTCCATAAGGGAATATTTTGTGCTCTTCGTGGAGACCTATTTTCCTTGGCTTGTTTTACCTGCTCTTCACTGTTGGGCCTTGCTTATTTATAGACATAAGTTACTCTCTTGTTGGAAAAGTTATGGTGCCCTTGACAGTGTTTTCATAGCCTTTAATGATTGCTCAGTTACCTCCAAATGCATTTGTTCAGCACCTGAAGAACATTGATTTCATGGACTGAACTACACACGTCAGCCTAGAGAAAGGATTACAGACCCACATCACTTCATGTTAGAAAACACACAAGCCAAGCCAGCTTCAAAACAGAAAAAAGATCAGTCTTGGGGAGAGTTGTCATATTCAGATCTCATAATATACCTCTTGACTAATACCTACAGTTCTAAATTAAGACCTGTTCATTTTACCAGATATCAGTATTGCACCCAATCTTTTCAAATTTATAATAGAACTAGTTCAGCCTTCCTTAATACGGCCATTTCCATCTTTCTCAAAGATGAAATACCAGGTCAGACTCAGTGGTGCTTTTTAATCTTAATATCTTGGTAATACTTCCTTTGCCTCCTGTTGGAGCTCTAGTTTAAGACTATAAATGGGGCCTCTTGTCTACTTTACACGCTTTAATTTTAAGAGGCTACTGTGATCTCAGCAGAGTGAAGGAAGCATGATTCACCTCATTAGAAACAACCTAAACTTATTTAGTGAAAGTGTTGAGCTCTCTACTCCACTACAGGTTACAATAGCTCAGATTTCTACCGTAGGTAGTGTTTGAGGAAGTCCAAAGACAAACCTCACATTTTCTAATTTCTGGTTCAGGATGTTGACTGGATTTTGACATTTCTTTGTCGTCCCTTGGCCACAGTGGATCCTTGCTTCAGCTCTACTCGGGTGTGAATTGTTTCTGGTACCCTTGTCACATTTTCTTGCTCAGGTGAGAAATTCCAACTGTTCTAATGGCAGAAAAGGAGAAGAGATCCGACTTCAAAATATGCTCTTCTTGTGGGAAAAGAAAGATCTATGCAGATGACCCACACAGTTCCCTTACTGCATGTATCCAAGCGTAATGCTTCTCCCTGTGACATCTACAAGATGTTACCTACAAAGGCCCTCAAGTTTTGAGAAAGGAGTCTAACCCTGTACCTTTTGGAGAGAAAGAATGTGTTCGAGGCATGTGAGCTGTAAATCACATGCTTTGCATACTCCTGCCATCTAGTGTTGGGTCCGGATGTTTGCAAGTTGTTTTTCTTCGAAGAAGTCTTTCCAGTCGCGAGGTAAGGTGACTCCTCCTTTCTGTGATAGTGTGTATGGGCATTGACTCCATTGTTAGATTGTTTTTTTCCGCCATCGGGTTCGGACGTGAATTGCTGCGCTCAGGTTTGAAACCGTTCTTCGGGTTCCCCTCGGTGCGCAATCCACTATACCTGCATCGGTATTGTTTCGTACGCTTATCCCACTTCTCCGCATATCGTAGCGGTCGAAGAAAATCTCTATTTCGATCAGGAGACTCGTGGAAGGCCGACGGGTCTACCCGCGTCGCTCCACCTCGCAGTCGACGGATCGGACTCCATTCAAATTCTGCCCTCGGTGCCACGCAAAATATCCATGCACCTACTCGCACAAAGTGTGCAACTTGTGCTTATCTCAAGAGCACAACGAACAAGACTGAGATGCGTGCAGATCCTTTCGATCCAAGAAAACTCTTCGCGATCGTCGGGCTCGACGTCGTGAAATGCAAAGCCAGAACATCGAATACACGCCAGACATCTTCGGTGAAGGAACCGAGCAAAAAGAATTCAATGCACAAGGGGCCGAACAGGAACAGGAAGAGCAGCCCTTATCGATTCCTGAATCGGAGATGTAAGAGGACATACTGCAGGGTCAAGGTCCCGTGAGTACCGAACACCCCTTGCACTGAAATCCAACTCAGACTAAGCAAAAGGCTTTGGGTCCGCCTCCGGGCCAAGGGCGGCACTGAGACGATGTTTCTGATGCCCGCCTCCCGGCTCGGCACCAAAAGCTATTGTCAAGCCTTCCGGCTCGGGTCGAGTTGGCCAAAGTCCAGCACAGAGCCGAATCCTTCGAGCTCAAAGCCAAAGACTGTTTCGGAACTGAAGCCCTCGACGCCGAAAGTCAAAACGGCCTTGGAGCCCAAACCTTCCACGCCGAAAGGTCATTCCATCCAGGCACCGAAGTTGTCGGCACCGAAACCGAAAAATGCTCCTTCGAAGCCGCAGGATCCGATTCTCGACTTACCATCCCCCAAATCGGATCCTAAACAAAAGAACTTTACATTAACCTTGAAACAGGACATCTTCTTACCAAACTGCCTCGCAAACACAAACCTGAGTCAGAGGACATACATTATAAGATTCCTTTAAAGAAGAAGAATGTCGGCACTAACCCTTCTCCTCCTCATCTTCTACCACGTTCCCCTACACCTTCTCAAGTATTGGAACATTTACTTACCACACCACACAATTCTCCACCCTCACTGTCTGATAATGATGATGATGGAGACAATGGAGATATTCAATTACCTGTAGATCCCTGGAAAGACTACACTATTGATCCACCTACAGATATTGACCCAGACCTTTACCCTGCATAGCCTTCCCCTCCTGACGACAATGTAGGCTATTTAGAGTTGCTTGCTAGAGCTGCACAATATCACAGGGTACAACTACACAAAGAATGTTTAGAAGAGGATTTCTTGTTTGAAACTTTGAGTAGTACACACAGATCTAGTCAGACTCCCCCTATGCTCAAAGGCATGATGAGACATGCCGATGACATCTTCAAAGACCTGTCCGTGCTCGCATTCTGACTCCCAGAATAGATAACAAGTATAAGCCTGCCCCCTCTGATCCACTCTTCATTAAAGCGCAGTCACCTCTAGACTCACTTGTTGTCTCTAATGCCCTTAAACGGGCTAATTCACAAACCTCTGGGGATGCCTCCCCTCCGGACAAGGAGTCAAAATTAAGACGCCTCTGGCAAACGAATAGCTGCCCAGGTGGCAAATCATTGGTGCATTGCCAATACCCAGGCCGTGTAAGCCAGGTATGATAGAGCGCACTGGGACGAAATGGAGCAATTGCTCCAATATCTCCTAGATGAGCACAAAGCTAATGCTCAGGATTTAGTACAAGAAGGGAAGCTCATCTCCAATTCCTCTATTAGATGTGCCTTAGATGCTGCCGACACTTCAGCTCGAGAGATTAACACTAGTGTGTTACTCAGGAGACACGCCTGGTTAAGGATTTCCAGTTTCAAACCCGAAGTCCAGCAGTTCATCTTCAACACTCTGTTTGATAAAGAGCATCTTTTCGGGCCTGAAGTTGATCAGGCATTAGAGAAAATGAAAAAAAGACACTGAGGTAGTTAAGTCAATAGGAGCCCTACAGTCTCCTTCAAACCCAGGCTCCTTTCATTGCTCCTTTTATCGTGGGGGGGTCTAAGACCACATCCTCAGACACCAATGTTTCCTTCTATAAAGGCAACAATCAACCTTCCTCCACAAGAGGTTTCTTTAGAGGAGGATATAGAGGAAACGATGGCAAGGGTAGGGGAAAGGGTTCCATACCACGTAACTCCCCTTCCTCTAACAAGCAGTGACTTACCTACCCTTCCCCCGATCATTTAACACCTGTTGGGGGACGTCTTCTACAATTCCTCCCCAACAGACAAATGGGTGTTAGGAATTATCCAACATGGTTATTGCCTGGAGCTTACCACCAATCCTCTAAACATTCCACCTCGTTCTCACAATCTGTCACCAGAACATTTGCACCTCCTCAAACAGGAAGCTCAGTCTCTCTTGTTAAAAGGCGCCATAGAGACAGTACCATTACAATATCAAGGGTCAGGCGTTTACTCCCTGTATTTTCAAATTCCCAAATAGGATGTCTTGTTAAGACCGTTTCTGGACCTCAGAGAACTGAACCTCTACATACTGTCAGAACATCTCCACATGTTGACACTTCAACAAGTGCTCCCACTTTTACAACAGGACAACTTTATATCTACTCTAGACTTAAAGGACACATATTTCCACATTCCAATTCACCCAGCTCATTGCAAATATCCCAGATTTGTGATAGCGGGTCAACATTACCAATTCAAAGGGGACAGCTGATTTTCAAACGCCGGAGGAGGCGGGGGAGACTACTACTCCTGGCAGCATCGCGGGTGGGCTCCGCCAACGCGATACCGTCCACGCGCCTGGAGGTGCAGAAAAGGAGCCGGTGCTTCCCGCAGCGCGGGAAAGCTGATTTTCAAACGCCGGAGGAGGCAGGGGAGACTACTACTCCCGGCAGCATCGCGGGTGGGCTCCGCCAACGCGATACCGTTCACGCGCCTGGAGGCACAGAAAATCCCGGGCGAAGGGCGGGCCCGTCTGCGCCCATCAGCGACAGGAAGAGGCAGGGCAGGGTCACACCTCTTGCTCTCATCCTGCCGTGATTGATTCAACGGGTAAGCCCCCTAATTTAACGATTTTGCTCTGGCTTATCGTCCTGAACTGGTATTTAACCATTCATCTTGAAGAAACCATTATAGGCATATGGTAATACCTGTCTTTGAATATTCTGGACACAAAAGGGGAAAAAACCCAGAGTGGGACTACATGACTGCTTGGTATTTTATTTCTTCTGCCCTGTTTCTCGACCATCTGGGATTTCTTAACACAACCGTGAACAGATCTGGGGTCTGACTGTGACACTCAATCCCTACATGATCTTCATAGATCGGGACGCTTATAATTGGATTATTGTATAAGCCCTACGGAGACCCAGAGATCTATATAGTAATCTGTCTGATGGTCGGCCAATATTAGGTTGTCCTCCTCTCTGTGGGATTATGTAGTTGCACCACTTCCTAATTATTTCTAAATACTTGTATAGCTAACCGTACACGTTGCACTACAAAAGCAGCCCTGTGTGGTGGTGTTGTTAGTGGGACAGTCGGGGATTTGGCCAAATCGGGTTGCATAATGGGGAAGCGCACATGCCTGTCAAAACCAAAAGCCACCAGCCTACCCACACTCCCACCAACTTCAATTGACAAAATGTTACAGAGGGCTATAGGGGTGGTTAATACAGAAATTGAGCTTACGGAGAGGCGCTTGTCACTTAACCCTGATCTATGTCTTCCAAAGTCTGATTCACCCACCCTGCAAACCGCTACTCAAGTGCTTCTAGATGAACCACCCCCACCACCATCCCTGGAAGTTCCACCTAAAAAAGTCGCACGCAGAGGTAGGAACACCACCATCATCCCAAAGAATGGGAAGCGCAAACAAACGATTGAGGCGGGACCCAAAAGAAAGAAACTGTGTGAGGATCCTACATCCAGTACTGAGGAGGGCGAAAACCAGGAACAAAACCCAAGTAGCCCACTGTCCACCAGAGTAGATATGAATCATCCTACCTGGGCACTGAATCTCCTGACTGACCTGAAGACTCAATTAAGAGCTATTGTAAGAGAAGAACTGTCCCCCTTACTTAATCGCCTAGATAACTTGGTAACAGCCGGGGAAAGTATACAAACAAATCCCAATACATACTTCACCCACACAGTAGAAAGAGGTATTGACTTTGGATGTCAGGTGGACATTCTTAACCTAATATCTCAGGACGGGTTGGGTGAGCAGACAAATGCTGGTTCCACCACAACTCAAGAGATAAGGCATCTGAATGTCAATAATCACCAGGCATGCATGAGACTAGTGGCAAAAAGGTTGTTCCCTCTACAAGGGATAGGGATAAAAGCAGCCCCCCTCTACATGGGCCTAGTGGGATTGTGAGTGCGCAGGCGTTGGTAAAACGCACTGTTGACAAGCCTGAAACAGCAAATCTGCCGACCATAAATTTACCCCCTGCTTGTTCCCCGTATGTAATTATACTGGCAGGTATCCCCGAAATCACAACCAACCAGAGGGAAACACAACTTGACCTCAGGAACAAATGCCTGTTCTGGCTAGCAAAGCACAGGCAGTTTGATTATGGTAGGGCAGGGGAAATCTTAATGGTCCGTAGAGTAGGCTGGGTGGGAAATCGACAAAAATCAGACCAAGGGGACTGTGTAATTGTAAACTTTAAAAATCCTAAAACTGTGAGCAACTTACTCAACCAGACTACATGCCACCAGGATTCATCAACAGGAATCAGGCTGTACCCATTGGACTTTTTTTTATATCCAACACCAAACGTCATATAGGGGCCACACTACCTCCAACACCCCAAGATGGCAACCAAGACCTCTAACTGAGGGCAGATGGGATGCCCCCCCCCAGGCCCTTACTATTTAACATACCAGTAAATAATAGATATGGAATTTTGGAGGAGGTGTAGATTGACACGAGGTGAGCCCGACCCCTGATGGAAATCCTGGACGGCAGTGGTCAGATATTGAACGGGATGAGTGTAGTGGGCTGGGGGCATCAAGTAAGGATCACAAACTAGACATATCACAGACCACCGGACCACGAGGTGCTGGGGCACAAACGAGAGGGCTACCTGATGTCTTACTATTCGCCCCCCGAGCAAAACTTGCAGAGAAGGTGTGTGTACGAGGTCATCAGATAGTCACCACACGACTCAATTGAGGGATACCCAAATTCCTATTACTAGTGCACTCGAGGACCCTGATGGGAAAAGAGTCCAAGGTAGCACACTGAGGGTCCTATCCTGGAATCTTGCTGGGCTTAAAAGTAAACTCTCTTGCCCAGATTGGGGGCTCTTTGTGGACAAACAGGATATATGTATGTTTCAGGAAACCTGGGCCAGGGAAGATCATCAGAGGGTGGGCTTTGCATCATTCAATATCCCAGCCACCTTTGGGGGAAGGGGTAGACCATCAGGGGGTTTATCTATTTGGGTAGGCTCACACTTGGGCTGCAGAGCCGAGCAGTTGTCCACCCCTACAAGCGACATCCAGTGTGTTTTACTTACCTTCCTTACAAAGATAAAAATTGCTTTTATCAACGTCTACTCCCGACCTGTTGCCATTAGCCTAGATTCTGCCACTATGGACCAACTGGGCCTTTTTATTCCTACTATTGACCCAGCAATATGGTTGATTATAGGGGGTGATTTTAATTGCCAATTTGAACCTCTTATTGACCTAAGTAACACCACCCCCAGTGAAGAAGATTCTCATTGGCTAATCCCAGACCCACAAATCCAACCTATCAAAGCATGGTCCCCGCTGGCACTACAGATCAACTCAATCACGTTAGCTCATTCACTAAGAGCGTGTAATGGCCGAACAAAATCAGATACTCCGGGGCAGCTAACATTTAATAGAGTAGGCCAAGAGTCTCTGTTGGATTATATCCTAGTGGAAACTAGACTATGGCAAAAGGTCTATGATTTTTCTGTCATAATGAGGCAGGACAGTGATCACAATGCCTTGATCTTGGATTTGAAGTTGCTGAATTTGGGCTGTACTAATTCCAAACCTATTCTTACACCTCGGAACAGTGGACTAACACTCACAAATAATAGAAGGAAAGTTAGGTGGGGGCAAATCAAACAGTCACCAGACAAGTTGACCACAGTCTACCAGTCAGTAATCCCAATACTCTCAACAAGCATTTGCAATGCAATAGGTCTCGCATTTGCGAGATTTTGAGCTAAATAGCATTGTAAGTGACAATGCCTTTTATTTATGTGTTTTGAAAACCTGCAAGCAACGACTAGAAGTACAAAGTGCACATAAGTAAAAGGCATTGTCATTTACAATGCCAATAGGTCAAAGTTTAGAAAATGCGAGACCTATTGCATTGTAAATGCTTGTTTACCTTTGCCAGGTCTTTTACTAATTTGGCATGCAGGCTTTGTAGTGTATTGTGAAAGGTTTTCTCCAGATCCTGTTTCATCTCTGCTAGACACGCTTTGAGGTCTTCCTTCGTCAGAGGTTACCTTTGCCGCCATATCCGGTTGTAAGTGTTGACTTTCTTTTTTTTCTTTCAGGAAGTAGCCTTTGATAGACTTGTCGCGCTGTTTCTGTGCTCAGGGCATTTACTGTCCTCAGTGGCCTCTCCCAGATCACTGCGTATCACACAGTTTATGTGTAGAGTCGGGCTATTTAACACCCGTGTGCTAGCTTGATACACTGCAGCTCAATATTATTGGTAGGCTCTTTCTCACTTCTGTCCATACAGTGTATGCTCCTTGGGCCTTGTGTTCACTCAACGCATTTGCCCAGACCTACTTCTCCACCTGGGTCCTGCTGGGGATCCCTTGAATGCACTTCCACCGCCCTTCACATGCGGTTGTAGAGGCACAGCTGTTCTTTGTCCCGATTTCTGTTCACAGTTAACTGCACAGACCTAATGCTAACCCAGATCAGTATGCCACCATGTTCAGCACCCCCTTCTGCTCTGTCAGAGTTCAGTTAGCCACTCCTCACAGTGGCGCCCAGCTGGTCAACCTTACGACTCACTTCACCCCCAGTCCACCGCTTTCTCAGGGCTTCTCACGGGCTAGCGGGGCCCTCCCCCAGCTGCTGGGCCCTCTGAGCACCTCGCTTTCCAGCACCACCTCGAGGGTAAACTGCAATCTTGCTGTGCGATTATCTGTCCCCTCACTCAGCAGCTTCTCTCGGTCCGCTGGTGTTCAGATGGCCATTTCTCAGCGTGGCACCCAGCAAGGCGACCATGCAGCTCGTCCTGCCCTCAGGCCACATCTTTCTCAAGTCTCCTCATGGGCCAGCAGGACTCTTTCCCAGGTGCGGGCCCAGTGCCTTCCAGTACCCCCTTGAGGGTGATCTTACTGAGTGTTGCTCTGCTGCCTACTCACTCTCTGGGGCCTGCCATGCACCTTTCCTCTAGGGTGACCCCCTCCTACTTTCTCACTATCGCGATCCGCTCCCACCACAAGGGATGGACTTATGCGGGCACTCTCCGAGTTCCCAGGGGGACCCAGCCAGCTCAGCGAGACTCTGGCCTCATGGGGGCTCTCTGGCCACAGGGGAAACAGTCCAGGGAGTAGCAGTTCCCTCTGCGTTCTACTCCACCGTCACCTTTCCTAGAAGTTCTCTGGCTGTTTTTTTTTTTTAAACAAACTTTATTGGTTTTTCTCCATACTGCAATACTTAAAAAATATATATATTTTACATTCTTTTTATTGCATTGCAAACAAATTAAGACAGCACAGTATGTATCAGTAAGAGTACAGAGTAAGTACAATGGCACATGTTCACAAATACCAGTTAGGTATGGTGGTTTCACTGTAACCGTAATTCAACATAGAGAAGAGAACTACAAGGGAAACACTCAGTGGCAGGAAAGAAAAGCAATAAAGGTGACAAAAGGAATGTTAACACTGTGATAGTCAGCCTAGTGGCGCATCCCTGATCAAGTGTGATTGCGCATACATTCACCGCAGCTGGGGCTAGCAGTCCCTCTCAGTTTACTCATTCTGTTACAGGAGCGGTTTCCGTCATGGTCTCCGTGCTAAGCGACTAAGTACGCCTCTCGTGGAGACCAGATATCCTTGGTACAGGCGCACACCGGCATTAGTTCCCAATAGTTGATCAGCTGCTCCTGACAACAAGCAGAAGGGCGCAAGAGCAAATCGGGCACCGTGCTGAAACATAAAGCACAGCGCCCATGCATATAGCTGTGTGTTCCTGCAGGACGCCCCCTTGCAGCGGAATAGCAGTCCACAACGGCGACGGGCAGAAAACAATAACTAGGAAAGTGAAAGCGCGCCATGCGCGCGTTGTGCTCAAACGCCGCGAGCCGAACACGTGCACATCGCCTGTCCGGGCGCGTGCACATCTCCTGTCCCCCTTCCGAACAAAAATCGACGACAATAGATCTCGCCAAGCGTGCAGCGCATGCGCTCCGTCGCTAGGCGAGACCTAAAAATGTGGGAGGTTGCAGTTGCAAAGGGCTTTCCCTCAGCCGTTGAGAAAGCTGCAAAAATACACTCAGAGTTAACATCAAAATTGGCGGATACATTTTATCCAGTGGCACTCCGTAGGGCGAAGACCCAGTCTAAATGTACCTGGTTTAACATAAAATGTCGTAATGCTAAGCAGGCCTTACTGGATGTTGTCAAGGCAAAGGACAAGTACCGAACCAAACTAAATCGGGTACTGTATAAAGAGACCATCCAACAGGGAAAAAAAAATTGGGAATTGGAAAGATGGGAAACCCTAAAAACTGCACTAACCAATAAAGATCTGAAGACCTTCTGGGCAATGGTGAGTTCAGGTGACATTGAAGGGAAGCCAGCCATTGAGCCAAATATAGCATCTGAAGCTTGGGAGAATCACTTCCGTTCCCTATATACTAGCAAGGCACTTGCGACCGCAAATGCTGAACCCCTAATAACATCTACTGAGTCTTCTGAGGAGGTGGTTACAGTGATTACTATGTCTGAAGTGTTAAATGCCATCAATAAGCTTCCTAGTAATAAAGCACCGGGCCTAGACAAATTACCTGGGGACCGAAAATTTGGGGACCATATCTGTGGTCCCTATTCAATGCCATTATGAACGGGATGAATCCCCCTGATACTTGGCGTGGGGCAGAAATAGTCCCGGTCTTCAAAAAAGGCTGTCCCCTTTCACCTACCAACTATAGGCCGATCAGTTTAATTGAAGTTACCCAGAAACTCTTTGCACGGGTACTTCTTGATCACCTCAAGGCATGGATGGAAGAAGAAGAGATCCTGAGTCCCTATCAAGCCGACTTCAGAAAAAACACCTCTACCGTTGACCAGATATTTAGGCTCCAACTTCTTTTCTGGAAAACGGTGACAATAGAGGGTGGCAGTCTCTATTTAATATTTGTAGATCTGAAGTCTGCTTTTGATCTTATACCCAGGGGCAAACTCTGGGAAGTGCTTAGAGATCTGGGGATTCCACCTTATCTCCTTAGCATTTTAGTGAGGCTTCATGCAGAAAACTTTGCCCAAGTGAGGTACGGGAAATACGGCGAACTAACCTCCCCGCTTTCCTGTCAATAAAGGGGTACGACAGGGTTGCGTTCTCGCACCCACCCTATTCTGTCTGTTTATCAATGGACTTATTGACCAACTTAGAAAGGTTAAGGACAATGATGCCCCTAGGCTAGCCTCTGGTAGGGTCCCAGCGATGATGTTCGCTGATGATACCCTTTTACTTTCAAAGTCGCCCATGGGAATCCAGCGTATTCTTGACAGCTTTGATGCTTTCCAGTTTTATAAGGTCGGAGATGAAGGGAAGGCCCAGCTCCTCGTGGCAGGCATAAGAAGAAGTACTGGCTGGAACCGATAAAATATATCTTAAAAAGGAGTAGAGAACAATTTCATGAGGCAGTTGCTAGGTCTCCCCCCCAGCACACCCCTCACCCCTCTACGCTTGGATTTGGGCATTAGGCCGATTAGCGAAGAAATTGCCCTTAGACCTGTAACCTACTGGCGGCGGCTATGGGTGACCCCGGAATTGGCCACCTATCGATCTGAGCTTAAAGAGCTCTTGAGTATTCTGGGCATCAAAAAAATACCCTGGCTTAAACATATAAGGGACCTTTGCAACAAACTGGGTAAAGCAAATCTATGGAGATCACCCGAAGAATCATGCCCCTTAATTTCACGGTTGGAATTGATAAGATCCTATAGAACATATACATTTTCAGTCATCCAGGAAAGCTCGTCTTGCGACCGTTTGACAGCCGAGTTCATACAAATTAAAGACTAGTATAGTATGGAGCCTTTCCTGGATGACATCCAACCAATTTTGGCTAGGAAACTGTATATGCAGTTTAGAATGGGGATTCTACCGCTCCATGCCTTTACCAACAAATGGTCCAATACCGACTCTGGTGGATGCCCTGCCTGCAACCACAAGGAAGAGACAGAGCTACATGTTCTCTTCTTTTGCCCTGCTTATAGATCAATTCGCCAGCGCTGGCTTATCCAACTATGCAAGAACTTAGGCTTTGCACATTGCGCTGTGGCATACAGAGTCCTAAAGTATGACACTCATGCCCCCACTGTCTTCGCCGTATCTCGTTTTTTAAACTCTATGTGGTATGCACGGCGGACCTTCTTAAATTAGCAATCATGGCTCCAACATTTTGCACTTTTATTTGTTTTAATCTGCTCTTATTGTCTAAATTGTTACTGTTTTTAATGGTAACGGACTTCTGAACTTGCCTTTCTAATGATGTTTGCACTGCACTTTAATACTGGACCAGGACTAGGTCGTCGAAGAAACTAAAATGCACTTTATTATGGTTAATATGCTTTTAAATGTACAGCGTTTTATATCGGCACATGAAGTAATTGTATGGTTGTGTATTATCCATGACTTAATTGTATATATTGTCTTTTATGTTGCTATGAAATGTACTTTTATGGTCCTTGAGACCGAAATAAAGTTATCGAATGGAATGGAAGCTCAGTCTCTCTTGTTAAAAGGAGCCATAGAGACAGTACCATTACAATATCAAGGGTCAGGCGTTTACTCCCTGTATTTTCTAATTTCCAAATAGGATGTCTCGTTATGACCGTTTCTGGACCTCGGAGAACTGAACCTCTACATACTGTCAGAACATTTCCACATGGTGACACTTCAACAAGTGCTCCCACTTTTACAACAGGACAACTTTATATCTACTCTAGACTTAAAGGACACATTTCCACATTCCAATTCACCCAGCTCATTGCAAATATCCCAGATTTGTGATAGCGGGTCAACATTACCAATTCAAAGTACTACCATTTGGAGTCACGACTGCTCCCAGAGTATTTACCAAATGCCTAGCAGTAGTCGCAGCTCACCTGAGAAGACAGCATATCCACGTCTTCCCCTATCTGGATGACTGGCTCATCAAACCCAGAACTTACCACAAGTGTCTCCAACACACTCAAGCCACAATTCACTTACTACACCAACTAGGGTTTACAATGAATGCGCTGAAGTCTCATCTGCAGCCTTCAAACACACATACTTATTTGGGCGCCACCATAGACACTCAAAAAGCTCTAGCCTCTCCCATTGCAGCCAGAATTCACAGCATTAAGTCTCTTCTCACTCAGTTTCAGCCCAACCACTCATTACCAGCCAGAGTCTACATGCTGGGAATGATGGCCTCTTGCATCATAATCGTACCCCATGCAAGACTATACATGCGTCCCCTTCAAGAATGTTTAGCAAGTCAGTGGAACCAGTCGTAGGGTCGATTAACCGATCTAGTGTTGGTAGGCTGCCGCACCCATCGATCTCTGCAGTCGTGGAACCCACAAAATTTATCCAAAGGGCGGCCAATCATCAACCCTGTTCCACAGACAGTGCTAACAGCAGACGCATCGCTCACTGGTTGGGGTGCTCACTTACAGAATCATACAATCCAAGGATTGTGTAGTCTAAAGCACAAAGATCTCCATATAAATTACTTAGAGCTACTAGCAGTGTTTCTAACGCTCAAAGCCTTTCAGACTCACCTCGTAGGTAAAGCTGTCTTAGTCCGCACGGACAACATGACAGCTATGCACTATATACAACAAGCATATGCAATAGGTCTCGCATTTACGCGAGTTTAAGCTATTGACATTGTAAATGACAATGCCTACAGCTTCAACTCACGTAAATGCGAGACCTATTGCATTGCAAATGTTTCTTTAAGTTTGAAACTGAGCGTGGCGCCGCTTCAAGGACACTGCACTCGGTTTCTTTTTTTTTTTTTTTAACTTTAACACTGATCGCGGTGTCCTTGAAGCGGGCGTCGCGCTCTGTTTTAAAGTTAAAACAAAAATAAACAAACAGAGCGCGGTGTCCTAAAAGTGGACACTGCGCTCAACATGAAAGTTATATCAAATTTAAATTTAAAATGATCGTGGTGTCCCTAAACCGGACGCAGCACTCATTATGCAAATACCAAAAAAAGCAGCTGCCATTGTCCCCATCAGTGACAATAACAACAAAAATAGTGCTCACTTACTAGATAAAGCAGTCAGTGTAACGTGCCAAGTAAAAGCTCCAGTCCTTATGGGCGGTAACAAATGGCGACAAGGCGGTAACAAGGAGGGACTAATAAGCCTCATAATGAACCGGAAGCCAGCATTTACCAAGGACAATGACACCAGCCAATGAAAAATATGGGAGGAGAGTGTGCAAGGCTTCCACACCATACTCTACTACAGCATGCCTCGCAAAGTGAGCAGCGCATGCGCGCTGCCGCAAGGCTCGACCTAAAAACAGTGGGGTGGGGCACACTCTCTCCAACTGCCACGCCTAGCACAAGCCATTTGGAAGTGGGCAATACACCACAAAATGTATCTCCTGGCAGAGCACCTTCCAGGAGTAAACAATCAGATTGCAGACCTTCTCAGCAGACAGAAGCAGCAAATCCACAAGTGGGAGCTTCATCCTCAGGTTCTCCTCCCCTATTTTCAGGAATGGGGATTTCCTCAGATAGACCTGTTCGCCAAAGCAGAAAACGCAAAATGCCCAAGCTTCGCCTCCAGGTTCCCAATCCTGCTCTCCAAAGGCAATGCCCTATGGATGAACTGGTCAGGGATATTTGCCTATGCGTTTCCGCCTCTCCTACTCATCCCAATGGTAGTTCGGAAGCTCAGGCAAACATCCCTTACACTAACTCTCATAGCTCCAACATGGGCACGTCAACCCTGTTTCACCACCCTGTTGAAGCGGTCGATAGTTCCACACCAAAAGCTATATCTCACCTCCAGTCTCCTCACTCCGATCCATAGAGAAATCAGGCATCCAAATCCCAAAGAACTGAACCTGGCGATCTGGCTCCTGAAATCATAGTTTGGTTATTTACTCGTACCACCAGACTGTATGAATATCCTAAAAGAGGCTAGAAAGCCTACTACTAGGGCATGTTAGGCAGCAAAATGGAAGCGATTTGTAATCTATTGTACCAATAACAATATCAATCCTTTTGATGCTTCTGTATAGAACATCATCGGTACCTGTTACATTTACAACAATCTGGACTAGCCTACACATCCATTTGCTTACATTTAGCAGCAGTAGCTGCATACTTACAAAACAGACAACACTTATCTCTCTTCTGAGTACCAGTGATTAAAGCCTTTCTAGAAGGATTAAAAAGAGTGATACCATCAAGAGTCCCACCTGCACCAGTGTGGAACCTAAACATAGTACTTACAAGGCTAATGAGTCCACCATTTGAACCAATCCATAGGTGCCAATTACAATTCCTCTCATGGAAGGTTGCTTTTCTCATCGCAATACCTTCACTGAGAAGAGTTGGTGAACTCCAGGCATTAACTATACTAGAACTTTGCTTTCACATTCATAGAGACAAGGTGGTGCTTCGCACCAATCCTAAATTTCTCCCTAAAGTAGTTTCTGCCTTTCATATTAATCAATCAGTTGAGTTACCCATGTTCTTTCCTCAACCTGATTCTGTAGCAGAACGAGCTCTACACACCCTTGATGTTAGGAGAGCTCTACTATATTACATTGAAAGACCAAAAGAATTTCGTAAAACAAAGCAAGTCTTTGTTGCTTTTTCTCCACCACACAAAGGCAATTCCATATCTCAATCAGGCATTGCAAGATGGATCATAAAATGTATCCAGACATGTTATCAGAAAGCAAAAAGAACTTTGCTAATACCCCCTAGAGTGGATTCCACTCGCAAAATAGGGGCTACTATGGACTTCTTAGGGAATATTCCCCGAGCTGGCATCTGTAAGGCAGCATTATGGTCTACACCGCACACATTCACCTAACACTATTGTGTAGATGTGTTAGCGAGGCAACAAGCTAATGTAGGCCAAGCAGTACTTAAAAACACTGTTTCAGACAACTGCAACAGCTACAGGTTAGCCACCGCTTTGGAAATATACTACTGTATAGTCTATACAAAGCATGTGTTCTACAGCTCACATGCCTCGAACGGATAATTTTACTTACCTAGTAAGCATCTGTTCTTGGCATGTAGAGCTGTAGATTCACATGCGCCCACCCGCCTCCCTGGTCTCCTGTAGTTGCTGCAGTTTCTCAGTTTACATACATACGCATGGACATCTCTATTCCACACTTACTAACTCCATTCTCACCCTCTGAGGGAAAACAATCTAACAATGGAGACGATGCCCATGCGCACTATCACCGAAAGGAGGAGTCATCTTACCTCGTGACTGGAAAGACTTCTTCCAAGAAAAACAACTTGCAAACATCCAGACCCAACACTAGATGGCAGGAGTATGCAAAGCATGTGAATCTACAGCTCTACATGCCAAGAACAGATGCTTGCTGGGTAAGTAACATTATTCTTCTCCTCTCTAAATTATCAAGGTATAAATCTGTGCAAAGTGCACCACCTAGTACTATCTCAAAGAAAGCATGGAAGAACTTCCAGAGCTAGAGTTCTCTAAGAGATCACCTGCCTCCATGAAGGTGAAAAAACAAATTGCCTTGTCAAGGGGTTTAAAAAGCATTCTGATGATGAAGGAGAACATAGAGAAGATGGGGAATTGAGGCCCTCATTTTCCACCAAAGGGGAGATATAACACTTGGACTTTTCTTTGTTAGAAAGGGTGGCTAAGAATTTTTGCTTGCCGGTGATGGCAGTAGAGCAGCAAGGTTTTCTCTACTACTTCAAAGAAATGCAGAGGAGGTCTGTCCAGTCAATAGTGGTAAGTATGGATGGAAGGTCTAAAACTGATAAACTCCAGCTATGGCTCAGACGTTTGTGACAAGCCTTGAAAAGAAACATATAGCACAGACAGTGGCCTAAAGAATGTCCAACAATCTCATAATGTTTATCCCCACTGCTCTGGATAGGGACGAAGGTCACATTGGCAACCTGGGGAGCAAAGTTAGTCTATGGCAGTAACCTCAAAAAAGCACCAAACGCCCTGGCCATTCATATCTCACCACTGGTGGATCTCATTCGTTAGCATAGATGGGACAAAGTTAATCCCAACATCAGTGAGAGGGCAATTCCTCTGCAGCCATTGATGCAGCCATGGACCTCTCGAATGCAGGTTTCCATCAGCTGGTGGAAGCCAGAGTCCTAAGAAGTCAAGGCCTCTTGAAATCCACTAATTTCTGCCTGGAGGTGCAGGCCGCAATACTTGACATGCCTTTTGATGGGCAGGAGCTTTTCAGCATTATTGTTGATGACCCTCTGAAAAGCAACTAAAGAGACAGAGACACCGCTTTTTTCTCTAGAAGCCCTTCATTAACGGTGTCATAAGTGTACTTTTGTGGATCCAGAAGATCCCAAGCATACCGAGGTGTATAATTCATCCATCCCTCCCTCTCCCCGCCCCACAAGAGGCCTGTAGGCAAATAGAGGGGCACATCTCAGTCATGCTGTTAAGACAACACCAAGCAGTCCCGACTCCCCTATGTTGCCTTACCATTATCCCTTACTAAGGTTGTGGGTGGGAGAATCTCGTTTTGCACCAAAAAGGAACAAAATCACAGCTGGGCACTAGCTGTTCCTAATTATGAAGTGAGGACACACCCTGAAGTTCCTACATAACTACCTTGTCATGCACCTATGAATGAACTTTATTTGCACATTCAAGCACCCTAGCAGAATTTTATTTTTCTTGATTTTTTTCAATGCGGTTATTGGAAACGTTCCTCAGGCCCAAAGAAATCTCAGCTTCTATTAAAGATTCTTTCTGGTGAGGAAGAAGACAGAGAGGATAGAGAATGATCCTGCACCGGGATCTCAACTAGTTCCTCAAGGAACAGTCCTTTCAGATTGCCACCCTTCAAGAGGTTCTTCTGTTGCTGTAGGAAGGAGAGTTTCTCACCTCCCTGGGTCAACAGGAAGTCTATTTTTTCATCCCCATTCACCCGCACCACAGGCAATATCTGCTGTTCTCAGTGGTGGGCCAGCACTACCAATTCAAAGCAATCCCATTTAGCCTGAATGTGTTTCATGGATCTTCACCAAATGTCTCTCACCAGTAGCAGCCCATCTTAGATGGCTAGATCACTAGGTCTTTCCACAGCTTGATGATTGGCTTGAGAAATCGTCCTCTGCTCAGAAAAGTCAGGCCTCCACAGTGGCCTGCATCAACCTGTTCCAGTGCCTCGGCTTGATGCTCAAAGAGGACAATTAATCCATCTGCCCACTAAATGAGTACAGTCCATGGCAGACTTTGTAGTCATGCGATTACTGAAGGCATTCTAATCAGCAAAACGTATTTCAGAACTTGCAGACCATGATTGAAGTTTTGAATGGGCAACACAGTACCTGTTAGAGGGTACCAGGAACTACTTGGTTGTATATCATCTTGGTTAGCGCTAATACTATTCTGCCACTTACAAATGAGACCAGTTCAGCAAGAATTAGATCAGCAGTGGCAACAACTGAAGGGTCATGAAACAACATCACCAAAGTTACCCGTTTCTTCAATTAAGCTCTGCAATGGTGTAGATTCCCATAAAATCTAAAAACAATACTTCTATTTCAGCCAACGTAAGCCAGACTCATCATAATGATAGATGTCTCTATGGTGGTTTGGGAAGTTAGTGTGCAGGACTTTCCACAAGGGGGCTGCTGTCTGAGAAAAACTAAAGTTCCTATCAGTTTTCTGGAGTTATGTGCCATCTGTCTAGATCTACAGGCATGCATGTGGTAGCTATCAAATCAAACCATCTAGATAGGAAACAACAGCACAACCGTCATGCTTTACATCGCCGAGTTGGAGATACAAGATCTCACATGTTTTCAGAGTAGGCATAGCTAGTGTCTTGTGGTTTGTGGCCTCCTGGCCTGCCTGGATACGTTGGCACGGGCCTGGCTGCCATGATGACTTTTGCGCACGTTACTCTTAGCCGTTGTTCTGTCGCCCTCTGCTCCTGCCAAGTTATTTTACAACTGTCTGCATTTTCTGTTTCTCACCTTTTCTCCTGATCCCTTTGGGCTCAGTCTGAACAACAGTTACAAGGTCGAATAACACGTCCCTGGTTCTTACTGATTTGGCCCGTCCCTCGCACCTAGACATAACACCATGTACAGCTGCCATGGAGAAATTAGTGTGCTTTTAATAATACGGTTCGCCCGCTCTAGAGCACTTGGAGGCGATCTTTCCAGAGAGAGGAGCTGTGATTGTCTGCTGATGTAGTTTTGCATCTAGAGACTGAGGTATGGGGGTTCGCTAGTCAAAGCCCAAAGGTCTTCTATTTGTATAATAAACTAGCTTCCAGCACGGGGAGGGTGGTAATGTTAGTTAGACATATATCCACTGCTTTATGAGATGCTTTCCCCGTTCGTATTCTATGGAGTTGTAACTATGCTGAGTATATTATTCATATGTATTATGCTAGTAGTACTGACACGTGTACTGTATCTTAGAGCACGTAAGTCGAAATAAACGTTTTGAATTATACAGTGTCTCTTATTACGCACGTTGTGGACAGGTACGAGTGAGTGACGAAAGAGTGTTCTTGCCTCTGCGAGTCCTGAGAGAGAGAGATACCGTGTTCTGGGTTGTCTAATCATTGGTACATTGGTGCTAATGGGACGCTAAGGCTAGTTGGGTTGGGGTTTTGGGTGCTAAGGTCTATAGTTGGCTCACCACTATACTCCGAGGTCCTATTATCCTGTGCATAGCTCTGTATGTGCAGAAACATTATGACATGGCGCGACCAACGGGTGGGGCGACTTATCAGCGGGACGCTTGAGTAGTACTTGTGCTTGTCCACAATACCCTCACGTACGCTTCCGGAAGCGTGTGTGACGGCGACACCTCCTATATTGTAGATTTTGTAGGTTCTTTCAAGCTTGATGTTATTAAAAAAGGTTTTTTAAACATAACCCTTTTTGTGCTGCCTCGTGTACGATTGTTGAATAAACCCGCTAGTAATGGCGGGTATAGACATAGCGGCGCATAGCCGCACAGCACTCCGGGATCACTTACGGGTGTATGGAGTGCCAGACGCAGGAGTTGAACTAGTCTTTGTGGTTCAAGCCGATCCGGCTTTCCACTTTGAGGTGTTCTACTCTTGGATCACTTTTCCAGCGGTGGACGCGAACGATAATCTGTTCCATGAATATGAACCCACTAACGTCCCCGCTGTCTATCGACCGTATACTACTCTTGAAGTACCGCTCACGGCTTGGCAACACCGTGTTTGGTTTAATGGCGCCCTCCCACAACCGACTACCACGGTTCGTTTAGGCCCCTTATCTATTGAGGGGGCCACTTGGCCTGTTTTGGCCGGGTACACCCCACATCCGCGTTATATGACTATACCAGTCGCGGAACTGCGCACTATGTATGCGGCCTTGGTGCAGGTGCATCGAGCTTTAGTGCGATATGTTACAGGCAGCATCCATGGAGCCGCTCCTGGAGTTGCCGGCCAACCAGCTGCTGCAGGCGGAGCGACCATAAGTCCTGTCATGGTGAATTCGGTGATGGGCAAACGTCCACAAAATAAGGATGATTTTCCTTATTGGCTTGCAGAAAAGTTTGATCAGTTGGAGGCAGTTTTTCCACATACAACTCCAGTGGATAAACATCGTATCTTAACGATTAGTTTGCCAAAAGACTTAATTCCCGAGTTGACAGCATGTGACAACTGGGGTAAGGTATTCGCAGCAGTATATTCTAAATGTTTTGGTACTCCTTCCATGACGGTTCTCCCCTCTGTAATTAAAAAAGTACAGGATGAACATGGCCCTGAAGCGGCTGTGGAATTAGGGATGAGACTGGTGGGAGTGTTTGAAGTAGTAGCTGAGCTGATCCTTGCGAATGTCAAGGGCGATGCAGTGAACTTTCAAGTAGCTAACGCTTTGGCTCTGGTCCCAGAATTGGACAGGCCTCGCGAATTACCGAAAATTATTACCCAGGCTTACAAAACTATTGGTAGAAATAGCCTGGGTAACAAGCCTTTGCAAAACAGCAAACACAATCGCAAACACAACAGCAACAAACCAAATCTCAATCTGAGAAAGATGAGAAACCAGTCTTCACTAAAAAGAGCTGGAGGCTGAAAAAACAGGGTAAGCAACAAAAGAAGCCGGGGTCGAGAGGGGCATCCCCGGTTTCAGTTTCTTCTGAGCGTACTTATGATTTACGCGATAGAGCGAGAATTAAGTCACCGGATAGGTTTCAGATCCCTGATGCGCGTTCTCCTCGTTCTTCACAGGCACAGACATCGTCACAGGCCGGTGGAGGAGACCGCCAGGATAGAGGAAGGGACCGAGAGGCTCCCCAGGGACGAGACCAGCCTCGACAACAAGTCAGAGGAAAAGCGGAAGACGCTCAACGTTTTCGACCACAATTTCAGAAGAAGAAAGTTGCCGCTGTAACAGCGAAATATGCCACAGACGGTGAGAACGAGGCTCCTGAATTGGACGTGGGCAGAAACCCTCCTAGACAGCGCCGCGGAAGTTACCATAGTGCGGGAGGCGCTACGTCCTCATATGGAGGCGACAGCAACTGAAACATTCATTACTGTTGAAACAGCAGACAACAGAGTGGCACCCCCTGACAGACTATTTAATATTGTCATCCAAATTGAAGGTGATATACAGCGTGTAATTAAAGGGATTTTTGGGGAAAATCTGACCTCTTCATATGACATTTTGTTAGCAGAGGCGGATTGGCCACCCCCATTCGTTCTTGCTGCGCGTAAATGGGAGGAGGTAATCCTTCCGAGCTTTTCTCGACATGTCCCAAAGGACAAAGCGGAGGCTCTTGCAGCAGAGTGGGCTGTGTCCCTGGCTCCTGCGTTATTCCGCAATCACGTGGGTTGGGACGAAGATTCTCCCCCCCATGAAATACCTTTGCGGTCACTACCGCAGCCACAACCCCAATATCCCATAAAACGTGAAGCCAAAGGCCCCGTTTCCGAAATTCTGACTCAGTTGGTATATCAGGGAGTAATTGAACCCTGTGTATCACCTATGAACAATCCCCTTTTCGCGGTTTCCAAACCCGATGGAACGTACCGTTTAGTATTGGATTACCGGCATTTGAACTCTCATTGTCGGACCTTTGCGGTGCAAAACACCCATAGTTCTGCGCTTGTAGACAGTCTTGTTCGTAAAAAATACAAAACGACCCTTGACCTTTCAAATGGATTCTACACGCACAACTTAGCCCCGGAGAGTGGCCAATGGTGCGCTTTTACATCCGGTGGTAAAATGTTCAAATTCAGGCGTCTTCCTATGGGCTACAAAAATAGTCCAGGCGTGTTCGCCGCTCGTGTTGTCTCTTTGTTAGACGGCATTGATCCAGACGCCTGTTCGTACGTGGATGACATTTATCTGACGGACGACGAATTGTTTCCGCATCTAACCCGAGTAGACCGCATTATTCTTGAATTTGCGGTTCAAGGTTACAAAATTAACTTTGCCAAATCTCATATTGCTGAATTTACCGTTTTGTTCTTGGGCTATGAGCTCAACAATGAAGGTAAGGGTTTAGACCCCCATTTTCTGGAGAAATGTGCACTTCTGTGCCCTCCTACTAATCTGAAGAAACTTCAGTCATTGCTGGGCTTTCTGAACTTCGGACGCACATACATTCCCGAATACGCCCAGCGTATCAAGCCACAGTATGCCTTGATACAACCTACTTTTTTGAAGTCTTGCTGGCTTCCGGAGCATACCTCCATTCTGCAGTCTTTGCAGACAGACCTTCTTGAGTCCAAATACCTTTTGACGCGTGATAACCACACAAACTTGGTGATTAGAATCATTCCAGGGGCAGTGGGTTTCACGTACTTAACCTTTAATGAAGGTGATACAGTACCCATCGCATACAAGTCACATCTGTACACCTCCGCAGAAATGCGGTTTTCATCTGTGGAGAAAGTTCTGACAGCAGTGCAAATGGCGATCCTGAAGGAGCGCGCACTGGCACAGGGAAAACGCATTTTGGTGGTAACACCATATCCTGCTCTAGAGGCAGTGACAAAAGCAAGTGTACCGAACTCTAAAGCTTTGCACCCCCGTTGGATTCAATGGGCAACATCTTTGACGTCTCCGGATGTCACTTTCATTTTTGACTCTTCTCTTCAGACTCAGGAGTTTTTACAGTATGAATTCATTCATCCTCCTCCTTTGTCTTTATTGCCGCTTGAGGATTACGACTGTGTGATCTACACCGATGGTTCGGCACAACCGGCCACGGGGTCCAAGCATGCTTATTCAGCCGCATGTGCTATTGTTGCAGGTATGTTTGTGAACGGAAAGTTCAAATCCACTGTGGTGCATACACAGACACTCGGGGACAGTACCGCACAATTGGCCGAGTTGCGTGCATTGGTGCTTGCGCTTGAGTTCGTAAATCCTGATGTGACCACTTTAATCGTGTGCGATTCTTACTACTGTGTTCAATCATACAATGACAATCTGTTCTTTTGGTCGCAAAATGACTATAGAGACGCTAAAGGCAACACAATCAAGCATAAAATGCTTTGGGTTCGAGTGGCAGAATTACAACGACGTCTGCCACTCACGCAGGTGGTTCACACCCTAGGCCATCAGCGGGTGGGCGCACACGCTGTTGGTAACAGTCTGGCAGATGAAGCTGCCAGATCAGCAGTAGTCACGTGTTCAGTAGCAGCAGTTACTAGATCCATGTCTAAAATAGACACTGATATCTTGGCAGCTATTGCTGCAACAAAAGAAGGAATGAATTACCCTAGAGGTTTCCCTTCCAAATATTCTTACCAGTTAGGTCCCGATCAGGCTCCTTATGTAACAATACCTGACGTTGGTGATCGGCTGATCCCCAAAGCGGACCGCAGACTTTCCTTGATAGCGGCAGCACACGAAGGCATGGCTTCGGCTCATGCTGGTGTGTCTGCGACAATTTCCATTTTGCAGCAGCGTTACTGGTGGCGTGGTTTATATAAAGATACACGTACTTATGTGCTTTCCTGTGACGTTTGTCAACAGATCAAGCCTTCCACGGTCACACGACCACCTCAGACCTCGCTTGGAATTTCAAACAGACCCTTTGGGTGTGTTTACTTGGATCACTGCGGTCCATTTTCATCAGACACTGCCTATAAATATATCTTAGTGGCAGTGGACTCGTGCACACGGTTCATCTGGGTCTGGCCACAACGGAGTGCTGACGCTCGAAATGTCATCAGGGATTTGCGTGTCTTTGTGGGAATTTTTGCATGCGGCACCTTCCATTCTGACCAAGGTCCGGCATTTGCCTCTAAGGCTTACAAGGACGCAATAGGCTCCTTGGGGGTGCGGGTGAAATTTTCGTCTCCGTATAGGCCTGAGGGCAACTCTATCGTTGAACGAATGAACCGTGACTTAAAGCAATCCTTGACAGCTAGAGTTATAGGTACTGGCAGGAACTGGCTGGCCCACTTGTATACCGTTCAGCGTGCACTTAATAATCTCCCTAGAAGACCTCTGGGTGGGCGGACCCCTTACGAAATGCTCTTTGGCATACGAATGTTTGTGCCTGACCTTGATGGTCTAGACATGGCGGCGCAATCCGCCAAGTTTGATGTAGATAACCATTCTACTATGTTACAGGACTTACAAGAAGCCCGAGACAAACTTGCAATTGCACATTTGCCTTCAGCCACAGACCCTGCTCTGCAGATTCCGGTTGCCGGCTGGCTTCCGAAGATTGGCGACCTGGTTCGAGAGAAGGTGGAGAACAAAAAAGAATTCGGCCCCTCTTTTCGTGCACCGGTTCCAGTCCTGGGCTTGAAGGGAACACGTACAGTAATCTTACCACCGCTTCCTGGTCGCAAGGAGAACAGATACATCTCAGTGGAAAATGTCAAGCTACAACATCTGGCCGATCCTGATTAGTGTCACACCAGCGGTCTCTTGTCCTGCCATTTATCGGACATGTGTTCGAGGCACTCCTGCCCGAACGGTCACTGATGTTACCATGGAGATGGTTGATTTGCCTGAAAACATATTTGAACCCCCTGTTTACCCCTGCATGGACGAGGACGAATATACCTATCCCGCCACGGAGTCGGTGGCACACCAACCAACAACGCCACTGAGCCCGACATGTTATTCCTTTGACTCGGATTCCACCTCATCGAAGGTCCCGTCCAAGTTTAGTCTTTTTGTATCCTGGTTTAGAGACAATTTTTTGATTCCACCTTGGACATATCTCTGGATGGTGCTTTTCTTGATTTTTTTTGTTCATGTCCATTGGCTTTGTCACAGTGTTTTTTCTACTCATCAATGGTCACTATTTACCTGAACGCTCTGCTGTGAACAGTGTTGCTGGAACTTTGGCTCCACATTCCTCTTCACACATCATGAAGCGTGACCACACATTTGTGAACATTTCTGCGTTTCCAGTTGCTGATGGCATCGTATGGGATGCGGTAAACTTTCAGATCCATGGCCCGACAGAAATTATTAATGTACCAAATGTCCTTCGAGTCTCAATGGGTGATGTAGTAAAAAGTAATATTCATTCTGATGACTGGGATGTGCATGCCGTTGAAGCATTGTTTGCTGATTTAAAATATTATGCTTCCTTTAATGCTGAAGATTTGTATATGAATTCTGCGAATTATGCCGATCTGTATTGTTACCAGCATTGGGGCAACCATTTTCTCCACAAACCGAGTGCACTACGCAGCCCTGTTACATACACCCAATGGGAACATTGCCCAAACCCCATCCCAGGTAGCTCCCAGACTCTTCAAAATAAATTCACCTATTTCACTGATTTTAATCGATCGAACCCTGGGTCCTATTATTTTAAATTGAAAACCCCATTGACACAAAAAATAATGTTGACCCACACCAAATTACTGTATTCGGGTTCCTTTTTGAGCACCTTGGCGGTGGGTGGTTATGAGTATTGGAAAGACACAGTGGATTTAAAATCAATCTGGGGTTCAAAGCCATGGCAGGTGCAAGGCACCGAGGCCTTGCACCGCGCTTGCCTTATCCCAGCCCAAATTCTGTTTCTAAATGCTTCCATTCATCAAACCACGTGTTGGGGGTTGGCTACCATTAAACAACTAAATGCGCCAGCCATCCCATCCTTGTCGAGTTCTCCAAATGATAGTTTGCGTTTTAATATGTCCCTTATGACGTTACAGGCTCAGTTCCAAAACAATTCCTTTAACGTTTCTGCACTGATACAGTCACCCTGGTTGGCATGGCCCATATCATCGAATGCATGCCAACTGCGTTTTCATGGCACAGTTCCTGGCTACATACAGGACAAGCCTGATCCAAGATTTACTGAAACTCGTACTGTCACCACGTATTCAGTTGGTAAATTATGTAAACAATGGCTACAACATTCGTCCTTAGACTCTGTTAAGAAACATTTGTCCCTCCTATCAGGCACTATTGATTTGTCCGACTTTATCTTGGGACCTCGTGGTCCCCGACCGAAGAGATTCATTTATGAAGCGTATAATGAACTCTGGAAGCTGTCACAAATGGAAGCTGCTTCCCGTCTTCGGGAAATAGACCAAGCAAATTTGGAAAAGGTGCTTGCTGTTGTTGACAATAGTATAAATACCCTGTCTTCCCGCATTTACACATTAGAGAATATTGTGTCCTCTGTTGTTGATATTGTACAAGATGATGTCTCTATTTTGTATCATGGTCAGAATCAATTGCGTTCAGTGATGCAGTTTGCCTGGACTTTGCAAACCCTTAAGTTAGGTAAAGTTCCTTGGAATTTTTTGAACACCACTGCCCTTTTTCTGCCGTTTAATTTGACTGACAAACAGCAGTTCATGTCCATGAAAGATGCATCTTACACTTTGTTACATATCGAGAAAGTGGATCCTTTACCATTCTCTGTGGCGGAACTAGATTCTGCTGTGTGGCTAGTTCATGGGGTTATCGCTTTACCTTTTTCCTTGTTTGAATTTAGCTCGTGCATGAAACATTATCCTGTGGGCCATTTCCAGCCTTTGGGTAGTGCTTTCCTGCATGAACTTTGGTCCTTGCCTTTCATGTATAAATGCCTTGGAGACGGCAAGGAAGTGTTTCTCACGGGGGAGTCTTGTGATTCAACTGTGGGTCATTCGCTTATTTGTAAACATATTAAATTGCACGGGGCTTGTAGCGTTTCAGTTCCGAATCTTGCATGTGTGCTAAAGGGTATTCCTGCTCCTGCTATTTCTCCTACTTTTACTTTGCTTACTAACGGTAGCTATTTGCTTTTAAATAACGAAGACTGTTGTGGCCTACAGGCTGGCATTCCGTATATTGTTACGGTCTCACACAGAGTTGTCTGCTGCAAGAATGTGCTTTTTCCTCCCCCTCATGACATCGTTGATAACTCCATTTGGCCTTCCATTCCTACCATGGAAGCAGATTTCAATAAGTTGAGCAGAATAAAGGCCCTTTTATTGAACGAGGAGGTTACGCTCACGTCCGCCCGAGAGACATTCGTTCTCCAGGTGGCGAGTACCCACAGTGAAATACAGGCCCTTTTGAACACCAACCTCCCCCAACATTTCGGGGAGTTGGTTCATCGTATTTTTAACGCATCTAACACTGAGGGTCTAGTGCATTTTTTTAAGATTGTAGGGTCCGGCTTGGTGTCCACCTTCCAAACTATTTTCGGTGAGATACCGGCGTTCATACATTCTATTTTTTCTAGCGTCTTTGGTGGTTTCCCATTAATCCTCGCTTTGGCGGCTGGTGTCTTGCTGTTGGTCTGTTTTCTGCGCAATGGCTGCTCACCACTGGGCCCTTCTCGATCCCGAACGCCTCCAGCTGCTCCGTGAGCGACTTCTGGTTGGCTTCGATGTTCTGCCCTTGGCGACTATCAGTGTGTCCTACACCCTTTCTTTTCGCTTTGCGTATTTCACTTGCGTGCAACCTGTGATGTCTTGCATCCGCTGTCCTTTCACATGGACCATGGATTATTGCCTCTCCAATTCGTCATTGTCTGTTCCGGATTTTGTTCAATTGGTGGGTCCCTTAGAGGCCCATGAACGGGACTGTTCCGTTGCTGGCTTTATGATGCGTGCGGCTGCACTGGGGATTTTGGCACAATGGGATATCTGGGCGGCTGCTCAGAATCTCCTACAACGAAGTTATATTGAATATCACGCAAGCTGTCCTGCAATGCTTTTGGATGCTCCAACCTCTGAGGAACATTCCTGCAGCTTTGACCTGTTGGACTGGATGGCGTCTACGTTTTTTGACGATTCCAATGATGTCCTTTTGGACGGTATAGCATTTTTCTGCACTTCCACGTTTTTGGATTGATTTGCCGTTCACTGTTCGTGGACTTCCTCGCTGACTGTCTTTTGCTGCCTTACCACGTTCCACTTCTTCCACTGTGGACGCCTCTGTTCTGCTCAGGTGTTTGGAACTCTGTCTTCGTTTTTGGTCTTGGCCGATGGACTGTCCAGGGGAGGGTGTCTTGTGGTTTGTGGCCTCCTGGCCTGCCTGGATACGTTGGTACGGGCCTGGCTGCCATGATGACTTTTGCGCACGTTACTCTTAGCCGTTGTTCTGTCGCCCTCTGCTCCTGCCAAGTTATTTTACAACTGTCTGCATTTTCTGTTTCTCACCTTTTCTCCTGATCCCTTTGGGCTCAGTCTGAACAACAGTTACAAGGTCGAATAACACGTCCCTGGTTCTTACTGATTTGGCCCGTCCCTCGCACCTAGACATAACACCATGTACAGCTGCCATGGAGAAATTAGTGTGCTTTTAATAATACGGTTCGCCCGCTCTAGAGCACTTGGAGGCGATCTTTCCAGAGAGAGGAGCTGTGATTGTCTGCTGATGTAGTTTTGCATCTAGAGACTGAGGTATGGGGGTTCGCTAGTCAAAGCCCAAAGGTCTTCTATTTGTATAATAAACTAGCTTCCAGCACGGGGAGGGTGGTAATGTTAGTTAGACATATATCCACTGCTTTATGAGATGCTTTCCCCGTTCGTATTCTATGGAGTTGTAACTATGCTGAGTATATTATTCATATGTATTATGCTAGTAGTACTGACACGTGTACTGTATCTTAGAGCACGTAAGTCGAAATAAACGTTTTGAATTATACAGTGTCTCTTATTACGCACGTTGTGGACAGGTACGAGTGAGTGACGAAAGAGTGTTCTTGCCTCTGCGAGTCCTGAGAGAGAGAGATACCGTGTTCTGGGTTGTCTAATCATTGGTACATTGGTGCTAATGGGACGCTAAGGCTAGTTGGGTTGGGGTTTTGGGTGCTAAGGTCTATAGTTGGCTCACCACTATACTCCGAGGTCCTATTATCTTGTGCATAGCTCTGTATGTGCAGAAACCTTATGACACTAGTATGGAACTGCCACAAGTGGAAGCGTCACCAAGATCAGTTCCAGGAAAAGTTCAAGAAGTAAAATCACCCCAGACTAGATCTGTTTTCCACTTGCCTGAACGAAAAATAGCAAACCTATGCAAGCAGGTTCTAGCAACAGTGCTCGATTGACAATGCCTTCTTGATGACATGGTTGAACGTCTGTTTACCTCGTCCCATTGTTTCCCCCTCCCTCTTTGTGTTCTGCAGAAGGCCAAGTTGCAGTTACGTTCCCTGACAGTAATAGCCCTGGCATGGGCAAGTTATTCTCGTACACAGCTCTAGTCAGCATGTCCTGAATTCCACCGGTTGTTCTGAAATTATATCCAAATCTTACCTCAAGGTACAGCAGAGAGACATTGCATTACAACTGGAAGTTTCTGCAGCTCACACCAGGTTTCTGATCACTTACTATTTGGCCATCTGGATAGTCCTCAAGACTGAAGAGCGATTTTAAAGCAGACTCGGTTCCCTTATATAACTAAAACCTGCACTGCCACATGGAAGCTTTTCATCATCTGGTGCAAGGGTGAAGGCCTAAATCCCATGTGAGCACAGCTGCATCAAGTTCTACCATCACTACTTCACCTAATCTAGCAGAAATATCAAATTTCAGAAGATATTTTAATCGTCCATCTTTTATCTCCCATAAGATCATCATGCAGTTTGTGAAAGTTCTCTTGTGAGCTTACCAGCAATGGACAACTGGAGTTACAGGTGACTAGTTTCTTTTGCGGTTCCATAGTCTTCAACTTAGCCACAAGACCATGTCACTTTTATCACATAAATCTAAAGAAAATTACACGAAGACTCACACCTCTTGACCTGTGAGGATTACATGCCAAAACATTATCCATCAGTGAATTTAGGATTGTTGATAATCTGTAAAGTCCTCTTATGCATTATAGGCAGGAGCACCGCTAAATACTGACTGATGCATCAAGTAATCACAATATGTACACAATCTAGAGTAGTTCTATTTAATTTTAGTGATACTGGACAATGATATCTTAGGATGACCACAATCAACATTTTGCACCACAACCGTTGTATTTCCCCACAGCTATCTTTTCCTAACAAAAATTGTGTGAGTGAAATTGTGTGAGTAAGTGCATAGATGCGTCTAATATTTAGCTATATTTACTAGGTAGATAATTTAGCTATTCGAGGCATGTGAGCTGTAGATCACATGCTTTGCATACTCCTGTCTTCTAGTGTTGGGCCTGGATGTTTGCAAGTTGTTTTTCTTCGAAGAAGTCTTTCCAGTCACGAGGTAGGTGACTCCTCCTTTCGGTGATAGTGCGCATGGGCATCGACTCCATTGTTGGAATGTTTTTTTCCGCCATCGGGTTTGGACATGTATTGCTGCACTGCGCTTCAAAACCGTTTCTTCGGGTTCCCCTCGGTGCGCAATCCACTCTACCCGCGTCAATATTGTTTCTAACGCGTATCCCACTTCTCCACGTATCGTATCCATCGAGGAAAACCTCTATTTCGATCGAAGATCTTCGGGAAGGCCGTCCAGCCTAACCACGCCAGTCCACTTCGCAGTCAATGCAACGGACTCCATTCAAATTCTGCCCTCGGTGCCACGCCAAGTACCCGCGCACCGACTCGCACGAAGTGTGCAACTTGTGCTTGTCTCCAGAGCACAACGAAAAGGACTGCGATGCCTGCAGATTGTTCCGATCGAAGAAAACGCTCCGTGATCGTCGGGCTCGACGTCGCGAAATCCAGAGTCAAAACGTTGAATACACGCCGGACGTCTTCGGCGAAGGTTCCAAACACGAATTTGACGCACAAGGGGCCGAGGAAGAACAAGAAGAACTTGCCTCCATTCCAGAATCGGACTCCGAGATGGAAGAAGACTTGCCACAAGGTCAACGTCCCGTGAGTACTGAACGCCCCTTGACCCAAACTCCAATTCATCCGCAACAAAAGGCTTCGGTCCCACCCCTGGCTCTGCACCGAAACACGTCACTAAGCCTTCCGGTTTGGGATCGAGTCGGCCAAAGTCTAGCACTGAGCCGAAACCTTCAGGCTCGAATCCAAAAACCGCTACGGAGCCGAAATCATTGACACCAAAAACAAAGCCTCCTTCAGCACCAAAACCTTCCGCGCCGAAAAGTAATTCTACCCTGGCACTGAAATCCTAGATGCCGAAACCTAAAACTGTTCCTCCGAGGCTGCAGGATCCGATTTTCGACGCCCCAACACCCAAATCGGACCCAAAACAGAAGGAACTTTATATAAATCCAGATACAGGACGTGTTCTTACTAAATCACCTCAGAAACGCAAATCTGAGTCAGAGGACACCCTTTACCATATTCCTTTGAAGAGGAAGAATGTAGGTACTAACCCCTCCCCTCCTCCACCACGTTCCCGTACACCAACGTCTCCACCTTTGCAGCATTTACTGATTACAATAACTAACTCTCCACCACCTGATGATGATGATGGAGATGGGGGGGGACAATATTTTACCAATAGACCCCTGGAAGAATTATAGCACGGATTCACCTACAGATAACAACCCAGATCTTTACCCTGCAAAGCATTCCCCTCCTGACGACAAAGTAGGATATCTAGAATTACTTGCTAGAGCTGCAGAATATCATGGGGTACAGTTACACAGGAATCTCTAGAGGAAGGTTTCCAATTTGAAACTCTCAGTAGCACACAAAGGGCTAGCCACACTCTACCTATGCTTAAAGGTATGATGAGACATGCCGATGATCTATTTAAAGATCCAGTGCTTGCTCGCATTCTCACCCCCAGAATTGATAAAAAATATAAGCCTGCTCCCTCATATCCAGTCTTTATTAAAGGACAGTTACCACTAGACTCCTTGGTGGTCTCTAATGCCTGTAAACGAGCCAATTCACAGACTACAGGGGATGCTCCCCCTTCAGACAAAAAGTCAAAGCTATTAGATGCCGCCGGTAATCGAGTAGCCGCCCAAGCAGCAAATCATTGACGTATTGTCAGCATCCAGGCCCTGCTAGCCAGATATGATAGGGCACACTGGGACGAAATGGAGCAGTTACAACAACACCTCCCATATGAGCACAAAGCAAAAGCCCAGGATTTAGTCCAGGAAGGGAAGCTCATATCCAATTTATCAATTAGATGCGCTTTAGATGCTGCAGACACCGCAGCTAGAGAGATCAACACTAGTGTGTTATTAAGGAGACATGAATGGTTGAGGATTTCTGGTTTAAAACCCGAAGTACAACAGTCTATTTTAAATACTCCTTTTGACAAGGAACATCTCTTCGGGCCCGAAGTAGATAACTTATTAGAAAAAATGAAAAAAGACACAGAAGTAGCCAAGTCTATGGGAGCTCTGCAGTCTCCCTCAAATGGGGCTCCTTTCGTCGCTCCTTCTACCGTGGAGGGTGGAAAACCATGTCCTTAGACAATACTGCCGCCTCCTACAAAGGCAGCAGTCAATCTTCCTCTGCAAGGGGCTTTTTTAGAGGAGAATACAGAGGCAACAACTTCAAAGGTCGAGGCAGGGGTTCCACACCAAGTAATTCCCCCTCCCCCAACAAGCAGTGACTTGCCTACACTTCCCCCGATCATTTAACACCTGTCGGGGACGTCTTCTACAATTCCTCCCCATTTGGCAATCTATCACCACAGACAAATGGGTGTTAGGAATTATCCAACATGGTTATTGCCTGGAGCTTACCAATAATCCTCCAAACATTCCACCACGTTCTCACAAAATGTTACCAGAACATTTACATCTACTTCAGCAAGAGGTCCAGTCTCTTCTGTCAAAAGGAGCAAACGAACCTGTGACGTTACAACATCAAGGGACAGGCTTGTACCTCCTGTACTTTCTCATCCCCAAAAAGGACGGCTCCTTGAGACCTATTCTAGACCTCAGAGAACTAAACCTCTACATGCTTTCAGAGCATTTCCACATGGTGACACTTCAACAAGTGCTCTTACTTCTACAGCAGGGCGATTTTATGTCTACTCTAGACTTAAAAGATGCATATTTCCACATTCCAATTCATCCCACTCATCGCAAATACTTCAGATTCATGATAGCGGGTCATAATTACCAATTCAAAGTACTACGTTTGGAGTCACCACTGCTCCCAGGGTATTTACCAAATGTCTGGCAGTAGTTGTAGCACATCTGAGAAGACAACACAACCATGTCTTCCCATACCTAGACGACTGGCTCATCAAAGCCAGCACTTACCAAATGTGTCTCCAACACACTCAAACCACTATTCACTTACTTCACCATCAAAGGTTTACAGTAAATGTATTGAAGTCTCATCTCTAGCCTTCCAACACACAAACTGATCTGGGGGCAATGATAGAAGCTCAGAAAGATCTAGCTTCTCCCAATACAGCCAGGATTCACAGTATTCTGTCCCTTCTCACTCAATTTCAGCCCAACCAATCATTACCAGCAAAAGTATTCATGCAACTGCTAGGGGTGATGGCGTCTTGCATCATAATTGTTCGCCACGCAAGACTTCACATGCGTCCCCTTCACGAATGCTTAGCAAGTCAGTGGAACCAATCACAGTGCCAGTTGACCAATCTAGTGTTGGTAGATGGCCGCACCCATCCCTCTCTGCAGTGGTGGAACCCACCAAATTTATCCAAAGGGCAGCCCTTCCTCGACCCTATTGCACAGACAGTTCTAAAAGCAGACGCATCGCTCACTGGTTGGGGCGCTCACCTACGAAGTCACACAATCCAAGGATTATGGACTCTAAAGTACAACAGCCGCCATATAAATCACCTAGAGCTACTAGCAGTGTTTCTAGCGCTCAAAGCCTTTCAAACTCACCTAATAGGCAAAACTGTCTTAGTCGGCACAGGCAACATGACAGCTATGTACTATATACAAACCAGGGGGGGGGCACTCTCTCCAACTGTCACGCCTAGCACAAGTCATTTGGAAATGGGCCATACATAAAAAATGCATCTCCTAGCAGAACATCTTCCAGGAGTAAACAATCAAATTGCAGACCTTCTCAGCAGACAGAGACAGAAAATCCACGAGTGGGAACTTCATCCCCAGATTCTTCTGCCCTACTTTCAGGAATGGGGATTTCCTCACATAGACCTGTTTGCCACAGCTCAAAACGCAAAATGCCCAAGCTTCGCCTCCAGGTTCCCACACCCGCTCTCCAAAGGCAATGCCCTATGGATGAACTGGTAAGGGATATTTGCCTACGCTTTTCCGCCTCTCCCACTCATTCCGCAGGTAGTTCGGAAGCTCAGGCAATCATCCTTCAAACTTATTCTCATAGCTCCCACATGGGTACGTCAACATTGGTTCACCACCCTGCTAGAGATCTCAGTAGTTCCACACCAAAAGCTGCATCTCAACTCCAGTCTCCTCACTCAGAGCCATGGAGAAATAAGGCATCCAAATCCCAAGGAACTCAACCTAGCGATTTGGCTCCTGAAGTCATAGAGTTTGGTTATTTACAATTTCCACCAGACTGTATGAATATCCTAAAGGAGGCTAGGAAACCTACTACTAGGGCATGTTATGCATCAAAGTGGAAACGGTTTGTTATTTACTGTAACAATAACAGTTTCAATCCCCTTGACGCTTCAGTGCAAAACATCATCTGTTCTCTCTTACACTTACAGCAATCTGGATTAGCCTACACATCCATTTGATTGCATTTAGAAGCAGTAGCTTCATACTTACAAAACAGACAACACTTATCGCTATTCAGAGTACCAGTGATTAAAGCCTTTATGGAAGGACTAAAAAGAGTAATACCACCAAGAGCTCCACCTGCACCAGTATGGAACTTGAACATAGTCCATACAAGGCTAATGGGTCCACCTTTTGAACCAATGCACAAGTGTCAACTACAATTTCTCTCATGGAAGGTTGCTTTTCTTATTGCAATTACTTCCTTAAGGAGAGTTGGGGAACTCCAGGCACTAACTATACAAGAGCCTTTCTTTCAACTTCACAAAGACAAAGTGATTCTTCAAACCAATCTCAAATTTCTTCCTAAAGTGGTTTCTGCTTTTCACGTCAATCAATCAGTTGAGTTACCCGTGTTCTTTCCTCAACCTGATTCTGTAGCAGAACGAGCTCTACACACACTAGATGTTAGACGAGCTCTACTATATTATGTGGAAAGAACAAAAGATTTTCGTAAGACAAAACAGCTTTTTGTTGTTTTTTCGCAACCACACAAAGGCAATCCCATATCTAAATCAGGCATTGCAAGATGGATCGTGAAATGTATCCAAACATGTTATGTGAAAGCGAAAAGAACCTTGACAATACCCCCTAGAGCGCATTCCACCCGCAAAATAGGGGCTGCAATGGCCTTCTTAGGGAATATTCCCCTAGCTGACATATGTAAGGCAGCAACATGTTCTACACCGCACACATTCACCAAACACTATTGTGTAGATGTGTTAGCGAGGCAACAAGCTAATGTAGGCCAGGGAGTACTTAAAACACTTTTTCAAACAACTGCATTAGCTACAGGTTAGCCACCGCTTTGGGAGTTTACTGCTGTATAGTCTATGTAAAGTATGTGATCTACAGCTCACATGCCTCGAACGGATAATGTTACTTACCCAGGAAGCATCTGTTCTTGGCATGTAGAGCTGTAGATTCGCATGCGCCCACCCGCCTCCCCAGGTGCCTATACCAGTTGCAGTTTTCTTACTTTACATACATACGCATGGACATCTCTATTCTACCTTTACTAACTCCATTCTTACCCTCTGCGGGAAAATAATCTAACAATGGAGTCGATGCCCATGCGCACTATCACCGAAAGGAGGAGACACCTACCTCGTGACTGGAAAGACTTCTTCGAAGAAAAACAACTTGCAAACATCCGGACCCAACACTAAATGGCAGGAGTATGCAAAGCATGTGAATCTACAGCTCTACCTGCCAAGAACAGATGCTTACTGGGTAAGTAACATTATTCTTCTCAGTGACAATGTCGTAATAGCTGTTAAGGTGTTGTGTTGCTATTCTTATTCTTCGTCAGATTAAGTATGATTTTGAAATCCTATTATAAAAGTTTTTTCTTTTCCTCCAGGCACCATATGTACAACATGATTCTACATACAAAATAAACATCCATACATTTAACAAAACACTGACCCAGAGTGAAAAGATTTCAAAGATAGAAGTAAGTGTATTTGATTTCTTCCCCTTTGTTGAATTTCTCTTTTGACTTCTGGGTGTTCTTGTTTCATGTGTGCTCTCTAAGACTCCTGGCCTGTGTGGAATTGTATGTGGGCAGTGAGAGTAAATCATGGCAGCTGTGAACTATACACGCAAGCTCAGGTGCAGATGTATCTGCTTCTTGTAATGTGGCTTGCTCAGTGTTCCTCCTTGCCATCATTTCCTACAAATTCTAGTTTAGTCCTGTATTTAAGGCGGGGCATGGTCCTTGCCGCAGCATGTCTACTGAGGAAATTAAGTGGCCAGACATTCATAATGAAAACACTGAAGAATCCTTTGAATTATGCAGCAGCTTGTGTTGCTTACTTCTATTGTGTTGCAAGGGCATTGCAACTGTCAGTTCGAGGAGCACAGCGTAACAGGAATCACTAGTGAGCAGTGGTTGAAGCACACATTTAGATGTTCAGTTATGGCCTGGCTGGATGAAAACAAGATGTCAGTAGAGGCAATGTGGAGATCTAGCAAGTAAAACAGAGATCTAGTATAGATTGACTTGAATGAAAGGTGGATTTTGATGTGTTAATACAAGAACGCCTTAATATCGCGCAATAAAGAATCGGATCCTAACATAAAGTTGAAGCAGCTCTTCTTTTTACTCAGTGACTCCACTGACAAGGATTTAAATTGTTTTGCCCCAGGCTGGATTTTAATATCTGTTGTTTCAGGTGTTATCCTCAACTATCAATAACTCACCATCCTAATATTTTTGAGGTTCCAAAAATGGAATGCCCAAGTATTTTGCCTATGCCCCAGACATCATGAGGAAGTAATAGTCCACCTTCACGGTCAGAGCCATGCTTTATCTTCAGTCACTCTTGGACTCTGTATAGCTCTTCGCTGCTTTTGTCTAGGTTTGCGCTATACAGTTACTACATGCATACAAATCTGTTCACACTCCTTACTTTGCCCTCCAGTAGAGTTTTTTGATGTGATCAAACCAGCCCAACTCTAACTTCACTGTCAGTTTTAAGGCTTCCGTTGGTGTGGTGTCTTTCTCATCTGGTGGTCAGCATAGGCTTGTGTAAATAATTTTCAAGAAGAGGGGCTTGGCTTGGGACTGAGAGAGCATGGCTTTTGTAGAGCTCCTAGGCTCTACTATTGACGAAACTGGGTTTTGCTTCAAGGGAATAGACACTTTTCTGGTCTGCATCATGCCCATGATGGCCACTGGATGGCTCTTGGATCTATTCAATGTGCTCTTGGATCTATTCAATCTATTTCTTTGAGGCGACAGCAGCACCTCTGCATCTGAGAAGTTTTCAAGGGAAGAACAAAGCAGCCTGGCCTATAAAAGAGCAGGCGTATTCTGTCTTGTTCTGCTCCTCTAGTTCTATTGTTCGATGTAGTGGTCTTTTGGGCCAAGAGGCACCACAACAGTTATTCAGTGTTACATGAGTAGAGTTTTGGAGCGGGACTCCCTCACAGAACCCTTTTCTTACCTCTCCTTCCTAATTTATAAAACTGTCTGGGTGGTCACCTGTCGTGAACCAACATCTTTCTGACATTTTCATTCATATTTAATGATATTACGTGATCTGATACTGCCCAGAGCTGATGTCGGCTAGGCTCAGATTCCTGCCACCAACATGTTAATGGTGTGGTTTTGTACAGTTGTCTATTTGCCTTGTTTCATATAATTCTTTATTGGACCTAATATGGAGCCTGAATCGGTGTCACTGGCCTTGGTTAACTAGATCAAGAAATTTTAAGAGGCCAACTCATGATGGTCTGTGGTTGAGGGTAGTATGATGCTGTGTGAGTTGCAAAGTAATCCCAAGACTTAAGGTCCATTGCCAAAAGGAATATCAAATGTATATACTTTTTTGTTGTACACCAATAGATTGCTTTTTGTTTATTATTATGGATTTTAAATTCAGTTATATGTTCTGTAATGGTTTGAAATGCTTGTTGATCTTCTTTGATCCAAAACAGGATTTAGCATTTCTTCCACTGAAGGGGAAAGTAAATTTGAAGACTGCTGACCACATCTTCTTTCTTCTGGAAGACTACGGCCTTGACCCTAATAATATTCCAGACCAGCCACTGGATGTCTTCTTTGGGCGATGGGTAAGGAATCAATCTAGGATATCTTTCAGACATTGGTTTCAAAAGCATTATTTATCCGACTCAAAATTGCCATATATTACATAATATATATATGGCTTTGATTTATTGTTTATTTTTGGTATAGTACTAAGTGTTTCCTTGATCTAGGTAAGGCCTAGAGGCTAGACATCCAGTCGAATGCTGGAGAAAATAGCAAGTGACTAAGACATTTCAAGATGAATAAGCCAATGTGGATAGTAGATGAAACATAGAGAAATGCGTCCAATGGTATTTATTAAAATAACTTCTACTTCTAAAACCTTCCACTCCTGAGTAGCTTGATTACTACATGCTAAAATCAATTACCCCTGTAATAGGTATTAAAAGTGAAATTGAATGTGCTTTAACTTGAGATTAAGAAATTCTGCTGGATCTTTATGCCCTTCAAAAGCTGAATTGCTCATGTTATATTGGAGCAGTTGACAGCATGGTAAACTAAAATATCGCTGTAATTGGTATTATAAGTGAAGTAGGTAATTTTCTTATTTTTAGCTGATGCAGTTATCTACAGACACTTTATTTTCATCCAAAGCATAGTGCTCTTAGTTTACTGATAGCTTGTGCTCACAGAGATTCATTGTGCTCTATCATTTATTGTGTTTAGTTAGCCATGGCCTTTGTGAAGTTGAGGATCTCTCTATGACGTTAATATTTACAGATTTTGAAAGAACGGTTGCTATATAACTCCATATCACGCAGATACATATTCTCCTGTCTTCATTTTTAATTTACATTAGTGCATTGTTCTAGTCTTCTTCTATTTGAGTTTGAAACTATTGTACTTTTATTACTGTAAGTAGTGATTTGTTCAGGGAAAGCTCAGGGCTGGCAATGAGTTGTCCTAGAGACACAACGCCGTATGCTACTGAAATCATTTTGTAAGCACTTGATATTTTGTTGCCACCGATTTTTCCTCTCGAATGATTTTAACAAAAATAAAGATTTAGTAATTTATTCTTAAGCAATGTCTTCTAACACCTTTGCCATTCACTCATTTTGTCCGAGAAAAAAACTTTTCTCTTTTGAATCCCCTGCCTAGATTGCTGACGGACAGAGAGAGCTTATTAATTCTTACAGTGTTAAAAAGAGGCACTTTATTGGAAACACGAGCATGGACGCATGCCTTGCTTTCATTATGGCAAATCATGCAACGGTGAAAGAGAATCATCTGGTGTATGATCCATTTGTCGGAACAGGTAGGATTGTCTCTAGATTGAAGTACAGTGACAATTCAAGGAATGTTATTAAAATGGATGTTTAAATTGCTCTTGGAGACAATGAACTTTTTAATAACATGCATTGTTATATTTTCTTGTAATTGTACAAAAAGAAAAAATGCATCCTGCCTTTTAATTATGCACTCCAATACATGATTCAGTGGTATATTTATTGTCCATTTTTTTCCTGGACGAAAATTATAAATTGTTATGTACACATCTTTTGAAAACAATAGCTAAATGCCAATGTGTGTTTTCTGTGAGGCCCTATTCTGCACATTTTTCATTGATCTTGGATGGATCCATCCCCTTCAACCAGGTGTTTGTGTGTAGGGGTGGAGGACTCTCCAGTCTTTTCATCTGGCTTAAGGAGGTAATCTAGTCTACATTCCAGTCCAGAGTGGTGCCCGTTTGCATGGGTCAGGTTTTCGAGGAAGTCCTCTGGGTATCTAATCTTTATTTCTTCCACAGTTTTTTTTTGGCAGTGCTAGACACTGTACAGTGTTGATAATCAATACTTGAAGGAAATCTGCCTTTTCTGCATGCTCACACCGTATTTGTCCCCTTTTGCCGGACCCTATATTTTTGCTAGCTTTAGGATTGTGATAACTGGAGCTCACTGGGGCCTTCTGTTGGCCTTTGAGTGTCTGAGTGCCTTCCCTGGGGGGCTTTAGAAGTGTGCTCTTTTGGTGGTTTGGGACTTAAAGGATTAAAGACGGAACATAAAATATTTGACCAGGCTGAACCAAGTTGGTTGATCCATTATGATCAGCGCAAATTATGCCCAGGTCCTGTTCCACTGTGACCTTTGACTATCATTGGTACTTTGCGCTCTTGGCGTTATTCATTCTTTAAGCTTTAACAATTCATATAGCTAGTTCCTCTTATTGGATTTTTTGTCATTTTTGTGCCATGTTGTTTATTAAATTTTACTCTATTTTCTTATGTTTGAGATTTTTATTGTTTTGCATTTTGACTTTATTACTGTTTTGGTGCTGCATTAATACTGTACATATTTCCCAAAGTTAAGGTTGAGCCATAGCTACCGGGTAAATTTAGTGACTTTGAGGGTTCACCCTGACAAGTGTTGCGCTTTTTCCTTGAGCTAGATAGTCACCCACCACAATTGATAGTTCAGTTTCTACCGTAGTGTTTTAATATTCCTTAAAGTGTTTTTGCTTAGAAATTATTGTATACTGTAAGTCTTCATGCAGACAATATAAACATACTATACTGGGTACAAATATCCTGGGCTAAACGATTAAGTAGCTTATGTGTATACATGATGAATAACACAAAGAGATCTCCTTGGTATTTTTGGTAGCTACTCGAACATGCTCATATTAATAATTACAGTTGAATGAGAAAATTCTAGTTAATACAGGGATGACGAAAAAAATAGTACATTATCGAATATATAGAGCAAATGCATTCATTTGAAGTATTGTTATGTTTCAACAACAATGTGCATGATATTAAATCTTCAATACAAAATCCTTGATGTGCATTTTAAAAGTAAAGAGAAATCACAAAAGTCAAGCCAGTGAGTTTTGGAGAAAAGAAGAAAAACGTGCAAAATAGTAAAAGGACTGAAAGAAAAAGCAATTGAAAATGAAAAGTATCACAAGGAATGTGCCAAATTTTATATACTGAATAGTTCAGCTAGTGTGCTTATTTGTACAACAGGGTCTTCATCAGTGTCCTTTTGTGTGATCTGTCTCACGTTTGACCTAAAATGTATTAAAACATTGTCATAATTCCTTTTTTTAAAATCTTTTTTCTGGCCAGTAGAATTATGGCCTCATTACGAGTTTGGTGGTAGGGGCGTGGCTTGCAAGCCGATGGCGACGAACGCGTGAGCTCGGAGCTCCGCGCCGGCCTGCCTTGTTATCCTACCTAATTGCTGTTGCCCCGGCTCCGGGGGCGCAAACTGGACCCCGCCGTCGCTGTTCAGCAGCTGGGGCTGTGGCCCGGGAGTCCTGGGTGCCCGTGGCGCCACGGGAGCCTGATTGAGTGGGGAGCGGGGCTTCGGCTCCGAGAAGACAAGATGGCGGCGTGAGGAATTTCGGAGCTCCCGACGGCTGCGGACTTGGCCTGCCCGCTCCCTGCGATTCCCTGACTTGCTCCGGAGACTGAGCGGGGGCTCTGACGTCCTGCCCTAGCTCAGTGGGGGCCGTTGAGGCGAGAGCTGGGAAACGCGGTGCTCTCCTGGAGTGGAGCCTCGCACGCTCTAGCGGAGCCCTCGCACGCCTGGCTGGAGACGCCGGGGCCTGCACTGAACTTGGTCCGGAGACTGCGGGTAGGGCGGCGCTATCCTGGCGTGGGCTGCGGAGGGGCCCCCTCCATGAGGCACGGACCGGGCGTGGCTCGCCATTGCCTGAACTACAGCACGCAGGGCCGGCGCCATTTGTCAGGCGAGTAGCGGGTGGTGATTCCTCACCGATGCGCACTGGAACTTACCGGACCCTGTTCGGGTCGCTGGATAGGGGAGGTCCCTGCTGCGGGCGGCGACTGGAGGCAGAGCTGCTCTGCGTGGGTGGCAATATGGAGGCATACCCGGTGGGAGTGCTGTTGCCTGTGCCAGGGGACTGGAAGACGCAGCTGGAGGAGCCCCCCTGCGCGCCAGCACCCTCTCTTGCTGCTTGGGTCTGTGAGGTGTGGGGCCCGGGCAGTCATCCTTGGGGTGCCTGTTTCTGCAACGCCACGAGCTAGAGGTGAGGGCGGCTACTATCTGATCGTCGCAGCGGGGGCCCGGCTGCAGGGCCTTGATCCTACTGGAGGGGTGGTCGACCCCGATGATGCCGGTGCTGCTGCACGCTGCATTCCCTGTCTGAGGAGTGGAGGGACCCATGATATCGGAGCGCGCCGTACCCCTGACTGTGCTGTTGATGGTGGTGGCCGGACACTGGTGGTTGGAGTTTTCGGGCCATTACTAGAAACTGGCAGAGGCTGGGCCTGAATAGTCCTGTTGCACTACTGGGTGGGCCCATTGTCTCCATCTGGCCCGGTGACAGCACTGGTGAACACTGTTGGCGAATCGCGCTTGGTGGCTGGTAATACCTTCGCATGACCATGGGGAAGGCCAGGGGCAAACAATTGATGGCTCCCCTGGATCACGATGATCTGGCCCAGGAATGCAGGCGACCGGACTCACCTGAGCCGTCAGCTGATACCGGAGTCCAACAACAGCTGGCTCAGATTTTGCAGGCCATAACCGACACTAAAGAGATACTGCATCAGGACATTGCTAATGTGGCAGTGGGGCTGGGACTCCTACGAGCAGAACATACCAAATTGGCCGAACGGGTGAAGCAGATGGAGTCATCCCTGGCGGACTTGGCGCCGGCGCAGCAGACCCTCTCCGACCAACTGGGGGATATCTCCCACAGAGTGCAGTCACTGGAGAAGAGAGCCGAAGATGCTGAAGGGCGTAATCGGAGGAATAACATAAGAGTGCTGGGTCTTCCGGAGGGGATAGAAGACTCTAACATGATCACGTACCTGGAGGGCTGGCTCCGTGATGTAGTGGCTCCAGTAGGGTTGACCCAGTTCTATACCCTGGAGAGAGCCCACCGAGTCCCTGCCCGACCTCCGGCCCCTGGAAGGCCTCCTCGCCCGGTTGTAGCCAGACTCCTTCACTATAAAGACAGGGATCTCCTGCTGCAGACGGCGCGCACATCTGGGCCCTACACAGTGGACAACAGCAGGGTGTCAATCTTCCCAGACTACACGCTGGAGGTCCAACGACGTCGCACGTCCTTTCTGGCTGTTAAGAAGGCTTTGCGAGACAAAGGGCTCCAGTACTCCTTGATGTTTCCGGCTCGACTTCGGATTATCCTGGTGGGCAAGACATATTTTTGCGAGGACCCCAAGGAGGTGTGGGACTGGATCGAAACCTATAAAACTGGCCGAAAGCCGGCGGATCTGAGCCGTACGCCTCCTCTTGGGGAACAGCTCCCACAACGGAATCGGAGATCAAGGCGTCGACGCACCACCCTGCAGACACCTAGTGCCTCCCAGACGGAAAAGGAGAGAATCGACGCGCTACGGGCGGTGTCGGAACTGTTGCAAGGTCATAAAATGCTGTCGGGGCAGAAACAGGATCGGGAAAGACATCTGACGGCTCGGACTCGGACATGTCTCAAGATGGCAGTGTTAAGCTGCCACATGTTACTCCGGGCACCGCAGATGAAATTGTTTGATTGGTCTGCTACCTTTTCTTCGCTCACCCTCACTCTTTCTCTTCCCGCTTATCTGTGGGCTGTCCTTTATTCCCGGGCTACTCGGCTCTGCACTGTTTGCTTTTGTTGCGTTGCTGAGACGATGGGATGGTGGGGGAGGGGGTCTCTAAATCATTAAGTCATTATAGGGCACATCCGGGCCCGGGGCAATGTGCGCTAATTGAGGCATGGGCGCTGAGTTGGTTATTGTTTACGTCGCAAGGCGACGCTGGTTTGCAGCTGCCTCTCCCCTTGTTTCTCTGTAGCCACTAGAGGACATTGAGTTTAAGTGTAGTTTGGATGGGGACTAGCGTTTTAGTACCTGTTCTGGGGTGGGGGAGTTGTTTTTTTTCCCCTGTTTTGTACTGGGATGTTCATGGGGTCTTGGCGTATCACCTCAAACGAATTGCTAGAGTACTGTGTGGGGTTGTATCATGGGTTCGTTACTTGAACTAAAATGCATATCCTGGAATGTCAGAGGCATGCATACAATGGTGCGTTGTCACAAAATACATGCATACTTGGTGCATAGGGGGGGTTCAAATCGCTTTCCTTCAGGAAACGCACATCGCAAACCAAGAGGGCCTCGCCCTGCAACGCAGATGGCGAGGTCAGATCTTCTGTATGATTTACTCAGCCTTTGCGCGGGGTGTGTTAATTTGGGTCAGGGCGGGGATTCCTTTTCAGCCCACACAACAGCTAATAGACCCAGAGGGGAGATATGTGATGGTTGCGGGACGGTTAAATGGCAGAGACGTGGTGCTGGGTAACATCTATGCCCCAAATACAGAGCAGCCGGCCTTTTTCGCACAGTTGTCAGGGAAGCTGGCTTTACATTTGACAGGGTCAGTGATTATGGGCGGGGATTTTAACTCTATTACTGATATATTACTGGATCGGTCCCACCCACCTCTCCCTGATGCACCAATTCACAAGATTTCTAGGGCTAGAAGGGATTGGCAGCATAGATGGGGACTTATTGAGACATGGAGAGCACATCACCTGGGTACTCGTGATTATTCTTTTTTTTCGGCATTACATGACCTCCATGTTTGTCTAGACACGGTACTCTGTTCCCCATATATACATGCAGAGGTCAAACATAGCGAATACCTCACCAGGACACTTTCAGATCATAACCCGCTTTTACTGCGGATACGCTGGGCTCAGGCGCGCTCTAAAATCCCGACATGGCGCCTACATCCAGAATTGTTAGAGGATCAGGTCTTTCGTGAGGTGGTGGGTACTGGCATCACTCAATACTTTCTAGAGAACACTGGCACGGCATCATCGTCTGCTGTAGAATGGGATGCCTTTAAAACTGTGATACGAGGTCACTGCATCACCAACATGATGGGGGTGCGTAGGGTGCTACTGCAAGATATAGAAATTGCGGACCAACATCTGCGCGCAGTGGAGCAAGAACGACAGAGGCAGCCTGATCGACAACAAGAGCTAGTGGAGGCGTGAGAGGCAGTCGCTGCGCAGGTCGAGAGGCTATGCTGTTTTGATTATAAAAAATATCTAGCGCGTGCTCATGCAGAACGAGACAAATCCGGAGCGTTACTGGCTTGGTTAGCTAACCCAGCTCGACGGGGGACGGTCATATTAGAATTATGTAGTCCAACTGGGGCGGTCTGTGATACCCAGCAAGGGATTAATGATCAGTTCTTTGCCTATTCTATGGATCTTTATCAGAGCAAGGTGGCACTGAATGATGGGGCCCTTAGAGAGTTTATAGCCGCAGCAGATCTTCCTACATTAGAAAGGGAGCAAGCGGAGCTGTTGGGTCGGGATATAACCATTGGGGGGATACGAGGGGCGACCAAGCACATGGCGCGGAAAAAGACTCCTGGGGCGGATGGCTTGCCAATTGAGTTTTATCTTACATACATAGATCTCCTGGCTCCTAAATTAGTGACACTTTATAATGAAGCGAAGCGCGCAGGACAGCTGCCCGTCACTACTCGCGAAGCGATTATTATTCCATTGCTGAAACCAGGGAAATCGCCCTCAGATAGGACGGCCTATCGCCCGCTGTCTATGCTCACCACTGATTACAAGGTTTTAAGTCGGATCTTGGCAACTCGATTACTCCCACACATGGTCCACTTAATACACAGGGACCAAGCGGGATTTATTCCGACCAGGAATACAGCCATAAACGTAAGACGCCTGCTTCGTATCCTAGATGCTGACACCTACCCGAAAGAATCCGCTGCTATCTTGGCGGTAGACATAGAGAAGGCTTTCGACAGTTTGGAATGGCCTTATCTGTTTCAAGTTATGCAAAGTTTTGGCTTGGGGGATGCTTTTGTGGCGTGGACGGCTCTATTGTACAATTAGTCTACCGCTAGGGTTAAAACGGGGGGATTGATTTCCGACGCTTGTGCAGTGAGCCGCGGGACGAGGCAGGGCTGTCCACTCTCCCCTCTATTATTTGCCCTGGCCATGGAGCCGCTTGCGGCTCAGGCCAGAACGGGACTACGGTACCCCGGGCTTCGCGCGCACGGTCAGTCTCACTGTATCGCGCTTTACGCTGATGACCTCCTCATGTTTCTAGCTAATACCGCAGATGCCCTCATTGGAGCAAAGAGTCTACTACACGACCTTGACACCGTCGCTGGACTCAAAGTGAATTGGGCGAAGTCTTGCCTGTTTCCCTCCGCTCCGCTAGTTGATGGCCCGCCAGTTACGCACGGGGTGCAATGGGAACGCCAATGCATGACGTACCTGGGGACCCGAATAGATCATACCCAAACTGATTTATTGGAGGGTAACGTGGGTAGGGCCATCAGAGGCCTTAGGAGTAATTTTGAGTTTTGGGGAACGCTCCCTCTTTCAGTGGCCGGCTGAGTGGCCCTCCTTAAGATGGTGACCCTCCCCAGGCTGTTGTATTATTTTAGGACCTTGCCTGTTTGGATACCAGCGTCAATTTTTAAGCAACTTCAATCACTAATTACGGGGTTTCTCTGGGCCGCGGGCAGGCGGAGGGTGGCGCAGAAAGTACTAATGAGACCAAAATCAGAGGGTGGACTGGCGGTACCTGATTTTGAGACATATTATTTGGTGGCCCAGTAGCAGTGGCTCACTCAGGCAGTAGCATCGGAATGCCGAGGACAGGGTGGTCATGGAGAAGAGCAGGCCTCCGGGCAGACACTCTCCCGAATTATCTTACAATTGCCGTTACGGCTTAAGTCACTCACGAATTGCGGAAGTTTTGGCTCTGTTGGAACAGGAGACAGAGAAGAGCGCAGATCGCGCATCCCTATGCCCCGGAGATCCCCCTGACCATGTGTACCGCTCTACCGCATGGGGGTAACTGGGCTGCGCTGACTGACTGGGCGGAGAAAGGTCTGATTACATTAGGGGACCTGTATGAAGATAACATTTTGCTTCCCTTTGGTGCATTGCAGGAACGGTACGATCTGTCCCGCGGGGATTTCTTGCTCCACTCTGCGATTACTGCGGCCATCCAAAAGCATTGGAGAGAGGGGCTGAGTGAACCGCAAACATCAATGGCTTGCCAGTACGTGGTATTGGCAGTAGGAACCTTTAAAGCAGTCACCTGTCTGTATCGGCGTATGACGCATGAGGCACTGCCTCCATTACTGACACTACGGCAAAAATGGGAGGGGGACTTAGGCGAAGAGATTCCCGAGAAAACATGGGCTGAGCTGATCGAACGGGCGTGGAAAAGTACTATAAATGCACGCTTCCAGCTGGTGCATTTCTATATATTACATAGGGCGTACCTTACCCCAGCAAAAATTAATAAATACTTCGATACCAATTCGGCAATGTGCCCGCGATGCAATACGGTGGGTGCAGATTTTTGTCACATGATGTTGGGTTGCCCCCAGCTTGGGACCTATTGGGAAGAGGTGGTTACAATATTGCAGGAAATCACAGGTAGGGATGTAGAGCCCACAATAGGCCTTTGCCTGCTGCACTGGTTCCCCCATACCTCCAAGAACAAGATTACTAGTAAGTTTTTGGACTTGGACCTTCTTTTGGCGAAAAGAGACATTACAGCCCACTGGAAATCCAAGAAGGGCCCAAGCGTTCAGAGATGGCAGACTGATCTCCTTAAATGGGCAGAGTGCGAGGGAACCGTTAGATTACAACAAGCTAAACGGACAAATAGCGAAAAAGCGCTAGACACAGCGAGGGCTTGGGAAAACTTAGTAGTCTTGCTCAAAATCCCAGACACTGCTCCGGATGATGACTTTGCCACTGCTGACCCAGCTGCTCAGACCGGATAGCTTTATATTCTGTGATTGGATGTATGTATCCCTGACCTCTCTGATTGCACTAGCCTCTGACGCTGAGAGAGTATATTGTTGATTGATGTAATATAGCATCATTGTCCCTACTCGTGATGCCCCTAACCGTTGGTATAATTATTACTTGTGTGTGATACGCCAGGGAGGGGGGAGGGATAAGAGGGAGGGAAGGGATTTTGCCTAGTAGCAGCAAGGGCGCGGCAGGAGGGGGTATTTTTTTTTTTTTTTAATTCCCCCCCCTTTTTTTTTTTTGTACATTATCCACAATGCTAATTGGTTGCTGCTAATATATGTGTTTTCTAAGTGCGTGTTGACATTTGCTGCTATTGTAATGCAGTGTAATACTCGATGCATATGGATCAATATCATGTCACCTGTTCTTGGGTACGACTATGTTGTAACCTCATTGTGTGCCTTCCTGCTTGCCTATATTTCCTGATAATGATTATATCGGTTTGTTTTGGAAACAATAAAAACATATTTAAAAAAAAAAAAAAAAAAATTACGAGTTTGGTGGTGTGGGAGCGGGACTGCCCCACTCCCTCCGCCAAATGCGCGGTTGAACCGCCCGCCAGATTAGGAGTTTTATCCTGTCTGGCGGGTGGTTTTTTGGCGTTCCCACGACGGTGCAATGGAAGCTTCAAAATCAGTACCTGCACAGCATGGACAGTTGCAGTACATTCCATGCAGGTACTGGGGTGCATGCACACAGTGTTGTGTTTCATATAGGTACCCTAATATAGGCCCGGGTAATATCATACACCCTTCACCTACATTACCTCCCCTACACTACACAGTAACGAACCTTTTAGGATTGAACCTTTACCTAGTTCTAGTCCTGGGCGCAGAAGGAGGGTTTCTCCCCGAACAATAGTGTCCTATAACTTCATCAATAGACTCACACAGTATGAATAAATATTCATAAGGGTTCTTGGAAACCGGGCTGGGGCTACACCACCTGCATTACGTACAAGGTTCATCCCATACGTCATCCTCAAATCCAACGATGGCTAACACAAGAAACAAGGGACAAAGGAACCCTAGATACTTTCTGTATAAATACAACACATCTTGCTAGTGTTAGTTAGGGGGAACCGAGACTTCCAGGCCGACACACTAACCAGAGACGCTGAGGCTCCTGCATGCAGATGCTCCAGCTGACAGTGGTCTACCACATCCCGTGCGGGGTGTCCAACTCGAGACCAGGACGGGCTCGTACATTCTAACACTTCCGGTAATGGGGTCCGACTAAATCCTAGAGGGATTCTTGGCTTCACACCTACTCACATGCTAGGTACACTTAGGTACATCTAGATAGGCATCGTAGGAGTACGCGCTTTCTTTTATCATGCATTTTATATCCATGTATGCATTTATGATTATTGCAAAATGGTAGAACTGTACTATCCATTTGTATTCACTGTACTGCTAAACATATATATCTGCTACTGTCTAACGGTTGTTGCAGCACATCTATTTTACACTAGAAGAATAACTGTGCAATAAATTCTTATTGTAACACGCCCGACTATTTCTTCTGTGTAACTCTCTGAGACCGAATAAGTGAGCACGAGTGACTGAGCGAAAAGTAGTACATTGTTTCCACGATCCTAAGGGATCAGGGTTGTCATGTTCTAAGGTTGCCAGAAACTATTCTCTCCCCGATAAGAGGAGATTCTAGTGGCACTGTGAGCTAGCTAATGCAAACAGGCTAACATTTTCGGTGGGGGTGCTCAGAGTCAGTCTGCCACCAAACCCACAGTTCATGTTATCCGAACGCACAGATTCTGTATAGGATATATATATAGGAACTACACGACACAACATGTGCCCCCCTGCATGCACCACTTGGCCCTGAGGCAACAGGGGCCCCTGTAGGGCCCTCTTTGTTTCCTCTCCGCCACGGTTTTCATGGCTGGCTCACCGCCATGAAAGCCATGGCAGAGAGGAAACTTGTAATATGCTTGGCGGACCGCGGCGAGCCCCTGACAAGCATATTGCGGCCTCAAGACCTCCGCGCCACCAGCAGGGATCTCTGATCCCTGGTGGTTGTGGTGGTCCAAGGGTGGGCCGACCACCCTGGTTGTAATAGGATGGTCGTAAGACCACCACAGCCGCGCCCCCACGAGTCTGGCGGTCCGTGGACTGCCAGACTTGTAATGTGGCCCTTAATATTTCTTGAGATGTATATGGGATGATTTTTATCTTGCGCATTCTCATAAAACAGCTACCTTCATCAAGGGTGCAGTCAAAGTCAAAATAATGTTCCAGTTGGAAAAGCTTAATCAAAGCTGAGTGAAAGCACTGCTGTATAATAATATAAAGGAATATAGCTTTAAAAACAAGGACTAGGTACAAACACATAGGAAGGTATATGAAGGCCTCTCTAGTGCTGTGCATCAGAGAGATTACTTTATTTTATTTTTAGCTCTGGCTGCTCGGGAAGAGCTTCCAGAGCAGTCTGAGTCTTTTTTAAAAATCTACTCTAATGACGATCAGCCCACAGGGCGTGCTGACGTCATTGCAGTAAAACTGAAAGTAAAACGAGCCGATGGGCTAGTTTTATTTTCATTCACTCAGTGCTCAGGGGCATAACTCCGCCCCCGAGCTCTGATTCTCTTGGGAGAGGTATTGTTGGAAAAGGGAGAATCTCCCTTTTCCAGTAGTAGCTTTTCCCAGTGAATCCCTGCTTGGGGATCGCCACAGGAGATCGATCCCCATCTACCCACTAGGGACCAGGGATGGGGGAGCAAGGGCTTGTGCTCCCCCTAGCCCCCCTTAATTTCTGTCTTTCTGTCCCCATGGTGCAGATGAGGGTAGTTGCCCCGAATCTCCCTACAGGGTACCGAGAGGCCACTAGACACCAGGGTCTATTAAAAAATATATAGGAGTGGGGACAGCCCACTATGGGCATTGCCATGCCCCCACCACCACAAAAACATGATAATCATCCTGGACCTCCCGGAGGGCAGATGGGGGTGATTATCCCCAATCGCCCCCCCGGTGGGGCAGAACCATGTGCATGGCCATGCCCCCACCCCAACAAGAAGCCTTACAGACTTTCTGTTTCCCCCCTCCCCGGGGGGCAGATGGAGTGATTACCCCCAATCTGTCTCCATGGGGGAGGGGGGGGCAGAGAGCCCACTAGACACCAGGAAATGAAACAAACGGTTGTATGACTGAGGCACATATGGCTAAACCACGTTTGCTTCTGCTACGCTACCTAAACCATGAATGCATCTGAACAACGCATTCTTTTACCACGCATGGCTTTACCACGCAATATTGTGGCAACAGCTTGACTGGTATAGGGATGCGTGGTAAAGATCACACCCTATGTCACCTGTCCTTAGCCCTAACAGCTACCCGACCCCTAAAAAGTACCCCGAGCCCACCCTGCGCATATGCGTGGTTGGGCTTGCGTTGGAATGGCACGTGTGGCTTTACCCGTGTTGTTCAGACTGTTTCCCAAAAAAAACATAAGGAGGGTGCGGCCTACTCTGGCATCCCCAACAGGGGAATATTGTCTGCTCGAGGCATGTGTGCTGTAGATACACATGCTTTGCATACTCAAGCCATCCAGTGTTGGGTCAGGATGTTTGCAAGTTGTTTTTCTTCGACAAAGTCTTTTCCAGTCACGAGGAAAGGTGACTCCTCCATTCGGTGATAGTGTGAATGGGCATCGACTCCATTGTTAGATTGTTTTCTTTCCAACATCGGGTTAGGTCGTGGTTTGCTGTGCTCCGGTTCGAGACTGTTCGTCAGGATCCCTTCGGTTCGCAACCCACTGTACCCTCGTTATTGTTGTTTCAAACATGTTTCCCATCCTCGCGTGTCGCAAATCGAGAAACTTTCCTAGTTGGATTGAGAAAACTCCAACCGCGGCCTTCGGGCTTAGCCTGAATCATTTTCACTTCCACTGAAACATCAAGTAATTTGCAGATGGAATGGATTCCTTTTCAATTCTGCCCTTGGTGCCACTCCAAATATCCACGCACTGACCTTCACAAGGTCTGTAACCTCTCCCTGTCTCCAGAGCACAAGGAAGAAGACTGTGTTGCCTGCCGCTCATTTCGAACTTAAAATACCCTCCGGGAACGTGGGGCTCGACTGAAAGAAATGCAGCAACAAATATCGAAGACACCCCCGATATCTTCGGAGAACAGGAAGAAACGGAAGAGTCTGTAGCTGAAGAAGAAGAGGCGAGCTGTAGCTAGAACTGGAATCTCATGATGTCCTAGCTGGTCAAGGTGTCGTGAGTACCAAAGCCCCTTTGCCCACAAAACCCGCTTCCACTAAACAAGGCTTCCAGGCCACCACTGCCATCCGGCCATGGCAGGCACCGAGACTCCTCATCCAACGCACCGCACTCTGGCTCGGCACCGAAAGCACAAGAGATACCACGCCGTTGGCACCTAAAATATTGGTTCTGAAAGACAAAAAGGACAAATCCAGCTCAGCACTGAAAATGTTGGCGCCAAAACAGAAAGATGCTCCTCAAAAGCTTCTGGAGCCACTTCTGGAAACCATGCAAGAAAAGCTGGATCCGAAACAGAAGAAACGTTATATTAATCCAGACACTGGACATATTACAACAAAGCCAGTGATACCATCCTCCAAAAGAAAAATTCCTAGTTCTCAGAACACAGGATATAAAATCCCTCTCAAAAAGAACAAGCATTTGCAATGGAATAGGTCTCATATTTGTTAAAGTTAGAGCTGTTGCCGTTTTTTATTTGCAGTTGAGTAATTATTTTTGCATAGTGCTATTGCCATTGGTATAAAAAAGCTAAAGTAAAAGAAATTGTTATTTTCAACGCCAACAGCTCTAACTTTAACAAATGCAAGCCCTATTGCATTGCAAATGCTTGTTTCTTTATACCATCTACGTCAGTAATACTTAAAACGCCACAATCCAGAATACATGAGTAGCTAATGCTGCATTGTACTATCCCTCGTACTTATGTTATAGTACGTGGTGTAGCACACTCCAACCAAAATATAGGTTTTCAGCACTGGGACTTGCATCTAAGACGGATTAAACAGGTAGCAGTAGCTAAGAGTTTACTGGACCTCTCTAAAAGAGTTTATTTTGCCCCAATCAATGTGAAGGTTATCTTCAATTACAGAAAAACAGTTTTCAAGTACAAAAAAATTAAAGTCATTTATGTTTTACGTCCCACGTGTTTTCAGTTTCTGCACCTGGCGCATTGCACTTGTATGCATATATAATGTATGGTTCCGTGACTGCTCTTACAATGTTTCTACACATAAAAAGCATAGATAGCGCAACCACGAGTGAATGCTATAAATTCTAGTCGATGCACATAAAGTATCCCTGAGTCATTCTTTCCTCAATCTTTGGGATTGAGGAAACTTTATATGCCAGGACATGCTACATTTGGGAAAGAAAGGAAGAAGAGCAATTTGCTTTTGGCTGGTTTTAAGATCTCGGTACATTGGACTGGAAGAAATAAAGTGCATAAGGAACATTCAGCATTTAAAAAACCAGTGGTCGGACCATGTCTGAAGTTTGCCCTGAGTGAAAGATTTTGTTTTAGACAAATTGATTTTGCCAGAAAAATGCACCACCCACTGTACTGGACATCACGAGGATGGGCAGGAGTTCATGCAGGAATAATAAAATCCAAGTGGAGGGCCATACCACCACTTACACCGCACATGTTCTCTCCATCCCTTAAGTAAGGTTTGTCTACCTGTCGAACACTGAAGGACCATGGTGAAGACTGTGTGGTGTCCTTTCAGTTTCAAAGTGAACTAAAACATTTTTCAAACAAGGAACATTCTGGTTTTGCATGTGACTGGTGGAAGGTGAGGGCCTAGCTGGTGAAGTAAAGAACCCTCCACCCTGTATGCAGACGGCTACGCCCCAACTATATCTCATCACAGCTTTAGTAGATGGAGAGCTCAGGTGTGGCATGGGCCAGGAGCACTATAATGGCTTGCCTGGGAAGAAGAGCCATTTCATGTTGGTGCAGGATCCTGCTTGGAATGAGCCTATCCCGGCTAAGCAGAGAGGACAAGGGACAATTGTTATGTGAATGTGGTCTCAAAGAAACAGAACTGAAACAAGTGCTGGCAAAGCCCACACATCTGGGCTTGAAGTGCTAATACAAGAAGCGTTTGTACATTAGAAAGAGACACTCTGGAAGGAGCCAGCAGAAGGGAACAGAGAGGGTTATAGTTGCAAATTAGCCCCTCATCCAGCTCAATGCAAATGCTTGAGGAAAGGAGGAAGGATATTCTCATCTAGCCAATAGCGTTAGGTGTGAGAGGACTACTCCACTATGCTGAGGCAAGATGTGGACTGACAAAGTCTCATGCAAATGACTGAAAGACGCTGGTAGAAGAAAACCAATGGTTTGAAAGGGCGGTCCCAAAGCAACTCTATGCATATATTGTTAAATTAGGTTTGTTTTATTGCTTAGCTCTCTAAACCCCAAAGTAAAAAGTCTCCTCGCAACAGAAAAGCCAGACACTCAATATGGTTTGTAGGTGAAACACGAAAGAGGCAGATGGAAGACTACGTGGATAGAAAGGTGTTTTCTGGCCGTAACTTTCAATTTACATACCTATGGTTTTATTAAACGCAACCTAGGCCAGGAGGGCTTTACGACACTTGAAATAGAAAGCATTAGAACTATAACATAAAAGCAACTTATACACAGAAATACGGAATACTGCAAGAGAATACAGGTGTAGATAACTTGAAGCTTTGCAAGCAGTACACATATTATATGCACTAACATAGGGGAATCGATCAATGGGTAAAAAGTGTTAGCCTGCGAAAGCACCCTCGCCCCCCAAGTAGAAGATTATTTCCTTTTATATAATGTTATGTGCCATGGAGGACGCACAGTTATTCTGTACTGAATTTTGGAACTTTGGAGTGAAGATAAATTCCGCAGCCACACAGTGTGCCGTGCTGCTCAGATGCAGCTGTGCCAGAGCAGATTAGATTTATGTTAACCCAGCGGCACGTGCTTAACTGGAACAGGTATGTGTCACTTGTCTGTGTACATTTCATTAGGATAAAAATGAAAAGATGTTGAAACGGCTCCCTGCACAGCAGGCTGGGCTAGTCACAAAAATTACTCTCCAGCACCGACACCCGTCTCTCCTTGTAAAACCCGAAGAGCTGCAAAAGTGAGAGAGGGTGTGGCTTAACAGCCAGGGTGGCCGACCTTGAAGCTGGGGAACCAGGTATGAGTCTGGCCGGAGGCTCAAACATTCTGTGATTTTGGGCAAATCTCCCTGTGCCTAAAAATGAATGTGTCCGTATGCAATACAACTGGTGCCCATGTAAAGCGCTCTGATACCTTCAAGTTGAGTTTGCACTATATAAAACTGCAAAAAAAAATAAGAAGAGGCCCGCGGAGCACGGCCATGGATGCGGCACTAATGAAGCCCAAAAAACTCAAACACTTATAGAAAGTGCTTGCTGATCCAGGATCCGAATAATTAACAAGCAGCAACGGAAGTGGTGCGTGCTGAGCCAGGATCATAATTAACAAGCAGCGACGGAAGCAGACAGAAAAACATGCAGTGACGTGCAAAAGCATTAATAAATTTAAAAAAAGTTCTCCCAAACGGGAGATAAAGAAGGCAAGCGTAAGTACACTGTACTTTACCAGTGCTCCTCAGCCTTGAAAGGAAGTGAGGTATTGGCTGTAGGAACGAGCCAGGAGGCTGCAACGAAGAGTGACGCTGGAATGAACCAACGGTAAGCAGGAGGTGGGAATAGAGTAGTTTTATTGATTACAGCAGGTCTTGCAGACAGTGCATGCGCGCTGACAGGCTCGACTTAAAAAGGACATGGCTACTAGCCCTTTTCACCACGATCCTCATACCCCTCCACCATCTTCACCAGTACCTCTGATACCATCTTCAAACCCTCTAGACATCACACCACAGGGCTCTCCCTGTACAGATCCTGATGCAGGGGCTGGGGATGACCACCAGATCAATGGGATGTTTATAATACAGATCCAGATCTATACCCTGCTAAACCTTCCCCTCCTGATGACAACACTTCATATCAGGAGTTAATTGCCAGGGCAGCCACATACCATGGAGTTACTTTATACAAAGAATCTTTAGAAGAAGATTTTTTATTTGAAACAATAGGGACAACACATAAGACAACACAGCCCTTACCTATGTTAAAGAGTATGATGAGGCATGCGGGAGACATTTTTAAAGATCCAGTGCGGGCACGTATTATAACACCTAGGGTTGATTAAAAAATATAAACCCCACCATCTGACCCAATTTTTATTAAGAACCAGCTTCCTTTAGATTCTTTAGTCGTGTCTAATGCTTGTAAAAGAGCAAATTCACAATCTTCAGTTGATGCACCATCTCCAGACAAAGAGTCAAAGCTAATTGATGCCTCAGGCAAAAGAGTGGCTGCACAATCAGCCAATCATAGGCGCATAGCCAATACACAAGGTCTTTTGGCTATGTATGATAGGGCCCACTGGGACGAAATGGAGGAGTTACTCCAATATCTCCCAGAGGAGCATAGGAAAAGAGGGCAGGAAATAGTGCAAGAGGGAAAACTAATTTCCATTTCCTCTACTAGGTGAGCGTTAGAAGCTGCTGATACTGCAGCCAGAGGAGTTAACACCAGTATTCTCCTCAGAAGACACACAAGGCTACGAATCTCTGGTTTTAAACCAGACGTGCAACAAACAATACTTAATGCCCGCTTTGACAAGGAACCTCTTTTTGGCCCTCAAGTGGATGAGTCACTTGAAAAAATGTAAAAAGACATAGAAGTGGCAAATTCCATGGCAGCACTTCAGTCACCCTCTAACAGAGACTCCTTTCACTGCTCATTTTACAGGGGAGGGTCAAAAAGTACCTCCATAGATGTCAACATATCTTCCTATAAACTCCAAATAAATCCTCCCCCTCTAGAGGATTTTACAAAGGTGGTTACAGAGTAAACAATTTTAAAGGCAGAGGTAGAGGCACACCAACACCTCTGCATCTGCCAACAAGCAGTGACTTGATAACAATTTCCCCGATCATCATACATTTGTCTGGGGAAGACTGCATCAGTTTCTTCCCATTTTGCAATCGTTATCCAACATGGTTGTTGCCTGGAGCTCACCAGCAATCCTCCAAATATTCCACCTCGCATTTACAGACTCTCTCTAGAGCACCAACAACTGCTCAAACAAGAAGTACAAACTCTCCAAACAAAAGGAGCTATAGAACCAGTTCCAATACAACGCCAAGGGTCAGGGGTTTACTCACTTTACTTCCTAATCCCAAAAAAAGACAGTTCTCTAAGACCAATATCAGATCTCAGGCCTCTAAATTTATACATACTGTCAGAACACTTCCATTTGGTCACACTTCAACAGGTGTTTCCCCTCTTACAGCAAGGCGACTTTAGGTCAACACTAGACTTAAAGGGTGTGTATTTTCACATCCCTATTCACCCAGCACATCGCAAATACTTCAGATCTATGGTAGCAGGAAAATGCTATGAAATCAAGGTTCTCCTATTCGGAGTAACTACTGCACCCAAAGTATTCACCGAATGTCTAGCAGTAGTTGCAGTTCATCTAAGAAGACAACAAATTCATGTCTTCCCATATCTAGACGATAGGCTCATCAAACCCAACACACATCTCAAGTGTTTGCAACACAATCAAATTACCATAAATCTTCTCCATCAACTGGGATTCACAGTCAATGCACAAAAATCCCATCTTCAACCCTCCCAGCTGCAACGCTATCTAGGAGCTATGTTAAACACTCAAACAGGTTTAGCCTATCCCAATGCAGCCAGAATTCATAATTTTCAAACACTGCTACTACAATTTCAATGCAACCAGTATCTGACAGTGAGAACTTTCATGCAACTTTTAGGGATGATGGCATCATGCATTGCCATAGTACCTCATGCAAGATTAAGCATTTGTCATCTACAGGAATGCTTAGCACGTCAATGGAATCAATCACAGGGTCAACTAAAAAATCTAGTGTTGGTAGACAGCAGCACCCATCGCTCTCTGTAGGGGGGGGGGGGGAGTTCCCATCCTCAACTCAACAGTTCAGGGTCTATGGGACATCAAACACAAGAGACTCCACATCAACTTCCTAGAGCTTCGCCTGTTCACCTGGCGCTAGAAGCATTTTTACCTCACCTGATAGGGAAAGTTGTCCTAGTCCGGACGGACAATATGACAGCTACGGGGGGGGCACTCTCTACAGTTATCACGCCTCTCTCAGAACATTTGGCGGTGGGCAATACATCACAAAATACAACTGCTAACAGAACACCTTCCAGGGACGGACAACAAATTTGCCGACCTACTCAGCTGGATGCGGCAACAAGTCCACGAGTAAGAACTCTACCCCCAAGACTTCCTCCCATACTTACACAAATAGGGGTTTCCACAAATAGATCTTTTTGCAACAGCTCAGAACTCAAAATGCCCTAACTTTGTCTCCAGGTTCCCACAGCATCTATCCAAATGCAATGCCCTATGGATGAACTGGTCAGGGATATTTGCTTACACGTTTCCGCCTTTCCCTCTTCTTCCATTTCTGGTTCGGAAGCTCAGGCAAACATCTATCACCTTCATTTTGATAGCTCCCTTGTGGGCTCGTCAACCATGGTTCACCACACTACTGGAGCTTTCAGTAGTTATTCACCAGAAGCTTCACCTCACCTCAAACCTTCTAACCCAGAACCATGGAGAAATCAGACATTCAAACCCCAAGGAGCTAAACCTAGCGATTTGGCTCCTGAAGTCATAGAGTTTGGATACCTAAATCTACCATTAGATTGTATGACAATTCTTAAAGAAGCAAACAAAAAACTACCACTGGAGCATGCTATGCAGCAAAGTGGAAAAGGTTTGTTATATATTGTAATAACCAAACAAATGAAAGACTAAATGCTTCTATACAACAATTCAGTTGTTATTTATTACATCTACAACGTGCAGGCCTTGCATAACAGCCACACGCATACTCCTTGCAGCAGTAGCTTCGTATCTTCAAAACAGACAACTCTTATCTCTGTTCAAAGTGCCAGTAGTTAAAGCCTTTATGGAAGGCCTTAAAAGAATAATACCCGCAAAAATTCCATCTGCACCTGCATGGAACCTTAATATTTTCTTAACAAGACTTATAGGTCCACCCTTTGAACCATTGTACAAATGTACACTGCAATTCCCTTCTTGGAAGGTTGCCTTTTGGATTGCTATCACTTCACTAAGTCGTGTCAGTGAGCTTCAGGCTTTGACCTTAGAAGACCCATTTTTCCAACTCCATCAAGACAGAATGGTTCTTCGCACTAACATAACACGTGTATTTGTAAAGCGCACGTTCACCCTCAAAGGGGCATCTTGGCGCTGAATAACAGATGTTTGTTTATTAACCCAAAGTTCCTTCCAAAAGTTGTCTCTGCTTTTCATATTAACCAATCAGTTGAGTTACCTGTTTTCTTCCCTCAACCAGATTCTGTAGCAGAAAGAGCTCTACATACATTAATGTCAAAAGAGCATTATTGTGTTTTATTGATAAAACAAAAGATTTTCGCAGAACAAAACAACTTTTTGTTGCCTTTGCCTTTCCTTCCCCTCATAAAGGGAAACCGATCTCTAAATCTGGTATTTCTAGATGGATTGTTAAATGCATTCAAACATGTTATATCAAAGCCAAAAGAACTTTGTCTATACCTCCTAGAGCACATTATACTCATAAAATAGAAGCATCAATGGCCTATTTAGGTAACATTCCTATAGCTGAAATTTGCAAAGCAGCTACATGGTCTACACCACACACATTTACTAAACACTATTGTGTGGATGTATTAGCACGCCAACTAGCTAATGTCGGACAGGCGGTCCTAAGAGCACTTTTTCAAGCAACTGCAACGCCCACTGGTTAGCCACTGCTTTGGAGAGTACTGCTATACAGTCTATGCAAAGCATGTGTATCTACAGCACACATGCCTCAAATGGATTATATTACTTACCCTATAAGCATCTGTTCTTGGCATGTAGAGCTGTAGATTCACATGCGCCCCCTTCTTCCCAGACACCTATGGTAATTATCTTTATTATTATACATATTGTACACACATGGACAACTATACTATACTTATTTACTCCATTCTCACCCTCTTGCAGGAAAACAATCTAACAATGGAGTCGATGCCCATGCACACTTTCACCGAAAGGAGGAGTCCCCTTACCTCATGACTGGAAAAGACTTCTTCGAAGAAAAACAACTTGCAAACATCCAGACCCAACACTAGATGGCATGAGTATGTAAAGCATGTGAATCTACAGCTCTACATGCCAAGAACGGATTCTTGTAGGGTAAGCAACATAATCCTTCTGCCCCCCGGGGAGCAGTTAGGAGGTTTGTCCCAGTTGGGGAGATTGCCCTAAATATGACCCCTGAGGGGAGGCAGTCCACCTGACGCCAGGGATTTTGCCTTTGGTGCAAAAGAAAGTGGTTCTGCTTTTGCAGTCTGGCATTGACCACACCCCCACCCCTAAAAAAGGAACAACCCAGTCTTTTTGCCCCGCACACCTCCTGGGCAGACAGGATGTTTGCCCCAATTAGCTCTTGGTGGCCAGAAAGTCCACTGAATGGCCGAAATATATTTTGGGGCGGTGATGGCCGATCCTAACATCTGCCCCACCCTCACCCCTAAAGTTTTAACAGTCTTCCTGCTCTCTTGTGCTCTAGGAAATCCCGTCCCAATGGCAAACGAGAGGACATCTGACTCTTTTTTTTATGTTGTTTTTGCATATAGGCCAGGAGAGTGTGGCTAACTCCTAATATCGTACCTCTTGCAATGGTAAATGGCAGCACCTGTAGGGCTTGGGTAGGCTGCCACTGGGGAAAACCTAACAGACTAAGACAGTTCTGAAAACTAGATACCTAGGGAAGTCCATGATGGGGTGCTTCATGTGGATTCTACAACATTTTCATACCCACAATGCCCTACGAACCTCAAACTTGGACTAATAGCATACACTTAAAACTTCAGGAATCTGCGGGGAGCCACACATTTCCTACCACCCAGCATGTCGGTCATGGACCCCCATCTTGTATGTCTCTGGTGCCTGAAGTGCGACCAGACATGAAGTCGTGCTTCGATTGCCCGGCCATGGTGCCGAAGGCTTTGGGGGAGCGGTCCCTAAAGCTAATCGCGGCCCGGCGCCACAGAGGTCGCCTTGTCGATCTCGTTACCTCTCCCGGTCCCAGTCTCGGTCGAGAGGAAGGTCCGAGCACCCCTCCGGAGGGTCAAAGTTCTCTTCCTCGAAGTCGTCGCAGTCAGGCAAGAGGCACCACAAGAAGCACAAGAAGTCAGAGCGGGTGTGTGGGTCGACTCCACGTTTCCCTCCCTTTTCAGGGCCAGGAGCGACCCCAGCCCAACAAAAAGAATTTTATGATGCCATGTGCACCATATTTGGGCGGCCTGACCCTGCCGGCGCACCTTCGGCCCCCGCAGGCTCAGATGGAGTCCCCATGAGTTCCGCGCCTTCGGCTCTGGCCCCGGCGCCACGGCCTCCTACCGGACCCGTTCCCGGGTCCGAGTTGGTCATACCCCAGCGTCCTTCCCCGGCACTGCACCTGACACCGAGGACCGGGTGCCCACCGGCGGCGCCCCCCCAATTGTAATTCCAAACGACACAGAGCCGGTCGGGCGTCCAGCGGCGCTGATGGAGCCGTACGGCTCAATGCGGTTTAACCTGCCATATTCTGAAGGGTTAGGAATGGATGAGGGGGAGGGGGAGCAGGATCCCTTGGAAATCCCGCAACCTCAAGATATGGACCGGTATGAGGAACTGGGTGCGGCCTGGACACCTCCCCAGATTCTAGCATGCTGTCTCACCCTTACCTGGCTATGGAGGAGGGGGCTTAATTCGCAATGGTGGTGCGTAAGGCTGCGGAGGTCTTGGACCTGCAGCTTCCTACGGTGGCAGTCAAGACTAACGTCTTGACAGAGGTCCTGCAGCCTGGTGTCTCCACCTCGGAATCCTTGCTGCCTTTCAAGAGGCCTTAACGGATGTTCTTCTGGGCACCTGACCAAGCCCAGCGGCTCCTGTGACCAGAACGATTACCCGCTGCCATCACCCTCTTTCCTCACCACCCACCCCACCCCACCAAGCTTGATGGTCCAGGCTTCCACTTCCCGTGGCGCGTTCCCTTCCGCACTCCTGGACTGGGAATCCAAAAGACTGGAAAGCTTTGGGAAGAAAATGTTCTCCGCCAGACTAGCATTGCGGTCGGTGAACACGGCATGTCTTTTGGGCCGTGATCCAATTTGATATGGGATACGGTTGCGCAGGTGCTGCCCAGAGTCTCGGAGGAGGACCGGGCTCTGCTCCCCCAAGCTATTTCAGATGGGAGGGATGCAGCAAAGTTCGCCATCCGCTGTGGCTTGGACACAACAGACTTGCTAGGCAGACTGATTTCCTCTACAGTGGCCATACGGTGCCAAGCCTAGCTGAGGACATCTGGATTTTCAGGGGATTTCCAGGCAAATCTTATGAGCATGCCCTTTGATGGCTCCTGTCTCTTTGGTGACAAAGCAGATGCAGCGCTTCCGCATTTTAAGGACTCATGGGCTACGCCCAAGTCCTTAGGCCTCACCACAACATCCCTGCCAGTGTCTGCTTCTTGCTCCTTTTGTGGTTACGGAAGGGGCTTCCAACCGCACCAAACCTACTCCAGCCAGAGAATCCCACAAGTTCAGCAACCTCTGCGGGGCCGTGGACGCGGTTCACCCCGACCCGAGGTTCGGGCGACCAGAAATCGGGCCAAGCCACAATCCCCTCCTCCGCTGCCAGAAATAGACTGTGGTTGTTATTCCCGCTACTTTCTTGTTCCAAAGAAGGATGGAGACCTTTGTCCTATCCTCGACCTCAGAGCGCTCAACTACTTCCTCAAGAAGGAGAAGTTCAAGATGCTCACCCTTGCTCTGGTCCTGTCTGCCCTGGACCTTGGAGACTGGATGGTAGCGTTTGACTTGCAGGACGCCTATTTCCATATTCCCGTCCTGCCTGCCCATCGTCGCTACCTGCGGTTTGCGGTGGGCCACGAGCACTTTCAGTTTGCCATGCTCCCCTTTGGCATCACCAGTGCCCCTCGGGTGTTCTCAAAGGTGATGGCGGTGGTTGCAGACCATATGCAAAGGTCCGGTGTTCCAGCCTCCCCTCTCTCGACGACTGGTTGCTGAAGGCGGGTTCGTCCCAAGCAGTCGTCTCCCACCTCCAGACTATGGCGAACCTCCTGCACTCGCTGGGGTTCACTATCAGCATGCCAAAGTCACACCTGACTCCCTCTCAGATGCTACCTTTCATTGATGCAATTCTGAACACGGTGCAGTTTCGGGCTTATCCTCCCGAGTTGCGAGTCCAGGATATTCAGGCTCTGATACCGATGTTTCAGCCTCTATCCTAGATTTCAGTGAGTATGACTCTGAGACTGTTGGGCCTCATGCCTCCTGCATCCTGCTTGTGGACCATGCCAGATGGCACATGCAGGCTCTGCAGTGGGACCTGAATTTCCAATGGGCACAGCATTGGTGAAATCTCACCGACCTGGTTCAGATATCGGAGGGCACCGTGAAACACCTGCAATGGTGGCTAACAAACCGCGATTGGGTCAGAGACAGACCCCTCTCCCTTTCCCACCCAGATCTCACAGTAGTAATGGATGCGTCTCTTCTGGGATGGGGTGGCCATCTGGGGGAGATGGAGATCAGAGGACTCTGGTCTTTGGCGGAAGCTAGGCTCCACATCAACCTGTTGGAGCTTCGGGCGATCCGATTGGCACTGAAAGCCTATTTACTATCCATCAAGGGAAGGCTAGTTCATGTGTTCACGGGCAACACTACCGCCATGTTTTACCGAAACAAACAGGGCGGTGTGGGGTCATTGACCCTCTATCAAGAGGCCCTGCGTCTCTGGACCTGGCTGGAACAACAGGCACTGTCATCGCAGCCTCCTTACCTGACAAAGAGGTATTCCGGACTAGGGCATCTTTTCTGCCTAAGGTGGTAGCTGTCTGTTTCTCTGCCCACTTTCTATGCATCTCCGCATCCTTCTAAGGAAGAGGAGCGTCTTCCACTGTCTCGACCCAAAAAGAGCGTTATCGTTCTACCTTGATTGCACCAAAGAGTTCCGGGTGGATGACCAACTCTTTATAGAGTACGTGGACGCAAAGAAGGGGCGTGCTGTCCAAAAGAGGACCATATTACACTGGGTTATCCTCTGTATAAAAATATGTTACGCCTTAGCAAAGAAACAGCGTTCTGAAGGCCTTAGTGCCCATTCCACCAGTACGAAGGCAGCCACTACAGCCATCCAGCGTGGTGTTCCAGTTGCTGATATCTGCCAAGCGGCCATGTGGGCATCCCTGCACACTTTCGCAAAGACACTATTGCCTTGATTCTCAGGTTCACAAGGAGGGCCTGTTTGGCCGCTTTGTCTTGCAGGATTTTCTGGTTTAAAGTTTTTCCGCTGTCCCACCTCCGGGAAAGGTATTGCTTGGGTATCTGTACAAAGGTAAGGAATCTGCAGCTAGATGTCTCTATCAGATGGACAAGTTACTTAACTTCGGTAACGCCTTATCTGTTAGAGACATGATCTAGCCGCAGATTCCTTACCAACCCACCCATCCTTCCCGCATTGTGGAATTGTTCTTAGTGTCAGGGTTGTTCCCCTTCAGGGCCCTAGTTACTTTTTTAACACACCATAGTCAGTCACTTCATGGCTCTGCGCTTCTGATGTGGAAAGTCGTTAAAGGAACTGACGTCAGCGTGCTGGAGTGGCGGTTATATTGATGAAGCGGGCGTCATGCCTACCACGAACACGACGCTGACGACTTCACGCGGAGTATACCAACACCATCTACCTGCGCGCAGGGGTACTGTTATCAAAAATCTTCCGGATCCAGTCTGACGCCTGGAAGTTCAAAGGTAAGGAATCTGTGGCTAGATCATGTCTCTACCAGATAAGGCGTTACCGAAGGTAAGTAACTTGTCAGTCAGTTTTGAGTGGAAACGTGATGTATCCTTGTTGCATTTTGGGCCGTTTCCTGTCTAGGGCACTAGACCTTCCCACACTAGTGAGGTAGCATTTTTATCGGAAGACTTGGGGTAGTGCTGGGTGGAAGGAAGTTTGTGGCTCCCCGCAGATTCTGGAACTTGCCACAGCAGAAATGTGAGAAAAATGTGGGTTTTTTTGTTGTCAAAGTTTGATGTTTGCAAGGGGTTCTGGGTTAAAAAAAAACCTGGTGAGAGCCACTCGAGTCACCCCAGCCTGAATTTTCCCAGGTGCCTAGTTTTAAAAAATGTGCAAGTTTGCTTGGTTTCCCTAGCTAGGGCTAAAAATCCACAGCTACCCACTTTGCAACAAAAGGGTCAGTTTTGAGTGGAAAATGTGATGTGTCCATGTTTCATTTTGGGCCGTTTTCTGTTGCAGGCTCTAGCCCTACACACCTAAGTGAGTTACCATTTTTATCTGGAGAAATGTGGGAGCATACAATAGTAGAACGTTTGTTATTACCAATTGGATTTCGCTGCATTTGTAGCTTCCAAATGTAAGCCAGAGTTTAAGGAAGAAGACATTTCGAAAAATACCCTCTAAATCGTATGCTGGTACCCACAAATTCAAAGATGTGCAAATAACCACTGCTCTTAAACTCCATATCTGTTCCCATTTCAGAAATACATAGGTTTTCTTGATACCCATTTTTCACTCTACATATTTCACCATATGAAATGAAATGAATGAAAATAAAATTTATATAGCGCAATAGCTACCCTCAGGCCTCCTAGCGCTTGTGGACTAATGCCGGCTAACAGGAGAGGAGTGAATTAGATGCATTCATTGAAAAGAACAGTTTTTAGAAGCTTTCGAAAGGAGAGCATGTTTTGTTCCTTTCGCAGATGGAGTGGGAGGGAGTTCCATGAGTTGGCAGCGTTATGGGAGAAGGAACGGCCGCCCCATCTAGCCTTCCTTATTCTGTGTGAGGTGACTAGGAAGGAAGACATAGAGCGGAGATCTCTGGGGGGCTGATAAGGAGTGATCATGGACTGGATTGAGACTGGGCCCTTCTTCCAGAAGGCCCTATGAGTCAGGCACATGGCCTTAAACTGGATCCTTTCCTTAATTGGTAACCAATGGAGGCTCCTTAGTGCAGGTCTCGCCGATTGTCGACGGGGGACCTGCAAAAGCATGCGAGCAGCACAGTTCTGAATGACCTGGAGCTTATGGATGGTGGTTTGGGGGGCTCCCAGGTAGAGGGAATTCCCATAATCCAGGCGAGAGAGGATGAGGGCCTGAACCATAATCCTTCTCGCCTGAAAAGGGAGAAGGGGGAGGATCTTACGGAGCATCTTCAGGAGGCCGTAGCAAGTGGCTGAGATTTTGATGGCCTGGTGATTAAAACTGAGCGAGCGATCAAGCCACACACCAAGGCTCTTGATCTGAGTCTTTGGATCAGGTGCGGGACCGAGGCAGTTCGGCCAGAGCGAAACCGGGTCGAATGAGGGTGAGTTACCCAAAAGCATGAGCTCGGTCTTATCAGCTTAGGCCCGAGTTTTCCATCCACTTGGCAACTTCCTCTAGGCACGGGCCTAGGGTGCTAGACGACCTCTCGGGGTGGTTCAATGCCACCACGAGCTGCGTGTCGTCTGCATATGTGATGATTTTAATGCCAAATGGATGGACAATCTCAGCCAGGGGTCTCATATAGATGTTAAACAGCGTGGGGCTCAAGGAGGAGCCTTGAGGAACCCCACAGCTGAGAGACAGCCGGTTGGAGACAACATCCCCCTCAAAGACCTGAAAGAACCGATCGCTGAGAAACGATTGTAGCCAAGTTATGGCCGTCCCGGTAACTCCCACACTTTTTAGCCGGTGGAGCAGGGTGCAATGGTTAACAGTGTCGAAAGCGGCACTGAGGTCAAGTAAGATGATCGCTGCCTTGCCTCCCTGATCCAGTATCCGCCTCGCCTCCTCGGTTACTGCCAGAAGAGCAGTTTAGGTTGCTTGTCGAGGACGAAAACCAGTTTGAGAATGGTGAAGGAGCTCGTTGGATTCTAGAAATTCTACTAGAATAGAATTTATATGCTTTTCCAGAATCTTACTCCTCCAAGGGAGGAGCGAAATGGGGCGAAAGTTGGCTAGGTTGGACTGGTCAAGATTAGGTTTCTTTAAGAGGGCCTTTACCAGAGCACACTTCCATGCGGGAGGAACAGTACCAGAGGAGATGGAGGAGTTGACCAGATCAAGGATTAGCGGACGGATGGTGTCGGCAGCTAGAATCAAAGGGAAAGGAGGGGCAGGATCAATAGGGGAGCCTGACTTTACTTTTGCCATAACCAAGTCCAGTGAAGCAAGATCCAAAGGGGGGAATTGCCCTAGTGTAATTTGGGTTCCGGCACGTGGCTCCAAAATGGGTGACATAGATCGATGATTCTGGAAAGCCGGAAGGGACATGTAAATGTTGTAAATTTTCTGTTGGAAAAACTCCGCCAAGTTATTGCACCTAGTAAGTGCCCCCTCTGGTGTAGGCTGCTGCTGAGGTAGATTGGAGAGGGACTTGGCAATTCGAAAAATTTCTTTGGGGGAGTTTGCTGCTAAAATGATTTTCTCCTCATAAAAAGCAGCTTGGGCAGATTTAATTTTAGCTTTATATGATCTAATAGCCTCTCTGTATTTAAGTTTCCTGGAATCAGAATAATTTTGTCTCCAAGAGCGTTCCAGTCTTCTACACGATTGTTTAAGTTCTCTCAACCTGGGAGAGAACCAGGGAGCAGTCTTAGGCCTGGCTTGTTTGTGGGTGTTTTTTTTTTGGGAGGACTACATCGAGGGTGCTTTGGATCCATTTATTGAACTTTTCATTTGCCACAATGGGGTTCGGATCACTGGCTGGTTTAGTGGCCTCAAGAACAGAAATCCAGTGCTCAGTGGAGAGCTTTGCCCAGTTCCGTTCCAGAGTAGATATTATATTAGGGGAGAAAGAGGGTCCATGGATTTCCCAGATTAAAGGGATTAAAAAGTGGTCCGACCAAGGAAGTGGAGTAGGGGTGCCTACAGTAAGATCTCGTAAATTGCTGAAGACAGGGTCGAGTAGATGACCTTTGATATGTGTATGTTTGGAGGCTCTCTGAGTGAGCTGAAGTGCAGAAAGGTTAGATATAAGTTCATTTGCTGAATGATCGGAGGGGTTATCTAAGTGGAGATTAAGATCTCCAAGCACCGTAAAATTAGAAGGAGTACAGGCTAAGGAGGCGACAGTGGTTGGCAGGGCAGTGGGAAATAGCCCGAGTGGGCCTGGGGGGCGGTATATCAGCAGACCAGAAAAGGTGTTAGTCGGAGAAAAATCAATTGAAAAGGCCAGGCTTTCGCAGTCCTGTAAAGGGTCTGTTGTAATACGGCAGTTGAAAATGTCCATATGAATTTGTCTATTCTCGGTACACAATTAAAAACCATTGTACGGTGCAGCTCAGATGTTGGCTCTGGGTAACTTGATTTCTTGGAGAACCTACAAACCCTGAACATAATGGTATATTGCTTTTGAAAATCGGCCATTGTGACAAAAAGTTAAAGATGAAAACGTCACAAATGGCCATTTTTTCCTACTCATTTTCGATATTTCTTTAATTTAACCGTTTCTTTGGGAAAACCTTGAGGTATCTACACACGACTCCTTGCTGAATTCGAACTATTGTCTACTTTTCAGAAATCTCTATCTTTCCTGGATCACGCATGGGTTTCATACTGGTTTCAACAACAAACTGCAAGTAGGTTGAAAGCACAAAAAATAGGAAAAATAAAATGGGCTACTTCTTTGAAAAATGCCAAAATTGTGGTAATAAATTAGGTTTTATTATTCAGCTCTGCATGTTCCTGGAAGCTAGGAAAAAGGTGACTTTAGCACAAAAAACCGTTTGTTGATGCCATTTTTAGGGAAAAAAACAGACACTTAATTCAGAGCACTTTTTTCCTACTTTTCCCTCAAAACTCACAACTTAGCCTTATTTTGCCTATTTTCCCAGTCCCCTCCAGAGGAATAAAAAAAATCCTCGGGTACCTTTAGTATCCCCAGGAAGTTGGAAAAAAAGGACGCAAGTGTAGCGTGGATAACTTATGTGGAAAAAAAACTTACGGAGCCCTAAGCACAAACTACCCCATATAGCAAAAAAAGGGCTCAGCACTGGTGAGTGAAAGGCCCAGCAGTTAAGTGGTTAAAAATGACAGGAGAATAGGCTCAAGCAGGTTGCTATGAGTACATCCACGGTGGGTACATTCTTACTCGTACCTTAATCTGGAGCCTCACCGTGTTGGGAAACTAAGCAGAAGTTGTTTACTCCTCCTCAATAAATAATTCACAGTAAGGGTGGAGATCCAGCATGGAACCCAAAGCTCTACTTCAAAGTGCAGAAAATATTTGTGAGACTAATGGTTTGAAAAACATGTTGAATCAGTATAAAATGCATTATAAGCTGTGTTTCTTTCCTCTGTGTAATTTGTCTTCTGAAGACCATTTAGAAAGTGCGCACGTGAAGATAAGGGAGATAAGAAATAAATGATCAGAAAACACACCAAGTTTAAAGAATTGAAAAGTGTTCATTTAAAGCAAAACCACCTGAAATGCTGCATTGCACCAAGAACATAAATAGTGGTTTAATTTGCTAGAGCAGCCAAGAGTACTACAATTTTGAAAACATTGGAAGGGCTATGAAAATGGGGCATTGGTTAATGTCCTTCCTTTGTAGGTTTCACTTGGACAGCGCATGCTCTGTCTCTGTGAGACATGTTGTTTACTTACAGTTGGCTGACAGCCCCCCTATAGCTTTATTTGTTAGCTTCAGCGTCGTTATAATTTTTTTCGTCCCTGTTTGTCACGGCATGCGGGCGTCATGTCATCTGCTTGCGTTTGACCCTCCCCTGAAGCACAGACCAAGTACTTTTTTATTTGTGTTCAAGCACTCCATATGAGTGCTTGCGTTTTCAGTCCGTCTCCCATATCCTCAACCACGTAGCATCTATTCCCGCCCACCTGTCCCCTTCCATGTTGCTCCTTACCCCTCGCACCCTGGCCTGTATGCTGCTCCACTGCACTCTACACCACTCTACTTCATGCCACTTTACTCTACACCATTGCACTCTGTGCTTCTCTGCACCACTCTACTCCACTGCACTTTATGCCTCTCTACTGTACACCACTGCCCTCTACTCTGTAGCACTCTACACCATTGCACTCTACACCACTGAACTTTATGCAGCTGAACTCTACTAAGCTCTGCTCTGCATCACTCCATGCCACTGCACTCTATGCCAATCTACTCTGCACCACTCTACTCTATGCCACTGCACTCTGCATCACTGGACTTTACACCATACCACTCTACTCTAGGCCACAGCACTCAACGTCACTCCACTTTACTTTGCACCACTGCACGCTATGCCACTGCATTCTACACCACTGTATTCTACTCTGTACTGCTGCACACCACATCACTGCACTCTACACCACTCTCCTCTACTCTTCATCTGTGCACTCTAAGCCTTTGCACTTTACGCCACTGTAATCTACTCTGCACCACTCTACTGTATGCCACTTCATTCTCCGTCACTCTACTCTACTCTACTGTGTACCACTCTATTCTAGGCCACTGTACTCTATGCTACACACTCTGTGCCACTCTACTATGCACCACTCCACACCACTGAACTTTATGCCATTGCACTCTACAACACTCTGTTCTGCACCGCTCTACTGTTTGCAACTGTGCTCTACGCCACTGAACTTACGCAACACGACTCTACTAAAGGCCACTGCACTCTGTGCCACTCTACTCTGCACCATTGTACTCTACGCCACTCTATTCTGCACAACTCTGCCATACGCCTCTGCACTCTACTGTGCGCCAAAGCAGTCTATGCCACTCTACTCTGTACCACTACACTCTAGGCCACTACACTCTATGCCATACACCACTCTGCTCTGTGTCACTGCATTCTATGCCATGGTACTCTGCACCACTCTACCCCTCTGCACTATATGCTACTGCCACTCTACTCTATTCCCCTGCACTCTGTGCCCTCTATTCTGCACCACTCAACTCCACGCTATTGCACTCTACACCACTCCTCTCCTCTCTGCACCACTCCACTCTTCGCACTCCCCTCCTTTGGAGCATGGACTAAGTACTTGTGTCCATCCACTGCTTCCGTTTTTGGAGCTACTTTTTTCTCTGTGTTCATGCACTTCATATGAGTGATTGTGTTTTCAGTCTGTCTCCCATATCTCTGTCCATGTAGCTTCTATGCCCACCCACCCGTCCCCCTTCCATGGTGCTTCTTTTCCCTCCTACCCATCTACCCTGCACTCTGCGCCACTGCACTCTGCGCCACTGCACCACTCTATTCTGCGCCACTGCACTCTACTCTGCACCACTCTACTGTATGCCTCTGCACTCTATGCCACTCTACACCACACCACTCTACTCTATGACACTGCACTCTATGCCACTCTGCTCTTCTCTTCACCAACCACTCTACTCTATTCCACTGTACTCTGCACCACTCTACTGTGCACCACTCTACTCTGCAACATTGCACTGTATACCACTGCACTTTACAACACTCTGCTCTTCACAACTCTATGCCACTGCACTCTACTCTGCAGCACTCTTCTCTAGGTCACTGCACACCGTGCCACTGCTCTCTACGCCACCCTACTTTGCAACCACTCCACTGTACTTTATGCTACTTCACTTTATGCCACTGCATTCTACTCCACTCCACTCTACACCACTGTACTCTACGTCACTATACTATGAACCACCTTGCACTACTGCTCTCTGTGACACTGTACTCTACGCCACTCTACCCTGCACCACTGCACTATATGCCACTCTGCTGTACACTGCTGCACTCTACGCCACTCCAATCTATTCTGCACCACTTTACTCTATTCCACTGCACTCTCCATCACTATACTCTACACCACTCTTCTCTGTGCCAGTGCTCTCTTTGCAGCTACACTCTACGACACTGCACTATACTCTGCACCGCTGCATTCTACACCACTCTACTCTGCACCAATCTATGCCTCTTCAGTCTATGCCCCTGCACTCTGCTCTGTACCACTGCACTCTGCTCTGCGCCACTGCACTCTGTTCTGCTGCATTCTACGCCTCTCTACTCTGCTCCACTGCACTCTACGCCACTGCACTCTACGCCACGGCACTCTGCACCACACTTCTCTGCACCACTCTACTCTACGCCACTGGACTCTACGCCACTACATTCTATGCCACTCTACTCTACTTTGCACTACTCTACTCTAGGCCACTGCACTGAATGTCACTGCACTCTACGCCACTGCCCTCTGCTCTGCACTGGTGCAATGTAGCCTTCAAAATAATCTTTACATTGCCAGGTAAATCTGATTACTCTGATTGATGTGGACAGTAATGAGCTGAAGTTACAGTGTGATTGCTTTGTTTTCTTCCTTTATACCAGGGATCTCCAACCTTTTCTGCAGTGAGAGCTACTTCTAATCAGTGAAAATAATCGTGAGCTACTGAAGGCTAAGCAACTCGCGCATTGTTACCAGATACCCTGAGACCAGCTTAATGGACTTTAAGCCTAATGTCCATAGAGCCAGAAACTTTGGTTTGAACAAAATATTTGACTAGGGGCACTATGACACGGCTGCCATGAGTGTCAGTGAGAGCGTGGTCTTTGGGGATGTATGAACATATGTGCCTATGAGTGGATATATGTGTACGAGTGACTGAGAAACTGTGTCGTATATACTTGTGGCACACCTTTCCCCATATGTGGCACCGTTACATGTATAACACAAATGGGAGAAATTTAAAGTGCAGAAAAATGTTCTGCAAAATGTTCAGAATATGGAGCATTTTTCTGCACTTTACATTTCTCCAGCTTAAAATAATGGCTGTATTTTTCACTTATAAATATTGCACTGTATCGAGGAAATTAAACTGAAGAGTTAACTTTGCTTATATGGATTCCATAAAACTCATCATTTAAATTTTCTCCCGTTTCCAAGTGTCAAATTTACAAACACCAAGTATCTTGCTCCCAGTGGCCTGTAGAAATGGTGCCATATTCATAACAGAAAAAATACATTTCTTTAAATGGGAGGAATTTTAAGTGAATAAACATGCTCCATAAAACATTAACTTATTTGGCTTAACTAAAAGTGGAGAAAGACATTAATACTTAATGTTTTGTAGAAAAAGTTTTCTTCCCTTTAAATTTCTCCCATTTATAAAAAAATACAATTTTTCAGTTATAAAATTGTCACAGTCTCTGCTGGCCACTGAGAGCAAAAGCCCTGCTGCTTGTAAATGCGACACTTTGAAATGGGAGAAAATTAAAATTAAAAGTTAATCATTAAGGTAACTTTTCATTTTAATTTTCTCCCATTTGAAAGCATTCAGAAACATAATTTTGTTCTCACACTTCAATATTGACTTTTATTTGAGTTAAAAACCTCAATGCTATAGTTCTTTACCTCTGTGACCCAGCCTGTGTCATAAATCTGACTCCAGCACTGCTCATTATCAGGCTATGGTGTCTGCAGCCCGATGATAATAATGTGAAGTAAACACATCCTTCCCATAATGTTAAAAGAAACATGTGGCCCTATGCTTATTTAAAAATGAACTCAAGGCTGTGAGCTGCTTTGAAGGTGTCAGGGAGCTACTGGTAGCTCGCGATCGACTGGTTGGAGACACCTGCTTTATACTAAACATTTGCAGTTCAGTAAACCATACCTCTTTTCTGGGTGCTTTTTTAACTATTAGTTGTATTATGGGTTCTGATGGCGTCTCATTAATTTGTACAGTGGACAGACCAATGCTCAACCATTCAAATTATGGCAAAAGTTAATGAACAAGAAGGAAAAACCTGCTTGTATATTAGAGCTTGCAATGAAAAGGCTCTTGACTCGGGGCTTTATTGTATTGTATTGGACATTTTTGCAACACTTTGCTACACACTTGTGAACTAATATTGTGATTCATTAACAATATTTCTTTTGACACAAAAACGTACAAGACAAAACTCTCCAAAGATATGATACCGAAAACTAGATTTACTTGGAGGGCTTACACCTCTATTGCATTTTAGAAGCTAATGTGTTACTGTTTTGCAGGTGGCCTCCTCCTGTCCTCAGCACACTTTGGAGCCTATGTATGTGGCACAGATATTGATTACAACACTGTCCATGGAATAGGTAGGTTCTAATAACAAAGTGTATGGTAGGCAAACTACTTTGGAATGCTTTTTTCTCTTTTGTTTTGAGTCCTTGAGTTATCATGTGTCACTAAGTGCTGAATAACCTGTTTAACAATATTCTTACTTGAAGAAACTAAGTTAGAGGGTGAAGAAACTGCTGACTAGTATAGCAGAGTGCAACCCATTTCAAAATGAGAGCTTAATAAATGTTTTTTCATCTTTAGAGTGGACTTTAAGTTATGGTGTTCTTCTGTCACTTATGATGTAAAAGACATACAGATCAGGTGGCTTCTCAGAAAAACTTCAGAATCCTTTGTATCTTTGATAAATATTACAGAGACACTATCTTTGCCTTTGTAGATACTTATTTGCTTGATCAGTACGTACTAAAATATCCTACATTGTAGAATGAAAACTTCCTTATTGAGTTGAGCCTTAGCATGTGATACAAACCAACTTGGATTTTTTTCTTTTGTTAACTCCCTCGTGTATTTATTTTATTTACCACTTCATAACACCGAAAGATATTTAATCATAGGAAATCTGGTAACCTTTAAGTTTTCTAGGTAAAAAGAAATCTAACAGTAAGGACATTCACCTAAGACATAGGCTTTTGACATGGACCTCAATAGGTAACCCTTGTAGATCTTTCAAGGTAGATTTGTTGTGGGCCTCAGATGTGTAATTCTGTTTTATGTTCTTTACAGCTTGAATATACTGAGTTGAGGAAGCTGCTTTCTGGGTAGTTTGTTTAGTTTATCCCAGGAAAAAGATAATGATTCTGCTCAAGGTGGCTTGGAAATTCATATTGGAGAACTGAATGAGGTTTCTTCCTGATGGAGGTACTTTTTCAGGCTTTGTGAAGCTTAACATAAGGATAACCATCTTGAATTATAGGACACTTACTTTGTCAGAATGTCAGTTCAAGAATCAGTTGATGCTCAATAGAGTGTGCCAAGGAGTGTAATGTATATTTTGCTGCTTTTGATGGCTAGTTTGGTTGTTGGTCTTCCACCTCTGCCCATCTTTTAGGGAAGGGGAATGTGTGAATTAGTGTGCATATGGGAAATGCTATCCTGTTTTACACTGGGCTAACTCATCATGTCATCATCCTACATTATTTTAGAATGGAGGGTTAAAGTACCTGATAATATCTTCAAGGGACACTGAGTGTCATTAAGTCAGAGAGGACAGCTAGGAGGACTGTTGAACACTATTATCCAGGTTGGGGATGTGGGAGAGAAAGAAGATCTTTACTTGTTCGTGGTGTTAGGCGTTAGCCAGGCTACACCTGAGCCTTATGCAGCTAACAATCTCCCAGCAATATTAGTAATTCCCTGTGACAGATGAGGTCTAGGATGCTAAAGATGGCTTGTATACCTTTAGCTTGCTTCTCAAGGAGATGCTTTAATTGTAAGTGAGATCCTTGTGTATGTCTGAAGCATGCCTTGTGGTGATCTAGAAGATTCCTGTCCATAATGTTGGTTTGCAGCTGTTTTCTGACGACTTCTACAACTTTGCAGATATGCTGGGGTTTGTAGAAAATCTTCTGATCACTAGAGTCTAGTAAATGTTTTTCAAAAGACGTTTCACAGCTTCCTGCTAGAGGCATCCACAGTGTATTAATGGTCAATGTTTCTTTTGGAGCTGGAATGTCTGCAAGTTGGTCAGATACCAAGTTTCAGCAGAGTTGAGAAACCAGTGCTGTTGCATGCAACTGAATTATTCTGAATGGGGTTTCAGCCAAAAATAGAGACGAGTTGGTGAAAGCAACATATGAGTAAGAAGTGTGGTATATCACGGATTTAAAAATTGTGTATTCTGTAAAGGATTCTCAAATAGGAAAAATCCTAGAAATTGTGACATACTTGCTGAGAGGGGAAAAGCTGAAAGATTGAGAAATTGTATGGAGGTTGTCTTAAAACAATCTCAGATATTAAAGAGACTTGAGTAGCTGCAGCAGGTGATTACATTCTTGGCAGAATATTTGATGAAGTGCAAGCTAGCATCACATACAAACTGGATTTCGAGGCTGGTGTATCATCAATTTGACGCTCACCGCGATGGAGCTCCTGTCGGATACACCAACCAGGCTCATCCTGGTCAAAGACTTTACCTTCTGCTTTAGCCCTTTTAAGACCCAATCCACAACAGAAGTACACTTCTGAATCCCTCTAGGACCTCAGGGGAGGCAGGTCAGGCAGAGGCCAAACAGCAGGGTCCATTCCAGGTCCAGTTGTCCAGGTGTACAGTTATATGCAAAGGCCTCTTGTAGCTTGTTGTCCCTTAGTTCTAACTGGAGGTCAGCTTTATCATCCTTGGAGTCCACCTCTTCATTTTGGGTACAAGATAGAGCTGGTCCGGCCCTCCAGAGTTCTTCCCAGGTTGCAGACAGCAGATTCAGGATCTTCTGATCTTCTTCAGGTCCAGGAGTGTGCTGAAGTGGGTGCCTGAAGACGCCATATATATGCCTGGCATGAGCTAGTGTGTGTCGTGACTCATGGGCACATCCTCATCAATGGTGTAAAAGTTCCTAGGGCTAACCCTACCCACTCTGGGCATTTTCAAGATAGCAGAAGTCTTCGGCCACACTAAACTTTGGCTCTGAGGGTGTGTGTGGGGAGTGTCTTATTTGTAATCATAGTTTCTCCCCATCTGAAACAAAAATCCAGTTTGGGGCAGTCACTGTACCCCCTATAAACCCAGAGACAGAAGTCTGGTAGAACAAAGGAGTTTCCAGTAACCAGACAGTGGATACACAAGAATTGTTTATTATCCTGTTCTCCCAATTTGAAGTGTGCCCCAAGAGTTATATGTAAAGCCCCAGCAGACCTGTCAAACAGCATTTGACACAGCATATTCTGTCAGGTTCTGAGGGATCATCTCTGCCCATTCAGGTCAGTCTATTGCTTCCTCCTAGGAGCAATTTCACACTCATTCACATCTCTTCAAATACGAATTACTGGCAGGCAGAAGTGGGAGAGCAAATGGGCCTCCAGAGGCATCAGGCAGAAAAAAAACAAATTTTCTAAAATTACCTTCTCTTTAATATTCATAAAAAAATAACATTTTCTACTTTTGTAATGGACAGTTTCAATTCTATTTAGGGGACAGGGGCGAGGATTATGCTCTTTTTCTTCACTTTATTACATATATTTCATAAATTTCAAAACATTAAGAGAACTAACTTTCCCAGCAACAAGAGGGAAAGGGCATAAAACAGTGTCCTCCTATCGTGGGCCATCAACCATCATATAGACTAATGCCACTTTCCATGGTCCTTATCTTTTGTTTGAGCTTGGTCGTAGAAATGTGTTGGTAATTTTGTTCATTTTGATGTAGACGGTATATTTGCCATCTTGTAGTCTGAGGTGTAAATCACTTTCTGTGGCTTAATATGTAGATTTTCATACTGGATCCATGTTTGCTGTGTATTGGCGATATGTCATTACGTCAGTAGTGCCCAAATCAAAATGGGTGGTATACACCACTAAACATTTTATTGCTGCTAGAAGTGAGTTATCTGTTGAAAACACAACAAGCATTGGCATAGCCAATAGGTCTCGCCTTTGGGACCTGCTGCATAACTAAATACTTATAAGGTCCCAGAGGTGAGACCTATTGGCTATGTCAATGCTTGTTCCATAGGTCCTCAGTTCCCTGCTGCTCAGCCAGTGTGTGTGTGATGTAATGGAATGTTGATGAGTGCCTGAGCTGTAAGAGTGTCAGTTGGAGAGAGTGGACTGAGCAGTGGGGATGCTGCTCCTGGTGGGACAGCGGGACGAATTCAGCATATTTAAGTGGGTCCCAACTTCTTGGCAGGATAGACAGCAACCACCCTTGGAAAATAGTGGGTGGACGCAGTCTACCCACATGTACCCTCAACTTGTGCCTTGTTTAATCTGTTGTATTTCAACAAGTTCCTTGCGCTTCTTTAACTAAACATCTTCCCTGCTGTCTTTGTGTGTATCTAACAGTTAAATAAATCTGCACTCTTAACAATATATACGTGAAGTAACACAGAACCTGTAATTTAAGAGATATCTTCTTCAATAAATATACATTTTATAATCTATGTGACCTGATTCCTGTTTACTAAGAAGTCATCTTGTATTTACAACAGTTTGCCAATAATTACTTGAGTTTGGAGTTGCCTGTGCCTAATTAGCTCCCTAACAATATTGTCTATGGCTATGGAATTAATCTGCTACTGCGAAAAGACAGGGCAAGGATAGATGATGTATTTGCCATTATTTTTTAAATGAAAACTGCAAGCAGCAAATCATGGGAAGACAGATGACCATAACTGTGTTTGATTTTCACTTCTCCCTCCCTGCCCGAAGGCGGGTGCAAAAGAAACATGGTACTCCGGTCACCAATAGACATCGAGTTAATTATGCCTTAAATACACTGCAGGGCAGAGAAATACTTAATCTAAATCTACTTAATCTGCAGGAACACCAAGGTAAGACCATCTGCTTCAATAGCCCCACAACCCACCTAAATGTACTCCTTAGCAGGAGCTAGGGAATTATTTTAAGAGACGGGATCTATTACACACAAGTCTGTTAGTTGGTTGTCATGAGCGAGGAAGACAGTCTGGAGGCTTTTTTGATGTTTAATAAACACATTGGTACGAAACCGCCCCTAACTTCCTTACTCTGCAACAATGTTGCAACTCCTAAGCACTTCAGGCTTCCGTAAGCAAGACGCAAACACAGGAACAATCGGCTGTAACCACACATTTAAATACAATTGTACAGGAACTGAGTGTAAGGCATTTCAGGTTTCAGCTACGTTCTGCGATCGAGACTAGCAACAAAGTTTTAAACCCCAGCATGGTGCAAAGGAGCACGAGTCGGCTCCCTGATAACTGGATACAGACAAATACCTCCGAGGTTCTCACAGTGGCGATCTGTTGAAACTGGCTGGTGATTTTGGCAGACAGGTTTCGGAACAGAGACAAGAGTCTAGCTGTGCTAAGCAGTTGTCAGTGAATGCTGAGGCGGGCACGCACACTATATCGCACTGTACCTTACTCCTGCCCCCAGCAGATACCCTCTGCTGGGAGCTGGGGGCCGGAAAGGACTGCGAGGGCACGTTCAGCATCTTGCAGGCGCTGCGATGAGCTACAGTTCACGTGGGCACATGCCGCCCCTTCTACCACGATGCCCCTGAGTCAAGCTTCAAACAACCAAAGCTTGAGTGCAGCGGTGCAGTGTTCTGAAGACAGGAAATAACCAGCACAAGCGCGCGCCTCGCGCGGCAGCAGGGGGAGGGGGAGGGGGCCTGCGCGATTCCCTTGCGGGAGCGTGCAGCAAGGCGCGATGATTGCGACCATATGGCGCCACCATATGGCGCTGCGCGCTCCCGCAAGGGAATCGCCAGACGTGCACGCGTTGCCATTGCAAGCAATGCAACGCGTGCACGTTTTTGCCCCCAAAGCTGTGCCGATGGCTAAAGGTCTCTCCTATGCAGCGCATGCGCGCTGCGTAGGCGAGACCTAAAAAGCATGCACTCCTTTTAAGTTAATCGAAGACAGATTACCAGCCATAAACAATATGGACCAATATACGACCTTTGCTGTTTAAAAGACACTTTGGAAATACTTTTGTTTTTAGTTTCTGAACATGTGTTTTTTTAAACTGCACAGCGAATCTTAGCCTCCTCTTGACAATACAAACATTGCATAGATTAAAGAGGGCAGCTACTTGCTGCTGCTTCATGTAAGAGGAGGCAGTGCAAGTTTTCAGGGAGCAATTTCTATACATTGCATGGAGAAGAGCAGAGCATTATAAAGCTTTGTCTTTACCCACTCTTTTCAAACAGGAATAGTGAGTTTTAGGATTTACAGTGCTGTCACAAGTGGAGAGGACACTTTACAAAGTTCCTGAATCTAATGCATGCCTCTGTGGCATTGTTATGGAAGAATTGTCACTGGTAAACCCATAGAACAAAGCCTTGACTTTCATAGTTGTGGAGTTTGATTTTGCTGAATTTGCAGCTCAGCAAAGATAAGAAAATTACCAAAATATAGGGAAGCTGAGAAAAGTGCAGCCCTTGAACTAGAAAGTAGCTCATGCCCAGTTTTAAGTAAGACAAGTTACAAGAATTTGCATAATGCTGATTTCTGTGAACAAGTCACGAAAGAGGAGTGTGGTGTCTGTGCCTATTGAGAAGATAAACAAGTTACTTACCTTCGGTAATGCTTTTTCTGGGAATACAGTACCTGCCTGTGAATTCCTCACCTTTTGTATCACCCCCATGCTCAACATTCCATGGAAACTTTTCTTCTCAGCTCTCCTACGTCGGTAAGGACCTCACAATGGAACGGCTCCGCATGTGTCTCCGCGTGATGTCAACGGAGCGATAAGAAGACCTCGTCGGCGTGCTGACGTCAGTTCACCTATTTTTTCTGTTCCTTCGAGGCGACCGGGTGAAACGACACACTATACAATTATACAGAGTAACCAAACATAGCCAAAAACGGAAATTTCTCCTCGCAGACATTTCTCAAAGCCAAGCATAACATAATTTAAACCATAAATCACATAAATATACATTGATAATTTTTTGGTATAAGCAGGCAAGCAACAGGGAGGCGGGTGGGTCAGTGAGGAATGCACAGGCAGATATTGTATCCACCAGAAATGGCGTTACCGAAGGTAAGTAACTTGTTTTTCTGATGGATACATCTGCCTGTGGATTCCTCGCCTTTTGAATTGAATCCCCATGCAGTCCCACTCCTGGTGGAGGGTGCCTGCCTACCTAAACCAAAAAATCCTGTAGCACAGAACGTGCAAAATGGCCATCCCTCCTCACCTCCAAGCTAAGCAAATAGTGCTTTGCAAAAGTGTGGAGGGAGGCCCAAGTTGCTGCCTTTCAGATTTCTACACCAGGAACACCTCTAGCTAAAGCCGAAGAAGAAGCCTTAGCTCTGGTATAATGAGCTCGAATAACTTCAGGAGGCTCCTTCTTGGCCAAGGCGTAGCAGATCTTTATACAGAGGATGATCCACCTGGGCAGCGTTGTTTTGTGGACAGCCTTGCCCTTCATCTTGCCCACATATCCGATGAAGAGCTGGATGTCCAACCTGAAGTCCTTAGTCCTGTCCAGGTAGAAGCTCACCGCCCTTTTAGGTTCCAGGCGGTGATGTCTCTCCTCCATAGAAGGGGGAGGGGAAGGATAGAAAGTTGGTAAAGTGATGGATTGCCCTAGGTGGAAAGGAGAGACCAACTTAGGCAGGAAAGCAGCTCTGGTCCTAAGAACCATCTTATCCGCATGGAATGAAGTAAATGTAGGCTTGGAGCAAAGAGCTTGCAACTCATTCACCCTCCTAGCGGAAGTGATTGCAACCAGAAAACTTGACTTAAACGCTAAGAACCTTAAGGGACAACTGTGTAAAGGTTCAAAGGGAGGAGAACTCATTAAGATAGTGGGACCCAAATTTAAATCCCACTGAGGCATGATAAAGTGAGTGGGAGGAAATCTATTTGTGAGACCTTTAATGAATCTCATAACTATGGGAGATTTAAATTAAGAGGGTTGATCTGGTAAACAGAGAAAAGCCGACAAGGCAGGTAAGTAACCTTTAACAGTAGCTACTGCACAAACCTGTTGAGCCAAGGAAAGAGAAAAACTCAGAATATCAGATAAATGGGCCTGAAAATGATCATGCAATTTCTCTCCACACCATTTAACAAACTTGGCCCACCTACTAGAATAGACAGATTTGGTGGCGTGTCTCCTGGTCGATAAAATAACCACCACCACATCCGGTGGGAGAGAGAAAGAGCACAGGTTACCCCGTTCAATCTCCAAGCATGAAAGTGCAGGCTCTGGAGGTAGGGCTGTAGAACCCACCCCTGCGACTGTGAGAGGAGGTCTGCCCTGTCGAGGGAGACAGAGCGGAGGGTGCGATGAGAGGTAAATGAGGTCAGTGTACCACACCCTTCATGGCCAATCCGGGGCGATCAATATGGCTTGGGCCCGGTCTTGGTGAATCTTCCTCAGAACTCGAGGAATCAAGGGTATGGGAGGAAACACGTAAAGAAGCTGTGAGCCCCAATCTAACTGCAACGTGTCCCCCAACGCTCCCCGCATCGGATACTGGAGACTGCAGAAGGACGGGCAGAGCACGTTCTTGTGAGTGGCAAACAGGTCCAACTGAGGAAACCCCCACATCATTACACTGTGATGGACCACCTCTGAATGGAGACACCACTCGTGATCGGCTGAGTACTGCCGACTGAGACTGTCTGCACACACATCCAGCTCCCCGGCCAGATGATTTGCAATCACGCAAATCTGATGGTCCTGAGCCCTGGACCAGAGCAGCAGAGCCTCTCTGCAAAGAAGATACGACTCTCCTCCTCCCTGTTTGTTGATGTACCACATCGCAGTAGTGTTGTCCATCAGGACCTGGACCAACTGACCGCGAATGGAGGGAAGAAAGGACTTGAGAGCCAAACGTATTGCCCGCAATTCCAGAAGATTGATGTGAAACAATCTTTCCTCTGGAGACCAAAGACCTTTGACCGCCAGATCCATCAGATGAGCTCCCCACCCTAGAATGAAGGCATCCGTTATCACTGTGGTCACCGGCGAGGGAGGTTGAAACTGCTTCCCTTGAGACAGGTTGCCCGAAACACTCCACCATAACAGATCCGCTGCAGTGTCTCTGGAGATCCTGACCACTTCTTTGAGATCTCCGTTGTGTTGAAACCACTGCCTGCGGAGGCACCACTGGAGGGCCCTCATATGCCAACGTGCATGGTTGACCAACAGTATGCAGGAAGCGAACAGACCGAGTAGAGGCAAGACCTTCAGGACTGGAACAGCTGCTCCATTCTGAAAAAGTGGAATCATAGACTGGATGTCTTGAATCCTCTATAGAGGTGGTAAGGCACTACTCACAGTAGTGTCCAGTACTGCCTCTATGAACAGGTTGCGCTGAGAGGGCACCAGGTGAGATTTGGGTACATTTATCGAAAACCCCAAGTCGAACAACAGTCGTGTTACTTGCAAATGATGCAGCACCATCTCTGACGACTTTGCTTTGAGAAGCCAGTCGTCCAGATAGGGGAAAACAGGAATCCTCGAACTTCTGAGATGTTCTGCCTCCACCAACATCACCTTTGTGAAGACCCAAGGTGCGCAAGTAAGACCGAACGGAAGGACCGCAAACTGGTAGTGTTGAGACCCCACCGTAAAACGAAGATACTTCGGATGCGACTTCAGGATGGGAATGTGAAAATACGCATCCTGTAAATCAATCAACACCATCCAGTCTTCCTTCTGCAGCGTTAGAAGAACCTGAGCCAGGGTCAACATCTTGAATTTCTCCTGCTTGAGGTAAAAATTCAAGACCCTGAGGTCTCGGATGGACCTCAAGCTACCGTCCATTTTGGGAATCAGGAAGTACAGAGAGTAGCATCCCTGACCCCCTTCCTGCTCCGGAACCAACTTAATCGCACCTTTTTGTAGTAAAGATAGAACTTCCTGCTGGAGAATCAGGAGGTGCTCTTCTGAACACAAACCCTGACTGGGGGAGGGGAAAGAAGGGGGAACTCCCGGAAGGGTAGAGCGTACCTATTCTCTACAAGTTTCAACACCCAGAGATCAGAAGTAACAGACCTCCAATTCTTTAGAAAATGGGACACCCGTCCTCCCACAGCACAAGCATGCTCTAGGATGGAGGAGCTAGAGCTGCTTACCTGCTGTACCAGTTGGGGGGGCAGAAAAGGAGGAGACTTGCTGCCGAGCTGACCTCGCAGACGACCTCTGCCCTTTCCCCAGTAAGACCTGTACAGAGGGTTTGCCGGCTGCTGCTGTTGCGGCTGCTGCTCTGCACGAAAGGATAAATTGCGGTATCCAAAGCCCCTGGATTGAGACTGGAGATCCAATGATCTCGCTGTGGCTCTGCTGTCTTTGAAGCGCTGTAGCGCTGTATCCGCTTTGGCCCCAAATAGACGAGATCCGTTGAAAGGCCGGTCTAACAGGGTAGCCTGAACATCTAGTGAGAACCCCGAACCCTGTAGCCAAGCGTGCCTCCTTTTCACAACAGAGGAGCCCATTGCCCTAGTAACCGAGTCAGCAGGGTCCAGACCTGATTGTATGACCTGGCGAGCCACAGCTTGAGTATCAGACAGAACTTAAGAAAAATAGCCCTGAACGTCCTCCAGAAGTTTAGGGAGCACTTCCCTTGCTGACTCCATCAGAGCACGGATATAGCGACCCAAGAGGCATCTAGCATTAGTTGACTTGATAGCCATACTACCTGAAGAGATCGCCTTCTTTGCGGATTGCTCCATACGTTTGGATTCCCTATGTGCAGGTGTAGAGGGGAATGATTCCGCAGACTGCTTAGAGGAGCACGGCGCTTTGAGCACTAAACTTTCCGGTGACAGATGGGTGGATAGGAAAGCAGGATCCCCGGAGCCACCTTATACCTCCTCACCACAGACCTGGACACTGCAGGAGCAGTCATCGGCTTCTACCACACCTCCAGGATGGGCTCAGTCAAAGCCTTGTTGCAAGGAAGCAAAGGCTCTGTGTCAGAAGAAGGGGAATGGAGCACCTCAGTTAAAATGTTGGACTTCAGCTCTACTGTGGACAATAGTAAATCAAGCAGATCCGCTGCCTTCCTAATCAGAGTGATATGAAGTCGCGCCTTCCATTGGAAGGCCTTTTAGAGAGGAGAGTTTCCATTCAGGAGATGTACCTAGGCCACTAGCCTCTTGCAGGATACCAGGATAGTAGACGACGCCGGTCGAGCCGGCGCCGGACTGGAACCAGACGGGGTCGGAGAAGATCCGTCCAGTGGCACTCGCACCTCCAGAGATTGCACCGACCTCGAGAACCTCTGCGTTGGGAGAGACCAGCTCCCTGGAGCCATAGGCATAAAAGGCATTAGAGGTGCCCGAGGTAAATGAGGTGGCAAGCCTCCTAGGGAGTATGCCAGCGGACCCATGGGCCAACCGGCGCACCAGTGGGGTTAGCCGCCCTGGCAAACAAGCTGAACATCGCATTGAGAAAATGTGACGGATCCGTACCCGGAGTCGGGAAGGCAGGATAACCTGGATCCGGTACTGTAGGTTCAGAGACCGCTTGAGGAGGCAGTACAATCGGCTCCAGTTGTGGCGCCAGAGACCCTGGAGCCGGAGTGTTCGGCAGTGGAGGTGTCACAACTCTCGGCGGTGGTGAAGTCACCGCTCTCGGAGACGAGGCTGGAGTCACCTCAGGAGAGGGATATGGAGAGACTTCGTCCTTGCGATGACGCTGTGGAGCCAGAGACCCTGACTTCAGAGTTTCATTATTTGACGATCGACGTCGAGACCCATGGCGCCACTTTTTTTTATGCTTCCTCGGCGACTTCGAGGTATGCAGAGTCGGCGAATTGGACCGGGACCTCGACCTCCTTCGACCTCATTTCAGTTTTTTTGCTTTAGCCATAAACAACTTGGCCTACCTCTCCTTCAACGCCTTGGGATTCATGCGCCTGCATGACGAACACTCCCCGACATCGTGGTCGCACGAGAGACACCACACACAGTCTTCATGAGGGTCAGTAATCGACATCTGACCCCCACATTCCCTGCATGGCTTGTATCCAGACTTCATCTGAGTAGCCATGATCGCTGCTACAAAGATCCAAAGACTTGCAACAATAAAACTCCCAGAAATAAAGATCCCTGGGAAAAACCGTTACGCGTCTACGGCATGGACAAAAGGGAACTGATGTCAGCACGCTGGCAAGGTCTTCTTATGGTTTCGATGACATCACGCGGCGTCGCGTGCGGAGCCGTTCCATTGTGACTTCCTCGTCGATGTGGGTTCCACACACTAAATCCATATTCCAAGAGTTTAAACTGTAATTGCATGGTACTGGGGTGTATTTATCACATGGTCAAGTAAAATTGCATGCAATTTTATCGTGTCCCCAGTACTGTGTAACTCGGAATGAGGGGCTTAGTGTGTCATGGTATTATGCTTATATGGCAAATCACTCACCGACAATGACACTGGATTATTATTTTCTTTGTCTTTTACATCTGTTTTTATTGGCTGTAGAATCAAAGGAGCATCACTGAACAAGATTCAAATTGTTGTTTTACATGGTGCCAGAGACAGCAATCATTGAAAACTGTATATACAAATCATTTAGAACTAGGATGTTACCGAGACCGATTTTACATAACGAAAATCATGTTTATATATTTATTTATATCTTGCAAAAAACTAACACTCTAAGCAACTATATTACCCCTACCCTAAGGCTCTTAAATATAGTTATGTGTGGCACTGTTCCTATAATGCCTATGATATCGGGTTCTTACCCTAAGTAGGCTAATCGCTAATGGATCGTAAGAGATGTCTTATTGGTACCTTAACTCCATTTATGATATTTTGGGTGGTTAATGATGAAATGTCAGAGGCAGGCAATAAAGTTATAACCCGTATAGAACCAGTATAGAAGAGGAAGCCATACCATATGACTAAGATATCACAGGAGCTGGTCATCCTTTTTATTGTGGGATTGGAAAACTTCAAGCATAACTTATAAACTTTGAGCAATGGGATTGTTTCTGCGACTTGCCCCTTTTTAGGTCTTGCCTACGCAGCGCGCATGCGCTACATAGGAGGAGACCTCTTGAAATCGATTCACTTTTTCGCCCAAAAACGTGCACGCTTTGCATTGCTTTCACTGGCAACGCGTGCACGTTTGGCGATTCCCTTGCGGGAGCGAGCTTTGGCGACATCTGTTTGTAATTAACTTTCAAACAGATGGTGCCCCTGCTCGCTCCCGCAAGGGAATCGCTTTGTGTGCTCTCGGCCGCCCTCCCCCCACTCCGTCTGTTCACCGTGAGCCCTCCCGCGCACGCGCCTTTCATCTCGTGCCTGGCGCGCCAGCCGTGCCCTCGCGCAGTTCTGGCAGAGGCCTGGGTTCAATGGAAACTGATCCGGTACCTCGGCTGTGTTAAATGTTCGTGTTTTTTTTTTGCTTCATGGCCGGCTTGTTTTTTTCTTTTAATTGCTCCTGCACCGCTTGTTTCCGTTTCTATTTGGTTTCGATTCGCCATTGTTTACATTTATTTGTTAGGAGTTTAATTTTATTACGATCAGCATGTTGTTTGTAGAGCCGATACCAAGACTCAAACCCGGTTCCCCAAGCACCAAGTCGGCAGCTCTGTATGTTGCATGTACATCGCTAACGTGAAAAGCAAACTGGTTTCCCTTCGTGAACGATGGCAGGGCAGTGTGCAAGAAAGGAGAGCGTGACTATTTGCTACCCGTTCCCTCAATCTACATATGTTATTGGTGGCTGTGGTAACAGACAAAGCCCACCCCCTGTCACCTACCAGAGGCTTCACTTATAGCACCTTCTCCGGACAAACCAACCCCCACTCCTTCTAAGCATCCCAGGTGCCCAGGACGTGACAGAGGAAAAAGTTTGTGGAGACTGGGTTTTTAAACCTGTTCTAAGTGTAAATTATATTCAGTAGGTAATAATTTTATATATAAAATCTTTTGTTGCAAACATATGGCTATCACTTTAAATTGCCCGCAATCGCACCAGAAGTTTGGCACTAGCAGCGCGCGCCGTTCCTGGTGGAGGGAGTTTGAGGTCTAGCGTAGGAGGGGTGGAGGGGCGCGGCCCATTCTCGTACAGCTTAGCTGCCTTCTGAGGGGTGTCCGCAGCCCTTCGAATGACGCCTAGGAAAATAAAGTGACTTACCTGCCACTCCTGCCGACGGCCGCCTTGTGCTCCTCTCGCGATGAGGCACAAAATACAGGCTCCCCACCTAATCCAGATGGTGCTCTCATGCTATACCTAGCATGAGAGAAGCACCGGAATTGTCCTGAATGGGTTCGTCTGACGCCGACATGCCCACTTACAGCGTCCCTCACCACTCCTCTCTGCCTTGGCCCAGCCCCACTCCACCCTAGACTCATCGGCTTTGCGGCTCAGAATACAGTGATAAATAAAATGATAACATTGTATTATTATCATTTTCTTTATCTGCTGTTGCTGAGCAGTGGGGCGACACTCTTGCAACATTAGAGAGAAGCCACCCCTGGGTACAGTATAGCGGAGATATTAGTGGCAGCAAAAAAAAAAGAGAGCCGAGAGTCCTTGCCAGTTCCGTCACTGACGCCTCGTGTTATTTGTGAGTCTGACACATTTGCATTTGCAGTCATCCAAAATGCTGATTTTGTTTCCTGTACGCTCACAAACGCTTCTCTTTTTACATTATTTTTCCTTCTTCTCATTCATAAAAAACACCAAGTGCAGCCTCACTGCCTGTTAATACAATGCAGGAAAGAGAAGCTCCTTCTCCTGACATCAGAAAGGTGGGTGGGCGAGCAAGGCTTATCGCCAAGTGCCTTTGCGGGCGGTATAAAAAGCCAAATGTGCCACAGTATTTTGTTTTCAAAAGTATAGGTGGTTGTTTGTCCCTGGCTGCAGGCATTTTCCTCCTAAGTGGATAAAAAGCACTCACGGTAGTAGATAAATGCCCTTTTTAGCGTCAGCTATCTGGGCCTCCTCTCACGCCGCCTGTATGTGGGATTCTTAATATTTCTGTAATCTGCTATCAGGCAGCTGTTTCTTGTTGGCGTGTGCAGACATCCACAAAACCCACTGCAGAGCAGCGTTATTACATCTCCTCCCACTAAAGACCATGGCTGTTTCAAACCTCAAACCCGCTTAGGCCAAAGGAGCAAGTGTCGGACAGTCAAAGGGCAACTCTAGATTAAAAGGTACTTTTTTATCTCTAGAGTGGGGGCTCTCTCTAAACAGGAGTACGACTTCAACAAGTGAAAAACAAAAGATCCTATTTTTCAAATCAGGAAATAACATGTATTTCCATGGTATACTCTTGGCACTTACGAACTGTACTTGCACTTCAGTGTTGATGCAACATTGGATAACTCCATCTGCACCTGGCTATCCCAAGGTGCACGCCTGCATTTCCGGTCTGATAGAATATTAAGGGAGCAGACCTACATTCAGGGCTGATGGCACAGTAAAGGGGTAGCACATGCATTTTAAGTATTGATGCAGAACAGCTGACAGCACCTGCATATTAAAATTCAAAACTAGGGGCTGTATACGGCCTTCAGTAGTGACGGCACACATGTAGGGACAATACCCTCATTTTAGCATGGATGCCAGATTATGGGATCACGCCTGTATTTAATTCTGATATTAAGGGAAGTATATATATGGTCCCACGACTGATCACACACAAAGATGTAGTGCTTGCATTTCAGCATCAATGACACATTAAATTACAGCCCCAACCTTTAGTACTGAGCGTATGGGGATTGTAGATGAACTTTAGAGTTGATAACTTGCAAGTATCGTCCTTAAGTGCATTTCATCACTAAAGTCTCATTAAGTACCGCACATGCTTTATAGTACCAAGGAATTAATGATCTTCAGTACTTATGGCACCCCTGGGATGATATCCCCATTTCACTGTTAATGTAGTCATATATTTCGTGCCCTCGCTATTATGATTTCTCAGTAATGTTTCAGACACCATCCTCTCTTGCTCAAGGTCAGATGTGCTCCACTGCTGTGGTTTGCGCTGTATAAAGACCCCTGATAGCTGGGCATGCCCTTTTGCATATCTACACGGTGCGGCTGTGTAGTTCCTACGCAGTCACTCGTGTGTGATTCCATCGGTCAGTTCTGGCTTAACTGCAGATTGCATTTGGAGACTTGCTGTTCATATTTTAGGCGTGCAAATTCTGGCCTTCAAAGTACTGATGGTTAAAATGCCATGACAGGCTGAAGGTGTTGCACATGTGATACTGGAGCACTTCGTACGTATATTATGATCACGCAAATTTTGTTGTTGACCTTTTTAATTTGCACCTCATAATCTCTCCAATGTTTGTTCTGCCCCTTATTATTAAACAAACTGCATAAATGCTGGGAAATCTGGTTCAATCTTTTTTTCACAAGTTATGCATAGATCAGAATTTGTCTGTGCTAAAATTATATTACACACCAGAATCGTTTTATAAACAGCTGTGTCATATGTTTATTACATTAGTTTCTGCATTTTGCCCTAATTCTCGGCAGCAAAATCTGATCGCAATAATCTCCAATGAGCTATTGTACAAGGTGCACATAAGCCTGACAAAGCTTCAATCCCTGGCGGAACAGCACCCAGGATAATGTGCTGCATGGATAAACACTTATAAGGTCCCAAAGGCGAGACCTATTGGCTATGCCAATGCTTGTTTCCTATGCAGTTGTCCACTCTCTTCCTGCAACCATTTAATTGTCACTGCATGCCAGTTTACACCAGAGGTAAGAGAGGTATTTTTCCAGCTTATGGTGATAGAACGGCATGCCAATAACAATGCTAGATTTACGAACCTAGCAAATGCATTTTAATTTTTTGAGTGTAAGTATAAACCCAAGAAAGTTTTGGACTACGTGACCTTTTGCGCATATGAGGACAGAAGTAGCCCAATTCCAATAGTGTTGCAATGAGGTACAGGTCTACATCATAGGGGTAAGTCCACATCTGTCAGTTGGCAATCGGGGCAAATGGAGACAGACGATGCACTGTCTTATTAATGATAATTATACAATAAAAGAAGTTTAATCTCCTATTTGAAATGTTCTCTGATATTTTGTTATAGGAAAAGCAAGTCGGAAAAACCAGAAATGGAGAGGGCCAGATGAAAATATCCGCGCCAATCTTCGCCAGTATGGATTAGAGAAGTACTACCTTGATGTATTTGTTTCTGATGCATCTAAATCCATATGGAGGAGAAACATGTGGTTTGATGCAATCATCACAGATCGTAAGTTCATTGTTTTTCAGAAAATAATATTGCTTGATGAGTTCACTCTTTGTGTGAATTTATTTTGGTGCTAAAGAAAATTGCCCTGTAAGAAAAACATTATTATTATTATTATCAGCATTTATAAAGCGCAACTAACACCCTACGGGTACCCTGGCGCTGTGATACAAGTGCCTGACTGAGTGTAAATATCCGTGAAAGCCCTTTACTAGACGTGAGGATAGCAAGATGTAGATAGGCCAGCTTGAGGATAGAGCCAGGTTTTTACCCTTTTTCTAAATTGCAGGAGATCGTCTATTTGTCTAATATCAGACGGGAGTCTATTCCAAAGGCGTGAAGCCGCTGTGCTAAAGGCCCTACCTCCTGATTTAGTTTTCCTGACCCTAGGCACTTTCACCAGATTAGCCGAAGAGGAACGGAGCATCCGAGGGGGAACATACCATGCAAATTTTTCCTGCAATGATTTAGGACCAGTGCCATGCAAGGCCTTGAACACAATGCACAAGGCCTTAAAAGTATCCGCTGCGAGATTGGAAGCCAGTGCAGCTCTGAGAGTGCCTGAGAGGCGGAAGAACGGTATGATCTCATCAATGCCAACTTGGCCGCCATGGTCTGTATTCGCTGTAATCTCTCAATCAGATACTTCGGTGATTCCAACAACAGAGCATTACAGTAGTCCAACCTACTAAGGATAGTACCTCTAATTATCAGTGTTCTGGCCTGTATTGAGAACAGTGGGAAATTTTTCGGAGTGCTCTAATCAAAGTAAAGCAGCACCTGACTGTTTTATTAACATGCTTTTCGAGTGTCAACTTATCATCAAACATGACTCCCAGATTACGTACTGATTTGCTAGGAGCCAATGAAGTAGTAGTAGAGGTAGAGCCAGAAATCAGATGGAAGTATAGGGAATTCTACCTACGGCACAATGTAAGATTTCTGTTTTATCAGAATTGAATTGAAGAGAATTCTCCCTAAGCCAGAGTGCTGTGTCCTGTAGACAAGCGTGGAAGTCTTCTAAGGGTACAGATTGCTCACCCTCAAGGGACAGGATAAGCTGGATAAACATATTTACTTATCCCTATGTTAGTCTTGTTGCCAAGTTTGTGCTAAATTGAAAATCAGCTAAATATGAAGTAGTTCAAGCCCCACTCTCGTGTGCCATTCTGTTGGTGTTACCAACATTTGTGAGCGTTAATAAATGGTTTTGGCAGGGTGTTAATGTCAATGCATAGAAGGACATTTGTAAGAGGATTATTGCAATTAACATAAATATATTATTCTCTTTTCCGAATAATATCTATTTATTCTAGAAAAACATAATTTTATGATGATTCATTTACACGATCAGTCTGACTTGAAAGTATGTTCAACGCCACCACGCCAGTGCCAAGCCTTTATCTGGGCATCACATCTAATAAGCCTAGCCAAGGTTTTAATCACAAGCTGGAGGAGCAAAGGTGACAAGGAGCACACTTGTCTAGTTCCTCTGCGAATGGGGAAGGGATCAGAGAGAGTCCCATTGGCTCGCACCTGTGCAGAAGGGGCAGCATGTAACAGTTGACATAGCGCATAAATCTCGGACCAAAGCCCATGTGCAGCAATACTTGGTCCAGAAACACCCAGTCAACCGAATCAAAAGCCTTCTCAAAGTCAATGAGCAAGAGGGCATATGATTCTTGGATTTTGGTGTGGTGGGCCAGAGCAATATGGAGCCGTTTAATGCAATACCGCGTGCTGCGGCTGGGCATGAAGCCGCATTGATCATGGTGGATCAAGTCAGTGATGAGTCGGAGAAGTCTGCGGGCCCGCACTTTAGCAAATATTTTGAGTTTATTATTAATTAGTGAAATTGGCCAATGAGAGGCACAACATTCGGGAGGCACTCAGGTTTGTGTAAAACTACTATGGTAGCAAGGTCCAGCTCCTGGGGACCCCCCCCTGTCCACGGCCTCCAAATAGAGGTCCAACAACCGGGGGACAAGGATTTCCTGAATTGTATGATAAAATTTCACCGGAAAGCTGCCTGGACCTGGGGTCTTGCCAGGGTTCATCTCAGCCAGGGCCTCTCCCACCACCTACAGTGTCAGGGGGGGCGTCCAGGTCTGCACATTGGAGGGGAGAAATCGGATATCCACCCGAATTGAGGTGGCAGGAACGGATTGGAACGATGGAGGGGACGCGTACAGGCCCCAATAGTATTCTGCAAAGGATTCAGCGATGGCCACCACTGTATGGTGTTTCTCACCTCTTTTATCCACAACCGCAGGCACTGTCCTAGAGGGCATATCGCGGGTGGCCAGCCAATAAAGTAGTTTCCTGGATTTATCTCCGAATTCATTTACCAGGTGGAGAGATGCCACACGAGCTGAAATAGAGACGACTTGGCCACTTCTAAGTATTGAAGTCCCCGTCAAATAAAGACGTTTAGGGTATCCCTATAACAAATTTTAAACTGTACTGGACCTCCCCATTTGTCTAGAGAATTACATATATAAGAGCTCCCGGATTCAGTTGAGCCCACCAAGGTGGTATTGATCTATCTACCTGGGTGAGAAGAGACACCATCGATAAGGCATGTCACCATTTAGTGGGTGAGGTGTCCCCACTAATTATTTTCAATGATCCTCTAGGACAGAGTTCCACATACAGATACGATTAGTCCCTGGGCTTTCACACTCTGGTGATAATAGTCTTGACTTAATGGGAGGATATGCAGAAGCTAGATATTAAAACCTCTCATACTCTCCTTTGGTGGTAGATGATTCAATAAAGATTATCATTCATCCATTCAGTACTGGCCTTCCTCCAGGATTAACATACGTCATATTTAATGTTGGCAGATTGTTTCATTTGAACCTCAAAACTTGTATCTATTTCAGGGATTTTGTAACTCCCAGGTTGCACGGATATGTTAAATGGAAACGCATGATATTTAGTGCACATGTAGAAATTTGTCAACCCTAATGTCATCCTAAAATAGCATGTAATAACTGGACCTCCTTCCATGTTACACGCTAATGAATAATTTGCTATTTACAGTTTAACTTTCTTTTCCTTCTTTGAAAATAATTTCCTATTCCATTTTGTAGCTTCCTACATGCGTCACAAATGAGTTTTTTTTAATCATTTGGCATTTAATAGTTTGTTTACATTTCAGCTGACATGAAGTCTCTCTTATAGGTAATTAAGAGCAGCTTATTGTTCTGGATGACTAATTTTGTCAGTCGGTGCACTGATTCTACAATTCATGCACACATGGACTGTGTTACATTTTGTCCAGTTCAGTATTGGCATATTAGATTTCTGTCTACTGGTACCACCAGTGAAAACTACAGATGCAAAACTAGAATGTGTGCAGGCTAAACTCCATTCCTAAGGCATAATGCTAGCTGCCTTCTCTCATTCACTCAGTCACAAATCCTGGAATTTCAGAAAGTAGCATTCATAAAATCAAACTTAAAACTGGGTAGTTACTGGTCTACACAAATTGTTTGGTTTTTTAAAATATTTCCATGTATGCCTATTTCTGTTCTCTCGCTTATAGCAGCAACTTTGGAAAACCCTTTACTGTGCATTACCGATCTCTTTTTCCATTGTAACCAACTCTTTCGGTCTTACCCTTCCCTCTTACCCCTGATGAGTTATTATCTGTTACACCCAGCCATCTCTTCTCTCATGCTGGATCAGCATTTGTTGTGCTGCATATAGTCACACACACAATATATATACCACATTTTCATCACCCTGTATAAACCCCATGCAAAGCTTTCAATTAATACATTAATTTGCCACCATAAATATGTAAAAGTTGTATACAGCGCAGTAATGCCGAGGCATCTTGGCGCCGAAAGCAAGCAAGAGACTATTTTGTATGATTAGTAAAAAGCCGGATTTTTAACAGCTTAACACCATCCCACCATTAACTTTAACACAAATGTGTCTGCATGCAAACTTGTTTGGATATTCTTACAAGCTTTAAAGAAACAATTCTGCAGCATTGAAGCTAGCTTAGCCCATTTACAACAAGCGTGTGTTCCATTACAAGCACATTTCTGGTATTACTTTCTTGTCGTCTTTGAATGACAGCTTCGCTGAATCATTTGTCCCTCGACGAACCACGTGTTTGCAGCAAATCTAATATTACTACCACTTCTATTATGCCCAGGTAAATTTAGTTGTTTTGGTGCTGACAACTGTACTGCACACAGAGGCTGAGAATTATTTCTCAGCCAATCCCCGCCCCTAAAAAAAAAAATGTTCTGAGCTTGAAACAATGCTTACTATGACATATTGGTTACATCGGTAAAACAATGACTAAGTTGCCCAAAGTCGACCACACTTTGGTATCTGATCAGAAGACAGCGTGACCAAAGTTATGTAACAAAATGCTATTTCAGTGCTTGATGACTTTTACAAATGACATGGCGCTATCTATCTTGAGTAAAATTGAATAGTTCTTGTCGTGCATTGCTATTTATTACTCCTTTCCAGGGAAGGACTGGCCTATAGGGCAATCAGCCGGTGCTGAGAGAGCTGGTCGGACAGGTCAGTTTGTGGGCCGGTTTTGTAGCTGTTTGTGGGCCTGTTTTATGGTCTGATGGGCTGGTGGTTTTTATCGTTGATTTCCCAAATTCAGATTTATTTATATATTGCACGATTACTTAAATTCATTACAATCTAAATCCCTTAAATATTAAAGACAACTACAATAAAATAGAGCAATACACATAAATTGTTAATACGAGTGATAATGAGGCAAACAATATAATGAAACCAAATATTTCGGGAGGAAGTCACTAATAGGTGCGCTGATTCTCCTCCAACCTTCAGAATTCTCCATTTCAGTCCGCCTGTCTCTATTTTGGTCCAAGTGTGGGAAAGGGGAGTTAGTGAATCAGTTTTCTCTTCAATGGCTGATTAAGCATTATGAGCTATGAAAGGTTCCCAGATATTAAAAATAAACATTGCCTGCAGCAAGTTTAATACATGCTTCTATATTTCCGAAACACGTATACAGCGTCTTTATGAGTTCAAAACTGCCCCACTTTGCAAACATGGACTAATTGTTTTAGCTATCTAATTCAGTAATATGGGCCACTTTTATTTTGGTGCTGGGGCCTATTTTCTGTGGCACTCTCACCCTGCACCTGTCGTGCTTGCACATGTGGCATTGGAATACCAGGGTTATTGTCCTGGCAGTCCTAGGGACTCAGATGGGAAGCATAGTAAAGTGAACTAAAAATTAAATATGAAAAGGGATAGGCACATTATTCATTGATGCCAGGAATGCGCAGATAGATGTGCGTCCCTTAATGCTCACTTGGCCTGTAGAGGCTGTCCGCCCAACCCCCCCCCCCCCCCATCCGATCTTGGGAACCCCAAACAGACACAATTTGGCATCTTCTCCTTCTTGCGTTTTGATTAGATTGACTTTCCTGGCAGAAACATGGCTCAGATACACTTGGCATTCCACTTGCAGCTCTCTACAACAACACATAGTGCATACTGTGTATTTGGTGCTCTGATGCATGTCAAATGATTGTTATAATTTTTATGTTTATACAGCCCCATACGGCATAAGGGAGGCAACAAGAAAAACAGGTTCACAAAAAGAAATTATAAAAACAGAAACATGGTAAGTAAATCTTCTCTTTATTTCTTCTTTCATTATTTTTTAGTCAGTCATTTTTAAACAGTCATAAAAACACTTACCAAATAACCAATACATACAAACAGGGATTTACACTTAGAGTTCATGCATATGTTTGTGTAAAAAGTATACAAAATTATGATCTTATCAAGATACATAATTTTATTATACCTAAAAAGGTTAAGAAGCACATAAGGAAGTTTTTATATAAGGTAAGACATAAATAGACTGTAACTTAAACATTGGTACAACATGAAAGACTACATAATTTCATCTCAGTCGAATGAGCTAGTGATATCAACCACCTATGCTCAAATTGTTAAAGTATTTCCATACGGAATAGCAAATTTGATAAAAGAACATACTGTCAGGTGTACCTAGGGTGAATTGAGGATTTGCAGAAAAAGACGGGCAGGTCTAAATCTCTTGAATTGCAATCTCCTAAGGAGTGGAACTAAAGAAATACGCGAAAATGATTCACGTCAAACAGTCATTTACCGTCAAAAGATCAAACATTTGTAAAATCACCATTGGTAAAATTTGCAGAAACTTCCCAAAAACATTTTATAATCCAATCTCCTTAGCTCCAAATGATTATTAAAGTTGGATAGGGTGCTCAATTTAAGAGTAGTAGCCATAATGTCTTAAAGCAACGGAATCCAAATTCCCTAATTACATGATAAACAGTCCTTTATTATATTTCTATTCAGCAAGGCATGATCATTATACCACATCAAAGACCATAGTAATAAAAGGGCTAATTTAATTTGGTCTTCCATGTAATCCAAGCCCAACTCTTGGTGAACAGCATGTTGTGGGCTACTCATAGGAACACCCAGAATGCTCCTGCAAACCTGATTTTCTTCTACCTTCAGGCTACTAACGTCACTATACCCCAGATGCAAGAGCAATAGGTCAAGATTGGGATACATTTCCTTTTGTAGATTTTCAATAATAGAGCAATTGTCTGTCCATATTAGAAACCAGATTAAAAAGAAATCCAGTAGTTTGAGTGAATCACTGTTTCCTGGTTGAAAGACAAAGCCCAGGAACTTGAAGGGTCAAAAGTTACACTCAGATAAGGGAACTGGTTAATCTTTTCCTTGGGTTTACCCTTCATGGATAGATACCGAGACTTAAGGTTTTTTCGGTAACTACAAGTGGCGCCCTCGCCATGCACAGTTTTCTTATCAATAGTTTCACTGCAAATGTTGCAGTGATATTGTCGATGATGTCATAGAAGATGTCATGAGTGATATAATATGTGAGGTAATCAGCAGTTCATGGTGAGGGTGTGAGAAATAGTTACCTTAGGGCACGAGTTATAGTTACTTGAGATAACTATAACTGCTGAATTTCTATGGTTTTGTAGTTGTAAAATCTGTAGCGTCCTTGTAACCTTTGGTTTTTTAGTGAATTTCTAAGTTTAAAAAACCTTCTATTTCCTAACTATAACGTCCCTGTAACCTCGGTTTTTTCAGTGAATTTCAACTGTTTTTTATTGCTATTTCCTAACTATATAATCCCTGTAACCTTTATTTTTTCAGTGAATTTATATGCTTTTTTAATGCTATTTCCTAACTATAACGTCCTTGTAACCTGGGTGTGTGAGTGGGTGTTTGAGTGGGTATGTGGGTGTATGTGTGTGGTGGGTGTGTCAGTGCGGTGTGATTGGCTGTGTGGGTCTGTGAATGGCTATGTAAGTGGCTGTGTGGGTGTGAGAGTGTTTGAATGGGTGTGTACGTGGGCATGTGAGTGCCTCTGTGGGTCTGTGAGTGGCTGTGTGAGTGGTTCTCTGTGTCTCTGAGTGGGTGTGTGAGTGTGAGAGTGGGTTTCTGGGCCTCTGGATGTGTGAGTGGTGTTTTGGGTCTACGATCGGGTGTGTAAGTGGATGTGTGAGTGCGTGTGTGACTAGCTATGTGGGTCTCTGGGTGGGTGTGTGATGGCTGTACAGGTGTGTGAGTGGGTGCGTGAGTTGTTGCATGGATGTGTGCATGGGTGTGCGAGTGGGTGTGTGAGTTCCTGTGTGAGTTTGTGAGTGGGTGTGTGAGTAGTTCTCTGGGTCTCTGAGTGGGTATGTGAGTGGCTGTATAGGTGTGTGAGTGAGTGGGTGTGTGAGTGGTTTTCTGGATCTGTGAGTGGCTGTATGGATGTGTGAGTGGGCATGTGAGTGGTTGTGTGGGTTTGTGAGTGTGTGTGTGTCGGTGTATTTAAAAAAAATATTGAGATCTGGATCCACAGATCCGTCGCAGATTGACACGGGGCGCAGACCACCGCGGTGGATCCTCGCGCGCCCACAAAAAAAGTGTTTTTGGACAATTTCTTGCCCATGAGGGGTCCCTCATAGACCCCTTCATCAGTCCTGTGGGATCAGGATACCTCTATCCTGACCCCTTATGTCCTATTTACACTTTATTTCTCCCTCCCGGAACCGTGTCCCGATTGACAAAATGGCAGCCGCAACTTTTCTCTCAGGTTGTGGCCAGCCAATAACAGCACTGGTGTTGGTGCATGGGTCTGCAGTGGATCCGCATCTCTAAAATTTAATAACGCCAAAGACTACGGAACAGATTTACACCAAATTACAGTGAGTACTCTTTTTGAACTAAAATCTAGCTTTCTTCCAAATTTGGTGTAATTCCATTATGCGATTCGGGCTGTAGTCATGTCTCAAATCCCTATGAGAATTTGCATGGGGAAAAAGCGTTTTCGAACGCTCCCTTTTCTCGGCCCGCTTGACGAACCACCCCAAAACAGACAGCAGCTGAAGTGAGTCGCAAGCTAGTTTTTAAAAAATTTCGTTAAGATTCGTCAAACGGCGCCAAAGTTATTAGCAAAATAAAAAATGCTTTTCCTATGGAAACTAGGTCCTAACTATAACACCTACTTGTGAATATATATATTTATTTTATTTTATTCTTGGCCAAAGGTGTCATTATCACTGGCTAAAGAACAGTAGATATTTTTTGAATGGATTATCCACTGATCTGCACCCATATCCGCGCCCAAAGACCTTCTTTGGGATTTTTAACATTTATTTGAATTTGTTATTTTCCAGAGCATCTAAGTGTCTCTTTAGTTACAGGAGGGACCAACTTCTCCCACATATGTAGCTGGAGGTCAGTCTTTCTATTTTCAGTGCGCGTTATTTAATACTTTCTACAAATTGCAATATTTTCCCTATTTCTAAGGTGTATTTCAGGGCCTTTATTAACCTCCTGTTTGAGCTGCCAGAGGCTCTGCCAAACCAGGTGGCTTGGTTTGCTTTTAAATGAATAAATAAAGCTCCTGTGGGGGCGTGGCTAGCAGCCGGAGGAAATGGCCGCTGCCTAGAGAGGCTCTGTGACTCAACTGACATCCCCAAAGATCCGACAAGTAATCCGCTGGCATAAACTCATAAAAAGTAGTGGGCAGAGCGTCGGAAGTGGTTGGAAACCGGTAACGCTTACTGTGGATCCCAAACAGTGGATACCAGCGAGACTGCGTCTAAGTGAAGAGGCGCGGCCTGAGCCACGAACTGCAGCCGGGGTCTCGAGTGCGGCTGAAGCCGAGCATCGTGGAGACCGTGAGCTCCGGGCCCGGAGGCAAGATCTAGTGCGGCCAGAGGCAGCGGCCGCCCAGCGGAGGTCCGTGGCGATCCGGAAAGGCCAGCGGGGCTATGCGGAGGCCAAATCCTGATCGGCCAGACACAGCGCAGCCCGGAGCGGCGCAACGGAGTCCCTGTAGAGCACGGTGAACCGGCTCGACCGCGCGCCAGCCAGATGCAGTCTACGGGAAGGTCAGACCTGCCACATAAGTTCCGCGGCACTGTGGAACTCTCCCCCAGGGCACAATTAATAGACAATGCGCGCAAACTGCCACGAGGCGCACTGCATAAAGGTGAGCCCCTGAAATAAGGCGACCACGAGGGGGCCGCTATACGGGATACAGGCATACTAGGCATAAGCGGACAGTGGGCAGTGGTACAGGACTGATAGAGAACCTGCACCAATCCAGCTCCAAGGGAAGAGCCATCCTAAAACGGCAGTAAAGATACACGAGGAAGGGCTCTTCTGCGCCAAGGCCTAGTAGCGCTCCTGTAAGACGAGCCCGACGCACGACTCTCCGCAGAGGTGTGCAGATCGCGGGGTGAGACTGGGCGAGAAGCCCCCTGGCCACTCTCCCTAGCAGCAGCAAGATAACGACACAACTGGTCGGAGGTAGAAAACCCGAAAGGCCGCGTGTGACTACCCACCACACAGGCAGGCAGCGGTGAGTACTACCACCTACCCACTCCACTCAACGCGACGCTAGTTGAGACTTGTTGCGATGGAGGGAAGGGGCCAGCGCAGCACGCATCAAACAAAGCTGGACAAGTATGCCTGCACCAAAGTTCCACCAGAACTGTCAGAACACGAAACCACCCAAGTAGCGTGCCCTACAACCTCGGAGGCACCAGAGGTCACGGTGCAGGACATTATGACCACCTTGAACAATGTGCACACCTCCTTAGACGCCCGAATAGGTTTGGTCTCTGTGGAACTCGCACTAATCCGTGCAGATAAAAAAAAAATGACTACGAGAGTAACGGAGGTCGAAGCAATGACAGCAACCCTCTCCAAAGACACGACTGCTCCTAAGCGCCAAGTACGACAACTAGAAGCAGATAACAAGACTATGGCTGCCAAACTCGATGATCATGAAGGCCGCTCGAGGCGCAATAACGTTAGAATTATTGGTGTGCCAGAAGGGACGGGGGGACCAGCACTGGACCTATTTGTCGAGGACCTCATCAAGAACCAGCTGCAGCCACGAGGTCTGTCCGACTACTTTTCAGTGGAAAGGGCCCACCGGGTTCCAGGAGGCAGACCCAGACCGGGGGCCACCCCCAGGCCCATACTAGCTCGCATTTTCAGCTTCTGTGATCGCGACTTGATTCTCCAGACAGCTCGCGTCGCCCCTCCGCTACGATGCGAACACAGTACAGTAACATTCTTTCCAGACTATACGGCGGCAGTGACAAAACAACGCCGCGGCTTCCTCGAAGTTAAGAAAGAGCTGAGAAACCGTAAACTCAAGTACTCCATGTTATTCCCAGCGAAATTAAGAGTAGAGGCTGAGGGAAAGACTTGGTTCTGTACGACACCTGAGGAGGTCCAAGAATGGCTGGAGGGGTGGCGCCGAACCGCGAGCTCTGGAAGGACTGGCAAGAAATGTAATCAACAATCACAGGAAGCGGCACCAATGGAGTCGGAAGAGACAAGATCAGCGGAAGGATCCCTGCTGGCGAGAGGTGGTGAGTGAGAGGTCCCTCTCAATCACTAGGTATTAAGACTTGCAGTAAATATTCCATGGCACACCACGTAACGGCGCAACTGAAGTGCATATAGAGCTACCGCGATGAAACTACGCCTTGGGACCATAGCTTCAGAATCAGAGGACCACGAACATCTGTCAAGACGGCCGAGGCAGAAACAGACAAGTATCAGACTAATGTAAACTTTGATCCAATTTGCACTCTTCAAACTGTAAGTTCATTGTATAAGCTAAGATGAGTTTGCCAACAAACTACGCTACGGATAGGGGGATGTTCTGGAGGGGTCACTTGAAAGCTCTCCCCCCCCCCCCATAAAGGTACCAGGGTATGGGAAATGAGCACTCTGCGCAGTTGGGGAGGCGGGTAGTTCTAAGTCCGTCATGCAGGGAGGAGGGTGGGAAGGGGGGTAGAGTTACACAGTTCTTATTTACCTTATTTTGAATGTTTGAAACAGTTCACGATACGAATTCAATGCTTCCACACAACGCTTCTGATACAATATCCTACTTGCTTTCCTTCTATAATTACAACATATGACACGGGCGGCGCACCAACTGACACGGCGACCACAACGCCAATGACCCACCCCGCGGCTTGCCCACCTTTATCAATTCTCTCATGGAATGTCAATGGCCTCCACGGTAAAATAAAGAGGGGACTGATCTTGCAATACCTTAAACGTCAGGCACCAGCAGTGGCCCTGATCCAAGAGTCACACTTAGTGGGATCAGCATGTAAGGCCCTGGACAGATGGGGTTTCCGGATGGTGGCACATCCGAATTCACCTCAGGTTCACGAGGGGTGGGTATCTTGGTTCGAAAGCAATTTCCGCTCATTGTTAACAAGGCATGGATAGATGACCAAGGGCGGTTTGCAGCCATTTCATGCCAATGGGAGGGACGTGCATATAACATAGTATCCGTATACAACCCTCCAGCACTTCACTCAGTGGCACTCCCAGCCCTCAGCACCTTTTTACTTACACTTCCAGAGGGGGAACTTCTCATAGGTGGAGACTTTAACACCACGGTAGATGACACTCTCGACCGCAAGCCCCCTAGGGGCCAACGCGGTGCAAACTCCCGATTTGCGGAATTTCTCGACGCACTGGGACTCATAGATGTTTGGCGTTTCCGATTTCCTCAGGAACAGCAGTACACCTTTCATTCCGGGGCGCACAACAGCCTCTCTGGAATAGATTACATACTTACACTGGCAGATAGTTTTGGGAAGCTAGAGGGGGCAACACACCTACCTAGAGGCATCTCCGATCACTCCCCTGTCTTTGTCAAATACACGCTGCATGTTCCAGGCCAGCGACGTATATTCCCAATATATCCAGGATTTTTTAAAAACCCTAAGATCTGGAAAGGTCTAACCAAAACCAAACAACAGTATTTTAGTGAAAATGAACACTCGGTAACCTCCCCGACAATCCTATGGGAAGCATATAAGTCAGTTCTTCGGGGCCAGGCAATTTCGTTAATTGCTGGTCACAAAAAGGAAAAACAGAAACAAGTAGATGCTCTAGAGCAAGAAGTGAGCCAGGCGGAGGTAACACATTCCCAGAATCCCAATGCAACCAATGCCCACAAATTAAACTTGAAAAAGCAGCAGTATAGAGACTACATGTGGGAGGACGCAAAAGCCAAGCTCATAGCCACTCAACATAAGGTTTATGAAGTCGGGGACAAAGCGGGCAAGCTTCTGGCCTGGCTGGATAAGCGAGAACGAGCTAGTCGCTGGGTGGCACAGTTGCAATTAGACAATGGAGACACCATAACAGACCCGCAAAAGATAGTAAATACACTGGCACTCCACTATGAGAGGATCTACACCCCGACGGCCACAGCCACACTCGAGAAGGCACTGGCATTTCTCAAAGATATTCGGTTGCCCACGCTTACACTAGACGACACCCAGTCGCTTGAGGCAGATCTTACATCAGAAGAATTAGCATTGGCCATAGGTACCATACAATCAGGGAAAGCTGTAGGGCCTAATGGCATACCCATTGAACTGTACAAAAAAGCAGCAACTAAACTCACACCACACTTGCTAAACATGTATGAAGCCAGCTTAGACGCAGGAAAACTCCCCAGGGACCAGCGACTGGAGACAATAGTAGCAATTCACAAACCCGGAAAGCCGGCGCAGGACTGCACGTCCTACCGGCCAATATCACTGCTTAATGCAGAGGCCAAAATACTGGCTAAAACGCTGGCCGCCAGATTGCAACCCTATCTTACAAAATTAGTGCATCCAGATCAATCTGGATTCATGCCGGGACGAAACACGGCACTCAACCTGAGACGCCAACATAGCGTAATGGCTCGTATACCTACCATCCAAGAAGACGCTATCATTCTATCCTTAGACACGCGTATGGCCTTTGATATGGTCGAGTGGCCTTTCCTCTTTGCCGCCCTTAAGCATATGGGCTTCGGTCCCAAGTTTTGCGCCTGGGTCCAGTTGCTATATACAAAGCCTCTGGCCCACGTAGTGGTAAACGGCCGAATTTCCGCTGACTTCCCCCTAGGGCGCGGAACACGACAAGGCTGCCCCCTGTCACCGCTCTAATTCACCCTAGTGCTAGAACCGCTGGCAGCCTGGATAAGGAGAGACCCGATCATTCGTGGACTCCGGTGGACGGAGGGATGGGAAGACCGCATCTACCTGTATGCGGATGATGTTCTGCTATACATGGCATCCCCCAGGCGCTTGCTAAGCAGGCTCCTGGACATTTGTGAGGTATATGGTAAGTTCTCCGGATACACTATTAACTGGACTAAATCTATTCTATATGTCCTAAACGGCCCCCCGGCGCAGCTACCAAGTCGTAGAAGGGAGCTTCAAGTACCTAGGAATCTATATTACACCACTACCTGGGGAATTTATGGGAAAAAACCTTCAAGATGATGGCACTCCCTAGATTTCTCTACGCCCTGCAGAATACCCCATTTCCGGTTCCCCTCACATATTTCAAGGCAATTGAAGCGGAAGTAAGTAACCTCCTTTGGGACGGAAAACTGGCCCGCATAGCCATGCACAAATTGGTTAAGGGATGGTATGACTGCGGAATCGCCCTCCCGAATATACAAACATACTATTGGGCCTCCCAACTGATCGTGCTCAATCAGTGGCTCCACGCCCCTCAAACGGAACCGGCATACCGCATGGATAGATATGTCCTGGGAGAGGGAGGAGTCATGAGAGCGCTCTACAATAAATCCCGAAAGACACCCCTAATGGGACCAACCGCACATACAGTTCGAATATGGCACATAGCGCTCAAAAAGCTAGGATGGAATGGTATTATAACACAATTGACTCCGCTTTGGGAAACCCAAAGGCTGGGTAGGCTCACTGGTAGTGAAGGCTTCAAACAATGGGACTCAATAGGAATCTCAAGAGTTGGGGATCTCTGGAGTAAGGGAGAGGTCATCGCCTTTACTCAACTCCAAGATCAGTATGAGATGGCGCCCACAGAAATATTCTGCTACACTCCGATCAGACATGCACTCAAGACGGCCATCCCATCGGGCACTATACTCCCAGAGGCCTCCCCATTAGAAGATAGGCTCCTAACAGAGTATATGGACAAGAAAGCCATTTCCCTAACCTATCGCAAGATCATCAACAACTAACCAGACCCCACAAAAACTCTTCGAGAAAAATGGCAGGCAGATGTGGGAGAGCTCGATGAGATAGATTGGCAAGAGGCACTCGCGTCCCCACGAGAAGTGGCGATATCCTCAAAATTAAGGCTAGTACAGTTAAAAGTACTCCATCGAATCTACTACACGAGAGTAACCCTGCATAAGATAGGGAAGACTGATAGCCAACTCTGCTTAAGGAAATGCGGGTAATCGGCACCTTTTATCATACACTGTGGGAATGCCCGGAGATAGCGACATATTGGGGAGCAATTATGCATACAATCACACAAGTTAGCGGAGCCACCGTGTCACCGGAGCCCAAGAGATGTCTCCTAAACATCTGGGAACCAACAGATCTCAACCACACGGCTCAAGACTGGGCAACGCTAGGTATGATGTTAGCCAAACGCAACATCGCCAAACACTGGGGAGCACAAGCTACTCCGACACACCGAGAATGGTGTGGCGATATGGATGGAGCTATGGTGCCGGAGAAGGCAGTATATACACGTAGAGGGTGCCCTAAGAAGTGGAAGCGGGTATGGGGAAAGTGGAACAACTTTAGAGGGAATATCTGTACTCCACCTCCTGATGAGTCAGCAACGGACACCAGTTAATAAAGGATGTGGAACAATGTGTTTGAGGCATATGAGCTGCAGAATACATACTTGTGCATAGATCGCCATCTGGTGGTGGGCTCGGATGTTTGCAGTTTGTTGTTGTCTTGGAAGAAGTCTTTGTAGTCACGAGATAGGTGACTCCTCCCTTGGACGATAGTGCGCATAGGCATCTACTCCATCCTCAGTTTGTTTTTTTCCGCCATCGGGTTCGGATGTGACTTGCTGCGCTCCGGTTCGGTACCGTGTTTCCAACCCTTTTCGACGCGCAAGCCATCACCACTCGACGGTATTTTTTCGTTCGCGTGCCCTTTGACGCGCTAACTTCAAAATCCTCGATTCCGGTCGTCGACGCGGGCCGCTGGGCCTATCGGCGCCATTCGGGCCTACGGCTAATGGAAAGGACTCCATTTAAAAAATGCACCCAGTGTGGAGCTAAGTTTCCACACAGTGACCACCACAAGGTCTGCAACCTTTGCCTCTCGCCAGAACACGAACAAAAGGATTGCCAAGCCTGTGCCTCTTTTCCCTCCAAAAAGACTATCTGTGATCGCCGGGCTCGACGACACGTTATGGCTCAACAGGCTACACCGGCGCCACACGACATCTTCGACGAAGGCCCGATGTTCCGGAGGCAGAGGATTCAGAGGAGCTCGACATCGCCTCCGAAGCTGACGACTCCGACTCCGATGACCACATCACTCCAGGTCAACGAGTGAGTACAAACATCCATGCCCCTGCCCCACCAGATAAACAGAAGGCTCCAGTCAAAACTTTGCCTGAAGGCCTTAGTCGAGACCGAGGCAAACTTCAGAAGCCTCGCCTCCGGGCCCGGCTCCGAAGACAAAAGAAAAGCCTTCCGGCAGCTCGGGACCGAGCAAGCCGCATATCAGTACCCATAAGACACCTTCGGTACCGAAATCAGGGATACACCCTATTCCCGTTACGTCCAAAAAGGCCTCGGTATCGAACCCTTCGGCACCGAAAGACCATAAGGCCTCGGAACCGAACAAACCCCGAAAACCTTCGGATCCGAAGAAAACTCCAGACTCGGCGCCGACATCGAAGCCAAAGGAGCACAAGACCCCTCCTACAGCTTCAGAGTCCAAATCAAAACCACGTTCGGAACCGAAAAAATCGGCACCGAAAGGAGACAACAGGCAGGAAGAACTTTTTCGACCAGATCCTCTCGATCCAAAACAACAGACTTTACATGTGGACCCTAAAACAGGCCATATTGTCAGTCACCCAACAAAGAAGAGGAAATCCGATACCTCACACCCTCCTGAGGTACCTGTGAAGAAAAGAGACTTTGCAACTTCACCCATAAGACCCTCTTCTCCTATTCTTCCTACCAAATCTTTGTCTCCTACAAACTCTCCTATACACTCTCCTAGACTCTCTCCAATACTTCCATACTCACCCTTACCACCACAGGATGAGGATGATCTAGGGGACGGGGTGGACACGATAAGGACCCTTTAGATTACCCTGATGATGACACTACTCCACCACAGGATACATGGGATGATTACAACAATCCCACAGATCCTCCAGATCTTCCTGATCCAGATGTATACCCATCTAGGCCATCCCCCCCAGATGACAATATAGGATTTAGTCAGCTCATTAATAGGGCTGCGCAATATCATGGCGTTCAACTCCATTCAGACCCCATGGACGAAGACTTCCTACTTGACACATTTGCTCAGTCACAAAAAAACAATACATACATTGCCCATGCTTAAAGGTGTGATTAAACATGCACCAGACATATTTAAAGACCCTGTTAGGACCAGGATCCTCAATCCTCGGATTGATAAAAAGTACAAGCCTGCCCCTAACGATCCAATTTACATTAAAGGACAACTCCCTTTAGATTCTTTGGTAGTCTCCAATGCAAGAAAACGTGCTAATTCCCAAACCTCTGGTGATGCTCCACCTCCAGACAAAGAGTCTAAACTGCTAGATGCATCAGGTAAACGAGTTGCCTCCCAAGCAGCCAATCACTGGAGAATAGCTAATGCGCAAGCATTGCTTGCCAGATACGACAGGGCTCACTACGATGAGCTTGAAGATCTTATCCAACATTTACCTGACCAATACAAAGCCAAGGCCAACGATCTGGTCCAAGAGGGCAAATTAATTACCAATGCATCCATCAGTTGTGCCCTCGATGCAGCAGACACCGCATCTAGATCTCTCAACACCAGTGTCTTACTTCGCAGACATGCATGGTTGCGCATTTCTGGTTTTAAACAAGAAGTGCAAACAACTATCTTAAATCAGCCGTTCGATCAAGAGCACCTCTTTGGCCCAGCTGTGGATACAGCTTTGGAGAAAATGAAAAAAGACACAGACACTGCAAAATCTATGAGCGCATTACAGTCTCAAACACCACGAGGTTCCTTTCGTCGCTCCTTTTATAGGGGCGCATCCAAAAACATTAGCACAGACCCTTCCTCCACCTACAAGAGTCCCACACAAAAATCACCTAACAAGCCATATTTCAGAGGTGGGTACAGAGGAAATAATAACAAGGGTAGAGGTCGAGGTAACAATAACCGAACCTCCCCTACTACCAAACAATGACTTCCCTCCTCTCCCTCCAGACCATTCCACTCCAGTCGGAGGAAGGCTCTCACAGTTCCTACCTGTCTGGAACTCCATCACTACAGACAGGTGGGTAAGACAAATTATCCAGTATGGTTACTGCCTGGAACTTACCGCAACTCCCCCAACCATACCGCCCAAACAACGTCCAATGTCCACGGAACATCTAACGCTCCTCAAACAAGAAGTTCTCTCACTTCTTCAAAAGCATGCAATAGAACCAGTTCCCCTCCAGCATCAAGGCACAGGGGTTTACTCCCTTTATTTTCTCATCCCGAAAAAAGACGGTACTCTCAGACCAATATTGGACCTCAGACCTTTGAATATCTACATACAATCAGACCATTTTCACATGGTCACCCTTCAACAGGTCCTCCCACTGCTCCAGCAAGGCGATTTCCTTGCCACTCTAGATCTCAAGGACGCCTACTTCCATATTCATATACACCCTGCTCAAAGGAAATATCTAAGGTTCATAGTGGACGGTCACCACTATCAATTCAAGGTCCTCCCATTCGGAGTGACCACAGCACCCAGAGTCTTCACAAAGTGTCTGGCAGTAGTAGCCGCCCACTTGCGAAGACAACAAATTCATGTCTTCCCATACCTGGACGACTGGCTCATAAAAGCCAAGTCATACAGCCAGTGTGTTCACCACACTCTCCAAACAATTCACTTGCTTCACGACTTGGGGTTCACAATAGAGAAAGGCCCAGAAAGGCTACTACGCCTCTATTAACATGGCCAAAAGTCAGCACTATGCTGAACGCATAGCAGAGTCTCGCAATAACGCCAAGGAAATTTTCTCCATTGTGCAAAGTTTTGTGACCCCGAGGGCAGAGGAGATATCAATACCTTCATCAGTCATTGGTGCGAGAAACTTTCTAGTTTCTTTATTGATAAAATCCAGACAATACAAGCCAGTTTTGACCATGATCAGGATCCATCTATTCTGCCGAACATGGCCAGCTTTAGTCATGATGGTTCTAATAAACACTTCTCTCTGTCTGAGTTTACTGCTGTTGCTCACCAAGACTCGCTGACTATTCTGAAATCTTGAAGTCTGGCTCGCCCACCGACCCTTGCCATGCGCGCCTGTTGGCGGCTGTAGCTGAAGTTGTTAATCCGGAAGTTAATTCACTTATTAACCTATCCCTTAAATCTGCCACAGTTCCGCCCGAATGGAAGCAAGCTAAACTCCTCCCTCTGCTTAAAAAACCTTCTCTTGACCCGGCTAACCCCGCCAACTACCGCCCTATCTCCCTCCTTCCAGCGGTTGCCAAGGTATGTGAAAAGGCGGTCTTTAGGCAGCTGGCCAATTTCGTTGAGAACTCAGGATCATTACATCCCGCTCAGTCAGGGTTCAGAGCTACTTATAGCACGGAAACGGCGCTTGTGGAAATATCAGAAGCCATCAGAAAATGCTTGGACGAGGGCGGGAGAGCGGCTCTGATTTTATTGGACCTCTCTGCCGCCTTCGACACGGTGCCCCACCCACTGCTATTAGCGCGCCTTGCCAACATTGGTGTCATTGGCCCTGCATGGGACTGGATTAAGTCATTTTTGGCCGACAGATCACAGCAAGTGTGGCTACCTCCTTTCTCATCAAACCCACAAAAGGTGACCACCGGAGTTCCTCAGGGCTCTACCCTGAGTCCTCTCCTTTTCAATGTATATGTTACCCCTTTGGTCTATCTGGCAGAGGAGCTGGGAGCAAAAATCATCGCATATGCAGATGACACCCAGCTCCTCTTCACTTGGAAGGACTCAGATACTTCCCCAACGAAAGCTAAAAACTGTCTGTCAGCCGTCTTCAAATGGCTCGCAGCCGCCCAGTTAAAGTGTAATGAAGACAAGTCCGAAATCCTCTTATTCGGATCTTTTCCCCCACAGTTCAGGGAAGCACTTTGGCCGCCAGAATATCCACTCCCCAGCACCTCGGGACAGGCAGTGAAGAACCTGGGTGTCTGGTTCGAGGAAAACCTCAAGTTCTCCACACAAGTTAAAAAACTAGCCGGTCAATGTTTTGGCACATTGAAGTCTCTCAAGACGTTTCTTCCTTTATTACCCAGGCCCGCTAGGGAGATGGTCATGCGCGCCCTGATTCTCAGCCGCCTTGACTATGCCAATGCACTTTATATTGGCCTTCCAGGATACCAGCTTAAGAAACTCCAGGTCATCCAAAACATTGGCATACCCCAATCCAGTCAGAATAGCCAGTATGCAAACCCTCATAACAAAATTTCAACCTCAACACTCACTACCAGCTCGAGTGTTTATGCAGCTAATAGGGATGATGGCCTCTTGCATTTTCATAGTATCACATGCAAGGCTTCAGATGCACCCTTTACAAGAATGTTTAGTACGTCAGTGGAACCAGGCTCAAGGGCAAATTTCAGATCTGGTGTTGGTGGACAGCCGCACTCATCGCTCTCTGCAGTGGTGGAACACACAAAACCTTTCCAAAGGGCGGCCGTTCCTAGACCCAGTTTCACAGATAGTGCTAACAGCGGACGCATCGCTCACCGGCTGGGGAGCCCATCTCCTAAACCATACAATCCAGGGCAACTGGACCCCTCAACAAAAAGTGCTCCACATCAATCACCTGGAGTTACTGGCAATCTTTCTAGCATTAAAATCATTCCAAACACATCTCATCAACAAAACTGTCCTTGAGCGAACAGACAATATGACAGCAATGTATTATATACAAAAACAAGGGAGAACACATTCTTTGCAGCTTTCTCAACTAGCGCAAAGCATATGGAAATGGGCCATCCCACAAAAGATATACCTTCTAGCAGAACATCTTCAAGGGTACACAATCAGATTGCGGATCTGCTCAGTCGTCAGACACAACAAATCCACGAATGGGAACTTCATCCACAAGTTCTTCTTCCGTTCTTTCAAATGTGGGGCCACCCAGACATGGATCTATTCGCCACACATGCAAACGCAAAATGCCCAACCTTCGTCGCCAGGTATCCACACCCATTGTCCAAAGGCAATGCGATATGGATGAACTGGTCAGGCAGATTTGCGTACGCTTTTCCGCCACTCCCGCTCATTCCGTTAGTAGTGCGCAAGCTCAAACAACAGTCTCTCAAGATGATCCTGGTTGCTCCAACATGGGCCAGGCAGCCTTGGTTCACATTACTCCTAGAACTCTCAGTAGTTCCACACCAAAAGCTACACCTCTCCCCAAAGCTTCTGACACAGAACCATGGAGAGATAAGACATCCATATCCAGCTCAACTAAACCTAGCAATCTGGGTCCTGAAGTCCTAGAGTTCGGTTATCTCAACCTTCCACCGGACTGTATGAACATTATTAAGGAAGCTAGACGCCCTACTACTAGAGCTTGCTATGCAGCCAAATGGAAAAGATTTGTCATTTACTGCAATAACAACAAAGTTGACCCACTAGATGCTTCAATTCAGAACATAAGTTGTTATTTACTGCATCTACAAAGATGTAATCTGGCATATACATCCAAAAGACTACATCTTGCTGCCCTTGCCGCTTACCTACAAAACAGACAACATTTGTCATTGTTTAGGGTACCTGCCATCAAAGCGTTTATGGAAGGCCTTAAAAGGATAATTCCTCCCACCATCTCCAGTGTGGAATTTAAACATTGTCCTTACTAGGCTCATGGGTCCCCCATTTGAACCTCTACACAAATGCGAACTGCAGTTCCTTACATGGAAAGTAGCTTTCCTTGTCGCAATCACCTCTCTCAGAAGAGTAAGTGAGATCCAGGCTTTAACCATACAAGAACCATTCTTACAAATACATCATAACAAGGTGGTTCTTAGAACAAATCCAAAATTCCTTCCCAAAGTAATCTCTGCTTTCCATCTTAATCAATCTGTGGAATTACCCGTTTTCTTCCCAAAACCAGATTCCGTAGCAGAGAGAGCTGTTCACACACTTGATGTCAAAAGAGCTGTACTTTATTACATTGACAGAATTAAACCTTTTAGAAAGACAAACCAACTGTTTGTAGCTTTCTCTCCACCTCATAAAGGAAACCCAATTTCCAAAGCTGGAATTGCCAGGTGGATAGTCAAATGTATTCAAATATGCTACCACAAAGCAAAACGCACATTAACAATTCCCCCTAGAGCGCATTCAACACGCAAACTAGGGGCTTCCATGGCATTCTTAGGGAACATTCCCTTAGATGACATTTGTAAAGCAGCAACATGGTCTACGCCACACACCTTCACCAAACACTATTGTGTAGATGTGCATGCAAAACAACAAGCTTCTGTGGGCCAGGCTGTTCTTAAAACACTTTTTCAGACCACTGCAACATATACATGTGACCACCGCTAAGGGAGAGCACTGCTATACAGTCTATGCACAAGTATGTATTCTGCAGCTCATATGCCTCGAACGGAAAATGCTACTTACCAGTATGCATCTGTTCTTGGCATGTAGAGCTGCAGAATCACATACGCCCACCCGCCTCCCCGATACCTCTATCTGTTCCAGCGTTATCTTACTTAGATACATTACACATGGACATCTTTTCTGTTTCGTACAAACTCCATCATTTCCCTTCATGGCGAAAAACAATCTGAGGATGGAGTCGATGCCCATGCGCACTATCGTCCAAGGGAGGAGTCCCCTATCTTGTGACTACAAAGACTTCTTCCAAGACGACAACAAACTGCAAACATCCGAGCCCACCACCAGATGGCGATCTATGCACAAGTATGTGATTCTGCAGCTCTACATGCCAAGAAGAGATGCATACTGGTAAGTAGCATTTTCCTATTCACTTAATCATAATTTCAATGTGATAATTGTATAACCATACCGGAAGAGGCGGTTTGTGATGTGAAGCATGAATGTATATTCGAACACACTAGCCCTGGTATTTAGCCAGGGATGGGAACTAGAGGCACAGGGCCTAGGGGCTAGCCAGCCTCCAACATGAAATGTAAACACAAATGGGGCTACCCCTAGTAGGGATTTCTACAGGTTTTTTCAGAGATGCATGTAAAGTAGGGGCATCTCACAAAAAGTGTAGGACTGGCCTCACACACCACCTGGTGTCATGCTTCATCATAGGCCGCCCCTCGCCCTCTAAAAACTCGGTTTGATAGAGGGCGGGCATACACCTGACGACAGGGATGCACTTCTAAAATGAGTGGGGTCCGTGAATAGTGAAAGTGATTTAAAAACCATTACAGTTGTTGTAAGACTAGTTTTTGACGGGGAGTTGCGGCGGAGACCTGTAGGCTACACGGCGGAAGGCTCACCTAAAGACAAATGTCAGTGTAGGGGCCTTCCCCTCCCGACCTCCCATGGAGAAAGTAGGGTAATTACCTAGGGCATTTTTGGATTACTATACCGGCGGGGATAGTGACAATACATACCCCAGATAGTGGTTGATCTTTATTTACACTTAAATATAAAGACGGAGCCCTCTAGGTACATGGTCCTGATGAATGCTACGTACCCTTCGGGGACATTTAGCAGAAACATGTTGACCACAATCAGCACGGTGAAGGGATAATTAGTTCCCAAGTCACCGCTCACTTCTTTTAATACCATACAGTTGCCTAATTAATTAAAAACTAGTCTTTACGACAACTGTAATGGTTTTTAAATCACTTTGTGTTTACAAGCATGAATGTATAATCATTATTCTGTAACCGAACTATTGCAAGTTAAACATGTATTCAATAAAAGAATTAAAAAAAAAAAAAGCTCCTGTATTATTACCTAGCTTTACAAAGGCCTCCAAAACCAGGAATGGCCTGTGGTCCAAAGAGAGGCAACAAGGTACCAGATCTTGGTTGCCTGCAATTAAGTTGTGAAGAATATTGCCCATGTTAACACATTTCCCTACCAGTCTCTGCCCATTAACTTTTGTTGAAATTTTAGTATAATCGCCTTCCACTTCCTTCGGTCTTCCTTTTAGGGTTGCAGGGTAATGACAAGGGGATGTGGTCGCTATGTATGCTACGTTGAATATCCCCTTCACAAATACAGTTTATTAGATTCTTGAAACAAAGATGTAATTAATTATAGAGCTACATCCCCTTCCTAAAAATGTTGCTACATTTGAATCGGGTGCCTATTATAGCTAAGGCAGTGCATAGATCTGAAGCCAGCAAATTATAGTACAGTAGATTACCTCTAGGGTCGATGGGATCATTTACTGCAGAATCTTCAAGACTTAAGGGGTTGAGTAATGGTAATGCAGTTGTGTCTCCCAGCTTAACGTTAAAAACCCCTACCAATACCAAATGAAAGTTTTTGCCCACCTCAAAATATCTATAATCCAACTCATCAATAAGATCAAAAAGAATGCAGTAGTGAATATTGTCCCTAACAGACAAAATATCATTATAAATGTTAATTAAAGCCAAACTAAAATAATCTAACCACTTTATATATAAAGCCTGAATTGTCCCACTTTTAGCATCTATCAGTAAAATAGAGCATCCAAGGGGTGTCTTAATCCAGGTGGTTAACCCCCTTCCCCCTTGCACAGCCGGAGGTTGAAGGAAAAGCTGGGACTGTAAAGTAAATGTATCCATCACAAAATACATCAATGGCCCACGTTACTTGTACAAGACAATGTCTGATAGAAACTTCTAATCACAGATTTCTCACCTTTTGAATATTTCCCCGGCAGTAGACTGGATCTGGAAACCTTTTTAGCAGTACCTCTGCGCGCTGGTAGGTGTCTCAGTGCGGCTCCGCACTGACGCCGTTCCGAAAATGATGTACGGGGCCCAAATATGAGCACTCCATCTGCTGACGTCAATTTCTTTCTATCTGTGCAACCAGAATGCAAATCTGGTGCTACCTCTCGTCTTTTTGAGACAGCTTTTCAACCAAAAAGTTTAATGTGTGCAAGGGAAATGTCACCTCCCAAGACAACAGGATTCAAACCCTGTAAGGACTGTCGCAAACAAATGTCTGTGACAGATCCTCATCAGGTTTGCTTGTGGTGCCTGGGCTCGAGTCACAACTCTAAGGCCTGCCGTGATGGCGTGCCGATGAACCTGAAGGTCATACGAGACTGCCAAGCACCAGAAGACTATGCACCGAGACCTGTCCAAGTCAAAGGGTCAGTCCCCGTCACATTCTTGGGACAGAATTCGTAGCAGTCATTCCTAAGGTTGTCATCACCATGCTCTAAGTTTGCATATAAGACGAAGAAAAAACAAAGAATCAAAGCAGAACTTGGCCCCTTTTTGCCACTTGCATACTACTGAGAAGGAGTAAGGGCATCACCACCCCTCTTGATCTCGCTCCTGAAGTCGATCGACGTGGATACTATCCTGCAACTTGTCCCAGCACAGCCTGAGTTTCCAGGGCCTTCTGCGACACTGAGACAGATCGAGTTCCGCAAAGCCATGCCGGAATATTTGGATCCTTACGGACTTCCTCTTGGGCGCCTTCGGGCATCAAGGAACCGAGAGGCCCTTCATCTGGGGTACCACTGGTGGGCTCGCCCTTGGCACCAGTTGGATCCTCCAAATCCACCACTGGGCTTTCTCCTGCTTCTGTTCGGACTCCACCTCCAGCACTATACTCTACACCGGTTCCCGCAGCATCAGCACCGATGCAAACTCCATTGTTGCTGTAGGACGAGGTGCCCATTGTGCTGTCTGACTCCAAGTCGGTGCCGCTATTTCTTCGACTGGGCCGCGCTTGACTTCATGACTTGCCATGACGACTAGGAAGGACACATACGTTGCATTCTTTATTGGGCACAGATTCAGACAATGATTATGATGCAGGTGATTAAATAGGGCAACTATATTATGATGACCTTCAAGTAGACAGTGGCCTTGACACTTTAACTGAGTCCGGACTCCTCACCTCATGGTCCTGCCACTGAGGAGAGTCTATCTTATGCAATGGTCCTGTATAAGGCAGCCAAAGTTCTTGACCTCCTACTCCCCACCTTAGAGGCCAAAACCAGTGTCTTGACGGAAGTGCTGCAGCTGGGGCAAAAATCTACTGAGCCCCTCTTGCTCTGTAATAAGGCACTCACAGATACCATTTTCGAGGCTTGGGCCAAACCTTGCTCTGGACCCCAGTCACTCGCCAGATTGCGAGGCACCAATGGCCTTTCCCGATAAATCCTGCATTTCTGTCCTATTACACCTCTCTGAAAGCTTGGTGGTGCAGATGTCTATAAGTTGAACAAACTGAAATACCTTTCAGTCTACCCTGCCCCCCACAACCCCCCCAATAGGGAGTCCAAACGAGTGGAGACCTTTGGATAGAGGACATTTTCTGACACCTGTTTGGCCTTGGATCTGTGAATGCCAGCTGCCTCCTGTACTGCTATTCCCAAGCTCTTTGGGGTTTAGTGGCTCATGTCCTCCCAGGTGTCCCAGAAAACTTCTGACCTGTCCAAACCCAAGCCAAACAGGACGGTTGTGATGCGGCCGAAGTCACATTTCATTGTGGCTTTGATTCCACCTATTCCATGGAGCGAGCTATTGGCACAAGCTTACCATTCGCTGCCATGCACAGCTGCGATCAACCGTTTTTTTAGGCGATATCAAACGTCCGTTATAGACATGCCCTTTGACTGGACTCGCCTGTTTAGGGAAAAGGCAGATTCCGCTCTGGAGCGGTTCAGGAAGAGCAGGGTCACAGCATGGTACCTGGGCTTATCTGCCCCGCCTCACCAGCCGCATCAGCCCTACCATTCCTTTCATAGCTTCAGCAGAGGTACCCCTATACTACCAGTCAATTCAGCCCTAGCAAGGTTACACAGCCGTTTCGGGCTCCGTCCGCAGTGCCCATCGCCCTCATGGTCACTCCACTCTGAGTATACTGGGACTGATGGCATCCTTTGTCCTGCTAGTCAAGCATGCCAGGAGGCACTTGCGGGCTCTGCAGTGGGATCTGAAGTCTCAGTGGGTCCAACATCAAGGGTACCTCTCCAAACACATCCAGATCACGGAGGAGGCTGCAAGAAATCTGCAGTGGTGGTGGATGGACTGCAATTGCGTCAGCAGCAGACTCCTCTTCCTGCCCCACCCAAAGCTGACTGTGGTGACGATGCATCCCTTCTGGGTTTGGGGGGGCATCTGGAAGAGGTGGAGATCAGAGGCCTATGGTCTCCAACAGAGGTCGAGCTCCATATCAATCTTCTGGAGCTACGGGGCAATTGATTGGTGTTGAAAGCCTTCCTTCCATCCATCAAAGGTAGGCTGGTGCTGGTGCATAGGGACAACACTGCCACCTTGTGGTATTGCAGCAAACATGGCAGTGTGGGGTCATGAACCCTGTGCCAGGAGGCACTCCACCTCTGGAAATGACTGGAACATCAAGGGATTTTCCTGGTGGTGAATCACCTGGCAGTATCTTTGAATGCCAGGGCAGACAAGCTCAGCTGTCGACGCCTAGTGGATCATGAGTGGCAAATACACCAGGAGTTTTTTTTCTCGCATGGGGAGAATCTTGGATCAATCTATTCCCGATCACCAAGAACATGCAATATCAGCAGTTCTGCCCGTTGGAGTTTCCAAAGGCATCTCTCTCTAGGAGACGCATTCCGCCTCGGGTGGAACTCAGTACTCCTGTATTCCTTTCCGTCCATACCTCTTCTGCCCCGGGTTCTGAAGAAGGTCAGAACCGACTGGGTCCAAGTCATCATAGTGGACACAGACTAGGCACAAAGAGTATGGTATCCACAACATTTGTTCTCCGATCAGCCTGCCCCTCTGAGAGGGCCTGCTGTTGCAGCAGCGGGGCAGGGTTCTGCACCTGTGCCTTCGCAATCTCCACTTTCATGTGTGGAGATTGAGTTGCGACAGCTGAGCGCCTTTAACCTTCTTCTTGGGGTGGTTGATGTCATCTTTGTAACCCGGTGTCCCTTGACAAAAATCTGTGTATATCTGTTGTTGGGATAAATTTGTGATTTGGTGTGACACACGTCAGATTGGCCCACTCCAGGCTAAGTTATCTGATGTTCTGTTGTTTGTTCTGTCTCTCACCTGGCAAAGCTTTGCTTTGGGCACAATTAAGGTATACCTTTTGGCTGTTTCCACCTTTTTGTGCTTTCCAAACCAGACCTCATTGTTTAGATCTCTGGCTGTGATGCATTTTTTTAAAGTTCTCCAACACTTGCTTTCTCCCTCTTCTTAAGTCATGCCACAGTGGGATACATATTTGATGTCCTTTGTGGCTTTTTACCCTCAAGACGGTGTTGCTCATTGTGATAACATTGGCACGACGAGTGTGCGAGCTGTGTCAATCTGACATAAACCACCTTGTTCCCAGACAAACTGGTTCTATGGTTGTGAACATGCTTTTTGCCTAAAGTTGGGACGCCGTTCCACATTGGCCGAACCATCACCCTGCCGGCATTCTGTACTCTGCTATATCCTCGTAAGACTGTATCACTTGGACCCAAAAAAGAGCGCTGAGCTTTTACATCGATCATACTAAAGAACACTGGGTAGACGATCAGCTCTTTGTGGGGTTCACTGGGGTCAAAAAAGGCAAGACTGTGCAGAAGAGGACCATCTCCTGTTGGATCAAACTCTGCATCAAGATCTGCTACACATTAGCCAAAACACTCTACAGAAGTTGGGCAAGGCCATTCTACCAGGGTTAATTGCCAGGTTCACAGAGCAGGCCATTCCTCCTGCTTGGTCCTACAGGACTTCTTCGTTTTGAGCCAATTCATAGACCCACCTTCTAATAGGCACTGCTGGTATCTATTCAAAGGGTAAGAAATCTACGGTAAGAAATCTCTATCAGAAGACCACATTATTTTACATTTGGTTACACTATTTCTGGTAGAAACTCTAAGCACAGATTTCTCACTGACACTCTCATCCTCTCTGTTCTGTGATTGGACTCTGCCCATTAATAAGATCCCAAGTCTAGGAATCTGCACACTGGTCAAAGCTGATTAGCTTTGGAGATCACAATGCCTTAAAAAGCAATTTACGTCAGCGAGTGGAAGTGGTGCCTAAATGGGCCCGCACATCATTTCCAGAGCGGAACAAGGTCAGTGCAGAGGCGCACAGCGCCACCCACGACATACAGAGGTTCTGCTGAGAACGATTCTGGATCTCCTCTGACGGCTGAAGAATATTCAGAAGGTGAGGAATCTTTGGTTAGATAGAGTCTCTACCAGACTAAGCATTACCAAAGGTAAGTAACTTGTTCATCAAAAAAATTTATGTTGTCTACCCAGTTTTTTATGGTTGGCGGTTACACCCACTATATTTCAGCTCAAACATTTTAAGTCATGAACATTAGAGGGTGTAGGCATAGAGTCACTTGAGCTGACAAGCGGCTTTAACCTAATAAAGTGAGGTGTTCTAGTGAGGCATGACAAGGTAGTCTTGGTGAAAGAAGTATTTATTTCCTTAAGCAGACTTCACCCACAGCTCCGGCTCCTGCTCCTCCAAGTATCCAGCATCAACTGACCTACTAACATTCCACAAACCATGCACAAATAACCCAAGAACACTTAGCCTCATTCATTCCAAATCCCATTACATTCACTTCCTAGGACAGGATGCCACACATCTCCTCTCCTTTGCCAAACACTAACAACAATAATACAAAAATATAACATAAGTATAGCTAACACAACAGCATATTATCTGCACAAGAGGTAGTCCTTGAATCGCCATGGCCGCCTCATTTCTCACTTCATCCCACTCTGATGAATAGAACTCTTTTCACTGTTCCTACTGTCCAAACTATTATCAGCCTCCAGTAGCTCCATCAACCTCCTCCTTTGAAACTTTGACAACAATATTAACATGCCAGATGTGTCCATCTTCCAGTTTCACAGCATTGTTGAACACTTTGCCAATCTTCATGGGGCGACTGTATTTAGTGAACATTCCATGTGTGACAGGTGCCTTCACCTTGACCACTTCACCCACCTTTACATCAATATTTTTTGCAGCTTTACGTCTGTCCATGCACACTCACCTAGCGATGATCTTCTTCAGCACTCTTTCCTTCCATCCATCATCATCAACCTCTTCATTCAAATTCGTACAATCCATAATCTATCCAGGTGACAAATCAGAAGTAGCTTACCTGACTCGCAGCAGTACAAAAGGCGTCTTCCCATGGTAACCAGCAAAGTCACTCTATACACTTCCAACAATTTCCACAATTCACGCACTCAATCCTTTCCTGCACTTCTCACTAATTGTATGGCCTCATTAATGGTGCATACCATCCTTTCCACAGTGCCATTGGTTTCTGGATGGTACAACTTAGATTTTTTATGCTCTGTACCTCGTCTGCGTAAAAACTCCTCCTTCAATTTTGACACAAACTTCACTCTTTGTCCGTTAGTACAGAACTAGGCAAACCTTCTCTCGCAAACACCTGAGTCAAAAATTCAATCACTTCAAATGACGTTACCTGACTCTCAGTCACAATTTTGGACCACCTGGAATACAGATCCACCAGGACAATGATTAATTTATTTTGCTTCTTAACATTAAGAGGTCCTAAAATATCAAAAGATATCTCATCCCATGCTCTCTCAGGCACATTCCTCACAAGCATGGGTTGCTCTCTTGTCTTACAAATCTTGTCACTCATGCAACACTCTATACACTCACACAGCTCTCTCTCTATCTCTTTATCCATCCTAGGCCACCAATAATCCGCACGCAAATACTCCTTGGATCTTGAAATACCTTGATAATCCTCATGCGCTATTTTAACCGATCTACCGCTCACCACTTCAGGAGGCACCAGCCTGGTTCCTCAAAAAAACAACCCTCTATCACTTGACAATTCCTCTTTGACACTCAAATATGACTTCAACTCACAATTCAACAACTTCAGTCACCCAAACCATTTTCCAACATGCTGACCACTTTCTGCAGCACCTTATCATTTCCGACGTCTTTTCTCCAATCCTTTTCACAAATCACCCCTTCTGTTACAAGAAATACTTTTTCATCTTTCAGAACATCTTCTTCACAGTCAAAATCATCAGTCCTCACCATCCTAGATTAGCAATCTGCCACCAAATTACTCTTCCCAGAAATGTGCATATTTTGAAATTCAAATTCCTGCAATTACACAACCCATTTAGGAATTCTGCTAGACACATTATCAACTGTTGTTTTCAAAAACACCTCCTTAAGTGGCTTGTAATCCGTTCTGATGATATACTTCCTGCCCCACAAGAAACGCTTCAACTTTCTCACTGCCCAGAAAATGGCAAGAGCCTCACACTCAATACCCAAATACCTGCTTTCTGCTGGTCTTAAGGCACGTGAAATAAAAGTTACTGTCCTCTTCTTTACTCCATCTCTCTCAATACAAGTTGCCCAAGACCCTTTATGCTAGCGTCCGTGCAAACTATATTTTCCAAATCTGGACAATAACTTTCCAAATTCTGAGCTCTCTTGAACTCCTCCTTCAAATGATGGAACTCACTCTCCCACTTCTTACACCATTTAAACTCTACATTCTTCTTAAGCAAACCCCTGAACTTAAATGTTTTTTCTGAAAACTTACTCACAAATTTGCTATAAACCTCTACAAGTCCTCACAAGATCTCACTAACTCCAACTTTGGTTTCAATACAGTTTCCGTCAAGGTCTGTCCCAGAAACTCTAACTTGTTCCCGTGAAACTTGCACTTCTCAAACCTAAGTGTTAACCCATTTTCACATAGTTTTTGCAATACCGCTCACACTCTCTCATCATGCTATTTACATGATTCTCCCAAAAATAATATATCGTCTTGATACACCTTTACACCGGATAAACCACCGAACATGCTCTCCATGACACTTTGAAAACAGATGCCCCCCACACCAGGCCGAACTGCATCATCCTGAATCTATAAGTGCCATTAAATGTAACAAACGCTGTTAGGTCCATAGACTCTTCATATAATCTTATCTAGTGATATGCTGGATCTTGATCTAAAGTGGAAAATCACTTCGCGTTCCCCAGCATACACACCAATTGATTGATCCCCGGAATGGGAAACCTGTCCTCTACAACCACTTTATTAAGACCTCTAAGGTCCACACAGACAATATCTCACCGTTATGCTTTCTTGCTACAACTAGCAGACTTAACCAATCCGTCCCCTCAACCTTCTCAATGACACCTGCTCTTTCAAGTTTCTCCATCTCCCTAAGGACAGCTTCCCTGACCTCAAATGGTACCTTCCATACTTTACTAACTAGGGGTGTTGACACTTCTCTGATCTTAATGTAATGCACATACCCTTTCAAACACCCAAGGGAATCAGCAAACACTTGAGGAAATTCCTCAGAAAAATGTACTTGGTTGACATCTCGCCTCTTTACTGCGTTCAGCCATTTTGACATTCACATCGTCTCTCAACCTAATGGGTGGATTGGAATTGGGATCCAATATGACTCCCAAATCATGTTGGTGAAACCAACTTATGACAGCATCGCCTTTGGCCGCAACATATATTTTCCCAACAGCCATCTTCCCCAAATATTCCACCATTCCTTGAAAATAACCCACCATTTTAATGGGCTTACCACCATACCCCATTGGTGTAATATCTGGTTTACACAACTGCAGCCTACCTTTCATCCCATCAGCAAACTCATTATTAGAAATAATCGTCAATGTTGCCCCCCGAATCAAAGAGCATCTTAAAACGCTTTGCTTCCACCATAACAAAATCATGTGGACCATCACCTCCTTGGTTCGAAACTTGTACGATTATTTCCTCACAATCGTTCTCATCCTGTAGCACTTCATTGATCTTACACTCATTACCTTTGCTCCTGCAACAATTACTGAAATGCCCCTTACACAAACACAACTTGAACGTAACTTTCCATCCTGGACACTAATTATCATTGGCTAAGTGCCCAACTGCCCCACATCTGAAACATTTCCCAGATAATTGTTTGACCTTGTTCTGACTCTTCATAACTGTATCATTTTGTCCTCTCACACTCATCACTGAAATCCCTTTTATTCAACACAGAAACGGTTCCACCTGCAGCATTCTCCGAGACACTTTTTTTAAGACCTCCACCCACGCTAGACTGTGTTAAAGTCTTTTGCCAAAATTGATCATCTCCGAAAGAGAAGGGTCATCCCTTTACCACAACTCTTCCCACACCTTATCATTGCTACATCCAAGAATAAACTGATCTCTCAAATGCTCAACAGACAAACCATATTTACATGTTGCAGTAAACTTCCTTAGAACGTTCAAGAATAGATGACACTTTCAGATGAAAATGAGAGTCCAACTTCTGCAAACATACCTCATATTCACTCAAACCATCGCTCTCTTCCTCCATCAAATCAGGGAGGCGGTCATAAATTTCTTGACCTTCTGGTCCCAAACAATGTAAAAGTAAAGAAGCCTTCCTTTCCGCAGACAAATTAGTTCCACACACTCTAGCATATCTTGAAAATACCTTTTTCCACTTCTCTTATTTGATCAAAGGCTCTCCTGGAGAAGACAAGAAAAACGGAGGAGGAGCAACATGCTGCATATTACAATAATGCACCCCAATACAATATATAAACAAAAACACCTAGAAATCGCTCTTGGTTCTTTCTATGTGTATCAACAATGTAAGCCTAATAGATATACGTTTACACATTTAGAGCATATTTGAGAAAAGAATTACACTGCAGAAATAAATATGCCGTAACATCGCTAATATCAATCAATGCACACAAAACTTCATTAGGGTGTGCCTGTCACCGGGAATCCCCTTGAAGAAAATATTCTGGATGACAGGCAGAATGTCTTAAGGGCTGTAGCGTGCTTATAACTACACAATGCACAGTTACGGTATTCCTATCACTGGGAAATGCCTTGGGGCAACTACTGCTGGGTGACAGGCAGAATGTTTTACAACCTCAAGCGTGCTTATCGCTGCCAGCTCTCATCTCTTAATCCGGGTTGCCCACTACGACTCTGAAGACTAACAGAGGAGTTCCTGTCACCGCAGGACCACTGACAAGCAGTTAAGAGGACTAGCAGTAAAGAGCCATTGGTTTCGAAGGAAGCTTTAGGATTAATAATTTCTCCATGCATGTCTCCCAACCACGCGTAGTTTCTTTTCCACACAAAGACGACACGTGCCAGCACCAATCCAAAATGGCGGCACTCATTAACATGAGCAGGATGATGTAACCGCTCAAAGCGAGAATGCGCAGAAAACAAAAGCCCCCACGTCAGACAAACGCTCCTGGTGAGGGTGACTTTCGACGTCACACAGACTGAGACGCTTCTGCTAAGGATGGCTTCCAACGTCACACAGGCTGGAAACACCCACAGAGACCAGGAAAGAAGTGAGCGTGCACTCTAATCCCTATTTAAAATAATGCCCAGATGAATTCTTGCGTCTACCACTCTCTCTCCCTTTCCTCATGCAGTAGAAAGAATGACACCACCACCCGCTTGGATCGTAGCTGTCCATTGGATAAATCCAAACTCTCCCTATACCAATGACAGACACAGGCCGCACTCCCAGTGTTTCTTTGAAATCCTTTGAAGTAGTGCAATAAAATTCATGCACCGACAACTCACTTGTAGTTAGTAAAGAAATCACAGGGAAGTCCAATTGTTGAGTCAAAGCTTGTGAACAAGTTGTGTTGAAGTCTGCTCATTTCTCCATGTTCCCACACTCCTGTTTTTCCGCTCGTCGCCAACATCAGATGTTCCAATGAGGCAAGACAAGGTAGCCTTGGTGAAAGAAGTATTTATTTCCTTAAGCAGATTTCACCCACAGATCTAGCTCCTGCTCCTCCAAGTATCCAGCATCAACTGCCCTACTAACATTCCACAAACCATCCACAAACAACCCAAGAACACTTATCCTCATTCATTCCACTACATTCCCTTCCTAGGTAAGATGCTACAGAAAGCTCAAGCACATAGTTATTAGATGTGGGAGAGTTATGACTAGCAACCCAATTCAAATGAGAAGTAAAAGCTAAGTGTGGGGCTCAAGCTCTGTCAGTCATTCTCAGATAGATCAAAGACCACTGAGAAACAATTGTCAGTAGGAAGTTGGGGAGCAGAAAGGAAAGGCGGGAGTAAAAGGGGATGAAGAACTGAAGCCTGCATGGTTGATTTCAGATGTCTATAAAAGCAGACCATGGGCAAAAGCTTCATTGGTCCCTAACATACTGACCCTAAAGCATAGTTGAACAAGACCTCCCGCTATATGGTGGTATCTAAAATTAACAATAATGCATTCATCATCGAAATGTTTATTCAGAGATCTAACCCATCCCACCCTTCGTGCAAACAATGTCATTGTAAAAAGGATAATTCGATTTTGCATTTCTGTGTAGCCAATGTGTAACCTCAAGAACTATCGGCCCATCTCGCTCCTCCCCTTCGCAGCCAAAGTTGCAGAGAAAACAGTCAACAGGAAACTGACACGATTTATTGAAGAGAACGCCGTCCTCGACCCGTCCCAATCCGGATTCCGAAGCAACCACAGCACAGAGACTGCCCTACTCGCCGCCACAGTCGACATCCGCACCCTCCTGGACCAAGGCCACTCCGCAGCCCTCGTCCTACTCGACCTATCTGCGGCCTTCGACACCGTCTTCCACCGCACACTAGTCGCCAGACTACACGACGCAGGCATACAAGGAACAGCCCTGGACTGGATCCGATCATTCCTCATCGGAAGAAGCCAAAGGATCAGACTCCCACCCTTCCTCTCCGACCCCACGAAAATCACCTGCGGAGTCCCACAGGCTTCATCACTGAGCCCCACCCTCTTCAACATCTACATGGCCCCCCTCGCAGCCATCGTCCGACAACCAGCCTCAACATCGTATCCTACGCCGACACCCAGCTCATCCTCTCCCTCACCAAAGACCCCACCACTGCCAAACTCAACTTCCAGAAAGGAATGCAAGACGTCGCAGTCTGGATGACCAACAGCTGCCTGAAGCTCAACGCCGAGAAGACAGAAGTTCCCGTCCTCGGTACCACCCCTTCTGCATGGGACAGCACCTGGTGGCCGACCGCCCTCGGAAGCCCACCTACCCCCTCAGACCACGCCAAGAACCTCGTCATCGTACTCGACTCATCACTCACCATGAACCGACAGGTCAACGCCGTCACCTCCAGCTGCTTCAACACCCTCCGCATCCTCCGCAAGACCTTCAAGTGGATCCCCCCTGAGTCAAGGAAGACAGTCACCCACGCACTCATCACCAGCAGACTGGACTATGGAAACGCACTCTACGCCGGCATCAACAAGTCCTTACTCCGCAAACTCCAGACAATACAGAACACCGCTGCCAGACTCGTCCTCGGCATCCCCCGACACGAACACATCAGCCAACACCTACGAAGTCTCCACTGGCTCCCCGTGGAGAAAAGAATCACTTTCAAAATCCTCACTCACGCCTACAAATGCCTACACAACAACGGACCCAAATACCTCAACGACAGAATCAACTTCCACTTACCCAAAAGAAACCTCCAATCTTCCAACCTCGCACTGGCCGAAACCCCGCGCATCTACAGAGCCAGAGCAGGCGGAAGATCCTTCTCTCACATTGCAGCCAAGACCTGGAACGAGCTACCGGCAGACATCAGACGCGACCCCTCCCTGAACACCTTCAGGAAGACCCTCAAGACCTGGCTCTTCAGCTAAACAGTTCTGCGGACCCCTCCCCCTCAGCGCCTTGAGACCCTCACGGGTGAGTAGCGCGCTTACAATTCCCTGATTGATTGATTGATTAACGTTATTGCTTGATAAAGACTTCTCGCAGAAGATTCCTCACCTTTTTCATATTCCCCAGGTGTGAGACTGGATCCGTAACCTTTTCAGAAGTTCCTCACCGCGCTGGAAGGTAGCGCAATGCGGCTCCGCACTGACTCAGTTCTGCTCCGGAAATGATGTGCAGAGCCTACATAGGCACCACTCACCTGTCAGTTCCTTTCTTTCCATGCCTCCAGACGCAGATCCGAAGCTCTCTTTGTGCCTCTCTGAGACGTTACCTCGAAAATGTCTTCAGTCTGCAAGGGATGCCACCCCAGGTTTTAAACCCTGTATGGACTGTCACAAACAAATGTCTGTGATGGATCCCTGTCAGGTGTGCCTGTAGTGCCTTGGTTTTAGCCACGACTCCAAGGCCTACAGCGACTACGTGTCGATGAACCCAAAGGCCATTGGTGAACCCGCTGTGAAACTTTACGTTGCCAAACATAAGAAAGCTTCTCACCGGGACCTTTCCAAGTCACGCTCCATATCCAAGGTTCGATCACAGTCCCTTTCCCGGAGTCGACAGAGCAGCTCCAGAGGATGTTTTTCATCATGCTCCAAGTCTGCTAGAAAGGGAAAGAAACACAAGAAATTGAAGCAAGATATTCATCAGGATATGTAATAATATCTTTGAGACAAGAGGAATCTCTGGCATCCCACTTAATAACGTTAAAAAAACTGTTATTATTTTTCCTCCTCATGCAGAATATGCTCAACTTCTACATATTGTAAAACACAATGCATCATACAATGTGCTAAACTTCCCAAAAATATATACAAATTTATGTAACGTAAAAAAGAATCCGCTTTATATCACTCACAGAACCATGCTCCAGGTAAGCAGTTTTCCAATGACTACGTATGTTGCACAAGGATCACGTCAGCCAAAGGTAATTCCCCTCAAATGTATTTGTCCACATGTTGTGTTACTGAGTTTATAATTCGTGCGTACACCAAACGGTTTCATGGAGCTATAGTGGGAACAAGTAGGTGAGATATAGAATATGCAGTATATTAGTGATATGCTTCTCTAAATAACCATATTTTTAATGATTTCTTGAAATATGGATCGCAAGCTGCATATCTTATCTGAAGAGGAAAGGAGTTTCATGGTTTGGGGGCAATAACTGAGAAGCTGATGCCACCCAGTCTCTTCTTCTTAAAGTTTGGGACTGATAAGAAGTTCAAGTGAGCAGAGTGGTTGTGTAGGGATGTACTTCAAGATTCAAGAGTTGATAAAGAAGAGGCTTTTACTGTGAAGTGATTTTAAGATGGTGAATCTGATTTTGAAGGTTGTTCTCTGTTCTACAGGCAGCCAGTGGAGGTCCATCATCAGGGGGTGATGTGGCAACGTTTGGGTTGCTTCTAGATTAGACGGGCTGCCTGGTTCGGGACAATTTGAAGTCTTTTAATGAGGCCTTTGGGTAAACCAGTGTAAAGAGAGTTGGTGTAATCAATCCGTGAGAGGACAAGGGCGATGACGGCCTGGACAAGGGCCTCATAGGTGAGAAATTTTGCATTTTTTTTACTTTTGCGGAGCGAAGGAAGAGGAAATCACTGAGCTGATTTGTGGCTTCATGGATAGATCAGCATTGATGGTTATACCAAGACTTTTTACAGCTTTTTTTTTTTGAGTGGGGGAATCTCCCAGCTCGAGCGGCCAGAAGGAGTCAGTCCAGTATTCAAGCTTATTTTTGTAATGATGACTTCAGTTTTTGCCGCGTTTAATTTCAAATGGTTGCTGTTTATCCAGTCACAGATGAACAGCATTGTGGATTGAAAATGCTCTTTAGATTCAGGGGAATTTTCTAGTTTGAAGAGTAATTGCATGTCATCTGCATAGTTATACATTTTAAAATACGCCCGGCAGGGGGTGGAGCCAGCATTGTGGAAGGCAGGCACAGCCCTATTCTGACCCAGATGCAACTCCTCCCTCCACTCTGGATGCAGATCTCTCTATTCAGCCCTGTGCTGCCTCACCCTGTCTCCTGTAGCCACCCCCAGCCCATGTCACGCACAAACCAGACACACAATACACAAGCTGGCAGAGGCAGGCTGGATAGTTAGGCAAGAAAATACCCACTTTATAAAAGTGGTATTTTCAAACACAGAATGTTAAAACCAACTTCACTAAAAGATGTATTTTATCATTCTGAGTTCAGGCATACTAAACTCGAATTTCTACCTAGTTCCCTGAGTCAGTTTAGGATTATAAGATGTTATAATCAAACTGCCCATTCTGGCCTATGGGGAACAGGTACCCTTGCAATAGTGAAAAACGAAAATGGCTGTAATTCACTATTAGGACATGCCACACACACCAGGCATGTCCCACCTTATCCTTACAATGCACCCTGCCCGTAGGCCTACCATAGGGGTGTCTGATAAGAAGAAAAGGGAAGGTTTGGGGACTGGTAGGTGGGTGCACTTACCAAGTCGACATGGCAGTCACAGACTGCACACAGGCTCTGCAATGGCAGGCCTGAGACACACTTACAAGCTACTTCTGTGGGTGGCACAACCGGTGCTGCAAGCCCACCAGCAGCATTTGATTTACAAGCCCTGGGCACACTCAGTGCACTGTACTAGGGTCTGACAGTAATTCAAATAAGCCAAACATGGAGTCACTAATTCACATCACAATTTACAATAGGGAGCACTTGTACTTTGGCACTGATTAGCAGTGGCAAAGTGCCCATGAGCATCTAGTCCAGCAAAAACATATCGACAACAGTGGAGGCATTATGAAAATATGGAAGGGAGACCCACGCCAAGGATGCCAGGTCTAACAGGAGATAATCCATTTGAGTGCCAATCCCCACAGCCCTGCGGCCTTGACACGGTCTGCCAGGAGGTTGTGGTCTACCATGTCAAAGGCTGCAGATAAATCAAGGAGCACCAGACCTTGAGTGTCGCCTTCTGCTCGACAGACCACTGACCTTGCTGGTCGGTGTCACTGCCCTACCCACGCGCAGCTCCACCGTTGAGGGACTTCCCTCTGAGCCCGGAGCTCCCGTGCCAGGTAGGTGTTTGAGGCCATCCTCCACCCGCAGGCTCCTGCCTTCGCCTCATCCCTGGTGGTCTAGTTGAAGAGCACTCTGTACTTCTGCTGTTACGCTCTGTTCTGTGTCCTCTGTGCCCGCTTTTCTCTTTTTGCTCTTTCTGTTTTGCTCTGTCTGTTTTGCTCTGTCTGTTTTGCTCTGTCTGTTTTGCTCTGTCTGTTTTGCTCTGTCTGTTTTGCTCTGTCTGTTTTGCTCTGTCTGTTTTGCTCTGTCTGTTTTGCTCTGTCTGTTTTGCTCTGTCTGTTTTGCCCTTTCTGTTTTGCCCTTTCTGTTTTGCTCTTACTCTTTTTGCTTTTTCTCTTTCTGCTCTCCCTTTTCCTCTTTTGCCCCCTCTTTCTATTCTGATCCTTTTTTCCCGCGCTCCCCGTGGCCACTCCCCCCAGCGTGTCGCTCCCGCATCCCAGCTGACCACCCTCCCCCGACCCCTACTTAATGGCGGCTGCTGCGTGGCAGGAAGAGCAAGAACACTGACATGCCTGGTCGGTGTCATTGCTCTCCCCCCACGCATCTCCACTGTTGAGGGACTTCCCACTGAGCCCGGAGCTCCCGTGCCAGGTAGGTGTTCAAGTCCCTCCTCCACCCGCAGGCTCCTGCCTGCGCCTCATCCCTGGTGGTCTAGTGGAAGACCACTCTGCTCTTCTGGTGTTCCGCTCTGTTCTTTGTCCTCTCTGCCAGTTTTTCTCGTTTTGCTCTTTCTCTTTTTGCTTTTTCTCTTTTTGCTCTCCCTTTTTAGGGCTCGCGCCTGCGTTGCAGTGCGCAGCACTGCTCGCGCAGCGAGAGCCCTTTTGTATGGGGTTCTGAAAGCTGCTCACACGCTCGTGCGTGTGGTTTTGCTTTCCGCGGCTGCCATTGGCTTTCGCGTGCTTTTTTAAAAAAAAGCCAGCACGCAATTGGGCAAAGGCGGGCGCATGTCCCGCCTTTGCTCCGCCCATTCCCGTCGGTGGCCAGCACGCGCAGCAGCGCGCGTTCGCTTCGCTGCCGCGCTCCCTAGCCCCCGCTCCTCTGTGGTGCGTGCGCACCACTGGTTTTTCAAGCTTCCAAGCACAAAGACCACGAGACCTTCGTGAATAAAAATACACACCACAAGCGGATAGCATAAGGAGGGGCTGTCCAGAGAAGAAGACCCCTGGAGAGCCCTTTCTCTCACTTAAACCTTGCTCGCTGGCACACTTTCTCCTAGTCACTTATCTCACCCCTTCACTCTTTCACGTCCTCTCTTACTTTAACGATATATTTGCTCACTCCCTCTTTCTCTAATTTCCCTCTCCCCCGGTCCTTTCTCCACCTTTCACTGTCATTCACTTTTAAAATATTGTTGTATTTTTACCATTTATTCCTGTCACTGAACAGTCTTTCTTTTTGTCTGGTGTACCGCTTGCTCCCATGAACTGCGCCCTCAGACTTGAGTACATCACCAAACCAAGAGATCTCACGTGGTCCCACTCATGGGTGCCGTTTACAGGGGCTATGGCGAGGTTAGTTTAAAGGGGGCTTTTAAGCTGATGGTTCCATATCCACCCGGGGAAACATCTCTTTGGAGAAAAATGAATCAGCACCGTTCTGCATGTAAATATGTTGCTTCTCCTAGACACACAACTCCTTGCAGGGGTCCGTCTGCATCAGGAAGAAGCCGAGGAGAAGTGCAGACAGGTGCTGGGAGCGCACAAGAAGCGTCAACCTGGTCTGCTTTTTCTTCCAATAATACGGGCTCGGGCTAATTAATCCAGGCTCCCCCCGAGCTGAAGCAGGCTTGTGCAGCCTACCAGGGAAGATAAGGAGAAAATGTTGTGAATGCTGTGTGTTTGCATGAGTGCATGTCTGTGTGTGTGGGTTTGGTGTGTGCGAGGAAGTACGTATGAGAGTGTACTCAATGTTGTAGCAATATCCCAGGCATATCTGTTACCATTTGGCACATTACAGGCATCCTTGGATTTAGGTTCCCACCCCTTGGTACATTTCTGGGGCCCATATAGAGCCAGTTCTTCTTGAGACTCTGTGTCACCCTTGGCATTTTGGTGCTACATCCTAGGCCAAATGCTGGACCTAGCATATCGATGAGCATTCTTTGCACATTGGGGGTATCTATGACATTTGGGCGCAGAACCGGTGACAAAATGCTGGGAGTGGCCTATCGGTGTTCTTGGCACATTGGCGAGAGCAGCAAAATGCGCGCCTTGATGTATTCCGTTTACGTCCTTACATCTCATCATGGTTCAAAACCCTTGACAAAATGCTGCTGTTGGCATGTTGGTGGTAATCCTTAATATATATTTTGCCATCTGCCCCTTATATAAACTTGACACTGGCTTATTAGTGAGAAGTCAGGGTTTTTTGTCAGCATCTATGGCATGATGACTCTGTACACTGTTGGCTCTGGCATAATGTAGGCAATCCATGGCATACTGTGGCCTTCTGTTGCATAGAATGGTGATAAAAATACAAATAAGGGAGTGCAGAATCTATTTGTGTGTGGCAGTAGCTAATGTGAAAGCTTAATGAAAATTATTAATTAACATATGGGAACCAAACGTAGTTACTTAAAGTGAAAAGGTAGTATTTCATAAAAACCTTTTAATGAAAATTATAAATTTGTCTTTGTGGAATCACATTTATTTTTTAAAAATGAAAAATTCTTTCACAGCAAAATGTGTGCATTTTCATAAGCAATCAAGCTGAAGTCTGGAAACGGAATGATTGCATTCTCAAAATATATATATATATATAAAGCAAATATGTGAATGAGGATTAATACCACTGCCTGAAAACCGAGCAAGTGGGATTAGTGTAATCTGTTTCCTAATCTGCAAGATCTCTGCAAGGTGAGCATCATCACTGCTAAATGAGCCTGTAAAATTTGTTTTTACTCACTCAATTGCCGGAGAATGTGAAATATAAGTGCTTTTTATTTTTCCATGGAGATTCCTAGTCATAACACTTGAATGCACTTGGAAAAGGCAGGAGAACAAAAATGTCAGGAAGTAAAATATACATATGTGTCTACGATGGTATATAATGGGCCACACAAAATTGCCTTTTTCAACCACCGCCTGTATCCACTTTGGCCTTTACACGTCTTTAAAGGGAAATATTGCTCAAACATCACATTTTTTGCCACCATTTGATGAAAATTAATTTAAGGCAGTCATTCCTGCAATGCTCATATGAGGCTCAGGATTACTTAGCAATGGAAGATATACTGCTTGCCTTTTTAGAGACTATGGCTTATTAGCAAATTTATATTAAAGGTAGAAAATGCGTAATTTGATTGCATAATTTCAACCGTTTCTTTGCAGAGAACCCCTTCACGACAGTGGGGCACGCATTCTTGGTGTCCTCACTGGTTGCAATTTGCGACAGTTATTAAGCCCCACCACTTCCAAAGTTGTCCAGTTGCCATTGGTCACTTGCCAATCTTAACCTCTCCCTTTTGTCCTCTCTTACGGTATCCTTCTCAAGCCATCTTATCCCTGGTAGACCCTCCGGCAACACTGGTTTTTCCCTAACAGTTCACTCAGCCCATCTCTTTTTCAGTGCCCCTGCTACCTCACATTCCTTTATTTCTGATCATGCCACATAGCTCTAAGGTCTTCCCTTTAGGTTGAGCAGCCACAGGGAAGTTGGAAGCTCGTTTCTATGGTCCTGAGTCAGGCGTGAGTAGCCCACCTAGGCCAGAGATTTCAGTCTGTCCATGTATGGTGGGTGTAGCTCGCCCAGGCCAGAGATCTCAAGCTATCCCATGTGAGATGTGGGTAGCTCTCAATTCCAAAGAACTCAAGCTCTTTCAGGTCAGGTGTGAATAGCTCACCAAATCCAGAAATTCTAAGGCAGTGCCATGTCAGGTGTGAGTAGCTAATCAAGTCCTAATTATTCCAGTGCACTCTGGGAATTGTAGTTTATGGTTCCTTTTTGTAAATGCAGGAGTAAAAAGCACACAGTAAAAACACAGGAATGGATGCTGTCATCTGAAAAAGGAAGCATGATCAGTGCGTTTTATGTTTCTTTCCTAGTATGACAACATGAAATTGTTTTTTTCCCGTCATGTGCTTTAAAATACATAAATAACGTTCACAGTATTAAGGTACAAACCAGGTAAAACGGCTGTGTGCAGCGTGTTCTTCTGTCAGTAATTCCTCCATTCTAAGTATTCTAGACAGTGTTGCAGCTGTGTCTCTGTTCCCAGTGATAATTCCCCATTCTTAGTCTTATAGGCACAGCTGCGTCTCTGTCCCCAGTGGTAATTCCTCATTCTTGTTATGTTATGTTATAGATATTTCTAAAGCGCAGCGGTTACCCAAGGGTGTCCTGGCGCTAGTTGCTGTCCTTTGAGCAATGAACGTTGTGGACAAGTTTACATGTCAAAGAGCCAGGGTTTTAATCCCTTCCTGAATGCCAAGATATCGGTGGCATTCCTCAGGTGGAAAGGGAGGTCGTTCCAGGCCTTGCAGCGCAGGCAACAAAGCTTCTCCACCCCACGTTGCTTTTTAGTGGGTGGTACTGTCACCAATTTGGCTCCAAGCGAGCGAAGAGTTCTTTTGGGTATGTACCATTGAAACTGTTGTTTCAGATGGTCAGGTCCTGTTCCTTGAAGGGCCTTGTAAACGGTGCAGAGGATTTAAAATGCACCCGATTCCTAACAGGTAATCAGTGCAGTCTTTTGATTTCCTGGAAATTGATGCAAATTTGAAAGTGCCAGTAAGCAGTCTAGCGGCCGCATTTTTCAACATTTGGAGTTTATTCAGAAAACGATTTTGAATGTTTAGGTAGAGACTGTTACAGTAATCCAGCCTTGACAGGACAAGTGCTGTAACCACTGTTCGCCGGCTATCAGGTGGCAGAAACGGCAGTATTTTCTTAATCGTTCTGAGAACGTACGCGGTGGCCGATGCCACTGCATTAACTTGGTCACCAAAATGAAGCCTATCGCCCACTATTACTCCTAAGTTTTTAACTTTTCTGGTAGGAAGAGTGCCCATAGTGTCTGGCCACCAGTTTGGGGTCCAGAAATTGGCATAGTTTCCAAATAGGATGACCTCCGTTTTGCCTGAATTGAGCTTCAGGCAGTTTTGCGACATCCACCTCCCGACTCCTTCCATACAGTCTTGGATCTGTTTGCCTATTCCCACTGCCTGTCCTGGTAGCAGAGACACCACAATTTGTGTGTCATCTGCATACGAGGTGAGGCCAAAGCCAAAGGAGCTGATCAGGGGGGCCAACGACAAAACATACACATTAAAAGGGCTCAGAGATGACCCCTGCGGAACTCCACAAGGCAGGGAAAAAGGTTTGGAATAGTATTCGCCCAGAGACACAATTTGTAATCTGTCAGATAAAAAGGACTTCAAAAGCTCCCACGCTTTAGCCTGGACCCCGCATGCCTTCAAACGATCCATCAACAGGTCTTTCTTAGTCCTCTAGGCCAGTGCTGCTAGCTACTTCTCTGGTCCCAGTGGTAATTCCTCATTCAAAGTCCTCTAAATAGTGCTGCAGCTACTTCTCTGGTCCCAGTGGTAATTCCTCATTCTTATTACTCTAGGCAGTGCCGCTAGCTGCTTCTCTGGTCCAGTCGGTAATTCTTCATTCTAAGTCCATTAAGCAGTGCAGCTAGCTAATACTCCGGTGCTGTCAGTAATTCATCATTCTAAGCCCTCTAGGCAGTGCAGCAGCTGCTACTCTGCCCCGTCAGTAATTCCTCATTCTAGCCCTCTAGGCAGTGCAACAAGCTGCTACTCTGCCCCGTCAGTAATTCCTCATTCTAAGTCCTCTAGGCAGTGTTTCTGATATGTCTGTTCCCAGTGGTAATTCCTCATTCTTAGTCCTCTAGCCACTGCTGCTAGCTGTTTCTATTGTCCCACTGGTAATTCCTCATCCCCAGTCCTCTAGACAATGCTGCAGCTGCTTCTCTAGTCCCAGTGCTAATTCCTCATTCTTAGTCCTCTAGACAGTGCTGCAACTTCTTCTCGGGTTACAGTGGTAATACCTCATTCTTCGACCTCTAAGCAGTGCTGCAGCTGCTTCTCTAGTCCCAGTGGTAATTCCTCATTCTAGGTCCTCTAGCCAGTACTGCTACTCTGGTCCCATCGATTATTCCTCATTCTAAGTCCTCTAAGCAGTGCTGCAGCTCCATCTCTGTTACCAGTGGTAATTCCTCATCCGTAGTCCTCTAGACAGTACTGGAGCTGCTTCTCTGGTCCCAGTGGTAATTCCTCATTCTAAGTCTTCTAGACAGTACTGTTACTCTGGTCCCAGTGGTAATTCCTCATTCTAAAAAATCTAGACAGTGCTGCAGCTGTGTCTCTGTTCATAATTCCACTACACTTCAAACCATGGGTAAAAGACATTGTCATTTACAACGCCAATAGCTCTAACTCTACAAAATGCGAGACCTATTGCATTGCAAATGCTTGTTCTCTTTTGCTCCCTCTTTCTATTCAGATCTTTTTTCCCCACGCTCCCCGCCGCTGCTGCCCCGCGGCCCCTAACCCCCCCAGCGTGTTGCTTCCGCCTCCCAGCTGACCGCCCTCCCCCCGACCCCTACTTAATGGTGGCCACTGCGCGGCAGGAAAAGCAAGACCACTGACCTTCCTGGTCGGTGTCACTGCTCTCCCCCCTCGCAGCATCACATTGAGGGACTTCCCTCTGAGCCCGGAGCTCCCGTACCACGTGGTTATTTGAGGCCCTCCTCCACCCGCAGGCTCCTGCCTGCGCCTCATCCCTGGTGGTCTAGTGGAAGAGCACTCTGCTCTTCTTCTGTTCCGCTCTGTTCTGTGTCCTCTGTGCCCGTTTTTCTCTTTTTGCTCTTTCTGTTTTGCTCTTTCTCTTTTTTCTCTTTTTGCTCTCCCTTTTTCTCTTTTGCCCCCTCTTTCTATTCTGATCTTTTCTTCCCGCGCTCCCCGCTACTGCCCCCCCCCGGCTTGTTGCTCCCGCCTCCCAGCTGATCGCCCTTCCCTGACCCCTACTTAATGGCGCCCGCAGCGCGGCAGTAAGAGCAAGACCACTGCCCTTCCTGGTCGGTGTCACTGCTCTCCCCCGTGCAGCTCCACCGTTGAGGGACTTCCCTCTGAGCCCGAAGCTCCTGTGCCAGTAGGTGTTCGAGTCCCTCCTCCACCCGCAGGCTCCTGCCTGCGCCTCATCTCTGGTGTTCTAGTGGAAGAGCACGCTGCTCTTCTGCTGTTATGTTCTGTGTCCTCTGTGCCCTTTTTTCTCTTTTTGCTCTCCCTTTTTCTCTTTTGCCCCTCTCTTTCTATTCTCATCTTTTTTTCCTGCGCTCCCCGCCGCTGCTGCCCCCGCGGCCCCTCCCCCCCCAGCGTGTCGCTCCCGCCTCCCAGCTGACTGCCTTCCCCCCTACTTAATGGCAGCCGCGCGCAGCGGGTGTACTGCTGGGGCGCCAAAGGCGCGCTAAAGGAAAGCCCGTCTGCGCCCGTCCACTACGTGACCGACCGCAACCAGCGCCAGGGACCCTGAACCCCCGACCCGCCGCCGTTATGACCCCAGCAACCGCTACGCTCTCAACTCCAGACGCAGCAACAACTGCCAGCTCTAGAAGCCGAGCAACACCCAAGGCCCGATCTCCTTTCAACACTGCCGCTGCACCTTTAACCAGCTCCGGACCCCAGCAATACCCACCAGCCCACCGGACACCAGCGCACACGACCCACTGAACTGCATCCCCCTCAACGTGTGCTCCCTGCACAGACACGCCATAGAAATCTGGGACTTCTTCAACACTCACGCCCGACGTCGCCTTCCTCATAGCGACCTGGACCAATGCCAACTCCGCACCCGACATCGCAACCGCCATCCCCGATGGATACAAGATCCTGAGAAAAGACAGCTCCACCCGCCCAGGAGGAGGCATCGCCATCATCCACAAAAGCTCCCTTCGCATGAAAACCACCGACCCGGATGGCGCCTCGCCTCCCATGGAACATCTCCACTTCAAGATCCACACCAACCCCAAAACGACGCTCTGTGGAACCCTCGTCTACAGACTGTCTGGCCCCCACACTCCTTTCACCAACATCATCGCCAACCTCATTGCACCCCACGCCCTCGCCCTCGCCTCCACAGACTACATACTACTCAGAGACCTAAACTTCCACCAGCACTACCACGACAACCCCCACACCACCGCCCTCCTAGAGAACCTCACCAACATAGGACTGAAGCAACTTGTCTCTGCCCCCACTCTCACAGCTGGACACACACGACCCCGTCTTCGCAGGAGGAAACAGCGTCTTCTTCATCCACACCACGGAACTGCTCTGGATGGACCACCACTGCATCCATTTCTTCTTTAGAAAACCCACCGCACACATGCACGCGCGCCGCCTCTCACGCAGAAGCTGGAACAAAGTCATCAAAGAACACCTCACCTCCGCCCTCATCAGCGCTCCACCCCCAATGACTCCAGACGCCAACACTGTGTCAAACAACCTCCACTGATGGATCACCAACTGCACCGACACACTCGCCCCCCTCCAGAAGGCTACAGGACGACACAACAAGAAAGCAAGCTGGTTCACCACAGCACTCCAAAAATCCAAGTGCTCCTGCCGACGTCTTCAAAAGACATGGAGAAACAGCAAAACCCCTGAAACACGAACTGCCTTCAAAATAGCCACCACAGCACACCACCAACTCATCAAATCCACAAAGAAGAACTTTCTCCAAGACAGAATCTTCTCAAACGCCCACAACTCCAAGGAACTCTTCTCCATCGTACAGGAATTTGCCAAACCCAACAGCTAAACAACAAACGTCCCACCCTCCCAAGACCTCTGCAACAGACTCAGTTCCTTCTTTCACCTCAAGACGCTTTATGACAACTTTGACAACCAAGACCTCTGCACCGCCTCAACTCCCACACCCAGCGATGCCACCCAACAGACCCTACTCACTTGGACCCCGTTCACGACAGAGACACCTTAAAGACCTTGAAGAGCATCCTTTTGCGGAGCACCCTCAGACCCCTCTCTGCCCCACATCTTCCACAGCCATTGCACCCGAACTACGTTGAACGATCAACTGCTCCCTCGAGTCAACCCCCTCCTAAAGAAACCCTCAGCAGACCCGACAGACCTCAAGAACTTCATGCCAATGTCGCTGCTCCCATTCGCAGCTAAGGTCTTCGAAAAGGCTGTTAACAGCCAGCTAGCACACTTCGTCGAAGCCAACAACATCCTAGACATCTCCCAATCCGGATTCTGCAGCAACCACAGCACTGAGATCGCCCTCCTCGCCACCACTGACGACATCCGCGCCTTCCTGGACCAGGGCCAAACGGCAGTCCTCATCCTCCTGAACCTATCAGCAGCCTTCAACACAGTCTCCCACCACACACTAACCACCAGACTCCACGACGCTGGCATCCAAGGAAAGGCCCTAGACTGGATACGCTTGTTCCTCACAGGCAGAACACAGAGAGTCAGACTCCCGCACTACCTCTCAGAACCGACAGAGACCAGATGCGGAGTACCCCAGGGATCCTCCCTCAGCCCCACCTACTTCAACATCTACATGGCCCCCCTCGCAACCATCGTCAGAAACCACGTGTTATATTCCATATAGGTACCCTATATAGGCGCAGGTAACACTGCAACCTTTCACCTATATCCTTCCCTACATAACGGTTCATAGGGACTGACCTTTCACCTGGATACAACACTGCATTCAGAACGCGGGTTTTTCCCTGGTTCAAAACTCATACATTATGCTTCTTGGAAGCACAGCAGGACGAACATCTCCTGTATAATATCTATGTTAAAGTTCAAGCCCGACGTCATCCTTTAGGCCGACACAGTAACACAGCAAGGTAGGACATCTGAGGAGACCTGTGGGTATATATACACCATGTCTTGCTTAGACAGACAGAGGAGACCGTGACTTCCCGGCTGACACACTGACCAGAGACGCTGAGGTTCCTGCATGCAGACGCTCCAGCTAGCAGTGGTCTAACATCCCTCGCGGGGTGTCCAAACTCGAGACCAGGACGGGGTCCCACATTCTCTAACTCTCAGGTAATGGGGGTTGACTAGATCCTACACCTACACAGATGCTAGGTACATTTAGGAACATCTAGTTAGGGAGACATCGTAGGAGTACGCACTTTTAGCTTGCACTTTTTATCATGTGTTTTATGTACATGTATGTATTCATGATTTCTGCAAGATGGTAGAACTTTACCATCCCTTTACTTTCGTAGTATTGCTAATCATATATCTCTGCTACTGTCTAATGGTTGTTGCAGCTCATATATTCTACACTAGAATAACAACTGTTTAATAAATACTTATTGAAACACCCAGCCTGTTTATTCTGTGTATCTCTCTGAGACGAACTAAGTAAGCACGAGTGACTGAGCGAAAAGTAGTATATTATTTCCAAAATCCTGGGGGATCAGGGTTGTCATGTTCTGAGGTTGCCAGAAACTATTCTCTCCCCGATAGGTGGAGACTCTAGTGTCACTGTGAGCTAGCTAATGCAAACAGGCTAACGTATCCGGTGGGGGTGCTCGGAACCAGTCTGCCACCAAACCCACAGTTTATCTGAACGCGCAGGTCCTATATAGGATATATAGGAACTACACGACACACGGGCTCAACATCGTCTCCTATGCCCATGACACCCAGCTCATCCTCTCACTCACCAAGGTACCCAACATCACCAGGCACAACTCCCAAGAAGGGATGAGAGCTGTTGCAACCTGGATGAAGAACAGCTGCATGAAACTCAACTCAGAGAAAACAGAAGTCCTCTTCCTCGGCTCCACCCCCTCAGCTTGGGACGGCACCTGATGGCCCCTGCCCTCGGAAACCCACCCCGACCATCCATGCACGCAACCTCGGTATCATGTTGGACTCATCGCTCACTATGAACTGCCAGATCAACTCCGTCTCCTCGGCCTGCTTCAACACCCTCTGCATACTCTGGAAAACATTCAAATGGATCCCCTCCGAATAAAAAAAAAACTGTCACACATGCCCTCATCACCAGCAGACTGGACTACGGCAATACCATCTATGCCGAATCAACAAAAAACGTCTCTGCAAGCTCCAGACCGTCCAAAACGCCAGAGCCATACTAATCCTCGACATCCCCCGGCAAACCACATCACCCAACACCTCTGCGATCTCCACTGGCTCCCCGTCGTAAGAAGAATAACATTACAGCTGCTCACGCACGCATACAAGGCCCTCCACAACATCGGACCACAATACCTCAACAACCGTCTCTCCTTCCACGCCCCCAAGAGAGCCTGCGCTCAGCCGACCTCTCCCTGGGCCACCTTCCCACGCTTCTACAGGAACAGAGCGGGTGGAAAGTAATTTTCCTACCTCGCAGCCAAGACCTGGAACTGCCTCCCCCTCAGGCAAAGCCCTACACTGCTCCAGTTCAGGAAAGACCTCAAGACCTGGCTCTTCAGATGAACCCAATGGAGCTGCACTCACCCCCCCCCCCAGCGCCTTGAGACCCTAACGTAGAGGATGACTGCTTCGGTGGACTGGGCCGTGTGGAAACTAACTTGGCAAGGTGGGTGGCTGTTTTTCAAGGTGAGATGGTCTTCACCTTGTTTTTTTCTGGAGAGGTACTACTACTGCTACCTTAAGTGCACTGGGTACTTTTCCAAAATTGAGGGAATAATTGAGAAGGGCCTAGACTGGATCTGGAATAGCAGAGAGAGCTTTTTTTTTTATTTTTGGGAGGGCAAAGGTCGTTTGGAGAGCTCGATTTTACTTTTATCAGTGGCTTCTTTAGGCAATCCTTACTGATTTCTGGGAATGAAGATAGAGTGACAGGGTTCATGTCATCCCGATTATTCTGATTAGAGAGAGATGGTAGGGATGTTTGCTTTAATGGTCTTGATTTTATCTATGAAGTAGGTATTGAGTGCATCACAAAGAGTCTGGGAGAGAGTGATGGGTAATGGCAGGGCTGGAAAGTTCTGAAATTATTCCAAATATCTCATTTGATTTATTTGAAGACGAGAGAATTCTGTTGGTGAAGAAAGTAGATTTAGCCTGCTGAATGTGCATTTTATATTGCTTAAGGTGTTGTAGATAGAGTGTCTTAGCCTCTGCTGTATAATTTTCCTGCCATTTACGTTCGTGATGATGTAGGTCTAGTTTTTCAAGTTTTCATTCCTTTGTGATCCATTTGGAGGCTTCTTGACGTTTGGACTGTTTTATTCTAGGTATGCACATGAGTATCGCTGGCTTTTGTGAACCATTTGGATATCACCACCTTTCCATATTGGTCGATGTCATTATCTTGATCAGGTGTAGTTAATATCAGTGAGTTGCAAAACGAGTTAAAGTCGACTCGTGGCCATCTTCTGGAAAGGAGTCCTGGCTGAGGTGGGGATTTATGGGGAAATAGACCTGTCAGTGAGAATTTAATTAGATGATGGTCGGACCAAGCACATTGAGACACTGTGAGGCTGGCTAGTGATAGGTGCATAGACCAGGCTTGGTCTAAAGTGTGGCCTTTGATGTGAGTGGGGGTCAGCACATGTTGATCAAGATTTAAGTTCCTGAGATAAGCGGTATCGGAGGAGAGATGTCCTCCATTCTCATTGTTGGCCCAGTAGTTAAAATCTCCTACCAGTAGAATTTTGGCATGGTTGACGAGAAAAGGGGAGATGGCTTCGAAATTAAACTGAGGAAAATGCCTCATGTATTCCGGGGTCGATAGGTGAGGGAACAAGTAAATGGGGAAGCTTAAGATTCCAGTTTGATTGTCAAGTTGTCTTCCACAGGAATATTTATAGAGGTTAGTTTGTAAAATTCCAGGTATTTCTTAATTACTGCTGCTACACCGCCTCACACTTTACCGGGGAGTCGGTCAGCTTGGGGGATGTAGTAGTTGTCAGGTAGCGCGGCAAGAATATCGGAGGAGGATTCCTCTCTGAGGCAAGTTTCTGTTAATAACTGAATGTCTGGGAATTCGGACGCAAGTAAATGGAAAAATTCAGTTTGGTGTTTCACCATGGAGCATGTATTTAGATAATAGATTGTTACTTTGTCAAGGTTAGCGCTATGAGTACTGTACGTGGAGCAGGGTTTCATGTTAGAAGAAGGGTCTACTATGCCTCCAGCAGTTGGCAAGGAGGTTGTTGTATTAAGGATGCCTAATTCATGTAATTTTTGTCGGACCGTAGGGTCTAGGTTGTAGTTGGTGAGGTAAAGATTTTTAATGTCATTTGAGGAATAGTTATGAATTTGGGCATGGTGACCAGTCCCTGGCCCCAAATGGACGTGGACGGGCGCAGACAGGCTTGCCTTTGGCGCGAGCGCAGCATAATGGACATTTAAAATGTTTGGGAGTGTGTAGCTCCACCCACTACTGAAAGGCAAGTAGATGATTGGTTCCCGCAGCTAGCTCTGATTGGTTCCCCCTATACTTTGCGCCATTGTGATCGGTGATAGTAAAAACAGGTGATTTTTAAAAATAACTAAGTGACAGCGTCAAATTCAAGAACACAAGCCGATTTCATCAGATTTAACAATAATGCGTTATACCCCACTTCACAATTGTTACTGCTGCGCGTCAGCAGCTTAATGTGCAAAGCAGAGGCACATACAATTAGGGCAAAGCAGGGATATCCGCTTTCCCAGCTCTAATTTTATTGGGGTATTCCTTCTGTATTTTTCATTAGATTCAATCTGCATGGAACCTACTATATAGACTGATAGACCCCATTCGGGGAGGGAAGTACGTGGCTCACTGGGACTACTGGGCACCAGCCATGGTAGTTGCAGTCCTATGCTACTGGTGTTCTGGGGTCCATATACGAAAGCTCTGCAAAATAATTTCTTTCTACACTTATACGTGAGCAGTCAAAGGCCTCTCTGGGAGGTAGTGTGGGGGGAGGAGGGGGCAAGAGCTCAGGACTCAACAGTCAACCAACAGACAATATAACGTGTTGTCTAGCACAGTTCTTATCGTTTTGGTTAAGAGAAAGTACTTTAATCAGCGTAATGTAATACTAGACAGCGCAATTAGGATTCTCAGACTCAAGCTTGTAATACTGTTTGCAATCTTCAGTGGGGTGGTACGCCCTTTCCGTACTCTGCTCTTTCTAACGGAGTTTCCTAAGGTATACAAGCCCTAGTGTATAACACGGGGCAAGGCATTGATTAAGTACAGGTACAGTTCAATCAAAATGTCCCAAAGCTTAAATGCACACAATAGTTCAGTTCACTGTCATCAATTCAAGTTCACCCATTAATAGTTTTAATTTTGTATGGCAGAGGTTTTTGTGTTTCCTCAGTCTCTTGGTCCACTCACAGTGTAGGCTCTGCAGTTACCTGCATTCTCTAGATGCAGTTTTAGCAGTGTGGGACGGGTTGCTCCTCTGATGGCAGCTACTGTGACCATTCCCAGAACATGACACCTTGACAAGATCAGCAGGGCGGCTCATGTGGTGGCACATGTCTAAAACAATAGTGGCCTCTCTAGGTTGGGTGCAGATGGGGCACTTGCATGACAGGTACAGACTCTGGGTAGGTCATCAGTAACTGAGTGTCTTCATCATTTGCGACCTCTGGTCCCATCAGGGCTCTCGCGTTGGTGGTGACAAGGAACCTTCAACTAAGACGTGATAAGTGGCAGCACCATTCTCTCAGGCACAAGTCAGAATGCTGATCACTAATGATGCTTGGCAATTTCAATGTCTTGGTGCAGCTTACAGCAATAACCCTCAGGGAGATTGAGGGACCCTTCACATACGGGTCACTTCTGGCTTCACTCTATTGTATTAGCTTGCCACTCTAGTGGTTCCTCAAGCTTGGAGCAAGCTGGGCTTCTCCTCCTGGACAGTTTTCTCCTGCAGAGCTAGGCACACTCTTTCCCTCTTTCAGCAGGCAGGCAAACAGGACTTCTAGGCTCTAGTCGGATCCTCACTTCCATCAGCAGAGTGCAGACTTCAGGTGATGTCCCCTCTCCTCTGGGAAACTGTTTGTCATTCAGAATCCAGTCCTGATCACAAAGCAGTCCTTGAAGTACTCAGTGGACCATTCCCTTGCTTTCAGGCGTAAGTGGGACACAGTGAGTTGATGTGAATCTCAATTTTATACACATTTTCCAAACAGGGGAAGTGTATCCACTATCTACATTTCAGAACAGGTTTTGGTTGGTCCTCTTTCAGATATCATTTTCTGGCTGTTTCTGAGGTGCAGCCTTTGTGCAAGGTGATGGCTCTCACAGCAAGTATCATTGACGCTGGTTTCAAGAAGGAATAAGTAAAACAAGGGCAAAACGAGGTGTGAGATCTCTCTACCAGGTACTCGTCAGTCTTCCTGAAGCAGTAATCCGGGAAAGACAAAAGGACAGACCCTACCTAGAAACGTTCTCACTTCGAAAAACAGAAACTGCAGTTTCACCCTTCACACTTTCCTCCACCACCAGATGGCAATCATAAGGAATAATTAATCAGTAGCCCACTTCTAACAATTACTTCATTGAATTTCTAAAGGTATCCCTCTATCCATACTCCTTTACTTCATTGTCAGGGTCTTCATCCTCCATCCAAAGGAATGCAATCAATATGCTTATACTGTATAGGAAGCGGTATCCACCCTCAATTTTGCATCATGATTAACCATATCTGCATTGGCAATGAGTTCTGGTGGTCCCTGCAGGATGTGAGAGGGTTAAGAGGAGAGGATGTGGCGTCAGACCATCACCTTGCCATGGCCAGGCTAAAGTTAAACCTGAAGAAAGTATGGATGGGACTGACAAACCAATGCTAAGGATATAACCCCACCACCCAAACATGCACAGAAACAGAGCGACTACTCAGTCACCCTCAATAACAAGTTTCAAGTCCTGCAAGAACTAAAGGAGGACTGAGATCCAGTAGAAAGTCAGTGGGATAAGATCAAAGAAGCAGTGACATCCACCTGTCAGGAGTTACTGGGTACCAAGAAACACCAGCATAAAAAATAGAACTTCAACGAGACTCTTCGCAAAATCCAAGAGAGGAAGGAAAAGAAAGCTCCAGTCAACACCAGCCGAACAAGAGCAGAAAAAGCGAAAACTCAAGGCGAATACACCAAAACTGACAGGGAAGCAAAGAGAATCTTAAGAGCAGACAAGGGAAGATTAATCGATGGTCTTGTGACAGAAGCCCAGGAAGCAGCGCGCCATGAAAACTTAAAAGTGAAAGAACTCTACGACATAACAAGTAAAATCTCTGCCATGGAAGCTTGAAAGAACTCTTTTTTTTTTTTTTTTTTTTCCATGTCTGCAGAACTTTTTTTTTTTTTGGTCAGCCATATTATACAATAAGCATTGAGAGAAATATGAACATTACACAATCATCTTCAGTATCGTTTACTATAATTCACCAGAATACGTATTACAGAGTGTGGTTTACCGTGTACACATACAGTTAAATAAGTATAAGCAAATATAACAGTCCACCAGCAAGTAACATCTCGAGTCCATGGTTTGTTTTATATATACATATGGAGGTCATGTAGATGTGGGCTTGGGCTCCTAGAGGCATATCATATTAATGTTCAAATCACCGTAGCTTGAAAGAATTCTACGACATAACAAGTAAACTCTACGGCCAGTACAGCAATCCAGAAAGACCTGTTAATGACAAAGCTCGGAATATAGTCATGGGTGACGAAGGCCAACAACGAAGATAGGTGGAGCACTTTGAAGAATTGCTGAACCAACCCGTGCCACAGTCTCCACCAGACATACAGCCAGCTGGCAAGGACTTGCCAATCGACTTCAGCAGACCAACAAAGGAAGAAATACGGCAAGCCATCAAACATCTGAGAAATGGGAAGGCAGCAGGGCCTGACAACATTTCTGCAGAGGCACTTGAGGCAGACATTGAAACATCAGTAGACATGCCCTACCCCATGTTTGGAATAATCTGAGAAGAGGAAAAGGTGCCATCAGACTGAAAGGAGTGTTATCTCATCAAGATCCCCCAAAAAGGTGACTTGAGTAATTGTGCAAACTACAGAGGGATAACTCTTCTATCAACCCCAGCCAAAGTGTTCAACAGAGTCATCCTGAAAAGAATGAAGGGACAAGTCGACGCTCAGTTGCGAGACCAGCAAGCTAGCTTCCACAAAGATAGATCTTTAACAGACCAGATTGCAACACAGCGCATCATCATTGAGCAGTTTATGGAATAGAACTCTCTCCTCTATGTCAATTTCATCGACTATGAGAAAGCATTCAACAGCATGGGTGGATGGACCCTTTGGAAACTCCTCCGCCTCTATGGTGTGCCAGATAAACTCATAAAAATCATCAGGAACTCTTACAAGGGAATGACCTGCAAGATAGTCCATGGAGTAGAACTCACGGAAGCCTTCCAAGTAAGAACTGGAGTGCCTGGGTTGTTTGCTCTCGCCTTTTCTCTTCCTGCTGGCTGTAGACTGGACCATGAAGACATCCACAGCAAGGAGAAGAAATGGGGTCCAGTGGACTCCTTAGAAGCAGCTCAATGACCTGGACTTTGTGATAACCTGGCCCTACTCTCCCATACCCATCTGCAGCAAGAGAAGACTGTCAATGTGGCAGCCACATCAGCACAACTTGGCCTCAACATCCACAGGGGAAAAACCAAGATCCTGTTGGCTAACACAGTCAGCACAACTGCTTTCACTCCTGCAGGTGATGCACTGGAAGAGGTTTAGGCCTTCACATACCTGGCCCGATGTCAAGGCAAGAATCGGCAATGCAAGGGCTGCCTTCATTCAGCTAAAGAAGATCTGAAGTTCCAAGGACCAAATGTTGCAAACCAAGAACAGGCTTTTTAACACCAACGGAAAATTGGTCCTTCTGTGTGGAGCAGAAACTTGCAGGACAACAGTGACCACCATCAACAAAATCCAGACCTTCATCAACACCTGTCTGAGGAAAATCCGCGGGCCAAATACATCAGCAACAATGACCTATGGCAGCAGACTTTCCAACTCCCTTCTCATGAAGAAATCATGAAAAGACACTGGAGCTGGATAGGTCAGCCCTCCGAAAGCCCTCATCAAATATCACCAGACATGCCCTGTCCTGGAACCCTCAAGGGAAAAGGAAAACAGGAAGACTTAGAATCACCTGGCGCCGAGGCCTCGAGGCTCACTACAAGGAGGTGGGTTACTCCTAGAGTCAGATTAAAAGAGGAGCCCAGGATGGAGATGGCTGGAGAGTTCGGTTTGATGGTCTATACCCCAGGAGGGTATAGGCATAAGTAAGTAAGTTAACCAGGGGCCTTCCAAAATGGAGCACACTGGTCCTAGTATACTCAGGCTTTCAGCATGCACAGAATCCCACTACCATACTTTTACCACAGACTTACTGCACATAGATACACTCAACACACATGGAAATTAAGCAAAAGGATCTGGTATTCACATAACATTGGAACTTTACATGATAGGGGTCAGTAGACCGCTCTCTTATGGACGCAAAGGAAAAAGGTCTTATCACACTAAGGATTGACTAAAAATCAGTTCGCTGCCACCACTGCTTTATGTGACTTACCCAGGGCATGGACAGTAGTCCTATACGGCCTACAAGAGTACGCTATGTGCACCCATCCAGGTCGCAGGACAAATTCTGGACCTCACATTTCCAGGTTCAGGCTTTGACCTCGACACACAGTAGATTAACATAGTACATGGGCCAGACAAGAAGGACACCAGTTTTACATGCAGTCAGGCACTCAGGGCAGCGGTACAAGCTTGTTTAACATGAATGGGACATTTCCTTCCCAACAGATGCTCCTCCGAGATTTGACTACCTGGATCCATACGAAGACCTGGTGTCAGATTGGCAAAACCAATGGCAACTTCCATTTCCATTCCCATGATTCATTATGGTTTTATGCTTTACTGTGAAATCTTGGTCTTGTAAAGAGATAGACCGCCTCAACATCTTCAGATTCTCACGCTCTGTTACCATCAGCCCCTTGAGTAGTTTGGTGATCTGTTAAGACCACAACTTGGTACCAAACAAATAAGGCCAGAAACCTCCTCAAATCCCACATTATCTCAAAGCATTCATTTTTAATGGCAACCTAGTTTTGTTCTGTAGGAGTCAGGCTGTGGCTGATAAAGGCCACTGGACACTCAATCTCTGTCATTAACTCCTTTATCCAAGGTGTCAATCTGTACAGTGAAGTCCTGACCACAGCAAGGCGCCTTCAACACAGGTGTATTACATAGTGCTGTCTTCAGATCTTTAAAGGCCTTCTGACACTCCACAGTCTAAATCACCTTCTTAGACTGCTTCTTGAGTGCCAAGACTGGCAAGGGCACAACTACTGTCTCATAATTGGCCACAAAGTATCTGTAATAGCCACCAAGTCCAAGAAAGGCTCTCATTTGAGTCTGGGTTGGTGGGACCCTCCTACTTCAACACAGACTGAATCTTGGCATCTCTTCGTTGCCCATCTGATGCCCAAGGTAGACTACAGAGAACTGCCTCACCTTGCACTACTTTGTCTCGATGGCCACTTTAACTCACTGTATCCTGACTAACCTAGAAGGGCCTCAGGTGGTCTGCCCATATGTTGTTTTTTCCATGTGATTAAATCTTTATTGCTTGGTTAATAAATTCATTGCAATCAAAACATCTTCACATCACACAATATCTAAAATCTGTACCACATATACTATTTAAGAATTTGCCAGTACATTCATAATATCAAGAAACCAGACCAATTCACCATACATCAATAATTGCTAAAACATGATATTGCACATTTTACATTTTAAAGTGACAATGTGCAATGTATTTCCCTGTAACTAACAAAAATAAAATGTATTAAAAATACTTCGATAGTTACTGTAGCAGAATATTACACATATTGCATTTTAAAGTGCCAATGTGCAGTAATTACAACTTCCATTGTATTAAAACAATAATAAAGTGCATCAAAAGTTACTATAATGGTGAAACTTCTGTTATTACATTTCTAATTATCACCCTAGCACCATGAACACTAAGATATACAAAATATAAAAAGTATAAAAGGCTATTAGGTTCCAGAGCCATAGAAGTAATGGAACTCAAACTTATTATATCAGACATTTTTCGAATGCACTTAAAATTTTTACCAATTGATATAACAGCAGGATAGATTCACCAGATAATGACATAATTAAAGCCTGACGAGCTGATCTAACCCTGATCCTCCAAAATTGTGGTTTCAGAACGGTACGTCGAATGTTAATCAGCTTTGGACACACGCACACTATATGAACTAATGTTTCTTGTGGCCATCCACATAGTCTACAATTGGAATCTGGCCACTGCTTGATCCATGATTGTGTGCCCTCTTTTGTTGGGTTTATTCCCATCCGTAACCTTAAAAAAATATTTTGATTCTTTGCACTTTGCAATAACAAATATGGCTGAATACGTTGAGATTGGTATGAATTAATCACATACCATGCATATTTTTTTCCCCACTCTTGCATTTTTATCCAACTTGAGGGATTCAGCTTTGATCTTTTCTTTTTTTAAATTAACTTATAGTTGGGCCCATATGTTGTTAAAGATGGCAGTATTGTAACGGTAGCCCACCAAAAACTCTTCCTACCCTAAGAGAACATGGATGGTTCACCAGGCACAGGATAGTTTCAGGAGCATTCTCAAACCCAAAAGGCCTCACCCTAAACTGATCTAATCCTTCTGGCTTCGAGACTACAGTCTTCTTCTTGGCATTAGGCACCAATGTGATCTGCCAGAAGCTACTGGTCAGGATAGAGGTACCTGAGTATCATGTATCACCCAGCTGTTCTACTATTTCATCCTCTCTGGGAATTTGGTGTGCATGGCTCTTGGGCACCTCATCGAATGCCTGTTGATCCACACAAAAGTGCAAGTCTGTGGTTCCTTGCTTGGGCACCAAAACTAATGGACTCGTCTAGGAACTGCCGGAATGCTCAGTCACCCCGAGGCCAGCATCTTGGCAACCTCTGTCTTGATGTACTCCTGCACTAGTTTAGATATCCAATTACACCTTGCTCTTCACAGGCAAGCTATCTCCTGTGTTTATGTCATGTACACAGAATGGTGTCATCCATGGAATCAGTGAAAGGAGATGGGAAAATCAACCCAGTACTTCTCTACACTCTTTCTGCTACTCAGGTGTTAGCTAAGGGGCATATTTTACCTATTCCAGAGAAACCTCCTTCACATCACCATGCTGTAAGTGGTTCACGGTCTTCCTCAACCTCCTCTGTCATTGCCATGATGTTCACTGTGAAGTCTCCCCGACTTACGTCTTAAGCCAGTTTTCATGAAACACCCTTTTTGGCTTCTTTGTGGTACCTACATCCACCAAGTAGTTTACCTCATAAACTTTATACACTACCTTGTACGGCCCACACCACTTATCCTCCAAACCTCTTGGACTAATGGGCTTCACTGCCAAAATCTCCAGACCCTCCTGGTACCCAGTCAGTGTCACTTTCTGGTCATACAGTTCCTTCATCACCTTTTTGCTTGCCTGATGTTTTTTCATTGGCTGACTCTTCTACTTTGCCATCAACTTGCTGAGGCTGCTCACTTAGTTTGCCATATCCCTCTGAGATTACTCTGCAGTTCCTTCTTGCCCTTCTGAAATTAAGGTGAATGGCCATGCACTGCGTACCCAAACAGAAATTGAGGGAGTGAACCCCACTCCTTCTCAGGACTTTCTCTGTAAGTGATTAAGAGACATGACAGAAGAAGATCTGACGTACTCCTGAGGTTCAGTTTTGTCATTATGCTCATAAGGGCTATGTTAACCACTTCAGGCTTGGTTCCGAAGGCTGGCTGAACGAATCTCACAACTGTAGAGGTAAGTTGGATAGTGGGGGGATGCCGGGACACCGTTGGTTGGGCACGCCAAGGCCTGGGGGTGCAGGGGTGTATTTAGGTGTCAGGTTTTCTCACCAGATCCGGTCGCAGTCGGGGGGACCCTTCAGGTTGAGGCTGCAGGCTTCAAGGGGAAGGTCAGGAGAGGTCGTCCAGCACCGGATCCCAGGCCAGATCGCCGAGGAGACTTCACTGAGTCCGTGGGCCACCTGTACTCGGGCCGTGGGCATCGGGTGCAGAGTGGTGCAAGTGCCGCAGATCTGCCTGGATTCAGAGCCCAGAGCGATCAAGTTCTGGGTTCAAGATAAAATTAAAGTCTCCCCCCATATTCCTGGTAAACTTCCAAATGCTATTAATCTATCGTTAAATGTGTGATAAAACTGGGGGTTGTCAAAATTGGGGCTGTAAATCCCAACTAATAAGACCGGTAAATCATCCTTGTAGCAGCGAGCCACCACATATCTACCTGATGGGTCTGTATATATCTCCTGAATCTTAACACCCGCGCCCCTTCGTACCCAAACTAGGACACCTCTGGCATGCGTAGTAAACCCTGCCGGAATGCATTGACCCTGCATCCTACACTGCGTTAGGACTCCACTCCCTAGGGGCCAAATGTGTTTCCTGTAATATTGCCACATCTATTCTGTGTCTCTTTAAATAGGAAACCACTTTGCGTATTTTCTGTGTTCATATAAGCCTCTGACATTGCATGTTAGCAATCGCATTAGCGAGGAATCGTAAGACTTCATTGCTCCCTGTTGCAAGTCATCTGGCATTTAATACAGATTTCAAATATTCTGTTACATCCAACCAACCATTACCACACAGCAGCAGCAAACAGCCAAGGACAAAAACATAAAACCCTTCCCATACCCCACCCACGCTGTGCAAACCCACAACTGACAGGGCCAAGCAGTTAGCCACCCATTCCTTACCAATCTCACCCAACTCATTCCCGAAACTGAACCATGTGGCACACACATGAGGGCAGATGTTGCCTGGCTAATGAAGCTAAAAAAGCACGTATCAGCTTAGGGCAGAATACATAGACTAATGTGTGCATGTAATAAAGATTAAGTTATATAACTATATAATCTCAATTACAACCTCAAGTACATAACAATGCTTCGTGAAAAGTTTGACTAGCACAAGACCCACCCCCCCCCTGTGATTGTCTTAAGCCCTCCAAGGCCTTCTTACCCGGGCAGCGGGCAACAAACTTGAACCTGAGTCTGTTTTCGAACCAGGGGGAGTAAAGGATAGGGGGGACTTCACAGCAAAGAATCCAAACTACCCCCAGATGGAGCGGTATCTTCTCCAACCATAATCAGCAAGTCGAAGGACCTGTAGCCAAAGGGAGAAGGTCTAATCATCCATGTCCTGAGTATTCTCCACTTCTCCGCTGTCTGTTCTAGGGGAATGACGACGCGTCCCTGCAGTCTCTCTGATCTTGAGGAATTGCATTGCCTGTTTCGGATCACTGAATATAGTTGCTTTGCCATCTAACAGCACCCGTAGCCTAACAGGAGATATAACATGTTGTAATCCAACTGAAGTTCACGTAGCCTTTGTTTTACTGGAATGAATAAACGTCTTGTCTCCTGAACCGGCTGTGTGAAGTCAGGATACAGTGATATCTATGAGCCTTCATATCATAACTCTTTTAACTCCTGAGCCTTTCTCAATGCAGCATCTCTGTCTCTATAGTTCAGAAGCCATGCTATAATAGGACGCGGCTGGGCTCCCGGATTTGGACTTGGGGCAAGAGAGATGTGGCCACGCTCAACTATGAATATCTCAGAAAAGGTCTCCAGCCCAGTCAGTCAGTAAGAAGCTGCTTTACAAACTTTTCCATGTTGGCAATTTCTGTTGACTCCGCAATGCCCACTATTCTCAAAGTATTCCGCCACGAGCAAGCCTGTAAGTCTTCAGCTTTTAACTGCAACACTGCCACCAATTTATCCACGTTTTTTGAGAGGTTGCCATGGTCGTATATTCATCCTCAATCTCTGAGACTCTTTGCTATACCGCGTCCTGGCGCTCAGTATGTTTGTCAAGGCGCTCCAACATTCAGTCCATTTGAAACGTTAGAGCATCTTTTTAGCATCTATCTTCGTGAGGCTGTGTTGCATAGTCATTAGTATCTGCCTCAGATCTGTGTCATCTTCCATCTCAGAGTCTTCAAGCAAGTTCTTCCGTATAGTATCCCCAGCGTCACATTTTTCATGAAACTTCCTGAGATCAAATTGTAATTTGGATTGAGATTTGTCAGCTTGCCCATTGTGACCAACAATGCAATACGCACACGTCGCAGTAGTACTATTGCCACTCTGTAGGCCGCCCTGTTAGGCACAACACCTAGGTCACCTTGTATGTCACAGAACTTGGTGTACACTCACACAAAGATACAGGACCAAAACTGATCAAAAGAAATTCTGGCTGAATGGGGGATACCCAGGTGTATAAAACTGCCCTCACACACAGCAAGCTGTGTCATGCTTCATCATAGGGCCTGCTAAACACACCCCCGCGCTAGCCAACGCTGGGGTGGAGCAAAAGGGAGGGGGTGGACAAAACGACATAAAGTGAACACCTCAAGGAAGGGGATCAGAAAATGAGGAAAAAGAAAAAGTGCAGAGAAAATGTGATTAAGAACAGGTAAGAGCAATCCCACTCATAACTTTATTGCTGGGCATTCTCCACCTGAATTAAAAAAAAAATTTGGGGGTCTAGCCGTCAGACCTATGGATGATGGTAATGTGACCAGTAATAGGTCACTTACCCCTCCATTCTGCTATGTATGTCGACATGTTTCAGCCGTATAAGGATTAAATAAATCAGTACACCAGCTTTCATCAGGACAAACCTCAAAAGATCCCTATTATACTGACCCGAAAACCCAAAATATGGAGACCGGGTCAGACAAAAACCAACAATCATTCATTGTGTTGATAAGAACCATGTGGAACCTATAAGACAAAAATACAAACAATGAATAAAAAAAACAAAAACAAAAAATTAGAAATTAGTAGTCCAATATGACCCCTTATTAAATAAACACCCAAAAAGAAGAATATTGTGAATATACTAAACAAACACACGTGCTACCAGGTAAACCCCAAAGTAACCAAGCAGCCAGAAAAGCGATCAATAGATGGAAGAGAACAATGTCTCCATCTCAGACGGGGCTAATCTCCCCATTTCTCAGCCACGAAGGGCATGAACGAAACAAAAATTAAATATTTAATTACTTGTTCCCAAAACCCTCAGTGAGGAAACGAAATCTATCAAAAAATAATAAAAACACAAATATGCGTAATGTAAAGTAGCCAAAAGCCACCGAACAATTTTTCTTCTATAGTTTCGAGAAACACTTGCAGACATTGATTATTGTGCAGAAACTGAGAGACATTTCTAGTGGTAATCCTGCTTACCGAGTTTACTGTAGAACCCAGCTTAAACAGGCGTCAGAGTGAGAACAACTCCCTCTAGTCACACTCTAGGAGGAGCATATCGTGTGACGGGGGAGAAAGGAGAAACAAAAGAGAAAAAGAGAGAAAAAAAAAAAAAGGAGAGACAATTAGAGGCATCTACCTCGTGTCTACTTAGGCTGAATCCTGCAGAGTAGCTTAAATCAGTATTTCAAATATGTCTATACACCCCGTGTATGCACAAACCCTGCGAAATTTCAAAAGCAGAGACCGCTTATGTAGCCCCAAAGTCTACCTCTGCTTCTCAAAACCCACTTACTTCGTCAAGGTGAGTTGTTTACCAACCAGTCGTCACTCTCGGCACCGTGTAGGTAAGAGAAACCCAAACCGGCTGTGTGCTAAAATACCCTTCTCGACATTACCCCGGGGGACCAACCGCGTACAACGTCATGACGTCCGGTTACTCCTCCCGAGGCGTGCTAGATGAAGAATTACGGGCCGTGGGAAAGCTAGTGCGCTGACCTCCACACCCCACGTAGGCAGGAAATAACAAAACAAACAAGGGGGACATCTCCCCAGCCCGATCTCGTGCAGCGGTAACACACTAATGAAGGACCCCGTCTGGTGAGTACCCCTTGATACAGGGAGGGGAAAGAGAGGAAAATAATTATAAAAATATATAAAAAATTATTACTAAGGAATCCTCACGTCCTAGACACAGAGGGACGTAGCTGCCCAAGGGAAGGTATATCAAATTTAATATAAATGTAGTATCGTTCACCAAACTGTAAAAGGATACATAGAAATTGCCACAAAGGAGCCCTACAGACTATTATTTAGTATATAAGCCCAAGCTAAAGTCCGCTTATCTTTCTAGGGCCACATCGGGCAAGCTCTTCAAACAGAGGGTACTAGCGTCAGGGGCTATACTCTAAAGAAAAAAGCTGGAAATAGTCAAAAAGGTATTATATGTATTACCAGGCCCCTCTTAAACCCCCACTTCTCTCGAATAAATGTAAGAATCATTATTTAAAACTCTCTCATAGGTTATGTAATGTATTCCAGGGTATCTCATCATCCCCACTCTGCTGCTCCTAAGCCTATGCACCCATTTCTGTTCTCTCAAAAAAAGTGCATTTGTTAAATTCATAGAGGGACCACTCTCCAGTTTATCAATAACAGTCCAATAAAAATCCTCCGCTCTGTGTTTCATCTCCACGAAATGGGTGGTAAGTCGGCTGAAGGTTTTGAGGCACCTAAAAGTTGACCTATGTTCCATGATTCGTACTTTAATCTTGCGGGTTGTCATACCTATATACATAAGACCACACGGGCATTTCAACATGTAGATGACATTTGCGGTGTTGCAATTTGTGTGCCGTCGTTGTTCCCACGAGTACCGAAGGCCCAGGTCAACTGTCTTGGTATTGTTTGTAAGGTGGCATACATCGCATCCTCCACATTTAGTATGGCCTTGAACCGGTGGAAAGTTCCATGCTCCACCTCCACCTTCTGTTCGATCTCTTCCTGAGCCAGAAACCCTTGGTCTCGTATGGACCAGTTGATCTTTAATGTTTTTGCTCCTTTTAAAAGAGAACAAAGGTTTCTCGATGTTCAGGCCATTGGAATTTAAAATTCTCCAGTTTTTCATAATGATCTTTTTAATGTGGTTGGAAGCTGTACTAAAAGTCGTCACACAAATTGTTTTGTCCATAGGAACTCTCTCCCTAGTTTCCAGTAGTGCCTCTCTGTTACAGTTATAGGCCCTCTTGTACGCCCTCTTCACAGTCCTGGTTGGGTACCTTCTTTGTTCCAATTTCTTAGTGAGGGAGCTGGCCTCTGTTCTGAATTCATCTTTGTCCGAACAATTCCTGCGGATCCGCAGGAATTGACCCACTGGTAAATTCTCCCTGAGTGATTTAGGGTGATAATTATCAAATAGTAAGAGGCCATTTCTGTCTGAAGGTTTATGGAACATTTTCGTTTGTAACTTCCCTTCAGCTGGGTAGATGGTAAGATCCAGGAAAGGAAGTTCTTTCTTAGAGACAGTGGAGGTAAAATGAAGGAAAGGGTTTCGTGAATTGAGCCATACTAAAAAAGTCTGGATGGACTCTTCGTCGCCTTCCCAGATCAGCAGGATGTCATCTATGTAGCGTCTCCACAATTTAATTTGGCTAGACCAAAGCCCACCAGGGAGATATATATGTTGGTCCTCAAAGGACGCTACATAAAGGCCTGCTAAACTGGGGGCAAAAACGCTGCCCATCGAAGTTCCATGTGTCCTTAAATAGAACTTCCCCTTGAATTCAAAAAAATTCTTTGTAAGGGCTATTTCAGCTAGTTGGAGGATTAGCGGTCTTGGAGTCTCGTATATCCAATCCATGTTGAAAAGAATATCTTCCACTACTCTCAGAGTCTCTCTTTGTGGAATGTTTGTATAGAGAGACTCTACGTCCAGACTAATCAGGAAATGTTGTTCCGTATCAAAGGGCTGTTCCTTCAATAGATTCAGGACGTCTGTTGTATCCTTCAGATACGCGGGTCTACTTTGTGCAATTGGCTTCAAGAAAAAATCACAAAATTGTGACAACGGTTCCAAGACAGAGCCTATCCCCGATACTATAGGTCTCCCGGGGGTGGACGGGCTGGCTTGTGAACTTTAGGTAATGTGTAAAAGTAAGGCGTTGCTGACCCCCTTGGCATAGAAAATTGCCTTCTTTGGGAGTTATCCAATCGTTGTTTACCGCCTCTTCTACTATCATCAAAATTTCCCGTTTGAGTTCCTCTGTAGGGTCTGTCCTCAATACAGTATAATTCCGCTGATCCGAAAGGAGTCTCCAACACTCTGCTTCATAGGTCGCCACTTCCTGTATCACTATGGCTCCCCCTTATCTGCCGGTTTTATCACCAAATCTGGGTTGTTTTTGAGTTCCAACAAGGCCTGTCTTTCTTCCCTTGGTAGATTGTTAAAGTGTGTATCTTTAACAGAATCAAGGGCCTCCACATCGTGGATGACTGCTTGTTCGAAGGTAGCCACTTCTATAGGGAGGCTCCCTGTTGGCGGAACAAAGATGGATTTAAGCCTGAATGAGGTGTCTCCCTTTTCTTCTCGGTCCTCCGGTTTATCCTGGAAAAAGATTTTTAATCTTATATTACGGAAGAAACCAGCTAATTCCTGGCGGATTCTGAATGAGTCCAGGTTATTAGTAGGTACAAAACTCAGCCCTTTATTGAGTAAACTTTCTTGGGCCTTGGTGAGAGGAGTGTCAGTCAGATTTATGACGAGTGATGTCATTGTCGGCTCGTACCTGGTGATGGATCTCGTGCCATACTTCTTGTCACCCTCTGGTCTAGTTCCTCCCAGTGCACACCAGCGGGGCCTTTCTGCTTGCCCCTTCCTCTCCCGCGACCCCTCGCTAAAAAGGAGGCGGCAATTGTGGATAGTGTGTCATTGGGTCGTTCAGCATTCCAGGGAACTGTTGTTGGTACATCGGTGGCCACCCAAAACCTTGATTCTGGAAATTGGAGTACACAGGGTTAAAGGGGGGGCGAGGAGCCCCAAAGTAACCCCTTCCTCTCCTCCGTGGTCTCCTGGGGTTATAGTCACTGTCATCACTACTCGTACTTGTTCTTTCTGAGTTTCTGCTGTCTCTACGAGAGCCCTTCTTCATTTCATCCATCTTAATCTGTGTGTATTCATCTGTGGTATACGGGTATACCTTTTCCCTGGAGAACTTCTTAAGATCTTTTTGTAATTTATCCACCTTAGAGCGTAGTAGATAATCCTTATAATCCCCAATCTCACTGTTGGTCTCCTCAAGCTTCCTCTTATAGGTGGCCAGAAGGATGCTAGCCTTGATCCCTTGTTCACTAGCCTGGATCTTAATATAGAGGGCATCAGCTGTCCTTTTAGCTGTATTTATAATAAGGATCAGCCAATCCCTCGTACATTTCCAGGCTATCAAGGACCAGTCTTTCCTGAATAAAGCATCCTCCAGGAAAATAAGTGGCTCGTTGTTAACAAGGAGGCCCTTCGAGGCAGCATTGCCCCTCAGATATTCAGTTAAAATTGCACCATGTAAAATGGCCTTGACATGAGATCTTTTAATTCAATCAGCGTGTCCCAACCTTCCCCTTGTGTGAGGACCTGTGTGATAGTCGTGTCTCCCAGCAGAGATGGTCCTGCTAAAATTTCTGCAGCAACATCGTCATTAAAAGCTAGACCCTGTTCAGCAGCCATGATTATCCCACTCAAATGTAAGTAAGGATATACCCAAATAAGGTTTGGCTGTTCTAAGGGTCCTTGAGTCTAAACAAACAATTAAGAAAAATGCATCAATCAGCATAAAGGTCACCCTTTACGGCTCAGCGGCCGTGCTACATATGTCCACACAAAAGAAAAGGGGAGGAGAAAAAGATAAGTCCTGTGTCGGCCTCCTCAAGGAATATACACTCACACAAAGATACAGGACCAAAACTGATCAAAAGAAATTCTGGCTGAATGGGGGATACTCAGGTGTATAAAACTGCCCTCACACACAGCAAGCTGTGTCATGCTTCATCATAGGGCCTGCTAAACACACCCCGCGCTAGCCAACGCTGGGGTGGAGCAATAGGGAGGGGGTGGACAAAACGACATAAAGTGAACACCTCAAGGAAGGGGATCAGAAAATGAGGAAAAAGAAAAAGTGCAGAGAAAATGTGATTAAGAACAGGTAAGAGCAATCCCACTCATAACTTTATTGCTGGGCATTCTCCACCTGAATTAAAAAAAAAAAAATTTTGTCTAGCCGTCAGACCTATGGATGATGGTAATGTGACCAGTAATAGGTCACTTACCCCTCCATTCTGCTATGTATGTCGACATGTTTCAGCCGTATAAGGATTAAATAAATCAGTACACCAGCTTTCATCAGGACAAACCTCAAAAGATCCCTATTATACTGACCCGAAAACCCAAAATATGGAGACCGGGTCAGACAAAAACCAACAATCATTCATTGTGTTGATAAGAACCATGTGGAACCTATAAGACAAAAATACAAACAATGAATAAAAAAACAAAAAATTAGAAATTAGTAGTCCAATATGACCCCTTATTAAATAAACACCCAAAAAGAAGAATATTGTGAATATACTAAACAAACACACGTGCTACCAGGTAAACCCCAAAGTAACCAAGCAGCCAGAAAAGCGATCAATAGATGGAAGAGAACAATGTCTCCATCTCAGACGGGGCTAATCTCCCCCATTTCTCAGCCACGAAGGGCATGAACGAAACAAAAATTAAATATTTAATTACTTGTTCCCAAAACCCTCAGTGAGGAAACGAAATCTATCAAAAAATAATAAAAACACAAATATGCGTAATGTAAAGTAGCCAAAAAGCCACCGAACAATTTTTCTTCTATAGTTTCGAGAAACACTTGCAGACATTGATTATTGTGCAGAAGCTGAGAGACATTTCTAGTGGTAATCCTGCTTACCGAGTTTACTGTAGAACCCAGCTTAAACAGGCGTCAGAGTGAGAACAACTCCCTCTAGAACTTGGTGTACCATATAGAAAACAGTGGAGACCTCTAGAAGATAGCACCTGATTTGTGAGAGACAACCTATTCTCCTTGCCTGGACACAATCAAATGTTCTTCCTAGCGAGCCAGGTCACAGTCTCAGATATCCATTCTCTTCTCTAAATATACCGCACCTAAAGGTGGTTGTTTTAACTGCAGCCTGTCTTTGTAGAGCAGCACTTTGTAGGCAAGGCAGTTCGGAGCAAGGAGTCTAAATAAATTCAAATTTGTACACCTGTAGTGTCTCTACCCGCAGCTCACGTTTTCCTATAAGGATTGGGTGGGCAGCAGGACCGGATGGGCCTAACGTGGTAAGGCCTCAGTCGAATTGTCTCAGCCATTGCGGGTGAGATGCCTGGGCCGTGAGCGGAGGCCTCCGCGTACTGTAATGCTTACAGTAATGCTTCACTAACCTTTCTTTCCGTGACCCCATTCAGGCCACCGCAGCACTTCCCGCCGCTGCTACTGACAACTCCAGTCTAGGCCATTTCCCAGTTCCTCGACTCTGATGTCGACAGCCCCGATAGGCCACAGGGAGGTCTCTACTCTCCCGCCTAGGGGATCCATAACGTCAGGGCTTCTCACAGGTCGCTCTGCCAACTCCGTTCTCCTCATAGCTTCGACTGCACCAGTAGCAACACCCTCAGCGGCAGCCGACTTCAGCGTGATCCCCGGCACTGTGCACGCCCATCGTAGGCCCCACCTGCAGTGCACGCCGTAGCTCTGATCTCCGGGATGCTCCAGCACCAGGCGTCGGGCACTCCACAAAAGAAGAAATGTGCTGAGTTTAGGTAGGCACAGTAAGTCTGTGAAGCTAGGCTCTGTATCTATTAGGCACCAGGATCATGTCGGATTGGAAATTGGCCGATGGAGCTCGCTCATAATGCGGCCATCTTAGAGCCAGGGAAGCTCCCCCCCCCACCCCAAGTTCGACATTGATATTTATAGGGCTTTATGTCCACTGTGAGTCTACAAACTTATTTGCCCTGATTCGTGATTGTGATTGCTTCCAGAATCTACATCTCACTTTATGATTTGTCTCTGAATAGTGCTAGGTTATCAAGATGTGTTAGCAAGCTCTGAACCATACCCACATGTTTACACAAGTTTGGCATGGGTTGATACATTTTCTAATTGTACTGTCATGTGAAAGTCAGAGTCTGAATCTGAATGGCTTGGAAGATACTGCAATCAGCACTCAGATGTTTTAAGTGCACTTAATGAGACGTAGGGGTACCATTTTTATATAAAAATATAGATATTTGTGATGATTCTGTGCATGTGTATGACAACCCTGCAATGGGAGGGCAGTGGCATTTTGGCTATCTTGCCCTTATTGTGTCATATGGTATTTGTTAGAAATGGGATCTCTAGTTGGCAAGGGCTTGCACCTTTGTCCAAGTAGGGACCCTTCTTCCTAGTCAGGGTAAGGGTTGTTACACTCGTGAAGTAACCCCTGCTCACCCTCGTGGTAGCTTGGCACGAGCAGTCAGGCTTAATTCAGAGGCAGTGTGTAAAGCATTTGCACATAACCAACAGTAATACAGTGTAAGCACTACAAACGGACACCACACCAGTTTAGAAAAATAACCAATATTTTATATACTCAAGACAAGACCAATTACGACAAAAATCCACAATACTGTACTTTACGAATGAATACTTGATACGTTAACTTCTTCTTTGCAGGAATAGCACAAAAGCAAAGTTCGTGCGAGTCGGTAGCTCCGTCCGAGCCTACCGTGATGCTGAGAACCACAGAGTCTAACAGTTCCAGCCGACCGCGTCGATACGGGCCAGCAGAGTCGTGAACAGACTCGGTTACAGTACCTTTCTCGTTGTGGCTGGTACGGAGTGTACGAGCCGGTCGGCGTTCGTCGCGGTTGCGGTGCAAGACGGAGCGATGCAAGGTGCGGTGTCCCTCGGTGCGGTGCAGGCAGCGGCTCGATGAGCGTCGTGCAGACGGAGTCGGTGAGTCCAAGGCGTGCGATGCGGGGCGAGACGATGCTCGATGCGGTGCTGACAGGTTGCGATGCAGGCGACCAAGCCGGAGTGCGGGAGCTGGCGTCGGACGGCGGTGTGAGTCGGAGCGGTGCGTCGCAGACGTGCGAGCGGTGCCCCAACTGCGGTGCGGTCACGACTCTTGAGCCAGTTGCAGCGACCTCGTCGGTCGGGTCCGGTTGGTTCAGTGAAGCGATGCGATGCGAACTGCGGTGCCCACAGGTCACGGTGCAAGCAGTGGCTCGATGTTGGCGGCGGCGGACGTCGCCCACGGTGAGACCAGGGTTGCGATGCGAAGCGGGGCGATGCGGTCTGCGGTGCAAACAGGTCACCGGCCAGGGATGGATTCGGTTGACGGAGTCGGTTGCAGTTCCCTTCCTCTGTGGCAACTGAAACAGCGTTCCAGAAGCGGTACCCAGAGGCTTGTGAAGTCTTTGCAGTCCCTGAGACTTCTTAACAGGAGGCCAGCTCGGTTCCAGGCCCTTGGAGATACTCAACACAAGTTTGTAGAAAGTTCAGTCCAGTCCTTTCACTGCCCAAGACAGAAGCAGCAACTGCAGGCCAACCCAACAAAGCAACAACACAGCAAAGGGGCAGTACTCCTCCTGGCAGCTCTTCCAGCTCTTCGTCTTGGCAGGTTCCTTGATTCCAGCGAGATCTAAATTCATGGGGTCAGGGCCCCAATATTTATATCCCAAATTCCTTTGTTCTCTGAAGGCAGAGAGGCCTTTGCCTAGTCCAAACCAGTTCTGGAGCACTTTGTTGACAAGTCTCCGTCCCTTCTTTTCAGTGAGTAGGCCAGGGACATCAGACGCACCACAGGAGGTGGAGCCGGCATTGTGGAGGGAAGGCACTGTCCTATTCAGGGCCCAGGTGCGACCCCTCCCACCCATCTACATGTAGATCTTGCTATTCAGCCCTGCGCTGACTCACCCTGTCTCCTGGCATCCCCCAGCCCCTGTCACTCACATTCCAGACAAGGAATACACAACCTCGCAGAGGCAGGCTTGGATGGTTAGACAAGAAAATACCCACTTTCTAAAAGTGGTATTTTCAAACACAGAATGTTAAAACCAACTTCACTAAAAGCTGCATTTTATCATTCTGAGTCCAGGCATACTAAACTCGAATTTCTACCATGTTCCCGGGGTCAGTTAGGATTATAAGCTGTAATAATCAAAACTGCCCGTTCTGGCCTAGGGGAACAGGTAGCCTTGCAATAGTGAAAAACGAACTAGGCTGTAATTCACTATCAGGACATGCCGCACACACCCGGGCATGTCCTACCTTTCGCATACTACGCACCCTGCCCAAAGGGTACCTTGGGCCTACCTTAGGGGTGACTAACATGTAGCAAAGGGAAGGTTTAGGGACTTGCAAGTGTGGGCACTTGCCAAGTCGACATGGCAGCCCCAGGCTGCGCACAGGCCCTGCGATGGCAGGCCCGAGTTACACTTTACGGGCTGTTTGCGTGGGTGGCACAATCCAGTGCTGCAGCCCACCAACAGCATTTGGTCTATAGGCCCTGGCACTCGCAGTGCACTTTACAAGGGACTGACACATAAACCAAATAGGCCAATCATGGAAACACCAATCCATAACACATTTTATACAGGAGCACTTGCACTTTCCCACTGGACAGCAGTGAGGAAAGTGCGCAGAATCATTACACCAGCAAAAACAGAGTCAAAACCGGGAGGTCAGAAAGCAAAAAGTCAGGGGAAACACCCCAAAAGATGCCAAGTCTAACACATGTCCCCTCCAGCTGAAAGTAGGGAGAACTACCCAACCCCATTGGAGTTCTCTTCACTAAGGCGGAAGAACCTGGACAGACCATCTGCGTTGGCGTGTTCTGTACCAGGACGGTGTTCCACCGTAAAGTCCATTCCCTGTAGGGAGATGGACCACCTCAGCAGTTTTGGATTCTCACCCCTCATTTGCATCAACCATCTGAGGGCCTGTGGTCTGTCTGAACCCGGAAGTGAGTCCCAAACAGGTATGGTCTCAACTTCTTCAGTGCCCAGACCACAGCAAAGCTTCCCTTTCTATGGCACTCCACCTCTGTTCCCTGGGAAGTAGTCTCCTGCTAAGGAAGACTACAGGCTGATCCAGGCCCTCTTCGTTCAGTTGTGAGAGCACCGCTCCCACACCATGCTCTGAAGCGTCGGTCTGCACGACAAATTCTTTGGAGAAGTCAGGTGCCTTGAGCACGGGCGCCGTGCACATGGCTGCCTTCAGGGCATCAAAAGCTTTCTGGCAGGACTCAGTCCAGATCACTTTCCTGGGCTGCCTCTTAGAGGTCAGCTCTGTTAAGGGGGCAACGATGGTGCCATAGCCCTTAACAAATCTCCTATAGTAACCGGTGAGACCTAAGAAGGCTCTCACCTCTGTCTGGAGTCTTGGGGGCTCCCAAGCCAGAATGGTGTCAATCTTGGGTTGTAGGGGCGCCACCTGGCCGCTTCCTACCTGGTGTCCCAAGTACACCACAGAACCCTGCCCGATCTGGCACTTACTGGCCTTGATCGTGAGGCCTGCACCTTGCAGAGCCCTCAACACTTTCTCAAGGTGCTGTAAATGTTCTTCCCAGCTAGAACTGAACACAGCAATGTCATCCAGGTAGGCGGCACTGAAATCCTCCAGCCCAGCCAACACCTGATTGACCAACCTCTGAAAGGTGGCAGGGGCATTCTTCAACCCAAAGGGCATCACCCGGAATTGGTAATGACCTTCTGGGGTTGAGAATGCTGATCTCTCCTTGGCCCCATCGGTTAAGGCAATCTGCCAGTACCCAGACGTTAAATCAAACGTGCTGAGGAACCGGGCAGCTCCCAACCGATCAATGAGCTCATCAGCTCTGGGGATGGGGTGCGCGTCAGTCCTGGTGACGGCATTGAGCCCACGGTAGTCCACACAAAACCGGAGTTCTGGAGTGGCACCGGGCGCCGCAGCCTTTGGGACCAAGACCACTGGGCTGGCCCAAGGACTGTGGGAGGGCTCAATCACCCCTAACGCCAACATCTTAGAGACCTCCTCCTTGATGCTGGCTCTGACCCGGTCAGTCAACCTGTAAATGTTGTGCTTCACAGGATGGCTGTCACCGGTGTCCACGTCATGGGTACACCAGTGAGTAACACCGGGGGTCAGAGAGAACAGTGGGGCGAATTGTCCCAACAACTGGCGACAGTCCCCCTGCTGCTCCTGAGTCAGAGTAGGGGAGAGGATCACACCCTCTACTGACCCATCAGGCTCACTCTCCTCTTCCACCCCATCATCTGTCGCCAAGAGCATACTCACTTCGGACCTCTCGAAGTGGGGCTTGAGGCGGTTCACGTGAAGGACCCTCAAAGGGTTCCTTGGAGCCTGCAAATCCACCAGGTAGGTGACGTCACTTTTGCGCTCCTTTACCTCATATGGCCCAGTCCACTTGTCCTGCAAGGCACAAGGTGCCACTGGGGCCATGACCCACACTTTTTGCCCAGGTTGAAATTCGACCAGAGTGGCATTCTGGTCATACCATCTCTTCATTTCTTCCTGGCTTGCTTCTAGGTTCGCCTGAGCGAGTTTCCTGAAGCGGGCAGTTTGGTTTCTAAAGGCCAGCATGTAGCTAAATATATCCTGGGGAGTTTTCCTGGGAGCCGCCTCCCAGCCTTCCTTAACCAAACTCAGAGGTCCTCTGACAGGGTGGCCATACAGGAGCTCAAAGGGGCTGTACCCAAGAGACTTCTGAGGCACCTCCCTGTACGCAAAGAGTAGGCATGGCAAGAGGACGTCCCACTTACGCCTCATGGGTTCTGTTAGACCCTTGATCATGCCTTTCAAGGTCTGGTTGAATCTCTCCACCAGACCGTTTCCTTGTGGGTGGTAAGGAGTGGTGAACTTGTAGGTTACACCACACTCCTTCCACAGGGATGTCATATACTTCGATATGAAATTGGTCCCCCTATCGGAAACCACCTCTCTGGGGAATCCCACACGGGAAAAGATCCCCATTAACGCCCGGCCCACCACTGGCGCCGTCGTTGTCCTGAGAGGATTGCCTCCGGGTACCGGGTGGCATGGTCCACCAAGACCAGGATGTACCTGTTGCCCATGGCTGTCTTGGGATCCAGTGGCCCCACTATATCCATCCCTACCCTTTCAAAGGGTGTTCCAACAACAGGAAAAGGTTGGAGAGGAGCTTTGACCTTCCTCCCACTCTTACCACTTGCCTGGCAAGTTTGGCAAGACCTACAGTGTGCATCTGACTGCCTTCGCATTTGGGGCCAAAGAAGTGGGTGACAAGCCTGTCAAAGGTCTTGTCCTGCCCCAAATGTCCTGCCAAAAGCACGTCATGAGCCAGACCCAGTAGGAAGGTCCTGAAGCGCTGGGGTACCACCAGCACACGGGCTGACCCAGGCTCAGCAACCTTAGGCTCACTGTATAGGAGACCACTCTCCCAGTAGATCAGATGTGACCCGGACTGATTACCAGCTGCCTGGTCTGCAGCCTGCCGCCGCAGACCCTCCAGAGTAGGGCACTCGTTCTGCTCCCTGCAGAACTCCTCCCTGGTGGGACCCCCTTCTTGCTGCCAATGGGTCAGCTCAGAGATGTCTCCCAGTTCGGCTACCTGCTCCCCTGTAGGCACCGGGCGTCCCCCTCGAGGTCCGCCTCCTCCCGGTCCGTGGGAACTTCGGGGGCCGGTTTCCCGCGCCCCTGCCCTTTCTCTTGGCAGGGACTTGGGCCACTGTTTCAGGCTCCAAGTCCTCTTGATCACCCTTTCTGGCTGCCATTGACCGAGTAGACACGCATGCCCACTCTGGCAACCCAAGCATCTCCAAGTGCGACCTGAGCTCAACCTCCTTCCACGAGGACTGCTCCAGGTCGTTTCCTAGCAGACAATCTACAGGCATGGTAGGGCTCACAACCACCCTCAAGGGACCTGAGACCCCCCATTCAAAGGGAACCTGCGCCACCATACATTGGCGCTCTGAGTTGTCTACAGCAACTACTTGGTGGAATGCTCCTGGGACTACTTGCTTCTCAGACACCAGGTGACACCGGACTGAGGTCACACTGGCTCCAGTATCTCTGAGAGCCTCTACCCTGTTCCCATTAATGGTCACCCAGGTGCTATATTTCTTTGTGTTAGGGGGCACCTGGTTTCCTGGGACCATCTCACTGTCCCCTAGTGAGACAAGGGTCATTTCTGCGGGATCCCCACCCTCCTGTGGGCACCCCTCCTCCCCAAGCGCTACACTAGCCAACACTTTGGACTGTCCACCGGTGGGTGGCTGTGTCCCCTTCGGGCACTTGGGGTCCCCCTTAAAGTGACCTACCTGGTCACATGCATAACACTTGCGGGGGCCGGTCTCAACAGGCTTCCCTGTAGAGACCCCTTTCTTCTTATCACCGGGGGCTGGGAACCTTTACCCTGGGTACTAGTTTGGGGCCCTTTAGAGAACTCCTGTGCTTTACCCTTGTCCCCCCACCTTTCTGCTGGGGACCCTGCCCACCTTTGGCTGAGTCTCCCCCAAACGCTTTCTTGTGGACCCTGGTACTCACCCAGCGGTCCGCTTCCATAGCAAGCTTCCTGGGGTCAGTTAGCTTACTATCAACTAGGTGCTGGCGCAGATCTGCAAAACATAGACTAGACAAGTGCTCCCATGCAATCAAGTTGTAGAGCCCCTGAAAATCTGTTACACTACTGCCCTTCACCCAACCATCCAGAGACCTGCAGAACACATCCACACATTCCAACCAAGTGTTGGCATCAGACTTCTTACTGGACCTGAACTGATCCCTGTACTTTTCAGGAGTAAGACCATACTTCATGAGAAGGGCATCCTTCATGTCAGCATAGGTGAGGTGATACCCCTTACCCAAAGCTATCAGAGCATCCCTTGCTTCTTCAGGGAAAAGTGGCCACAATCCTGCTCCCCAATTCTCCTCAGGGACCCCATTCATGTGTATGGCTGCCTCATAACCCTGAAACCACCTTTGTATGTCATCCCCCTTCTTGAACTCCTTGCCTACGTTCTTGGGAATGTGCACAATCCTGTCTGCCTTTCTGGACGAATTGCTGCCACCATCTGAGCCTGACTTACTCCTAAGTTCTAGCTCCTTCAGTTCTCTCTCATGCACTAAGAGCATCTTCCTCTCTTCTATGGCCAATCTCTTCTCCTCCCGCTCACTCTCCAGCTTGAGCTTCTGCAGCTCAAACTGCCTTGCCTCCCGCCTGTCCTCCAGCTCCTCTGGGGACAGACTGCTGCTGCCTGACCTGGCGGGTTCCCCCCTACCCAAAAGCACATCCACCCTGGAAATAGGCTCCTCTGCCTCCTCACTGAGATTACCAGGCTGCCCATTGGCATGTCTGGCTGCTACCCAGGCCCTCAGCGCCTTCTGTAGCTCCTCCTTCCTTGTGAGGCCTTTAATTTGGACTTTCAGGTTTTTACAAATCGCTCGTAACTCCTTTACGGCGTAGGATTCCAACCTGTCCTCCTCAAAGATAACTTCCAGAGATGCAACGGATGATGCAATTGATTCAGGCATGACAAAAGTCGTGAGTTGAAAACTGGCAAGATCAAAAATGTGTAGAGGTTCATTCACGGACATGTATGCTGGACCTGGTTAAAGATTAGTCCGTTTTGTTTTTTCCCCCCCTTTTGATTGAAAGATCAAAAATAGGCCAAAAGAAAAAGAACCAGTATGTGGTACGTAATGGTCTGCGATATGGTAGTAGTGCACACCAATCACTGTAAGTCAAGTGCAAACACAAGTCCTATCCTCACCGCTGACAACCAATGTTAGAAATGGGATCTCTAGTTGGCAAGGGCTTGCACCTTTGTCCAAGTAGGGACCCTTCTTCCTAGTCAGGGTAAGGGTTGTTACACTCGTGAAGTAACCCCTGCTCACCCTCGTGGTAGCTTGGCACGAGCAGTCAGGCTTAATTCAGAGGCAGTGTGTAAAGCATTTGCACATAACCAACAGTAATACAGTGTAAGCACTACAAACGGACACCACACCAGTTTAGAAAAATAACCAATATTTTATATACTCAAGACAAGACCAATTACGACAAAAATCCACAATACTGTACTTTACGAATGAATACTTGATACGTTAACTTCTTCTTTGCAGGAATAGCACAAAAGCAAAGTTAGATGCGAGTCGGTAGCTCCGTCCGAGCCTACCGTGATGCTGAGAACCACAGAGTCTAACAGTTCCAGCCGACCGCGTCGATACGGGCCAGCAGAGTCGTGAACAGACTCGGTTACAGTACCTTTCTCGTTGTGGCTGGTACGGAGTGTACGAGCCGGTCGGCGTTCGTCGCGGTTGCGGTGCAAGACGGAGCGATGCAAGGTGCGGTGTCCCTCGGTGCGGTGCAGGCAGCGGCTCGATGAGCGTCGTGCAGACGGAGTCGGTGAGTCCAAGGCGTGCGATGCGGGGCGAGACGATGCTCGATGCGGTGCTGACAGGTTGCGATGCAGGCGACCAAGCCGGAGTGCGGGAGCTGGCGTCGGACGGCGGTGTGAGTCGGAGCGGTGCGTCGCAGACGTGCGAGCGGTGCCCCAACTGCGGTGCGGTCACGACTCTTGAGCCAGTTGCAGCGACCTCGTCGGTCGGGTCCGGTTGGTTCAGTGAAGCGATGCGATGCGAACTGCGGTGCCCACAGGTCACGGTGCAAGCAGTGGCTCGATGTTGGCGGCGGCGGACGTCGCCCACGGTGAGACCAGGGTTGCGATGCGAAGCGGGGCGATGCGGTCTGCGGTGCAAACAGGTCACCGGCCAGGGATGGATTCGGTTGACGGAGTCGGTTGCAGTTCCCTTCCTCTGTGGCAACTGAAACAGCGTTCCAGAAGCGGTACCCAGAGGCTTGTGAAGTCTTTGCAGTCCCTGAGACTTCTTAACAGGAGGCCAGCTCGGTTCCAGGCCCTTGGAGATACTCAGCACAAGTTTGTAGAAAGTTCAGTCCAGTCCTTTCACTGCCCAAGACAGAAGCAGCAACTGCAGGCCAACCCAACAAAGCAACAACACAGCAAAGGGGCAGTACTCCTCCTGGCAGCTCTTCCAGCTCTTCGTCTTGGCAGGTTCCTTGATTCCAGCGAGATCTAAATTCATGGGGTCAGGGCCCCAATATTTATATCCCAAATTCCTTTGTTCTCTGAAGGCAGAGAGGCCTTTGCCTAGTCCAAACCAGTTCTGGAGCACTTTGTTGACAAGTCTCCGTCCCTTCTTTCAGTGAGTAGGCCAGGGACATCAGACGCACCACAGGAGGTGGAGCCGGCATTGTGGAGGGAAGGCACTGTCCTATTCAGGGCCCAGGTGCGACCCCTCCCACCCATCTACATGTAGATCTTGCTATTCAGCCCTGCGCTGACTCACCCTGTCTCCTGGCATCCCCCAGCCCCTGTCACTCACATTCCAGACAAGGAATACACAACCTCGCAGAGGCAGGCTTGGAAGGTTAGACAAGAAAATACCCACTTTCTAAAAGTGGTATTTTCAAACACAGAATGTTAAAACCAACTTCACTAAAAGCTGCATTTTATCATTCTGAGTCCAGGCATACTAAACTCGAATTTCTACCATGTTCCCGGGGTCAGTTAGGATTATAAGCTGTAATAATCAAAACTGCCCGTTCTGGCCTAGGGGAACAGGTAGCCTTGCAATAGTGAAAAACGAACTAGGCTGTAATTCACTATCAGGACATGCCGCACACACCCGGGCATGTCCTACCTTCGCATACAACGCACCCTGCCCAAAGGGGTACCTTGGGCCTACCTTAGGGGTGACTAACATGTAGCAAAGGGAAGGTTTAGGGACTTGCAAGTGTGGGCACTTGCCAAGTCGACATGGCAGCCCCAGGCTGCGCACAGGCCCTGCGATGGCAGGCCCGAGTTACACTTTACGGGCTGTTTGCGTGGGTGGCACAATCCAGTGCTGCAGCCCACCAACAGCATTTGGTCTATAGGCACTGGCACTCGCAGTGCACTTTACAAGGGACTGACACATAAACCAAATAGGCCAATCATGGAAACACCAATCCATAACACATTTTATACAGGAGCACTTGCACTTTCCCACTGGACAGCAGTGAGGAAAGTGCGCAGAATCATTACACCAGCAAAAACAGAGTCAAAACCGGGAGGTCAGAAGGCAAAAAGTCAGGGGAAACACGCCAAAAGATGCCAAGTCTAACAGTATTCCTCAGCATACATTATTTACATGTGGAAATGTGCAAGTTGAATTCCTGAAAAATATTGTCTCTCATAACGTTCTTATTTTTTATTAAAAAAATATTGTTCTTTTATTACAGTCAAGACAGCCACATCCCTGTCTCATCAAATTACCACCTGAGCGATATTTTTTCTGATCTTTTACATTTTTCTGCTGAGTATCTGACCAGAGGTGGAAGATTAGTCTACTGGCTACCGGTCTATAGACCAGAGTAAGTACAATTATGTGTTCTGTTTTCTACTCTTTTGCCAGTATGTGCATTATATATGTTTAAGCTTTAGCCATTAATTTATGTGCTTGGATAATGTATTTATAATTAAAACATTGTGGAGAGAGAGGGCACACTGGATCGTCTCTGGATACCATTTTGTAAAAAGTTGAAACAAGTCATTTGTTGTATCGCTTTAAATGTTGTCTTTTGATATTATTACAGTTATACATGCCAGTGAACAGATACTCCATTTTCAAATTCAATAAATTCCAATAATAGTTATTGCTAGTTAGAACAGTTCACGCAATTTTAAGGAAAGGCTCTTATTCAACAAAGTCTTGTTCACAGTAAATTGGGTTTGAATTTGCGCAGGCGTGTTTCACAGGCAAGGAAATAAAACGTGAAGCTTTGTGACAAATGTTTTACCTTAACTAAAGTTACTGGGCAATTTTACCGTTAAAGTTTAATTCAATTGGCACAGCGACTCTTGGACTAGAATTCTAGATCTGAATTTTTGTCAAAATTGTCTCATTTTAAAAAAAGGTAAAGCAATTAAAAAAATTAGGTTTAGCATACAACCCTCCCCGTCCCGGGACTACACCCCCAATACCATATTGCATGTAATTAATTATGTCTTGTTGCTTTACCTCTTTTCCCAGTATTTGAATAATTACACATTTCCTACTTAAACTTGCTTCGTATGACTTTCCCCAGTGAAGTCACATAGCAATGCTGTGTGGGAAAGGTGGAAGGCGTTGTCGGCCTACCTGGAAATAAAACACTATTTTTCTAAATATCGGCAGAGGTCCTGTTTTGAAGAAATACAGCTATGTCAGGAAAACAGAAAAGGTAGTTTACAGTGAAAAACGAGTCACCTTCAGATAAACTATAAAGAAAAATGAAAAAAAGAATTTAAAATATTATCCAAGAATGTTTCAGTTTTCACATTGGATGCACAATGAAGATACAACAGATTTTGCAGAAGTTGTCACATCCTGCCATTTTCACTGTGAGCATGTGATTGGAAGTACCATTACCTCCTCGTCAGACCTCCCCGTCACAGTCCTTACCATATGAGCAATAGCTCCCCCCCACAGAAATCCCAAGCAAAAAAACTCCCTTGGTCCCATCCCTACTCCCCAGCCTAATCCCACATCCTGTGGCACATAACCCCAGACCTACCGCTCAACATCCTGTTATTTTTTTCCTGCAGTTCATGCGGAGAACTCTCGATTTCACTCCGGTTCGTGGATGTTGGTAAGTGTGAACGGTCTGATGCAGGGACCATGTTTATGGGTTACTTGGAGTCCCTGCTGTAGCGGAACTGTTCAGGTCTCGGCCATGGTGCCGTGTGCGGCTCCGGGTGTTTTTCTCTCCCCTACCGGATGCCTGGGGCATTACGGGGGGGGGGAGGGGTTGGCTTACTGCAGTTGCTTGATGAGGACCCTGCTTCAGCGGGATCTCCTGGTGCACCATATTTTGGGTTTGTTGGCTGCGCTGAGCCGGCACGCCTGGGGCGTGGTGGTGAGTCCCCTCATCATTGTTGAGGGGCACTCAGAATATGCCACGCACTTTGGCAATGTGAGGGAAGGGTCCCGGCTGCGCGGGATCGCAGGGTCCTCTGTGGGGGTGGAGTCTAGCTGCAGCCTCGGTAGCGGTCGTGTGCGGCTGCTTGTTGGGAGACCGGTCTAGCGTGGGCGGGGCCCATGGAACCTTGGGCTCCGTTGTAAATTGATGGTTCAGGAGGTGGGGCCGGATCGGTGGAGTTTTTGGCCCTCCTACTCGGAATGAGTGATGTGATGCCGGTTGCCTTACTGTGGGCAATGTAGGGTATTGTCCTGTTTCTTACTTGGTAGACTGGAGAGTGTCTGCTCATTTAGGTGTCTCCCTGGGTCTGACAAAGGCACTTCAGGGAAAAGTAGAGTTCTCTCGGTTTATGGATTTTTATGTGCTGTGGGATTGTCTGACGGACGGGGTGTTTCTCCAGCCTTCTTGTGATTGGTTAGATAGCTATGTGGCAGGTTGTGATTGGACCTGGTTTTCTGCTAGGTGAGTGGTCTGACTATATATATTGGATGTGCTGCCTCTGGATTTTGGCTCATCATGGATGGTGTTAAGGGTCTGGTGGCTCAGTGGACTAATGCGTCTACTGCAGGGGCCTGTGTTCAACCTCATGGTCACAGGTTCAAATCCCGGCAGGTCCACTCAGCCTTTCATCCATCTGAGGTCGATAAAATGAGTACCATTGAGTTGGGTAACAACAAACATCTGTTATTCAGCACCAAGATACCCGTAGTGGTGAACGTGCGCTTTACAAATACACATGTTATGTTATGTTATGTAGGTCAGAAAAGTGTAAGCACTTGGAGGAGCTGGTTGCTGGGTCTTCCACTGCACCTTCCTTGGCAGACATACAAAAGATGATTGAGGCCGCTGTTGCTGCGGCCTTTCTGGCTAGGGAGTCCAAAGGGCCAAAAAGGCAGAAGTTGGAGGCCTCTGTTACTCCTGATCCTGACGATGTTTCAGATGAGGAAGTGAAGGGTCAGTTTATTCAGGGTACGGACCTTCGCAATGTTCTCCAACATGTTCGGGACAATTTAGGATTCCCTGATCCCTTGGCGGGTGAGGAGTCGGAGGACTTCTTTGCCAATTATCAGAAGCAGGAGCCTGAGAGTCTCCCAGTTCATAAATCTGTAAGGAATGTACTGGAAGGAAAATGGAAGGATATAAACATACCTTTTCCCAGTTTCTGGCTAAAAGATATCCTTTGCAGGGATTTTCGGAGGAATTCCCTTTGGTGGTGAAGGTTGATTCTCTGTTGGCTGGACTTGTGTCACAGAGCCTGGTGGTGTCCGAGGATGCAGTGCCTTCTAATCCTGGGGACAGGAGGGTTGAAGGGGCTTTGAAAAGGTCCTTTGCAGCTTCCAACCTCGCTGTTCGTTCAGCCGCTTACACCAGTTATCTGGTTCAGTCTCTGCTGAAGGACTGTCAGTGTATTTCAGAGCTGCTGTTGCAGGAGGAGGATCCCTCTGAGGCATTGACGATGTTGAAACAGCAGTTGCGTTTCTTGTCTGACTTATCCTTTGATTCTTTTATTTTATTTATTTATTTTTTGCTTTCTCCAATACTTTAAATACAAGAGGATTTCATGAGAATGATTATTAAACAGCAACATAGGCATATTAACTGACTACAGGGTAACAACTTCATCATTATTTTAAAGAAAAAGGGAGAGAGAAGAAAAGAAAAAGGAAAGTAAACATAAAGACCCAATTTGTAATCAAAGCAATAAAAAATCTATTATTTTTCATACAATCACATAACATATTAATGCTTCTTTTATACATTTTAGTTACCCTCCTTCCATCTTTTGAGAGAGGCCCATATGTTTTCCCCTTTTCTTTTGGCTTTTAGGCCCTTTTTTTCATATACCCCTTTTTCTAAATTGTAGGTGGCTAATAATCTACCCAACCATTGTTGGAATCCAGGTGCCAGGGGGTCCAGCCAGGCTGATGCAATACAGATTCTTACCACTGCCATTGCTATAAAAAGAAAGGGGCGATGGTCCTCTAAAACGTCATTATTGCTAATACCCAGCAATATATGTTGGGACGTTAGATTCAATCTTATTTTCAATGATGTATTCATAAATTTTTCAATTTCATCTAGCCAGGTACCTAGTATAGAGCATGTTGCAAACATATGTGTCAAATCGACTTCCGTACTACTACAGCGCGGGCATGTGATTCCATCCTGACCGCCCCATTGAGCAATTCTAGCCGGGGTATGATATAGTGAAAACAGTGTTTTGTAGTGTTGAGCCTGTAATCCTGCCGATCGAAGCACCGTCCTCCCCAATTCAAGTGACTCCAAAAATATATTCTGTGCCGTACCTAACCTCTGTTCCCACTTGGACCCATGTTTTTCGAGGTCATCCTGAATAAACATGATCAGCTTTGAATATATCTGACTAATTGTGCACCCTTCTTCAGAGCGGACTGCGTCCACAATATCATTATTATTAAAACCCATTGAACCCCCTTTCTTTTGGGTTAGATAGCTCCGGACTTGCAAATACTTAAAAAAATCTCTAGTATGTATCCCGAAACTGATTTGTACATCCCTAAATGCTAACACGCCTGATGTATCTAAAAGATCTCCTATTGAACAAATTCCTGCTTCATCCCATCTAGACATAATGTTATCTCGGAAGATCTCTGGCATAGTTGGATTTTTAAAAAGTTGCGTATAGTAGTTCAGCCGACCAAGCCCAACTTTGCATTTAAAAGATACCCAAATCTTAAAAGCTGCATGCAGGGTTTTGAACCTAACTTTTTTATAATAGCTTGGCTCACTATAATTCAGAAAACAACCCCGTGCAGCCCCCCCTATTAGTAATTCATACACATCCTCTGATCCAAGTTGAATCACCTGCTCCTCTGTTTTCCCTCCCAGCAACACACGCATATATTGAAGAGCGGCCGCCCAATAATATAGTCTTAAATCGGGGACCCCCCATTCTCCCTTGTTAAAGTCATACATTTGAGTGCCCTTCTGGTCTTACCATGTGACCAAATAAACCTATTGAGCATACTTTCCATTTCTTTAAACCAAGACTTTCCAAACTCAAGGGGTATGGTCCTAAAGAGATATAGTATCTTGGGAAGAAACAGCATCTTTATTATGTTGCATCTACCTACAATGGTAAGGTGGAGATTATGCCACCTGTCAAAGTCTTTCTTCCCTTGTCTTATTATTGGAGCTATGTTAGCCTCTACTAATTGCCCCAATTCCGATGTGATTTTTACCCCCAGATATGTAGCCATATTTGTGACCCTTGTATCCCCAAAACCAGACGCACTGTTGACAACGATTTGGGTCTTCTGCTGGTTGAGTTTGTACCCTGAGACCATCCCAAATACTGCTGCTTCATTACCTATTTCATTAAGTGCAATCTGGGGGTCGGGTGTGACGACTGCCAAGTCGTCCGCATAAGCAAGGATTTTCGTCTCCAACTCCTGAAATCTCAATGATTTGATTGTACGATTTCCTTCAATTCTTCGTATCAGAGGATCAATGTATATAGCGAAGAGTAAGGGGGAGCAGGGACACCCCTGTCTGGTTCCCCTCAAAATCAGTATTGGTTCCGTGTATTCCCCGTTTACTCTGACGCGAGCCACAGGACTCTTGTATAGACCCATGATTGCACTAATGAATCCTTTTCTTAACCCATGTCGTTCGAGGGTGCCCCACAGATAGTCCCAGGAGACCCTATCAAACGCCTTCTCTGCATCAAGTAGAATGAGTGCCATAGGGTCCCCTGAGACTGCTGCTGCATCAAAGAGTGTTATTACCCTGCGTACATGTTCAGTGGTTCCTCTTCCGGGTATAAACCCGTGCTGGCATGGATGGATTACATTGCTGATGATGGAACTTAATCGGGTAGCAAATATTTTAGAAAAGATTTTGGAATCACTATTCATTAGAGTGATAGGTCTATATGAACCAGGTTCGTGCGGGGCTTTTCCTTTTTTTAAAAAAACAACTATTACCGCCTGGGCCCAGGACTCGGGTATTGACTTCCCACCTTGTGCTTGTCTGAGCGTTTGTATCATGTCCCTTTTTAATAGATGGTAAAAGATTTTATAAAACTCCAAAGGGATCTGATCCAGACCCACCGCCTTACCCGATGGGAGGCTCATCAGGGCGCTATATATTTCTTTCTCTGTTACGGCCATATCCATGAGGTCTATATCTTGGGCGGCAAATTGCTCTATCTGAATATCCTTCAGATAATCACTAACCGAGTGGTGGGACAACTCTAATTCCTCCTGGTACAATTCACTATAATACTTATGAAATACTTCTTGTATACCAGTAGCTTCTTTGAACATTTTCCCGTCTTTATCCTGTATTTCAACTATCTCCCCCATCACCCTTTTATGTCTCGTCCGAACTGCCAGCATGCGTCCTACTTGCTCGCTGAGTTCATAGCACCCCTCACGCCATGCAAGATATTTTTCAGCTGCCTTAGTCGAAGAGATTTCACAGATCTCAGCTTTTGTAACCGCGGTTTTATGCGTCCAACACTCTATTGGTGCACCTTGTGCTATTGCCCTAATCAACTCTTCTTCTAAAGCAGCCATTGCTTCATACATTGTGTTAACTCGCCCTGTTTCATTTTTCCTCCTTCTGGCACTGTAGCTAAGTGTCTCACCTCTGACTCGACCCAAACCACCCCACTACTGGCACTATCCCTATTTATTTCCCAAAAACCCTCAATCCAGGTATTCATATGTGCTATATAGTCTGGGTCTTTTAGCAAACCTCTTTCAAATGTCCAAGGTGGTTTTTCCTCTCTGCCCCCTAAAATTAACGGTTAATACTAGAGGATTATGGTCTGAAAACACTCTGGGGTGCTTTTCTATATCACAATTAAGGCTCCCGGTTTTCCGTTTAAACGGATTTTTACATATAAATACAGACAGCAAACTTTTTTTTCTTTGTCTGTATTTATATATAAAAACGGAAAAATACTGAAACCAAATGCTCCTGCTGCCTCTGTGCTCTTCTGGAAAATCTGTGTCTGAGGCACACAGGGGCTGCGGAAAGAAATATGAAACCGCTGCAGTCAAACTGCCTCTCTGGAGAGGGGTGAATAAGGGCAGTCAGGAGCTCCGTGTTTGCAGATCAACAGGTTTCAATATTCAGTGCTTCATTTTTTGAGCAAACCAAAATTACTATGTAAAACATTAAGGAAACTCAAATGGCCCTTTAAAAGTATATGTCTTAATCAGCATTTATGTACAAAGTATCTGCTCTCTGCCATGAAGTGATTGTGCAGACCATTAAAATCATAGAAACCCTGCAGAAAAGGGCTAGTTCTGCCTGATTAAAAGGCCTGCGACTCTTGTCCACCATGGATAGCTGCAGTCCTGTGACTTATGAATTTCGGTATTTCTTGCTGCACCAGCGTTCGCATTCAGTTCTCTTTGTATCTTGAAGGTGACCCATATTAATCTGGTGAAAAGGCCCCTCGTCTACAGACAGCAGCAGCCCTTTCACAAAGACAAGCTTCAAAATCAAACAAACAGGTACCCGCCAAAAGGTTTCTTCATGTTTGGGGTGTCAGGAAGTATTCTGCGTTCTAATGGCTGGAGAGAGGGCCTCCCAAAGTCTGGGCCCTGGAACTTCAAGACTCACTGAATGTTTGTCTTCAAGCAGACACTCTGTGATGGCTTATAAAATGCAAGTAAAGGAGGGAGTAATGTTTTGACTTTTTGCTAGACAGCTGTGCAAACGAGACCTAATCAATAACACTAATTCATGCATCTTTTCTTAGAGGCCAGGCAAGACATTTGTTCCCAATATGTACATTTGCACTTAGCATGGGCTCCAATTTGAAAAACAGTTACAACAACCTATAACAACTAAGTGCAAGTGTGCATGTCTATTTAAATAAATGTGGAAAAATACTAGCTGCAGCGTCTTCTTTTGTTTGCGACAAAAATAAATGTGGATAAATGCAGATAAAATGACAAAAAAATAAATATGGATAAATACAGACGGAAATGTTAAAAAAATAAATACCATAAAACCGGGAGCCCTAATCACAATCTATGGCCAAATGGGACGTAGTAAAAAAGTAATCAAGTCGTGCTACAAGTTTGTGCGGTGCAGAGTAGTACGTGCTCCCAGGATCCAGAGCTTTGGTCAAAGCCCAAATGTCTGTCAGGCCATTATCTTGAACCAGCGACAACAAAGCCCTGCAGACCTTATTTTTACGGCCTGTATATTTGGTGGTGCCCCCATCCCAACTAATGCCCAAACCATTAATATTTAAGTCCCCGCATAATATAACCGGTATTCCTCGTGAGGCCAACTCTGAGTTCACCTCCAGCAGGACCTCTGGGTCATCCCCCGTAGATCCATACACTGAGCAGAGGATAAAGCTAGACTCACGGCACCAGCCTTCTACCATCACCCATCGTCCAAATTTGTCAGTTTGGCAATTTCTCCATTTTAAATCACTCCTCCGTGACAATATAGCAACCCCTTTAGTCCTATACCCCTGCAATGTATTCACAACTAAGTTATACCCCAACTGCTCCATTAGTTTAGCCCTGGAACCCTCAATGTGTGTCTCTTGTAAACACAAAATATCAGCCCTTAATCTTTTCAGTTCAATTGCAATCCTTTGCCTTTTATTTGGATCGTTCAGACCACATACATTAATTGATGCTATTTGTAATTTCATCATGTGATATTTGAAAAAGCATTCCCTAATTTTGTATTTCCCAGAGTTGCCATGCATTCCCTTTGTTTCATTCCTATGCTGTTTACAACTAGATTGTATCCCCTACTTTTCTCATGATCCTCATGAACCGATTTTCCCCTCCCGTTTTTCTCTCCCCCCCTCTCCCAGAACCACCCCCCCCTAGCCCTCCCTCCCCCTCCTCCTCCCACTCCATCCTACCACCCACCCCCCCTCACACAACATTGAGCAAATGGGTCGCAATGAGACCCATGTGATGTCGCCTGTTAGGCCACCCGAAGCGCCCCCGTGTCCAATGCCCTGCCCCTATGAATTAAACCAATACCAAGTAATATACCGTCCTACCTTCGACGTTAAAATTTAGAAAAAAATACAGGGTGATAATTAGAGAAAAACACATCCCACATTTTTCTACTATTTTTCAACTGTTTTTCTACCAGTGAATGTTTCATCCTTCCCACGTATCATTTGATCATATAATCGCCGCGCTTGTGCCCTCATCATCCAGTCTCCAAATGTGATACCACCTCACTCTATCTTTCTGTTGTCCCAGTAGCGCCATGTCCTCTTGTCTCCTGTAGTTCCTTCAGGTACTCCTGAGCCTTGATTTCTGATGATAGCTCCCTCATTTTTCCTCTGTATATGATTTTAAGGCGTGCAGGGCTCAATAGGTAGGCTTCGGCGCCAAGTGCCTGGAAAGGAGAAATTAGTTGACGTAACCTCCACCGCCTTTCCACCGTAGTGTGACAGAAGTCTGGACGCGTGAAAAAAGTGTGACCATTATGGGATCGTTTTGCATCCGGTCTCGCCTTATCTGAGATAGACTGCCGAAGGAGAAAGTTCCCAAAAAAAACTAGGATCGCTCTGGGTTGTTCCAATTGCCCCACCGTAGTATTTTTTCTCACGGTCAATGGGAAGCGGTGAGCCCGCTGAATCTCAGTGTCCCAGTTCCAGCTTGATAGCTCAGGGAAGGCTCCTTTCATAAGATCTACCATAAAAGTTCTTACATCGCTGCCTTCACTATTTTCCGCAATCCCTAGGAATCGTAAATTATTTCGGCGCTGGCGATTCTCGAAATCTTCGAGTTTCCACATCATGTCGCCAGCCTGTTTCTCTTGGAGCTCCTTATGTTCCTGCATCTTTCCCAGCTCGCCCTCGAGAGTCGCTGTTCTTTCCTTGACCTGTGACACCCTTTCTTGCATGTCCGAGCACATTTGGCTCACCTTCCGGAGGGAGCCCTGTAATTTCTTTGTAGCCTGATGTGCTCTGCGATTCTCTTGGCGAGCTTCTCCTTGCATTTGCTTGAGTGTAGCATAAATTAACTCCATCGAGGGCACAACATTCGGGGTAGGAGAGGCGCTAGATACAATTTGAGTCTTATCAAGTGAGCCTTCACTATAAATCTGACTTGTAGCAGAATAGTCCCATTTTAGCTTATGAGTAGTTTCACCATTACTATCCAATCGCTGACTTTTTCCCCCAGCTTTCGATCTGCGTTTTAGGGTAGCTGCTCTATCCCGGCTTTTGTTAATTGAAGAATCATCAGACCCTGATTCTTCCTCAGTAAGCCAGGAGATGACATTGAGAGCTCAGACTCATCTGTGAGGGAATAAAACTTTTCTCCCCCTGATCCGGTGTTCCCATTGGATTGTTCAGCCAAACTTCGCCCAGCTGCCCTTGAAACGCTGTTGCCCCATTCTGATAAGTGGCTGCAGGGGTGTCTTGTGCATTAATTTTACTCATAGCCTCATCCACAATGTTAGTTCCAATAGCAGGGTCTATTTCTATTAATGCAATCAAGCTATCTGGGGCAGGCATAGAATTTCCAGTACCTGTCTGACTTGTCAATGTATCTCCTCTCAGTTTCTCCTCCTGTGGCCTCGGTGCCTGATGTTGCTCCTGCTGAGTAAGTTGAAGCTGCTCCATCTGCTCCTCACTCTGCTCTCCGCATCGTTCTGCTGCCGATGGTTGTGCCGGTGCATCTGTTGCTGGGGCTGAGGCCACAGGGTCAGGGATGGAAGAGTCAGCTCCTATTCTCTCCTTTCCCATCGTGGCAGGAAGAGGCGAAGACACGGACATAGATGGAAGCAGGGGGACCTTGTTCGCCGCTATATTCCCAGAAAATGCCTCCGAGATAAGAGGCTGTCCAGCGCGGTCTCCGGAGACGATTCGACGGCCAGCTCGCACATCCGTAATCCGCTCCTTGACAGGCTTCGGATCCGCATCCTCCACTTTCCCGGTAAGATTGCCGCGCTGGGGACCACGGCCCGTCACTGTTCCTCCTACGTCCTTTACCACTTCTTTAGCCAATCTATTCACCTTGGGGGCCATATCCACCACCAACCGTAGCTTCCCGTAGGCACGGATCGTCAGCCCTATGGTACCTGCGATAAAGATAGTGACACGTTGCTCTAGCCACTGCAATCCTCTTCACCACGCTGAGGTGCTGTACCCAGCCTGGTGTGACTGATCAGCCCTTCGCATTCCAGAGTTTCGATATTATACCAAGCCTGACATTATTTTAGTTTGGTTTGCACTCGATAGCTCAGCACACAAGGGAATTTTTCTAAGGGGTGGGAGCAGGACACAGGGGCAGCTCTCTCCCGGCGATCAGTCAACCGCCATCTTGCTCGCGTCCTATCCTTTGATTCTTTTAGTGCTTTGGCTGCGGCGGCTAGTGCCTCGGTGGCGCTAGGAGGCAGTCGTGGCTTAAGCCTTGGAAGGCTGAAGCGGCGCAGAGACTGCGTTCATGAAGATTCCTATCACGGGCTCCAAACTGTTTAGGGAACCGTTGGAGGCTTTGATAAAGAAAACGGCGGAGGACAAAAAGTTGTTGGCTCTGGTCTGCTCTTCACAGAAGGGAAAGTTTGCTGGCTATAAGCAGACATTTGGGCAGGTTTTTCAGTCTAAAATGGCCGCTCAGCCCTTTCGTGGTAGGGGACGTGGCCAAGGTGTCCCTTCCTTCCACAAATCCCGGGGTCAGCAGGGACACTCTGGTGCTCTCAGTCAGTCTAAATCGTGACTATGCGATTTTTTTTTTCCAGAGAGGGGTCCGGTTGGGGGTCGCCTCAGGATTTTTTTTCCAGTCTAGGAAGAGTTTGTCAGAGATCATTGGGTCCTTCAGATTATCAGACTGGGGTATTGGATCGAATTTGTGGAGCCCCCTGGGGAGGTGTTCCGGGCTACTCCTGTTTCCAGGTCTCAGGTCAAGTGTCGGGCGCTTTTGGATGGGGTGCAGGACCTGTTATCAAAATGGGCCATTGTGAGGGTCCCTGTGGACAGCAGGGAAAGGGGGTTTACTCGATCCTGTTTCTGATCAGGAAACCCAATGGGGGCTACGGTCCTGTACTGGATTTGAAGGCAGTGAATTTGTGCATTCCTCACCGGTGTTTCAAGATGGTGACTCTCCAGTTGATTTTGCCCTTCTTGTTGGTGGGGGATTTCCTCACTTCTCTGGATCTCCGGTATGCCTATTTTCATATGCCGGTTCACAGGGACTCGCAGCGGTTTCTGCGGTTTTGTGTGGGCCTCGAACATTTCCAGTTTCAGATATTGCCATTTGGTCGCTCTGCTTCTCCTTGGGTGTTTACTAAAGTGTTGGCACCCTTGGTGGCATTGTTACATGCTCGGGGGATCCAGGTGTTTCCATACTTGGATGACTAGTTGATATCTTCCTCTTCTTTCCTTAAGGCTCAGTCACATACCCAGGATGTCTGCCGTCTCCTGCAGAAGTTTGGGTGGATTCTGAACTTAGAGAAATCCCATTTGATCCCCACTCAGGAACTGCTGTTCATTAGGGGGGGTCTTCAACGCGAGGGAGGGGAAGGTGTTCCTTTTCGAGCCTCGCAGATTGACTCTGGTGCAAGAACTAAGGAAGGTGTTGGCCTCTCCTGCTTCCACGGCTCGACAGTGGTTGAGAGTGCAGGTGTTGATGTCTGCAACGGTGATGATTGTTCCCTGGGCCCGGCTGCACTTGTACCCTATGGTGAATCATGTTCTGGGCCATTGGTGTTTTGGTTCTCAGAATTACGACCTTTTCATTTCGGGGGGGTGTGGGCATTTCCCGTAAATTGTCCTGGTGGCTGTAAGGGAAGAATCTCTTGAAAGGCTCTCTGTTTGTTCCCAGGAGCCGTTGCTGCTGACAACGGATGCCAGCAAGCTCGGTTGGGGGGCTGTGATTGCTCAGGATTCCGTTCAGGGGATCTGGTCGGTCAGGGAGGCAAGGATGTCTTCCAACTGGAGGGAGTTGAAAGCCGTTCAATTGGCCTTGGTGCATTTTCTTTCTTGGGTCCTGCAGTGGGATGTGCTGTTGCGGACGGACAACATGGTGGTGGTGTGCTATGTTAACTGCCAGGGGAGTGTGAAGGTGGCTTCCCTGAACTTGTTAGCGCAGCAGATTTGCCAGTGGGCAGAGTTGGACTTGTTGTCTCTGAGGGCGTTGCATCTGCCGGGGTGTTGAACTCAGAGGCGGATCTTTTGAGCAGGTCGTTTCCCTCCCTGTCAGAGATGGGTTTGGATCGGGGAGGGGGTGTTTGGGGTGCTCAAGAGGAAATTTGGGGTACCTGTGGTGGACCAGTTTGCGACCCCGGAGAACGCCTTGAGGGAGAAGTTTTGCTCTCTGATTCAGTCGGACTCAGTTTGGAGGGTGGATGCTCTGTCCTTTCGGTGGGAGGGGGGCTTGATGTATGCCTTTCCTCCGATAGCTTTAATTCAGAGGGTCCTTCTGAAGTTCAATTTGGACGGGACGTCAGTGATCCTGGTGGCGCCAGCCTGGAGCCGGAGGCCTTGGTTTCCTCTGTTGTTACAGTTGGCAGTGGGGCCTTGCTAGCCATTGCCGGTGGACCCCTGTTGTTTCCTCCTCTGTCCCGGGGTTGTCTGGTCCAGTTGCATCTGGTGGGCTGGCTGTTGAGAGGATGAACCTCGTGGCTCTGGGATGTTCTCCTGAGGTGGCTCAATTTATCCAACAGTCCCGTCGCCCTTCTACCCTTAAATCTTATGCCCGGCATTGGGTGTCTTTTCAGGGTTGGTGTGCGGATAGGGGCTGGTCTGCCTTGACGGTGGATCCTGTCCATGTTTTGGATTTCCTGAAGGATGGGTTCGAGTTGGGTCTGGCTGTTTCCTCTTTGAGGGCTCAGTGGGCTGCGGTGAGGGCCTTTCAGGGTCCGGCCTGTGAGTCTGTTGTGCCTTTGGTATCCCGGCTGTTGAGTTGTTTTCTCAAGAAACCTGTGGTTAAGTCCTTGTCGCCGGGTTGGGATCTTCCGTTGGTGCTGAGGGCTTTGCAATCTGCTCCTTTTGACCCTCTGGAGGAGGTTTCTCTGCGGTTTTTGACAATCAAGGTGGTGTTCCTTGTGGCTATTAGCTAAGCCAGGAGGGTTGGGATCGTTGCTTTGTACAGAGCCCTTTTTGAGGTGCTTTCCGGATCGGGTGGTTCTCCGGCCTGACCCTTCCTTTTTCCACAAAGTTCCTTCCTCGTTTCACTGCTCGGAGGAGCTGGTGCCACCCGTGTTATGTCCTGATCCGGGGTCTGAGGATGAGGTGCACCTGCAGTGTTTGGATGTTAAACGGGCTATTGGGGTGTACTTGGTTCGTACCCTGCCGTTTCGTAAGGGGGATTCTCTTTTTGTGACTTTTGGTCTGGCGGGCCAGGGTCTGAAGCCTTCTGGTGCTACTCTCAGTAGGTGGCTCAGGTGGGTTATTGTGACGGCTTATGAGTCCAGTAGGGTGCCGGTGCCTGAGTCGGGGAAATGGGCTCAGGGGATGGCTGCTTCCTGGGCTTGTTTTCAGGGGGTGTCTATGGCGGAAATCTGCAAGGCTGCCACTTGGAGTGCTCCAGACACCTTTATGTGCCATTATCGCTTGGTGGTGGGTGGGGCTGGGTCTGCTAGTTTTGTGGACTCAGTGTTGCACTCTGTGCAGAAGTTGTGACTTTTCTGCTTCTTGTGCTAATAAAGTCTGTTTGCAGCTCTCTGTTGAAGCCGATTCTTGCTTTGGTATCTGCTCATATGGTAAGGACTGTGACGGGGAGGTCTGACGAGGAGGTAGTGATCGGTTACTTACCGGTAATATTCATTATTCTGAGTCGTAGACCTCCTCGTCACAGTCTTGGTTCCCATCCCTCCCTCCCTGTTTCGGCTTCTTGTGCTTGGTGGTACAGGATGTTGAGCGGTAGGTCAGGGGTTATGTGCCACAGGATGTGGGAGTGGCCTGGAGGGTAGGGATGGGACCAAGGGAGTTTTTTGCTTGGGATTTCTGTGGGGAGGAGCTATTGCCAATATGTTAAGGACTGTGATGTGGAGGTCTATGACTCGGAGTAATGAATATTACCGGTAAGTAACCGGTCATTATTCATTACTACAAACATGAAATTCAGACGCTGTCTCCTTTGCTATCCTCATGAGCAAAATGGTTGAAATCTTATGCTTTCTAGTGCCCTTTGCCTGCTTTTTCACAATTTTGTCAGTCTACGGAGACCTCTGATTGTACTTCTGCCTATTGAGGACGACAGCGACACAGGTTCTTTAAAACCCTGAAAGGTTAATTGCCATTATGTTATATTTTAAACGTATTAATAGATTCTACTACCACTTGCATATATTTGACAGCCATGTATCTAATTTTCGTAATCTTATTACGATGGTACGTTCCACCACTCCGTCCTTCCCCTTGTTCCCTCCCTTAGAATGTTGGAATGTTCCCTTGTCACTGTTGGAGAAGAAGCTGAGGAGAATTGGGGCATTGATGTTGTCTCAGAATAAACAGTTCAATTTCCTGGAGACTCTGGTTTCTTTTCGTGATGGATGCTAATTGAATGATACAAATGTAACACATTACCAAACTGTTTACATACAAATTATCATCTTCAGATTTTATTTTACATATAGTTTCTTAATTTAAAATGCTAATGGACAAATTGAAGTCAGAGGTTTATATCGACACATTTTTTTTGTGCTAGAACAACTGCAGAAACCCACTTCTGAGCTATCTGTGGGTTCAATTGTTCCTTCTTTGCACTCTTTATCCAAATGTTTTTACAGCGCCCCTTTGACATTTAAAGGTACAGGACAATCTTTAACTTGAATTGGTATAGCTTCTTTTTCAACTTGATGTTATGTTCGAGCCCCATAACTCATCCACGTTGTGGAGCAAAAACAGCGTCATGCCTTCTGCTAACTTTTTCCACTTTTTTATTTGCAACTGAAATGTTTACAATAGGAAACTTTCCAAGATAAATTGGTCAGTCTTTATCCGGACATAATCCAGTGCCCAATCTCCATAAATCGAGCCACCCCACAATGTGTCTACAATTGATGGCAATATACATTTTTGTATGAATTGAATGCCCTTTGAATTCTAGACTATTTTTAAAATATCCAAGCACAAATGTTTCGGAAACCCCCAAACACTTGTGGGATTAATGCCCGTTTTGCTCAATTTTACGTTCTCCAATTTCTCATGGACATTCTTTTCAAATATTATAGTAATTGGAGACCCTGAGACTGCCATTTACATTGATGCCCACTTTACCAATTTTAACCTATTATAGAGTTGCCTTAAAACGAAAATTGCTTGTGGGAACCTGACTACATTGTTCCTCACTTGTTGGAACGAAATTACTGCAAATTGCTTGTTCTACTTCCTCTGCAGAGTTAACTTTTAATGTTACAGGTTACATTGCTCTGCTCACACTCATAAAATGTCCTATCGTATGACATTATCACACCTCTTCTCAGTTGCTGTACAGCTGGGATTGTTTCCTAAGTGTAATTTTGACATGCACTTGTAACAAGAAACGCTCTTCTTAGTGGCATTCTTGTAAAGTTTATTCTCTCTCTCTCTCTCTCTCTCTCTCTCTCTCTCTCTCTCTCTCTCTCTCTCTCTTTCGCTCTCGCTCTTTCTCTTATATATCAGATTCATCCAGCGCTAGTGTTCAAGCTAAAACAGTAGATTTTTCTATTCCTTTAGCTGTGCCTAGCACTTCTAATAAAGTTGGAGTGCAACAAGCGGTCCTGAATTTCTTCGACGCAAAATTAAACACAACCCGATTTCTGATACAGGTCACTAAATTCACAATTCATTCAACAGCTGTTATATATTCTTAGACCATCTCTTTACCATACTGTATACGTTTAAAACATGGTGATGTTCCAGCATCACACTGGACTCTTAAAATGCTTTTCCAGCCTGCTCACTGTCTCACTCTCATCATCCCAAAGAATAAACTGTCCAGGCGGTGCCTATGTTTCTGAAAGTTTGTCAAATATTTTTTGTCCGGAATCACTGAATAATCCAAATAATAAAGTTTTCTTTCCAGTCAGCTGGAATTGCTTTGCAGTCGATGGCAACAAGGTATTTTTTAAAGCTCCATACAGTTGCCTCCGTTTCAGACTGGGCTTGCCAGTATTTTGTAAGTAAACAACTTGCCATGAGTAGTGTGTGAATTTTCAACTAAATCAATATCACGTTCTTCAAATCACAAAGCAGGATTGCCTGGACATTTTTACTCTGTGCCGTCGTACTGACACCGCATAAATAATGAATTGATATTTTCTTTGTGCCAGTTTAGTAGATTGTTTCTTTCTTATCGTGTTTTTCTCTGAATACCCTGCCACACATTGAAGTCGCCATGATTGTCTAACGTCATACACTTTTTCCAGTGATGGTCTGTACAAGCATACACACATGGAATTCTATGACGAGGATGGGATTAAAATGAAGATTTAATGTGTAAAAATAATTATGAAAGGCAGGGCGCAACTTCAGGATTACACCCCCCAAATAATTCTATTTTCAGATAAATAGTTGGGTACAGGTGTTTTCAGTCGAGTATGATGAGGTGTCTATCAGATCTCACCAGAGATTTTTACACATACACAGACAAAAACGCACACATTCTCCCTCTCTCTGTTTTGAAATTCTTCAAAAATTGTGGTTATTTTTTTACAAAATGTTGTGTTTTCTCTTTCTTACTAACCATACCAACCTGCATTCCTCTCCCTTTCCACTGCCCCTTCTTCCTCTTTCATGCACCATAACATTGAAATCCATCGTGATTGTTGGAAAATCTGAGGCTTACACCTGTGAATAGTTGGTTGACCTCATACAATCTAAGAAATATGGGCCAGATGTGCAAAGCATTTTTCCGGTAGCATTTTTGCGACCAGAAAATGCTTTTTCAAATGTGCAAAATGCGATTCGGTAACTTGTTACCGAATTGCATTTGGGATTTGGAAGGAGCGTGTTTAGGGCGTCCCTTCTAAGTACCTAGTTGATATGGTATGTATTACTGTTTTGCGACTGAATTCCGGTCGCAAAACAGTAATACTTTGCCACAAGCTTCAATCTGGTGGTAACCCATTTGCAAAGGAGAAGGGGTCGCCAAGGGACCCCTTTCCATTTGAGAATGTAAATAAGAATATTTTTGAGAGCAGGCAGTGGTCCAACTGACCACTGCCTGCTCTTAAAAAATGAAACTTCAAGGTTTTAGTCTTTTCTTTTTAAACGCATCCCGTTATCCTTTAAGGAAAACAGGCTGCTTTTAAAGAAATAAAAGATTGCTTTATTAAATAGCAATCACAGACAAGGTGGTCTGCTGACCTCAGCAGGCCACCATCCCTGTGATTTTTAAAAAAAATTATATTTATTAGGTTTTTCTTTGTGAACAACAGTTACAATTGGCAGAGTCCATCAGGACGACAAAACGCTGCAGTGTATAGCATAAGCAGTACATTGTGTATGAAAACACGGAAACAAGTGCATGTGAAACTGCAATGTGCATGTAAACTCGGCTAATGAGTCAGTATAAATGTCGGGAGTATACTGCTGCACTACTGTAATCTGGGAGTAAACCAATGAACCCAGGTGAGGATATGGTGGATGATCTAGGAGGCAGCAGTAGGGCGTATCCATGCAGTGGTGAAATGATTGCGGACGGGTAGAGAGGCCGGCAGTACTGTGGTGGAGGAGCCTGTTGAGATGAAGACAGCGGGCAAGCTCAAGCGAAAAGTCCCCACCTTGAGGCGATGGATCACAGTGGTGGCGCATGTGAGTCACAGGGGAAGGTTGTTGTTCCCCACCCCTTGTAGAAACTGTGAAAGGAGGGTAGCCCATTGAGGGGAGATAGGCCGCTTGCGCAAGTGTCGGACTTCTTTATAGTGGAGGGCGTCCTCGTCAGTTATGCCCCACTTGCATATGGCCTGTGCCATGCGCCACCAGTGGGGCTGTTGGAGAGTGCCATTGGCGGGTGAGCGCACGCTTGGCAAGGAGGAGCGCCAGGCATGCGAAGTGGGCACGTACCACCATCCATGTGATGACTGTGATTCTCAGTGGATCACAAACTGTGACCTACCTCATTATTATTCATGAGGTAGGCTTATTTGCGACCCACAAGGAATCCCTAAATGAAACTCGATGAGTTTCATACATTAGGAATACTGATTTCCTAGATGCAATTTAGAGAGAATCGCAATTAGGAAATCGGTATTCCTAATGTTTGTACATTTACCCATAAAATACACATGACATTCCTTAATTTATAACCATGACAACAAGCATAACAAAGATAAACACAAAATACACAGAAGCTACAATGACAAAAGCCGTTTACCATTACCAGGCACAGTTTTACAGATTTGAATTGGTAAACTACCACCCATTCCAACCTGAAATGAATGAAAGCCGCTCCTGACACATGTTTTGCTCTTATTAGAGCTCATTAGAGGGGAAATGCTTCGTGCAGACACAAAGGAGCAACCAGAATAAGTTCAAACAATATTCTTTCATGCTTAGAGTACTGTATAAATTAAGCAAAAAAGAAGTGGGGCTAGCACAATCCTTAGCTTATAGACGTCACTGCAAAAATTGCAAAAGACTTTGTCACGTTTCTAGCTTGGTGTGGATGGCACTGTGCTTATCCAATGCTCAAAGATTGTGCAAGAAAAACAGACGTTTGAGGTTGTCTAATTTAGCGTGTTGGTGGTGTTGTAGAATGTTCCATGTGAAGCAGCTGCACTCCACCTAAAACTTGAGACCTAGGCGGGGTTCCCAGCTTCTTTTATACATAGTTTGGTTGTCTGAGGGTACCCCAAACCGGTATTGGCACGCAGTGGATCCAAGATCTTAGTACAGCACTCACTACATACCCACTCAAGAAAGCTCACCACAACAATAAGGACTATCAACACAGCAGTAGGAAAGACTCAAGCCTTTAGTTACACACAAGAAAATTTCAGGACGACCATACTAAGTTGACTGGGAATCCACGCTAGAGTTCGCCATCTGGGTGCCTGCAGATGCCCGAAGCCCCCATTGCTGTTGATTTCCTGGGGAGGGGTTGGCTGACCACGTCCCCGGGGGAGGGACAGTCTGACGGGGAAGCAGGGTGACCCCCACGGGTACGTAGAAGCAGGCACCCAGGTCCCTTCGCACAAGTCACTAGGGCTCGCCCCCGATCAAAAGGACCCCATTCCTCAACATTTTTTAGGCCTTCTCCAAACGGAGGCCCTCCTATAGTTCCAAAACGAGTCAGATGCTCAGGTGATGGAAGCCAGGGTTCCCACGCACTTGAGGTGGGAAGGTTGAGATGACCATAGAACTCCGTCGGCCATGCACAAACCTGGCACCAAGTCGATAGAGAAATCCACACGGGCTATCAGCCTGTTTAATTCGTTTACCCACTGCACACCACAGGTGCACGCCTGAATCCCATCATGGGCAGAACACGCTGCCTCCTCCTTCTCTCCCCTAATTCTTTCAAGCGCATCCAAAGGTCCACTTATCGGAACATGCCCCTCCAAAGCAGCAGGAGTAGCATAACATCAGACAAAAATCCTGTTTCCCGCCGAAGGTAGCAGGTCCGAAACGTCCCAGATGTGAGGAGGATGGTGTCATCCGATGACCTTCACAGTCCGCACACTAGGCGCAGGGATAGGCTCACCAACCATGCCCCCACTAGTTGAATGATAGTCACAGGGTCCCTTGAAACCGAACTTTACCAGAAACCTATGGCCCGCAACGCTTTACTCCAATATGAGAGCTACCACCCGAAATCGTTGCGGGATAACCTGCCCTACGGGCAGTTTCTGAGACTCCGCCGAAACTGCTCTAGCATTGAGAAATACAACACACACGCTGCAAAGTTACGAAATAACCTACTCGATAGACATTACCCAGCTAACCTGATTAAGAGGTCCTCTAAACGTGCCCTGAACACCAACAGGGAAGCCCTATTAGAGCAGCCAAGTGTCAGCGAGAGCTCATCCAAATTAGTATGTGTCAACACCTACAGCACTCTTTCGAACACAGTCAAGAAATCCATACTACACAATTGGAACATTCTTAACAAAGGACAATTGACTCTGGAGAAACCCCTTTTTGCATATAAAAGGGGCCGTAATCTCAAGGATACCTTGATCCATACCAGACCAGCACCTACAAATGCACCAAAACCCAATACCTTATGGAACTTACCCAACGTTCAAGGACACTATCCGTGTGGGTCATGCGCTGTATGTGCGCAAACTAAAATGACTAAAAGCATAGACATAGGAACATCTAGACCGTGGTTACTACAACAACACACCAATTGTAGCAGCGAAAGGGTCATATACCTGATCACCTGCCCCTGTAGGTTGAGGTACGTGGGGATGACCACCAGGAAGGTCCGAACCATAATCCTTGAACACAAGAGCACAATTAGGTGTGCAAAACAAATAACAAAACTAACCAAACATTTCTTTGATTTACAGCATGGAGCAGACACACTGAGCTGGACTGTCCTAGACAAACCAAATTTGTACGCAACCACACCTGGTTTGACAACCAAACTCCTCAGGTTAGAACAGAGGTGGGTGTAGAGGCTGGGCACACCGAATACGGGACTCAATGATGACATTCCCTGGCTGACACTGGCATAGGCCCCCTTATCCCTTCCCGTTGTGTTCACAGCGATCAGCCTCTTTCTGACTCACTGTTCACCCCACAGCAACAGCACAGTTGCCAAGGATTCCGTTTTATTAATCCCTTCCATCTCGCTATTTTAGCCCGCAGCGTGGCTATCATGCCACGATACATGCTTCTGGCATAGTCACACTCGTTCTCCAATCAGTCCCCCCCCACCGGCTGCACCAGTATACAGCTAGGTCCTAGTGCCACCTGCCAAACCATTGTTTTTGACACTGGCACACACACTCCCCACATCTGTCCACCACCGGCTGCATTTGCATGCAGCATTGCCATGGTGCTATGGCATTTTCACTCTCCATGAGTTTCACTGCACCCGCTGCAGTAAAACTCCCCCGCCACTCTTGTTCCGCATTAACACATGCCTTGTGTGAACATTGGCTACCCAGCAGCCTCCGCAATCTATATGAGCATTTAGAGACTCACTGAACTCGTAGTACCCCCGCGCTCAGGCTGCGCTCTACGTGCACTGGTTGCCTTGACAACCACCCCTGGAACCACGTTTCCCAGCATTCTACTGCTTCCGGCGGATTTCCGGCCAGGAACGCAGTTCGCAGGTTCTCCCAATCATCCAATCACCCGGTCCTTTTAAACCGCTCGACCGGCAGACTCTCTTTTTCCTGTCTCCGGACGAGCGCTGCTGACCTGTGAAGAACCGCACGCACGGCGGTAAGTCACCAGTTACCACCTTTGTGGTTGCTGCCCCCCTGGGTCCCAGGGCCTTCCTTGGCATCACCGGGCCATGACCGCCGGCCGCCCTCTCCATTGAGAGGCGCGCCTGCTCCCTCGGGACCGTTTCGCTCCCTGGCGTGGGCCATTCACTCCGCATTCCCCCCTCACACAGCACATTAGCACACCCTGCCCACGGGTAGGGCCACAGGCAGCACACTAGCCTGGTCCAAGCGCCCACCCCTGCCACTTTTGGGACCTTTTCCTCCCTGTTTTCCCCACCAGGTTACTCTGGCCAGGCCACAGTAAGTCTCCCTTGACCCCCGCACACGCTCCCGGGGCCCGCCGCTCGAATTTTCGAGACGGGGACTCACCTCTTGCCAGCATGCTGACCCTAGCCACGGACAGACTCTTTGGAGACCGTGTTTCGCGACCACAGCACTGCGCGCACCTGTGCCTCTTCTCCTAGGTTTAAATGTGTTGCCTTATATGACCAACTTATGGATAGTTTTAATTTGCGTACGTCTCTGTTGCAAGCTACTCTCGCACTTTCGCCCTCTTCCTTTTTTTCCCCTCTGGGACTTTCTGGTTTTAAAACGCTACGAACCTTCCTCGACAGGTTGTAGCGCTCGTACCATATGGCTAAGAAGCTGTGACAGATGTGGTGAACTCCGTACGCCTTGAAGGGTGAGTCACGCATCCTAGTGTGCTACACATTGTTCTAATATGGGAATGTGATGAAATTGTTTAAATGAATGGACGATCTAATTGTGTACTCATGATATAATTTTGCATACCTATGTGACATGTTGCCATTTGTCTCCATCTTAAGGTATAAGTCGAACATACTGAACAGTCAAAATTGTCCTGGTTCAGTATTGTCTCATTTACTTTATCACGTTTTTTCCTGTGTTCTTGCACACACCATTCACTTATTTATTGCAGTAGCTACATTACCGACCCTGAAGAAAGCCGTGACACTAATCAAGGTCTATCAGGCTGAAACATGTTGGTCTTGTAAGAGCGCAGAGGCCTTGAATCCTGGCACCTGCACTTCAAGCGATACTTTGGTTTTAATCCTGACACTGGACAGCTGAATAAAAGTAGCATCATAGCTGACCTCGTAGCCAGTTTTAATCACTTTTAATCACTTATAACATAGCACTGCACCTTTTTCGAACACACCGAGCCTTCATGGGTTTTAGTACACCCACCCTCCCTATTAAAACATCCCTGAGCTCCTCCCTCGCAGCGAGGGGGTTGTAGCCTGCGTGAGGACTAGGTCTCTCACGTGAGGAGGTACCCCCATGGTGTGTGAGGGGAACTGTCCTTAAAAAGGGAAATCCCCAGTTATACACTTGGACACATTGAGCCACATGCTAGACCTCCCTACTAACACGGACCCGGGGCTTCTTCTTTTTGTGACGTGCAATGATGAATGGGGAGTTGGCTCCTGCTGGTCCTTAAACCTCCTCTAGCCCCCTTGTGTGATTACTTTCTCATGGAACATCGTCCAAGGAAGCGAGAGGCCCAGTTCCAGTCATGGTTTCAACCAGGTCACAGGAGCCACTGAACGGCTTCCCAGGGATCACACAACCCCAGTCCATAAGAAAATCCATTGAGTTCATTAGTGTCACCTCCATAATACTGAGCACACAAAGTCCACAACTAGACCCTCAATACTCGTCGAAAAGCGCAGCCGACAAACACAATTCCAGCCATTTCCTTGCAAGGCCCTACGGGGGTCCACAAACAACCCTCCGACCAACTCCGGTATCCATTGTTAAAATTAGCAACGCCCAAAACACAAGTAAACGCCCATCGAAACCGCACAAAACAGCCTGAAAATTCTCAACCCTCCCAGAATTATGGCGTAACCCAGCAATTCAATCTAATTAGAGGAAAATCTCGTTCCACGCCATGTGCAGGAGACCCAAGGGACGCGCACGTGTCAACTGAAACATTGGTATAAAATTCAAACATCCATTTTCCCTCACGAGTGCACGCTGCACATGCAGGTCAAAAGGACACCCCTGCACCGATCAAAATGTCACACCTTTATACAGTGTTACAGCAAACAAATGATGGACGGAATGCTGACAATGCAAACATTCTCCCCCAGTCAAAAGATCTGGGTTAAATACATTGTTCTTTTGCTCACTAGGCCACCCCAGTTTGGACCCAGCCATATGCAAATCAGTCTTGACCCTGTGCCCCATAGGAACAGTCCAGACCAAACTGCCAGGCCAGGTCCTCCCTGGATCGGAAACAAGCATCCTGGGACCGGTTTCAGGGTATGTCACCCTTCTTCAGCCAGGCTAGCTTGAATCCAGTGGCACAGTGAGCAAGGGACCCACGTCTGGGCATACCCATCCCACTTAGGGCGAAAAGTGTTACAGCAAACAAATGATGGATGGAATGCTGACAATGCAAACATTCTCCCCCAATCAAAAGATCTGGGTTAAATCCATCGTTCTTTTGCTCACTACGCCACCCCAGTTTGGACCCAGCCATATGCAAATCAGTCTTGACCCTGTGCCCCATGGGAACAGTCCAGACCGAACTGCCAGGCCAGGTCCTCCCTGGACCGGAAACAAGCATCCTGGGACCGGTTTCAGGGTATGTCACCCTTCTTCAGCCAGGCTAGCTTGAATCCAGTGGCACAGTGAGCAAGGGACCCACGTCTGGGCATACCCATCCCACTTAGGGCGAAAAGTGTTACAGCAAAACAAATGATGGACGGAATGCTGACAATGCAAACATTCTCCCCAGTCAAAAGATCTGGGTTAAATCCATCGTTCTTTTGCTCACTACGCCACCCCAGTTTGGACCCAGCCATATGCAAATCAGTCTTGACCCTGTGCCCCATTCCGTCCATCATTTGTTTGCTGTAACACTTTTCGCCCTAAGTGGGATGGGTATGCCCAGACGTGGGTCCCTTGCTCACTGTGCCACTGGATTCAAGCTAGCCTGGCTGAAGAAGGGTGACATACCCTGAAACCGGTCCCAGGATGTTTGTTTCCGGTCCAGGGAGGACCTGGCCTGGCAGTTCGGTCTGGACTGTTCCCATGGGGCACAGGGTCAAGACTGATTTGCATATGGCTGGGTCCAAACTGGGGTGCCGTAGTGGGCAAAAGAACGATGGATTTAACCCAGATCTTTTGACTGGGGGAGAATGTTTGCATTGTCAGCATTCCGTCCATCATTTGTTTGCTGTAACACTTTTCGCCCCAAGTGGGATGGGGATGCCCAGAAGTGGTTCCCTTGCTCACTGTGCCACTGGATTCAAGCTAGCCTGGCTGAAGAAGGGTGACGTACCCTGAAACCGGTCCCAGGATGCTTGTTTCCAGTCCAGGGAGGACCTGGCCTGGCAGTTCGGTCTGGACTGTTCCCATGGGGCACAGGGTCAAGACTGATTTGCATATGGCTGTGTCCAAACTGGGGTGGCGTAGTGGGCAAAAGAACAATGGATTTAACCCAGATCTTTTGACTGGGGGAGAATGTTTGCATTGTCAGCATTCCGTCCATCATTTGTTTGCTGTAACACATTTCGCCCTAAGTGGGATGGGTATGCCCAGACGTGGGTCCCTTGCTCACTGTGCCACTGGATTCAAGCTAGCCTGGCTGAAGAAGGGTGACATACCCTGAAACCGGTCCCAGGATGCTTGTTTCCGGTCCAGGGAGGACCTGGCCTGGCAGTTTGGTCTGGACTGTTCCCATGGGGCACAGGGTCAAGACTGATTTGCATATGGCTGGGTCCAAACTGGGGTGGCGTAGTGGGCAAAAGAACGATGGATTTAACCCAGATCTTTTGACTGGGGGAGAATGTTTGCATTGTCAGCATTCCGTCCATTTGTTTGCTGTAACACTTTTTGCCCTAAGTGGGATGGGTATGCCCAGACGTGGGTCCCTTGCTCACTGTGCCACTGGATTCAAGCTAGCCTGGCTGAAGAAGGTTGACATACCCTGAAACCGGTCCCAGGATGCTTGTTTCTGGTCCAGGGAGGACCTGGCCTGGCAGTTCGGTCTGGACTGTTCCCATGGGGCACAGGGTCAAGACTGATTTGCATATGGGGTGGCGTAGTGGGCAAAAGAACAATGGATTTAACCCAGATCTTTTGACTGGGGGAGAATGTTTGCATTGTCAGCATTCCGTCCATCATTTGTTTGCTGTAATACATTTCGCCCTAAGTGAGATGGGTATGCCCAGACGTGGGTCCCTTGCTCACTGTGCCACTGGATTCAAGCTAGCCTGGCTGAAGAAGGGTGACATACCCTGAAACCGGTCCCAGGATGCTTGTTTCCGGTCCAGGGAGGACCTGGCGTGGCAGTTCGGTCTGGACTGTTCCCATGGGGCACAGGGTCAAGACTGATTTGCATATGCCTGGGTCCAAACTGGGGTGGCGTAGTGGGCAAAAGAACGATGGATTTAACCCAGATCTTTTGACTGGGGGAGAATGTTTGCATTGTCAGCATTCCGTCCATCATTTGTTTGCTATAACACTTTTCGCCCTCAGTGGGATGAGTATGCCCAGACGTGGGTCCCTTGCTCACTGTGCCACTGGATTCAAGCTAGCCTGGCTGAAGAAGGGCGACATACCCTGAAACCGGTCCCAGGATGCTTGTTTCCGGTCCAGGGAGGACCTGGCCTGGCAGTTCGGTCTGGACTGTTCCCATGGGGCACAGGGTCAAGACTGATTTGCATATGGCTGGGTCCAAACTGGGGTGGCGTAGTGGGCAAAATAACGATGGATTTAACCCAGATCTTTTGACTGGGGGAGAATGTTTGCATTGTCAGCATTCCGTCCATCATTTGTTTGCTGTAACACACCTTTATACAGAGCAGCCCACAGGGAAAGAGTACAGTCCCCACCGTAGCAAGGAGAGGGGGAAGCCCAAAATACAACAGTATTAAAATAGTTTAAAATTCACCATTCCCCCCAAAATTCTAGCACCTCTTTCAAGCACCCCACAAGGAAAAATTCGCTCACAGTAGAACCATCGAGTGCATCGGTAAAATGTAAATGCAAGAATTCTCCAAACAACTGTCTAATTATGTGTTTTTTTCTCAAATTAACGTACAACACGCAGCACTTAACCTACAGGTCTGCGATCGAGCTGAAGTGCACCCTCACCGCCGCGGTCAGCCATCCCTTTCAATCAAAGCTTTTAGAAGGACTTTCACAAGGCCAATCACTCAAGTAAACCATTTGACTTTTGCAACCACTTTAAGAGACGTATTTTGTACCGCTCCAAGACAAGACACCTCTGGGCGCCCAGGCGACAGACATCTCCCACGAAGACGATCCTACCTCCCGACGACGATCCTACAGCCTACGAATGTTTTTTAAGTTACGTATTTTTGTATCTTTGTACATGCTCTATTTAGCCGTAGTGCTCTTGAGCCCCTCCAGAGCTACACGTATGCCTAATCTCATGAACTCTACTTCAACATTCTTGCAACGCATGCGCAGGGACCTCTCTCACCTCGTGTACACCTAAACTGAACCAAACGCTAGCCATTCCTCACGCACTACACAGCGCAGTCCTGCACAACACCTGGTACCAACACATGACCGCCATTGGCACTCAAAGTATGAACCAATTGTACTACATATGTTTACTAATACCCCACGTTGTAGGCGTAGACAGGCTTTACTTATCCCAGGAATTAGCCCCTGAAAAAGCAAAATGCCTCGTCCAACTGTATCTATGTAGAATTCAACCCTATAGAGTAGAACCCCGTAGGGCAATAGTAAACATTACCCAGTATGAGACCAATCCCACAGCACTGTACCTTTTCACCGAGCGACATCCAAATAGAGGTAGACAGGATGCACAAAAGGGGCACTTTAGGAGAGGACACTGTTTGGCCCCGGGACTTCGTAGAAAAGAGGTTTCTGGAGATAGCATGACTACAGCACCATTGCCTCCGTCTGTGGTGCCAGGTTGGCCCTTAACGTCTTTGGGGCCACCTTCTTAAGTGATAAGTGGACCCTGGACATGGAATTTCAGTGCAGGGCCGCTCCTCTCGATCACACTGGGGGAAATGAGTCCCATAGGAGGGTGCCCAACACTAGCATAGACACCCACTGCCAGGAAATCTGGGATACCAAGATTAATAGGTACACATGGTTGGAGGGGAAGGGGCAACCCTAATTGTACGGAAACTTACACTCTATTCTCTATGGTTCAGAGGCAAAGGAACCATACCGTTGGGCAGTAACGAAAACTGTGGCCCATACTGCACATACCGGACCTGCAATGGCGCACCTCCACGTTGATGGCAATGTGGTGACCTGGCCTACACTCAGCAGGCCTCTGCGCCCTCGTGACCATACACACCCCAACGCTGGTCATCCCTGGAGAAGATCTCTCTGAGTTGTCCCAACATCTGTTACAGAAGAAAACAACTCTGTTGCATTAGGCTCGGAGGAGAAGAACTGCTGATTATGACTGGGCTATGTACCCAGACATTCCAGAAGAATTTAGACTGTTCACAGAGATTCAAGTAAACGCCGGAGGGTCAATTCCCCTTTTCACCATGCAAACAAAGGCAAACGCCCGCTGGTTGCAAATAGCCAGCTGGGAATTGCTGAAGATGATAAATGGTACTGAGCTGGGCTTAAACACTATCAAGGAAGAACTGAGAGCCATCCACCTGATGGTGATGCAACATTGGTATGTGTTGGACTTGATGACCTCATTGGAGGGTGGGGTGTGTGCCAAGTTGGTGCTTCCTGTTGTACTTTTATCCCTGGAAATGATATGGACAATGGGACATTAACTCTTGCTATCCAAGAACTGCATCGTCTGCAAGCAGTCACGAAGAAGGAGGGAGGTGCCCTGGAGCAGGACTGGTTTCATAGCATCTTTTTGTGGATCCCGCTATGGGTGTCCAATCCGTTCACGTCACTCATCCCAGTTTTTGTTGCTGTACTTCTGTTGTGTGGTTTCCCGCTGAAAAGACGCAGTCCTCAAATTAGGTAGTATGCATATAGCTAGGGGAAAAAGTAACAGACACTACAGAATAATATGACAGTCATGATATATGAGTTGTGTAGATTAGTTGGAAACTCAACTAGACGGGGAAATGTTGGAATGGGTAAATACGATGTCAATGAATACCATGATATGTGCAGACCCGACAACGGCAATACTAATAAATGCAATGTAAAGGTATGCCATAACCTGTGCCCACATAACAATGTCAAAACCCATAAATGCAATGTCAGTGTATGCCATAATCTATGCCTGCACACCAGTGTCGATGTGGGCAGTAACAGTGTCAATGTATGCCATAATACAGTCATGCATAACAATGTTGTTACCAGTAGAAACAATGTCAATGTACACTATGATCTAGACATGCATAACTACGTCAATATCGGTAATGACAATGTTGATGTACACTGTGACAGCTGTATGCACAATGTTGAGAATGTCGATAAAAATGATATAAATGACTGATATATTATTTTCAGGAATTCTGATGAACTCATATCATTGCTGTCAGATTCACCCAAGGTGACCTCCCCATCAACCCCGAGTCAAAGATACGTGGTCAGACGGTTCCTACGACCCCAAGCCCCACCTATTGAGTGACAAGTCACAGTTGGGGTCTCCCTTAGCCCAGAGACAAACACGCACCCAGAAAAAACCCTGATCGATCCCACAGATAGATAGTTGCACCACAAACATGTCAGAGGAAATTGGCCCCAATAAAACACGTTTGGTCAAAGGCGCACGTTCCCCAGAAATACCACAAAGCTAGATGCCACATTAAGGTAGGATCACTCAGCCAATCAAGACACGACATGCACACTACATGTGATCACGGGCCACACTTGCTCTCCCCAAGGTCGAGAGCCATCTGCGTCTTTATCAGATGCCCAAACTTGTTAATTTATGACTGAGATTCTTTCTCAAGAATGCAGAATGGTTTAATGTACCCTATGAGATGTATACATTTTCAGCCTAAACTTGTACAGAGACTTTCCTCAGACGCACTCTGTTGATACTCTCCCAACCACTCCGTTTAATTAAACCAACTTGTTCCTGTTTTGCAAAATGCCTTTTGTCTTTTCATTTATTTAAGGTAACATCATAACCGAGCAACACAGGCATTGCATGCGTGCTGGCCTCCTATTTTTTTGCACCGGTAAAGCTCAACAAAATTGTTTGCCCACCTGAAAGAGCGTATTATTTTATGCGCTCATTTTTCACATGCAATGTATGCTGTCTCAGCATATTGTTAGATTGACAACACAAACAACACCATCCTTCACCAGTACATCTGGAGGTTTAAGTCTTGTGGTAACTAACCTTGCTAAGTATTTGCATAAATACGACAAGCTCATTAAAATCTTTTAATTTAGTGGCACTTTTCATAGCATATAAAGTGTGTTTGTATGACAGACATTCGCTCTGGTGCTTGATCGCCATATTAGTTTTAAAGAAAGATATATTAATTACCTGCAGTTCCAAATAATCGAAGCAGGTATTGGTGTATACGCCTAGAAAGAGATCACTTTGGAAGATGTTGTATAAAAGTGTTTGATTATTAAGTTCACTGATTTTTTTAGTATCTTTTTTTCTGTTTGAAAGGGGCAGAGAAGAGAGTTAGCTCCTTGTGGAAACTGTGGTAGATGTTTCCTAAACTCGATTTTATTGTGATTTATGCCTTAGCGTGATATTTACGATCAGAAACGTGAAAACGAATTTTCAGTCTATTTTCACATATTTTATCAGTACAGATGAGTATAAGTCTAAACATCCACATTGAGGTCATACTGTCGACTTATCCAGCTCACCTCTTTTTTAGGATGAGCCTACCAGACAGCACAAGCTGTCTGGTTGAAAAAGACCTATTGTAAGCTTACCAAGTGCTTATAGGAGCTTACAGACCTTCCTTTCCTTACCATTGGTGTTCTTTAATGTCACTCTTATTTGCTTGTTTCTTATTTGATGACTTCCTTGTGTTCGTCTCTTACCTGGAACATAGTCTCTTTACGATCTCTCTGATTGTCTGGCTTCTTTTCTTGCACTGCTCACTTTAAGGGAACTACTTTTTTATTTATGCTTAAGCACTCCTTGAGAGTGCATGTGTTTTCCAAATCTCTCTCTCGTGTGCTTCTCCCCGCCAAATATCTGCATCTGCACTCTGGAATGCACTCTTCCTCGTGTTGCAAGCTCTCGCTTGCCTGCTTCTCCCCTACTCCCATGTTGCTCTCCCTCATGTGCTGCTTTCTCCCTCCCACTCCTTGTTGCTTCCTCCTAACAGCTCCTCCATTGCTTCCGACACCCACCATCTTTTAGAAAAAAATGTCAGTTTTTTATATATTTGCTAATTGCTGCCAGCCCTCCGCCTTAAAAATAGTACTTTCACAGTACTTCTTTTTCGTGTTTTTTTTTATTTACCGATCCATCTCGGATCGGTACATTTATAAAAACAATGCTTGCTTAATTTTGTAGGCATGCATATGTAATGATACACACGCCCATCATCACACAAGCAAGAGCCTACAAAATCACACTGTTGCTGCTCTGTCATTGCATTTTTTATTGCCATGTGCACAGCATCTTGCCAATGTTGAACAGCATCCCCAGAAGAGAGGTCGAAAAAAGGTGAGAACTATTGACTTTGCCAATGCTTGTTCACAATAGGTGCACTTTTATTGTTAGAATATCTCACTTGCCGTGACCACATACAAGTATTAGTCCTGATATAGTGTGGCATGTTTTACTTCGCATTCATGACGTTGTTATGTCTTTATTCAAAAAAGGGCGCGCAAAAAGCGTTCCAGAAGAGTCTGACAGCCTTCCCTGGTGGAAACCAGTTGCAGGTAAATTGTCCCAGGAAGTGGCTGCTGCGTACACACTGTTGAGCTCTTATTACGTATGTGGAAAGCCCTCAAAGGCCTTTTTACTCTAATCACACCCCCCCCCCCCATTTAAAATCAATACACTTTCGAAAAGCGAAGTTTAGAACAGAAAAATATATGCAGATAATCCTTTTTGTCACATAAAGCTTTTCAATAATATGTTTTCCTTTCCCATTCTGAAGTTGCTTAAGTATTATTAATAGAAACATGCATCACCATTCTAATGGATTCTGTTTCCACTTAGTTTGGACAAAAAAGGTAGGTCCAGCTCCAACGGTTCAAGTTTATGCACTCCTCCGATCCTTCAAAAAGCACACAACAGGGAAATATGAGAATGTTTCCAACCTGGCAGCCCAAAAATACAGTTTGAGCTTTAACATCAGACCACAGGCTACTTAATTGTGTCGGGTCGTTTTCAGGCAGCGGCGCCTTATCTTATGAACTGCATGTGGAGTTCTTGGGTCGTTGGAGTGATTGTGGCTGTTTTGCTCAAGCTTCCTTTAATGTCTGTTCCTTTTTGCTGCCAGGCAAAATTTCTTTGGGATGCTTAAAGTTTCATTAGAACATCCGTGGGTGGTCCAGGTGCTTCCAGCGCTTTCTTTCCGAAAGGTTGATTAGTGTATTCAATAGGTTATGTATTTTTCACTTGCAATGTATTTGGTGGGGATCAGATACATTTTGCTCTGGGTCTTTTACACTGAGCAGTTACCGATGCCCATTCAGCATGGCTTTGGATTATTGACAAAGGGTGGCTTTTATGCTGTGTTTGCTGAGAAAATTTTACGTAAAGAGAAATTGGCATGCATTTTAATGCAAGGGTTTTCCCGCCAGCCTTACAGAGTGCCGTCCTACACACTACATCTTAAATTTGGAATGTTGGGGAGCTCTTGGTTGCAATCCATTCTCATTTCTAGATAGCTGCTCACCAACAATATTGTCAGATTAGTTATATTTTGTTAGAAAGTGTAGTCTGAGAGGGAGTTGAAGACACATTTTCCATCCCACCCAAATCACTAATTGGCACTTGATACTTGCATTGGTGAGAACTGTAGTCCATTCTTAAGGAGCCTGGCCATTGCATGTCGTCTTTTGCCTTTTGGGGCTGGTGATTAAAGATGTGAGCGCCAAATTAATAAGGTTCCTTAACACCCAGCCCATTTCTAGTGGATATTCTGGTCACTGAGGATCTTCCATCCACATCTAAGGTTCAGGCCTGTCGTTTTCACTACTGCGGAGGGGGGGTTACAGTGATATTGGACTATATATACTGCTGTGTGCTGTAGAAGCAAATAACCATTCAAATGCATTGGCATCTCAAGCAAAGACTGGCTAAGGTATTACATCTTGAAGGAACTCTAAACTTTAAGCATCATTTCTGTGGCCCTAACTATCATATTTAGTTGCATATAAATATTGATAGGAAGACTTTCACTTGGGAAAATGTAAAGTGAACATTAAGGTTACATGTGGCTTCCCCACCTCTAAAGCAAATTATGCATATTTTATATTCTTGGCATACACCCAGCAGAACAGAATGTCAGGCTCCACAGGTGTCACCCGTGCTTGATGAGAATGCAAATGCATCCTACATTCACTGTTTCAGTCATGTTGGGCCTGTAGACTGTAGCAATTCCTCAAGCCACAAAATCCTGGATTTTCGATTTGAGGATGGATGTTATCAGCATACACTCAAAGCCTGTTCCTTTGACTTGGGAAGTGCAGCCCTATGTTTATGGCAGAAAATCAGAGTTCTGGGCTGTTTTTTTATATCAAGATATGCATGGTTGTAGCTTTGCATCAATTATGGCTATGCTGTCATGACCACAGCTTCTAATACTAGAAATAAAAATGTTGTGTGTGTTGTACTCTGGATTTTGGATTCTGTAAATTGATTCAAGATTATGGTAAATGCCGTAAGCAGCATAGCTTGAAGGAGCATTTTTTACAGTTAAGTATAACTTGTCACTTGATTTATATTTTGAGTGATTACTCTTTTTGTATTTTGCCCATCTCCCAATTCTTAATTGTTGCGGCATTCTGAAACAGATCTCCTAAAACTGTTTAGCTAGCTGTGGGTTCCTTGGTTTAACACAATTTTCTACAAGATTGTATGTTCAGTGAATGAAATTGCAGTTTTGGTGGATGGAAGATGGACATTTCCCGGTAGACACTGTGTTGTTTTGTCTTCTGTCTATTAATGTCACTTGCAAGTGCAGATATTTTCTAGGCAATGACATGGAGGGCTCAGAAGTAAAAATCCAAGATGAAGGTAGCCTCCCGTGAACTGTCCTATGAATAATGTCTAGGGTCTTCTTTGTGACACCTGCATCTGCTGGCCTGTTACGTTGCAGAGAAGTGAGATAATCCTCCTTGGTGGGGTTCATCAAAGCTACCTCTGACTATGACCAGCTTGTGAAAGTAATGACACTCTGATTGTCTCCTTGAGCCTAAGGTATGTTTAAACCCATTCCTACCTCGTGAAGGCCATCAACAGGACCATCTGGTATTAGTCAGAGGCTCTCAAGCTGCTCTTTCTTGAACCTGTTTGCCTCTTTGATGATATACTCTTTCAATGTTTAGTCTGCTCTTCTGTCCTAAAGGATATCCTTTTTACAGCACAGGTCGTATTGTAACATAAAGAAGATTTTTATAACATCAAGGATGCTTTGGCAGTGGTGGGTCATAATAAAAAAGCCCACAGGCCTTTCACTTGGACTCGAGGACACAGACACCATCTGGGTCGTTGAAAAGTAGATTCCTCAGAAGGAGGAACTTTATCCACTAAACCTGTAACACAATGAAGTTACACCTTTTGAAAGGGAGAAAGGGGGTTCAATTATATGGGAACATCTAGTAGGGAAGGGTAGTTCCGTCTGGTATTCCTCCACAGATTGCTCAATTATCTTCTTCACCTCTATTTTTTTCACATTACTTGACTCTTCACCTTATGTATGGCTAAAGATATGCAATGTGTGCAATTCATTAAAAAGGTGCTCACCACTGGCGTTGACCAACAAAGATTTGCACAGGCTCTTTGGGGTTTTATTTTATCCTCTATTACAATGTGCTCCCCCATCTGCCCAGTAGCCTCTGATTTCTGCAAGGTAGCAGGAGCAGTGCTTGACGTACAAGCTAGAAGGTTAGGGCAAAGACATTCGCAGTAATGTCTACTTATAAGCTATAGGAGCAAACCATGCCTGTTCCTCTATTTGTCGTCTTCCTTAGCACTGCATCCAATTGTGGGACAGGGACAGGGTGTACATGTTTATTCTGGACTTGAAGGAAATAATTTGAGACCCTTGGATGATGGAATCTGTGAAAACCATTGACAAGTCCATCTTGAGAGTTTACCCTTCTCCTTTCAAATGGTATCCTTCGGCAGCAAGATGTTCATCCCAAAATGAGAAAGTGTTCTCGAGGTCTTTCCACCCAAAACATTTAAAGACATCTTCCCTGCTTATTATTCGGCACAGCAGGCTGGGTAGCATCTAATGAGAACTTAAAGATGGGATCAATCCCATTGCTTGGTCGAGCTTTCTGCAAGGAAATGTGTTACGCCATAGGTCAAGTATCAAATGCTGCTGCTTTGAGTTTCAAATGCCACCATCCATGAAGCCTCACCTGGAGACCAAGTGTTCACAAAGTGTTTGTAACTAGTAAAAGTTCACTTCCTGACAGCTAGAGTTCTTGTTTAACGATATTCGTACTCTGCACACAGCTTCTAGGTTTCAACAGTGAAAGACTGGGTGCTTCAATCAGTTGAAAAATTCTTCTTTGGTTCCTCAAACAGAAGTCAGTTTTTAGGGGTGATATTGTGAAGAGTGCTGCATGTTTCCAGTTTCAAAGGCAGGCTTCAAATACTGGAAAACGAAGGCTCAGTTTTTCAAAACAGTGCAGAAACCTGCAAATGTGAGTGGTGAAGTCTCCTGGTCTAATTGGCGCCCTGCAAATCAAGCATACACCTTTGCAGACTAATTAGCTGAAGCCTATTTTACATTGCTTAGTAATGCATTGAAGTGCAGAGAGTTGGACCAGTTATCATGGATTCTTTGCTGGAGATGAAGCACATAAACGTTCCTTTGCAGACAGACCACATATTGTATAATTTGATGAAGCGTGGAGGTCTGACATGTTGGACACTGTCCCTCAAAGAAGACATGCCTAGGAAAATCCAAGATGTTGAAGCCTCATTTCATCGTGGACGCATTAACTTCAGATCATTCCTCCAGTCACTGTTACAGCCTTCAGACGTCCTTTGTCCATGATGGAATTCTGCGCAAGTTTCCAGAAACACTTTTCAACATTTTTTTGTATAAACAAACACTTCTTTTCACCACATGCTGTTTAATTTGACTGCTTATGTTTATTATCTTCGTCCTCACTTTCCTCGGTTTGCTTCCCCAGTGTTTCCAAAATCATCCCCATGTTCTTTGTTTTCTGTCATTATATCTACCTACAATTCCACTCCATGCCCCACAATTCCACGCCCCACAATTCTACGCCCCACAATTCCACTCCACACAATTTTACTCAACACAATTTCACACCACACAATTCCACAGCACACAATTCCACTGCACACAACACAATCCCACGCCACACAATTCCACTCCACAGCACATAATTCCACTCCAAGCCACATAATTCGACTCAACATAATTCGTCTCCATGCCACATAATTTGACTCCGTGCCACACAATTCACTCTACTCCATGCCACCTAATTCTCCTCAACATAATTCCACTCCAATCCACACCACATAATTCCATTCTGCTTAGTGCAACACAATTCCACACCGCACAATTCCATGCTATTCTGAACAATTCCATGCCACGCCACATAATTCAATGCACCTCACATAATTTCACTCCATGCCACATACTTCCATGTTATGCTACGTAAATCCATGCCTCACCACATAATTCCACCCCACATCACACAATTCCACTCCACATAATTCCACTCCACGCAATGGCATGCCACGTCTCAGTTCCACTCCACGCCACACAGTTCCATGCCATGCAACACAATTCCATTCCACATAATTCCACTCCATGCCACATAATTCCACTCCACTTAGTTCCACACATTTCCATGCCAGACAATCCCATGCCACATAATGCCACTCCACGCCACATAATAACACTCCATTCGATACCACACAATTATATGCCACATAATTCCACTCCACGCCACATAATTCTACACATGCCACATTTACACCACATAATTCTACACATGCCACATTTTACACCACATAATTCCACTACACTCCATGCCATATAATTCCACTCCACTCAACCAACACAATTCCATGCCACACAATTCGACTGCATGCCATACAGTTCAACACCATATAATGCCATGCCACACAATTCTACACCACATAATTGTACTCAACACCACATAATTCCACTCCACACTAGATAATTCCAAACCACATAATTCCATATCATGTCAACTAATTCCACTCCACACAATTCTCCACACAATTGCACTGCACACCAAACAATTGCACTCCACGCCACACAGTTCCACGGCACACAATTCCTCTCCATGCCACACAATTCCACGCCATGCCACATAACTCCATTCCACCACATGTAATTCCATGCCACACAATTCCACTACAGCCATGCTGCATAAATCCACCCCACTACACTTCAATCCACTCCACTACACTTAAATCCACTCCACATGAATCACTCTGCTTAACAAAATTCCACTATGTCACATAATTCAACTCCACAACACACAATTCCACAACAGATAATTCCACTCCACTCATCAACACATAATTCCACTAAGCACAACACAATTTCACACCAAACCACAGACTTCCACTCCACATAATTGCATTCCAAACCACATAATTCCATGTCATGCCACCTAATTCCACACCACACAATTCTGTCTTGCGAGTTTTATGACAGAACCCTTTTGGCTCCTAATGGACTCCATAGAGCTGTGACGTAGGTGTCAGAGTGGAATGCAATGAAAGCTTGTTTTAGAATGTTGAGTTCGTAGTTACACACAGCAGAATAAAGACGTGTAATATTAAGCTCCGTGTGTTGTGTAGTCATTGGCGGGTACCCAGGCTGGGGAGGATGCTACAACTGGCCACAAGATAGGGTATAAGAAACCTGAAGAATGACCATGCCCTCACAGAGAGTTTGCGTGGTTCAACCTGGTTTATGAAGTGCAGCCGCAAATGATCATAACTTGCAAAATAATGCTGCAAACAGAAGCGCGTGTAAGAGTGGGGTGTTGGGCCCGTTACCTGCACTCAGACTGGGCCTCTTTTAAAGTAATATCAACAATTTTAGTGTCTAGGTGCACAAGTCAACTTGTAGTGTTTCGCTGTAAAAACCACATTTACAATTATAGTGGCCTTAGTGATTTATTTCACCATTATTTCTCTAATTAGAAAAAGATTTTAAACATTAATCGCATGTCTTTTTTAGAAGGGCAACTTTTTTCTTTTTTTCATATATACATTTCACAGTGAACAAACAAAAACATTAACATTTAAATGAAAAGACAAAACAATTGTGAAGTAGACCAGTCCTTCAATATAAGAACAAGACACCTGGCGGAATACTCTTTTAAAAAACAGTCATGCTATACATCCTGCCGGTGCAAGCTAGTGGGGATTTTATAGTGCAGGAACAGGCATTTTGCTGTGTTTCCTAACTTTTACTAGTCCATTCGTAAAATTATCTTCCCCCAACCAGCTGGGTCAACGCGTTTCGAACCCTTTGAAATTTCTGGGGTTCTCCTCAGGACCGGGACTTGGTCAGTGCTGAAAAGTGTAACATAAAAAATATTTTAGAATGCTAATCTATTCCCGATTAAGCACCCTGCAGAATGGTTGTGACTTGGGGCTGTACCTTTCTCATTAATGTTCACTACTGGAACACGCAGTAACTTCTGTTCTTAATGGCTTCTTCAAAAGTGCAATTATTCCGAATGTGTTGAGGCAGATTTCTAGAAGAAAGTCAAGTTATTGGTTTAACTTCTTGTCCTATTAGCATATACGCACATCTTTTCGTAATAACACTTTTTAATCGAGCTTTGCTCGCAGTTATGTTAGAGACGTCTTCTTTAAAGGTTGTTTAGCAATGGTTTCAATTAAACTGACAATTTACAAATCGGACGAACACTTGCCTGCTCTTTGCAGCAGTCCGTGAATTGCATTCGTTGAACGAACACGAAGTAATTCCTGACCTTTGGCGGACCGGCGTGTCTAAAAAATTGAAACATTGTGTCATTCTTGATTGCCTTCATGAAACTTGCAAAGACGAGGTGCACACATTTTAACCGCGGTTGGTTTTGACTTGCCTTAGGGAGTGAATCACAACGATTACTTCCTGCGGTGTAACTCCAGTGATATTTCAGAACGGCGTGTCTAAAAGAATCCGAAACATTGTATCATTCTTAGTGCGTTTGTGAGGCTTTCAAGGGCGGACTGCGCGCATGCAAAACACAGTTAATTTACACTTGCCTTTCAAAATGAATTGCAAAAATCCCTTTCTCCTCCTCAAGCGACCAGTAGCATTCAAGGAACGCGTAAGTGGATGAGTACGAATCTTTCAAGCATTACTAATAGACTGCCTAGGGCGCATGGGTTGCGGTACTATGTTGCATGCTGGGATTCGTAGTCTGTTTGTTTGGCAGAGTTGCTGCTGTGCGAATAAATTGTGGTTTATCTCACATATTCGGTTGTTTGGGCTTTTCTTGTGGCACATATTGGTATGGGTGAAGGTCACAGTCTGTTGATCTCCGTCATTTTGTTCAGACCTCGAGACGTCGTATTAAATTTCATTATCAAATACGCTTCTCTTCTGGTTAATGCAATTTCTGGATCGCCACTTCTGGGGTTGGGCTTGATGACACTAAGGACTGTCCAGTTGAATTCTTTCTCGTTGTGATTTAGTTCTTGGAAATGGTTCACCAAGGGTGCACTCATCACTTTGTTCTTTATTCTTGAACGATGTTGCGCAATTCTTTGTCTGACCTCCTGGGTAGTTTTGCCTATATACATTTGTGAGCATGGGCAAATAATCGCATAAACTACATTTCTAGTTTTACAATTTGAAAAATCATTGTGTCCATTGTTCGCGGCCATTTGTATAAACCGATCCCTCAATGGTGGAACTGCAAGCTGAACAATTCCCACATTTATGGTGACCTTGAATGGGTTTGAGATTCAAAAATGAACGCAAGTTATCTGGTTTCTTCTGCTTTTCGTCTGTGGCTCTGATTATACGTTGTCCAATACTGGTATTTTTCTTTAAGGCGAAAAGTGGTATATCAAATTCGTCATCCATTCCTTTAATAAGGTGCCAGTTCTGATGGATGATCTTTTTAAACGCATTTGTATGTGGGCCAAATGTTGATACGCATACCAGTCTATTCATTGGTGTTTTGGGCTTTTTGTGCAGCAGTTCTTCCCTTGGTGTAAACCAAGCCCTTTTCCTTGAATGTTTCAGTAGTTTATGTGGAGAAGCGCAGCACTGCGGAGATCAACCAGGTGTCTGAAAATGCAAATTGACATTTAGAAGAGAAGAAATAAATTACTTACTAAATACACTAAAGAGAATCATCTAACCACAATGCTCGGTGAAGGTACTCAAGAAGAAATGTTCTAGTTTGTACTTACAGAGCCGTTTATACCTGAAGCAGTTCGTTCACAAAGTTGCCGAGTGGGGCTCAGAACAACATTACAGGTCTTTGAAGAATAAAGAGCCGAGAGCGACTCTCGAAATAGTGACATTTTTCAGATGGCACCGAAGAAAGTTACGTTTCCAGCTATCATTAAAGATGATTCAGAGGCCAGCACATCACATGGTCTCACAGATGAGTTGCCTAAACCAAGTCACAGTGATCCACCAGCGGTTTCAGTAAGTTCCACACTGGTCTATAACGCTGGTGCGTTCCTGAAACCACCACCGCCTTTTGATACAGACAAAAAGCAAAATATTGGCGATAGATGGACTGCTTGGTTCGAGACATTTGATGATTTCATTGAAGCACTTGTAGAGACTGATAACAAGATTATCAAGTATCTCAAAATTCTTGCTGGTGATAGTATGAAAGAAGTCATAAGGAAAATGCAGCAAACTGACTAAGAAATTACATACTGTCTAATTAATGAAATGCTGCATCTCAAGTTTAATCCCCTATCAAATGTTGATTATGAAAGATACATTTTCAGTCAAAAATACCAAATAGTTGGTGAAACCATTGATGAATTTGGAGAGTACTTGATACACTCATCATACACTGTAAGTTCAATGAATTTAATGATGAAGAAGCTATGCGTCTTGCAATTGTTTATGGATGCTTGTCAGATTCATTCAGGCGACAAATGCTGAGAGGAACACTTAGTCTGGAGCGAGTATTGATGGCTGCCAGAGCTGAGGAGCTTGCTGAAAGACCAGCTGCTGACATGGAGGCCCGGGGTGCCCAGAGTGCGTGTAAAAAGAAGTTATGTTTCAGATGTGGATTTTCGTTTCCACACAAAGGTAAATGTCCCGCCATTGGACAGATAGGTAAAGGTTTCAGTAAAGAGAACCATTTTGTGACAGTGCGTAAAGTGAAGGAAAAAGTAGGTGCGTCACAGCATGAAGACAAAATGGCCGCCAGAACATTCCAGGAGCAACGTTTGACTTACCCCCACAATGTCAAGTGGCGACATCAATTGAGGCAGAATAAAGACGTGTAATATTAAGCTCCGTATGGCATAATCATTGGCGGGTACCCAGGCTGCGGATGACACTACACACGCCACATCATTTATCTCTACACAATTGGTGTCTGCACTGCACAGTTATATTCCATACCACACAATTCCACATCTCACAATTCGACTTAATGCCACACACTTTCACGCCATGCAACACAACTCCATGCCACATAATTCCACTCTACACCACATAATCCCATTCCACATATTTCCACTTCATGCTACATATTCCACTCCACATTTCCCCTCCACTGCACGCCACATAATTCCACTCAACACAACACAATTCCATGCCACGCAACTCCACACCAAATAATTCCACTTCAAGCCAAATAATTCCACACCATGCCCACCCAATTCTACATATGTCACATAATTACATTCCACAACACATAATTTAACTCCACACAATTGCCCTCCAGGCCAGACAATTGCACTCCATGCCACACAAGTGCCCAACCACCATACCAAAGCGATATGACGTGGACTCTGTTGGCCACGTCATAGCACTTCTTTACCTTCTCCCCACCCGCCATCCTCCTATGTTGTGTTGCTTGCCCCGCCTGCCTGTTGTGTTTCTTATCCTCCCCTCCTACTAGACAAAAAAGCAATATGACGCGGCCAGCGCTGGGTGCGTAATAGCTCTATTTTTCTATTACTTTCAGCCATGCTGAACAGCAGCCTTGCTGCTATACAACATGACTTGGAGACATTGACAAAGCCAATAGCTCTTGGATTGCCACGACCTATTGGCTTTAACAACGCTTATTTAAATGTTTGCCTGGAGACTGACTGCCTATAACTTATACAGGTTGTTACAAGCACACAAAATGTTTTTGTTCTATTTTATCTTACTATAAGGGTTACACGCTTTTAATTTTTCGTCTTAGGTGTTGTGGTTATAGATTGCTAATCCTTACGTATTGCATTTACTCCGATCTAGCCTTCTCCTTCTTATATGCTGTTTCACCTTTCATTTTCTTTGCAGTTTATCTGAAAAGTGTCTGTCAGATGCACTGCATTTGTTGTAGATTGGATCTTTAGGTGTCTTCCAGTTAGTTAGCTGTTAGAGTTAGTTATTTAAAGCTTATGTGTGTTAATTGTAAACGTCTGTTTAAAATAGCTTTCCTGCTTTGGCAGAGTTGGAAATGTATGTGCTTTTTCAGATGGGTCATATCTAACTTTTCATGGAGATGATTATTTTTTTCATGCTGTGGATATTGTTTTATATCGTGATGAGGTAATTAGTGCAAGCCATGCTCTTCAAAACATTTCCACGCTTGTCTACAGACTTACCATCTTCTTAAACAGGATAAAAAGTCTCAACATTTCAAGTCAACTTGTATGCCCTGAGATTATTAACAATTGTGCAGAGATCACAGGGCAGGTTTTTTCTCTCAGACAGATCTTCCACTGTGTTGTTTCCTTGCAAACTTGTATTTTCGAACAATCAATCCTGCTTATAATTCCAGCACTCGTTCTGCAAGCAGTGATGTTGTGATCACCAGCACCTCCACCAAATGCGACGACACCCGTGGCAGATTTTTAGGGCAGTGAAAATCCACCCAGGGAACTGCTTAATTTCTACTGCTCATAGTCAGTGAAATGGGACATGCCTTCCTCAGAGTTATTTTTTGGCCAGTACTAGAGTCCTCAAACATTACAATATGGTTGGATAATACACCTGTGAATCCGAAAATGATACCACGCAGAAACAATAAAATTACTTTTACCATTGCAGTTGTTATCCAGGCTATGCATGCTTATACTAATATGTAAATGACATACCTATTGCGCAGAGATTAAGAGATTGAGGGCTCTAGTGCGTTCTCTAGAAAGTGAGCCTATGCCCGCTTTTGCTTAAGAGGATTCTGCAAGCATTTGTTTTCGGTAAATCATGACATTTGAAGAGGATGAAAAACCGCTGCTTTTATTTGAAAATGTTAGAAAACTGTTTAAAACTGTTCTTTCGATTAGCAGAGGTCATTGATAGCTTTTGATTATGGGAAGAATATAGGTGCTTGCAAGCTATAGGTGTAGCAAGTGGCATTTCTGAATTTGGGCTGAAGCACCTTTCTGTTGTCAGATGGTGGGACTCTTGGGATCATGTGAAAGAGAGTTACAAAGATGCATTGAATGATGAAGCCAGGACACCAGAGACGTTATTTTTTACTGGTAGTATTGGTTGCATTTCCAGATATTTTGGTATTTTTTTTCCCCACACACCCATTTGCTGGGTTTACTTCTACCCAGGAAAGAAAGGCTTTGTATGGTGAGTGCTAAACATTGTGCCGTCTGAATCTAATCCTGAAGTCTTGCTCAATGGTCACTTTCTTCACTTGGTCGACTTCAGAAGAACACCCAATATGCAGACGTTTGTTGGCAGCTACCCACAAATCATTTGGAGTCAACACAAGCGCACCTCTTTACACCTCTCACCCTTCAGAACCTTGCTTTATGACATAGGTCAGTCAGATGAATGTGATCTGATTAAATTGTTGTTCTCCTCAGAACGTTTCCAAGCATGTCAGTCTGTAGTCTGCATTCTTTTATCAGACAGTGCTATGTAACTTGGACTCCTGGCTTCGTTTTCTCCTTTCTCCACCAAGCATACTTTTCTGTGTGGTTTGCAAATCACAGGACGCGGAGTTTATCAAGTGAATATTATTTCTTTATTTGGACTGTACCTTTCTTTAAAGCTATTCTGTCACATCACACTACAATATCCCACCCCATATTTTATGGACTGGCTTCTGTTAGTCAGAATTTAGAAATTTAAGTAGCGATGTCCCTTAAGAAGAGCTTTTTAGTGATGGTGAGGAAAGTTGGTAAACATCATCGTTTTTTAGGTCTCGCCTAGGCAGCGCTTGCACTGTCTCTTCGAGACATGCTGTATTCTGGATAAGGGCATGAAGCTCTGCCCACTTTCCACCCAACTTTTTAATTGGCCCCTGTCCTTTGTAAATGGTGGCTTTTTATTGGTCATTAGGCTTAGTAGTCCCTCCTTAGCACCTCCTTTTCTCTTCTTGTAACCTCCAATGAGGTCACCCCTGTTACATGTGTAGTTACTCAGTAGGCTTTAATTACAGCCTCTGAGCACTATTTTCTTAAATAGGTTGGTCCTGCCTGCAACACAGGCAGGACACGCTCTCCCTCAACACTTTTTTTAAAATGATTTATCCAGTGCGACATGCCTCTGGAAGAATTATGATGGCTGCTCTTTTCTTTTGTTATATACTGGCCGAAAACGGCTGCATGCCTTTCTTTTTCTGTTTCTTTTTGTTCTTTTTTTTACAATGGTGGCACCCCCGGTTTAGCTTTAAACATCTTCAGCTAAAGGGTGAGTCTCACAATTGCTTTAAAAATAAACAAATAGAAAAAAAGTGCACTTTTTTTTCTATTTGTTTACTTTTAAAGCAATCGCGGCACCCGCGCTTTAGCTTTCAACATCCTAAGCTAAAACATGGGTGCCGCAATTGCTTAAGGTCTCGCATTTGCTTGTTTACGCACCGCTTGCAGGTTTTGTAAACACATAAATTAAGGGCATTATCATTTACAATGCCAATAGCTCAAACTCGAAACCTACTGCATTGCAAATGCTTTTTTTTTTTTTTTTTTTTTGAGTCTTCTTGTCTCCTGCCAGGTTTATAGTGAAAAATTAATTTTGCTGTGTATCTTTGGTGTGCACTAAAGTAATGAAACCATGTTTTGCGAGGTGCTGGGTTTGTGGTGGTTGGAGAGTGAGGGTGAGTCTAGTTTACATAACCTTTCCATGGGGCAAGTATAGTGAGCCATTCAACAATTATTTGCTTCGAAAAGCTAGGGCTGCAATTTAGTCTTGATGGGCTGATGAGAAGATGAAGAAAAATGAGTTTTTAAATCTGTCCTCAGTACTTGCTTTTGTCAATGACTAAATCTAATAATCAAAAATAAGCAAGTTTGAATGCACTTGCTGGAATTACAGCAATACTTAGTTAACGTAGTGACGTAGAGTTCTGTAGAGTAGCCGTGCACTTTCGGGTTGAAAATGGTGGAAGGCACAATGGCAGTATTCTGAGACAAAGACCTATTTAGGATGTGGAATTCCAAACTGTGAAGCATTTAGTGCTAACCTCTTCTTATTAAAATCATTTGAAACTTCCCTTTTAGAGGCCATGCTTCCTGCACTTAGGACTAGGAGTCCTGACATTTGTGCAAGCTTTCCCCCCCTTTTTTTACACCTCACAGGAGTCTGCTAAGGGATTCCTGGAGGTGTTAATGGTGTCCTGAATGCGAATAAATCTGCACTTGCAGGAGTGGAAAATAGGCATTCCATGTCGTAGTTTTTGTTTGATGTTTGGGAACGTTCAGAAGCACATACAAAGATGATGAGAGACTTACTGCAGCCTAGGTCTACAATAATTCACGTAGCACAATGGAAAGGGGAATGGATGATCCCTGCATTTGGTGGGGATGCAATGGAAGGGCTTTCTCCACATTGAAAAATGTTTTTCACATGGAGAAAAAAATTCGTTTTTTCACAGGGAGTTCCATCCAGTGTTTAATTTGTAAAATAATGAGTGCTGGTGCCAAAAGTGCTGCTCAGACGTTTGCGGCCGGCACTATTAAATATCCGCGCACCACATACAAAGGCTGCCTAGTCTTAAATCTGCCTCATGCCCCTTTAATCTACTGCCAGACACTCCTTGCCCTTTAATTTCATTCTTGCAAGTTCCTGCTTTCTCCTTTGGTGACGTTTTTCTCTTTCTCTTCTCTCTTTGGTCCCGTTTCTGTGGTTTTACCTCTCTTGCTCTAGGGAATTGTCTGATAATGAAAAATAAGTGCTGCTTCCAAAAATGAGTTCCGTTTGCCCCCACCGGCAACCACAGGTTCAAATTAAGCACTACTTCTTTCCTCCCTACGGGACCTCTCCACTATGGAGAATATGGAATAAGACCCCTCAGGAAGAGTAACCTGATATAGCAGTGGCATAACTCTCTAGTAGCACGGTGTATTGTCACATGAAGGAGTATGCAGTGTCACCCTAGTGTGCAGATTTTTTGGAGTGGTGATATTTGAGACACATGAGCTCCTCAAATTAAGAACTGCATGTTAGAATCATCTGAGTTCAAGCGGCTAGTAAATATTGGCATGTTATGAATGGCTCTCATTAAGAGCCTCTATCGTTTATTTCATTTTCTGAATGTCATACCTCACTGCTATGACATCCCAACAGTTGATAACAAAACTGGTTATCCCCCCCCCGCTATGATGTCCTAAATGCATGCCAAGCTGACAGGGCTCTGTGAGAGCATGTGCGCACAGTGCTGCTTGTGTGCTTTAAATAAAAGATGACAGCACAGCTGCAGGAGGGGAAAGGAAGGCAGGGAAGGTGGTGGGAGTTTGTCAAAGATAGCAGGTAAAAAAAAATTTAACCTTTGGAATGGGGATACATAACAGAGGCCATTTTATGTTTGACTCCCCCGTTACTCCTCTGTCCTTGCATAGTAGTTCAAAATAGGGGCAGATGATTTTGGGGCCACACATAACATAAAATTATAGAAGGGTAAAAAGTGAATTACGAGGATGTTTTTCACCTCTGGATTTTAAGTGACATAGACAACTCGAGCTTTGCTCTCTTTGATGTTACTCAGAACACATCGGTGAAAAACATCCCTGTGATTCACTGTTACCCATCTTTAATTCTATTTGTTGTTAACTGTTTACAGCTAGTAGCAAGATCATTTGTTCTGAAAGCACAAATTATTCTACATTAGAAGTGTATTACCTCAGGTTCAAAGCAGAGTGAGTACAAGAGCCCTACCTTGATGTGCCTTTAATTGCCCTGGGTTAGTTATGCATTTGTCTGAGTGTGGAAATGCTACTCTTGATGCTGTTGCTTGCAGATGTCTGGGAAGTAGAAAAATGTCTCCAAACTATAAAAGTGATAATGTGTTGCATGAATTCACTTTTTCGCTTTGCCTCTGTTCTGATTTTTTATGAAAGACTATTTGAAACTGAATATTTATCACCATTTAGGGCTCAAAAGCAAACATTCCTTTTAAGTCTTTCTCTTTGTAGGTCGAAGCCTACCAGACAGCACAGCTGTCTGGTTGCACAGACATATTTGGGACATGCTGAAAGTTTCCCTAGGAATGCACCCCACCCATTGGCTTTGTGTTTTGCATCTCACATTTGCTTGCTTTCTGTTTGCTGGTTTTATTTGTTTTAGGCTGTCCAGCATGTCTTTGTCCCTCTGTGGAGCATAGTCTGTTTACCGCCTCGCTGACTGCCTCCGATGCCATAGGTGCTGGAATTAGGAGATTGGGGGGGGGGTGGGGGGGGGCTGGAGTTCAGAAGTTAAGGAACAATAAACAGTCCTTCAAATTTTGTCTTTATCTTGTCACATTTGCTGTCAAAGTCAGAGGTCAAATGATAAGCTTTGTGTTCCGAGGGAGGTTGGCATTTACTTTTGCTTCTCTGTCTGCAAAGTGAAGAATTTATGCGATATCTTGCTGTGTACCGGGGGAGTGAAAGGGAAAGGCTGTAGGATGTTCTTTCTAGCAGACAACACATTTTAAATGTCAGTAAATGAAATGTGCAAATATTTCAGAATATATCAGAATTAGGAAAGCACAAACATTTTTTGTAATTCTGAAGTATGGTGGAAACAAATATTTTAATAAGATCAAATCAATACACTAGGTGATGTTGATTTCTACACATTATCGTTTGTGCGCTGTATAGTTTTATCGGTAAAGCTGTATGTCTGTGCAAATTGAATCGTAATTTCAATTGAAAATGTAATCTGTAACAGCAGTGCGCTACTACACCATGCATACTCCACTCTACACCACTCCACGACACTGCACCACTTTAGGACACTCTACTTCACCCTACGACATTCCACTGTACGGTACTCCAATCTATGCCACTCTGCACCCCTCATCTCTACTATACTCTTCTCTACACCACTCAACTCCTCTCTACAATACTGCCACTCCACAACACTCATGCCACTCTACGCCACTCCACAACACTCTGATCCACTCTTCACCACTCCACGCTTCACCACTCCATACCACTCTGATGCTCTACTACATGACACTTTACTCCACTCTACACCCATCCACTTCGACACTCCACTCAGCAACACTCCACTCTGCGACAGTACGTTGTACGATACTCTACGATACTCCACTCGACTCTGTGACACTCCACTCTACGCCACTCCAATCGACTCTGTGACACTCCACTCTACGCCACTCCAATCTGCTCCACTCTATGCTTCAACACACTACCCTAGTCTACACCACTCCATGACACTTTACTCCAATCTATGCTGCTCCAATCTGCGCCACTTCACTCTGACACTACTCCACTCTATGCCAGTCCACGCCACTCTACTCCACTCTTGGACACTATACTTCACTCTACTCCACCACACTCTACTCTACTTCACTTTACTCCAGTCTACGCCACTCTACTCCATTCCAGTCTACGCCACTCCGCTCTACGCAGCCCCACTCTATGCCACTCCATTGTATGCCGCTCCACTCTGCGACACTCAACTCCACTCTGTCACTCTACAACACTGTGCTCCATTCCACTTTACGACTATCCACTTCACTCTACTTTACTCCACTCCTCTCTATGACACTCTACGACACTCCACTCCAGTAATTTCTATAGCACTAACTTTTAGCCATGCTGAAGAGCAGCCACGCTGGTGTACAACATGGCTAAAACTCATTAACAAAGTCAATAGCTCTCATGTAGGCGAGACCTATTGACTTTGCCAATGCTTGTTGACATAGTAGTTGACAAAATGTTCTTTTTTGTAATGTCAGCATTTACCCTTCGTAAATGTTTGAGTTGATCATCATAACAGGAGGCTTTGTAATGATCTAAATGTGTATGATGCATCTTTTAATTTCCTTTATGAAGAAATTTGGGAAATTTGGGAAATTCCACTAGCCAGTTTGAACTAAGGTAGAATTATTTTCAATAATGTCATCCTTAGCTTCCAAGTTCAGTTTTGTTTATTCTACCAATTAAAATCTTCATAGTGGAGTTGATTACGTGTTCATCTGTGGGAAGAACCTGATCAATTAGAAACACTGGTGAATCTTAGCACAACTAAATCCTGGAGCTGGGTTGAAAGGTGTCCTGTATAATCCAGGGTTGTGTATATGTTAGTCCCTGGAGATTTTGTTTACTTGATTTAGAATTTATCAGGGAAACTACTGGTTTAAGTTAGGTTTTGGATGAATAGATCAAAAGAAAACACATTACCTTTTATCTTCATAGCATAGCAAAGCAAAATATTTAATGTATCGCCAGACTTCCTCTGCTCTTATAAAACTCTTAGGGCCTGATGTAGATGTTGGCGGGACTGCGACTGAGTGGGCTTTTTTGGCGGTCTACCTGCCTGCCTACCTGGCGGTCCACCTGCCCGATTTAGATGTTGGCTAGCAATGGTAGAAAAGACTGCTGTGGTTCCGCTGTCTTTGCCAGGACTTCGCTCCCTGCCCCTACAGTGGGATAAGCTGCTGGAGGCGGCGGCGGGAGTCCAGCCAGGATTCCCGCCCTCCAGACGAGGATGTGGCCTGTTTCTAAGGGAATTCTGAAGAGAATCCCTCCTACTTCCCATCAGCAGAATGGGGAGAAAAGGGATGAAAACTCACCTTTTTTAGGAGTTCAGGCTGCGGTTTCGTCCTCCTCACCTTCGTCCAGATCCTCCCTGTCCTGCTGCACCTTGACCGCGACGGACTGACACCCCGTTTCAACCGAATCAAAAGTAGGAGTTTGTGGTGTGTGCGGGTGTACAATGAATGGTGTGTATATGTTGTGTATGTGCAATGCAGATTGTGAGAAATATGATCACTACAAATTGCATACATGCACTTATGGACTCATACACAACATATATGTGATTTACCTTACATAAAAATACCACTTGCATGTCTGTGCACCCCCATATTGTCACTCTGTAAGGGGACCGCCGCTCACAGACCGCCAGCCCATCAGGAACATCTAAATCGGCTCAGCACAAGACCGCCAACTCGCCGGCGGCGGAGTACTGAGAGCTAGGTGAATGGCCACTACGGCAGTGGTCTCCTGTATACTGCCGCAACATCTAAATATGACGGGAGGACCGCCGTAGGCTCAGCGGAGTTCTTGGACCGCCGCTGCGGCAGACTGGCGGTCGGACCGCCAAGATCTAAATCAGGCCCTTGGCTAGGATTTTGTTTAACCCCCATGCTGAATTTAGGAGAAGAGTTTCTGTTTTTTCCCCAGTATGCCAATTGTCTTTAGGCGCTTTGGCTATAAAGAACAATCTGCCTCAGTTTGTCTGTTTATACCCAGGTATTATATGAGGAACAAAGACAATCCTTGCAACCTTTTTTTAATCATGGCATACGCCTGTTTCTAATGCTGTACCCATTTTGTACGAACGATGGTACTAAGGTAAATGTAAGGCTGCTAGATTTGTGTCCGTTGTTTGTGAGAAACTACATTTAGTAGTTATTCCACGCGAATTTTATTACTGCTCATCTTATATGTAATGTTTGAGTTTGATTGAAAAAAAACAATCAAAATATATCTTCCTACCTATTACCGTTGATACTCTTTCTGAACATCGGAAGAATACATTCGTCCCATTCCCAAATCAGTTGTTTCAAGGAACAGAAGTGCTATGAAGTCGGAAGCCATGTTTTATGGTATCGTGTGGTGTATTTCAGTAAACATTTAGAGAATACATTTCCATAGATTTTTTTTTAAAATAACAAATCATCTCCTAATGAGGATCTCCTAATTTGCAGACCAGCGACGAACGAAATTGTAATTTTCCATCCAAAGGTAATGTTTTATTGTCCTCTGCTTCTCGATGGTTCGCATTACAACCATATGGAACTTGTCAGAAAGTGTTCCGATTAATTAGCGCACACAGAAGCCATAAAACCGCGGAGTTTGCTGAGTAAGCCAATTGTGTTCGAGCCCGGCAACGAGTTCTGTTTTCAGGTGCACAAGCTGCAGCCGTCTAAGCTCTGTTTTATTTCTTCCAGATACACAGAAGAGATTATACCACGGCACCCTTGCTTGAAGCTTATTAGCAACTGTGAACAGACACTTTCCAGTCACACATCCAGGCGTTTGATAACAATGGAGAAAGTAAAAGAATTTGAGGTGAGCATTCTTAAGCAGCCTGTAAAGGGGCAATCAGATTGCAGGAGTTTTCTTAGTCTGACTAGCATCGCCGCAAAGAGCTTGCTTTAAATATAGCGATATCGTTAATTGGATCCAATATATTTCCCAACACATTCTATTTACAGTCCTCCACTTATGATCCAAGATACACAAATAGGTGAAAGTAACCAGGCTGTTGTGTAACTGTTCACAAGTTAGTGTTCTGCACGACTCTCAGGCCTGTTAAAACATTCAATTTTTACAAAACACAGTACAGAAATATTTTTTCTCGGGTTGTACCCAGTGATGTTTCTCTTTCAGCTCAAACATGTCTGACTAAAGTGTTACTGTCCGACTCGTACAGGTGAAATGGCCATTCATAAAGAAAAAAAAATATTAGTAAAGGCAAAATGTGTGGTTGTTTTGAGAGGAGAATTGTCTGGTAATAATTGGCTGACTTTGTGTGTTGCTTCAGAATTCTAGAAATAAACTGCCTTAATGGAACAACAACTTTTGTTTCAATAGTATGAAAGCTCAGAGTATGTCCCCTTTCCTGAACAGACTGCATTAGCAGAGTTAAGCTGTACCCTCAAACATAGACACCAGGATATTGCCAAGTAGAAACTTTTGACAGGAGCCCAGGATTTTCATTTCATCTTTAAGAAATCCAATATGCAAGCATTTCTTTACTTTGAACAAAAAAAAAACCGGTAAATCCAACAAACATGTTATCATGGCAGCAAAGTAGAACGAGTGGTGTAGAGTAGAATGGAGTGGTGTATAGTGACGTAGAGTGGTGTGGAGTGGTGTAGAATGGCATTGAGTAGAGTGGTGTTGCGTTGAGTGGCTTAGAGTAGCATTCTGTGGCATAGAGTGGCGTACAGTGGAGTAGAGTGGTGTGGTGTGGCATAGAATTGAGTTGTGTTGAGTGGCGTAGCATAGTAGAGTTGAAATGTGTAAGTAAATAAAGCATTGATCGAGACGGCAGATAGGGTCAAAGCAACATAAATATAAAGCCATATGCTTGTGTTAAAAGTAGGAAAGCACACTGCACGTACAGGAATAATATCAAAATGCTTATAAAAAAAATAGTGCATTGCAAAAAGATGAGGAAGAACGAAGACAAGAAAGAACACATACTTGGTCAATCCTTCACTGAGGAGCTAACACAAGAAAGAAAGGGAAGCCTGCGGGAGCTAAACAATCGAAAGAAGACAGCGAAAACAACCAATGGTATGCTGTGGGTGGGTTGTAAGCCCACTGCACAGTAAACAATACGTCTCGCAGCCCATGTGCTTTGTATGCGAGACTTAAAATGAAAGCCAGTTTCTGAAAGGGGTGACCCTAGGTCGCTCTATCTCCAACCTTCTTCCTATTTCCTTTTTTTGAAGAATTGGTGCCATAAAGTCTCTCAGAAAACTATAGCCAGACCTAAGAACACGAGAATATTTATCAAACACTTTTCTGACCATCTTAATTGTGTTTATAGTATTTCTTAGCAGAACTCCTGGATTAATAATGTGTTATACAGACAAAAAGTGATCTGCGGAATGCTTGCAGAAAGTATAGCCCCCTGAAATCCTTTTGTGTGTTTGAAAATATATCATGCCAATTGAGAAAGCAATAGCCATTATCATTTAACTTTTAACTGCTTAGGCTGTGCTTTTGTGTGATGCCACTTGAAATGTATAGATCAGAGGGTCTCCAACCTTTTCTGTACTGAGAGCTACTTCTGCAAAAGGAAAGTCCTGCCGAGCTTCTAGCATATGTTTTCACTGTAAAATAGTAACAAAATGTGTTAACATTACACTATGACCACTCTAAGCAGGATTATCAGTAGTGACCACCCAAGCATTCCAGACAAGGTTACCAGCAGAAATGGCAGGATAACGTTTCTCAATATTAAATGCCACCCCCTCACTAATGAAGCAACATTCAAATTATCAAATGTTCTGCGGCACTAAGGACAGAACTAGAGCAGTACGTCCCCTCCAACTCAGCTTGAATTATCATTCGGCTATCAACTTTAAATGTGTTTTAGAACTACAATATATCAGCATATTAGTTTTGGAAAATACACATATTTTTTCTATCAAATATCACTTTCCATTTTGGGCAAACAAGCTCAGTTTCCAGAATAAAAACCTTTTTTGAAAAAAATAATGTTTTGCCTTTAAAATATCAGTTTTCATTTTTAGAAAATACACAATCCCCAAATATCAGTACTATCATGTAAACATGCCTTACGTGGACAGATTCTGCTTAAAGTACCAATGTATTACAATCGTAGGTAATGGATGCTCACCATAGGTCCAAGGATGCCTATGTTATACGAATAATGTCCACCGTTATACCAGGGCTAAAGTGCCATGCCCGGAGGCCATAACATCCCGAATGCCCAACGTATATCAACTATGGCCATTATTATGCAAGGAACAGTCACTATTCCGTCAGGGGTGGCTAAAAGTAGGCCAGTCATGCTCTTAATATGTCGATGATGGCAGCCTGTATGGGAAAACTACACTAAAAATACCCATAATAGTTATGGATGACCATTATTACACCATGGGCACTATTATGCCATGAACGGACACAATTGGACCAGAGATAAATCCCTTTTGATGTGGGCCAGCATACACATTTGACGGTCCTTGACTCTATGCGAAGCTTCCAGGAAACAATTAAACAATGAAAAGGAGCATACAATTAAACATAATTTCTTTGTGAATTACAAACAATTTGTCAAGATCCACAAAATTCAAAAAGTATTGAGCAAGGAGTCTTGAAGTTTCTTTTTTCAAATATTCTTTATTCGTAGTAATATGTGATATGCGACGGATAGACGGACGGCATTGTGAACTCGAGCACAGAACACCGCGGACTGGATATGAAGGCAATTACCCTTTAAGCTTTGATTATCCGGACGCTACGTGGAATCCCAGCGTATGTCCACTATGAGATGTCAAAGAAGATTGCTTCAGTTATCTTTGGAGGATGTACCCAACCCTGAGGAAGTCCATGTTGGACGAAACGCGTTGGCTGGGCTGATGTATGCATATCGCATATTACTACGAATAAAGAATATTTGAAAAAAGAAACTTCAAGACTCCTTGCTCTAAACTTTTTGAATTTTGTGGATCTTGACAAATTGTAATTCACAAAGAAATTATGTTTAATTGTATGCTCCTTTTCATTGTTTAATTGTTTGGAGAGAATTTCTTCTCTTGTATTTGTGACTTCAAAGCGGTGGTTTCACAGAAAGTTGAGCAATACTAAGCAATAAATATATTGAGAATCACTATACTTGTGCAGCTTACATTTGCCCACACTGCTGTCCGCATACTTTAATCTTCCAGGAAACAACACTGTTTATTAGGGAGGTACACCATGTCAGACACACTCATAAATGAATGCAGATGAGGCTCTTATGTTTTCTTTGCTCTGGATCCATACACTGCTCCTCTCCTAACTATCAAATTTTCTTTCTGGCTCCTGCAGTCCCACACTTTGGTGAGTCAGCACTGATTACTACTGTCACTCTTTGATAGGGCATTGTTTACATATGTTCTGCGACTAATACAGCAGGGCGTATAACATGGCCAATCTCCTTGTGATTTAGAGTTAGAGTGGATACAGACGGTCATGTGGCAGGCCCCATAACCTAACTCAGTTTGTGTTTGAGTGTTATTATAAGGCTCTGCTATTGGTTTGGTTAGCTTTCACTCCAATTGTTTTGAGATGAGCGGTGCGGTCTTTTTTAATATGCATAGACTCTCTGAGATTGTATTGGCTTGTCTTCAAATCTGGGCACTACTTTCAGGGTGCTGGTGAGCTACCAGTAGCTCTCGAGCTACTCGTTGGAGACCCCTAAGTATAACCTAATTAACATACCTGTAAAATCTTGTTGCTGTTGCCAAATTTAGTGTAATATCCAACATCTTTTTTCTACTGCAAATCTCAAGTCAGAACTATGGCATTCCTCCTCCACTTTCATTAGAAATGTACCTAAAATGCCCACCCTTCCTCACGTGCTCTTACTCATACTCCTATACTTAGCAAATTACAGACTTCCTTTCATCTTTTATTCTAATGGTCACTCCTAAATGGTCACTATTTTTAACCCTTTCCATGTTTCCTGTAAAGAAGCCCAATTTGGACGTTTTTTTATGGATTTGCGGCTCTACTGCGGCGCTCAGCCTGGCCCCCCATGTGAATACGCAGCAGATTCGATGATCCACACGGAAACCCTTAAGAGCATTCAACGATTTGCTGTTAATGGTTTTCATTTATGTTTATTTTGTAAAATTTTGTTAATTACAAGACATTCACTCCCTACTGAGCAGTTTATGTATACCAGTCTGCTTTTCAGTTTCACACTGCAGTCTCTTTTGTTCCCTTCCCCCACACTCTTTTACCTCTGTTTCCATAGTGACCGTGTTTCCAGTATTTTCTGCCTACCAGTAGGTGAAAAGTTCACAAGACTTTCTCTAAACAGCACACTAGCTTCACATTAACGGTAGCAGGTGTTTGCTGACTGCTAGCGAATTCAAGCATATTCAAAACAACATACCTCTTTTTTATTTTTCCAAAGCCAATAACGGAGGTAGTTACTTTTTTGCTAGTCACTACCTAATTTGAGTTCCCTGCACAACTCCACCATCAATTAAATATGTTCTTTTTTAATGTTTTCTTGCTGTCCTCCATTTTAGCTGCCTTTGATCTTCACATCTGCCTTATTCTGCTGCAGCCTTTTCCTGTGTACTACTCCTGCTTTTCTCCAAAATGGTCAGAGTCTGGATGTTGGGCCATGGTGTTGTGTTTTGGGCCAGAGAGAGCTCTAGAAAGAGTGGCATTGACAGGGGCCTGGGTTTACCTAATGTAGACATTACTTGGGTTTGCTGGAGAGGGTTAAAATGGCATCAAATGCTGACTTTGGTTGAAAGCATTGCGGATTGCCAACATTTAGACCTAATGATTGCACACTGTGGTGGCAATGACCTAAACACAATTACTGGGGTAAAGCTGGAAATCCTAATGAAGGATACCTTTGGTAAATTAATGTCACTTTTCCCACATACTGCCTTGGTGTTCTCTAACATTTTTCCAAGGACAGAAGTGGCAGTGGTCAACCCAATTTTGCCCACAGTTAGAGAAATCCAGGAAACATGACAATAAAGCTGTTTCTGCATTTGTCCGAGACCACAACATGGGCTCTATATACCACAACATCTTATGCTCCAACATGGATGGAATATATTGAAAACAAGGAGTCCATTTCACAGGCTACAGGGTGTTCCTTAACAACTTAAAAGACTGCATCCTGTTCTATGTATAGTTATCATCTACACACCATAAACACAAAGGCTGTTTTCAGAGCCAACCCTTTTCCCAAACACCGTTTTTTTTGTTTTCAAATCCTTTTTTGTAATTTCTCACTCGGATCCATGGGTCCTCGACCAATTAAGGGATCTGTCTGCTGTGCTGCTTGTGGATCCGCGACGGATCCGTACACAACTTAAAGCCCACATTCAGCATAAAGCAACAACACATTTAATACAGTGGGTGTGTTTGTGGGTGTGTGAGTAGTTGTGATGGGTGAGTGTTTGACTGGGTAAGTGACTGTGTGAGTTTCTGAATGGTGTGTGAGTGGCTCAGTAGGTGTGTGAGTGGCTGTCAGTGGTTTTGCTGTATGAGTGTGTGAATGGCTGTGTTGGTCTGTGAGTGAGTTTGTAAGTGGCTGTATGGGTGTGTACATGGCTATGTGAGTAGGTGTGTGAGTGCCTGTGTGGGTCTGTGAGTGGTTCTCTGGGTCAGTGAGTGGATGTGTGAGTGTATGGGTGTGTAAATAAAGGAGATATACTTTCTGACAATTTCGGATTCTTAGCGTTCAAAAGCCACTTTTGCTATTTTAATTGATATGCACGTTGTCACGTTATTTCAAGGAGATATACTGCACTGGTAATAATACATTTTACAACTGTGGTGATTGACGCTATGCAGCAGGATGAATATTGCACCACAGTTCAAACATTTGACATTACTGGTGTACCTTGGGATTTGTAGGACTGTGATATAAAGTCACGTGACTGTATGGATTTAAGCACCTTCACTTTGTGATTGCAATCTTACTCACCTGTGAACAAGGTCTAACGGCGGAAATGTGTCAGGATATGAGTATGCAGCCACTTTTACGAGGAAATAAACGCTCCTCTTTAATCTGAAATCAGGCTTCTGCACTTCTTTTTTTCATTGTATTGTTGTTAAAGGATTCTCCATTCCCGTTCGCAGTGTTGAGATGTATATCTGCTCCATTGTATAAAGTCCCACTAGGCAGCGTAACACCTTCTCTACAGTTCCCTAAATATTACTCAGTATTCAAAGCAATGTCTACGGCAACAACAAGTACCTGTTTGCACTTACTGGTTCTTGTAGGGAAGATGTCCTCATTGTTTTTCAGGTTCTCATTTCAGTCCATCAGCATACTCATGGACTATAAGCTCTTTATGTATATCTGGTGTTTGGGCAGAGGTTACTGTTCTCCCTCTGTAACAATATGTGGAAAATCTTTCAGTTTTGCCCTTCAACATTGGATGTATGTGAACACCGTCACCCTCACAAAGCTGGACAGACATTAGGAAGGGCTCTTGATGATACAGGGGTTTACTCGAAGATATAGGTGCTCTGTGCTCGTGCCACCAATTGGTAACCCTCTGGTTACAGGATCAGTACTTGGGGAGGGGTCTGGAACAGTATCTTTTCTTTCCCATTCTGAGGTTTAATGGCTGTGAAAGTGCAATGCCTTTTCCCATGCTAGGAGTCCATGGCTTCCCGGCTTCCACTGCAGAAAGATGGGAGTAAAAGAGGTCAATTGTGTTTTTTGAGACAGCTGAGTCAACCTTACCGCTTTTATCAACTATCCACAACCCTCAGCTGCAAAACTAAGCACTAATGAGGTGCTGTTATTCAGCCTCTTCTAGTGCAGAGAACCCTTATCCAGCAGCTTTAACCTAATATGTATATGACACACATTCCTGATATGACCCATTAACATCAGTACCATTCATCTTCGGAAGCAGGAGACCTTTTACCTTCTCACCCACCTGGTTCTAAGCCCCATAGAACGCCCCACCGTTTGTCTTGTTTTCTGGAAATTGGCCTCACCGTTTGCCTTATTTTTTGGGAATTTGTCCTCACGGTTTGCATTGTTTTGTGGAATGTGGCAAGCTAATATCTGGATGAGGACGCAAACATAGACTTCAGATTGAATCCTCTTTATTTTGGCATGCATGTTAAACAATAGAAATATGGCATTTAGTTCCGCTCTACGTACAAATAGATCATAATTTATCTGTACTAAAATTGTCACCAAAACGATCACCCTTACCTATCCTTCTCATGATGGCACTGCATTCAGTTTCAGGAAGCTTATGAGCATCTCGTATCACCGTCTCCTGCGTTTCACACAATTGTGCGTGCAGCTCCTTCAGGTCCATGTAATCCACCTCCATCTGGCTATTTCTTATATCCTTACCTAGCTGATGTGGTCGCCAGTGGCAATGGTGCCGCCTTGTTTGCTTCATGCCTTCCAGGAAATGAGACACTTACTTGAAAACCAGAGTTTATCGAATGCATCTTTAATCTACTTATACTTACTTCCTTTATGCATCTATATACCTTTCATGTACTTGGATCTATATATTTATTACTTTCCTAAAAAAAAAGAAGCATATTCAATGCACTACCCTATTTCTCACCCTATACCTCTATCAATATCTTTAATCTACATATACTTACTTCCTTTATGCATCTATAAACTTTCCATGTACTTATGGATCTATATATTTATTACTTTCTTCTAATTCAGCATATCCAATGCACTACCCTATTTCTCACCCTACACCTCTCTCAATATATCTTCTACCTCAACTCTCTGACTCATCTCAAACCTTTTTCTACTACTCTTTCCAATGCACTAGCCTATTTCTCACCCTATACCTCTATCAATATGTCCATTACCTCCAATCTCTCATTCATCCCAAACCCCATACCACTACTATGATCCCCAAAATAGCCCTTTCTAGACTCTCCCCTACTCTACCTCTCCTTGCACCATCTGACACCTCTTTTACTGTACTGATCCCCCAAAACAAGCCTTTCTAAACTCTTCCCCTCCACATCCCTTTTTACTTATCACAAGCCTCCCACTACTGCTACGACTGCCAACAAAAAAAGTCTAAATCCTTCACTCTTCTATCCCTCCACTATCCTTTTCAATCAAAATAACAGACTAACATGTCCGCTTCTCAAATTTCATATTTCACTATACTAATTCACCACTAATCCTTTATGGGTTCCAGAGTAGCGTGCTACTCGCCGAAAAAAGCTCTTCTACACCTTATTAGGGGTAGCAAGCACTCTATAAATGTAAACCTTTTTCCCTCTTCTATCCCTCCACTATCCTTCTCAATCCAAATAACTGACTAATATCCACCATTCAAATTACTTTCATATTTCACTATACTAATTCAACACTAATCCTTTATGGGTTCCGGAGTAGCGTGCTACTCGCCGAAAAAGTGCTTCGACACCTCGTCAGGGGTAGTAAGCGCTATATAAATGCAATTACAATACAATACAATGTACTGCGGTGCTGAGAGCTTTGTTGGCTTCTTGTATTTGTGATCATCTTGCCACCTATACTCATACCTTAGCCCAACAGACATATTGGGGCAGCTCCTAGCCGTACAAAACTTAGACATGGTCCTATAGATGAGGTTTGTCGTATTAAAGAAGTCAACCATGTCACTGTGATCCAGTCATTGATGTTCTCGCCGGGGGGCAGCTTCACCACTGTCTTTAGGTCCAGCCCAGACTTGAGGGAGACATGTGTTTTTTTGTAGATTTCAAAGCACTGAGTCCCTGGCTCAAATTTCTCTCGAGGATGAAATGTTTTATCTTTGTTGAAGACTTGTGCCAAGCGCAGAGCCATACCGGTGCTGGACAGCCAGAACACTGACAGATGGTCAGCAGAGACTCAGTCCAAGGAAGGAGAAATACCTCTGCCTGATAAGATCAGTTCACACCCCAGAAGATAAATGGAAAGAGTGAGATAATGAATTAAGGGTAGATTCACATATTGATACATCAATGATGGACCAGTATTAGGTACTCCTTTCTCAAAGCGATGTCTAAAGTTTTAGGGCCTTGGTTGAATGATTCAGTAATACTGCACGATAGGTTAAATAGTGGGTGCAGTATTACTGTACCGTTACAAGTTTGTGTCTTTAGAATGATGGAATAACCACAGATATCAAAAAATTGCACACTAATTTTTGCATTTTTTTTGTCAGTGAGGGCACTTTTCCCCGTTACTTATTTTAACAAGCTTTTTCTGTGTGGGTTTTGCAGGCTGAACCTGCAATCACCATTTAGACAAAAACTACAGCTGAATTGGGATTTGCAAGCAACGTGTAAGGATGGTTTTATTTTTAATTTTTACCTAAGGCTCATTTTTTGTCTCTACGTAGCAATCATTTATTTTTAATATTGGCATGCAACAATAATTGGCAAGAAAACCAGATGTCTTTGGTGTTTATTTAAAAAATCGACTTTGTGAGCTGTTGCACCCTAAAAAGTTCCAAGAAATCTTGAATGGAACACTATATATTTTTAAAGTACTTGGAATAGCTTCCCTGCATTCTGTTATCTACTGTGAATGAAGCAGTAATTAAAGGTCAGAGGAGTGCATTATCTTTGGTCATTTTACATCAACCAAAAACTTCATGACCTGAAGTGTTCTGAAAGGCATAGTTTTCTTCTTATCAATATAATGTTTAACAGCAGCCAACACACACAGCACCCAGCGAATCAGACTAGAAGACTTCTTCGCAGGCAACTATAGGGATCTCTTCCTCACAGGCAAGTTAAAGAGAGTGAGTGAATGGCCAGTTTGCTTCTGAACCAGGGTCAGCATGTGTGATTTGCTTCCGCGCTCTTAAAAGAGACACAAGTGTGGTGTACCCTGAGGAATAAGGTTTGTTTGCGCTGTGTATAAATGTATACAATTGTTTGACTGACAGTGGGGACTGAATTCTGAATGGGTAAGAGCTTGGCGGTGAGTGAAAGCATGTGTCTAAAGTGAGAATTTCAAATGAAAGAGTTATATTCAGAAGCCACCAAATCCACATCTGTGATGTTGGAGTCCTCCGAGGAATGGAAAGAACACCTTTGGATTCATTGTAAGGCACACGGAGGGCCAATTGCTGAATCGGCCAGAAAAAGACCAAACAGGGCCATTGGTGCGCAGATTCACTCTGGAAGCTCTTGTTCTTTGGCTATTTCTGCTTTTCATTCCCAGCTGGAGATAGTATTGAGTTGAAGAAACTCTAATTCCTTGTAAAACAGTGAGTGGTGCAGTGGAAGTCTGCACTTTAGAATACTGTCCTGTATGAGTGATCCAGGTTAAGCTGTGATTCATTCTTTTAACCTGGTGCTGGACTGTCTTAGTATGGATACAAAGCTGGTAACTGCCCTGAGTCTCCCCGCAGGGAGCATTTGAAGGCCTAGATACTAGTGAATGCCAAAAGAGAATTGACAGTGAGGTAGTCTGCATACAGGCTCACATACCTGGCTTGCTTTCCTATGTACTTGTCTGCCACTAGCTCTGAGGACGGCAAGAGAAGCCATTAGGATTTATTGTACGGATAAGGGTGCCCAACCTAAGAGTGAAGACATAATTAGGCTCACAATTTCCATGAGGCCACTAGGGCTATGCTTAATGCAGAGTGAGTGATGTTTGTGAACTCTGACAATATTATGAAGATGGCTGGAGGTATTGAATGCATTAATTTCCATATGAAGTTGCTTACTTGACTCACCCAGTGTACCATGAACTACATAGTAGAGAGATGAATGGTGGGTACCCATAACTCGATTTAAGAGTTCATATAATCGCCCACTAATGTACTTTAATTTTCCTTTGCATAATGTGTATACACACACTCTGTTTCATGCAGTGTATGCGGTTACCAGACGCATGCATGGGAGAGTGGGAGCTGCACAGCCCCTCTCCCCGGACTGATTTCTGCTCCGGGAACCCCGGGGCCCGGCCTCCTGTTCCAGAGTGCCCTGGAGCCCACCCATTGTGTAGTGTTGAGGACTGCGGGGGAGCCTCAATGCCGCAGCAGTCCCTGGCATTGCTCCAGCACACAGGAAGCTGTTAAACATGCAGCTTCCCTGTGTGCAATCCTCATCTCTTTCCCTACCCGCTGGATAGTGGGCAGGGAAACAGATGAAAACTCCGCTCCTGCTCCCAGCTGGTGGGAGCAGTTTGACAGCTCTCACTTGCAGGGGGCGAAGTTATGTTTGCTCTCGCTTCGCAGGAGCTGTCAGCTCCCGGCAAGCAAAAGCAAGCAGCTATATCCCGGGGCGGGCACGCCAGGACATATCCGTAGCCGCCCCTGGGGGTGGCTGTTCCCAGGGCCATTAATGGTTCCAGGAGGAGGTGCACGGCCCCCTCCTTCTGTTTCCACGGACCGGCCCCAGGGAGGTGGTGGTCCCTGGGGCCATATATATGCCCTGGGAGGGGGGCCGTGCAGCCCCCTTCACCCTTTCAGTTTGCCCATGCCCCAGGAAGGTAGTGGTCCCTGTGGCCAAATATGGCCCGGGAGAGGGGCCACGTGCCCCCTCCCCCCTTTTTGACTATTTTTTTGTACCCCGGGGAGGTGGCGGTCCCAGGGGCAATTAGGAAAAAGGGGGGGTCTGTGCGCCCACCCCTCTTTTTTTTTTTTTATTCCAAAGCCCCAGGGAGGTGGTTGTTCCCAGGGCCTCTAATAATAAACCCCGGGGAGGTGATGATCCCCAGGGTTAAACTCCCCTTGAGAAGGGGGGCCGCATGCGCTCCCCTCCGAACAAAAAAAAACCCAACATTATGCCCACGGGATCTGGCCACGGGGGTTAATCTTTTTCTTTTTTTTTTATAACAAACGCGGGAGTCTGCTCTAATGAGAGTGAAACACGTGTCAAGGGTTGCTTTTATGCAACCCAGGTTGACTTGGATTGTATTTTACCAATCCAAAACTGTAATACTGTGCCTGGAGTGGTAAAAGGCTTTTGTCATTTTACAGCTCAGCATGGATAGCACTTTGCTAATCCTATGCCTAAAGATTTTGCTGTATAAATGGCAAAAGTCTTTGTCCCTTTCTAGCTCTGTGTGGATGGCACTATGCTAACTCTATGATCAAAACCTTTGCTAGAAAAAGTCATTTGAGGTGAGCAGATTCAGAATGTCGCTGGTGTTGCAGGGTGCTCTATATAGGAGCTGCTCTCCACCTAAATTTGGAAACTACCCAGAGTTCTCTGCTTACTATTTTGTGTGTGTGTATATATATATATATATCTCACTGACAAAACCAAGGTTAAAGTAACTTTATATTTAGGTGTGATAAAAAGAAACTGTTTTTTTCTAAAAAATAAAATAAAAAGTCTTAAAAAAACCTTAGACTTTCACTGCTAAAACCAAAGGTTAAAGTGAATATATACTTAGTGGAATATATATATATATATATATATATATATATATATATATATATATATATATATATACTTAGTGGAATATGTCAGTGACAACATTAATGTTTGAACTAAAAAAAACACAGAAGTTCACCAGGTAACTTGCACCCCGCCATGCACTACTTATGACGTCACATATTACATCACTCATGACATGGTGTATTTCATCACTCATGACATGGTGTATGACATGAATGAATGAATGAATGAGGGTATTTCTATAGTGCACGGTTACTCGTAAGAGTTACCTGGCACTTTTAGTACTGCTAAAGTGAATAGTACAGAGGGTTTGTCTGCCCATGTTCACCGCTAGAGTCTAAATAAAAATGTTTTTAGTGCCTGTATGAATTTACCTTCCTCAGATATAAGTCTCAGATGTTCAGGGAGTTTATTCCAGAAGCTTGCTGCTTTCACAGTGAAAGAGGAGCCTCCTCTCCGCTGTTTCTGAAAGCAAGGAATCACAATAAGGCCCGCAGAACTGGAGCGCAGGAGCATCCCAGGGCAGTATGCCTCAATGTGTTAATTTAGATACCTCGGACCCCTATTGTGGAGGGATGATGAGTTAGCATCAGAGCTTTGTACGTAGTACGCTGATGGACTGGCAACCAGTGAAGTTTATCCCGATAAGATGACACAAGGCAAATTTTGGGTTTTTAAATAATAAACAGACTGCCATGTTCTGTATGACCTGTAGCCGGTGGATCAAATAATCCGGGAGACCAAGGTATAAGACATTGGCCTAGTCCAACCTGGACAAATCAATGACCTAACCACTGTCACTTGGGCCTTATAGGGTAGTAGGTGAAACAATTTCTTCAACATGCGAAATATCCAGAAACATGATTTCACCACTGCTGACACCGGTGCTCCAAATGAAAGCTGGTCTTCAAACAGCACACGCAGATTTCTGGCTAACACCATTGAAGGTGGTGGGGGGAAGTTATCCGGCCGAGCTCCACGCCAGCCCGGGAAAGGATCCCGACGAAACAATAAGACTTCTGTTTTATCTGGATCATACTGTAATCTGTTAGCCTTCAGCCAATCTAGCAGTGCAGCCAGGCAGCTAGCAAATGCAACCTTTGCATTCACAGGATCCCCATCATACGTGAGTTGCAGCTGGGCATCATCAGCATATGAGATGATCTTGATGTTAAAGGATTCCACCGAATATGCCAAATGAGACATGTAAATGTTGAAAAGCGTGGGACTAAGGGAGGAGCCTTGCGGTACCCCCCATTTTAACACTTTACCTCCTGAGGCATACGGCTTCATCCATACCATCTGCTCACGTCCTTTGAGGAAAGAGCCTAGCCAGCTCAGCGCAGAGCCTGTTATTCCCAAATGCTCTAGCCTGTGTAGCAAGATGTTGTGGTCCACCATATCAAATGCTGCTGACGGGTCTAGCAGCACCAGAGCTACGTTGAGTCCTGCATCTAGAGAGAGCTTAATGGACTCAGATACTTCTAATAGTGTGGTCGCGGTGCTGTGGTGGGCTCCAAACCCAGATTGGGAGGGGTGAAGTAAGTTGTTCTCTGTCAGAAAAGTAGTGAGTTGTTGATTTACCAACTTCTCCAGCACCTTTGAGGCTACTGGCAAGAGCGAGACTGGTCTAAAATTAGCTAAGGATTCCGGGTCAGCATTTGCTTTTTTTAATATTTCACCTGAGCAGAGGGAGATAGCAAATAGTTCCTGATACATCGGAACGATGATGTCTGAAAAAGGCTTCAATATGTAAGGGGGTATGGGATCCATTGGTGACCCTGACCTGCAATTCAAAAAAAGAGGTCTTTGCGTCCTCCAAAGTTGGCACCACTAACGTTGCCAATGTTGAATGTAGTATTCGACTTTCTGGATCTCCTTGATCCCCTTCTCCCAAAATATCATTATTATTCTCCCCCCAGACAGGTTGGTCTGAATTTTGACGATTTTCTCCTCAAAAAAGGCATTCAATCTAGAGCAAAGTGACTGACTAGGTTCAAACAGAGGGGATGTAACTTTAGGATCAGTAAACTGAGTTACAATTTAAAAAATCTCCCTCCCATCATTCTCAGCCTCCCTGATACAATGTGTATAGAAGGTGCTGCGAGTCCTCTTCAGGTTACTATGGTAAGCCTTCAGGGCCAATTTATAATGGGCTTTATCGGCGTCCAGATACTCACGCCCCCACACTCTTTCTAACTTCTTGCATACTGCTCTTTCCTGAATTAATTCCTGCGAGAACCAGCAAGCTGATATAGTTTTTTTAGCTTTTCTTGACGCTGAGATGGGGGCTACAAGATCAGCCGCCTTCCTGAGCCATGAGCTTATTGCCTTGTCCCCTTCTATTACTGAGTCAGGGATCATGGGTTTAGAGTCCAGTAGGGTGTTCCTTAACACATCTCAAATTACTTCATTGATGACATAATACGAGCTTCTTTTGTACACATTACTCTATAAACTAGTATGGCATTAGAGGTTTGAAAGGAAGTACAAAATAGCTCCGAATGATATGAAGCATCATTAATGCCATCACAGATGCAACTCACTTTGGCGTAGCAAGCATGTGTTATGTGCAGCATTGACCCTATACCATGCACTTCATGTGTTGCCAATTTCACTTTAACAATCAACCACAGATAGACCCTACTGCACATGGTGTCCAATCCGTATACAACTGTTCAGAGAAAACCAAGTTCCCCCAGATACTCAGCTTCTGTTTTGTCATAACTTATGCCCTACTACGGACAGCTTTAATCTGTATCAAACCCTTAACAGTCACCGAACCTATAATGAGAAATAAAGTGGATATGATTAGAAAAGTGGGAACTGTAAACCGTGTTTACTCTAAGGAGAGAGTTTTCTCTGTGCCGCACTGTTTGTAAATGGTATAACTCTCATGAGAAATACACCACAGTGTTCACTCTATGCCAGACTTGTCCAGAGAGACACTATTCATAAGAAAATACCCATGGTCTGCATTTCTTTTAATATCAAGTAATATTTTAATACCATACGTAAAGCCAACACCTCGCCACCCATTGCCTTTGGCTGTGTGCAGCAGAGGATTGGCCACAGCGGCGAAGCCCCCACAGGCAGTCAACCTAACGCTGAGCTCGTGGCCAGCAAACCCCCAAACGCAGCCAGCCCCACGCTGAGCACAGCCTTTCTTCATGCGTGGCGTAGGTTTGACTGCAGGGCCTGGCTTGGAGCCAGGCCCTGCGTCCAACTTCCCGCAAGCAGCCAACCCCACGCTTTGCACAATGTTTGATAGTGCATGCCGTGCTGTTAGCCACAGGGCCTGCGTCCAACTCCTCGCAGCCAGCCAACCCCACGCTGCGCACGGCCTTTGACTGTGTCCAGCAGGGAGTTGGGCACAGGGTATGTGGCCAGTCCCCGAGTATGCTGCCAACCGCACACTGCTCACAGCCTTTGGTGTGCGCAGCATAAGATTGGCCTTGAGGTCCCTTGGACCCCATCCTCTGTGGTCAAAACATATATATTAAGGAGAGGAAGGTAAGCAGCACCCCTCCCTGACCCTTAATTGTCCCAGGGAAACCCATCCCCAGGGCCAGTTTCCCTAAAAAGGGGAGGAGGGGTGCTAGGCCCCCCTTCCCAAGCCTTAAAAGGCCTTGGGGACCCCATCCACCAGGGCGAAATACAAATTAAAGGGGAGGGGCAGCATGGCTTACCTCCCAGAGGCTTATTAGGCCCAGGGGAACCTATCCCTGGGGGCAAATTTAATTAAAAAGGGGAAGGGCGCCAAGCCCTGGGGCTGTGTGTTTTTTTAAAGGGGAGGGAGCCATGTGCTCCCCGAGTCTATTTTGGCCCCAAGGGCCCCATCCTCTGGGCCAAACCAATAAAAAAGGGGAGGGGCCGAGCAAGGCCATTCCCTGAGCCTTCCTGGGCTCCGGGGGCCCCATCCCCAGGCCAAAATTGAGGGGGCATGCAGATCCCCTCCCCGAGCATTATTAGGCCCTGTGATCAGTTCGGGACATGGAATAGTCCTGAGAATTCCAACATGGCGACCGCGCTAACCCAGCCCGGAACCGAGGTCAGCGCTCTACGCTTTTTTTCAACGCCAGGAAGGGAAAACCCGGAAATTGGAGAGCCGGAGGAAGCCAGGGACGATAAAGGGAGGTCAGCCACGCAAAAGGAGAGAACGGAGTGGTGAAGGGTGAGCGAGGAGCAGAGAGCAGAAGACGGCGGAGAGACGGAGCAGGAGGGGAGAAGCAAACCGGTAAAAGAAGGAGGCAGCGAGTGCAGGGATACTCAGGACGACGCTGGAGGTTGCCGCTCAAGGAGCACTGCGGTCGAGTCCAGCACTCCAACAGGGGAATCGGAGGCTGTGACTCCCCTCGGCCCCGGAGGGTCGTGGGCTCAGGCAAGTGAAGCGCATGCCTTTAAGTTCAATAAAGGGGTGGTGGGCAGGGTTGCGGGCCACATCACCATAAAGTGTCACCGTTTTTCCTCCTTCCCTGAGGCACAAAGCACGATAGGGCACTGGTGAAGGCTGTTCACTACAAACCCCCCCCCCTTGTACATAAAGTGTTAGTTGGACCAAACCCCTTACCCCATTTTACTTTATTTTTCCGGTTCCCCTTGGGAGGAGATTACCTTGATGACCTGGACCACAGAAGTAAGGAAGGATTAGAAACTGTCCTCTGCCTACCGGGAAGACCGGACCAGGACTAAAAGTCAAAATCTTCAGTTCTGTTCTTATGTTGTTTTACTCTGACCTCACCTTAGCCATCCCAAGAAGCATTGGGACTATCCTACAATATCAATAAATACGACTAACACTAAAGCCTAAGACTAGTGTATTATTGAGAGAGAGACCTCTCCAGTACAACCCTCGGGACCTGAATCTAACAGGACCCCATCCACAGGGCCAAATATAAAACAAAAGGGGACGAGGATGCACAGCCCCCTCCTAGAGCCTTCATAGGCCCCAGAGACCCTAACCCCGGGGCGAGAGGTGGGCACCCAAAGAGTACACATTGGGGCTGCGGTGGGAGCACTAGAGCCCCCGCTGCTACATCCGGCTTCTTGTATGGTCAGGAGGCAGCATTGCTCCTGTCCGGAGGGAGCAGCTATTTATGCTTGCTCCCTCTTGGCAGGAGCAATATCAGTTCTGTTTCCCTGCCCGCATTAGTGGGGCAGGGAAACAGAACACAAGTCTACTCTCAGCCAACGGGAGCATTTTTAAATCTCCTGCTGGCTGGGAGCACACTTAATGTTTGCTCCCGTTTAGCAGGTGATTTAAAAAAGGCGCAAACAGGTTTAGGGAAACTACTATGTCCCGGGTGTGGACTCCCAGAGCCACAGTAAATGAGCCGGCCCTGGAGGATGGGGTCCCAGGGGCCTTTAAAAGCTCAGGGAGGGGGGCCGTGCGGTCCCCCTCCCTTTTATTTAAAGTAATGGCCCTGGGAGATGGGGTCCCCAGTGTCTTTTTAAGGCTCGAGGAGGAGAGTAGCGCATCCCCCCTCCCCTTTAATTTACATTTTGGCCTGGGGATGGGGTACCCAGGGCCTAAGTAGGCCCTGAAAGGAGGATGCGCACGCCCTCCCTTTATTTTGTTACTTGTCCCTGGGGTTGTTGTCAACAGCCTTTAGAAACTCGGGGAGGGGAGCCGTGTAGCTCCTCTCCCCTTTTTTATGAATTTGGCCATGGGGATGGGGTCCCCGGGGCCACCATTGCCTCTGGGAGGGGGATGCACCCTGTCTCCTTCATTAATATACGCGGCCCTGGGGCCCAAAATTGGCTGGGGGAGGGCGGCTCTTCTCACGCCCACCTCCTCACATATATATTAAAAGAATGGTGAGTTCCAGTTTTTTTGTTTTTGCTGCAATCCAGCAAGATTCCCATGGGATCACAGCAAAAAAAAGATTTTTTTTAAATTTTATTTTGGCCCAGTAGGGGTCTCCCCCACAGAGCCTAGGGAGGCAGGGAATCACTACCCTGCACCCTTACATTATTATTTATTTTTTATAATTTCAGGACAGGGGACCAAGTTCCCGAGTCCTGTAATGGCTCCCAGAAGCATTTTTCTCATGTTGCTGGCAGCCAACCAGCTCTCGCTCCTGTGGGAGTCTGACTCCTGCAGCAGCGTGGTGGCCCAAGGGGAAAAAAAGCTCCTTGGGCCAATTAGAACGCTTTATTTTTGAATTGTCGCTCCTGCAAGACTCTCACTGGAGTCTCTCGGACCCAACCGTCCAGATATACAAATATTTTTTAACCTTACTTTCTCAAACACTACTGAACTCATCTACACCGAATCACAAGAAACACAATCTGCAGCCCAAAATCTAGCTTCCTGCCAAATTTGAGGTAATTCCATTCAGCAGTTTTTGCTGTAGCCCTGCCTAAAGCAATCTATGGAAAATGCATGGGCATTTTGCTTTTTGAGACTGCCTTTTTTCTCTGCCCCACTTGACGAATCACCCCGAAACGTTCCATGCACAAGCTAGTCAAAAAGTAGGACCTTTTTGGAAAGTTTTTGGGAGAGTCGTCAAATGGGGCCAAAGTTTTTAGCAACACAAAAAATGCTTTTCCTATCGAACAGCTGACCTAACTATACCTACCCAGTGACGACCCCCACTGGGTAATGTATATATGTATAAATATATTACAGAGTGGTAGTAGCCATTCTGCAGTTATAGGTAGGGTCACTAGAGATGGAGACTTTTTTGATTTTTGTCCCATAATAACTGCACCCGTTTGGCGAAATCCGCAAAACTTTGCAGACTTGTTGCACCCTTTTCATTGTTGGAGGACTGAAAGGTTTCCTGCGTTTGGTCAAGGGGGTTCAAAATAAAACGGGGGTCCCAAAACAGGCTTGAAATCCATACATTTTACATAGACCTTTGTATTTCGTAGTAGTATTGTGCTACAAGATATCACTAAGTTAGATATTAGGGTGTGCAGATGATTCTTTCTGGTGCTGCAGGTAAGTAGAGTACACATTTTTTAAGTTATAAGGTTTTTCAACTTAGTGATATCTTGTAGCCAAATACTACTAAAAGTAGCAAGGAAGCACAAAAAATAAACTAGACTGCATATGTAAAGTTTCAGATTTACTACATGAACAACTGAAAGACCCATTTATGGTCACATGCTAATGGAAACCTATAAACAAATACATAACCAATAGAATACATCTTAATCTACATATGTTTTCTTTGCATGTTCTCTGGCTCACAAAATAAAACTGGCCCAACAAGCCAAACACAAAACATCATTCTTAAGCACCTCTGTGCAACCAAATGAAAAATTGACCTAGCAGTGAGCCAAACAAATTACTATTTGGAGGACATGATAATTGGCCACTAGGAAAAAAATAATCTCAATGTTTTAAAACAATATTAATGATTGGTTTTCATTCACTTTGGCCTTCATATGTAGCACAGTCCAAATTAATGTAGCAAGGAAGCCCAAAGAATAAACTAGACTGCATATGTAAAGTTTCAGATTCACTACATGAACAACTGAAAGCTCACATGCTAATGGAAACCTATAAACAAATACATAGCATATAAAATCCATCTTAAACTACATATGTTTTCTTTGCATGCTCTGTGGCTCACAAAATAATACTGTGCCCAACAAGCCAAACAAAACCCATCTTCCTTATGTACGACTGTGCAACAAAATAGAAAAGTGTAATAGCAGTGAGCTACACAAACTGCCATATGGATGACAAGATAATTGGCCATTAGGAAAAAAATTATAATCTTAATTTTTATAACAATAATGATTGCCTTTCATTCACTTTGGGCTTCATATGTAGGACAATTCTACTAAAAGTAGCAAGAAAGACCAAAAAATATGTAAAGTTTCAGAATTACTACATGAACAACTAAAAGACACATTTATGTTCCCATGATTATGTAAACCAATAATCAAATACATAACAAATACAATAGATAAAAAGAAAGAAATTAGATTAAATCTGATTGCCACTCTGTAGTTATAGATAGTATTCCCAAAGATAGGAATTCCTTGCATATTAGCTCCCTAATAACTTTCCACCTGTTGGACGAATCACCACAAAACTATTCAGACTTCTAGCATTTACTAAATTTTGAGATGATGATCATTTTTGTGGTGAATCGTTAAGGGAGTGCAAAGATTAAAGGGGGTGCCAAAACACTTTTTTCCACCAATGCATTTTCCAGAGACTATTGTATTTTACGTAATACACAAACGGCTGAATCGATTTACATGGACTTTGGTAGGGTTATACATTATGGTGCTGAGATTATGCTTTTTGGTACTGCAGTTAAGTATTCTTTAAGTTATAAACCATTTAAACTTAGTGATATCTGTCTCTGCGGGACTTAAGTGGAATTTCCCTTAATTTTGTTAAACTACTGCGGTACATGGATGTAAACTTATTTAAAAATATAAATACATTTCCCTACCTATTAACATTTTAATAAAGTGGCAATATGTAGGGACCTACTACTTACCTATTTATAAAGCCCTAACACTGAACACAGCCAAATTGTATATATGACCTTTTCATTCTCTAAAAATAGCCATTTCCCAATTATATACTGGCTTGTCATCGCCATGTACCTTGGTGTATTGCAAAGTTAGCACTGTATACCATGGCCCAAAATATAACTATGGCCTAGCTGTATTATTGGATTGTGGTAGCCTTTCGTCACTCATGGTGCCACATGGGTAATGCAATACTTAAGTCAGATTTACAAAGGAATGCAAGGCCACCATGCTTGGCCCGCATTTCTTGGTAAAATTGGAGAAAGGCAAGGCAATTTGCTATTTTGCGTTAATCTGCACACCATAATCTACATTACTGTTTAATTTCACATACATCCTTATGCCACGCCGCTGTAACCACTCCACTATACGCCTCTTCGCTGTATGAGACTCCACTCTATTCCACTCAACTCTATGCTATAACACTGTGCGCAATGCCACTGTACACACTCCAGGCTACATCATACCACTGTACGCTACTCCACTGGACGCTGCTCCTCTATACTCTGTTCCACTCTACTCCATTCTACTGTATGCCACTCCACTCTTCTCCACTGTATGCCACTTGACTCCACAACACTCCACTGTATGCTATTCCACTGTTTGCCACTCTACTGTACACTACTCCACTCTGTGCCATTCCAGAGTATGGGACTCCACTCTATGCCTCTTCATTCTACGTTATTCGATTGGAACCCACTCCAATGTAGGCCACTCCACTGTGCTATTACACTCTACCCCACAGCACTGTATGCCTCTCCAGTCTATACCACTCTATTATATGCCACTCCACTGTATGCTACTCCACCATACACTATTACACTCTACGCCACTCCACTGTACAACACTCTACTCTATGCCACTCAACGCTATTACACTATACAACTCCACTATATGCCAGGCCACTCTATGCTATTACACTGTATGCAACTCCACTCTACGCCTCTTAACTGTATGCCACGTCACTGTATGCCACTACGCTTATACGCTACTCCAGTATTCCACTTAACGCCATTCTACTGTTCTCTACTCCATTCTATGCTATTCCACCGTACGCTACTCCACTCTGCGCCACTCCAGTGTATGGTACTCTGCACCACTTAATTCTACGCTATTCGATTGGACCCCACTCCAATGTATGCCACTCCAATGTATGCTATTACACTCTACCCATGCCTCTGTAAACCACTCCAGTCTACAACACTCCATTATACGCCACTCCACTGTACGCTGCTCCAGTATACACCACTACCTTCTATGCCACTCCACTGTACAAGCCTCCTCTGTACGCCACTCCACAGTAGGCTATTACACTGTACACAACTCCACTCTGTTATTACACTGCATGCAACGCCACTCTACGCCTCTTCAGTATATGCCACTCAATACGCTACTCCATTGTATGCTATTCCATTCTACTGTACGCCACTCCACTGTATGCTATTACAGTCTATCCCATTCCAGTGTACACCACTTCACTGAACGCCACTGCTCTGTATGCTATTTTGTGCTAAGCCACTCTAGTGTACACCACTCCACTCTACGCCACTCCATTCTACGCTAGTCCACTGGACACCACTTCACTGTACACTACTCCAGTCTACACCTCTCCGCTGTACGCCACTCCACTCTACGCTATTCTAATCTACACTATTCCACTGTATAGCATTCCACTCTACCCCACTCCACTGTACGCTATTGCACTCTACCCCATAATACACCAATCCAGTCTAAACCACTTCACTGTACGCTACTATACTATACGCTATTACACTTTATGCTACTTCAGTGTATTCTACTACACTATATGCTACTCCACTCTACGCCACTCCAGTGTACTCTCCTCTGCTCTATATAACTCCATTCTACAAAACTCTACTACATTCTATGCCACTATACTGGAGTCTACTCCACTCTATCCCCGTACACTCCACTGTCCAAATTTGCACTCAACTCTATGCCTGTACACTGTATTGCACAACACTCTACTCCACTCTACAACAGTTTCCAACCCTGTACAGCACAGCACTCCACTCTACTGTATGAGACACCACTCCAATTTGTAAGTTTCCTCGAATCTGCACTACTCTACTTCAATGTATGCCACCCCACTCTACGCGAATCCACTGTACCCTACTCCACTCTACGCCCCTCCACTTTTCTACACTCCACTGCACAGTATTCCACTGTATGCCACTACAATTAACGGAAATCCACTGTATACCCCTACAGTGTACACCACTCTACTGTATTCCGCTCTTTTGTATGACACTCTCCTCCACTCTATATAACTCCACTCTATAAAAGTCTACCACACTTCATGGCACTCTATGACATTCTACTCCACTCTATCCCCGTATATGTGACTGTCCAACTCTATACTCCACTCCCTGCCTGTACATTCCAATGTGTTTAACATTCTTTTCCACTGTACAACACTTTTCTATACGACACAGCACTCAACTCTACTGTACGAGACCCCACTCCACTGTACTGTATGAGACCCCACTCCAATTTATAACAGTTTACTACCTATGCTACGCCAGTACACTCCACTCCATGCCACTCTACGACACACCAATGCACTCTCTTGTGCCTTATTCCACACTACGTTACACCACTTGACTCTACTCCACTGTATGAGACTTTACCTCACTCTACGCTACTATACAGCCATACACTATACGCATCTCCACTGTTTCACACACTACTGTATTGTATGCAACTCCACTCTACAACACTCTACTACACTGTATGCCACTCTGACATTGTACTTCTGTCTATACCCCTTCACTCCACTGTACGCCTCTGTACTCCACTCTGATACCCTAGTCCACTATACAGCACTCTACGCAACTCTTTGTATGCCACTGCACCCCCACTTTACTCCACTCACACAGTACCCCACTCTACTCCTCCACAGTATGCCACTCCGCTCTACGCCACTCATTGCCACTTTACTCTATTACACTGTATGCCAATCCACTGTACCACACTCTACAACACTGTACTGTACACCTTCCACTCTACAAAAATCAACTAGATTGTATGCCACGCTACTCTACTGTAGTCTCCATCACTTTCCAATACTGTACGACACCCCACTACACTCTACTGTACAACACTGTACTCCACTCTGACACTTTACTCCACTCTGCCCTACCCCACTCCATTGTATTCCACTCCACACTACTACACTTTATCCCACTCTACACCACTGTACTATACTCCGATCTACGCCTCTCCACTGTTCGATACTCTACTCCACTGTCAGCAACTCCACTCTACAGCACTGTACTCACTCTGTGCCACTCTGACACTGTACTCCACTCTATGCCCAGCCACTGTAATATACTGTATGACACTCGACGACACTCAGTGTCTCTCTACGATATGCCAGTCCGCTATATGACATGGCACTCCACTCTGACACTCTCTTCCACTCAGACAAACTCTTCCACTGTACTGTACGGCACTCCACTTGACGATACTCCACTCTGACACATCATTTCTCCCACCAACTTTTCTTTCTACCACAATAACACAACCACACAACACTTACACTCCACTGTACTACACATATTACCTCTTGCAGCAATCAAGTCTAAGACACTCTTCACTCTATTTTACCCCTCTTACACATAACATACACTCTACTCACAAACACATCACCACCCCCTTTACCTTACAACTTTCACTCACACACAATATTATACAAACAAATCCATCTCATAAAACAAGTATATCAGCACCTCGTTTCACTACTCCTCAAAAACAAAACATAACACGCACACCAGCACAACAAAATCTCTCGCGCGCAACACCTCATAATACTTTCCGTCACAAATTACAAACATACACCCACCTTTCAGACTACACAAATGAACAAACTCCAATGCCAAGCTTTCTCTCTTCCCCCACACCTAACACATATACATCAACTCTCTTTTAACTGCCTCTCATCCATTAGGACAATTTAGAACCTTACTATATGACCTACATGCTGCACCACCACCCCTAACTCATACACCTTCCACCCTAAACAGACGCAAACAAAATAAGCGACATGCCACACCTCACAACTTCGCTTCTCCATTTCTACTACACAACAAAGTTACACTACAAAAACAACACAGCGCACCAAATCACTCTCAAGCACCGTCCCCACCACCTACACACGCAGACCTATCAAAATGCCTTCTTAGCCTGCTGGACGAGGAACACGAAACAGAACAGCTACACGATTGCTATCCTCATACAGCTAGCCTAATACCAACACTAAGGACAGACCTGCTGCAAGCTCACAAAATACTGCTCCCTCTTTTACAAAGCAAAGTCACACTATCACCAAAGCCCATTCTCTAAACTGTCTACTAATAAATGCTTGATCACTTTCTAAAAACAAATATCACATCTACGACCTTCTCACTGACACAAAACCTGACCTACTATTCATTACTGAGTCATGGTTGGGAGACGATAAGGCTCCAGTACAGCATGAAGCTGTTCCTCTAGGCTATCAAACTATCACCCAAAATCGTATAGGCAAAAGAGGAGGTGGCCTAGCTGTTGTGTTCAAACATTACATATCACTAAAGGTGACGACGTCTCCATAAAAGATTGTGAGGCCCTTTTCACCAGATACAATCCTACACCAGCTTGCTCCTGTAACTTCCTGCGCCTTGACAGACCTCCACCTAGCAATGCAACATTCCCAGACACGCTTCTGGACATGGATTCAAACCTTGATTACACTACACTCAAACCTATGAGTTCTGGGTGGCCTCCACATTTGGTTTGACAAACCCAATATGCCCCATCCCAAAACAATCATCGCTGGCCTAGACACACTGAACCTGCATCAGATTGTCCACAAACCCACACACATCGCTTGACACATCCTAGAAGTCATTTTTGCTAATACAGAACTAGTTACCTTTCAAACAATGACTCCATTCACATGGTCAGACCACCATTTGCTTGCTTTCCGACATAAAACAACACAAAGTGACGCACCTAAAACCACTTTACGTGCATCGACCTATCGACCTTGGAACAACTCCATTTGGAACACTTAGAAACACAACTAACATCCATTACAGATCTAGACACAGTAAATTCTGTTAAACTATATGAGTGGCTACAGGAAGCTTTTGATATCCTGATACCACTAAAAACGACACAACAGAACAAAAGAAAACAGGCACCTTGGAGAAATACAGAGATAAAAGAGATAAAACAACAAATTAGAAAGCTGCAATGTCCCTGGCTCAAAACAAACATCAATCAAGACAAAGTTTGCCTACAGACCTTGACAGATTATACAAGCCAGCTATAAGAAAAGCTAAGAAAAGGTACTATTCAGACAGAATGCTAAATGTTCAAATAAAGAATTCTATAAAATTCTCAATGAATTTTGTAAACCAAATTGCCTAGAAGGAGCTCATCCTTTTACTCAAAATGTCACAAACAAACTGACAAATCATTACACGGCCGAAGCAGACACGTTGGATTCATATTTAAAACAGAGACAAAGCACCAGCACCAACCCTTTTCCAAAACAACAATCCAAGAATACTCTAACCCAGCCTCTTCGTTCCTTCCAACACATTTCACTCGATGAATTTATGGACCTGGTCAAAGCAAGCAGGCCTGCTGGCAGCCCTTCTGACCTGTGTCCACCCCAAACCTTCAAGAGAATTCTGCTTACAATGTCTGCTGCCACGCCAGTAAGAAGAAGCATCAACAATTCCTTAACTACTGGAATATTTCTAGAAGAACTCAAAAAGTCATACATATGCCCACTACTGAAGAAAACAAACTTGGACCCACTGAACCCTAACAACTACAGACCCATTACAAATGGACCTTTCCTGGGTAAACTGATAGAAAGATCAATATTCACTCAGATGTCACAATTCATTTAAGATAATGCCATACTTTCAGACTTCCAAACGGGATTCCGTCCAGGAAGAGGCACAGAATCTCCCCATGTTTCCATCTGGGATGACCTGAAGAACACAGTTGACCGGAACGGGGTTGCTGCACTACTTCTCTTGAACCTCTCAGCTGCCTCTGACACTGTTGACCATCACACTGTGATACAAAGACTGTACGAAGCCAGCATAGAGGGGACTGCTCTAGACTGGATCACATCCTACTTTCGCAACATAACTAATATATCCATACCCCCCTTTCTCGTCCAAACCGTACTTCACGAAAGCAGGGTCCCTCAAGCTCTATCATCTCACCCATGCTTTTCAACATATACATGAAGTCATTACCAGCATTGATCAATCAATTTCACCTCATGTGCTATAACAATGCAGATGACACGCAAATACTCCTTCAACTGGAATGCCCCAAAAACATTGGAAAGTAGCCAATTTTCAGATTTTTCAAAGCCGTGGATCAATGGATGACGTGGAGCCATCTCAAACGAAATGCTTCCAAAACAGAAATACTCGCGTGTGGTGATTGGAAAAATTATGACCCTCCTCGCCGCCTGACTTGATGATCTGGGAAAACCACCAAAAGTTTTGAAGGAAGGAAGAAACCTCGGAATGACCATGGACTCCAAGCTATCAATGAATGCCCAAGTGGACAAACTAGCTAGATCAAGCTTTGTTACTATGAAAACTCTGCAACAAATCTTCCCCCATCTGAGATTTCCACACATGGTCCAAGCTATCATCTCTCTTGTTCTGTCCAAACTCGATTACGCCAATAGCCTCTACCATGGATCACCTTTAACAACTATGAAAAGACTACAACGGATTCAGAACTCGGCTGCCAGACTACCCTTACATATAAAGCCACATCACCACATCTCTCCTTCCTTGAAGGCCCTGCATTGGTTACCAGTTGCCAGTAGATCTACGTTCAATCTGCTTTGTATCACCCACAAAGCGATCCATGGAACAGGACCTCTCTTCATCAGGAATAAAACCACCAAACACATTTAACAAAGGAACCTCCGCTCTAGAGTGGCACCTCGCCTCAGAGTCCCAACGTACAAGAAAAAAACAATGGGTGGCACATCCTTCTCTGTTCAAGCAGCCAAAGTATGGAACTCTTTACCCCCCAACATAAGATCCATGGATAATTACCTTATCTTCAGGATACTACTCAAGAATTGGCTCTTTCCCACATAACCACCATACACAAACATAAATATACAGCATATCCCTCTGTATATAGGCATTTATTTGGACTATAGATATGTACCTATATATGTGTATTGTTTTGTATAAACGTGTACAATAATTGTTTTTAAAAATATAGATAAGTACAACACTTCTGCTTTCTCGCAGTGCCATTAACTGTGCACAGACCTACAGTTTTACTAGTTAAATTGTATGGCACACAGCACTCGATTGATAATGTGTGGGAATTGGGTTTCTGTGAATATTTATCATTTGTGCTTCACCAATTAAAGTGGTGCTAATTGTTTTGATCCTAATCAAATCTCTGTTTCCAACACACTTCAGAATTACAAAAAAGTGTACTTCATTTTTGCTTTCCTAACTGTTGAATGCATACAGTTTATTTTATTTATTTTATTTTAAGGGTTTTATATAGCGCTGGCCAGACCCGGAGGTATCGGAGCACTTTACAACCTTTTGTCATGTAGCAAACGAGTCCAAAGTAAAACAATATAAACACAATAGTAAACACATTGATTCGTGAACAAGTCCTGTTCAGGGAGGGGGTACAAAGGTAGCAGACGAATGCAGAGGTAGAACAATAGTAAACAAATTGCTTCGTGCCGAATCCTGTTCCGGGAGGGGGAACAAAGGCGCGAGTCAAGAGGTAGGTGGTGTAAAAGTCTTCATATCGACGTGACTATATACTCCAATGGGCAAGATTCTGCGTTGGGCGGCAGCTATCCCTTCGGAAAAGATTGGTTGAGGTAGAGGTCTTTGAGCTGGCTTTTACATTTTTTGAAGGAGGGGTTGGTCCTGATATAGACTGGGTTGGCGTTCCAGATTTTGGGTGCATTACCTGAGAAGGAGCGTGATAAAGATTTTTGTTTTCGAGTTTTCGGAGGGATGAGAAGTAGAGTGTTAGTACTCCTGAGATTCCTTGTCTGACCAGCCTTGTTGAGTTTGGAGGCCAGGTAGGCAGGTTTGCCCGTGTGCAGAGCTTTGTGTGTGAGACAAGCAGTTCTGAAGCTTGCACACATTTCGATTGGGAGCCATTTTAGCTCCCTGAGAGCGGGGGAGATGTGTTCGTATTTCTTTACTCCCGTGACCATCCTGGCTGCTGCATTTAGAGTTGATCGGAGGGGAGCTAAGTGAGATTTTGCCGTGCCTGTGAGGGTTGCATTCCCGTAGTCCAATCTGGACAGAACCAGGGATTGTGTGGCTTGTTTGAGGTCAGTGGGAGGGATGAAGGGTTTTGAATTTGGTTTTCATAACACTATTTGCAGTAGCTGATCTACTTATATGGTTTGGCTAACAAAGAGTTGTAGGAGTAAACATGCACTGTGACCTTATACCACTTACAGCTTGTCACTTTACACACAATGTTTAACATTATGGCTGTTACCGGTATTTACATTTTATGTGTTGCAAAGAAACAACATCCTAAGATTGTCATATAATTCACATTAAAAACTCCTCTCACTATGCAGTCGGAAAAAGAAAAGTAAAGGCCAATCCCATGTTAAGTGAATAAGCAGCGGCTTGTCAGAAGGCATAGACTGACATTTGACCTCTGTTGACCTGTGTCATTGAAGCACTCTAAATGTGACAAGATAAACACAGAATTTAAAGCATCTTTATTGATCGCTCAGTCTTTCCCGACCCACCAAAAATCGGCTCTTGACCCACTAGTGGCTCGCGACCCACAGTTTGGGAAACATTGCTATAGAGAACTGATGTGCTTTCAAGAGGCTAGAGCACAATAGGATACCCAATCTTGCTCTGTTGCTGCTGTGTAGGGTATTTAAGGTGTTGAAGCTTTAGAAGAAGCTCTAATAGATATTATCTTGAAGTATTCTTAAAGTGCGTGATGGAAGATATGGAAGTTTGCTATATAGGAAAGTAGGGCAGTAGCTCTATTACATGCTTTGAGGCACTGGCAGGTGGTATAATGGGAGTGTATGAGCAATTGTCATCACTGTGATGACTGTAGAGAAGTTATATCAAGAACTCTGGGATATTCAGTAAAGCAGCTAATGAGCTTCAACAAACTGTTTTGTTGCTTCTGGCTCACTTTAAGTAGCAAGTAGTTTTCACAGGCCATGGGTTTTCACAGCCTTAGTTATACAATAGTGGTCAAATTCTTGTAATTGGCTGTTAGCCAACTGCCTGCAATTGTAAGCGTGGTTTGTTTTGTAGATTTATCCTTGGGATATAATTTCTTACAGCTTGCTGCCTAGAGAGCAGAGCTGGGCTGCCATTCAAAAGGATTCATTAGCCCTTTGGGGGCTTAGGCCTTGTACGGTACCATGTACCCCTCTAGTGGCGGTTGGCTATGAAGGGAGAGAATTCCAAGCTACTGCAGTGGTTGTTTTGTTTGGAGGGATTAGACTTTACTGTGGAGCATAAGTCAGGGTTACCACATAAGAAGTCAGATATACGTTTTCCTAGTTTTCCTAATCTAATGATCAGGCTTCTCCAATGGTGTTGCTTCTCCAATGGTGGACTACATCCCAGGCATTCAAATCTTTTGGGGGAAGGCTTCTCTTGGCATTGTAAAGGTCCTCTGCAAGGATCTAGAGACCCTGCCTTGAGATAACCATGATGTTTTTCTGGTTATTTTTGGCCTCAACACACACAACAGTAACACGCATACTTTGAGGGCCCACTGTGCCACAGAATGTGATGAGTTGGCATCTGTGCTCTAGAGGGGCGTACCATCTGCACAACCTATTGCAAGCATGATTGCTGTCAGCTCGGCAGACTGTGGAGTACTGACCGTGGTGGCAGTAATTATTTGTGTATGCAGGACATGTCTTCTTATCTGTTGCATGCACAAGTAGAGTTGGCTATTGGTCTCATCATTTGAAGTTCTCTGCCTGTCCCTAAAGCTGTCTGCTTCGCAGCATCCATATGGGAGATGAATGTTGTATGCATTTTTATGAACCTATGTTTGTGTGTGACCTTATGAGAGGGGAGCATATATGCCATGGGTGGCTCCTGTAGTATTTCCGATCTTCTGTGGATGCTCATACCTAAAATGTAGGTTGGAGAGATCCTATGAAATGCAGGGCTTTTCTAAAACCTTCCATGAGTCATTTGAACTGTACCAAACTGAAGGTTGTGGAGGATGTGAGACAGAGAACCCCAGTGAAGTGTAGAAACAGCTCTTGCTCCCTCTGTTCTTCATTCTCCCCCAGAAGTGTTACCACCAAGTTTGAGAGGTAGTTAAATGGGGTAGTCTCTTCCTCTTTTGTGCTTTCTGTTTGGGTTACCCTGTCAGGAAGTTCCCAGACCCACCCCTCCTTCCTGCTGACATCAGAGAATAAATGCTCTGGCTTTTCCAGTCTGGGAGAGATACACATTCCACAGGAAGTGCTGAAACTGGGCCTGGAGCTAGATCTATGGAATACACAAACTCTGTCTACAAACTTGATATACTATGGGGCAGAGGCCTCAAGCCTTTGTACCTTAATTTCTATTCAACCAGTGCAAGGTTCCTATAGCAGTGGAGATAGAGACAGCGCTTTGAGCATTATACTTGGGGTCATTGACTGCACACTCCCCTTACCAAGTACGGAAATTGGAACCTTGAAGTTCTGCATCATGCTAGACAGAGCTGCTTTGCATCCACCTTGAAGGAAGAAGCCCAATGACTGCTGAGAGGGGAGATATGGAGGTATCCCTACATGAAGGAAAGGGTGTCAAGAGGGAGGAGGGCTTTAAAGAGCTGTGGAGGAGGAAAGGAACAATGGCCGACTGTAACTCAGGGAAGGATCTGCACTGCTAGGCTGTGTGGTGAGTCCGTGTGACCATGGTTCTTCGGCAGCGTGGCCCACAGTCAAGTGACTCGCTCACAAAATTTGTGCTTGCTTGTGAGTACCCAGGGCTGTCTCTGTCCCATAATCATAAAGCTACCATGAGGTGAAGAACCATGACTACAGAAGCTAGACTTACAAAGAATCGCCTCTGACGGCTCTGCACTGTGGAAGTGGAACTTCTTTTGGCACTTTCATCAGATGAAGCACCTGTGAAAGCCTGCTACTAGGAAAAAATGCAAACACTATCAGTGGTTTCTCGTTGCAGACCCTCAACTAGGGTCACTGTTGAGATGAATGATGGGCTCTTTACTTGTTTGGGTGGTGAATTTGTGGCAGAGCCTGAGGAAGTTCCAACAACGAAGATTTCCTTTCCTGCATCACCTTCACTGAATTGTACCCGCATGGCCTCGCCTCTTCAGGACTGGAGGTACATGGCTGTGCATTACCGGGATAGAGTCAGCAGGAGTGGGGGTCAGTATGCACTGGTGCGCCTCAACGTCTGAGTCTCTACCCCATACAACCTCCCTGAGAAAGTCTTGGACTGCTCCACTTAGCTACTGTGAGGGTCAAGTGCTTAAAGAGTGTACTCTTCTCAGTTGCGGGTACAGTGGTAATGTTAACGCCCCAGTACATCAGTGGCAAAAGACTCTCATTGTTGCAGTCAGTGCCCAGTAGTCACTGACTGCCCTCAGTTGTGTGGTCTTTTTCATGTAAGTGTATATTTATTTTAGTACTCTTTTGGGATTTACTCACTCCCCTCTGTAAACAATTGATCATTTTACGACCTGGGGTTTTGTTCTCTTGCAGTATAAGTAACCCCCGTCTTTGGGCCATTTGGAATGCAGTAACATGCTTAATTTGCATTCTCGATCAGTGTGTTTAGCTGCTGGCCAGGTAGTGGGAGGATTGATGGATTCCATTTCAGCTTCCTGTTAATTTCTGTACATCTTTTCTAGAGTAAACCTGCTCACAGTTATTTTGTACCTGGCTGTGTACATTGAAAAAACTGGCTGATACCCTTGTTGTGTTTGGATTTATACTGCAGACCTTTGAGACTGTCACAAGGAGTACTATGAAATTGGAAATGTTGGCAAAAAGTGAGTGTTTTTAATCAAAATATGTAATGTTCGTTTTTGCCAACAAGAAAGGGGCATACATTGAATAACTTTCAGGACATTGCTTGAGACAATTTTAGGTGAATCTATATAGCTTGGTCAGATGCCCAGAGAGACAAAAGCCCTGCCCGGAATTAACAGGTCTGCGATGATCATACACTCACACGCCCGACGTCGCCTTCCTCACTGAGACCTGGACCCGACAACGCAACCGCCATCCCCGACGGATACAAGATCCTGAGAAAAGACCGCCCCAACCGCCCAGGAGGAGGCCCCGCCATCGTCCACAAAAGTTCCCTCTGTTTGACAACCACCGACTCGGGCGACACCTCGCCCCCCATGGAACACATCCACTTCCAGATCCAACCCGACCCCAGAGCGACGCTCCGCGGAACACTCTTCTACAGACCACCAGGCCCCCGCACCCCTTTCACCAATATCCTTGCCGACCTCATCGCAACCCACGCCCTCACCTCCACAGACTACATACTTCTCGGAGACCTGAACTTCCACCTGGACAACCACAGCGACCCCAACACCACCGCCCTCCTAGAGAACCTCACCAACATAGGGCTGAAGCAACTTGTCTCCGCCCCCACTCACACAGCGGAACACACACTCGACCCCATCTTTGCAGGAGGAAACAGCATCTTCTTCAGCCACACCACGGAACTGCTCTGGACCGACCACCACCGCATCCATTTCTCCTTTACTAAACTCACCGCACGCAAGCACGCGCACCGCCTCCCACGCAGAATCTGGAACAAAATCTCCGAAGAACACCTCGCCTCCGCCCTCACCTGCACTCCCCCCCCCCCACTGCGACAGACGCCAATACAGCGGCAAGCAACCTCCACAAATGGATCGCCAACTGCGCCAACACACTCGCCCCCCTCCAGAACTCCACGAGACGACACAACAAGAAAGCTAACTGGTTCACCACGGCACTCCGAGTATCCAAGCGCTCCTGCCGACGACTGGAAAAGGCATGGAGAAATAGCAAAACTATGGAAGCACGGTCCGCCTACAAAACAGCCACCACTGCACACCACCAACTCATCAAATCCACAAAGAAAAACTTCCTCCATGACAGAATCCTCTCCAATGCCCACAACTCCAAGGAACTCTTCGCCATCATACAGGAATTTGCCAAACCCAACAGCAAAACAACTGACGTCCCTCCCTCTCAAGACCTCTGCAACAGACTGAGCTCCTTCTTTCACCTCAAGATCAAGATGCTCTACGACAACTTTGACGACCAAGACCTCTGCACCGCCCCAATGTCCACCCCCAGCGATGCCACCCAACAGATCCTTCTTACCCGGACCCTACTCATGACAGAAGACACCCTAAAGACCATGAAGAGCATCCACTCCGGAGCACCTTCTGACCCCTGCCCGCCGCACAGCTTCCATAGGGCCACCACTGCCATCTCACTCGAGCTACGTCGAACCATCAACTGCTCCCTCGAGACCGACACATTCCCTGACAACTGGAAGAGCCCCGAATTCAACCTCCTCCGAAAGAAGCCCTCCGCAGACCCGATGGACCTCAAGAACTTCACGGCCATCTCATTGCTCCCTTCCGCAGCCAAGGTCATTGAAAAGGCCGTCAACACCCAGCTCGCACACTTCATTGAAACCAACAACGTCCTAGACACCTCTCAATCCGGATTCCGCTGCAACCACAGCACTGAGACCGCCCTCCACGCTGCCACAGACGACATCCGCGCCCTCCTCGTCCAAGGCCAAACAGCAGCCCTCATCCTCCCAGACCTATCAGCAGCCTTCAACACCGTCTCCCACCGCACACTAGCCACCAGACTCTATGACGCCAGCATCCAAGGAAAGGCCCTAGATTGAATACGATCATTCCTCACAGGCAGAACACAAAGTATAAGACTCCCGCCCTTCCTCTCAGAACCGACAGAGATCAGATGCGGAGTACCCCAAGGATCCTCCCTCAGCCCCACCCTCTTCAACGTCTACATGGCCCCCCTCGCGACCATCGTCAGAAACCATGGGCTCAACATTGTCTCCTACGCCGATGACACCCAGCTCATCCTCTCACTCACCAAGGAACCCGACATCACCAGGCACAATTTCCAAGAAGGGATGAAAGCCGTCCCAACCTGGATGAGAAGCAGCTGCCTGAAACTCAACTCAGAGAAAACAGAAGTCCTCATGCTTGGCTCCACCCCCTCCGCATGGGACGACACCTGGTGGCCCCCTGCCCTTGGCATCATACTGGACTTATCACTTACCATGAATCGCTAGATCAATGCCATCTCCTCCGCATGCTTCAACACCCTCTGCACACTACGCAAGACATTCAAGTGGATCTACCCCCCCCCCCCGACTCCAGGAGAACGGTCACCCACGCACTCGTCACCAGCAGACTGGACTACGGCAACGCCCTCTATGCCGGAATCAACAAAAAACTCCTCCGCAAACTCCAGACCGTCCAGAACGCCGCAGCTAGACTAATCCTCGATATCCCACAGCACAATCACATCACCCACACTTCCGCGACCTCCACTGGCTCCCCGTCGAAAGAAGAATAACTTTCTAGCTTCTCACGCACGCCTACAAGGCCCTCCACAACACCGGACCTCAATACCTCAACGACCGCATCTCTTTTCATGCCCCCGAGAGAAACCTCCGCTCAGCTGACCCCTCCCTAGCCACCGTCCCACGCTTCTACAGGACCAGAGCAGGTGGAAGGTCCTTCTCCTACCTCGCAGCCAAGACCTGGAACGGTCTCCTCCTTCACCTCCGGTGAAGCCCGACACTGCACCAATTCAGGAAGGACCTCAAGACCTGGCTCTTCGAATGACCCCAACGGAGCTGCCCTCAACCAACCCCCAGTGCCTTGAGACCCTAACGGGTGAGTAGTGCGCTTTACAAATCCCTGATTGATTGATTGATTGATTTGTTTTCATTCTTAAAAGCAGAATTGAATGCGCGGCCAGCTGGTTAAGGTGAATCTATTGCAAGGGCAAAGCTTCTCTTAATTGAAGTAGCATTTGCGTGTTTTTTTGGTAATTTATGTACAACAGGTACTCCAGCTCCTACTAGGTTAACAATTTGTGTTAACTAACCATATAATGTAAAATAAGAATGAATAAATTAAACACCTGTTGAACATTTTTGGGCTGAGGCTCTATACTCTTCACCCCATCGCTCCAGGCCTTTCTTCCTCCTCATTCAATATTTCTTCTGTGTGACCTTCCTGTGACAAAGATAATAAACATATGGCGCACTGTTACTGAAGCGTTTAAACTTCAAGCATGATAGTGTCACAGATAAGTGGTGTTTTGTTAAAAAAAAAAAAAAAAAGGAACCCAAGCAGTTATGTTTCACTTATGTTTGTTTTATGTAACAAATAACACAGCAGTTATTGATGGTTTATTTTCTTACAAAATGCTTTAATATTGAGATTGTAATATTTTTGTTTATATTACATGCAGGATGAAGACCAGCATGCCCACCTCACAGATTACCAATACCAGCAATATAAAGGTCACAACTCATTCCGGGAGAAGTATTTCAGTGGTGTAACTAAGAGGATTGCGAAAGAAGAGAGAGAAAACCACACCTAAGCAAATGAATAACTGGAATTTCATGAATTCTCTAAAGACACTGATTCGCAATTGAACTGAATGCTGCAGAGAGAAATCGTTTATGTCCAGAGGAAGAATCGCCATGGCCACCACTAAACTATTGAAACTGTTACTAATCAAAAGCATACATCCAAGCTCCCAAACTGACATCATACATCAGGGAAGAAGAGGAACTGTGACTTCATCCCATTTGTAATAGCATATTATCCCATTTAGCTGTATTCCGTTTCCTCGGTCTCGCAGGCCAGTGTGATAACATTTACTGTATTGAGATAGCCTTTGGTCAACGATTTGCCCCACTTTTCAAATCTTAAAAATAGCTGGACCAAAAAAGAAACTCGCTTACCAGGACAGCTTGTTTTTTACTCTTTTGTTTATAAACTATTTTATTGTAAATAAATCTTTTGAGTTTTACTTAGGTGTTTAATTGCGGTGTCTGCTGTTTACTTTCATAACGGAAGTAGCCTTGTTTGCTTTTTTAAGCGGCCAGAACTCTGGAATGTTCGCCCGTATAATGGCGACTAAGTCTTGTTCATTTGGGAAATGGAGTTCATTTATTTGGGTTTGTAATTGATACGCGTTAAACCAAGCTAGTATGCCATGAGTCCATACAACTGAATTACATGCACAATTGACCCTTTGGTTTGCCCTGGGTTAAATGTGCAAAGCCTGTCGGTCTGGAAAAGGTTTGTAGGGAGGTTATTAGACCCACAAAACCAGTCTGCATCTGAAATTCATCAGTACTTTGAATTTACCTTAGCATTCCTGAATCCTGACTTCTGGGCAAGCCAACTTGCTACAGAGTTTTATACAGAAAATACCGTATCATTTTATGAGGTTAGAAACGAGGAAACGTGCACCCAGTAGTTCACAACACCTTCTAGTCAGATTCGAACCTCGAAAGTTAAGTTGCAAGTTTTTTAAAACTTTTAAATCAGCAGTAGAGTGATAAGAGCACAATATATGTATATAAAACGAAAACAAAATAGGGGATCCCGCTCCCATATCCCCAATAAACAATTAAAACAAGCAATTCCCCCAGGGCCTGGGCATTCTGTTGGTATTTAGTGTTGGCTGGAAAACTTTTTACAATGTCATGGGCCAGTAGCGAACCAATCATGGTCTCGAAATTACTTCCAAATGGGGAGGGGTATCAGAAACTAAACTGGCAAGACGTTACAACGTGTCTGTTTTACCTCTTTCTGGTCCTTCCCTTCAGGGTAGTTAACCCCGACCCCGCCATACCTGGCGAAACTAAATATCAGGTAGGTTGATCATATAAAGGTGAAAGCTGCCCACAGTTTAGATTTCTAACAGAGTCAACCCTTAACAACTCACCATTTCAACAGAGATTTCCCAGCTCTGAAGGTTTTCATTTTTAATGTTACAAGGGCCAAACATCATAACCTTAAATGTTTGGACAGTAGCCCTTAGTCACAATGTGCCTTGAAGGTTACATTCCTGACCTTTCAGCCCATGCATGAAATGGGAACAACGTCATCTGCGTATAGTAGTAGCAGGTAGCGAGTGTCCCCTATTCCAGGAGTATCTGCAGGTACATCCTTATGTTCATTCTAAATCCCATTTATACAAGGGTTGAAAACAAATTGATATAATATGAACCCCTGGCAGACTCCACTTTGTGGCCTGAAAGATGTAGTGCACTCCCCCCTGACTTAACACAATGTCGAATTAGAGGGATACAACTTCTCTAGAAGAACCACTCTAGTTCCTCCTCAAGCCAAAGTTTTCACTTGTCGACCAGATCAAAAGCGGTCAAGAGATTCATGAATGATATTCATCTCTCAAACTGCTTGTGTATGCCATTCCATTGATTTATCAGTTTAATAATAGAGGCTCAAGAGTGGAAGACTGCAAGTATGAGGTTTGTGTAAGATGCACTATATGTAGGAATGGGATTTATGGGATTTCAAAGCACCCAAACGGTTGCAAGGTAGGTGGGTGAAATGAGAGAGGATAAGTAGGAGACAAGGGTTCAGGAGTATGTTGGTGTGGAGATAGGTGCCATTGGGGAAATATCATGGTACATTGAGGAGCTGCGCAAAAGAAGTGTTTTCATTTACACGTGGTGGATAAGGGAAGGTGCTTGCCAGATCTGGTTTAGGATCTCGTTAGATGTTCTCTGGGCATAGCAGATGGCTTGATCCCTGGTATGCTCCTTGGACATAATCTGGGCATTTTGTTAATAACTGCTTCTGTAATATTGTGCCCTGCATTATTTAGTTATTAGACTAAATTGCAAAGCATCTGTTACGGCGATGCTGCAAAACAATTATAATATGATCAAGGAAATGAACAGTTGTGAAGAGGGTTTCCCTTATATGTTTTATCATTGTTGTTTTTCCTCATTCTTTTAAAAGAAGTATATCTATTCTAAATGCGGATTCAAAGTTCGATCTGTGCACTTTTATATTGTGAATGTTCTAACACTTCACCTGAACACACTTGCTCAGACGCATTTACAAGCTTTTCCACAAGAGTTTTTCCATGCTTTTGTTGATGCAACAGATGTGTTTGTAAAAGCACATGAAAGATGCTTTCAACCTGCCCTATCTTTCCTAAGGAATGTCTGTTTTGTTTTGCTGAGTGAAGTTGAGGGAGCAAGAAAAAAAAATATGGCACTGTTACATTATAAACATTAACTATGTTGCGTCGTGTGTCACAAGCTGCTGTCACAGTTGCGATCACAAATTTGTAGCTTGCCAGCCACGTTTGCTACCTCTCTGAGTTTTCATTCCAAGGATAATCTTGTGGTGAACCACAATATGAACTTGACAACCCTTCCCTGGAAGAAAAAAAAACACTTTCAAACGTTTCCAGGCTTCATGGTCGTGGAATAAACAGAAAAAACCCTGCCCACAAACTTTACATCCTTTTTGTATTTAGATGGAAATGAAGCATAGCTTAAAATAAGAGCACTCATATTATTATTTTTATTTATCTAAGAGCACGTGTTCTTCTTTAATTTATACCGTAAAATAGGTAAACTATTGAAATGTGTTCAATGTTAGGTTCTTAAGAACAAAGTATTCTTCGTGGTTCAAGGCCGCCATGTTTTACTCACTCATCCTCCGTTCATGATGTACTCTTAGTTAACAACTGTGAAACAAAAGTTGTTTTTCACTGATATGACGTCAGTCCGGGACAGGCCTGCTTCCCAGTCTTCACCTGCCTCATCCAGGTCTACAGAGATTAGAGAAAAGCGCGAAGTGATTCTTCAGATACGGCTAATTTAACCATTTCTGTGTGGTTGGTGTAGATCAGTTCGTTGAAAATGTAGTGCGCGCCTAACTACTCTGAGATGCCTCGGATCAGCACGTGCTGGTAGTCGGATACTTTCTAGGGTCTGATTGCTCCTTAAATCTTCAATATATGATAACAGTAATCTACACTGGGTAGATTTTAATCACTGTGGAATGCATGGGCTCAGTCGAATATTGCCTAAAGACTGGTTGCTATGTCATGTTAAAAATATTTATAGAGCGCACGTACACCATACGGTTTCTTGGCGCTAGGAGTGCTAACTCCTTAAGTGCATTTTAGTCCCTTGTATGCAGTCTACTAGATGTCTTCACTGTGTCATTTTATGAGATTCCTATAGATTTCATATGTACATGGGGTTAGGATGCCATCGTAGAGGTGGCAGGTGACCTGTACTGCAATTCTTGCCATACTCTCGCAATACTAAAAACATAGGATACAATATGACACTCTCTTAAGCGAGTGAGTGGACATCTTTCCGCTCTGTAACTGACCGGAAACCTTGCGCTTTCGCTGGACTGTAGCACTGTTTACACACCTTTATCTGATATTTCCTTCGGCAAGTTGCCACATGTTATTTACTTGTGGATCTTCACTGGTCCACGGATGATTATGCTGGCCAGGGTTTGCCGTGTCCCATTCAAGTTTAATAGGATGGTTCGGGTATCTCTGTCATTCTTGACTATGCTGTGAGGGCAGCTAGCTGACCCATGAACTATAGCCCTAGCATGTTCCTTCCTGTCTTTGCTAATATCATGGAGCAAATTCTGGCCTAGTGCCTCATGAGTAGACAGGAATTACTGGCTGTTCAGCCCAGGCATAGATACGATTTTGTGCAGGCCACTACTCCGAGACAGCCTCATTCACTACGCAAGACCCATGATACAGAACTCCCTGCTGGTCTCTTGTTACTTGATTTTGATTTTGATTTGGCCTTTGACACAATCAACCATGCTCTCCTTGTCTCCCCCTTGAAAAATATTGGCCATGCTGATTGAATTTTTGAGTGGTTGATTTCATTCTTCTCTGTCCAGCCCATCTAGCTTTCCTGCTTCCATATTCCTTTAAAGCATGGACTCTGAGATGTAGCATACTCAACAGTCTCCTGTCTCCCCAGTACTTTTCAACATATATATTCAATCTCGGAGAGATTTGATTCGCGGCTTTGGTTTACGTCTTCTGTCATACACCGATGACCAGTGGCGGCTGGTGACATTTAAAAGTGATGGAGTGCGCAAAGTCAATATTTTGACCCACTGAAAGGCATTGTGAGAAACCAGCAATGCCTTTAGGCTCAAAGCCAAAGTTCTCAATCGTGGCTCGTTTTTAATAGTGTTGAGGCTGAAGGCAGTGTAAGTTTCTCAAAGTGTCTGTCAGTGAGTCAAAAAGGTATTAAAACACAGAGCCAACTCATTTGAAAGTATGCACTAACCAAGGGTAATAAGCTATATGGAAACAAAGAAGCTCAACATGCTGGAAATAGCTAACACTCTTATGGGATGCAAGATTATGTCTCAGAGCCAACTTCCCTAACCAATCCAGATGCTGCTCTTGTGCTGTTAATAAAAATTAACCAACATGAGAAAAGCACCAGGATTGGTTGGAGTGGGCTGGCTCAGTGCTCCTTGAGACACTGGTGGCCTTTGTCTGACTCTCCACCCGGCTGTCTAACACATCTCAGGTTGGAGATGTTCAAAGTGCGCTTGTTGGACTGGCCGTCGCAAGACAGCCAGCCAAACCGACATGGCCACTTTAAACTGGAGAGGCTACCACTCCTCCCTGCTGCCAATCAGCAGCAATGGTCCCGCCTTCACACCCAGCTCCGGCTGGCAGGAGTAAAAAATAAAATGGTAACGAAATCATTTAATTAGCGTTTTAGTTTTTGTGTTTGCTGCGCTCGCAGCAGGAGGGGGTGATGCTTCTCCACACTAATCGAGGAGTCTCTGCTGCTGGTGACACTCGGATCTTTCATAAGTTGGTTCATGCAGTGGCTGTCTTGGCATTGCCCCTTAAGAATTGAAGGGTTGCAGTCCAAAGCTTGATGATTGCTAACTTTCTCAAGCTTAATAAAGACAAGATGGTGATTGCGGTGTCTAAAAATAACTGACGTGGCCAGATTCCTCCTGGCCACTCTCTTTAGGTAACATTCCTTCTCCATCCAGCTCCGTGAAAATTACTGGGCTTTTGGCCTGATCTAGATCTGTTGTCTGACACACAAATACTTCAAATTTGGGCCACATGTGTTTTGTGGAAAATCTTGAAGATTCTCCACAGAACTGGTATGTGGTTATTCGTGCTACCATTCTTTCCCCTCTAGACTATGGAAATGCCCGTGGTGTTTCAGCTTGCCACTGGGCTACATAAATTTGATCATGTTTCAGACTCTCAACATTGTCTCCATTGGCCCCTAGTGAAACAGAGGAATCTGATGGATACTTCTAACTGCAAATTCCTCACTTTAGAAAATTCCCCAGGCTCCACAATAGATGGGGAAAGTTTTCATAGCAGTGCTCCCAAACACTGCTAGGTGGTGCCATGCAGCTCTGTGTTGGTTCTGTACTGCTGCGGAAGTGGAGCCGCATTAAAGCGCCACCCCTTCACGCTAATGTCAGTACCTTTCTCTCCCTGTAAATCCTGAGTGCCTCGAACAGTTTCGTTGGCCTTCTGTCAACTTCCAGAAATAAAATCAAGTGTGCTAGGGAATGATGATCCCACCCAAAACTGCAGGTTTCCAACCATTCTGCAACTGCAGAAATTTGATGTCTCTGATGGACTTTCACGAGGTTTGTTTCTGGTGTCTGGTATTGGGCCATGACATGAAGTCGTGCGCTATATATGTGCTCTCATGCACTTGAAGTTTATCTGGGACCAAGAGGGGAAGCTGTACATTGGCAAACACAAGAAGTCATGACCGTCACACAAGTTTCATTCCAAGTAACGGATGCAGTCTTTGTCCTGTTCCCAAAGCTGTACAAGGGAGCGGTTAACATTGCGCTCAAAGTCCTCTGGTAAATCAAATTGAAGTCCAAACACAAATATAAAAAATGAAGCAGGACTCTTATGCATCCCACCACTCTGAACATAAGGAGAAGTCACAAGGGCATTGTTAGACTTGGCATCTTTTGGCGTGTTTCCCCTGAGTTTTTGCTTTCTGACCTCCCGGTTTTGACTCTGTTTTGCTGGTGTAACGGTTCTGCGCGCTTTTCGCACTGCTGATCAGTGGTAAAGCGCAGGTGCTCCTATGGTAAATTGTGTTATGGATTGGTGTTTCCATGATTGGATATTTGATTTACCTGTTAGCCCCTAGTAAAGTGCACTGCATGTGCCAGGGCCGGTGAATCAAATGCTACCCGGGGGCCTGCAGCACTGGTTGTGCCACCCCCGTGAGTAGCCCTGAAAACGGTAACTCAGACCTGCCATTGCAGAGTCTGCGCGCAGTTTGTAACTGCCATATCGACTTAGCCAGTGCACACACTGGCCGGTCCCTAACCTTCCCTTTTCTTACATGTCAGGCACCCCTCAGGTAGGCCCAAGGTACCCCTGTGGGCAGGGTGCAATGTATGTGAAAGGTAGGACATGCCCCGGTGTGTGTGGCATGTCCTAATAGTGAATTACAGCCAATTTCGTTTTTGACTATTGCAAGGCTACCAGTTCCCCATAGGACAGAATGGGAGGTTTGTTCATAACATCTTATGAACATAACTGGCCCAGGGAATTCGGTAAGAAAATGAAGTTTCGTATGCCTGAACTCAGAATCTAAAGATGCCTCTTTTAGTGAAGGTGATTTTTACATTCTGTGTTTGAAAATACCACTTTTGGAAAGTGGGTATTTTCTTGCTCAGTCATCCCGTGTGCCTCTGCTGGAATGTGGATTGCCTGTCTGGGTTTTGGATGACAGAAGGCTGGGGGAGCAGGAGGGGCGCCAGATGGTCTAGGTAGGTCAGGAAAGGGCTGAAGAGACCTGGGTTACGATGGGGGAAGGGGGAGGAGATTTCCTTGCACCTCAAAGGGCCTGCTCTGCCTCTGACAAATGCCGTCTCCACCTCCTGCCAGGAATTCACACCAGAGAAGGCAGAACTGGTCCTGACCGGGCACAGGCCCTCTCTGCCTAAGAGATCAAAGGATTTTTGGACATAAATGGTGGGTGCCAGACCCCTGAACTTTAGAACTCATCTGGACAAGAAGACTGCCAAGAAGAAGAGCCGGAGAAGCTGCGAAAAGGAACGACTGCTTTGCTGGGTGCTTTGCTGGGCTGACCTGCAGTGGCTGCTTTTGTCTTGGGTAGTGAAAGGCCTGGACTGGACTTTCTGCAACCTAAATTTGTGAGTCTCTCCAAGGGCTTGAGGTAGAGCTTGCCCCCTGTTCACGAAGTCTCAGGAACAGCAAAGACTTCAAGTTCTTCGACCCGCAGCACTGGGGACTGTGTGTTTTGTGCTGCAACCCGAAGAACACCAACTCGATGACGTCTACGACGCCACTGCCGACTCCGTGTCCTGAAGGCAACGCAGAGGGCACCGCCGCAATGCCGCACCGTAACCCTGGTCTCACCGACGACGCCTGTTGACGCCGCCACCGAGCCGCTGCTTGCACCGCGACCTGTGGGCACCGCACTCCGCACCGCCTCGCTTCACGCCGAAGCTTTGGCACCGCAGAGGGCACCGCCGCAATGCCGCACCGCGACCCTGGTCTCACCGACGACACCTGTTGACGCCGCCACCGAGCCGCTGCTCGCACCGCGACCTGTGGGCACCGCACTCCGCACCGCCTGGCTTCACGAGGACGCCTTGGCCTGCCTGACGCCGCCACTTCCCGCCGAGATCGACGCCGCTGCCTGCACCGTGGTTTGGGGGTACCGCTCGTAAGTTACAAGACGCACCGCCCTCATCCCACACCGCAGCCTTGGCCTACCGACGCCGGCGCCATCGACTCCAGTTCGTCAGCCTACAACAGCGCTTCAGCAACGACGACGCCGCTGCTTGCACCATGATCTGCCAGCACCATGACGAGCACCGCCTTCATCTCGCACCGCGACCCTGGTCTCACCGACGACGAAATCTGATGCCGCCACCGAGCCGCTGCTCACACCGTGACCTGAGGGCACCACACGCCGCACCGCTGCACTTCGCACCGCAGCACCCGACACCTGCCGACGCCAGCGCTCCTGACTCCATCAGAGAGGAGATCGACCTGCAACGCGTGTGACTTCGAGGGCCCCATCGCCCTGCATCTCTGAAAGGTACTGTTTGCGGGTCTTTCCGACACTGTAGCTGGCCTGCGACCCCGCGGTCAGCCAGAACTGTTTTTGATTTGTGTGTTCACGACGCCGTGGTAGCCCGGACGGCGCTATCCACACAAGGAACTCTTTTTAATCAGCGTATTTTTGAATTGTGAACTTTTAAGTATAGTATTGTGGTTCTTTATCGTTTTTGGTCTTGTTTTAATTATATAAAAATATTGGATATTTTTCTAAACTGGTGTGGTGTCCTTTTGTAGTGCGTACACTATATTACTGTTGGTTATGTGCAAATGCTTTACACACTGCCTCTAAGATGGGCCTGGCTGCTCGTGCGAAGCTACCAAGGGGGTGAGCAGGGGTTATTTTAGAAGTGTAACTCCCTTATCCTGACTAGAGTGGTGGTTTTTGCCTGGCTTTGGCCCGCGCCCTAGCCTACCAAGAATCCCATTTCTAACATTGGTTGTCAGCGGTGAGGATAGGACTTGCGTTTGCACTTGACTTACCGTGATTGGTGTGCACTACTACCATATCGCAGACCATTACGTACCACATACTAACCCGTTGTCTTTTTGGCCGATTTATGTGATCTTGCCAGGTGAACTTTCTACTTCACCATGCCGGAATCAATAGCATCATCCGTTGCATCCATGGACATTGCCTTTGAGGAGGATAGGTTGGAGCTCTACACTGTGAGAGAATTGAAGTCCGTTTGCAAAAACCTAAAAGTCCAAATCAGAGGCCTCACTAGGAAGGACGAGCTACAAAAGGCGCTGAGGGCCTGGGTAGCAGCCAGAGACGCAAGTGGGCAATCTGGTGACCTTAGTGGAGAGGCGGGGGAGCCTAGTACTAGGGTGGATGTGCTTTTGGGAGGGGGGGAACCCTTCCGACCAGGCAGCAGTGGCCTGTCCCCAGAGGAGCTGGAGGACAGGCGTGAAGCAAGGAGAGCAGCCACGGAGCTAGAAAAGATTAGATTGGCCATGGAGGAGAAGAGAATGCTATTGGAACATGAACGAGGTCTTAAAGAGCTGGAGCTGAAGAGTAGGCCCGGCTCGGATGGTGGCAGCAACTCGTCAAGGCAGACAGACCGAATCGTACACATCCCTAAGAATGTGGGCAGAGAGTTCAAGAAGGGGGATGACATACAGAGGTGATTTCTGGGTTATGAGGCAGCGATACACATGAATGGGGTCCCTGAGGAGAATTGGGGAGCAGGATTGTGGTCTCTGTTTCCAGCTTTGGGCAAGGGGCCTAACCTCACCTATGCTGATATGAAGGAAGCCCTTCTCACTAGGTATGGTCTCACTCCTGAAAAGTACCGGGATCAGTTTAGGTCCTGGAAGAAATCTGATGCCAACACGTGGCTGGAATGTGTGGATGGGTTTTGTCGATCGTTGGATGGCTGCGTGAAGGGCAGTAATGTGACAAATTTTCGGGGGCTCTACAATTTGATTGCGTGGGAGCACTTGTCTAGTCTATGTTTTGCAGATCTGCGCCAGCACCTAGTTGATAGTAAGCTAACTGACCCCAGGAAGCTTGCTATGGAGGCGGACCGCTGGGTGAGTACCAGGGGCCACAAGAAAGCGTTTGGGGGGACTCAGTCAAAGGTGGGCAGGGTCCCCAGCAGAAAAGTGGGGGGGACAAGGGTAAAACACAGGAGTTCTCGAAAGGGCCCCAAAATAACACCCAGGGTAAAGGTTCCCATCCCCCCGGAGATAAGAAGCAAGGGGTCTCGACAGGAAAGCCTGCCGAGACCGGCCCCCGCAAGTGTTTTGCCTGTGACCAGGTGGGGCACATGAGGGGAGACCCCCGGTGCCCAAAGGGGACACAGCCATCCACCGGTGGACCGTCCAAAGTGTTGGCTATCGTAGCGCTGGGGGAGGAGGAGTCCCAACAGGAGGATGGGGACCCCGCAGAAATGACCCTCGTCTCACTAGGGGACAGTGAGATGGTCCCAGGAGTGACCATCAACGGGAAAAGGGTAGAGGCTCTCAGGGATACTGGAGCCAGTGTGACCTCAGTTCGGTGTCCCCGGGGCATTCCACCAGGTGATTGCAGTCAAAAATTCAGAGCGCCACTGTCTGGTGGCGCAGGTTCCCTTCGAGTGGGGGGGGGGTCTCAAGTCCTTTAAGGGTAGTTGTGAGCCCTTCCATGCCTGTCGATTGTCTGCTCGGTAACGACCTGGAGCAGTCCTTATGGAAGGATGTTGAGCTCAGGTCCCACTTGGAGATGCTAGGGTTGCCAGAGTGGGCATGCGTGTCCACTCGGTCGATGGCGGCCAGAGAGGGTGATCAGAAGGACCCGGAGCCTGAAACAGTGGCCCAGGTCCCTGCCAAGAGGAAGGGCAAGGGGCGCGGGAAACCAGCCCCTGAAGTTCCCACGGCCCGGGAGGAGGCGGACCTCGACGGGGACGCCCCGGTGCCTACAGGGGAACAGGTAGCCGAACTGGGGGACATTTCTGAGCTGACCCAGTGGCAGCAAGAAGGGGGTCCCACCGGGAGGAGTTCTGCCGGGAGCAGAAAGAGTGTCCTTCTCTGGAGGGTCTGTGGCAGCAGGCCGCAGCCCAGGCGACTGGTGATTAGTCCGGATCACATTGGATATATTGGGAGAATGATCTCCTGTACAGCGAGCCTAAGGTCGCGGAACCTGGGTCAGCCCGTGTGCTGGTGGTACCCCAGCGCTTCCGGACCTTCCTACTGGGTCTGGCTCACGACGTGCCTTTGGCAGGACATTTGGGGCAGGACAAGACCTTTGACCGGCTTGTCACCCACTTCTTCTGGCCTCGAATGCGAAGGCAGTCGGATGTGCATTGTCGGTCCTGCCAAACTTGCCAGGCAAGTGGCAAGAGTGGGAGGAAGGTCAAAGCTCCTCTCCAACCGTTCCCCGTGGTGGGGACACCCTTTGAAAGGGTAGGGATGGACATCGTGGGGCCACTGGATCCCAAGACAGCCATGGGCAATAGGTACATCCTGGTCTTGGTGGACCATGCCACCCGGAACCCGGAGGCAATCCCTCTCAGGACAACAACGGCGCCAGTGGTGGGCCGGGTGTTGATGGGGATCTTTTCCCGCGTGGGGTTCCCCAGTGAGGTGGTTTCTGACAGGGGGACCAATTTCATATCGAAGTATATGACATCCCTGTGGAAGGAGTGTGGTGTTACGTACAAGTTCACCACTCCTTACCACCCCCAAGGCAAAGGTCTGGTGGAAAGGTTCAACCAGACCTTAAAAGGCATGATCAAGGGTCTCACTGAACCCATGAGGCGTAAGTGGGACGTCCTCTTACTGTGCCTTCTCTTTGCGTACAGGGAGGTACCCCAGAAGTCTCTCGGGTTCAGTCCCTTCGAGCTTCTGTACGGTCACCCCATGCGGGGACCTCTAAGCTTTGTAAAGGAAGGCTGGGAGGCCGCTCCCAGGATGTGTTCAGCTACATGCTGGCCTTCCGCAACCAAACTGCCCGCTTCAGGAAACTCGCTCAGGCGAACCTCGAGGCCAGCCAGGAAGAAATGAGGAAGTGGTATGACCAGAATGCCACTCTGGTCGAGTTTCAACCTGGACAGAAAGTGTGGGTCATGGCCCCTGTGGAACCTTGTGCCTTACAGGACAAGTGGACGGGGCCCTTTGAGGTGGTGGAGCGCAAAAGTGAGGTCACCTACCTGGTGGATTTGCAGGCTACTCGGAACCCGTTACGGGTCCTCCACGTGAACCGCCTCAAACCCCACTTCGAGAGGTCCGAAGTGAGCATGCTCTTGGGGACGGACGACGGGGAGGAAGCGGAGAGTGATCCTCTCCCGGACCTCCTGTCTGCCCAAGAGGGGGATGGGTCGGTGGATGGTGTGACCCTCTCCCCGGCCCTGACCGCTGAGCAGCAGAGCGAGTGTCGCCAGTTGTTGGGGCAGTTTGCCCCACTGTTCTCCTTGACCCCAGGTTTTACTCACTGGTGTACCCACGACGTGGATACCGGTGACAGCCCCCCGGTGAAACACAAGATTTACCGGTTGGCTGACCGGGTCAAGGCCAGCATCAAAGAAAAGGTCTCGAAGATGTTGGCATGGGGGTGGTTGAGCCGTCCAGTAGCCCATGGGCCAGCCCCGTGGTCTTGGTCCCGAAAGCGACGGCACCCGGGGCCGCCCCAGAACTGCGGTACTGTGTGGACTATCGGGGGCTCAATGCCGTCACGCGGACTGATGCCCACCCCATCCCCCGAGCTGATGAGCTCATCGACCGGTTGGGAGCGGCCAGATTCCTGAGTACGTTCGATTTAACGTCCGGGTACTGGCAGATCGCTCTAACCGAGGGGGCCAAAGAGAGATCAGCATTCTCAACCCCGGACGGGCATTACCAGTTCTGGGTGATGCCCTTCGGATTGAAGAATGCCCCAGCCACCTTTCAGAGGTTGGTCAACCAGGTGTTGGCCGGGCTGGAGGAATTCAGCGCCGCGTACCTGGATGACATTGTCGGTGTTCAGTTCCAGTTGGGACGAACATCTGCAACACCTCAGGGAAGTGTTGAGGGCGCTGCAGACGGCAGGCCTCACGATTAAGGCCAGTAAGTGCCAGATCGGGCAGGGGTCGGTGGTGTACTTGGGACACCAGGTAGGGAGCGGCCAGGTGGCGCCCCTACAGCCCAAGATCGATACCATCCTGGCTTGGGAGCCACCCAAGACCCAGACAGAGGTGAGGGCCTTCTTAGGACTCACTGGGTACTACCGGAGGTTTGTTAAGGGATATGGCACCATCGTGGCCCCCTTAACTGAGTTGACTTCCAAGAAGCAACCGAGAAAGGTGATCTGGACTGAGTCTTGCCAGAGGGCGTTTGATATTTTTATTTTATTTTTATTTTATGCGTTTTTATATAGCGCGGACTTTACCCGAAGGTGTCGGAGCGCTTCACAATAGGAACAGTAACGTTACATGAGGAGAAAATTACAAGTGAGCATAATACAAAAGCAAGCGTTACATAACATGAGGAAAAAGTGACAATTGTGCAAATAACAAAAACAAACAAGATACAAAAAGAGGTAGCAAATGATACGTTACAAGAGGAAAAAGTGACAAGTGTGCATGATACATAAGATACAAAATACAAATAGAGGTATAATACTGCAATAAGTGGCAGTCACTCAGAACACACTGGGAAGGCGCTTCTATAGGCATGGAGTACAGAATTTCCTATAGTGGAAGAACTTCCTTGAGGGAGTAGAGAGGGCGTGAATTAGGTTTGGAAGTGTCTTTGGAGAAGGAGAAATTTGAGGTCAGTTTTGAAGGACCGGGAAGAGGTGGTGGTCCGGAGCTGAGGCGGAAGTGAGTTCCAGATTCTCACCGCGTTGCCTGAAAAGGATTGGGCCATCGATCTTTCCTTTTTGAAAGTGGGAGGTTCAAGCAATAAGTTTTCCGAATTACGTGATGGTCTAGAGCCTCCAGAGAGTTTCAGTTTATTCGCCAAGTAGCGAGTAGAGGAGGAGTGCAAGGCTTTGTGGGTGATACAGGCAGTCTTGTAGATAGATCTTGCCTCGATGGGAAACCAACGGAGGGAAGATAAAATGGGTGTGATGTGGTCGCTTCTTTTGGTCCCATATATGAAACGAGCTGCTGAATGGAGCACAGATTTGAGGGGGGACAGGTGGGATTTGGGGAGGCCAGTAAGAAGAGAATTGCAGTAGTCCAGTCTAGAGAGAACCAGCGATTGGACCAGGGTTTTTTGGTCTTGCTCTGGGAAGAAGCGTCGAATCCCCCAGAGAAAGCGCAGTTGGTATCGAGCAGACTTAGCAATGGAATTGATGTGGGAGAGTAGATTGAGTTTTCTGTCGAGTATGACACCAAGGGATTTTGCGCTGTCGACAATGATGGGTTTATTGTTAAGTAGATTCATCTGATCCATCCATGATTGAACCGGAGGAGGAGAGAGTGAGGAGGAGAGGAGGAGGAATTCAGTTTTGGAGGGATTCAGAATCAATTGATGAGTTAACATCCAGTTTTGAATGGAGTCGAGAGTAGAGTTTAGGATGGAGAGATCGTGTGTGGAGGACACCTTGAGGTAGATTTGAGTGTCGTCCGCATAGAGATGATAGAGGATCCCAGATTTACTTAAGAGATTTCCCAATGGTTCCAAATAGAGGTTGAACAAAGTGGGTGCAAGTATAGAGCCTTGAGGAACACCTTGACCTACTGCCAAAGGAGATGAAAGACTGTTCGCTATTTTGATCATTTGGGATCTATCAGAGAGGAAGGAAGCAAACCATTTAAGCACTGTGCCTTCCATGCCCATTCTCTGTTGAAGAGTGTTAAGGAGAGTGTTGTGATTGACAGTGTCAAAGGCTGCAGAAAGGTCTAGGAGAATTAGAAGACAAGACCCCTGAATCGAGTATCCGCAGTGCGTCATCAATCACTTGCAGCAGGGCTGTTTCAGTGCTGCAGTTTTGAATGAAGCCAGACTGGAAATTGTCAAGAAGATCATTGTCCTTGATATGACGGGAAAGTTGTTTCGCTACACATTTTCTGTGATTTTCGCAAGAAAAGGTAGGTTAGTGATGGGGCGGAAGTTGTTGAGGTCGTTCGCATCAGCAGTGGGTTTTTTTAAGAAGAGGGGTAACCTGCCCAGTTTTGAAGGAAACAGGAAGGGAGCCTTGACAGAGGGAGAGGTTAACCAGAGTGGTCCAATAGGAAAGAGAATGGGTGTAGATGTCGATTGCAATGGCACTAGGGATGGGGTCAAGAGAATGGTTGGAGGGCTTTGTTTCGAGGATGCATTTGAGGAGGGCATCTTCAGAGATGGAGTCAAAGTTCTGCCAAATGGCTAAGGATTTGCGCTCCTCTGGAGGGGTAGGATGAATGACCTGATCCACAAGTGATTTCACTTTTTCGTCAAAGAATAAAGCGAATTCCGCTGCTTTCTTTGTAGAATCCTCCAACTTGGAGGTCGAATAGTTTTTTGGGTCTATTTTTGGCTGAGTCGAGGAGGGTTCTGAAGTGCGATGCTTTTTCAAGGAAGATGTGCTTGTGGTACTTGGATCTTGCTGAACGAAGCGTGGCCAAATTATTGGTGGAGGGCGCTTGTCTCCACCCTGAAGGCCGCCATGTGCACGGCCCCCGTGCTCAAGGCCCCCGACTTCTCCAAGGAATTTGTCGTGCAGACCGACGCGTCAGAGCATGGAGTCGGAGCGGTGCTCTCACAACTGAACGAAGAGGACCTAGACCAACCGGTAGTCTTCCTTAGCAGGAGACTACTCCCCAGGGAGCAGAGGTGGAGTGCCATAGAAAGGGAAGCTTTCGCTGTGGTCTGGGCACTGAAGAAGCTGAGACCATACCTGTTTGGGACTCACTTCCGAGTTCAGACCGACCACAGGCCCCTCAGATGGTTAATGCAGATGAGAGGGAGAATCCAAAACTGCTGAGGTGGTCCATCTCCCTACAGGGAATGGACTTTACGGTGGAACACCGCCCTGGCACAGAGCACGCCAATGCAGATGGCCTGTCCAGGTTCTTCCGCCTTAGTGAAGAGAACCCCCAGGTAAATGGGTCGTTCTCCCTACTTTCAGCTGGAGGGGACGTGTGTTAGACTTGGCATCTTTTGGCGTGTTTCCCCTGAGTTTTTGCTTTCTGATCTCCCGGTTTTGACTCTGTTTTGCTGGTGTAACGGTTCTGCGCGCTTTTCGCACTGCTGATCAGTGGTAAAGCGCAGGTGCTCCTATGGTAAATTGTGTTATGGATTGGTGTTTCCATGATTGGATATTTGATTTACCTGTTAGCCCCTAGTAAAGTGCACTGCGCGTGCCAGGGCCGGTGAATCAAATGCTACCCGGGGGCCTGCAGCACTGGTTGTGCCACCCCCGTGAGTAGCCCTGAAAATGGTAACTCAGACCTGCCATTGCAGAGTCTGCGCGCAGTTTGTAACTGCCATATCGACTTGGCCAGTGCACACACTGGCCGGTCCCTAACCTTCCCTTTTCTTACATGTCAGGCACCCCTCAGGTAGGCCCAAGGTACCCCTGTGGGCAGGGTGCAATGTATGTGAAAGGTAGGACATTCCCCGGTGTGTTTGGCATGTCCTAATAGTGAATTACAGCCAATTTCGTTTTTTACTATTGCAAGGCTACCAGTTCCCCATAGGACAGAATGGGAGGTTTGTTCATAACATCTTATGAACATAACTGGCCCAGGGATTTCGGTAAGAAAATGAAGTTTCGTATGCCTGAACTCAGAATCTAAAGATGCCTCTTTTAGTGAAGGTGATTTTTACATTCTGTGTTTGAAAATACCACTTTTGGAAAGTGGGTATTTTCTTGCTCAGTCATCCCGTGTGCCTCTGCTGGAATGTGGATTGCCTGTCTGGGTTTTGGATGACAGAAGGCTGGGGGAGCAGGAGGAGCGCCAGATGGTCTAGGTAGGTCAGGAAAGGGCTTAAGAGACCTGGGTTACGATGGGAGAAGGGGGAGGAGATTTCCTTGCACCTCAAAGGGCCTGCTCTGCCTTTGACAAATGCTGTCTCCACCTCCTGCCAGGAATTCACACCAGAGAAGGCAGAACTGGTCCTGACCGGGCACAGGCCCTCTCTGCCTAAGAGATCAAAGGATTTTTGGACATAAATGCTGGGTCCCAGACCCCTGAACTTTAGAACTCATCTGGACAAGAAGACTGCCAAGAAGAAGAGCCGTAGAAGCTGCGAAAAGGAACAACTGCTTTGCTGGGTGCTTTGCTGGGCTGACCTGCAGTGGCTGCTTTTGTCTTGGGTAGTGAAAGGCCTGGACTGGATATTCTGCAACCTAAATTTGTGAGTCTCTCCAAGGGCTTGAGGTAGAGCTTGCCCCCTGTTCACGAAGTCTCAGGAACAGCAAAGACTTCAAGTTCTTCGACCCGCAGCACTGGGGACTGTGTGTTTTGTGCTGCAACCCGAAGAACACCAACTCGACAACGTCTACGACGCCACTGCCGACTCCGTGTCCTGAAGGCAACGCAGAGGGCACCGCCGCACCGCAACCCTGGTCTCACCGACGACGCCTGTTGACGCTGCCACCGAGCCGCTGCTTGCACCGCGACCTGTGGGCACCGCACTCCGCACCGCCTCGCTTCACGCCAAAGCTTTGGCACCGCAGAGGGCACCGCCGCAACGCCGCACCGCGACCCTGGTCTCACCGGCGACGCCTGTTGACGCTGCCACCGAGCCGCTGCTCGCACCGCGACCTGTGGGCACCGCACTCCGCACCGCCTGGCTTCACGAGGACGCCTTGGCCTGCCTGACGCCACCACTTCCCACCGAGATCGACGCCGCTGCTTGCACCGTGGTTCGGGGGCACTGCTCGTAAGTTACACGACGCACCGCCCTCATCCCACACCGCAGCCTTGGCCTACCGACGCCGGCGCCATCGACTCCAGTTTGTCAGCCGACGACAGCGCTTCAGCAACGACGACGCCGCTGCTTGCACCGTGATCTGCCAGCACCATGACGAGCACCGCTTTCATCTCGCACCGCGACCCTGGTCTCACCGACGACGCCATCTGATGCCGCTAACGAGCCGCTGCTCGCACCGCGACCTGAGGGCACCGCACGCCGCACTGCTGCACTTCGCACCGCAGCACCCGACGCCTGCCGACGCCAGCGCTCCTAACTCCATCAGAGAGGAGATCGACCTGCAACGCGTGTGACTTCGAGGGCCCCATCGCCCTGCATCTCTGAAAGGTACTGTTTGCGGGTCTTTCCGACACCGTAGCTGGCCTGCGGTCAGCCAGAACTGTTTTGGATTTGTGTGTTCACGACGCCGTGGTAGCCCGGACGGCGCTATCCACATAAGGAACTCTTTTTAATCAGCGTATTTTTGAATTGTGAACTTTTAAGTATAGTATTGTGGTTCTTTATCGTTTTTGGTCTTGTTTAAATTATATAAAAATATTGGATATTTTTCTAAACTGGTGTGGTGTCCTTTTGTAGTGCGTACTCTGTATTACTGTTGGTTATGTGCAAATGCTTTACACACTGCCTCTAAGATAGGCCTGGCTGCTCATGCCAAGCTACCAAGGGGGTGAGCAGGGGTTATTTTAGAAGTGTAACTCCCTTATCCTGACTAGAGTGGTGGTTTTTGCCTGGCTTTGGCCCGCGCCCTAGCCTACCAAGAATCCCATTTCTAACAGGCATCATAATGTGAGTCATTCACCTTCACAGTCTAGTCTTGGAGCTGATTTCTCAGCTGATTCCTGTGTGCCCCGAATTTCCCAGGCCATTGGCCATGCCACAGCAGATTGAAACCTTCAAGCGGTCATGCTGCAGTTTTTGATGTGCTTCCAAAGCCCTCTGGGATGCCTTCAGCCCTGAGGGTCCTCGGTCAGGTTACTGTGGGCGGATCTGTCCTCAATGCTGTCTGAACGATTGGGAACCCGCTTTGAGCCCCATACCAACACAGGTTCATGCTTCCACTCTGGCTGTGAGGCCTGTACTGCTCCATTCCACATTAACACCAGTACCGATGCCATCATCGCCAGAAGAGGATCCAGTTCTGATACCGATGTCGGACACCAAACCAACTGTGGCTTGATCTAGATTCATGCCATACTTCAAGATTACAAAAGTGCAGCTGGTCGTCATGTACCCTGACTCTGATCTGGCGCTTCAACCCAGGGATACACACTATCGGTGCTGGAAAAAGATCTGATTCTGATACCAATGTCGTACACTGAACTGACTTAGGCTTGATCATGAACGATGACACGCTACAAATAACAAAAGTGCAGCCACACATCATGCATTCTGACTCTGATCTGGCGCCTTTGCCAAGGTGTGAATGCCAGCAGAGTCTCCATTATCTTTTTGGCTCTGATTCAGAGCGAGGGACACCCTAAGATGTAGATGATAATGCTTGTGATGGGGATGACTTTCTCCCCACTCACTAAACAGGTGATGCCTTTTACATGGGTTTTCAAAAGGACACCACTCCTGAGCCAGGATTTGACTCGCCACTGGGTCACCAATAGAGGAAAGTGCCTCCTTTGCTGTGGTGGTCTGGATGGCAGCTTGGGTTCTGGATTTACAGCTGCCTTCAGTCAAGACCAAAACGAACATCCTGACCGATGTTTTGCAGCATAGGCAGCTACTTCTGAGTCTTTACTCCCATTTATCGAGGACCTTACTGATGCGTTAATGGCAATCTGGTCAAAGCTCTGTTACTGCCCACCGGTAAATAGGCAGATGACCAGGCATCACAGACCGCCTACAGCGGACCTTAATTTTCTTACAAACATCCTACTCCAGATAGCATTGTGGTTCAGGCCTCAGCTAGTAAAGTGAATCCTAGTTAATTCCCCGTAACGACTCCTGACAGGGAGTCCAAGAGGATTGAGGCTTTTTTCAAGCTCCTGTTTTCATCCGCCAGTCTGGCATTGCAGGCAGTTAATGCTGTTTGCTTACTGGGTCATTGTGCACATGCCCTGTGTGAACATGGCCAGCACTCCCGGAACACCTTAGGGTCTTGTTGACTCAAACAGTTTATGTTGGCAAAGATGCGGCCAAATATAATATCCGTGCTGGTCTATATACTACTGATTGCCTGGGGAGGACAGTTGGCATCAGTGTTGTACTTTGATGATAAGAATGGAGGCACTCTACATGATTTTCCAATGATGTACAGGCTTCCCTCATGAATAGGCCCTTTGATGGATCATAGCAAAACCAAAGGGGATGATGGACGGAGTGTTGAACATTGCAAGCACTCACCCCCAGTCAACTGATCTGGGTTTAATCCATCATCATTCTTTAGCTCACTCCGCCACCCCCAGTTCAGACATGGCCATATGCAAATCAGTCTGACCCTGTGCCTCATGGGAACAGTCCAGCCCGAACTGCCAAGCCATGTCTTCCCTGGACCGGAAACAAACATCCTGGGACCGGTTTCTGGCTTACAGCCGTCATCAGCCAGGTCAGTTGACTGGGGGTGAGTGTTTGATTTGCTCTAACGCTCCGTCCATCATCCCCTTTGGTATCGCTTTGATGGATCATGCATTTTCGGTGAGAAGGCAAACTCTGCGTTGGAGCACTTTTAAGAATGTAGAGCCACACTACACTCCGTGGATCTGCTGACCCCTACAAAGCACTTCCACACCAATTCACAAAGTTCAGAGGTTGTTCCAGAGCACTGCCTGATTAGCAGAGTCAGTCACCCAACCGGTACAGCAGTCACAGTCCTTTTGAACTGTGGATGCAGGTCTGACAGGCAACATGGAGGCCAGCAGGGGCAACAGTCCTCCCATCCCTTCTTCCCGTGCTGCAATAGCAGCCAAACCACTGTAGTTTGCCCTTAGTATGCATGCCCATCCAGTAGGGGGCAGGAACCATCATTTCGCCCCAGGGTGGCAATCCTTCACATCTGACAGATAAGTCTCACAAATCATTTGGCATGGTTATGCCCTTCCTTTTCATTTTGCTCCACCAAATATTCCTCCGACATCAGAGCGAATTTCAGAAGAGCACTTGTCCATTCTGCTGAAAAAGGTATGAGTGTTACTCTATATCCAGAGGGAACCAGACTCGGAAAAAGGAAAGGGTTTTTACTGTCGCTATTTTCTTGTGCCAAAGTAGGACAGGGATCTCAGGCCTATTTTAGACGTCCGGCGTCTAAACGCCTTCCTGAGGAAAGACAAATAAAAAATGCTCACGCTGGCCCAAATCCTGTCTGCCCTCAACCGGGGTGACTGGATAGTGTCCTTGGGCCTGCAGAATGCCTATTTTCATTTACCCCCCCCCCCTGCAGTCGCACAGGCATTTCCTGTCGTTCAAGGTAGACCAGGGCCATTTTCAGTTTGTGGTGCTCTCCTTCAACCTCACCAACACCCTTTAGGTGTTCACGAAAGTGATGACAGTGGTTGCTGTCAGGGATGCCAGTCTCCCCCCACCTCGATGACTGGCTGCTGAAGGGAGGCTTTCTACATTCACTCATAGACAACCTCCAGACCATGGCGAACATCCTGACATTGTTGGGTTCACTATCAATGAGCTGAAGTCGTTTCTGACCCCTTTGAAGAGGCTTCCATTCATTGTAGCTATCCTGGACATAGTGCAGTTCAGTTCTTTCCCTCTGCACCAATGAGTCCAGGACATTTGGGCTATAATCCTAATGTTTCAGCCTTGGTTCTGGATCTTGGTGAGAGCAGCTCTGAAGCTTCTCAGCATCTGAGCCTCCTGTATCCTCCCTGTCAGTTATTCAAGGTGGCGCGTGTGGGCTCCGCAATGGGATCTGAAGTTCCAATGAGCCCAGCATCAAGGAAATCTGACAGATGTGATTCAGATCTTGAGGCAGGCCCCAGTCATTTTCCCATACAGAGCTGACGATGGTGATTGATGTGTCCCAGGTGAGCTGCAGCAGTCATCTGGGGGAGCTGGAGATCAGAGGACTCTGGTCTCTGACGGAAGCCTGGCTCCACATCAATTTGTTGGAGTTGCCGGCTATTACTCTTACTATGAAGGCCCTCCTACCTATCATCCAGGGGTGGGTCCAGTGCTCACTACACCACTGGATTCAAGCTAGCCTGGCTGATGAAGGGTGATGCCCTGAAACCGGTCCCAGGATGCTTGTTTCCGGTCCAGGGAGGACCTGGCTTGGCAGTTTGGGCTGGACTGTTTCCATAAGGAACAGGGTCAAGACTGATTTGCATATGGCTGGGTGCAAACTGGGGTGGTGTGGTGAGCAAAAGAATGATGGTTCAACCCAGATCCTTGTGACTGGGGGGTGAATGTTTGCATTGTCCAGCATTCCGTCCATCAATTGTTTCTTTTGCATATGTCACCCTAAGTGGGAAGGGTATGCCCAGACGTGGGTCCTGTGCTCACTACACCACTGGATTAAAGCTAGCCTGGCTGAAGAAGGGTGATCCCCTGAAACCAGTCCCAGGATGCTTGTTTACGGTCCAGGGAGGACCTGGCTTGGCAGTTCGGGCTGGACTGTTCCCATAAGGAACAGGGTCAAGACTGATTTGCATATGGCTGGGTCCAAACTGGGGTGGTGTGGTGAGCAAAAGAATGATGGATTAACCCAGATCCTTGTGACTGGGGGTGAATGTTTGCATTGTCCAGCATTCCGTCCATCAATTGTTTCTTTTGCATATGTTGCCCTAAGTGGGAAGGGTATGCCCAGACGTGGGTCCTGTGCTCACTATACCACTGGATTCAAGCTAGCCTGGCTGATGAAGGGTGATGCCCTGAAACCGGTCCCAGGATGCTGGTTTCCGGTCCAGGGAGGACCTGGCTTGGCAGTTCGGGCTGAACTGTTCCCATAAGGAACAGGGTCAAGACTGATTTGCATATGGCTGGGTCCAAACTGGGGTGGTGTGGTGAGCAAAAGAATGATGGATTAAACCCAGATCCTTGTGACTGGGGGTGAATGTTTGCATTGCACAACCTAGCAGCATGCAGGAGCACTCTTACGAAACGTTTTAGGATCCAGTCTGTTACCTGGGGTGTATGCTGAAGTGTGGAATTGGCAGTTAGAGTATCCACTAGAACGAGTGTTACTGAAGGTAAGTTCTTCAGCTCAAGGCACTAATAAAGTCCAAGCACAGCAGAGAAAAAATGCCAAACCAATATATAAAAACAGAGTACATTTTAATAAATAAAATGACACCAAAATAACAAAAATCCAATAAGAGAAGCCGGAGTTGTGAATTTGTACAGTTTAAGGCTCAAAATACGGCCAAAAAGACTTACCCATCAACCATGGTTATCTTGACACACGTGACCTGCAATTAGGGACAAATTCAGGCCGAACAATAGACCGAACACAGGTCGGATGCAAAAACCAGGTTTGACCGAGTTGTAACTTTTACCTTCAGACTGAGTCCCTGAAATGGAAGGCAAAAATCATCATTAGTCAAGGCAGCAGGCTGTGGCTGAAGAAGGCTACACATCATCGGCTAGCCACTGGAAAAGATCTCCCGTAAGCCATTTACTTTTGGTGAGAAAACTCCTCATGCGAGAAATTTGAATCTTGTGCCCACGGAAGGTCCATCGCCCAGAGAAGATTTCTACCTCTGGACTTAGTGACTTTTTTGGTGTTTGAATTCTTCCAGTGGAGCAAGGCTGCATGCTGTATGCAATGAGGGCTCCCAAGGTCAGATGCCATACTGCAAGGTCCCACTACTTCAGTTTGCTGCTGTGGAAAAGCTCACAGTCGGAGCAACCTAAATCATTGGTCCAGCTGTAATGCTCCTTTATCAGATCAGCTTGGCAGGTTGGTCCCGGTCCTCCAGAGTCTCTGAAGCCAAAAAGTTTCTAAGTCCCAGTGTTGAACTTGGCTCTTTCTGTAGGGTCACCCCAGATTTTTGCCTTCCTTTGTTGAACTCGTTTTTGTTGCCCTTTAGAACTTTACTTCTGTTAACCAGTGGCAAAGTGCTTGTACTCTCCCTTCTAGACCTAGTCAAATTGGTATACACCTGATTGGTCCATTTAATTTACTTATATGTCCCTAGATGTGCTACTGCATGTACCCAGGGCCTGTAAATTAAATGCTATTAGTGGGCTGCACTCATTGTGCCACCCACTAAAGTAGCACTGTAAAACATATATCGGGCTTGCCACTGCAGCCTGTAATACATTTTAAAACTGACTGTTCAACCTAGCAAAATAAACATTTTGCCAGAACTAAATCTTCCCTTTTAATACTTATAAGTCACCCCTAAGATAGGCAATAAAGGCTCATAGGGCAGGGTGCATGGTATCTAAAAAGTAGGACGTGTACATGTCTTGGTAGTGAAAAACTCCCATGGTGTTTTTCCCTGCAGCAAGGCTAGCTCTTCCATAGATTCACACTGGGTTAACTTATTACCTTTCATAAATGAAAATGTAAGTTTGGGAGTAGTAATTAAGAAATTAGTTAAGAAAAATCGCCTTTCATGGCATTGGTGGATTTTAAGTTATTCTGAAAATGACAGTTTTAGAAAGTTGGCATTTTGTGCCTAAACCAAATGTGCTTTTATGTCAGTGTCTAGGGTCACATGGCTGTTAATGGCTCTCCTGTGGTGTGATGTGGACAAAAGTGCTTTGGGTGTGGAGAAGAGTGTGCCTGCCCTGAGCAGTATGGCCTGGGGGTGGTTGTACTTAGCCCTTTATGAAGTTGAAAGGGTAACCTGAGGGGTGCCCCCATCCACCTCCTGACTTCTGAAGATGCCTGCCCTTTCACTGGCAAATGCAGCCCACATCTGGGCCTGCCTGCCCTTTGTACTCCTAGACAGATTGGAGTCAGACCCATGGAAAAGGGAACAACTGACAAACCAGTTTAGGGTTAGATAAAGGAGGTCCCGAACACACATATGGGCTGGCGTAAGGTATAGAAGTGGCACCCTTAGAACCTCTCATTAGAACACTCCTAGACCTGAGAAGATGCAGAAGAAGGACTACCCTGTTGTCTGAAAATGGAAGACTGGACCTGCTTGCCTTGAACCCATGATCCAAGCAGTGACTTCAAGGGTCAGTTGGCTTATCTCCTGTTTGAGCCATAGGGACAGAACAAGCTTCCAGAGGCCTTCCCTGCAACTGCCCAAATGACCAGCACTGACTGGACCTTGCTTCTGGCCTCTGCTGGAGTGAGTCCAGACCCCCCAAGCTGTGTTGCACCAGGTCCTGGACCCTTGGTTGGTGTCAGAGTGTACTTCTCCAACCTTCAATCTGCAAGAACTGGACTCCAGATGAGGCACTTAACGTCGAAAAAGAACCATCGCCGGTCTCCTCATGACCGCATCAGCAAGCATTTCCCTGCAATAGGGTAGGCCTCATTGATGTTAATTAAATTCCTGGGAAAAGCCCAGGTGGTCATCCTGTAAGAGGAACAGCACACCTCCCCACAACCAAGGCTCAGCTCTGGGAGCAAGTTCACACTTCATCAAGGAAGCTATTCAGCTGCCAGGTAACAGTTGGGCTCATGCAAATTGGCATCCAGTGGCTTCAGGCAGGAAAAGGGTAACTAGAAATAATGTTATTAAAGGTAATATTGCATATGAGTGCTTTCTAATGGAGCAGCCAAACATGCTACAGTGAAAATGCCTTTTAGTGCCTTTTCATTGTAAGGACATGTCTAACATTAAAGGGGAGACTTATCAATATTTAAAAGAAAGTTTAGGCTTGTCAAAGGGGGTTATTTTGCCAGGTTGAATTTGCAGTTCAAACCCACACTATCCACATGGCAGGACTGCAGTCATGCTTTCTCTGTCACTGCAGTGGATGGCACAATGGATGCTGCAGTCCACTTGTGACATTTAACTTACAGACCCTGGGTACACTTTGTACCATATACTAGGGACGTGTAACTAAGTTAAATATGTCAATCAGGGGTATGCTAATTTCAGCATGCTTAAAAGGGAGAGCACAGGCACTTTACAACTGGTTAGCCAGGATAAAGTGCCCACGGTTCTACAACCAGCAAAAATAGGGTTCAGCAAAAGGCAAAAAATCCAGGGTGACTCTGTAGAGAGAGCAAATGTCCAACAACCAGCAACTAAAGTACACATGTTAATAAGAATGTTAGCAGCAAGGCTTTATTTATTACAATTCACTTCTTTCTTTGCGTCTGATGGGGTGGATACGTTTGCAAGTAATTGCATGGTCATCCTTCGGGTTTGAGCTGACGATCAAAGATCTATAGCTCCCTCCAGTTCATTTATAACATCTCTATCCTAGTGGTAACAATGACATTCTTAAAATATTTCCTCAAATAAGGGACTAAAAGATGCTCCCAACTACTTTCAGAAGACAACAATGACATCTCAACTTGATGCTTACTTTTCTCTTGTATCTGCACATTTAGCCCATTATTTTATGTCCACTTAAATATCTCACACAGAGAACAGTTCTATTGTTAGCTATTACTTCAGTGGGGATTGTAGGGACCAACAATCACTACTGGCTTTTCTTCTCCTAGCCATCTTTTCTAAAGATAACGTTGAGGTTTAAAGCATCCTAATCAAAGGTTGTTTGGAGTTTCACTTAGTGCAAGTAAGTGATTTCCCATCATTCTTTCTTTCCTGTACTTCAGTCTTTCAAAGAGGAAGAGTGATTACACAGATCAAACCCATGAAGGGCAATTTAGTCATTATATTCACAACCTTAATGAATAAAGAACATGAATGGCAATCTTTATATTGGTTTTGAGGGTCAGTAGTTAGGTGAGGCTATGAGACAACACATGGTCTGTTGGTGGATATCCTTATATGTTTAGTATTGTTTTGAGTTAACTGTTAAGGACTCCCCTGAAAGATTTAGAGCACAATCTGTGGATGGAAAGATCAATGACTGCCATCTGTATTAAAGTTACTTCCATCCGCCCTGTGAAGTGAAGACACACAGCTATCTGAAAACTCCAGTGGATTGAGATTGTATTGTGGTTGCATTTATAAAGCCCTGTATAATCATGAGGCATTGCAGAGTGCCATAAAGTAAAATCTTTCTTGAAATACGAGTGAGTTGTGGTCATATAGGTGAAGGTGCAAATGTTATCATGATTCCACATTGTCTATTCTCTTCAGTCTTCAGAGTAGTAACAGTGTGGCTCCTGACTAGAGTTCCTTTGATAACGCCGATTCTTATCTAATTATCTATAAGAACCTTCTGGTCGCCAAGATCTTTTTACCTGTTGAATAGTGTAAAGGAGAGAATCTCATCTGGTTATATAACAGCATTCGTTTTGTCTGAAAGGACCACTGACTCCGAATTCAAGTTTGAGAATTTATTATCGCCAAAAATAACTGAACGTGCAAGCACCTCAACACGAGGTTAAAGAAATAGATGGGCACTAATACAAATAATAATCTACGCAAGAATCTCATCCGACTCAGAATAAGGAGAATAGAGAGTTCTAGAAGGACCAACCAGACTATGATTGCTCCTATTTCTAAGTTGCTCTTCATTGGCCTAAACAAGCTTAAAATCAATTGCTGTCCCTACACTAACGCTAAGTGGCATTTCTGCATAACGATTTTCCCAGGCAAGAAAGAATAAAAGGTGTCAGCTGTGAAGACTTCCTAAGAAGTGCAATCACATAGTACCTAAGCTCAGCTCTGTCCTTCTCTCAGGTCTCCCCTACCTCTTCTCTGTGCTCCTCCCTCAGGGCACTATCCCTAATACAAAACCCCAATACAATTGTACACGCCTTTATCACGCCTCCTTGGCCAGGTCTTCTTTCTTGTGCTTTTCCACTGAAACGGTGACTTCATCCTGGACGGTTGCGTTGACCTTGAGTCCCAGGCACCTTCTCCGCCGAAAGTATCATCCCTACATTCCTTTTCACTCCCCGTACCATGCCTCCCCTCTCTCTAGCTTTCGGAAACAAAGAGTTAGTCTTACTAACGAGACATGTGTCCTTGCACCTGCAACAAAAGATACTTTCAACAGAAACCTTCTACTGTGCGAATTAAATCTACCGTTTGTACCCAGAGAGCCTTACCAAGAGAATCTTTTCACTGCCTACAAAAATAAGCTAACATAAGAATAAACCAGGCCTTCCCTAAGCATATATGTAGTCAGGCCTTTACATATAACTTTTAAACACACATCATATGTTTCCCTATAAGCATTTTCATTACACTTCATATGCAAACAATGAATTACATGTGCAACATTAATATGGTGCACGTTTAAACTACTGCAATTACATTACATCCACAAACTAATTTCTCTATGCATTATGTTCACACAATTTAATAAGCATTACATTACATCAATATCCTAACACCATTATGCTACTGGGTTCACTTTGTCTCAGCGAACTATTCATTCTTTACTAAACATACATGAATATGAAACTGAATATACGAATATATGTCTGAATACATGTGGGTGCGGCCTATCAGTGATTATGATGCACCCCTACAATTCACAAGAACATTTCGCTCTATCAGTTCCCCCCTTTGATGACTCCTGTCATCACATCTCATTCTACTCACTCGGAGAAGGAACCAACCTAAACAGAACTTGTTCCCATCTTCCCTGATCTGAAGTTCTCCATGCTCTTGAGCCTTTGATACTGATTGTCCTGCAATCTTGCCAATCTCATGTCATTTTCCCTCAAAGCTCTCTTGACTCTGCCTGCTCGATACCACTTGTAGGCCTTGATCATAATCCACAAGCCAGCCACACAAACCACCAAAATAAGGAGTGGTCTCAGGAAGTACCCAAGGAATCCCTTTCCTAGGTTCGCAAACCAAGCTCCCACTTGACCAAAACCCTTTCCGACCTTTTCCCAGGCCCCTTCTTCGGTCAAATCCGCTATCTTTGTGTGGATCATAGTGATGTTACTTATATATTTCTCCAGATCCTTGCTACGGTCTGGTATATAAGTGCAGCACTCTTGAACCTTCAGCATTTTACAGACTCCGCCCTCTTTTGCTAATAGGACATCCAAAGCAAGACGATTCTGCAAAACCATTCCCCTTATTGACAACATCTCTCCTTCCACCAACACCAACGACTTTGCTGTGTTCATCGAAAATTCATCCACCACAGTCGCTAACCTCCGGATCTTCACGTCATTCAAGACTACCCCTAGACTAGGTATCATAGCTCCAAAGATATCCCCCACTACGATCCCTGCACTTGCAGCTCTTCTCGTTCTTGAATGCTCTCCACCCTCTAGAAGATTTAAATCCTCTGTATGGTAAATCTTTGGAAATATTATTGACAAATAACATGTTCCATACCAATTTGCAGGCAATCTCACATAAGCATTCTTCCCACATACGTAATACACCGTAGGTATTACTTGTACAGGACCTTGGAGAAAATCTTTTGCTACATCTGCCATGGTGAAAACGTGATCACAAGTACTTTGTCCCACTGGAACCTTCTCGTAGTAAGTCTGATAACGCCTTATACACAACTTACCCCTCTGCTCCTTATCTAACGCTATAGGACCATAGCTTCCCCTGGTCTTATGCAACCGTTCTTCCTCCGTCCAATCTGTCCTGTGATGTCCTAAATCTCGGGATTCAGTCAGCTTTCTATACCTATCTTCAACCTGATCTACAAACTTTCTCTCTACATCCGACATCAAACAAGTCAGATTGTGTCTCTGTGCGAATGCTGTATCCAATTCCAAACTCGGTATGAAGTACTTCCTCAGTCTGTCCTCGGTCTTATAATAGTCATACTTATTCAAATGCTTGTAAGCTGGGACTTCAGGAAGCACTGCGTCGAAATTGGAAAAGAAATACTCGAACTGCTCTCTCTCATAAAACAAACTCAGCAAAAGACTACATGAAATACCATAAGTCAGTGGAAGATGATGATACCTAATACCCTCATCCACCGAAGTAGGCAACTGCATACACACATAACAATCTTTCGCATCCATCACGTCAACATACTCATACAACAACTTAGCATACGCATTAAGCTTAAAATCACCCTTAGACAAATCTACATGTAATCTACGACTTTCTTCTAATAACATAGCTCTATCAGCTGCCCTGTCTACCCCCTCCTGACTAGGTGTGATAGGTGTCGGTGTCCCTGTCACTGCCTCTACTTCTGTCTCGTGCGAACCAATATATGAGACTACAACTACTATGATTTTAGAAATTATCACACTACTTATAAGAATGCCTATAATCCACTTTGCTCTACGATTGGGATCTCCCGGCTCCATGGTTTCGAAGGTTCTCAAAAAGTCTTGGTTGTCGCAAAGAACTCAGAAAAGTCTCTGTCCTTTATTTGTGACTTGCTTAACCAGCTCAAGCAACCATGAAATTTCCAGGCTTTCCCTTTCCGATCACAACTTATTTACACAGTCCAGAAAAGACTTCCCTAGTTTTTCGTTCCTCTTCTTGTGGAAAGTCCCTAAGTTTATTCTTCTTCCACTCGGACCTAGGTTATCTTCTTCTTTTAGACTTTTATTTACAGTTCATAACTGATCCACAATGAGATCCTCATTGAGCAAGACCAGAACGTGATACAAAAGTTCAAGACGCAAAATCAGCACTTCATGTGAAAACGGCTCAACTCCAAAAGGCGGGAATTCGAGTCGATGCAAAAGCAAGTTTCGGACTTCACTCAGAAGCGGGGATTCGGAACCGTGAGTGTCAGTGTTCCCTCTATCTCGAGCCCTGGCATCCGCAGTACCACCTTCACCACCACATTCGGGCTCCGACAGACCACTTCCACTGACCTCAGTCTTCCCGTACTCACCACCCCCTGCATCAAACACAGTGTAAGTCCACTCAGGGGTAGAGTATCTGCGACAAGGCACTCTTGTTCTCTTTGACCTTCGCCGATTGTCTTGTGCTTGGTCTTCGTCACTTGCTTCTGTTTCAGATACTTCAGACACTGGAGCAAGGTCTCTCTCAGGTGCTAACCTCAAGTTCAGTCGCCTCTGTCTCTCAGGCCAACTTTCTGCACTTCTGTTCGTTTGTCTGCCTTCCCCTTCTATACCCAGTGCACTACTTCCTCTTTCTGCTGAATCTGACTCTTCTCCGCCCACTGCACCATCTCCTTCTTCGGTGTCTGAGTCAGGGTTCGAACTGTGGAAACCCCCTTCAGCTTGCTCTAGTGCACCACCAGCTGTGTCAGCGACCCTTACAGCTTGACTTGTCCTCTCATGTGGCCTTGCCACATCCGCTGGGTTTTCATTTACGAGAGGAGCTGTTTCTTCCAAGGGTGCTGGAACTCTGCGGGTATGGGAAGCATGCACCCAGTTCGGCAATCCTCCACACTTTACTGCTGTGTTCGTGATCAGAATCACCTGATACGGACCACGCCAACGGGCATCCAAACAACTCTTCCTCACGTGCTTCCGGACGAGCACCCAGTCACCGGGACACAAGTCGTGGCACAGATCACTCGAAGCTGGAACCACAGCTGCTTGCACCTGCTGGGATACAGAACGGACCACATCAGAGAGTCCTTTACAGTAATCGAGAATCAAATCATCAGTGATGCTTATCAAGGCTGTAGCTGGTACTGCTGGCAGTCTCATTGCCCTCCCCATTAATATTTCATGGGGGGACAACCCGGTCTTTCTGTCTGGGACACTTCGCATGCTCATCAGCACCAAAGGCAAGGCGTCGGGCCATTGCAGGGATGTCGAAGAACACATTTTTGCCATCCGGGCTTTCAAAGTTCCATTAACTTGTTCCACCATCCCAGAAGCCTCCGGTCTGTAACTACAATGAAGTCTCTGGTCTATGTTCAATGCAGCACAAAGTAACTTCATGATTTCGCTATGGAAGTGCCCTCCTCTATCTGATTCCAAAGAGGTCGGGATCCCGAATCTAGGGATAAGCTCCCTCAACAATAATTTAGCCACTGTCAGAGTGTCACACCTGCGTGTGGGGTAAGCCTCCACCCACCGTGAGAATACACATACTATCACTAGAATGTACCTCAAGCCATTGCACCTAGGCATCTCCACGAAATCCAACTGTAGTCTATTGAAGGGCCCTCCTGACCTTCCAATGTGACTCAATGTAACTACAGTTTTCTTTCCGGCATTCATCTGTTGACACGTAACACACCTCTGACATACCGTCTCAGCCATTGCTCGGAACCGTGGGTTATACCACGTCTGTCTGAACACTCTCATCATTGCGTCTCTACCCAGGTGTGCCTGTCCATGTATCAATCTTGCCATCGGACTCAGCAATTCTTCCGGCAACACAGCTCTCCCATCGTTTGATACCCACACATCCACGTCTCCTTTCTCACACCCAGCTTTGATCCATCCCTCTCTCTCCTGGTTAGAAACTTCATCCTGCAATCGCTTAAGCTCTTCCCAAGTGTCTGCCATGGTCAACATTATGCTGAGATCGGTTCCTTCTTGGCTTTCTTCTATCTCTCTTCCTGTGAATATGCATCCTTGTTCTGCGCAGAAGCGGGCTACCTCATCTGCGTAGTTATTACCCAAGGATACAAAGTCCTCCCCCTTCCCATGGGCTGAACACTTTACAACAGCAATTTCTTTCGGATGCTGTAATGCTTCTAACAATTGTCTTACATATTCTCCATTACGAATGGGTGAGCCAGATGATGTCAAAAATCCCCTCTGAGACCATAACTGCCCGAAGTCATGCACCACGCCAAAGCCGTATTGGCTGTCTGTGTAAATCGTGATTCGAATTCGATCAGCGGCCAAACAGGCACGGGTCAAGGCAATGATCTCAGCTACCTGCGCGGAGCGTACTCCTTCTAGGCAAGCAGCGTCGACCACTCCTGAAATGGTACATACAGCAAACGCTGCTCTCAATTGCCCCACACTGTCTCTTAAGCATGAACCATCGACAAAGAAAATTTCATCTGGGTCAGCCAATGGCTCATCGACAATGTCAGGTCTCGGTTTGGTGCAAAGTTCGGTCACATCGAGACAATCATGGTCCTCACAATCTTCATCATCTGTGTTCGGTATAGGCATCAATGTCGCAGGGTTCAAGACGGAGCACCTTTTCAGAGTCACATTCTCTGCGGCAAGTATGACTTGCTCGTACCTCGTTAACCTATTGTTCGTTAGGTGCTGGGTCTTGGTCCTGGTCATCAATAACTCAACCGAATGTGGCACATGTACAGTCAATGGATGTCCCATTACAATGCTTTCACATCTTTCAATGCTGACACCTGTTGCAGCAACGGATCTTAGACATCCGGGCAACGCAGAAGCTACTGGATCTAAAGTAGCTGAAAAATAGGCAACTGGTCTACGGACACCTCCATGGTTCTGAGCTAACACTGCTAATGCACATCCTCCTCTCTCGTAACAAAACAATGAAAAGGCCTTGTTGTAATCAGGCATTCCCAGTGCGGGAGCCCTGCACAAATCATCTCTCAGCTTCAGGAATGACACCAAGCACTCCTCGTCCCATGGTACCGGATCACTCACATCCTTGTGTGTAAGCCTCTGCAGAGGCTTTGCTCTCAAGGAGAAACTAGGAATCCACTGTCGACAATAGCCAACCATTCCCAGAAACATCCTAACTTCCCTCTGTGTAGTGGGTACTGCCATGCTCATTATTGCCTCAATTCGATCTGGTGACACCTTCCTCTTGCCTTTTTCTAATCTGTGTCCCAAGTACTGTACCTCATTCAAACAGTACTGCAGCTTGTTCGGGGACACCTTATGTCCATTCTCTGCTAAGTGGTTCAACAAGGCTACTGTGTCAATTCTGCAAGCATCTTCTGTTTCTGAGGCAATGAGCAAGTCATCTATGTACTGCACGAGAACTGAGTTCTGCGGCAACACAAGACTCTCAAGGTTCTTCTTCAGTGATCTGGTTAAAGATCGATGGACTTTCCGTATACCCTTGAGGGATACGACACCATGTTAACACGCGATTTTCTAGCCTGAACGCAAAAAGAAATTGGCTTTCCTCGTGGAGCGGTATCGAAAAGAAAGCTTGACACAAATCGATAACCGTAAACCACTCGGCTTCACATGGGATCTGGAACAGTATTACTGAAGGATTCGGTACCACTGGACAACAAGGGACAACTATCATGTTGACCTTTCGCAGGTCTTGCACGATCCTGTACTTCCCGCTCGGTTTCTGTAGTCCCATTATGGGTGAATTACAGGGACTACCTCTGATCTCTTTTAAAATTCCCTTCTCAATGAAAGTCTCGATCACAGGTTTTATTCCTGCAATCGTTTCTGTCGACAGGTTGTATTGAGGTGTTCTTGGGAAATCAACATTCTGTTTCACCTCAATCCGCACTGGTTCAACCCCTCTGATTAAACCTATTTCATCGCCTGCGAAATCCCACACCACAGGCGACACTGCGTCTCTCAGATCATGTGGAAGTTCTTCCACAGTCACCATTGGGTACAGATCTATACACAGAAGCTGATTGGTAATTTTAAAGTCCGCATCGTCATCTATCGTCTGGACCTCCACTCCCCGTGGTGTGCAATAAATCGTGCAGTTCAACTTGCACAACAGATCTCTTCCCAAGAGACAAACTGGACTCGTATCACACACTACAAACTGATGTCTAGTTTGGAAAGTACCTATCTTTACTAAGATCGGTTCTGTCAATGGGCTGCTTATTTTCTTGTTCGCTACTCCAACAACCTGGATTGATTGTCCCGAGAGGGGTAGGTTAGGGACTACTGCAGATCTTACAGTAGACCGGGTAGCTCCAGTATCAACCAAAAGTGTTGCAGGATTGCCCTCAATCTCTGCCTCCACAAAAGGTCCTCTCTGGTCTACCTCCAAGACCGCTCCAAGTGTGCAGTCTTCCTCCCCCTCAGGCACCGTCAGGATAAAGGGTCTGAGCTATCCTCATCATAACGTTCGAACAGGGGCATCTGTTGGTACGTTCGTGTTCCTTGTGAAAACCTTGGAGCTTGGGGAATCTGAGCGTGAGAATTGTAAACCCCCCTTTCATCGTTCTAGGTCTCGTTATTGTGTTAACCACCTCTTGCGCGGGTGCCTGAGCCCCCTCTTCCTCTTCCTGTACCTGATTAGCTGGGTTCAAAGGACACTCGCGTTTCCAATGTCCGACCTGGCGACAAAGATGACACGCAGTGGTCTTCTTCAATGTGGCCACGTCCACTCCTGTCTTGGGGTCTACTGGTTTTCCCTTTCCCTGTACCTGCCCATTCTGGTTTCCCTGGAAATTTCCTTGCTTTCTCCCCAAGGTCCCTCCACTAGGCTGACTCTGTGCTGTCTGCATCTGGACAAGCATTAATTTGTCTTTTAACTTTCGATGTTTTGATTCCACCTCATCACTACAGTATCTCGCATACCGCAAAATTTCATCTAGTGGCTTGTTCTGCCAGCAGATCAAATGGTGCTGTATCATGAGGCTGATTTCCCCTCTCAGACCCGTTACAAACTTTGAGACAAACTGTCCCATATCCTTAGGGTCCAAAACATCTAACCCACTATACTGTTTAAAAACTTGCAGAAGTCTTTCATAGTATTCATGCACCGTTTCCTTGGGTTCCTGTACAGTCCGATCTATCTTAACCCAATCTATATCCTGAGGTGAAATCTTCGACTTCAACCACGTAATCACCTGCTCATACTTTTTCATGACGTCAGGTGATGGACCATTTGTAACCGCCTCTCTTTTCGGTTCCGAAGTCGGCCACTCAATAGCGACTTTACATGCTGTCCACAAATCTCCTGGTACCACTATGTCAAACAAAGTGTTCAAATCAATCCACAATACTTTTGAAATCTTCACAAACCGCTCAACCTGCTTGTACCACTCCACCGGTTTTTCCCTCAGCCGAGGAAAATCATTTGTAAATGCAGCCAAATCACCTCTATTCCACGGCACATGCACGTACCCTCCATTCTGTACTTCCCGTAAAGGAAAATTTCCAACACCCGTCGCCCCCCTCCTGGCGGCGGCGTTTCTCCTTCTGCTCTCTTTACTGGTTTCTTTTTGGACCACCTTTCTTCCCATTTGTCCAACAAAATCCATATTCTCATTCCTATGATCAGGTCTCTGGTGTGCGTTTTTAATCCTGTGATTCTTTTCTCCTCCAACTCCTGATCACTGTAATGCAATCTATGTGGTCCCTGCAACGCTTTAGTTTTGTTCAGGTCCACCTCATATCTTTTGGCCAATTCCTTCAATCTATCATGTGCCATTCTAGCTTTTCGAGTCACATCTTTTGCTACAAACAGCAGCTCATCTGATCCATAAATTTCTATCCTTTCCAAAGGCAGACCCCCACTGATCATTTCGTCTACCTCTGCTTTCAGCCTCACTACGTCTAGCAACCTTGCCTGTACTGCACTCCTCAGTACGTCTCGACAACCCGAGCCATCTCGCTCATCACAGTCACTATTCTGTCCTTGTGACCTATTCCCTTCTATATTCCTGGAACCTGGTCTGTCTTCCGAGACATTTTGTGCCCTATCTCTTTGCATCCTATCCTCTTGGTTCGTTACTGTTGGTGTTCACTCCCTCAAAGCTGACTTAGATTCCCGTAAAGACCTCGGTCTTTCCGGTCTCTCCTCTTCTCGCCCACATGAAGAGTCCGCAGTAGCCGGTAACGGCGTACTTGTCTCCATTGGTCTTGGGAAATGAACCACCCTTACTCCAAACCCATTCCCACTCTCACTGTTTCCTTCTTCCCTTCTCATCGGTACGGAGCTCCCTTCTCTCACTCGGTCTGGGTCATATACCGGTACTATAGGGCCAATGGTAACCGGTACTGTCAAGGAGTCCGGTAATCTCGTGTTCCCCGCAGGAGGCTGTGTTATCATAGACGCCGTTGCCCCCTCCGTTCCTGTGGAAATTCTTCCCACTACTCTCATGCTAGTCTGGTTCTGGCTCTCATCAACTATTGCCACTGCTGGGGTCGTCTTTCCCTCTTCTGAATCTGGGTTAAATGGTGGTGGCCTCTCCGCCAACATCCTATCCAACAAACTGTCATCTAGATCACTGTCGTCCTCATCGATTCTTGTAATCTTTCCATTTTGTATCAGCAGTGGGTATAACTTATCTCCTTCGATCGTGTCTGCTCTCCACCTTTTCTCCAAGGCATCCCACCTTGCATCTTGAAATGCCCTGACCGATTTCTTCACCCTTTCTTGGCATCTGTCCTTCTTCCTATCATACGCTGCCCTTATCCACGCATGTAGTGCCTCAAACTGTGTTGGTCTAGGTAGTGGTCGTAATGAAGCCATTACACTCTTGAGCTGGTACAGCACCTCTAACCTGAAAGTACCATATCGAGGGAACGACAATTCTCCTTCTGCTTCTGTCATTTTATGCCAATTCTCAAGCCAAATTATGGTATGCAATCCTACATTCTTTGCCATATAATGTGCTGGTGTATCCTCGGGAGGAGCTTCCTCTCCCTCCCGAACAACCACATGTCTATCACCTCTACAAAGTTCCCTTAAAGCTTTAAAACATTTCATGATGAATCAACTTTGTATTCGCACTCAAAATGTCCGCTTTTACTTCCTGATTCCAATCCACCAATCCCAGCGCGGTTCACACCAACCGGCCTATCGCAGCGCGGCACTGTTCTGACGTCACTTTTCCTCCGCTCGCAGCAGTTCCCCTCCTTTCTAATTCACTTGTTCTCGCTCGCATCTGTCCCAGTCATACTCTGAAATAATGTCCGTCCTACCGAACAATTACCTCTCTGACCGTCCGTCTTACCAAAGACCGATCAGCCTCTTGAGCTTGTTGACCTCAATCTGGCAATCGTCTGTCCGCGAAACGACCGGACAATCGCCTTTAGCACACTCGATAGGATTCAATCACTCGATGTTCTGCACACAATAACCTACGACCTGCGTTGGTTATTCACACACTCACTCATGTGTTCCCTATCTTCAGTGGGTCTGTCAATGACGTCTCGTGACCCCCACAACTCTGGTCAATGTTCTCAACTCTGGGTGTATTCTACACCACAATAAATCTCCCGGTCCCGCGCGCGCTCACGGTCCGTTTCTCAATCACACAACTCTCGTTCCAACTCCGCAAGACATCACACAACAATAAAACACCGCAATCTATCAAACATCACTCTTTTCATACTCACTCTACTACGAACTGCTACTTCCGCCGCACCGTCACTCTCTGTCAGTTTTCCACGACCTCCGACATCCTTCTCCCGCGGTCCTCTGGATCTGCGTCACTCGGGCTCTATGGGGCAACTTAGTCTCCTATCTTGCTCTAGATCTCCCCTTACCATCAAAGGTAACCATCCTACTCTGCTACCAACTGATAACGCCGATTCTTATCTAATTATCTATAAGAACCTTCTGGTCGCCAAGATCTTTTTACCTGTTGAATAGTGTAAAGGAGAGAATCTCATCTGGTTATATAACAGCATTCGTTTTGTCTGAAAGGACCACTGACTCCGAATTCAAGTTTGAGAATTTATTATCGCCAAAAATAACTGAACGTGCAAGCACCTCAACACGAGGTTAAAGAAATAGATGGGCACTAATACAAATAATAATCTACGCAAGAATCTCATCCGACTCAGAATAAGGAGAATAGAGAGTTCTAGAAGGACCAACCAGACTATGATTGCTCCTATTTCTAAGTTGCTCTTCATTGGCCTAAACAAGCTTAAAATCAATTGCTGTCCCTACACTAACGCTAAGTGGCATTTCTGCATAACGATTTTCCCAGGCAAGAAAGAATAAAAGGTGTCAGCTGTGAAGACTTCCTAAGAAGTGCAATCACATAGTACCTAAGCTCAGCTCTGTCCTTCTCTCAGGTCTCCCCTACCTCTTCTCTGTGCTCCTCCCTCAGGGCACTATCCCTAATACAAAACCCCAATACAATTGTACACGCCTTTATCACGCCTCCTTGGCCAGGTCTTCTTTCTTGTGCTTTTCCACTGAAACGGTGACTTCATCCTGGACGGTTGCGTTGACCTTGAGTCCCAGGCACCTTCTCCGCCGAAAGTATCATCCCTACATTCCTTTTCACTCCCCGTACCATGCCTCCCTCTCTCTAGCTTTCGGAAACAAAGAGTTAGTCTTACTAACGAGACATGTGTCCTTGCACCTGCAACAAAAGATACTTTCAACAGAAACCTTCTACTGTGCAAATTAAATCTACCGTTTGTACCCAGAGAGCCTTACCAAGAGAATCTTTTCACTGCCTACAAAAATAAGCTAACATAAGAATAAACCAGGCCTTCCCTAAGCATATATGTAGTCAGGCCTTTACATATAACTTTTAAACACACATCATATGTTTCCCTATAAGCATTTTCATTACACTTCATATGCAAACAATGAATTACATGTGCAACATTAATATGGTGCACGTTTAAACTACTGCAATTACATTACATCCACAAACTAATTTCTCTATGCATTATGTTCACACAATTTAATAAGCATTACATTACATCAATATCCTAACACCATTATGCTACTGGGTTCACTTTGTCTCAGCGAACTATTCATTCTTTACTAAACATACATGAATATGAAACTGAATATACGAATATATGTCTGAATACATGTGGGTGCGGCCTATCAGTGATTATGATGCACCCCTACAATTCACAAGAACATTTCGCTCTATCACCTTTGTATAGTATACGAGATACCATGTAAAGGAAATTAGACTTCTACTTTCTGTGGAAAGTCTAGGTGTTGGAAAGTGTGTCCAGGAGTTTGCATTGTGTGGAAGGTGCTTCTTATGAATTGGTTCACTTTGGGGGGTCAGAGAATAACTTAAATCCACACTCACTCTGTCTTTTTTTTACTGTAGTTGATATTACTTTTGATGGGCTTAATGCCAGGATGTCAGATTGATACAGGTTGGTAGTTCTTTCATTTACTGCAAGTTAGGATATCTGTTTTGGAAGAGTTACATTTTTAGGGGCTCCCCAGTATCTATTGATTGACATCTCGGAGACAATGTACTAATCTTGAGGTATCTTGCACCGATATGTTCTCTATCTTTTGGGAATGGTCTGTTCCTCCTTGCAATAGTTGAACCATTTTAGGCTGTAGTTTGATGACTTCTGCCAAAGAATGAAATTATGCTTTGAAAAGGAGAGAGGAGATGATTTGGCAGCGAGGAACCCCAAAGTGGGTGCTAATAGGAGCTAATGTGAAAGGAGGAACTAAGATGATGGTGGATTTGCCTATGAGGAAGGAATAGATCTAGTCCACGGTGCTAAGTTCGATTGGCCTCAATAGGAGTGTCTAGGAGTTGACTATATCAAAGATAAAGAACATGTCCAGGAGTAGCAAATCAGCCACAGAATTTCAACGACTGTTGTTTTCAGGTCATCCCAAATAGACATCACAGCGGATTCAGGGCCTCTGCCTGGGTGGGAGACAGTTTCATGGTCCGAGTGTAGGCTGTTCCCGTCTATGATGTTGGAGATCTGTGTGAAGGCAGCATTTTTAATCATTGTTCTAAGAAGAGGTCTTTAGAAATTGATCAGTAGCTTGCTGGATTGAGGACTTTCTTGCGGGAGTAGTTTGATGTGATGTGAGAAAACTTGAGAATGCAGGGAAAGTGCTAAAAGTTAGGCATTTATTGAGGACTGTTCTTGCCTGGAAGGTGGCAGTTGTGGAGAGAAACATGTAGTTGAATGTTTGTTTTAGGCAGAGGCCAGGTAGGCACCCAGCGGACCACTTGCTTTAAACACTTCCTACAACTAGAACTCAGAGTTGTTCGAAGGTGGCCGGTGACTATAGTCTACTTAATGCTGCATCTCTTTCTGCTCATGATCTGAGTTGGCTGATTGATGGGAGTCTTGCTTCTGAGGTATAGTTCCAGGACCTTTGCTTTGACAGATTAGTTTATGATAATGCCACAGAATCGCAGGGTTTTGGTGCACTGTGGGCTGCTCACTCCCACTAGGATCTTTTGGAGTTCCTTTGAAGGACCTTTGACACTGGAGATCCGCTGGGAAGAGTGGGTGTTTTTGAGGGCCCAGCAGTGGCCATGTTTTTTTTGTCATTTTGGTTTGAGTAGATGGCAAGATTACAGAAGAAGAAGAGAGGTAGGAATGTGACACAGGTGCATCTGCCACGCCTTCTGCTGCCCTCGCTTCATTGTTGCACATAAGCCACCCCGACTCTGCAAATGGACGGACTAGTTGGTCCTTTCTGTGTTACCTGGGTCTGTGAAGCAGTATGTGATTAAAAGGTAAGCGAAATACTGCCTTGGTGTGGTATGGTAAGGGAGGCCTGCTGGTTTTATGTTCTTGAATATTTATTTTTTCAACTATCTACATTTTTCCATTCTTTTGAGAGTTTAATTAATTTGAAACCGAAGGGTGGGCAGTGACTTTCCTAAGATTTTAGGTGGAAGCGTGATGCTCCCGTTTCCTAATTTTGATGTACACATTATACTTTTTAGCACTGTACTGAAGAGAGGACGGTTCTCTCAGTGAAAGTTTTTAACAGATCGCTAACTAAATGTAGGTTTTATTGTCAGTGAGGGGCGACTGTAGAGTATTACAGTGGTAGGATTACCTTTCCTGGCTGTTGTTTAGTTCACCTGCAACACAAGGGAATGTAAGTAAACGATAGGTGTTCTAATATCTCACGGGCGTTAAGGTTGACGGAACGACATTGGCGTGTGGCACGAATAGTATTTTACACATCATAAGGAGGCTCTGTCACGACAAGCCGACGTGGTGCACGTTTTAAGCTGCTTGACTTTCCACGGGTCTGATTTTTTTTTTTACAAGGCTAGGCCACAAGACCTAAAAAGTGAAGTGGGGGAACTAACCAATTTAGGCAGTATGCAAGTGACATTATGGTGCGTAACTTCGCAGCACGACATCACAGCCTGGCATCCCAGGAAGTGACCGCAGGAGGTGGCATCACAACCCATAACCTCACAGGAAGTGACAACAGATTTTAACACCTCCCACGTATGTTTTGCAGGTCGATTACGAGTGAATTTGAGCGCATTACAAGATTTAACAATGAGATTTTGCATCGGGGTTGTGCCAAAACAGTGATGCAACCCCGATGCAAAACTTGGGCCTCAACCTATAGGTTTCTTTTATTTTAAACTCTGCCACGAGACATTGGCAACACGGAGAAACGTGACAGTACACCTATTCTTCATAATTGGTTGCAAAGTCTGCATTTTCAAATATCTTGTGGGGTCAAGGCACCTGCTGAAGAGATCTTTGAGTGCTCAGTAGTTCCCAGGGAACAATAATAATGGTAAGATAACTTTGGGGGATCTCGCATTTGCTGGAGAGATTTGTGTTTTGCCTAATCCCAAGTTTGAATGAAAGTAGCATTGAGGGTTAATATTTCTCCTGCAAAGCACATCATGTAACTTGCAGATGACAGATTTTTATTTTATGTAGCTAGGTAAGTGGGCAAGTACTTTTAACACAGAGATCCTTTTGTTACTTGCAGTTCATAAATTGTAATTCTTCTAATATAGCACAGAGAGCAATGAAGGATGTGTGACTCCTACACCTTGTAACCCTCACTGTCTCATGTAATACATCATGCACATTGATTTCCACATTTATATGAGTTATTGTCAATGTATAATGTGTAGGTGTGATGTAAAGCGCTCTGACACTTTGCATTGGGATGAGTAGCACTATAAAAGAAATCAAACAAAACAAAATAGTGGTATTTAAATTATACTGGGACAGACCAACACATCTGGCATTCTTACACTGCATGCTTATCTCTTATCCCTTATGTACTTATGTATAAAGTAAAAAGCATGCTGCTCGAGTATTTGTGAAGTTATAACAAGCTGTGTGCCTTTGTTGCCCCTCCCTTGCATTTGCATCTAGGTGTGAGGCTCAGTTAGCTCCCAGCCAGGATAGTGGAATAAAAGGAGTCCTGATGGCCCCTTAAGTTCGGCCTTTGTTATGGGCCCAACTGAAATCTGATAAGCCCCCTCCCTGCCTGCATATTGCTGACAATGTGAAGGCGCTGCTGGATGTGTCCCAGTGTCTGAAAATTACAGCACAAGTTCAGCATATTTCAGTGGGGCCCACTTCTTGCAGGGTGCACCGCGTCCACCCTGTGAAAAAAGTGGGTGGACGCCATCTACCCGCGTCTACCCCCGACTTGTGCCATGTACAAGGCCCAAATGATACAGGAGTGGGTGTCTGCCATTTTGCCATTGGATGGAGGGTCTCAGCGGCATTCACCGTTGTGAAAGAACTGATGCCTGGTTGCCCGACTGAGGCACCAAAGGGACAGAGGTAGAGACGTCCTAAGGTTTATTGAGTAACGGAGCAAAACCAAAATGCAGTTGGGATCATTGAGTGCTGGTGCAAATCTGAACATGGGCTAAGGACTGCTGAGGAATGTGGCAAATCTGAACACATTTAAAGGTGGTAATGTTGGCACGAGGTTTCTATGACTCGAGTGGGATTCCTTAAAAGCTGTCCATCTTTCAGGCTCCGCAATTCTGTGTAGTTTCGTTTGCAGACTTTAGAATTGTGTGCACTTTTCTATATTGCCACTAGAGGTAAGTGTTGTAACATAGTTGAACATCTCCATATCTTCGTGTTTAGCCGTAATCTTTATGCACTCGTCGAGGCCAACAGAACTCACTCTGGCTTGCCGCTTCGTAAGGGCTTCTGGTGTCCTTTTATCTTCCAGCGACTTCCCCGGACCAGTTCAAGTACCTGCCTCTGTGTATCAAACCTACTGTACAGCTTGCTCTGCCACTGTTGCAGGCGATTTTCCCATATTAAACGTTTTGCATTTATATCGACATTAACGTGTTCTTGCTGATATATTTACTGTGTATTATTAACTTTTAGATTTACTATGGTTAATGTATCGCTGCATTTTAAAATATATATTTTTATTTCAAGTCAGAATGTTCAATACATAAGTCTCTATAAACAAAGAATGTATATGAAAAGCTGAAAACATAATTATTGACATAATAATATACTACCAAATAAAATAGCTAAGGAGCAGGATAGTCCTAATACAGAAATAAATGAATGGATACTTGGGGCCATCCCAGGCGAGCATACAGAGGAAAAGAGAGAGAAAAAAAAATGAATCAGCATTATAATGTTTCAGGTCGCAGCTGAGACGTGCCCAGATTTGATCAAATTTCCTGAGTGAGGAAGGGCCTCTTACTTTGACAAGGGCCCGCTCTGACTCATATAATTGTCTCAGAAGAAACCACCATTCAGTTGTTTTAGGAGGGGCATCAGAAATCCAAACACGGGCCACACATAACCAACCGGGCACAAACTATCATTATTGACACTAGACACTTGATACCGCCGTCACATTCATATTTAACACCCATCAAAATCTCTTAAGGGGATAAAAACATAAGCAGGCTAAGACAATAAGACATCAACTTGATTACCTCAGACGAATACTGCTGAAGAGCAGGACATACGACAAACATATGAGCCATGTCTGCCCACTGCTGCCTACATTTTAGACACCTAGTTTTATCCACAAGAGCATTGGGACCCCATTTAGAGATTATTGCTGGCGTATAATATAAAAAACAGATAGTCTTGAATTGTTGCAGCTTCAGGTTAATAGAATGGACTGATCTGTCGACAATCTCCAAATCCCTCTGTATATCTGAGGCATAAACCTCTGTCTCAAGTTGCCATCTCCATTTTGAAGCCAGAAGAAAATTATCATCAGTTGCATGCTGACAAAGAGCCTGATATACCAAACTTATCATTGATTTCTTACTACTTTATAAAGACACACCAATAAGTCAGTATCTTCAAGATCCATCAGATAATTGCAACGTGTCAAGAAATAATCTTTCATTTGTAAATATTTAAAGAAAAAGTGATGCAGGAGCCCATAACTACCCTTTAATTCGGAAAAAAGAGCAAAAACATTTTACATCGTACGCCTGCCCGATGGTCTGTACCCTATATCGATCCCAGGCCTTCCTATTTGGATCTTGAAACACTAATGGGAAGTCAGGATTGTCCCACAACAGCGTTTCTTTATTTAAAAAAGAAATTGAATATTTGTTACGCATTTCCTGACAGATAAGAATGGTATCCTTCACGACCTTAAAGCAGACCCTCTTATAGTAGTTTGGATCCCCCAACCGGTATAAAAAAAGCCTATAGTGTGCACCCAGTGCTTATTGATAACAGAGATCTACTTGATCTGGGTCGGCCGGGACTAATAGACTACGCAAACGCCCCAACAACGCAGCCCAAAAATATAAGCTCCCGGTTTTATTTTACAAAATAAAACCAGGAAGTTGAAGCCCCCCTCGTTTTTATGGGAGCTCCATAAGTTGGATTGCTCGCCTCGCTTGCCTGTAGCCCCATATAAAACTTCCAATAGCTCTTTCCAAGCGCCTAAAAAAAATTACGTCCGGGGCCCGTAAAAGGATGGCCCAGAAAAGATAAAGAAATTTCGGAAGGATGCTCATTTTAACAATATTGAATCTTTGAATTATAGTAAGTGGTAGTTTATTCCATGCCTTCATTTTGGCAACGACCGACATCAGCAGGGGCTCATAGTTCAATTTAATTATTTCCCCTCCCTTAGGGCGCAATTTAACACCGAGGTATACAGCAATCGAGAATACCCCTACCATTGCGGCATCTGGCTCAAAATTCACACGGACCTGTATTTTAGAGATATTTAACTTATACCTTAAAAACTTACAGAAATCAGCAGCCTCCTTAATGACCTGTCCCAGAGCTATCAGCGGATCTGATACAAAAACAGCCACATCATCTGCATAAGCAGTGATTTTGAGTACTTTAATGCCAGGGTTCAGTGACAGCGATGTTAGGTATGGCTCAATATATAAAACAAATAACAGGGGAGACAGCGGGCATCCCTGTTGAGTTCCGCGGTATATCTGAAATGTGCTTGAATATATCCCTGAATATATCTCCCTAGCACACGGGGTCTTATATAATACCTGTAGTATTTGTATGAATTTGTCACTGACACTGAAAGCACACAACGTAGCCCACATAGAATCCCAAGACACGCGATCAAAGGCCTTCTCAGCATCTAATAGGATCATACCTATCCTAGTATTAGTTTTCCCTGCAACATCGAACGCGGAGACTGGTGTGTTAGTGTGACTAGTGGTGTCCCTTCCTGATACAAATCCATGCTGTTGTTCAGAGACTACATCGAAACGAAAGGGGCAACTCTCATCGCTAGGACCTTAGCAAACCATTTAGTGTCTGAGTCGATCAAGGAAATGGATCGGTATGACCCCATGTCCTCTGATGGCTTGCCTTTCTTCAAAAATAGCATGATGTTAGTTACCTTCCAGGAGTCAGGGATTTCCCCACCGTCATGAATATGCTGTGCGAGCTTTAAGAATTCCCTAGCTTTTAGGCCCTTAAATACCTTATAAAACTCTAAGGGAAGAGCGTCCTCCCCTGCCGCCTTGACTGAGGGGAGAGCTGCCAAGGTTGCCTCCACCTCATCCATAAAAAACTGAGGGCCTCATTTATGAGGTTTTGCTGTAGGGCAGCGCAGCAAGCCTTCCTGTTGCGCTGCCCTACGGCAAAAGAAAAGGGCATGAGTGCGCCGTATCTATCTGTCCTTTTCGCCTGCGCCAGCACACAATTGGCTGCTATGCGCCAACGCAGGCACCTTTGCACCATGGTGCAAGGGTGCCTGAGTTGCAGGGGTGATTATTTTTGTGCCGGAAGGGAAATTTTCCTGCACAAAAAAAATCACAAGAGTTTTTTTCCTCTTTCTATGTGTGCTGCAGAATGCAGCATACATAGAAAAAGAAAAAACAAGGAGAAATAAAGATATTTCTCCTTGTTGTGCCTCCCTTGCGCCTCCCCTGGGGAGGTATCCGTTTTTGGCGCTGCCTCAGAGTTACGATTTCTCGTAAATCTGGGGCAGTGTCAAAAAGCCATGGATGTTGCTGGGAACACCCCCAGCAACACCCATTGCATGGCCCTTTAACGCAGAAAACTACGTTAGAGGGAACAATATTTACGAGGCAGCATTAAGCCAAAAAAAAAGTGGCTTAGTGCTGCCTCGTGAATATGGAACAGGCTCCTGCGCCACAGAACGTCACAAAAAGTGATGTTCTGGTGGTGCAAGGGGCCTCATAAATGAGGCCCTGAGCTTTTAACTCTCCTGCCTTGTCATCCCCTAGGTGGGGCAGCCTACACTTCTGTATGTATGTCATAATCTCCGACTGGCAGCCTACATAACGCTGAAAGTAAAGATCCTGATAAAACAGGGAGAACTGCTCTGTAATGGAATCGGGGTCCATATGGGAATTACCGTCTACACCTTTGACACATTGTATCGTACATTTGGACTGCCGATCCGAGATTTGGTGAGCTAAAACTCGCCCGACCCTATCTCCATATTCATATTGTAGCGCTTTATTCTTGGCATATTTAGCTGCGATCTGCTCTTTTAGTACCCGCCCTGACATAGACCATTTTTCAGTTAGTTGTAAAAAGATAACCTGTTCGTCAGTGCCACCTTGAAAAATTTCCTAGGCATGAGAAATTTATTTTGAGCTGTGGAATTTCTTGCCGCAGTTGACGCGCAGCATCCAGAGCAGCTCGGTTTTGTTTAATAATGTACTGCAGTGTGATACCATGAATATAAGCTTTCATGGTATCCCAAACAGTAGGGAGTGTCGCTGTACCTGTATTATTGGTAAGAAATTCCCTTAATAAACCTGTAGTATAAATCAGATAATCATCATTAGTCAGCAAATGACGGGGAAATGAAAACTTAGATTACGTAGCTTGTATATTGGTGAGACAGAATGTAAAAAAAAGTGGTTTGTGATCTGATATGATCCTGGGGCATACTTCTATTTCTGTGTTTGCTAATAAAGGCCTCCTGGGCAGAACCATATAAATCCTGGAGTACTGCTTATGTGGGCATGAATAAAAAGTATTCCCATGGTTAGCTGAATATAGAATCCTCCATACATCACATAGCCTATGAAGCCGGATCAGCTCTTTAATTGATGCCCTAGTCCTAGTCATACGGGGGTAGTTTTGCGATTGGTTGAATCAATACTATAATCCATTACACAGTCAAAATCACCCTTAATAATCAGTTCCCCCACCCAGTCTAAGAACTCTAGAGAGAGCATGTCCAACACCTCCGAATAGTCGATGTTTGGCCCATAAAGTACATATATGACAAATCTCTGGGAATACAGTAACAATTGAGCAAGCACCCATCTCCCCCTTGGATCAGCCACAGTTTTCAAAATGTTGCATTGAAAATTCTTTGCAGATAATAAAGCAACCCCCCCGAATGGAAACCGTGAGGTGGTGCAAATTATGTCATAGCCCAGGAGACAATCCTTATACGCTAAGTGCATCTCAGTTAAGCTTAAAAGATGTGGTCTATAAGTCGCTATTTCCTCCCTGACCAACTACCGCATACATTGTGAGTTTAGGCTGGAAACTTCCCACTTCATACATTTTATCCTAGCCATTAATCTAACAAATTATACTGCCTAATCGTGTAACCACAGAGCCACACAAAAAACAAAAAAATTGGAATGCATACTTTAAAAGATTTGAGAATATTCTGACTTATTTTACTCACCCTCCCACCCTTGATCATAATATAAGCTGTTCCCTCTGTCCTGGAGAGATATAATATGACCGCCCTCCCCAACCCCCAACTCCCTCCTGGTTTGACCCCCGTGATAGTGAGAAGGAATCATCCCAACCCTCTGAGCTGTCGATGCCATGACAGCCCTAATGGGGGCGTGGTGCTCAACGCCGCACCCGACTTCCCGCCGCCCACCAGCCCCAGCACCCAATCAGCAGTGAGAAAAACAAAAAACATCAGATACCAGATAAGCATACAGAAACACATATAGAAAGAAAGAAAGAACGTGGAGGTAGTAGTGATAAAGGAAACAAGAATTAAGAAGAGTAATCCATAAGATATCTATTGTTATTAATTCTAAATGGAAGAACCCTTGAGGTGGGTCAAAGCCTGCGAGGCATCGGACTCAGAGTAGCACATCAGTACTTGGCCATCCTTAATGATCTTGAGTCAGGCCGGCTCTTGGAGGAATACCTGTGCCCCGATGGCCTTAAAGGGATCAAAAAATTGGCGCAGCTCCCACAGTCCATTCATAGTAAATTTGCTGAGATCTGAAGGGGCTACAATCGACATTGCATCTACCATGACAGGTGTAGTGGGGCGCGCTTTAAGAGAGATTGCCTGTCTAAGAAGAAAGTTTCCAATATAGATTAAAATTGGACGAGGCGCATTGGGTTGGAGTTATCCTCATTTCGATTAAAAGGAAAATGGTAAGCGTGTTGAATCTGAGAGTCCCAGTCCCAATCCATCAGATCCGGGAAGGCTTTGCCAAACAGTTGCTCGATGAAATGACGAGGGTCACCCCCTTCCATGCCTTCTGGTATTCCAAATATCCTCAAGTTATTTCTCCTCTATTGGTTCTCCATATCTTCAATTGTGTTTTGAAGGTACTCATCGTGATTGCCAGTTGATTTACCTGTAGCTGTCCCCAACTCCTCAGTGTCGGAGACACGTTGTTGTAGCTCAGTAATCTCTGTGGTGAGGCTGGTGATCTTTCCCGCCATCTCTGACAATATTTGTTGCATTTTCAGATTGTCTGCCCTCGATTGGGCGTAGTATGACTGTGCCTCAGAGCTCTGAATCTGTAGTATCTGCATAATTGCCAATAAGGATGGTTCTTGAAAGTTTTCCTCTTTACCAATTTCCTTATGAACCGGAGTAGCAGAAAGTTTGCAGGAAAGGCCACAAGGTGAATCTGAGGGTGATTGTAGATGTGGAGTAGAGCAACTAAGAGGGGATTGTTTTTTTTAGAGGTCGCTTGTTCTCAGCAGCGCCTGCCTGAACTGCTGACAAATGGGAGATAAGTGCCTTCACCTCACCCTTAGATGTAACCCAGTTCCTGAGTGGGCTACCCTACCTTGTTTGTTTGCCATTGCCTCAAATTTTTGCCCGTTTGGTATATTCTATGCGGCTCCATAGACTTCCACTTACTATTGCCCCTGCCCTTCAGGGCAGGCTGGCCCCACTCCTCACGGCTGCCCATATAGCACCCAGCCCCATCCTGGGCTCCAGGTCCAACATTAGACAGATCGAGGGGGGGCTCATAGCCACGTATCTGCATATCCAAGTCGCTGGGCTCACACCATAGCCCCCAAGTATATGATTCCAGAAGGCTAGATCTACTATCACAATTTAAACCCCCAGCCACCACTTCCAGATCCGCCAAGGAATCTGAAACAGTAATACAATACAATCCAATCCAACGCCTGATAATCTGCCAAAGGGATAACATCATTATTCGTGCGAGGGGGCGTGGTGCATAACATGCTATGAGATCCATGTTGGGGCTGGGAGCCATTATTTTGACAGACAGCAAATAAATCCACAGGCTCTGTCCCACGACTGCCGCCATCTTTGTCAATGTCTAACGGACTGGAAGAGACTGCAACATTCCCTCCAGCCAAGGCTGCTGCCATCAATGCATCGACTAGTGGGGATTCGTCTACAGCTGGCTGTTCTTTGGCTGCATGCTGTAGATAGTCCTTCGCTGCTCCAGATTGCCGCAATTTCAAAATCGAGTGCCCAACATGTGACTTCACAGGAGACAGACCTGTTACCTGTGAGTTGACCTCTCCCTCCTTATTGCTCTCCTGTTCCTGGGCATCCAGGTTTCGTCCCTTAGTAGCTCTGTGGGCTCCTCGTCCCCACACTGCCCTTTTGTGGTGCCATGCTGTTGAATAAACCTGAACTGTTCTAAAGCTCGAGAGACCAAACTGCAGAACCACGTGGACAGCTAATTAATCTCCAAAAACCTTGTGCCCTCAGGGCACTATTGATGCGAAGCAGCATCATCCAAACACAAACACAAGCACCGCTGCAGGATGACTGCAACTGTATGCAGCAAGTGCAGTTCAGTGGGGCTCCTCCCTGCTGAGAGCACTCCATTCCACTTGGGCCGACAGAGCACCTGGCGAACAAGAGTTCCCGCAGTGATGATCCAGAGCACAATGAAGCGCATGCCCCCACCTGCGTGAATCAATCCGTGGGCCGAAGCAGACACCCGCCAGGGACCGGAGAAACCAGAGAGGCATAACGATGGTCTGGGGCCAAAGCATTTACCTGCAAGAGCTCTCCCAACTGAATGGCATTCATCTGCCGAGCTGAGCTGGGAACCGGTAAGTCCGACGGCAGTCAAGATCACGGCAGAGAGTACGGCCTCATCGGCGCGGGTCAACCCATCATCTTCCTTCCGCCCGGAGTCCACCACATTTTAAAATGGCTAACATCTGGTTCATAAAAAAGAAAAGACAACAACTGGAGGGAACCCCTACCCGTGCTTAGCCTACATCTCTGAATCCGCCCAAGGGGTTCACTCTATGGTGTCAAAAGGGCTCTCACCCACTGGGATTCCAAGTAGCATGCTTCATTATAGAGTCCTCGTCCAGATACCTAGTGTGTCTGGACTTGCTCAACCTTGGTAGCCAAGGGAGCTTATTGGTTATTGGGTGGGATCCTAAATTTAAAATAGTGTAGGGTGACCTGAGGATTATTTTCATTTTCAAAGGGCTCCCAGGTGGAGATAAAAGCAGGTTGGGAGAATTAGTACCCTCTGTATCCCTGGGTCAACAACGTTTCAGCAATCTCAGCAATCTCTCACTGGGCTAGTTGGATTTTGTCAGGACCTCACAATGATCCATTTAGTATCTTATTTGTGTGCATTCAATTGTGAAACTTCCATTCACCATACTCATATATGCCATCCATTCCAACCCATTAGGTCTCAATGTTCGCCTTTCTTTAGTAGCGTCCTGTTTACAGCTCCATGAGTGTAAGGCGGCAGGTGGACCTTGTAGTCCAAAGTTCCTCAAATGCTGCATTCCGGCCGTGAACCTATTTGGTTCACCCTTCCACCAAACGTCTGGTTTATACAACCTGTAAATTTCTTTATTTCCAAACACATGTCCTTGTTTTATTTTCATGAGAAATATTTTCCTTGCTTGATAGCTATAGAATGTTTCAAATAATCTTGAAAAGTGCACCTGCAGAATACAGGCTGTCCAATGTATTGTTCTGCTGCAGATAACTACAAGTTTGAAGGACGTTTAAAGAAGCCTCATTGTGAACGGTCCTGAGAAAATAATGAGCTCATATTATCCTTATGAGCTGTAACCTAATTGGAGTGTTTTGTGGGAACCATATGACGGTGTATCAAATGTTAGAATTTTCTGATTTAAGCTATTACAAGAGCTTCAGATTCCTCGTGAGACTTCTTTCCAGAACCTTCGGGAACCATTCCCCTACTTAGCAGAATAGGGTGCCCTATTTATGGCAGAATGGATTTGCTTAACTCTTTCCTTGGAAATTATTTCATATTAGTTTACCTTTTTGCTTATATGATATAGACTGATTTGTACTTTATAACTGCTAAATGCATTTAGGCATTGATTATTGATTTATAACAAATTTGATGATTTGAATCTGCAACCCTGTTAATCCTTTAATAAACCTTTATGGTATGAAACTATTCTCTGTCTTCTTTGTGAAGCCTAACATGCTTCACATCAGTCAAATGTATTGGCTCGATGAACAGCCTCAGCTATAATTCTTGACTCCTCAAAGAGCGGTTTATGGGCCACAAATGTACACAGAGAAAAACGCTTCATCAAAAATGGTAGCAGATGATGGTTTCCACTGAGGCTTAGAAGATTGAAAATTTGACCCAGAGAGAGGTAAAATCTGCCCAACACAACTTACAATATCAAGCTTCCATGGTCACCTACAGAATATTGGCAGCGTTCCAGTGTTCCTGTTTGTGCTTGGAGTATTCTAGAAGTCTGACTATAAGTAGGGTTATGTGTTTTTTATCGTGAGCTGTAGAGAGTTGCTGTGTATGTGTTTTTATTGATTTGCCATGTTTTGAGTTGCAGTATCAAATTTGGGTCCAAGAGGGCTCGATGTAGAAATAGAGAGTAGAAGTGTTTTTTCACATACATTGATTGTAGTTATGAAGGTTAATGCTTGCTTGCTGCAAAGAGTTGAAGTTTGGTCAACAAATTTGTCGTAATCCAAGATCAGAGTTATATTAAGAGGTTTATGAGTTGTCTGTTAAGGTTGAGATCTTGGAAAGTGAGGCGCCCCAGACCACAAGATAGGAACTTATTAAACTTCCACAATGTGATTATATTAACTGAGATTGGTGTTTGGTTGATCCTTTGTGCACAGCCATAGAATGCACTAGTCAGGGTGAATACCCGCTAGTCAAGAATTCACAAATTCACTTTGTGTGTTTGATAGTGCCAGGTGGTGACTATTCCCCATATCCCTGGAGTGATTGTCAACTGTTTTTCTTTAGAGGAACAGGCAAGAGTTATAGTTTTATGTTTGTTTTTTTATATATTGCTTATGCGAAGCTGATCAGCTGTGTGGTGCTGCAAGTTACATCATTAGGTGTTGTGCTGGGATTGGTTGTATAGCGAGTGTGCTTCACTGTAATTGGTCATTCATCATTGGGAGCCACACTGCAAGTGCTCAATTTTGGGGTGTCAATGTAGGAGTGGATGTTTGTGTTGCTGAGTATTGCATGTGATTTGTTGGGAACTGCTGGTTATTTCAATTTGGATTGTTTAGATAGAGTTTATGGATTCTGTGTTGTGACGTGTAAGGAGCAAAGATTACTTTTTTAAAGAAAATAAGAGCTATGTTCAGAAATGATGTAAGAATATCTGTCTGTGAGGTGGAGAAGGCCCCTACAGGGGGCACACCTGTTTATTATATGACCAACCAGATCGGTCTGCACACTTGCATTTGGATCAAACAAAGGAATAAGATCAAAGTGAATGAAGGATGCTGGCAATTTTCCCCACATGGCACATGCAATTTAAGAATAATTGAGAACCTAAGGTGAGTGTTGTTAGCAATTAAGACCCCTCCAAGACCTGCTCAATATGAGGCTTTGAATTTATGGGAATGAGCCACGCATGCTAAAGACAAGGAGAAATATAAAACCCAAGTGAGGAATAAGGTCCCCAGTTGGTTAAAGACAAGGTGGAATAAAGAGCAGCAGGGATGGAGAGAAATGTGATTGAGGCTATGGGGATATATCATTTGCTAGCAAAGCGAAGAACAGAAATAAAGATATCAAGAGGTGAGAATAAAAAGGTAATGCATGAGAGTGACAGTAATACTGATGATGAATTCTTGGATGATATTCTAACTTCCCAACTGCTTCCATATAATGTTGTCCATCAAGCTGCAGGAAACCAACAGCCCATAATGGGAGCTGTACTACACCACTTCACTCTATTCCACCCCACTCTTCACCACTCCACTCTATGCTATTCCACTCTATGCCATGCAACTGTACGCTTTTCCACTCTACACCACTCCAGTTTATGCCACTCGACTGTACGTCACTCTACTCTATGACAGCATACTCCAATCTATGCCACTCCACTATATGCTACTCTACACCACTACACTCTACGCCACGTCACTCTACGGTATTCCACTGTATGCCACTCCACTCTGCTCCACTCCACTCTAAGCCACTGCACTCTACACTGTTCCACTCTATGCTATTCCACTCTATGCCACCCCACCCCACTCCACGTCACTCCATTCCATGCTATTCCACTGTATGTCACTCCAGTCCACGCCACTCCACTTTACGCTATTCAACTGTCTGGCACTCCACTCTACACTATTTGACTGTACGCTACTCCACTCTATGCTACTCCACTCTATGCCACTCCACACACCGCCACTCCACTCTATCGTATTCCACTGTATGCCACTCCAGTCTGTGCCACTTCTCTCTATAGCATTCCACTGTATGCTACTCCACTCCACCCTGTGCTACACCACTCTGCGCCATGCCACTCTATGCCACTCCACTCTAAGCTATTCCAGTGTATGCCACTCCACTTTACCCAACTCCACTCCATGCCACTCCCCTCTACGTCACTCAATGGCACTTTTCATCGCACTCCATTCTACCACACAATTCTCCACTCTGTAGCACAGTGCTGCAAAACAGTGTACTCAAGTCTATGCAAGAGTATGACACTCTACTTTACTCCGTGCCACTACTCGACACACTACTCCACTCTACTCTACTGTACTTCACTACTCCACGTTACACCAATCCTCTCTACTCTATGCCGCTCAACTCTATGCCACTCCATGCCACTCCACTCTACCACATTATACCACACTCTTCTGTATTCCATGCCACTCCACTCTACAATACTCTAGTCCAATCTGTGGCACTCCACTCTACTACTCTTCCTGACACTCTGCAACACACCAGTCCACTCCACTGTATGACACGCCATTCAACTCTATGGCACTTTACTCCACTGTACTTCACTACTCCACGCTACACCACTCCTCTCTACTCTATGCCACTCCACTCTATGACACTCCATGCCACTCCACTCTACCACATTATACCACACTCTACTGTATTCCATGCCATGCCACTCCACTCTACAATACTCTAGTCCAATCTGTGGCACTCCACTCTACTACTCTTCCTGACAATCTACAACACGCCAGTCCACTGAACTGTATGACACGCCATTTAACTCTATGGCCTTTTACTCCACTGTATGGTACACCAGTCCACTCTACTCCACGCCACTTTACTCATACATAACACTCTATCATACTTTACTCCACTCTATGCTACACCACTTCACTCGACTCTACTCCAATGTACAATACTTCACCCCACTCTATGTCACTGTACGACACTCCACTCTACACCACTCCACTCTTTGACAATCTTCTCCATTCTATGCAACTCCACTCTACAAGACTCTACTCCACGAGACTTTCCAATATTTGCTGACACGCTACTGCACTCTACTGTATGACATGCCACGCCAATTTATGACAGTTTGCTCTAATCTACACTATGCCAGTGCACTCTACTGCTCTCCAAGGCACTCTACTCCACAACACACCACTCCACTCTATAACACTTTACTCCACTTTATGCTATGCCACTTTACTCCACTCTTCGACACAACACTGTATGACACTCTCCTCCACTGTACTGTATGACACTCCACTTAACGACATTCAACTTGACGACACTGGACTATTAGATTCGAAAAACATTTTTTTTTTTTTTTTAAATTGAAAAATTCCAAAGGTTAATCCTTAGTTATAGTTAGGAAAACTTTATATATTCGTTCTATACAAAGCAGAATTAAAGTACCCAGACATTAGAAATTCAAAAGTTATATTTATAACTTAAATGTATATTAAATTACTATAATTCTACATATTCTTTCTATACTAACCAAGCTTAAACTACACAAACATTAGAAATTCTGCACCATCATCTCACCATACTCTGCTGATAACCTCACAGGTTGCATCACTCACGGCATGTTCAATGACATCACTAATAATATTTCAGTTGACATCATTAATAACAACACTGGTTATAGAGTTAAAATGTTATGTTTTAACTGACATTTTCACCAGACTAGTACGTCCCCTTAAATTTTGTTTTTTTCAGTGAAGATATATATATGTATATATACATGTATCTATATATCTATCTATATCTATATATATCTATATTCACTGAAAAAACCAAAGGTTTTAGGGACAGTTATAGTTAGTTGGACATTGCACTCGTACAAAACCCGTGAAATTTCCCCGTTATAGTTAGTTCAGCTAACTATAACTCGCGCCCTCACAATGCACTGCTGATGACGTCACATATTACATCACTCATGACATGGTCAGTGACATCACTGATGACATCACTGATGACATCTCAAATGACATCACTGATGACATCATGCAGTGACTGTGTGTTTCTGTAAAGTTTAAATATTTTTAATATATATAGGGAAAGGCGTATTGAAGAATGAGTGGGTGTATAAGTGTCTGTATGGATGATTTAGTAGGTGCGTGACTAACTCTGTAATGGAGTGATTAAACTTATCTTACTGAATGCATGGGTTAGTGACTAAACTGGGTGAATGTCTGTATCCGTCTGTCTGTTGCTGTGTAAGTGGCTGCATGGGTTTGTGAATAGCTACATGAGTGTCTATATGAGTTATTGATTGGTTGTCTGAGTATCTGTATGGGTGCCTGAGTGTTTGTGTGGGAGGGGTGTGTGCGACTCTGTGCATAGATGTGTGAGTGGGTGATTCACTGGGTGGATGGTTTCAAGAGTGCATCTGTGATAGACTGTATGGGTGGGTAAGTGTGTGTAAGAGTGTGTTAGTGAGTGAATGTATGTCCCAGTGGTTCATGTGTGAGTAACTACATATGTGAAAGGCAGTATATATGTGTGTTGGAGTATATAAATATCTATAAGCGAGAGTGTGTGATTGTGAGAGTGACTGTATGGATGAGTGTGTGCTTGTATCAGTGATTGTATAAGAGCGTAAGAATGTGCTAGTATTTGTATGAGTAAGTGAGCTGGTGTGTGTATAACTGTATAGGTGAGTAAATGGCAGTGTGTTTAATTATTTGCATGACTGACTAGGTGTGTGAGTACCTCTATGGATGAGTGGCGGTGTTTGAGTGTCTATATAGGAGTATGAGTGCATATGATAGTCCTGTACTGAGTGACCGTAAGTATGATTGACTGTACGGGTGAGTTAGTGGATGTGTGTGTAGACCTAAGAATCAGTGAGTGGGTATGTAGTTATTGGTGTTGGAGTGTCTATGGTTTTGCGAATGGCAGTTTGTAATTTAGAGTGGGTGTATCAAAGGTTATATTAGGGTGTGAGGTGGTGCATCAGATTATCACGTGGATGATGTCATCAGTGATGTCATCAGTGATGTCATTTGAGATGTCATCAGTGATGTCATCAGTGATGTCACTGACCATGTCATGAGTGATGTAATATGTGACATCATCAGCAGTGCATTGCGGGGCGCGAGTTATAGTTAGCTGAACTAACTATAACGGGGGAATTTCACGGGTTTTGTACGAGTGCAATGTCCAACTAACTATAACTGTCCCTAAAACCTATGGTTTTTTCAGTGAATTTGTAAGGTTTTTTAAATGCTAATTTCTAACTATAACGTGCCTGAAACCTATGGTTTTTTCAGTGAATTTCAAAGGTTTTTTAAATGCTAATTCCTAACTATAACATGTCTGAAACCTATGGTTTTTTTCAGTGAATTTCAAAGGTTTTGTAAATGACAATTTTTAAATGTATTAATTGTTATATTTATTTTTTTGATACTGATTTACTACATTTTTTTAAACTATTTATTTTTAGATATTTTATTTTTAAATTACATTGTAATTACATTATACATTACATTACAAAATATACTTTCTCAGAATGAATTACTTTAGTTTAAATACTTTGCAAATAGGCAATAGACTTTTAAGTACAGTAGTTACAGTTGTTGCAATGGGCAACACAATTTCAAACACAATGCAACATTGAGCTCAATGTGAATTTCTAGTTAAATGCAATTAGTTACTTTATGGATTACTTTTCTAACCACAGGACTGAATCCTAGATTCAGTCCAGGGACATCTCCTGTAAACAGTTGAGTAAAAGCGTTTTGGTTACAGTAGTGATTTTTAAGGAATATTAATGTATTTTAAAAGTTGACACTTAGAAACTTTTTCACATAGAATCACCAATGTTATCCTACGGGAGGAAATTCACTTAGCAGGTAAGTAGTGTTATCGTTACTTTTTCTTACTCAGTGTTGGATCCTAGATCCAGCAATGGTGCATCTCCTGTAAACAGTTGAAAGAATGCGTTTAAGTCATACAGGCGATTTTTAAGGAATATTTGTAGTTTGTGAAAATCGACACTTTGAAACTTTTCTGCTGAAAACCAGACAATGGATTCCTATGGAAGGAAATAGAAGTTACTGGTAAGTACGGTTAGAATTACTTTTCAGGGTCAGTGCTGGGCTAAAAGATGCAGCACTGGGTTCTCTCCTGATAACAGGTGAGTAAATCGGAATTCGTAGTTCGGTTGATTTTAGAGGAATATTATAAAGTTCCAAAACTCCACACTTAGAAGAATTTCCAAGTGAAACCAGTCAATGTTAGCCTATGGAAGGAAATTCAAGTTACTGGTAAGTACGGTTAGAATTACTTTTCAGGATCTGTACTGGGCTCAAAGATGCAGCACTGAGGTCTCTCCTGATAACAGGTGAGTAAATCGGAATTCGTAGTTCGGCTGATTTTAGAGGAATATTTGCACAATGGTGAAGGAAGGGGTGGGGCCTGAGGTGACATGTCTGCAAACACACCCAGTGGCGCGTTTTAAGTTGGAGAATTAATTCCTCCTCAATCCCGAGGGTCCCTAGGGGCCAACTAGCCCACCAGATACCTCTAGTATGCCCCAGACAGCTGCGTTGCAGAGAGGTGTTCAGAGGCCACGCCCCTTTTACAACACTCTGCAACGCAGCTCCGTGGCGCTTACTGGAGGTACCTGGTGGGCTAGTTGGCCCCAGGGACCCTCAGGATTGAAGGGGATTTAATTCCCCATCTTAAAACGCGCCACGAGGCCTGTTTGCACACATGTCACCTCAGGCCCGCCCTCCCTTCACCACTGTGCAAACGCGCCCCGTGGCGCGTTTTAAGTTGGGGGATTAACTCCCCTTGAATCCTGAGGGTCCCTGGGGTGCAACTAGCCCACCAGCTACCTCCATTAAGCGCCACAGAGCTGCGTTGCAGAGAGGTGTAAAAGGGGCGTGGCCTCAGAACACCTCTCTGCAACGCAGCCCCTGGCGCATACTGGAGGTTCCTGGTGGGCTAGTTGGCCCCAGGGACCCCAGTATTCAAGTCGAGTTCGTTCCCCCTCTGCAAACGCGCCAGGGCGCATTTGCAGAGTGCTGACAAGGAGGGGCGTGGCCTCCGGCGCGATGCCGGATTTTTTTTTTTTGATTTTATTTTAAAAGGGGGCTGTGTGGCCCCCCTTCTTTGTAAATATTTTGGGCCCTGGGGACCCCATCCCCCAGGGCCTGACCCCCTTTTATTTTTTTTTAAAAAAAGGTACTGGAAGGGGACCGCGTGGGCCCCCTCCCGTGGCCAATTTCGACCCGGGGACCCCATCCCCCGGGTCATTGCCACCTTATTTTTTTTAAAAAATTTTAATGGAGGGGGGCTGCGTGGCCCCCCTCCTAAGGCCTCCTTAGGCCCCGGGGACTCCATCCCCGGGGCCGGCCATTATTTATTTATTTATTTTTTTAATTATTTTTGGGGAGGGGGCCGCGTGGCCCCCTCCCGAGCCACTACTTGCCCCGGGGACCCCATCCCCCGGGGCTGGCCCTATCCTTTGGGGTCCGTGGGGGACCCCAACTCCCCACGGACCCTGCCGGCTCCCCGCCTCCTGCGGGAGCCGGCATTGCTTTCCACATGGGGAGCTGCTAAGATGCAGCTCCCCGTGTGGAAAAGCAATCATCTTTGGTTTTGGAAGAGAGAGCAAGTTTCCTGCTCTCTCTTCCAAAAACCAAGCAGTTTGCTATGGCAGGACGGGAGCCGCGAGGCTCCCGCCCTGCCATAGCAAACTACAGTGTCCCGAGGGTAGGCACCCCGGGACACTGCAGGAGCCGGCCCTGGGGGTGGTGGTCCCCAGGGCCATCAAGGGCTCCAGGAGGGGGCCGCCGGCCCCCTCCCTCCATGTTCAAAGCCCCGGGGAGGTGGTGGTCCCCGGGGCTCTGGGAGTCCGTAACGGACCCCCATATTTACTCTTTAGTGCCCCGGGGAGGTGGCGGTCCCCGGGGTGTGTGGGGGCTGGAGCCCCCCACACAAGTACTTTTTTAAATAAAAAAGAAGCCCCGGGGTGGCGGTCCCGGGGCTGCGGGAAGGCCAGAGAGCCCTCCCGCACCATTTGTTTTTAAAGCCCCGGGGGGTGGCAGTCCCCGGGGCTTGGGGGGGCCTTAGAGGCCCCCCATTCATTAAAATTATAACCCCCCGCATGCCCCCGGGACTTGGCCCACCCGGGGCCAGTAACTAACGAAGCGCAGGAGACCGCGCTTCGTTTTTTTCGGCGGGATTCGCGCACCCTAAGCGCATCCCGCCGATTTTTTTTTAAATGCTTTTTCTGCCCAGGGGTCCTTGTGGGACCCCTGAGCAGACCTAGGGGTCAGGGTGTTTCTACCCTGCCCCTTTTTGCGCTTTGCGCACTTGTTTCTGTCCCTCGGTTCTACCGAGGGACAAAATGGCTGCCAACACTTCCTGATTTGGAGTGTTGACAGCCAATTAGCATGCAGCTCGTGATCGGGAGGGTACGCGGACCCTACTCGGCCATAGATATATATGTGATTTTATTTGTGATTTTCTCAGAAACTACTGAACGGATTTACACCATTTAAGCAAAAGGCACGACACTGAACCAAGGGCTACCTCTTTGCCAAATTTGGTGTAATTCCGTTCAGCAGTTCGAGCTGTAGCCGCGATGAAAGGATCCTATGGAAAAATGAATGGGGAAAACGTGTTTTGGGACCCCTCTTTTTCTCGGCCCCCGCTTGACGAATCAACCCGAGACTTTCAGGGTAGGAGCGGAGCGGAGCGCCCTAACAAGTTGGAAGCTTTCGCGAAGATTCGTCAACCGGCGCAAGAGTTATTTCAAATAGAATGTTGCGGATTTCCTATGGAAAATAGGTCCTAACTATAACTATCTACTGGTGACCGCCAGTAGATAATATATATATATATATATATATATATATATATATATACACACATATATATATATACACACATCACAGAAAGGTTTGTAGAGGCCGATTCACGGTTTCAACACAGCTTTTATTTTAGCTTGAGAGTGGCTGCAGGCAATGAGCCCTCCTTACGCGTTTCGGCAAACTGCCTTGATCACAGGAGATTAAAGGGTGCATACTTGCACAAGTGCCTTAAGTACATTTACCTACGTGACCAACACAGATTCCTACTAGTCCCATGATGCACCAGCATTTTCATTCAGAAAAACTGTATTGTAGTGTCTGACAGATTATATAGCTTGATAGCGTATAATCACCACAACAGTTCAAAATTATCATCAGTATTCCATGCATCAGGGTAATTACAGTGGCCACGTGCATGTAAATTCAAAGTAACAGTCTTTGCACACAACGTCATTATTAATGCTGCCACCCATGAGTAATGTCTCTTAAAGAGTGAAGAGTCCGGAATCACCCGGGAGAGAGAGCCTCTCCCATCTCCCTTTCTCACCTCCAACATGAGGTATCTGGATAGTCCTTTCAATCATGTGGAAGCCAGTGGGTCATGCCCCCCAATCAAATACTACAGAACAAGTTCTCCATCGACGGGGGCACCCGACCCTGCAGGGCGGCCTCTACTGCCGGGGACGGAGCTTCCCGGTAATTAATATCACAGAAAGGTTTGTTGAGGCCGATTCACGGTTTCAACACAGCTTTTATTTTAGCTTGACAGTGGCTGCAGGCAATGATCCCTGCTTACGCGTTTCGGCGAACTGCCTTGTTCACAGGAGATTAAAGGGTCCATACTTGCGCAAGTGCCTTAAATACATTTACCCACGTGACCAACACAGATTCCTACTAGTCCCATGATGCACCAGCATTTTCATTCAGAAAAACTGTATTGTAGTGTCTGACAGATTATATAGCTTGATAGCGTATAATCACCACAACAGTTCAAAATTATTATCAGTATTCCGTGCATCAGGGTAATTACAGTGGCCACGTGCATGTAAATTCAAAGTAACAGTCTTTGCACACAACGTCATTGTTAATGCTGCCACCCACGAGTAATGTCTCTTAAAGAGTGAAGAGTCCGGAATCACCCAGGAGAGAGAGCCTCTCCCATCTCCCTTTCTCACCTCCAACATGCGGTATCTGGATAGTCCTTTCATCCAAGTGGAAGCCAGCGGGTCATGCCCCCCAATCAAATACTACAGAACAAGTTCTCCATCGACGGGGTCTCCCGACCCTGCAGGGCGGCCTCTACTGCCGGGGACGGAGCTTCCCGGTAATTAATATCACAGAAAGGTTTGTAGAGGCCGATTCACGGTTTCAACACAGCTTTTATTTTAGCTTGAGAGTGGCTGCAGGCAATGATCCCTCCTTACGCGTTTCGGCGAACTGCCTTGTTCACAGGAGATTAAAGGGTGCATACTTGCGCAAGTGCCTTAAATACATTTACCCATGAGACCAACACAGATTCCTACTAGTCCCATGACGCACCAGCATTTTCATTCAGAAAAACTGTATTGTAGTGTCTGACAGATTATATAGCTTGATAGCGTATAATCACCACAACAGTTCAAAATTATTATCAGTATTCCGTGCATCAGGGTAATTACAGTGGCCACGTGCATGTAAATTCAAAGTAACAGTCTTTGCACACAACGTCATTGTTAATGCTGCCACCCATGGGTAATGTCTCTTTAAGAGTCCGGAATCACCCGGGAGAGAGAGCCTCTCCCATCTCCCTTTCTCACCTCCAACATGCGGTATCTGGATAGTCCTTTCATCCATGTGGAAGATATATATATATATATAATATATTCTTTGCAATCCGCCAGAAGTCCTCCAACAGACTGAGGCAGACACCATCTGCAGATTTCTCTTATCTGTTTAATGGAACTTGTCCACCATAACGCATTTCAACTGACTCTGTGGTCTTGGTCACATGACACGCCCACGCTTCAAGCTTTGTTTATATGTCCTGACGTTATACGCCTAGGCAAACATAAAAGAAATTTCCACATTCCATTACCGTGATTAAACTTAAATCTCATACCAAATATTACATTAATGAATAAGGGTTGTTTGTCGAATTAACTCATAATTCATTACATTAACTCTTTAAATCATCACTTTCACGTGATTCATGATTCTTTCAAATTCACTCATGATGCAATGTTGCATATCTTGTTCATTTTGTTTTTATCATTGTTGACAATAATTAATTCATCTGCTAGAACAACAAAACAATTATTATGCCATAGTGGCTTTGTTCACAATTATTTACAATTCATTGATCCAATGCATCAGTTTTCCTGAAGAAATGAAGTAATCTTTGCTGTAATCGCAGCCTCATATGATCCTCTTATTTGGCCCACAAAAGAAATTCATTTAAAAATATATTACCCTTTTTACCTTCACACATGAATATACAATATATTTCATTTAGTACAATTTGATTAACCACGACGGCTTGTGGAAACAATTGTTTCCTACTTATCTTTCATCTTTTAGCGCGTGATCATGATGAATAGATATTGTCTCCCATGTTACATATAACTTGAGAACAGGACCTTATGTCAATTCCCCAGTTACTCAACAGTTGAGCTACATAGTAATTTACAGACTTGACTGTAGCACCTCGCCCATATTTAGGCCATTAGGGACTTTTCAGTCCAATTTTATAATATGTTTCATTTCTAGTACCCTCAATTGCTTCTCACGATCTCCTCCTCGCCTATTTGATGGTATTGCATCAATCACAAAATATGTGATCTGATTAGGGTCTTTATGACGGTAGATCGCACAATGACGAGCCACCGGATAGGTTGGATCATTGTTTGTAATGGCCCGCGTTGCTGAAGAATTCTTTTATACACCGGCAATGTAGTGCTACCAATGTATCTCAGCCCACATGTGCAAGTTAGAACATACACAGCATATTCTATTCTACAATTGAATGTTCCTTTAATAGAAAAAGTTTGTTTATGCAACAGAGAGGTGTATGTCGTACTGTTTAGACCTATGCTGCATGCTTTGCATCTCAGACATTTTTTAAACCCTGGTTTAGGTTTTAACCACCCCTGTCTCTACACAATTTCTGGACTACTACATACTAATGCATCTTTTAATGTGGGTGCTCATCTAAAAAATATTTGTGGCCATCTGGGTACAATGGAACCTATTACAGGATCTACCTTTACTATCTGCCAGTTTTTTCTAATTAAGGCCATCATATCCTTCCCTTGAGTACTATAAGTTGTTGTGAATCTCATCACAATTTTGCCTTTGGCTGTGACTTTCTGCTTTTTAATATGTTTGGGGAACAAAATTGTCTCACTGTCCAATTTGTTTGCTGATACCTGAGCTTTCTTGATTACACTGAAACTATAACCTCTCTGTAAGAACCTTTCTTTCAATAATTCCTGACAATGAATTGTGTCATTTTGTGTACTAAAATTCCTCCTTGCCCGGAGCATTTCCCCATATGAAATGCTTAATTTAGTGTGTGTTGGATGAAAACTCTTCGCATGTAGCGTAGTATTTCCGGATGTAGGCTTCCTATACAACCTGGATTCCAATTTGTTATTCGCAATATACATTTCTAAATCTAGAAATGTTACACTGGTTTTACTAATTTCATAAGTGAAATGCAGGTTCAAATCATTATTGTTGATTATTTTAACAAATTCATCCGCTGATTCCATAGACCCCTTTCATACAACAAATAGGTCATCAATAAACCTGGCCCACACAATAACATGTTCATCCCATATTTTTCCATGGACCCTGCGGAGCACCTGCTCCTCCCACCAGCCTACATGTAAACATGCAAAACTGGGGGTGAAACAGGTGCCCATCACAGTCCCACAGATCTGCTGGGACAGATCCCCACCAAAAAGGAAATAGTTATTCTCTAAACATCTCTTGGCCATGGTGAGTATCATCTGAGTGTGTTTGTACAAACTTACTTTCCTGTTTCTCAAAAAATGACCCATTGCCCGCAAGCCATCCTCATGGCAAATGCTAGTATACAGTGATATTACATCTAAAGCCATTATAACATAGTCATCCTCCATTGGCATATCATACATTTGAAACAGAAAGTCCCAACTATCTTTCACATATGAGGGTAAGTTTCTCACGTGTTCTTGTAGAAAAAAATCTATGTATTTAGAAGTGTTTTCCAACAGGCTACCTCGAGCTGAGATTATAGGATGTCCTGGTGGTGTGTTGGCATTTTCATGTATTTTCGGAATCAAATACATTATAGGTGTGAAGGGATTCTCATTTTTCAAAAATTGTAATTCATCCTACGTAATCAAACCATCATTCCACCATCCCTTCAACTCATCAAAATAACTCACTTGGACCTGATGAAGAACACTCTTATTGCATCTTTTATAACAGCTCCTATCATTCAATTGATTATATGCTTCATGCAAATACATATCTAAAGGCCAGAGTGCCACATTTCCTCCCTTTTCAGAGTTCCTAATGATGATTTCCTTTTTACTTTGTAATCTTTTCATTATAATCCTACATTTCATAGTGGCCGAACTTGTCATCCTCTCTCTTTTGGCCTCCCTGAATTGGATCTTCTCTACTTCTTCTACAATCACATCGTGAAAAACATCTATTGTGTCCTTTGTACTGATCGGCAAGGTCCTTGATGGTGGTTTAAAAGGTGTAGGTACCATGCCCCAAATACTCAAATTCTGCTCTCTTATAATATCTGTGTCAGTGATCTGTTCAATATGATCAGTACCTTCATTTTCTAATTCGATCAAGGTTCTTATTGTGGCTAATTCAGCAATGGTTATTTCATCCTTGGTAGCTGTTGATGAAGTTATCCCTGTCAGTTTGGAATTCTTTGTTAAGTTGTGAATTTTCAGAAGCTTTAATTTTCTTACAAATTTGAAAACGTCAATCCTAGTCTGTACCTAGTCTGTACCTAATTTAAAGGACACTCTTGACAATATGATAGTCCAAGCAGTAAAGTTTCCTTCTCAGATTGACTTAGAACAACATCTGATAAGTTGATGATAGAGCTAGGGCTACGGATATTCTTAATTTCTTTCTCCACAATCTCTTTTGACTTGTAGTTTGATGTGTCGTTTCTTTGCCGTTCCCTCCGCCTCCTTGCTTTTCATTTCCAATTTTTTGTATTCTTTGCGCCCTTGGTCTAAATGTTTGGGACCGATCTTGGCATAAAAAATCCAACTCTTCTGTAATAGTAGCTGTTCTGGTGCCCGATCCTCCTACTGCACCCAAAGATTGCATACTATCATCATCAGTCTCTAGAGAGCTTAGCTCAGTTTCTGTGTCTTCCGGACCTCTTTATTGCTTGTCTCGATTTTCTTCTATCTGTCTTTGCCGTCTTATGTTTTCAAGCCTTTCAGCAAAAGTAAATATCTCCACTCTTTCATAATCTAATCTATCCCTGGTAAATTTCCTTATCTTATATATAGATGTCAGTAGGTATTAGTTAGGGCCTAGTTTCCATAGGAAAATCGTTTTTTGTTTTGGTAATAACTATGACGCGTTTGACAAATCTTCATGGAATTTTCAAAACTAGTTTGCCACTCACTTCAGCTGCTGTCTGGAAAGTTTCAGGATAATTCATCAAGTGGGGCCAAGAAAAAGAGAGGGTCCCAAACCACGTTTCCCCCATACAATTTCTCATAGGGATTTTAGACATGAGTGCAGCCTGAGCCACTGAATCAATGGCACCAAATTTGCAGAAAGCTAGATCTTGGTCCAGAAATTGTGCTTTTTGTAACTTGCTGTGAATCTGTTCAGTTGTTTTGGAGTTATTAAAGAAAAAAGGTTTATGTCTATCTAGAGACGGGGATCCACTGTGGTGGATCTGCGGATCGAAGCACCAACAGCAATGCCCCGAATCGCTGGCCACAACCTGAGAGAAAATTTGCAGCTGCCATTTTGTGAATCGGGGCACGGTTCCTGGGGGGGATAAAGTGTAACGAGGATATATGAGGTCAGGATATAGGTATCCTGACCCCATGGGACTGATGGAGGGACTCCACTCCTCATGGGTACGAAATTACCCAAAAAGGTTTTTTTGGGGGGCACGAGGATCCACATGGGACTCAGCGAGGCCCCGGTGTGAATCCACAGCTGATCTGTGGATCCAGACCCCAGTTACAAAAACACATACACCCACTCACAGATCCATTCATACACTCTATCACATACCCACTCAACCACTCAGACACCCAGTCATACATCCATAAAGCCACTCACACACCCATACAGTACTCACACATCCACTCAGACAACCACTCACATACCCACTCACAGACCCACACAGTCACTCACACACCAATACAACCACTCACATATCCACTCAGAAACCCAGAACATAACTCACACACCCACTTATACAGACAGTCACACACCCAGTCACACATCCATACAGCTACTCACACACCCATACAGTCACTCACACATTTATTCAGAGACCCAGAGAACCACTCACACACCCACTCACAGACCCACACAGGCCCTCACACACCCACTCACATAGCCAGAAACACACCCACACAGCTACTTATACACCCACTCACAAACCCATACAGCAAAACTACTGATACACCCATTCAGTCACTCATACATCACTCAGAGACCAACATAGCCACTTACATACCCACTCAATCACCCACCCACCACACACTCACACACCCACTTAGACACCCATAAAACCACTCATACACCCATACAGCCACTCACACACCCACTAAGAGACCTAGATAACCACTCATGTACCTACTCACTCACCCACACAGACACTCATACACCCAGTCACACACCCATACAGTCACTGATGCATCCACTCAGAGACTCAGACAACCACTCACACTTCAAGTCACAGACCCACACAGGCACTCACTCACACTAACATACCTACTCACACACCCATATACCCACTTGCACACCCACTCGAAGACTCAGGAAACCACTCACACACCCACTCAGACATCCATGCAGCCACTCACACACTCAGTCAGAGAACCAGAAACCACTTACACACTCATACAGCCACTCACACACCCAATTACAGACCTGGAAAACCACTCATACATCCACTCACAGACCCACACAGGCACTCACACACTCACTCAGACACTCACACACGCACGTAAACACTTCTATAGCTAATGACACACTCACTCACAGACCCACACAGCCACTTACACAGTCACTAACACACCCACCACACACACACACACACACAACACAACCAAAGGTTACAAGGACGTTATACTTAGGAAATAGCATTAAAAAAAATTAAAATTTCACTGAAAAAAACCAAAGGGTGAGGCGGCATTACAGTTAGGAAATGGAATTTACAAAACCTTAGAAATTCACTTAAAAACCAAAGGTTACAGGGACAGTATAGTTAGGTTTACAATTTACACACACAAAATCATAGAAACTCAGCAGTTATAGTTATCTCAAGTAACTACAACTCGTGCCCTAAAGTAACTTTAACTCATGCCTTCACCATGCACTGCTAATTATCCCCCATATTACATCACTCTTGCCATCTATTACATCATTGATAATATCAGTGCAACATATGCTTTAAAATTAATGATGAGAAAACTGGGCATGGCTGGGGAGCGAGTTATAGTTACTTTAGAGCATAGATTATAGTTTTTTGTAGTGAATGTTTAAGGTTTTTAAAATTCTATTTTCTAACCTTAACGTCCCTGTAACCTTTGGCTTTGGTTTTTCAGTGAATTTCATATATATATATATCTGCAAGTTTAGGGTCTTTACGGATCACTCGCAGGGTATCTCCATATATTTATTTAGAGCAAACACATTTTGTTGGAATGCCTTCTTTAATGCCATAAAATACATGAGCAAAAGACACACAGTGTTTGGTTGATTTTAAAGTCATACTCATCATCATCATCATTGGGGGATTGTGTGGCCAGTGGAAAAGAGCTTCTGTCATTTTACACTTGATGTAACATCGCAGCACCATTTTGGCGTAGCATTTGCATTGTTCTAAGTTCATTCAAACAGTACCAGTACCCATATTCATGATTGAATTCATTATTGGTTTGAATACCTCATTGAGCCATCTTTTCCCAAGGGAATATTGGTACCGGTAACAGTATTATTACACCAGCTGGCCATGTTTACACAGTCCTGTAATACCTTTCAACCCGCATGGGCTGCCACTTCAGAGAACCAAAATCCTGCGTGCCTTGCACCCGTCGCCACAGCCGCTGGATAACATCTCAAGACGTACCCGCAGGCGTCAGTTAAATAACTCGGAATCCTTGAATTTAATAATTCACGACCTCATGGTAGATAGGATAGGATCTGACAGCAGCGGTTCAGGCAGTGTAGCAATTCATATCCAAGGAACTGTCCCACCAGCTTCTGCCGAACTCAGGGTGACTGCCTCCGTGACTATATATATACATATATATATATATATATATATATATATCCGGGTTTAATTCAGCTTAAGCGTTCAGCTTATGCGTTTTGACCACTGAGCTCTTTCTCAAAGCACAATATATATATAAGTGCAATCTTCTTTATTAAGTCCGAAGAGTTATTGCTGCCATAACGCGTTTCAGCCGATGACCGGCCTTGACCACATGACAACGTTACTACAAGCAGCCCGTCATTTAAAGTGCTAGTGTTTAACATGTGATAAATGAATATAGAAGAAATACTAATACATATACTCATTAATTATCATCATTTCCTCATCACTGTATAAATACATTTTGTTGCTTTTTTACTTTTTGTTTTATTCTCTTTTCTCCTAAAACCCTGAAATCCTGAAATATATATTTTTAGACATAAATGCACCAGATAATTGAATTCTATAAAAGACTCATTCTAAGGCAAGATTGGAGAATACCTATTGATTAAAACACTTTAATTCCAAAATTCATCAAAAGAACCCCTATGCAATTTACAGATATGTGTGTAAGTCCTCCGTTGTATTCAGACCTCCTGGTAACATAGTGTCTAGTTCCAAAATATATCTAGTTTCCAATCTCCTCAGCTTCTCCTCCCGGTTACCTCCCCTTTTGTGTGCAAAAACAGCATCAATTAAAAAATATTTAAAATACCTTAAATCACTGTTATGCAGTTCCTTAAAATGCCTTGCCACCGGGTAGGTAGGATCCTTGTTGACTATGGCCCTGGTATGTTGCAGGATCCTTTTGTGTGCCTGGAGTTTAGTGCTGCCTACATACTGAAGGCCGCAACTGCACTCCAGTATGTAGACAACATAGTCAGTTTTACACGTGAGGTGTTTCCTAATGACCTGCATTTTTTCGCTAAAAGCAGTATGGTATGTGCTCTTATTAATTCCATATTTGCCGGCCTTACACGTGACGCATTTAAAAAACCCTTTTCTTGCGGTTAACCAGGAGCTTGTTTGTATATCCTCTGGGCTGCTTTTTACTAATGCATTTCCATTGGAAGCTGTTTTTCTGTAGGAGATGGAAGGGGTTTTAGGTAGCAGGTGCCCTATCACTGGGTCATGTAAGACTATGGGCCAATTTTGTTTAATTATGCCCCTAAGTTTTTTCTCCTGCTTAGTGTATGATAAAATTAGTCTTACTGGTTCTTCATGTGATGTACTTTGTATTTGACCCACTGTGCTTGCCTCACTGGCAGTGCTAATGAGGAGATCAGATCTAGATTTTAATTTTGACTTTCTTATGGCGGCATCTATAGTCTGAGGTGTATAACCACGTGCCAAAAATCTGTCCCTACTTAGCTGTTGTTGTATTGCCAAATCCTCTTCATCACTACAGATCCTTCTGATCCTTAACATCTCCCCATAGGGGATACTCTGTATGAGGTGTACAGGGTGTGAACTTGTGGCATGCAGCACTGTGTTGCCGGCAGTGGGTTTGCGGTGCAAAGACGTTTTGATCAAATTATTTTTTATATACACCTGTACATCCAAAAATGTTACCTGTTCTGAACTGATGGTAGCTGTAAAATGCAAATTCATACTATTTACATTTATTTGTGAAATAAAATCTAACGCACTTTGCTTTGTCCCGTTCCAAATTAAAAACAAGTCATCAATGAATCTCAACCAGCTTACAACCTTGTCTTGGAGTGTGTGATAATATTGCTGTTTGAGGACCAGCTCCTCCCACCAGCCCATATGCAAATAGGCATAGCTGGGAGAGAAGCTGGCCCCCATCGCCACACCCCGTATCTGCTGGTAGACTTGATTTTTGAACATGAACAGATTGTTTTCCAAACAAAACGTGAGCATATTAATCAACATTCGATTATGGTGTGCAAATCTTAAGTGACGTCTATTGAGGAAGTATTCTACCGCTCTGATTCCATCATTATGCCCAATACTCATATAGAGTGATGTGATGTCCAGTGCAATCAATAGGTCCCCAGGCTGCCAATGCACTCTCTGAATTTTATTCAGAAAATCGCCAGTATCCTGCACATATGATTGTAGGCTTTTCACATGATCTTGAAGAAAAAAGTCTAAATATCTGGACATGTTCTCTAAAAGGCCGTCGCATGCTGCTATGATCGGTCGGCCGGGTGGTTTGTGCATGTTCTTGTGAGTTTTTGGTATGAAATAAATAGTAGGTGTTAAGGGATATTCTTTCTTTAAATATTTATATTCATCCATGCTTAAAAGACCCATGCTTTTCCATGCCAAAAGTTTAGAAAATAAATCATCTTGTATACTTTTCATTTTCTGCAACGAACTTTTCCTGTAACACTTGACTGAGTTGTAACAATGCTTCCTCCATATAATCCACAAGCGGCCACAGAACAATATTGCCTCCTTTATCTAAGTTTCTGATGACTACTTGGTTTTCCTTTTGTAACTTGTCAATTAATTGATAATATTTCATTTCATGGTTTGTGTACTTTCTCTTGGCCTTTTGTACGTTTAAATGTAATTTTTTAACCTCTGCTACCACCTGTTCTTTGAAAATATCCAGGGAGTCCCGAGGCATGATAGGAGTAAATTTCGATTTCATTTTAAAAGTCGTGTTGGGTTTGGCTGGTATTTTATTTGGTATAACCTTAGGAACAATGGTTGCGTGTTGAAGTTCATTTGAATCTCCTAAATTGGATTGGATTGCATTTTCACTTTGTAGGCTCTCCAGGTCTCGGAGTAATGGTAAGTCTTCTACTGTCAGATTTGATTCATTTCCCGATGAAAAGTTTGCTGTGACATTGCTGTTCTTATTTGCTGTATTTTGAAGCAAATGATGTTTCTTTAATTTCAGTTTTCTTATAAACTTGTATACGTCCGTTCTTGTCTGCGTATAATCGAAGTTACTCTCTGGACAGTAGGACACACCTAAGGCAAGTAATTGTTGTTCCGCTGCTGTGAGATCAATGTGCGCTAAATTGATTATCGTGTTAGCGCTACTATTTATCTTTGATTTTGATGTAGTTTCATTTACTTGCGTTTCCAATATCCTCGTCCCCGAGCTGATTTCTTGTTTGCGCCCTTCTCTGCAGGCTTTCCTTCGTTCATATCTTCTTATGTTACGCCGCTTTTTGCGAGCCTGCTGTTCCTTGGACGGAGAGTCTCTCTCCTGCTTTGTCGTAAAAAATCCAGGGGCATATTAGCAAGACCGGCGATAAAATTATCGCCGTTTTAGCGGCAGGAAACTGCCGCTAAAACGGCGATAATGGGCTTGCTAATATGCGTTATGGAATTCAATAGAAGCCCAGGTTAGATGTCCTGCACTTCTAACCTGGGCTTCTATTGGAATTCTATAACGCATATTATCAAGCCCATTATCGCCGGTCTTGCTAATATGCCCCTTAATTCCTCACTTAAGGAAAGCTTAGTTATGTTTCTACTGGACCTAGCCGCATTAGTATCACTTTCTGACTCGCTATCCAGCGCCGAACTTAAGTCAGATGCTGATGCTGATGCTGTATTGGCATCCCTCTGATTGGTATCCTTATGCTGCTCCATTTGTACTTGCTTGTTGGTCCTGGCTTTCCTTAGTGTGTCAAATGTACGTGAGAACGTGAAGATTTTAACCATTGTCATAATCATCTTTATCTCTCCTAAATTTGTAGGTTTTCTAGACTTTATCTTGTCTTCTTCCTTCCTTAGTCTAGTCATCATTTCTTCACGCAACTTCTTAGTTTGCTGGCTTTCCCCTAATGCTTTAATGTCCTCATTGAATGCATCTATCTTTGTTTGCAATTCCAGTCTGTCGATATCTGCATATTTAACTAGTATTTGACCTAGTTTGCGCGAAGACTCCAAGTTATATATTTCAGAAGATTGTAGTATTGCAGGCATGCTGCCTAATTGCTGGTGGTACGCAGAATAGCGTCACCGCTGGCAATATTTCCAAAAACCTACCATTAACTCCATTGAGCAAAAGAGAGCAGGCACTCGAGGTCAGGGGAGATAAGCCTGTTTAATGAATCAGGTTACCCCAGACACAGGAACACAGGAGAGAAACGTTTCGGCAGTACAACTGCCTTTCTCAATCTAAAAATCCACCATGTTCATGCTCAATTTAATAAAGTCATACCATCAACAAGTGACATGCAATCCTTCGAACAAATCCATACTATCTTGCAATCAGCCATCTATGTGGGCTCTACTGCTGAATAGTAAGAGGAGATTATTGGTCCCACCCAGAAAAACATCTTAAAAGGTTGTATGTTGGAACAACGAGTTCCTCAACAACGACGCCCTAAACCACGCGCTTTATACTACGACCGCGTCTCAACAACGATTTTTTTTACCACACATTCTTTTACCAAAATTTTCATGATAAAAGAATGCATGGTAAACCCATCCCCTAAAATCTATTCCCAACCCCTCCCACTCCCTAAAATCTACCCCGTACCCCTCCACCTTCCACCCCGTAGAAACTTACACGAACCCCCCAACCTCCTATTAACTAACACTAACCCCTCCCACCCTCTAAAAATTAACACTAACCTTTCCTACCTCCTAAAATCTAACTCGAACCCCTCCCACCCCCTAAAAACTATCATGAACTCCTCCACCCCCTAAAAACTAATACAAACCCCCCACTCCCTTAAAACTAACTCCAACCCCTACCACCCCCTAAAAACGTACACAAACCCCTCCCTCCCCCTAAAAACGATCACGAACCCCAACCCATAAAAACTAATACAAACCCCCAACCCCTAAAAACTAATACAAACCCCCCACCCCCTTAAAACTAATTCGAACCCCCCCAGCCCCTAAAAACAAACACAAACCCCTCCCACCCCTTAAAATCGATCACGACCCCCCAACCCCTAAAAAATAATACGAACCCCCACCACCCCCTAAAATCTAACACAAATCGCCACATCCCTTAAAATCTACCCCGAACCCCTCCCACCCCCTAAAAACTAATTTACAACCCCCCTCCCCACCCCAAACCCCTCTTACCTCTCCTGTTTCTCCGACGTTCCTCGAGACTGCCCATCCCGAACACTAGACCGTCTTATCCTGAACCACGCACATGCGGGGTTCAGGCTAAGTCGTTGTTTGTGCAAGTCGTTGTTCGACTTGCGTGACTCCGGAACTCGTTGTTCTGGAGTCGTTGTTAAGGATGCTTCCCATCTTAAATTCTCCTCACATATATCCAGCAATCTCCCTCCTGGAAATCTCCTATGGATTCCACATCTCTAGGCAACAGTTAAAAAGCCACAGATGCTTGTCCTGACCAGCCTTCAGCCTATAGATACCTCAGTTGATTCCCCACTCTAGCTTCCAACCCAGGTGCAGCTCTTGTCTTTTCCATCATCTCCGAGGAAGAGGAAACCTTTGGTGAGGTGGACTTTCTCTCCATTGAGCAATCTTCCTCCCACAACCTCCCAGATGTCAACCCTCTACATGATAGCAACCCATGTCAGAACTCTCTTGTGACATGTTGACTTTGTCAGAAGGACCCACATGTGGGTTGTGGCATGGGCAAATCCTCTCCTTTGGGAGGACTGTTTTCCGATCGCGATCCGCTATAATGAGGATATTTGTGAAATGTAGGTGACCCTGCACAACACAGCAGCTTTCCAGGAAGAACTCCGAAGGGTTGATTGAAAGACATACCTGTGTCTTGAAGAAGTTGCACCAGGAACATTTCTGGGGAATCGAGGGAGGAGGATGTAAGACACAAGGCCTTAGCCATACAAATGATCTAAGCTGCAATACACAAAATATCAACGTGCAGGGCCAAGTCATGAGCCCCAGTCAACAGGTGATCAATACGAACTTTCAAGGCCCTCAACATTCACAACCCCTACTAACAACACACCTGCAACACCAACAAACCCACCTGTTCCTACACCACATGCTCCTACTCCAAATACAGATCCTCATCCTCCGTGGGCCTCACGGCAGATGAACACGGTGTTGAAGACAATGAGCATACATATAGAAAGCCAGTAAAGAGTGCAGGTGATGTGGCATACATTCAGTTCTAATGAGTCACAAGATAAGAAGCATAGCCACATTTTGAATCCGCTGAAGATTATTTGTCAAAGAATGCGAGAGGCCAAGATAGACTGCTTTACAGTCATCAAGTGTGCAGCAGATGACAGGCAGGTCTACTGATCTCCAGCAAATTAGTAGAAGACAAGGAATTATCTTCCTTGAAATATGTAGAAGCAGAAAAGATGAATATGCCAGTTTAGAGATGTATAGGCAAATCTAAGTGCATGGTTGGCTGGAGTAGGTGGGTCTTCATGCAAGAGGGCCACCGCGACTGAATATTCAGAGGAAAACTCCAAAAAGATATGGCTTCTATTTTTATTAGCATTACGCTTCAAATGATTGGTATCCATCCACAATGAATGTCTGAAATAGAGTTTGTAAGGCAAAGGAGTGTGTGTTGGGGGCAGTGCCGAAAAGAAAGACTGGCTGGGTTTCACCAGCATAGCAATCAAAGCCTACTCTGTGACCTCTAATCAGGTGAGCAATTTGAGCTAGGTAGAGGTGAAACAAGATAGACCTCAGTGCTGCGCCCTGTGGGATGCAGTAAGGTGCAGGATGGAAGAAGGCTTAGTGCAATGATAGCATACCGCTTGGGTGTGCCCTTGAAGAAAAGAAGATAGCCATTTTATTGCCACATCTCTCACCCCTGTCCCTAGAGTCATTTCAGGAGGCGTGGGTGAAAGGTGGTGTCGAATGTCACAGAGAGGTCATGGAGAACAATTACCATGGCTCACTTTTATCAAGAAAACTATAGAGATTGTTGAGTGTAGCAAACACAACAGATTCAGTTCTGTGGTTATGTCTAAAGCCAGTTTTTGCTTAATCTGGAAGTCCATAGTTTTCAAAAAAGGAAACAAGCTGATCATTTACCATTGATTCTGTTAATTTAAAAAGGTATGGAAGCAGAGAAATTGTTCAAAAGTCAGATTGAATCTGTGAGCCAACAACAGAGCCACAATATCTTGATTTCATACTTAAAGAGGTATGGGAGTAGAGTAGTTGGGCAAAAGTTAAATAGCATCTGTGGGTCAAAATTAGGTTTAGTAGATGAGTCACAATATCTTGATACCTTGCTAAGAGAGGAATTACAAATGTTCAGTATAATCAGGGCAAAATGTCTTTAATGGCTAGAAAACTCTTTAGAGGACATGGTTCAAGGTGGAAAGCAGATTTAGTAGCAGAGATTGTGACTATTATTGTATCAGTACTCACAGAATTAAAATCAGAGGAGAAAGTATTTTTACTTGCATATGTGCCTTAGTGGTTTTACATGTATACTATGAAAATACAAGTGCTCAAATGTGCCTTATTGTGTATTGTTACATTTTAATAATCAACTGTTATTTTGTTTTAGTATCCGCTTGAATCCCACTAAAGCAAGAGCCTTTTATTACACACTTACATGTAAGTTAAACAGTCTTTTTTGTCTCTCTGTGACATGAGAAGAGCCTGGCACCTGCTTAGTAGTGCCTCTCTGTAGGTTTCATTTATATCACATGTCCTTGCTTCTATTCACTTGGATTAAGAAAAAGCGTATAAATGTAGCACTAAAATATATGGATTTTAGTTTAAGTACTCCAACTGATCGAGGGAGAAGCTCTGGTCCTTTGAAACGGCAATTGCCTTGCTTATCTTGAATGCTTGCGGACTATTTTTTCTATGTGTTATCCTGAGTGTTTGTGTTTTCTTTTACACAGATATAGGGCCTGATTTAGAGTTTGGTGGACAGGGTGTCCTCAAAATCCCCAGGAACTACCTGGCGTACAAGAGCAGTGTTACAGTTTAATGAGGCATTTCACTGCCATAAAAAGAGGACTATTACTGTCATTGTGATGCTGACTTGCAATAGGGTTCTGTTTAATCTAATTGGGGAGTGACTTATACTATGTTATGAATATTTTTCATGGTATTCTTACAAAGTTCGGCATAACATATTTATGACAGAATTGTTCTAACATCCTTTTTATATTTGCTGTTCCTCCACGGTTTATAGCACAAAGTTAGCATTACATTTTCTTTCCCTTTTGATCAACTCAGTGGACAGCTATGGCAGGTGCAGGCATGAGTCAACCACCCCCTTTTTTAAATGAAGTAGGAGAGCCTGACATACCTTGGCGTAGGTGGGTAGGTATCTTTAAATCATACCTCATTGCCATTGGAGGTGGTAATTTTTCAAATATAAGAAAGCAACATATTCTCCTGCACAATTTAGGTATTCAGGGGAGGAAAGTATTCGAGGACATTACAGGAAGGTTAATTGACGAAGAACCTACGGAGGAGGAAGCTGGGTGGATGTTTATGAGTACACTTTAAGGAAATTAGAGTTACACTTCAGAGAAAAAATAAATGTTGTCTTAGAGAGGCACAAGTTCTTCAATAGGGGTCAAAGGAAGGACGAGAAAGTCTCCTCGTATGTGGCAGTCTTAAGAGGCATGTCAGCCACTTGTGAATTTGGTGCTCTTACGGATTCCCTTATCAGGGATCAATTAGTTAGATGTACAAATGACATGAAGGTACAGGAAGAACTACTCACCAGAAATCCCGACCTTAAGTGATCAGTATAGCTAAGGGCTTAGAACACACAGCTTTGTGTATGAAGGAGATGAAAACTTCTGCAGGGTTGAATACAGAGAAAAGTGAATCCAAGGTCTCTGCCATTGAGGAGGCTGTATGTAAAGTAGGCAAAAAGAATAAAGAAGTTCCCCGTAATAAGTCAGATAGTTTCGTGTGTTTTAGATGTGGCAGTCCCAACCACTTGGCAAACAATTGGAAATGCCCTGCTAGGAGTGTAGTTTGCAGGAAGTGTAATAAGAAGGGGCATTTTTCGAAGGTATGCAATGCATTCAGTCCCAAGGTACATGTTATTGAAAGTCCTGAGCTAGAGATGGATGAGAAAAAAACGTTTGTATTTCAGATAGGAGATGGGGATATGGAAGAAAGGATACAATATCCCACTTGTGACATTTATCTTGATGGGGAAAAATTTCAGGTGTATGCGGACTCATGTTCCCCGTTTACTCTCATTGAGAAGAAAGTGTTTGAGGAAAAGTTTGCTAAAAACGGGGTCGAGCTAGAATGTGCTGATATTTGTCCATCTGGGTACAATAAAGAACCCATCCCTTTAGAGGGAATGGCGAGAATGAGAATTTCATTTAAAGCCAGACACACAGTGGGGAAGGTATATGTTACCAAACAAGGGTCAAGCTTGTTGGGGTGGAAACATCAGAAAGAATTGGGTATCACCCTGGATCCCAACAATGTGGACCAAGTCTTGCTGGTTGAACCCCCTGTGGTAGGAGGTAACCTCACCAAAGAGTTTCCGGAAGTATTTACTGAAGAATTGGGAATGTTAAAAAATTATAGGCATAAAATTGTTTTAAAAGAAGGAGCTGTCCCTGTGTTGCACAAAACTCGTTCCATTCCACTACTCATGAGGGCACCTTTAAGGTTGGAACTGCAAAAACTTGTTAACCAAGGTGTCATTCAAGAAATTGAGAGTTCAGAGTGGTTGGCACCCATTGTCCTCACAACCAAGGACAATGGGAAGAATATTCGGTTATGTGTGGACTTAAGGGACTTAAATGCCAACATCTTGGTGGATAGACATCCTTTACCTAGGATACATGAAATGCTGAGCACTATTCAAGGGGCAAGGTTTTTTAGCGTGCTCGATCTATCCTCGGCCTATCATCAGGTCAATCTCCACCCTGAGTCTCAGCTGTTGACGGCTTTCACAACTCCATTTGGCAACTATAAGTTCTTGAGGATGCCTTTTGGTTTGGCGTCAGCCGCATCAGCTTTCCAGAGAATAATGCAACACATTCTAAAGGATTGCTGTAAAACAATGTGTTTTCAAGACGATATACTAATATTTGGTTCTAGTGAGGTTGAACACAATTCGAATGTTTGCTTGGTGCTAAACAAACTTAGAGATGCGGGGTTTACTACAAAAGAATGCAAATGTAAATTAGGTGTGACATCAGTTGACTATTTGGGGCACAGAATTTCGGAGGAGGGCATTAAGCCTAAAATTGACTTGGTGGAAGCTGTGAGAAGAGCTCCTACTCCCACATGCAAAGAGGAAATTTTGTCGTTTTTAGGTTTGGCAGAGTATATGGCCAAATACATCAAGAATTTTTCCATCTTGTCTCAACCTCTAAGGGACCTGCTAAAGAAGAATTCTACATTTGCTTGGGGTAGGGAACAAGATGAGGCATTGGAGAATATAAAAGAAGCAATTATTTCTGCCCCATACATTGGCAATTTCAATGTGGAAAGAGACACAATAATATCCACGGATGCTAGCAGTAGAGGTATAGGGGCTACTCTTTCCCAAAGGATTGACAACAAGGTGAAGGTGGTGGCTTTTGCCTCCAGGGCTCTTACGGGAGCTGAGTCCAATTATTCTACTGTGGAAAAGGAGGCGTTGGCCGTTTATTGGGCAATAAAACATTTCAAGTTCTATGTTTGGGGTTTGCCATTCGAACTATGTACTGATCACAAACAGTTGTTGTCTTTGTTCACAAAAAAAGACTTAGAGAACATGACCCTTCGCATTGCTAAATGGGTATTGGGCCTTCAAGGATTTAATTTCAAAATGGTTTATATACCGGGGCCAAAGAACAATGTAGCTGACTTTTTATCAAGGGCCCCTGTTGAGTGTGAAGGGGATTCTACCATGCCCAAAGAAGCGATTCTGGAGATTACTCTACCTGCTGTAGCACAAGATCAATGGGACCGCCATATGGAGCAAGATGATCTCATTAAGAAAGTCAAAAATTATGTAATCAAGGGGTGGCCCAGCAAATGCAAAGCACTACCTGAGGAGGTTCAACCCTTTTGGAACGTAATTGATGATTTGTCAGTAGTGGGGAATTTTCTGCTCAAGTCAGGCAAGATAGTTCCACCAGTTCTGATTATTAAAGAGAACCACATAATTGATCTTACTCATGAAGGGCACTTGGGGAGAAGTCTCAGTAAGGCAAGGTTAAGATCTGAGTATTGGTTCCCCTATATGGATCAGTTGATGGAAGAGAAGGTGCGTGACTGTTATGCCTGCAGCCTAAGTGATAAATCCAAAAGTACAAGGCGCATTCCCCTTATCCCAGTTGAAGTCCCCAGGGTTCCTTGGGACAAGCTGGGACTCGACATTGCTGGTACTATACATGCTATGGGACCTCAGGAGTGGTACCTGTTGGTTCTCATTGACTATCATTCAAACTGCATCACACACAAGTTTGTGAATAAGATCAACACGAAGTCTCTCACTGGGTTTTTAAGTGAGGTGTTTTCTAAGGAGGGTATTCCTTCCACCATCGTCACAGATAATGGTGTACAGTTTGTATCGGACGAAATTAAGGAGTTTCTTACTGATATGTCTATTTCTCACATACGCACACCTTTGTATTGTCCTAAGGCAAATGGGAAGGTGGAAAGAGCAAATCGAATGTTAAAAGAGTGTATCCAATTAGCAGCTACATCGCGTAAGCCAATCGAAGCAGCTGTTAGAGACATGCTATGGTCGTACCATACCACACCCAATCTTACCACAGGTCATTCCCCTTTTGAACTCTTGAGGGGGAGGAAGGCTGGCTCTAAGTTGTCTCCCAACTGGTTGTCCCAGAACAAAGAGGTTAGGGTCAACCCGGAAGAGTTCAGGAAGAGGGTGGTTACTAAACAAGAAAAATACAAAGAGTTGTGTGACAAGAAATGGGGTACCAAGAACAAGTCACTGAAGCAAGGGCAATGGGTTTGGATCAGAAAACCCTATGTGGTAGGTAGTAAAAGTGATAAATTCTATGCTCCTGAGAAAATCAAAGAAGTGAAAAAAAATGTTGTGATTCTTGAAAATGGGAAAATGTGGAGTATGGATCGTGTTGCCATATGCCCGGACAGGTCAAGTACCAGTGAGGTTAGGGATCCCCCTACAAATGGCACCCATTCGGAGGAGGTTCAGGGGAGAAGAAGGGAAAGATCCAAGAGCTCTCCTTGCTGGCACAAAGATTATAAAATGTTGTGATGTTTTCAGCTCTATGGTGTATCTCATGCTATTTGGTCTGCTGCGCAAGACCATTGTTTATATTTTGCTTCTGGTTGTTAATGCGTACCTCCTCTGGCTCTTCCTCTAGTTTCCCACTCTCTTTCCACATTTTTCCTTTTTGTTCACCCTTCCTGTCTATCCCTCTTTTCTTCTCCTCTGTCCTTCTCTTCCCTTTCTACCCCACTTTCCTCTCCTCCTGTCCCCTTCCTTTTCGGGAGGGAGATGTGTTATATCTCACCCTGTTGGTACAGTCCTGCTCACTCCCCTCCCTCTCCTTTCACTTTGGTTCCATCTTAGAACCCTCAGTTGAAGGCTGCTCTGGAATGTTGACACTTCAGCACTTCTGACAAGGTGGCGCCTTAGACTGGCAAGCTGAAGGTGCAGAGGTTCTTACTTTCTAATAAAGGACATTACTCTTACCTTCCGCGTCAAATGCAGCTGTTGTGTGCGCACCAAAGAAAGGTATCATACAAATAAGTGGAACAGCTGTGGCATGATAGACAGTTTGCATGTTGATTGAGTTGCACCAATATCTGCTTCAGAAATTATGTTCTTTGTGGTGGGGAGGCTGAAGTGCCCCATGGAGCAATTACTGGGCCCTAATACGTGAGAGGAGTAGGCAATAGAATACATTGCATTGCAATCCACTATTTTTCTGCCAGTGACTGTTGCATGCTGATAAACTGCAGCACTTGGCTTGGGATGCATCTAAGTACCCGGCACAAGGACCATGATTGTCTTGCATGTGTGATGACAAGCATGTTCCACTTACTCTCAGGAAAGATCCCATGACCAGAAAATGGAGCGTAGTCAGTGGTCGAAGTGGGCGGGATCGGCAGGGCACGGCGTGCCCCTACTTCTTTAATTTCATAGAGTCCGTTCCCCTACTTTCTTATTTTAAACATGCCTCCCAGATGGCAGAAATCGCCAAGGCTCGGCTTTTGGGGACGGGCGGAACGGGCAGAAAAGGAAAAGGACTCTGTCTTTTCCTTCGTGCCCAGAGAAGACAAGGACAGTGTCCAGTTCTCCTGCCGCTGGCAGCTGCCCCTCCCCTCTCCTTGTCCCCCTTTTCCTTCTCTTTCTGTCTCGCTCCTCCTCATTTAGTGAAAACCGATACTTCAAGAAACAGGTATTACCTTCTCTTTCCTCCTTTCGTTTATTTGCGCCCCTGTGAAATGGATCCAAAAAAGAAAAACACTTTTGCTGGAAACGTCCTCTTTTCTGACATTTTTCAATTTCTAAGTGCAGCCTCGGGGTGGAGAGAAATAAAACATTCAAAATATGAAAAATAACTAACTAAAGCAAACAGAGTGGTTGCAAGGTGGCCAGATTGATTTATTCACACCTAAACACATTAGCGCCACTTTACAGTGTTTGCCAGTGAAGTGCTACTTTTGTTTTCTCGTCTCTCTTTGAACAACATTGCTTTCCCTGGGTGGGAAAGTACACTATTCCTGGAGGTACTGAAATACCTGCTTGATGGGTGAATTGGAAAACAAAATGTGTACAGCGTCTGTGTGGTCTTTTTAAACCATACTGCTTATGTTTTGTAAGGATATAGGCAATGGGCATTGAAAAGGGTCCCTTCTGTGCCCTGTAGTCATGGCCTTGACTTTTTAGGCAAACACATTCACTAATTTCTGAATAATGAGTGTAAAAAGAAAAAGGTAACCATGTTGTTCCTGCTTACATTTCACATGCTTTACTTAATCTTGCATTCCCTATGAGTGTTTGCTTTTTCTAGGATTTTGTTAAATTTTTTTTAGGCAGCATATTGCTCTTGTCTAGTGCGTAATTTGAATTGAGTCACATCCAGGTGTTTATAGCGGGTCAAGTTTCTCTCAGTGGGGCAGTATGGTGTTCAGTGGGGGAGAGGATGTGGCACTATGGTCAGAGCTTCTGAATTTGGAACTGGGGAACCAGGTTCAGCCTTCATGACCAGTCCACCAGACCACTCCCCCCGAGGGAGCACATTCCCATGCTAGACCTTAGAAGGCCCCGCAAGATCTTAAAAGCCCTGGTGTCTTAGCACCAGCAGTGGACCCTAGCAGTGGCAAGTGTGGGTTAACCTTGAAGGCCTGTCCGCCACAATTCATTCTGAAGTTCACCTCCAGTCTTGCAGGCAGGCCTATGAAGCAGCTCACCATAGAGTGACAGTGACACTGTCACTGAGGTCACAGGACCCTTGAGCAGGGTGGCTCTAGGGCAGTGCGATCTCATCAGGCGCTGACCATCCGCGGTCCGTGCAGGTAACAGCGGTGGGGCAGAGGGGCCAGGTAAGGGGGGATTTCAAGGGACGATGCAGAGGGAAAATTAAATAAATTAATTTTCCCTCGGCATCGTCCCTTGAAATTCGCCCTTACCCGGCCCCACCGCTGTTACCTGCACGGACCGCGGCTGGCGCTGACTTCAGGTGGGGGTGTCGTGTTTGCAAGCATACTATGGTTTTAAAAGCACTTACTGCCTCCTTCTTGGCCTCCAACAATTTTCAGCAACAATAAAAATGTCATGATAACTTCAGTGATTAATATTCTTAGTAGAGAGAGATGGTGTTTTGTCTAGTGGACGTTTTGACTCATGGAAAGGAAGCGCAGAGGGTTAATGTGCCTGCTGCTAAGAACATGTACCATGCAGATCACAAAGTGCACATAATGTAAATAGGTCAGTGGGCTACTGCTTTTGTCAGAGAGACCCTATTGTTACTTGCAGTTAATAAGTTAAAATCCTAACATAGAACAGTGAGCTATTAACTGTCATGTAAGAGCTGCATGCAAACTGCAAGGTATAAATTAGAGCGTTATGGTTTTTTCCCCAGTCTTTGATTATCCTAATGTTGCAAAAAGGGTTCACTTGGGTAGAAATCAATTCTGATTATTAAAGAGAACCCCCAACCATGGCATTACGTTTTAAATTCTGAGTTTGTGTTTCTCCAGACCAATCTCTATTAAGCTATGCTGCCTACTAGTATGGTTGTCATGTGACTCCTACACCTTGTAGTCCTTTGTCTTATGTAACATTTCCTATACAGTGATCTACACATGTATGATTTATTGTCTCTGTGTAATATGTGTGATGTAAAGTGCTCTGACACCCTACACTGGTATTAGTGGTGCTGTAAATTTTCTGATACTTTATTATTTTGACATTTTTACACATGCTAACAGTCTCTGCAAAGATTTTTCCTTATTAGTACCAGTGGAACATACAACTGCAGCAGTGAAAAAGATGACCAGTCAACCTTTGCAAAGGGCCCTCCACATCACAGCAGCACAAGTCACATTTTTTAGTAACTTTTGATCAGTTTGAGCTATAAACTATTTATTAGTTAAAATCGTCAGATTATGCAGCAGATGATGTATTATGTGGCAAATATGGCAGAGCCATAATTATGTGGAAAACATTTGCAAACTAGGATATTTTACCATTCATGTTTGAACTGCTTTTATGGAAAAAGGGAGAAGTGCTGATGACAGAAACTCCATGAGACAAATGGCTTGCGATTCCACTTTTAAGGATATTTGGGACATTCTGTGATTGGAAACGTATCCCACTCTGTGAATGTATTTTAATGTCAACTCATATTAAACCTTAAATAAACATGTGTATCCATTGGTTAAATTAAATAACGCAATAAGCTGTAACCGGTTAGTGAAATGGGAAACAAATGCTAAAAATTGGGATATTTTGCTCTTTCTGCCACACCTCTGACTCCGCCCACTGACGCAATCCACGGGTTATTCCTGCCCTCTGATTCTCCGCCCACAGTTCCCCTACTTTTTTTCCCCCACTTCGACCACTGAGCGCAGCTAGTATTTTAACATGGCATGGGAAGACCTGGGAGAGGCCAAAGTAAGCTCCTGCTCCGAGTCTGCAACCATGTCAAGGATCATATCTGGTAAGAAACAATATCTAGCTATTACTGCTGCCCTTGATATACCAAAGATATTGATTCTCTGCTTGTATATCCTCCATCTCTCTCGTCCTCAAGCAATTGTTCCTCAAAATGAGAGGCAAGGGTACATAGACATTCACCAACATGATGTGGTCTATGGCTTGGTGTTTTATGAGGGCAGGGTATGTGTGATTGGTTGATGACCTGGTAGCGGGTGTGATGTAATCACAACTGTTGAATTCCCAATCCACTGCATTTGTAGGTGCACTGAATGTGAATGAAGCCTTGTTGCTGTATGTGTTAATGCTTTAAAAAAACAACAACCAAAAATATTTTTTTAATCACAGAAAAATGTGTTTCTTTTTTTCTTGATTTTTTTCTTCTGTTTGACCATTGATTTCTGAAAGACTGCCTTGCAGTGCATTTGGGTGGTCATAATTGGTACTTGACTTCAGGACCTGACTGGAGTAGATTTGAAGTTTTAAAGCTGCAGTACTATTGGAGATGATGTTGGCTAATTATGATGAATTGCAATTGTCTTACACTTTTGTGGCCGTGTTTTTGTATTTGCATGTCCCACCCTGAGCCCCTAGTTATTTTTCCCTTTACCCCTCCTATTTTGCAGTAGACAGTGGCATAGCTAGACCTAAGGCTGTCCGTGGCAGCCCCTGCATTTGCCGCCCCGTGGCCATGTGTAAGAGCGGGGTGGGGGCTGGCGATTTCCTCGGCGATGGCCGCAGGTAAGAGCAGGGGGGCATCGCCCCCAAAACTCGTGCCGCCCGGGGCGGATGCCCCCCGCCCCTGCCCCCCTTTCTACCTCACTGGCAGTAGATATTCCAAATGTTCCTATAACTCCCTCCTGCCCCTCCCACATTTACACCGAAAACATATATCCCTGTGTACGAAGTTCTCTGCATTTGTCGCAGAGAACTACGCGCGTCAGATATAGGAGCATAGGCAGAGATATCCGCCTGCAAGTTTGTGCATAGCTTTTGTAAGAATGTTTAGTAGTCCTAGGGCCAGATGTACGACCCACCTATTTGCGACTCGCAAATTGCGTCGCATTTGCGACTCACAAATTGGGATGCACAACAGTGTCTGAGACACTGTTTGCGATTCCCAATGGGGTCGCAAATTGCATGCCTCATGCATACTAATGAGGCTGTCGCAATTTGCGACCCCATTGGGAATGGTTGGCACTCCCAGGGATGGTGGCCTGCTGGGGTCAGCAGACCACCATGTCTGGGACTGCTTTTAAATAAAGCAGTTTTTTTTTAAAATGCAGCCCGTTTTCTTTAAAGGAAAAGAGGATGCATTTAAAAAATACAAATGAAACTTTTCAGTTTCATTTTTTAAGGGCAGGCTGTGGTCCCTGGGACCACTGCCTGCCTTTAAAAAATATTTTGAGAGCCACTTACAAAGGGGAAGGGGTCCCCCGGTGGACCCCTTCCTGTTTGCGAGTGGTTACCACCCTTCTGTGAATGGTGGTAAACTGTGACTGTTTTGCGACTGCAATTGCGGTAGCAAAACAGTCATACATAGCTTCAGGAGTAGCTATTAAGAAGGGACGCCCTTGGAACGCCCCTTACTAATAGCGAGCCGCTAATCCTATTTTGCGACTCGCAAACTGATTTGCGACTCGCAAAATAGGATTAGTACATGGGCCACACGTTTTCTGCGGTCGCAAACGGGTTTAAAACCCATTTGCGCCTCCCAAAAAACGTTAGTACATCTGGCCCCTTATGAAGTCCTACTTTGCATACGCTAAAATGCGTTGGAGAGCAGCGACCCCCAGTTTGCTCAGTGAAGGGCTTTTATGCACATGCACAGGGAAGTGCTGAGCTGAGACCTGGAAGGTACTTTACCAAGGAACGAGCCCTTGGCCCTGGTGCTTTGAAAGTGAGTCAGTTTGCAAAGTGCTTCCTTACATGGCAAGCAGTTTAGTAACTTTGGCGAAAGATCACTTGTTTCCTGTTTTATTGGTGTGTCTTTTCAAATGCCTTTGATATTGTTTTAACTTACACCGCGTCCAAAACCCAGCAAAGAAGCTCGTGTGTGGAAAGTGGATAGATTTGACCGAGCCCAAATATTAGTGAAGCGTAACAAGCAGCGGAATAACATTTCATAACTGATTGATTTGGTTTTCCTTGGAATTTCAGATTAATTTACCAGGGCATGTGTTTGAAGGTTTTTAAATTATCTCAATTTAGAAACATTTTCCAAACGTCCACCCTGCTGTCAGTTGGCTAGCGCTTCCTAATAGACTTCTGGCCACGCCGCCACATCCTTAGAAGTAGGCTGCACCGCTGCCGAGTTGTGTGGTAGCAAAGATGGCGAGCTGCAATCCGGCTTAAAAGGTTGTGTTATCATCGATTACCTTTCACAGTCCAAAAACACAGGAAAGAGTGCACGGTTGGTCCAAATCAAAATATTGATAAAGGTCACTGCGTCCTTGGTTTATTTAATAACAAAGAGCATTTCAAGTTTTCGCAATTTTCTTGGAGAGTTTGCAAATACTCTGAACCAGAAAGAGTGTTGAGGAGAGGCTGTGGTACTTGCGACAGCCGTCTCCATCTCACGTAAGACAACAAAATAAAAACCATAAACACCAAAGGACAACAACCAAAGACAACACTGATGAGTTTATGGGCGGACTAGAATCAAATAAGATTACATTTCACAGCATTTATTAATGGAGGAAGAAGCATTGTACAATGAAAAATGAAAGAATGACCCCCAACTACAGCCATGCATTGCAAAATATTAATTTCATATAAAGAATAAACGTGTTCTCTTGCCCAACCTGGGTGGACCTGATGTTGTCTCAATAACTGGATAAGAATATAGCGCATGGTGCATAAGGAAGCAAAGAAATAATGTTGAAAAAGGAAACGGCCAGAGACGACATGGGGTTCAGAGAGAGTGCCCTGTAGATCCAAATAACATAGCTTTTGGGAGATCCAATTCAGACATATAACTACAACAAACGACAATGTATGCATGTTTCCATTACACATGATTCATTCAGCTGACTCAAGTGATGGATAGCATGGGCAAGACACACATGTCCATAATGCATGCATGCCATGCGTACATTATGCACACTGTCGACCCGAATCACAAAGCCACAGGCACCCATACATCTGATTTACCCAACCAGTGCCTTGATTTAGTAGTCCAAGAATTTGGCACTCTAAATCATGTCACTTAATTCAATTCAATTCAATTCAATTCATGGCATTTATAGAGCGCAGCGCTACCTCCGAGCAGGTGTCCCGGCACTAGAGCAGAACTTGCAAGAGTAAGCAAGGAACTAAACATTACCTAGCCACAAGAGAAGTATCAAACAGAAGGGTTTTAAGATTAAGTCTGAAGACATATTCCGAGAGGCTGCAGCGCAGATTACGCGACAGAGTGTTCCACAATTTAGATGCCAGATACGTGAAGGAGCACCCACCTCGTCTGTCTTTAATTATGTGTGGAACATATAGTAACATGTGGTTGTTGAATCTTAGAACTCTGGACTGGAAATAGGGCTTACTCTTCTCCTAAGGTAGAGCTGGCTTCTATGCATGGAGGCTCTGAAAACCAGACTCAGGGGCACATGCATCAAGGTAGGCAATTGCGATTCCATAATTGCGATTATTAAGGAATCACAATTATGGAATTGCAATTGTCTATGCATGTAGGTTTCGCTAAAATATTAGCGATTCCTACATATTCCTTAAGTGCGAGTCGCAAATTGCGATTCACAATTAAGGAATAGCTTCCCATTCATTCAGCAAATAGGTACTCGCAAATTGCGCATGCAATTTCAAGGGTGCAAGGGGGCCAAAAGGCCACCCTGATGCACCTCCGAAATTGGCATGTGTGCACATGTGGCGCACACACATGCCCTAGGGCATGTGTGTGCGCCACATGGCACTTTGAAAAATACACTTTTGTGCATTTTTCAAAGTTTTTGCAAATTACCATCAACTTGCAGTTGATGGTAATTAGCGTTTCCTAAATGCGAAGTTGCATTTAGGAAAGGCTTGTTGCAATCCAAATAGGGAATCGCAATTTGCAATTCCCTAAATGCATTTGCAATTTAGGTAATCGCAAATTTTGCGATTATATATTTTGCGAATTTGCATTTGGGTTGATGCATCCCAAATGCCCAAATACTGGTTGCAAAGGGGCCGATTCTGTGATTCGGCCCATTTGCGATCGGTATTTTGGATGATGCATGTGCCCCTAAGTGCCTTAAATTGGATTATCTTAATGACCGGAGGCCAGTGAGGATGTCGCAAGTGTGGAGAAACTGGTGAACGTGGGGGATCTTCAAAATGAGTCGTGCAGCAGAATTCTGGATAATTTACACATAATATAACCCCAAAATGGTGTAATATTATGTGTGAATAATCCCAATTGAAGGGGCAGGACAGGGAGCGTTCCAGGGTGGTTTTGCTTGGTAAGTCACAATATGGTTGTGACCTCGCATATTCTTAAGACTTTCTGGGTTTTCTCAAACTCTTTTCGGATCCCTTCTATCCCCGGAAAGAGATATGCTTCTGTCAGTGGCAGTTATAGAACCCCCACCATTCCCAGGTTGGGTATGCAGGGTGACATCCCCAAAACTGATGCAAAGTTTTTCCACGTATTTCCCTTGTAGAGAAACGAAAAACAAATATGGTGCATTCCGAGTAATGGCATTTCAGCAGGCATAATTTGTCAACACATGCCATGAAGCTGGAAAATGCCAATGCGCAGTCATAAAAAGAAATTGAGTAAAGTGTTTCTTTAGTAAGCCTTGAAAACTGCAACTTGGGTAGATTTCCAGAAAAGGCTTGTGATTTGTAAAAAGTCGCTAATATGTACAACTCGACGGTGTTACTCCGTGAGTGCAGATTTATACACTGAGCCCTTTCTTTTTAAGGTATATTAAAACAGCGAGTGTTCCCCAACCAATGACAGCTCACTGGCCTGAGTATGAAAATATGAAATCTCAAACCGCATGCGCACATATTTTTGATATTTCTAGAGATCTGGACATGCAAGACCCCCTACGTTTCTGCACATCTAACTGGCACACACATGGTTCATCTGTAAGACGTGCAGAAAGATTAACGAGTACAAAAAACTGTGAAGATTAAGAGACGGAGGGGCATATGTACAAGCCCCTATCGCCACGGGAACGTCACTTTTTGTGACGTTCCCGTGGCGATAGGGGCCTTGCCTTATGTACAAGGCAGCGTTAAGCCACTCCGGGCCATATGTACGACGAAGTGGCGGTGCGTGTCGTTAGCCTCCTGGGATTACCGACACGATCCGCCACTTCGGGAACGCAAGGCTGCACCATATTTATAAGAATGTGGTGCAGCTCATGCGTTTCCTCTGCGATGGCGCTAAGTTTAACAACTTAGCGCCAACGCAGGCACCCTTGCACCAGAGTGCAAGGGTGTCTGTGTGCAGGGAGGATTGGTTATGTGTAGGAAGGTGTCCTTCCTGCACATAAACAATCCTAAAATGCCATTTTGTAACTTTCATGTGTGCTGCTTCATGCAGCACACATGAAAGTTACAAAATGGCATTTTTAAAGGTTTGTTTATGTACAGGAAGGGACACCTTCCTGTACATAAACAAAGCATGGCATTTTGCTTTTATATGTGTGCTGCACAAGGCAGCACACATGGAAAAAGCAAAAACGAGGAGAAATAATGCATTTCTCCTCGTTTGCCACCTTAAGACCAGGGTTTTCCTGGTCTTAATTTTGGCGCTGCCTCCTATGTACGCCACCCTTGTACATAGGGGCAGTGTCAATACAATGGGTGTTGTGGTGGAACGCCCACCACAACACCCACTGCACACCCCTAGCGTGAAAGGGTGCCTTATGTACAAGGCAGCGTTAAGCCACTTAACGTGGCTTAACGCTGCCTTGTTTTTGTGACGTTCCCGAGGCGATAGGGGCTTGTACATATGCCCGGAGTACTGCAGTTTTCCAATTTCCCTGTATAATTACTTTATGGAAATCGTAGAGGGTACACTAGCTGGTCTCCTACAGTACCGTGCACGAGTGTTCTACTTAAACAGCAAGAAGAAAGGAATACATAAAGTGGCCCACTCCAGAAACTCGAAAACATTTTTTACGCAGCTTTCTGGCAATTGCACAGGGGACGGCAGTGAGCCTATGCCATGCAGATGTTGGCATGGGGTAGATTGAAGCCACTGCAGGGCTGGTTCCCCTATTGTTTGGGCTCAAGATATGGCGAACACCCGAGGCCGGCTTTTCCAGAATGATGCTTAAAGACTGATGGCCCCAGAAAACAGTGCCAAAAACCTCTTTGCTTAAATACGTGGAAAAGATGTTTTTCAAGCTTGTTTTCCTTCAATATTTTAAAAAACACAGATACCTTGAAGAGATTCTCGAAACAACACCTGAAATCGACCTATTTAAATGATTGTGACAGGCAGCGTAACTTTATTGATTTACAGAAGAAATCTGTATGCTCATTTCAGCCCCTGATCATCACCCAAGAGCCAGAACTATATTTATTGGCTATCGATAATCGCGACTTCGGCCTTATCTAACAGGGTTTCGCCTAAGAACTGTGCGATTTCTTGTGGCCTTCCCGGATCAAGGAATCTCGTTTCATAGTTTGCCTGTTCGCTCATGTGGTAATTTGTCTGACCAGCCATCTGCCATTCTATATTATTCTGCACATTGTGTACATCTATGTGTAAGCAATTTTTGCTTTCTTTGTCACGCCAAGTTAATTTTTGACAGCACAGGATCATGCTACTATATTTGCAGCGATTGCGTTCCCCTGAAGTTTGGTGTGCTGTATAAAGTTTATTCCCAGATCTTTAATTGTAAGGAAAAGATATGATGGATTGTAACATTTTTAATTGTCAAACGTTTTATACGTTATTTTAATTGACTGATTCTGTGTTAGCGGGCACATATATGCATTTTCTTTCTTTTGTATATATTTTTTTCTGTCTGATATTTGTATGGTTTCATGCCAAATACATTTTTACAAATCCGTCATAGTGAGTGAGAAGAAAGGGAGGTATAGCAAAGGAAGAAATGTAGACAAGGTGAGAGGAAATGAAAGAAATGGTAAAATTGAAAAGAAAGAAGAAAGTGTCAGAAGGAAGAAATTAAATTAAAAAGTGAGTAGGATGATAGAAAAGAATTGGCAAGAAAGAATGGAAGAAGTAAAAAAGTGAGAAGGAAGAAAGAAAAAAAGAACATATGCAGGAAAGGAAGAAAGACTGAAACTCTGAAAGAAAGTTAAGAAGGAAAAGGAAAGAGTAAGAAGAAAAGATGAAAACAATAGTGAGTTGGTAGGAATGTAAGGTTAAGAGCTTTAAAAAGAAGGAAGGACTAAAAAGTGTGAATAAAGGATGGATATGTAAACAAAAAGGAAAACAAAAAGAGCGTGAAGAAAGGTATGCACAACGAAAAAGAATGAGAAGAAAGGAAGAAAAGGTAAGGAAAAGTGAGGCAAAGTATGTAACCGCAATGAAAGAGAGAAGGGGCAAAAGTATGCAGTGCCAGATTATACCATGTGGGGGCCCATAGGCAGTCGAAATGTCGGGGCCTCCCTAGCAAATTATCTCCTAATAACTAGTGCACCAGATTTTTTTTACAAACTGAGAGCTGCTAGAAGATGAGCTTTTAAGAGACAAAGGGGGAGATTTACTAAAAATTCATGCAGCGCAGCACTGCCCCCGCGAGGCTGTGCTGCCTTGCGCGACAGGGAGGAAGCATGAGAGAGCCATATCTTCAAAGAAAGAAAAAAATAGGACTGTCCAATCTTTTTATGTGCGGAGACTCCGCACTCGTAAAGATACTGCTCAAAAATCCCTCTGTGAATAGCAAACAATCGTAAACTTACACAAAAGTGTAAGTTTACCTCTGTGAATCAGGCCCGAAGTCTAAACTTAGACTTCAGGTCTACGTTTACCTTTGTGAATTGGGCCCTTAGTTCATAGACACAGGGCCCAATTCATAAAGGTAAACTTAGACTTCTGTCTAAGTTTATTACTTTTTTGGTATTCACAAAGGTAAGTCACTACTAGTAACTTTACCGCTAGTAAAGTTACTAGCAGTAAAGATACTAGTAGTAAAGTTACTACTAGTAAAATTACTAGTAGTTAAGTTACTAGTAGTAAATTATCTTTGTGAATACCAAAAAGTAGTAAACTTAGGCCCAGATTCACAAAGGTGTCATGCAACCCAGCGCAGCACCCAGAGAGGCTGTGCTGCATTGCGTGGCAGGTAGTGACCAGGAGAGTGCCATATTCACTGAGATATAGCACTCTCCTCCCCTCTCCCTAGCGCCGGTGCTGATTTGTGCTGCCATGCGCAAGTTACACACCTTCGAACCATATTGCTGAGATGTCATCAGTGACGTAATTTGAGATGTCATCAGTGATGTCACTGACAATGTCATGAATGAGTATGTGAGGTAATAAGCAGTGCATTGCAGGGGCATAAGTTATAGTTAGCTCAGGTAACTATAACTGCTGAATTTCAGTGGTTTTGTACGAGTGAAATGTGAACCTAACTATAACGTCCTGTAACCTTTGGTTTTTTCAGTGAGTTTCTAAGGTTTTTAAAATTCTATTTCCTAACTGTAACGTTCCTGTATCCTTTAGTTTTTTCAGTGAATTTCTAAGGGTTTTTACATCTTATTTCCTTTCTATAATATACTTGTAACCTTTGTTTTTTGTGTGAATTTCTAAAGTTTTTTAAAAAGAAAATTCATTAAAACGTCCCTGTAATGTTTGGAATTTTTTGTCAATTGCTAAGATTTTTTACATTTTTATGTCATAATTATTTCTGTTTTTTAAAACATATTTCCTAAGTATCAGCTAACTTTAAATATGAAACTTTTGACCCTTTGTTATATTTTTTTTTAAGTTTAAGTATGCCATGACGCATCTGAGCACTGTCAAAGCACGTATCTCTGGTGCGCGACTCCAGCATAAGTTTTATAGTAGAAAAAGACATTTAGGTTCAATTTTAAATCTTTTATTACAGAAAGAGGTTTACTATTACAGTTGTAAAAGTTGTATATTTCTACTTGAAATGCATTTTCAATGTTGGTGTGATGTATTTTATGGCATCGTGATGGCGGCACGACGGATGCACAACGGGTAACCAAATCCCATGTGATAAAAAAACCAAAGAATCTTATTGGTAGAACAGCTTTGTATCTTACTTACTAATTAAAAGATCCCACACCATTTCTTTCTTCTTTCTCTTGTCTATGTTAGGTGAAGAACTCTTTGCATTTTCCCTGACTATTGTGTTTGTTTTTTTGGTGTTTGTGCTTTTTTGGGACCTACTCAAGATGGCATCTGCTACACCACCTGCAGAAGATCTGAAAGAAGAACAACATCTAAAAAAAAAAAAGAGAGTATTGTTTGGACTTTCTTTTCAATCCCAGAAGGTTAAAAAAAAAAAGTAAACGCCAGGAAGGTGATATGTACATTATGTCACAAGGTTCTGTCTCGTGGATCTGAAAAGAAATATTCAAGTGGAACCTCATTAACACTGAAACATCTGCAAACTATGCACTCTAATCGCCTTATCAGAGAGCAGAGAGCCCCGGAAAGGAGAGAGCATGCAGAAAGGGGAGATAGTGCTGAACCAAGCACATAATTGGGTTCAGGAACAACATCAGAACCACCTCTGACTGTACCAGAGTTTTCTGCACTTGGACAACACCGTTTGAAATGTAAAAGTGTGTTATGTGTAGGGGAGCAGTCAATTTTTGCAATTCTTGAATGTGCACAGAATCACAAATGTTAGGATTTTTTGTTGAGTTGCTGCTGCAAGTTCTATTTCCTTTACAATGCAGCATGTTTGAACATTTTTGAGAAGAAACCTTTTAAAAAACACCATAAAAACAAATAAAATAGTTAAAAAATACAAAAAAAACTTAAAACCATGAAAACAAAAAATGGTGTGTGTGAATGGGTCTGTTACATTCTGTATGAGTAAGTGAGTGAGTGTGTGCATAGGTATATGAGCGAGTAACAGTAGATGAGTGGAGTATTGGTAAGTTAATGGGTGTGTCAGTGCCTGTATGGGTGAGTGAGTGAGTGTATGTGTAGTGTATGAGTGAGTTAGTAGAAGAGTTACTGGCTATATGGATCAGTGAGTGGGTGTGACAGGGAGTATATATATGAGATAGTGGATGTGTCATACACTGTATCATTAACTGACAGTGTGTGAGTAGGCCATGGGTGAGTAAGTGTGTGTGTGTGTGTGTGTGTATGCAGATGTTTAAGTAAGTAATTGAGTGTGTGAGTACTTTTATGAGTGATTGAATGCATGTGTGACTGTATGTGTGTGTGCGTACATCAATGATCGAGTCTGTGCATATGTGGTCGAGTGTCTGAGTGGCTGTGTGGGTAAGTGGGTGTGTGAGTTGGAATTTGAGTCACTGATAGGGTGTCTAAGTGGAATATTCATAAGTGACTGTATGTGAGAGCAACTGTATGTGTGAATGAATCACTATCAGTAACTGTATAGGTGAGTGAGTGGGTGTAAAAGTAAGTAAGTGTATGGGAGAATGAGTGGTGTGCCAATTGGTCTATAGGTGGATCAGTGGATGTGTGAGAGGCTGCATGTGTGTGTGAGTGGATGTGTGAAGGTTTCTATGGGTGAGTGAGTGGGTGTGTAAGTGGCTCTATGAGGGACTGAGAGTGTGCGTGAGTGTAGTAAATGCTTGTGTTAGCAGGTGTATGGATGAGTGAATGAGTCTATGTATGAATGGTATATGGGTGAGTGACTGTGTGTGAGTTCTTGTAGGGATGAATGATTAGGTGTGAGAGTGAGTGTATATGTGAATGAGTGGGTGTATGAAGCACTGTATCAGTAACTCAGACTATGTCTTAGTACACTATGGGTGAATGAATGGGTGTGATAGGAGTGGGGGTGAGGGAGACTAGTTCTATTACCTGACATATGGTTCTGTAACTGCAGATGTGAAAGACTGAAAGTTCATACTATGGGCATATGTACAAGCCCCTATCGCCACCACAACGTCACTTTTATCGACGTTGTGTGGCGATAGGGGCTGCGCCTTATTTACAAGGCAGCGTTAAGCCACTTAATGTGGCTTAACGCTGCCTTGTACATAAGGCCCCCTTTCACGCTATGGTTAGCGTGAAAGGGATGGGCAGTGGGTGTTGCGGTGGGTGTTCCACCGCAACTCCCATTGTTTTTGACGCTGCCCCCTATGTACAAGGGTGGCGTACATAGGAGGTAGCGCCAAAATCATATCCTACGCCGACGACACACAGCTCATCCTCTCCCTCACCAAAGACCCCACCACTGCCAAACTCAACTTCCAGAAAGGAATGCAAGACGTCGCAGTCTGGATGACCAACAGCTGCCTGAAGCTCAACGCCGAGAAGACAGAAGTCCTCGTCCTCGGTACCACCCCTTCTGCATGGGACAGCACCTGGTGGCCAACTGCCCTCGGAAGCCCACCTACCCCCTCAGACCACGCCAAGAACCTCGGCATCGTACTCGACTCATCACTCTCCATGAACCGACAGGTCAACGCTGTCACCTCCAGCTGCTTCAACACCCTCCGCATCCTCCGCAAGACCTTCAAGTGGAGCCCCCCCGAGTCAAGGAAGACAGTCACCCACGCACTCATCACCAGCAGACTGGACTATGGAAACGCACTCTACGCCGGCATCAACAAGTCCCTACTCCACAAACTCCAGACAGTACAGAACACCGCCGCCAGACTCGTCCTCGGCATCCCCCGACACGAACACATCAGCCAACACCTACGAAGTCTCCACTGGCTCCCCGTGGAGAAAAGAGTCACTTTCAAAATCCTCACTCACGCCTACAAATGCCTACACAACAACGGACCCAAATACCTCAACGACAGAATTAACTTCCACGTACCCAAAAGAAACCTCCGATCTTCCAACCTCGCAATGGCCGAAACCCCGCGCATCCACAGAGCCAGAGCAGGCGGAAGATCCTTCTCTCACATTGCAGCCAAGACCTGGAACGAGCTACCGGCAGACATCAGACGCGCCCCCTCCCTGAACACCTTCAGGAAGACCCTCAAGACCTGGCTCTTCGGCTAAACAGATCTGCGGACCCCCCCTCAGTGCCTTGAGACCCTCACGGGTGAGTAGCGCGCTTACAATTCCCTGATTGATTGATTGAAAATTAAGACCAGGTGAAACCTAGTCTTAAGTTGGCGAAACGAGGAGAAATGCATTATTTCTCCTCGTTTTTGCTTTTTTCATGTGTGCTGGCTTGTGCAGCACACATGGAAAAGGCAAAATGCCATGGATTGGTTACGTACAGGAAGATCCCCCTTCCTGTACATAAACAATCTAAAAGAAAAAATGCCATTTTGTCACTTTCATGTGTGCTGCATGAAGCAGCACACATGAAAGTGACAAAATGGCATTTTGGGATTGTTTATGTGAAGGAAGGGACACCTTCCTACACATAAACAATCCTCCCCTGCACGCAGACACCCTTTCACTATGGTGCAAGGGTGCCTACGTTGGCGCTACACTGCTAAGTGTAGCGCCAGCGCAGGGGGAAATGCAATGCTGCACCATATCGTTGAAAATATGGTGCAGCCTTGCATTTCAGAAGTGGCGGAGAGAGGCGTTAAGCCATGATGGCTAACGCCTCTCTCCGCCACTTCCTTTTACATATCTCCCTATACGTCTTACGTTTACAGCACACAAGTCACTGCCTTTGGTCTACTTACAGTGTACCTTAGAGGTGGATTATATATAGTAGGAGAGAACTTTATAGAGTTAAAAAGATGTTTTAGGTTTAAATTTGTTTTATTGTTGCAGAGATATCATCAGAAAAAAAAATATTGCTGTTGAAGCCGACTCAGCGTCAACATTCGGCCGATGTCAGGGTTAATGCAACCTATCATGTTAAACAAGAACCCAACTTCCCCACCTCCCTCTTCCGCCCCCCCGGGTACCTGTGATTCATAGCTTAATATTTCCTATAAACATGGTTCGGGCTACACGTTATCTGTTGCCACTTGAGTGTTTGGGTGTTCTGTCAGTCGCAGCAACCTGAGGTATCTAGGACAGGTGAGCTCAGTAAACTCCTGCGACAAGAGCGATATAAATGGACGCCAGAGCTCCCTGAATGTGTCTCTATCTGTCCTGGGGGCCAGGGAGAGTCTCTCCATCCCGAGCGTATCCCATATACAGTGTAGCCAGGCTAATTTCCTTGGTATCTTATCCGTGCCCCATAGTGCCAATATGGACTGTTGTGCTGCCCTAAGTGCGATAGTTATGTGTCTACCTCTCACTGCTTCAAGAGGGTAGGTAAGCGGATTGGGGAGACCCAAGACAACATAGGCGGGAAATCTGGGAAGCTGACTATTAGGTGTCAATTTCTGTGAGGATCTCATCCCAAAAGCGTGTTAATTTAGGGCATTCCCAGAGGATATGGGTTAGTGTCCCAGTGGATTCCCTACATCTCCAGCACCTGTCCCCTCGCACTGGATTAATTTTGTGCAAGCGCTCAGGGGTCAAATACCAATATGTTATAATCTTTGTTGCCGTCTCTGTACAAGCTCTGTTGGGAGCTGAGTGTCTGGCCCTATAATGGATATGCCTCCAATCCTTCTGTGACTATTGTCGTCCTATTTCTCGTTCCCACCGAAGTTGCGCAGTTGATTTTGTCTCCGGTCCAGGGCCGATCAGGGTCCTACACAGATCCGAAACCAGACGCTTATCCGATTCCCTACTCAGAAGCCCTCTCTCAAAGTCGGTTAAATGGCATTGTGTGGCTGTCTTTGGCTCCTGATCCATTACCCAATGTCTAATTTGAGTGTATCAGAATCGTTCATCTTCCGGGAGTGTGTAGTCCTTTCTCAAGATATCGAACGGAATAGGGCCCTACGCATCAAATAGATGACCAATAGATCTACAATTAGATCCCAACCAGGCGCTAAATGCCAGTCGATTCATCCCTGGGGTGAAATCCGGGTTTTCTACTATTAGGGTCAGCGGGGATGGAAAGGAAGTGAACCGTTTCGTCACTCCCACTGCATCCCACATTTTGAGTGTGGGCGCTGTGATCGCCGAAAGGTAATGGCTAGGTGGGCGGTGAGCTTTCTTTAGGAACGGGATCTTCCATAGAGATATGCCTGCCAAAGCCCTATCTATAAATAACCAGGACTTCTCCGATTCTGGGCGTGACCATTCTACTAGGTATCTAAGTTGGGCTGCCTGAAAGTACCCCGTAATAAATGGAACACCTAGTCCCCCTTCTTCCGGGCAACGCCAGGTTCCATCGCGTCTCTTGAGGGGGCATCTATTTGCCCACACAAAGGACTGGAAGGCCCTCTGGAGCGTCTGGAGCACCCCTTTTGGGGGCCACAGAGGCAGTGTCAAGAATATGTATAAAATCTTAGGCAGAACTGTCATCTTCAGTGCCGTTACTCGCCCTCCCCATGATAGGGCATATGGTTGCCAACGAGCTAGGTCGGATTTTACTCTGTCAAGTAAGTCTCGATAATTGTGTGTCACTGTATCTTGGGTCGTAGCAGCCAGAAGGATCCCTAGGTATGACACAGTCAGTCTCCAGTTGATTGTGTGGGTTTGAGTAAGAAGTTTTCGGGTCGTGTGAGGTTCTGTTAAATTCAATGCCTGGGATTTGGCAATATTTACTCTAAACCCAGAGACTGCTCCAAACCTCTCCACCTCTCTCAAGAAGCTCTGGAGTGACTCTTTAGGATTGTCCAGGGAGACGATTACGTTGTCTGCGTATAATGTAATAAGATGTTCTTCGTCTCCAAAACAAATGCCCCTCACTTTGGAGTCGTCTCTCACTCTCTGTGCAAAAGGCTCCATATAGAGCGCAAATAAGAGGGGGGGAAAGAGGACAACCCTGACGGGTGCAGCGTCTGAATGGAAAACTTTCGAAGGTTCTACCGCTCACTCGGACCGAAGCTCTAGGCGTCTTGTAGCTGCTTAATACCTAGGAGCAGAATCTATCCCCTAGCCCAAAAAGTCTCTGAACCTCCGTCAGGTAGGGCCAGTGAACTCTATCAAATGCCTTTTCGGCATCTGTGGAAAAGAGCATCAACTCACGTTGGGAGCGAGAAGCCTTATCTATTAAATGAAGGAGTCGTTTGGTATTATCTGAACACTGTCTGTTGGGAATAAAACCGGATTGATCTGGGGCGACCAGTCCTGCCATATATGGGCCAGACGCATCGCTAGAATTCCTGTGAATAATTTAGCATCCACATTTCGGAGCGAAATAGGGTGGTAGGATCCGCATCTCTGCTTATCTTTACCTGGCTTCGCTATAACAGTGATGGAGGCTTCCAGCATTGACAGTGGGAGTGTCTCTGCCCTCGTGATTGCATTAAAAACTTTAGTGAGAAGGGTGGCAAGCAAGCCACAGAAAGTTTTATAAAAGATGGCCGGAAAGTCATCAGGGCCTGGTGACTTGTTGTTTTTTAGTCTCCAGATGGCGGATATCACCTCCTCCGCCCGATTGCGTTATTTAGGGAGGCCGCCTGTTCTAACATCAGACTGGTCACCTTGGCTTATTCCAGGTATCTTGTAATTGACTGAGAAGGACAACCCTGGGCTGAGTATAGGTTTTTATTGAAAGATCCAAATTGAGCGGCTATGGCTTCATCATCCTCCATGAGTTCTCCCAAGTCTGATAATAGGGACTCCATGGTATTCGTTTGACGCTGAGTCTTGAGTTTGGTTGCCAATAGTTGCCCACTTTTATTCGCTCCTACGTAATAAGCGTGTTTGAGGTGGAGGATCGAGTATTCCGCATAGTCCAAGTTTAAGCCTGCCAAATGCTTCCTTACTGTTCCTAACTGTTGCCACACCCAAGGGGCCCCTGTGCGGTGATGGATGCGCTCCAGTTCCCGGACCTGGTGTTGAAGTTGAGTCCGTTTGTCCCTCCTAAGTTTATTGTCTGCAGCTGAAACTGCTATTAACTCCCCCCTAATAACTGCTTTCAGAGCATCCCAAACCATCGCTGGCGGGGTCTCCAGGAGATCATTAGTCACTAGATAGTCTTTAATCGCTTTCTCCAACTGCTCTATAACCTCGGGCCGGCGAAGAAGCGAATCCCTAAGTCGCAACCTACGTGCCTCCCGGTTCTGTGGTGGGAGGGCAAGCTCCAACACCACCGCTGAGTGATCAGATAAGGCTCGTGGCTCGATATCTATGGAGCGCATTGCTGCCTGGACCTCCCTAGAGCCCAGGAAATAGTCTAGTCGCACATAGGATCTGTGTGCATGTGAAACAAAGATGTAGTCTCAAGAGGTGGGGTGGCCTCCCCGCCATAGATCCCCCAGGCCCAACTCCTGTAGCCATCTAAAACCCCCAGAGCTAATCTCACCCATTATCCCTTGCACCCGGTCCATGTCATTGTGAAATACCAAGTTTAAATCCCCTCCAATTATCACCCACTTATCCGGTATGTCCATTACTTCCTCTATTACTTCTTGTATGAACTGCTCCTGTCTCTCATTTGGGTCGTAGATTGATCCCATGAGTATAGTATGAGCGCCGAAGTGTATGCGTAGCCCAATGAGGCGGCCCTTATTTTCAATTACTTTCATCCCGACCGTACCCTGGAAGGAACGGGAGAATAAAATCGCCACCCCGGCTGTTTTCTGAGTGAGGAATGAAAAGAACTGTTGAGGGAATGCTCGAAACTTGAGTCTATGCCAGTCCCTGCGTTGCAAATGTGTTTCCTGCAATAGGCAAATGTCAGCTCGAGAGTTCTCTAGGTAGGAGAGTATTGCTCTTCATTTGACCGGATTGTTCAGGCCTTTTACATTGAGGGTCAAGACCCTCAGAAATGGTGTTATGGCTGGCATGACCCGGACCCGGAGTGTCTCCCTGTTTCTCCTGGATATTCTCCCCCCTCCACCTACCCCATCCCCGGTACCCACTCCTGAAACAAATATGTAGTGGCATTCTGACTAGCTAGCAGGCACCCAAAAATTAACCCCTTAACTAAAACAACATAAACTGAAAGTACCTGGATCAGGAATGACCCTTCGTTAGCCATCACCTTACCAGTGGTAGAGTCTTGAAATGGGGTTCAAGCCGTGCCCAGTACTCTGGCCCCACCCCCGTCACCTTTCTCTTACTGTGTGCTGTGTCGCCTCATGCCGGCTCAGTGGTCCTGGTCCCCTCCGACAGCTTGTCCAGGAGGGCTTTTCTTTTGGATGCCATGACTTCAGGGTCAGGGGCTGAGCCTCGACCGCCCCTGGGAGCCCTCCGCCATCTCCATCTGTTGTCTAATCTCTGCTTGCCGGACTGCAGCGTGTGTCGAGGATCCTCCTGAGATTCTATCTGGAGAAGATCACCGGCTTCTGACATGGAGCGGAACTGTCTGAGCTGGCCCTGCCACTGGAATATAAGTCTAAATGGATGGCCCCAGCAGTAGGACACTTTTTTATCTTGGAGGAGCGTTGTCACTGGGCGAAACTCTCTCCGTTTTTGGAGCATGGAGCTGGCTAGATCTTGAAATAGATGTAGGGACTGACCTTTATATTGTATTGTTGGTGTCTCTCTGGCCTTCCTCAGGATCTTTTCTTTAAGTGTATAGTTATGGACGCATGTCAATATGTCTGCTGGACGAGCCTTTCCTCGGCCTCCGGGTCCGACCCTGTGGGTTCTATCCAGTCTAATTGCCTCTGCGGAGGTGTCTCCAAGTATCTGTACAAACAGTTCAGCTACGTATGTCTCAATGTTCCCTCCTTCGGCATCTCTGGGGGCTCCTCGGATCAGAATGTTGTTATGTCTGGATCGATTTTCTAAATCCTCTGTGTGCGCTTGGAGATCCAATTGTTGTCCTGATAGGCGGATGATTTCTTGTTGAAGCTGCTCTATTTCTTCTTCCCGTGTGGTTTCTAGACCTTCTAGTGTGTACACTCTATCCCCTATATCTGTGACATCCTTTTGGATTGCATGCATCTCACTTGTGAGATCTCGTTTTACTTGCAGGAGATCTTCTCGTAGACCCGAGAACAAGGCCTTGAGGTAGGGGCGTGTGACTGGTCCCTCCGAATCTTCTGCCACAGGGGAGGTCGCTCTGCTCTGGCCTCCTTTGACCTCTCCCTCCTGGGAGCCACCAGCTTTCGCTAAGATCTCCTTGATGGAGCCCCCCTTCTTAGCCCTCGAGGATGACATCGTTCACAGGGCACAGGAGCCGCAAAGGCGAGCGGCTATGACTGCCCCGGCGATCTGTACCTCTAGGTATACCGCTCGCAGACACTGTCTGGGTCTCAAGCTCTGGCAAAGCTCCGACCCCTCCTTCGTTCGTATCTTACGTGTCGCGGCCAATGACCTTGCTTCGAAGTGGGTGGAGAGAGCTTATTTCCTTTATGGCATCTCCGGTAGAGCCACAGTCTTGGCCGCCAGGCACGGGGGAACTAATATCCTGATGTCCTTAGTCCCCCCAATTCTCCTCCTAACTCCTCTTTAGGTCTTCAGTGGATCAGACCCCTATTGAGAAGACCCGGGGAGTTGGTGTGGATTCAACGATCTGCTGGCCTCCCCAGTCTTCAGTCTGCCACAGCCTTCGCAAGTATCCACTGCCGTCATCCAACCAGGCCCCGCTCACCTCTCTGCTGTCCAGGGCCCCCGCCTGGGTCTCTGTTTTGTTTTAGCAGAGCCCGCCTTCAGCCTGCATCTTTTGGGCTCTCCTGGAGTCTCGTTGGCCCCCTTGCCAGCCTATAAGTGGCTTTGCTCTGCTCCAGCTCACTATGCTGGGCCCTCTCCCGCTCTCAATTAGACAGGGGCACTTGTCTCCAGGGGAACCTTCATTGCATCACCCTGCAAGATGCGAAAAGGCGCCCTAGCGACCGCTGTGCTCCTGACCGTATGGAGATTATCACCGATGTAGGCTTCGGAGCCCGGGAGGTCACAATCTCATTCTTAGTCTGCCCCTGAGCTCCTTGGTTCGAAATCCGCCCATCCTGGCTATGGCTGCAGTTAATGGATCCCAAGGGACCCAGTGTGAGTTTCGGGTCGGTAATGCTTCTCTCCCCATCAGGGGGGCTCGGCGGATGTCTCACCTCTATTGTTTTCCCGGTCCGTGGGGCAAAGATGTAGATAATTTGGCTCCCAGGGGCCTCCACCGGCGAGTGAGGCTCGCCATGCAGCCCGTAAGCCGCACCTGGACCTAGCCAGGCCGCGCGGAGATCGCTCTTCGCGGGGGCCGAATACGGCCTCTGCACTCGCACCGGCATCTGCACTCCTCGGGAGCCTCTCCCCGTGGACGAGCAGGGCAAACGGGATGAATTCATCAGGTGCAGAGGCCTCTCCTGTGTTCCTTGAATGTCGCAGCCCCCGAATCACCGGCCCCTCGCTGTGATCGGCCCCGGCCGCAATCCCCCTGGAGGCCGGAGATCAGCTCTGGATCGGGTGCCGGCCTCCTCACACCAAGCTCCGCCTCTCCCGTGGACGAGCAGGGCAAACGGGATGAATTCCTCAGGTGCAGAGGCCTCTCCTGTGTTCCTTGAATGTCGCAGCCCCTGAATCACCGGCCCCTCGCTGTGATCGGCCCCCGGACGCAATCCCCCTGGAGGCCGTAGATCAGCTCAGGATCGGGGAGGACCTCCTCACACCAAGCTCCGCCTCTGCTTTGACATGCTCCGCTCACCATAGGCCCCGATGTAGGCCCCTGGCCTGGTCTCGGGCATCCGCTTCTCTCAACAAGGCCTCTCTCCCCGGAGCTGCGGGGACCCCCTGTCATCCGTCGGGGGGCTCCCAGGACTCCCCGGTTCCACCGCTCTCAATTTCGGGCTGAGGCCCGCTTTATCGGGGGCGGCATAGGGAAAACGGCGCGGCGGAGGCGGAGCGACGGTGAGACACGTCTCACTCCGTCGCCATCTTGGACATGCCCCCCGGAAAAATGTTTTAAAAGTTAAATCTGTGTAGCAGTTTCATTGGTGAGATATGCTGTCCAGTAGTAGGCCTGAGACATGATAGTCTGCATTGCTGAGTTGTTAGTGTCAATTTTCTGCACATATCTGAATGAATGTCTTGGTCACTATTGTGTGCAATTGTATATTTAAAGACGCATATTGATGTTAGAGTACCTTTATTAGTGACTATGGATCTGTAAGCATGAATGAAAACAGCTGCATGGATTAGTTACAGGCTATGTTTCAGAGTATTAGGGTATGTAAATCTGTGCGCAACTTCTTTCATTATGGCTAGTTACATAAGAGGTGCTTCTGTTTGGGACTAAATGATCAGTGTTAGTGTTACAGTCAAGTCTACTTAGCAGTTCAACTGCACCACATGCTATCCAGTTGTAGGTGTGGCACATGATGAAAGGGCAAATGCTCTGCATGGCTGACTCTTAGTGTCAGTTAGTTACAACATATGTGAGTGAATGTGCTAATCTATATTTCAGATTGATTGTATATCTAAAGAAGTATATTTGTATGACAGTGCTTCTGTTAGTGACTGTGTGACTCTGTAAATGTGTATGGAATGAACTATATGGATTAGTTACTAGGTATTTTAGAGAGTACTTGGGTATGCAACTCTGTATGCAATTGTCTCCATAAGGCCTAGCTATATAAGGCAAGTGTCTGTCTGGCAGGGAATGCTGGAGTGCCTCTGTCCATGTGTAATTGGGTGCTGCAGAGACTTATTTTCTAGATAGTTATGTCAGTTGCTCTACAGGTGTGAGACTGGATAAATAACTAGACATATAGGTGTGTAAGAGCAGATGTGTGATACTGAAACTTCATAGTATATGACTTATATATTAAGCACATACCTCACTACCTATGGCCTAGTTACACACTACTTTAGAGGTCACTTATATATAGTAGGAGAGGGTTTTATAGAGTTGGAAACATGTTTTAAATGTCAAGCCTGCTTAGCAGTTACACTGCACATACACGCTCTCCAGTAGCAGGTCTGACACATGATAAAGAGCCAAATGATCTGCATCGCTCACTTGTGAGTGTCAGCTCCTCAGCACATAACTGAATGAATGTCTCAGTAGCTATTTGGGTGCGATTACACATTAAAAAAAGTATACTGGTATGAATCTGTCTCTGTTAGTTACTTAATGGTTTGTAAATGTACAAAAACTTTACAATAGTAGTGTGGGCTGTTCAGTGTCGCACTAGCGTATTGTTTCACTATTCTGTGTATTTACTACGCTCAACTTCTTTTGACCACATTGCTCAGGAGCCACGGTTAGTCAAATAAAAAGCACAACAACTGAAAAGGAGCATACAGTGTATCATAAATATCACTCATTTAGAGCATTAGAAAAATTCCATATATTGTGATGTCCATGTATATCCATGTATATCCATAAAGACAGTTCAAGTGAATTCAATTGCTCGAGAGTCTTGTACATATGTTCAAATCCAACTTTATTGACTTTTTTTGAATTTTTTGTATAAAATAAATTGCAATCAGCCCAACCAATGCATGTCACCCTTAGGACTTCATCAGGGCTGTGAGTTAAAAATACACATAAACAATATATCTTCTGCAATGAAATTATACATTAGTTGTGCTGGTGTGTTTTGAGATGAAAACAGTTTCATGATTAGTAGACTTTCCAAAGCATGTTTACCGTCTTTTGTCAAAACTCCTATTTTTATGTCCTTTAGAATTTCTCCATATTCCACATCAGAGGCTTGACGAATATTCTTCACTAGTTCTTTGTATTCGAAGTGTAACCAAATATTTACATTGGCAAGTTGAAGTCGACCTAGACCTCCGACCCTCGGTCTAGGTCCACTCTCTCCCCGCTGCTCCGCTGTGCCGTCTCTTGCCTCCAGACCCCGACCTCCTCCTTGGGAGGTTTGAGGTTGCTGCCCGCTCCTGCGCCTGCTGCCCGCTCCAACTGGGACCAGACTGCCTCCAACCACCGTAACCTTTCTCAGCCGTTTTATTTCTTAATTTTTTCCCTGTTGTGCCACTGTTATTGTGCCCATTTGTGTCTTGCTCTAATTCCACCACTGTTTTTATTTTCTCGTGCCTGCCTGTTCCTTTTGCCTTCGCCGCTGCTGCCCCTGCGGCCCCTCCCCCCCAGAATTCCCCCCCAGAATTTCCCCCCGGAATTCCCCTGCTCCCGCCTCCCAGCCTCTCCTCCCTCCCACCTCCCCTACTTAATGGCGGCCGCTGCGGGGGAGCGCGAGTAAGACCTCCGACCCTCGGTCTAGGTCCACTCTCTACCCGCTGCTCCGCTGTGCCGTCTCTTGCCTCCAGACCCCGACCTCCTCCTTGGGAGGTTCGAGGCTGCTGCCCACTCCTGCGCCTGCTGCCCGCTCCAACTGGGACCAGACTGCCTCCAACCACCGTAACCTTTCTCAGCCGTTTTTTTTCTTAATTTTTTCCCTGTTGTGCCACTGTTATTGTGCCCATCTGTGTCTTGCTCTAATTCCACCACTATTTTTATTCTCTCGTGCCTGCCTGTTCCTTTTGCCTTTCGCCGCTGCTGCCCCTGCGGCCCCTCCCCCCCCGGAATTCCCCTGCTCCCGCCTCCCAGCCTCTCCTCCCTCACACCTCCCCTACTTAATGGCGGCCAAAGGCAACCCCGTCTGCGCCCGTCCGCGACCCGACCGCGGCCAGCGACAGGAACCCTGGACCTCCCACCACCCATCGCTACGACACCACCACCCTCCTCGCACTCAACCCTGGAAGACTTAGAGAATGCCAACAGGCCTCGCCGAACACGACCCACAGCCAGTTCTCCTGTCTCCACTGCCGCCAGACCCTCACCGCCACCCTGGCCTCCAACACCGCCGACGCCAGCACTGGCGACACCCTAAAATGCATCCTCCTCAACGTACGCTCCGTACACAAACACGCCATGGAAATCTGGAACCTACTCGACTCTATTTCGCCCGACATCGCCTTCTTCACAGAGACCTGGACCAACGCATCCTCCGCCCCCAACATCAGCACCGCCATCCCAGACGGATACAAGATCCAGAGGAAAGACCGCCCCAACCACCCAGGAGGGGGCCTCGCCATCGCCCACAAGAGCACCCTCCGCCTCACCACCTCCAGCGAAACCTTCCCCTCCGCCGAACACCTGCACTTCCAGATCCAGATCACCCCCAAAGCCACACTCCGAGGAACCCTCGTCTACAGACCCCCCAGCCCCCGAAAACCCTTCGCCACCACCATCACCGACTTCATCGCACCCCACGCCATCGCCTCAACAAACTACGTACTCATTGGAGACCTGAACTTCCACCTCGACAACCCCAGCGACCCCAACTCCACTATCCTTCGTGACAAACTCGCCAGCATCGGACTTAAACAACTCGTCAACACACCGACCCACAGAGCAGGACACACCCTCGACCCCATCTTTGCGGCAGGAAACAGTGTCCAATTCCGCCACACAACGCAGCCACCATGGACCGACCACCACTGCGTACACTTCGCCATCAACAAACCCAAGGCACCCAAACCAGCCCCACGCCCACCATGAAGGAACTGGAGCAAGGTTACCGACGAGCAACTTAACTCCACCCTCACCCGAGACAACCACACCTGGGCACCCGACGCAAATGGCGCAAACAACGCAGCCAGAGAACTCCACACCTGGATCTCCAACTGCGCAGACGAGCTCGCCCCGCTACGCAACCCCGACAGACAACGCCCCAGGAAAGCCGCCTGGTTCACAACCGCTCTCCAAGAAGCCAGACGCACCTGCAGACGCCTGGAGAAGAACTGGAGAAACACCAAGACAACCGAAAACCACACCACCTACAAGGACGTCATGACGGACTACCACAACCAGATCAGAGCCACCAAGAGGAACTTCATCCACAACAAAATCCTGGCCAACTCCACCAACTCCAAGGAACTTTCAGTGTCATTCAAGAATTCACCAACCCACGCAGCGAAGCCACAGACATCACCCCATCCCAAGACCTCTGCGACAAGCTTGGAACCTATTTCCACCTCAAGATCAAAAACCTCTACGACAACTTCATCGACCATCCACCAGGCGCCACAGACGGCCCCCTGCCCCCCAGAAACACCAGCCAGCCCACCATCTCCAACTGGACACCAATCACGGCCGAAGACACCACCTCGACCATGAAAAGAATCCACTCGGGGGCCCCCACCAACCCCTGCCCCCCTCACATCTACCACAGAGCCATGGCCGACATTGCACCCGAACTACAACGCACCATCAACACCACCTTCAAAACAGGCACCTTCCCAGACGACTGGAAGCGCGCAGAAGTCAGACCCCTGCTCAAGAAGCCCACAGCTGACCCCACCGACCTCAAGAACTATCGGCCCATCTCGCTCCTCCCCTTCGCAGCCAAAGTTGCAGAGAAAACAGTCAACAGGAAACTGACACGATTCATTGAAGAGAACGCCGTCCTCGACCCGTCCCAATCCGGATTCTGAAGCAACCACAGCACAGAGACCGCCCTACTCTCCACCACAGAGGACATCCGCACCCTCCTGGACCAAGGCCACTACGCAACCCTCATCCTACTCGACCTATCAGCGGCCGTCTACACCGTCTCCCATTGCACACTAGTCGCCAGACTACACGACGCAGGCATACAAGGAACAGCCCTGGACTGGATCCGATCATTCCTCACCGGAAGAAGCCAAAGGATCAGACCCTTCCTCTCCAACCCCACAAAAATCACCTGCGGAGTCCCACAGGGTTCATCACTGAGCCCCACCCTCTTCAACATTTACATGGCCCCCCTCGCAGCCATCGTCCGACAACACGGCCTCAACATCGTATCCTACGCTGACGACACCCAGCTCATCCTCTCCCTCACCAAAGACCCCCACCACTGCCAAACTCAACTTCCAGAAAGGAATGCAAGACGTTGCAGTCTGGATGACCAACAGCTGCCTGAAGCTCAATGCTGAGAAGACAGAAGTCCTCATCCTCGGTACCACCCCTTCTGCATGGGACAGCACCTGGTGGCCGACCACCCTCGGAAGCCCACCTACCCCCTCAGACCACGCCAAGAACCTCGGCATCGTACTCGACTCATCACTCACCATGAACCGACAGGTCAACGCCGTCACCTCCAGCTGCTTCAACACCCTCCGCATCCTCCGCAAGACCTTCAAGTGGATCCCCCCTGAGTCAAGGAAGACAGTCACCCACGCACTCATCACCAGCAGACTGGACTATGGAAACGCACTCTACGCCGGCATCAACAAGTCCCTACTCAGCAAACTCCAGACAGTACAGAACACCGCCGCCAGACTCATCCTCGGCATCCCCCGACACGAACACATCAGCCAACACCTACGAAGTCTCCACTGGCTCCCCGTGGAGAAAAGAGTCCCTTTCAAAATCCTCACTCACGCCTACAAATGCCTACACAACAACGGACCCAAATACCTCAACGACAGAATCAACTTCCACGTACCCAAAAGAAACCTCCGATCTTCCAACCTCGCACTGGCCGAAACCCCGCGCATCCACAGAGCCAGAGCAGGCGGAAGATCCTTCTCTCACATTGCAGCCAAGACCTGGAACGAGGCTACCGGCAGACATCAGACGCGCCCCTCCCTGAACACCTTCAGGAAGACCCTCAAGACCTGGCTCTTCGGCTAAACAGATCTGCGGACCCCCCCCTCAGCGCCTTGAGACCCTCACGGGTGAGTAGCGCGCTTACAATTCTCTTATTGATTGAAAGACAATTAAATGCTTTCTTCGAACACAGCACATCGTACTCTGTTTTTAAAATCTGTTGCATTCTCACGTGTACAAAGCAAGCATTAAGTTTGAGACCATGCTCACCTCATCGATGATTAAACGCTTCAGTTTCTTCAGTACTCTTGAGACTTCATGACAAGCTTCTTCAGATAACTTCTGTTAATCCAGTTTATTATCATGTTCAACAGGCAGCATATGTAGTCGATGTAAAGTAATTCCTTTAATGTTGTGTGCTGCTAATCCAGTTGGTGCTGTTACTAGATAGGATACATTTAATTCTGTAGTTCTGTGAGAACAACTGGTGAGAACTTTAAATAAGAAACTTTTTCCGGGTCCAGCTTGACTACTGATGTTTAATAGGATAGGTTTATATGATGAACATTCACATTGTGTCTCTTTGTGTAGAAATCCATGCTGTAGTTTGTCTTTTATTTCTATATAGATTTCTTTCTGTTCAGTGTTTCGCTGTCCTTCAAACTGTTCAAAATCATGAGTCTGTCTCGCTTTTTCCATTGCAGTTTCCACTTCAGTCATGGCTATTACTGCTTCAGTTTGACTAATTGGTTGTCCAAGAGGATCTGCACTCAATGGTCCTGAACTTTGGCTACTTTGCAAACTTTCTCTAGCTATTTCAGCTGCAATGGTTTCTTCTTGTTCAATCTCATCATTTAACATTTTCAGATAGGAAAGACTGAACACTGAATGCTGCATTTTACAGCATTGAAAGAATCTTCGTAGCAGTCATAGTCTCCAAGTAATTCTGTTTCAGCACGCCAAGGCTTGATTAGTTGCAGAAGTGCTAAATCGAAAAAGTCTCTCTCGCGCAGAGTTTGGCAACAGGGTTTTCTATGGTTAATAAGATTTCCTTTGGCATGTTTGACCAAACATCCATCACATCCAACTAATGCATACTTTTCTTCTTGTATATTTTCTGTTACATTCCTTTATACTATGGGAAAGCACCTTCAAGCTGAAGCTGTACAATTTCTAGCTGAGACTTTTTTCTGCAGAAATCTCCTCCCACATCTCTTTCATCTCTGACTTCTCTGATTTTGTAATATATGATGTGACATGAACAACAGCAATCGACTTATCTCCAACGACCTGTATATCCATATTTGTATTCCGCATTTACAGAGTGACTGAATTATAGTCATTAATATACTTTGAAGCTTCTGTTCCACTCAGGTTGTATGTGTTTTTTGGTGATTTCCGAGTTAGTGTATATCTTACTGCTGACAGAAAGCTGCTTACTCTTCCTTGTGAAATGACAGGTCGTGGGAATCCAAATTGGCATCTTGTATAATATACTTCAATATTAAAACACTAACATCACTCAAATTACACAGCATATTTTCGTCTAACTTTCAGCGCTTGTGTGATAAAATTCTGAATTGAATAACACATGGCCAGAGATTCAAGATGCTGAAGGAAAAGTAAGCCCTTATGATGATTATTAAAAAATCTCCCACTTAATATGGGGTGGAGAAACCGTGACCTAAAAGCAGAATATAGAGAGCAAAACAGCATAAAATGCTTGGTAGACTGATGGGCCCTCCCATCACAAGGACAACATGGTAACCTTGGAAACCAGGTACCAGGCATATGAAAGGCCACTAAAAAGTGGCTCTTATTCAATCGGAGCCAAGTGAGATAAAACCTGGGCTCTGAATCCTTTACCCATGTCAGGTAGGGCTCCAACCCTTCTGTAGTTAACAATGGAACGTATGATTGAACCATAACAGAGCCTAGCATATTTACAAGCCTAGCCTCCTCCTTGTGTGGCATAAACTTCTCCTTTACTTGGTTTTTCAAAAGAGGGGGAGACCTTGCAGGGTCCATGAAGTAATCAGTCAATCCTATGCCACACAGAATATTTTTAATATATCTGAGTCAGGGAATCGCTAGCATATTATTCTGCACCATGTAATCCTTAACTATACTTCGAGTAAAACCTAATTCTTTAGTAGGCCAGATCTTTGTCCATAATTGGATAGGGGCAAGACCTGCCATGTCTTCCAAGAACCTTACATTGAGTTCATGATGAGTAATGAAACTCAGAATAGATTTGGGGTCCCTAGTAATCTATTCAAACATTTGTTCTCTACTCGCTGCAAGGCCTTAGTTGCAGTATACCCCCAGACTCCGGCTCCATATGTGTCCAGGCAGTGAGCTTTACTTTTGTACAACATGACCATTTCTGCAATAGGATAATTTCCTTGCTTTCTGGTGAAACTAGAAATTGTTGAGCACTAAGCCTCCATCTCCTGTTTCCTGTGGGTAATCTATGCCAGTGCAAGTTCTCATTGAATATGAGGCCTAAATAATTAAAATCTTTAGTATTTAAAATTTCCATTCCCCCAATAAAAAATGTCTTCAAGCGGGTATTCTTTGGGCCACAAATCATTACGTATGATTTCTTATGGTTCACCATGAGCTTCAGCTCTAGCATGAACTGGTTAAAACCATTTAAAAGTAATTGTAGGCCATTTGCAGTTCACATGATTAAACTTTACATATTGTAGTTTTACTGCAATATTTTGCTTTTCTGACCGTGCTGGTATTGTGACTTTTTGTACTTTTATGGTCGATTGACTGAATGAAGTTGTTTGACTCACTGACTGACTGACATCTTGTATAAAATTTGCCTTTGCATCTGTATTTTCGACAGCAGTATTTTCCACATCTGTGACTTTGAAACCTTAAAACTTGTTGTCTCAAGGTGTTTCACCACCATCTTTTGGGCTGGCACATGTGACATAGTGTTCAATGAAAGGACAGCCTCATCACTAGCTGACCCAAATGTTGGTACATCCTTTATCCATAGCAGCATGTGTATATGAGGAGCACCTCTTGCTTGATACTCTTTTCGCCAAAAGAAATTAGTTATTTCTCCTAGAGAAGGGTTGGTTTTGTTGCAGATAAAGGACATCATAGCTTGAAACCTGTGGTTAAAATATCTGCAAACATTAGCGGGATCTAAGGAACAAAGTTCTCCAGCTGTCTACAGTTCAATGTTCTTCGTGTTTGAATTGGCTTCTCGCAAAAATTGAAGCAGGTCATCCCAAGCATTCTCAGCACAACTAAGGGCCCGATTCTGATGCGGGTTGGAAAAGCTTCCCGACCGAGGGCCTGATTCTGATGCGGTTAGGAAGGCCTCCTAACGGCATTTGCTCCTTCCAAATCGGATCGGGAACGTGTCTTCCCGACTGAGGGCCCAATTCTGATGCGGTTAGGAACAAATGTTCCCATTGAAGTCAATGGGAGTTCAACCAAATCGTATCTGGAAGCATCCGGATGCATCCTACTCCGCCGGTCGGACTTTCCCAATCCGAGTGGGTCGGACACCATTTCCCAACCGATTCGGTCGGGAAGCTTTTCCAACCCGCATCAGAATCGGCCCCTCAGTGTTACAAACTAAGTAGGTTCTCCTAGGTTTCTCATCATGCACTTGAGTTCACCATGAAATTGATACCAATACTCGTTGGTACCATGTTGGCATGCCATCAAATTGATTAAGCTGTATTTCAAGTTTTCATCCCTTCCATGAACTTTGTCAATGATTTCCCTTGCAGAGAGTTTTTGTAGATGAAGTCCTGTCTTCAATATATGGTTAACAGCAAATGAAAGTCCAGACAAGTCACTCTCAAACAGAAGATGAACTATGTAGGCAATGCACTGACAAAATCTTGGATCTTATGATTATAATCTTGTTGACCAGTATTCAGATGCTGATATCTCTACAGTGCGGTCATCAAAGTGTCCACCTTCTCAAGTAGGAAATAGTTGTGGAAAACAGTGAGCTTCTAAAGTTTCCTCCCACACACTCATACGAGCTCCTTTTGCTTGCCTCATTTGAAATAGTTCAATGGCATCAGCGATCACTTCTTGCGAATGCAGAGGATGGATGCTGTAGTGTTCATAAATCTGTTCTGATCTGTTTTGATCCACTTTTTTAATCTGCCCACTTGATGGTAATCTTTCATCTTCTGCATTTTTTGCATCTTCAACAACATCAACATTCTTTTAGTAAACATTATTTTGTACCAGATATAATGTCGCTTTTTTCACTTTACTAATATCTACTAACACTTGCCATATTTATTGATTTTTGTAGGCACACCATTTACTAGAATGACAAGTGGTTCATGATCCTCTCTGTTTATACTAACAGTTTTAATATTCTGTTTAAAATCTAAAGGTAAGTGCACAACTGTTCCATTGAGGACTTTTTGTAGGTCAGTTAGTGGCAGCTTTACTGTCTTAGGTTCCATACGAACTATGGCCTGGAATCGGTGTGCACATTGCATTTGAATGGACTCAAACATTTAAATATGTTAGTTCTTGAGGAATAGAAACCAATTCTAAATTGTTATGTACTGCTCTAGCTGGCATTTTGTTTTCTTCTAACTTATTGTAGCAGTACTTACATATAACTTGACGACTGGACAAGTCAAACAGCTCCTCTATAAATAAGTAAACTGCAAATTGTTGCCACTTCTCATCGTTCTCTTTTTCACTTGTTAATACAAAACAAATTTCAAGTTTGACTTTTGTGGTGAGTGCATCAACAACAAATACAAACACAGTTTATTTTTTCAGAGGAAACTGAGTTAAGCTTTGTAATCTCTTCTACAAAGTTATGAAGACTAAACCCTGTCTCCTGTTCCACTACACCTGCAGATGGCAAATCCTCATTTTCCTACACTCCTCTTCAGAACCAAAGAAGCAAAACTGAACATCATCACAAACTTTTTCTACTGAACCATGTAAAAGAGCTCTATACATTTCTCCTAAACATAGTGCAGGAGTTTTAACATAGTAAAGTCTCCTAACTAGCTTCTGCATTTCAGAGTGGTGACCGGCTAACATTCTGAAATGATGAAACATGCTTCGGCACACTTTCCTTTTTAGACACGCTAGTGAATGTCCCAGTAAATTACTATACTTTCTCACTTTGCAGGTATCTAGCCCCTGCATGATTGCAATTTTCTGCTTCAAACTTCTGCATGAATACTCATGTAGAAAATGTCTCATTATGTCAATAGATTGTAGCCAAACACTACAAATACTGCTACAATTCCACTTATATACAGGTGCCTGTCCCTGTACCTCTTCAGCTATGACTTCCTCAACATTCCTGGGAACCATTTCCTCTTTTGCAACAGGAATACCACCCTTCACCTCATAACATCGACCAGTTGTTTCAACTGCATGCACTAATGTGTTTTCTTGGAAGTATTCTTCTTTTTTAAAGAAAGGATCAGTGCTAGATGTATGTTTCCATTGACCTCTAAAGATTTTACAAAAGTTATTTTTTATTCACAAGTCTTTTTTTCTGGCCTTTTCTCTTCATGCTCAACATTGTTTTATCCAGTGTTTTCATTCTGTTTAATATTAATATAAACAGTTTTCGCTTCAAGGCAAACTCTTTATCTTCTACAGTTTGTATGTGTTGTTTATGCTTATAAGCTGCTGATCTTTACTTATACTGTTTTATATTTCTTACTAAATTCTGTATAACCCTATATCTAAACATTCTTCTTCTTATCCCCTTGTACTGTTTCTGTCTTGCTGTTAGATGACTTATTTTTTTAGTCTGGTTTCTACTTTTAACATGACTTACTGCTTTTTGTGTCTGAGTTGTTGGTAAAGTTTTCTTTTGTTGACATAATTTTCCATATTTTTCATTTTTCTTAGTACTGTTTTCAGAAGCTGCTTTGTTCTGTTAACAGCAGATATTTCTTTTTGTAGAACGTTCTTTCTATTATACTCTTTTTCTTCTGAGTTTTTTCAAACTAGTAGTTTTTTTGTGTTTTTCTCCTCTGTTCCTTTCTTGACATCTTAAATTCTTCTGTTTGAACTGAAGCAGATATCTAAAAATAAAATAAAATACAAATTTAACGTTCTATAATTAAACCATCTAAAACTGTTAATAAACAATAATAGATACATGATTATATTACTATTTTATACAATTCTGGACCTAAGTACACAGCAGTGTGTTGTATGGCTAACATACCCTATCGCCTAGCTACAGTGTACCTTAGGGGGTGAGTTTTATGTGGTTGAACAGCAGGTCAAAGGGTTTGAAATGCCAGGTAAGCCTAGCAGTAGAATTAGATGCACAGCCTCAACTGTAGCAGACCTGAGACATGTTTAAAGGGTTACTACTCTGAATGGGTGACTTGGTAGTCTCAGTTCTTTACTAGATATCTGAATGAGTGTCTCAGTGCCTATGTGGAGGTCTGTTTCTATATGTAAAAAAGTTTTTTAGTACATCGCTTATCTGTTTGTGACTCTATGGCTCCGTAAATGTATATATAAGGGGCGGTATGGTTTGCCTCTTGGGTGTGTTAGCCACTATTGGGTTATTTAACTGTGCCACTGCATCCATTAGTGCTAGACACATACGAGTTGTGTCTGCGCATGTGAGTGAAAGTTTAGATGCTTATGACACTGCCTGAGGGGGTGTATTAGTGGCTCTCCCATTTTGCATGTGCTTACATGAGATTCAAATCAGGGTGAAATACTACTATAACTATAACTGAGCACATAGATCTAAAAGTGTGTGTATAGCTCACTGAAACTTCTAACTACATCTGTTAGATTTTATGGACATAGGAGCATACCCTATAACCTACCTACAGGTTACCTTAGATGTGAGTTTTATGTGGTAGAACAGCAGGTTAATGCTTGTCACTGGGTTTTAAATGCCAAATAGGCCTAGCAGTAGAACTGGATGCACACCCTCAAGTATACCAGGTCTTAGACATGTTTAAACAGCTACTTTTCTGGATGGGTGACTTGGTAGTGTCAGCTATGTTGCTAGATATCGGAATGACTGTCTCAGTCCCTAAGTGGGGGTCTGTTACCATATCTAAGAAAGTATCTTGATACATCGCTGGCTCTGTTTGTGACTGTATGGGTCTGTAAATGTATTGGTAAGGGGCTGCATGGATAGCCTCTTGGGTCTATTAGTCAGTATTGGGTTATTTAACTGAGTGTGTTACTGCCTCCATTAGTGCTAGATACATTAGACTTGTGTCTGTGCATGTGAGTGAACGTTTTGATACTTGTGACACTCTCTGAGGGGGTATATTAGTGGCTCTCCTCTTTTCTATGCGCTTACATAAGATTCAAATCAAGGTGGAACACTGGATGTATAACTCAGCATATAGATCTGAAAGTGTGCGTATAGATCACTGAAACTTCTAAGTACATCTGTTAGCTTTTATGGACATAGAAGCGTACCCTATGGCCTAGCTACATGCTACCTTAAGGGTGAGATATATGTGGTAGAACAGCAGGTTAAGGCTTGTCTAGGATTTTTAAATGCCAGCTCGGCCTAGCAATATAACTGGATGCACAGCCTCAAGTCTTCAAGGTCTCACACATGTTTTAAAGGGCTACTTCACTGTATAGGTGACTTGGTAGCGTCAGTTCTTTACTAGATATCTGAATGAGTGTCTCAGTTCGTATGTGGGGGTGTGTTTCAATATGTAAGTAAGTTTGTTGATACATTGCTGGCTCTGTTTGGGACTGTATGGCTCTGTAAAGGTATTTGTAAAGGGTGCCATGGTTTGCCTCTTGGGTGTGTTAGTCAATCACCAATAAAATCTTTATTCGATCTCTTTAGCACAGATCATAAAAGCACACATTCATCACAAACTCATTAAATACACAGTATAGGCAATAATAAAAATCAGTTAAAACTATTAAAATCTTGATAAGCTTTAGTTATCATAAAGCCAGGAGCACCTCATATGTCTGCCTTCATTTCATGATTGGAATAATTAATTAATGAAATCCTCAAAACCGCCCCTGACCTTTCTCTTTCTCACACAAGCCCACAAAAAGGTGGCTACAGAGAAACAAACAAAGGCATCAGAAAGAGACTTTAAAAAGTACAATGCCACCCTACATTGAGTAAAATTGTAATGCCTTAAAATTGGGAGAATAAAAGCTTCTCTTTCAGTTTGATACAGCTTGCAAAACAGTACTAGGTGAAGGTCCGACTAGGACGAATGTTTATCGTACGGACATGGAATCAACTCTGAGTGCTTAAATTTCTTCTCCGGGTACCCTATCAGCAGAGGAATACGGTTCAAACGGAAACGCAATAGAATGTATCTAAGCTGAGTGATGGTGCTACTAGATAGATATGCAAATCCTTCCTCTATTCTTGGGGGGATAAGGTCATATGCAAGAGACGCTTTTTGATGCTGGTTCTTTTCCCTACGAACCAGATTTGCCCTCTGCATAAATGCCTCAGTTATTTTCTGTTTAGAAACCCTCCTACAGGAAGCAGGATCCCGGAATAGTTCACTCAGTCCAATTGCGCTCAGTTCTGCCTCCACATATCTGAGCCAGCCAATCTTCTTGTAATGTTCCAGCTTCAGACAATCTTCAATTATACGCTATGTTAGATTGACAGTGGCCCTGCGCCAAATGGAGAGCTGTAACAAAATTGGCGTCAGTCTAATAGAGTCTACCATATAAGGTAGCCCTAGTTCAAGGTGTAAAATGTAATTGGAGAAAGAATGGGGTAGCAATACCCGATTTTAAAAAAAGCTGTCTTCTGTTATTTGAAGTTGGTCGATATGGGCCATCACCCAGACTCCTGCCCCATAGGTTGCCGCTGCCTTTGTTTTTGCATGATAGATGTTTTTAATTGGGTCCAGGGGACTGGCACCTAACTTCTTAGCAAAGCTCTTAATGTCTTGGAGGCTCCTTTCCATGCCTAGGACTCTTGCCGCCACCAATTTTGCCCACGAGTGGTTTATATAAAATAGGACTCCCAGGTATGAAAAGGAATCAACTACTTCAATCTTCTTTGAGTCCAGATGGAAATAGGGGAATTGTGTAACATTGCCTCCACCTGCTATAATGATGAAAGATTTTGTTTAATTCACTCTTAGGTCTAATGAGGCCATGAATGAAGCATATGATGTTATTAGGCTTTGGAGGGCTACCCCTGTCCTGGCAATTTGAACTGTATCATCAGCATACGCCAATATTGGAAGGGGGTTGTTATCAAATATGGGCACGTCTAGAGGTGAGCCAGTCAGTGCCGCCTCCACCCCGTTTGTATAGATATAAAAAAGAAACGGGGCGAGGACGCAACCCTGTCTGACTCCTCTCTCTTGATCTTGAATGAACGTGTGCATTCCCCTTTTTTGCCATACCGAACACAGGCAGTGGCATTGGCGTATAACTAACGGATGAAATGAATTATCAGCGGATCAATCCCCATCCCCTCCATCATAGGCCACAGCTTTTGATGGGACACGCAGTCGAAGGCCGATGACAGGTCCATAAAGGCCATGTAGATCTTCCCGCCTTTTGCTTTAGTGTATTTTTCTATACAAAGAGAGAGAGAGATTGAGGCATTGATCAACTGTCCCCTTCCCCCTCTGGAAACCATATTGTGCCTGCATCAGAATGTTATGCTCAAGGGCCCATTCCTCCAGCCTAAATATTAAGAGTCGGCCCATGAGTTTGGCAGTGGTATCCAGTAGGGAGATGGGTCTGTAGTTCTTTGGGCTGCCCCTATCACCTTTCTTGTAGATTGAAACTATTACACTACGCTTCCAGGATTGAGGAGGGCCATCCAGTGCTATACAGTTAAAGACGTTAGTTAATAGGGGGGCCCACAGATCGTAGTTGTCCTGGAAGAGGTCGATCGGTACCCCGTCAGGACCCGGTGCCTTCCCTGGGACACAGGCCGCCAGCCCTCTTATAACTTCACATTGTGAGAATTTTAAAATACCTTGAGGTGCATGCACTATTTCAGAGGGCGGGGAAGCAGGAGGGATATTGATACAAAAAATACTTTCGAAGTATCCCACCCATGCGTCCTCACTTACATGTACATCCAGGGACGGATCTTTTGGATCTTTAAAATAGGGAGCATTTATGACTTTCCAAAACTCCTTGCTGCTTCCTGTACTAGGTTTGTTAGTCACTCTTGGGTCATTCAAATGAGTGTGTCACTGCCATTAGGCTAGATACATAAGAGTTGTGTCTGTGCATGCGAGTGAAAGTTTAGATGATTCTGACACTGTCTGACAATGTCTGTCCCTTTTGGTGTGTGCTTTCATGAGATTCCAATAAGGGTGAAAGATTAGATGTATAACTGAGCAGTTGGGCTTGTAAGTGTGCATGTACCTCACTCAAACCTCGAACTATATGTGTTAGCTTTTATGCACAAAGGAGCATATCCTATGGCGTAGCTATAGGCTACCTTAGGCGTTACTTATATGTAGTAGAAGAGGGCCTTTTAAACTTGAAAACCTGTTGTAAATGTCAAGTCTGCCTAGCAGAAGCACTACACAATTGCTCTACAGTAGCAGGCCTGAGACATGTTGAAAGGAGAACTGGTCTTCATCACTGGCTTCTTAGTCTCATTTCCTCAGTACATATTTCAATGATTGTGTCAGTGCCTACTTTGGTCTATCTTTCCATATTTAAGAAAGTATGTTAGTATGTGACTACCTCTCTTACTGACTCTATGGCTCTGTAAACGTGTATGGAGAGTGCTGTATAGGTTCATCACTGGGGGTATTACAGAGCACTGGGGTATGCAAGGCTGTGTGCAACTGCCTCCATTAGGCCCAGTTACATAAGAGCTCTCTCTGTCTGCAAGTGAATATTGTAGTGCCTGCATGAATATCTGTCTTGCTCTATAAGTGCCTGTATCCTTTTCCAGATAGGTATGTCAGTTGCAGTATAGGTGTGAGACTGCATGTAATGCTGGGCATATGAGCCTGTAAGTGCACAATGAAGACACTGAAAGTTGAAAGTACATATGTTATGTTTTTACTGGCCATATTTAATGAAGTGTGGTAGTATCCGAGTCCCTCTGCTACTGGCTCTGTAAACATGTATGGTGAAACCTGCATGGATTTATCGCTGGGTGTATTACACAGCTTCAGGGTATGTAAGTCTGTATACAACTGACTCCATCAGTCCTACTTACATAACACCTGTATATCTGTGAGAGTGAAAATTGAAGTGCATCTATGAATGTCTCACTTGGTATTTTACTCACTGTATCATGTTGTATATAGGTATGCAAGTTCTAGTCTGGGTGTGACACTGCTTCTAAAACTGCATGTATATGTCTTTAAGTGGACATGAAACGTACTGACAATTGAAACTGTATAATTTAAATTTTACCAACATATGTCATTTAGTGTCCCTTAAGTACTGCCTAGCTAACAGTTCACTTATATGTAATACAAGAGCATTACAAGATTTGGCAATGTTTTTTAAATCTCAAATCAAGCAAGCATTAACACTTCATACACATGGTCTACATTAGCACATGAGACTACAAGTAGAGCACTGAAGTACAGCCTTTCAAACAAATACAATATACCAATTGCAGATAAGGTACCAAAACTATATCTAGTACATAAACATATTCATTAAACCACCAACAAAGTTTTGGATCATCTAATTTGAAATACTTGATTGAGAGGATAAGCTTTATTGAAGCTCACTGTTTGATTATGCAAATGCCTATCTATGATACTCTTTACATGTATACATCAGTTACTATTCAAATAGTTGACTAGTTCCATATCCACTTCACTTCATCTATAAACAAACATTTCAGATCCCTTACATATATGTCATGTTATATAAGTAATATTCTAAATGTAGTACATTAAACTATCACTTATAACAGTCTATATATATATGTATATATACATATATATATATTTTTTTTTATCAATCGCCTCATTATCTCATTATTTACAAACCTGTTAATTTGCTTTGCTGATCTTAAAATATAAGCACTCTTTCTCTTCAAATGAAAACGTTCCCTTAATTTTTCCTTTTCTTATACTAGCCTTCATTGGTTAGTTTTTTTAACCCTTTATTACTCTTCTCATAAAGAGACCAATCTGGTAGTGTCTGTGGTTGGAGTTGCGAACCCATGTTGGCACCCAGCGCTGCCCCCGTGTAACTACGCCATGGAGTCATGACTCCATACGGGAGTCCGTTACAGCATTTACAATAATGCTAGAATATTTTTTCAATTACATAGCAGATGCAATCACAGTAGTGAATTGGAAAATGCATATTCCACAGTATATGCTAGCTTTAAACTAGTATAGCTTGAAAAATCAAACCACAATCTATTTGGAACCCTTCCCCCACACTGGTGTGCTTCAGTTCCCACAACAACCTGCTTTGAAACACTCTACTATAGCAGTAAGTCAAAAGTTCACACACTTTCTAACTGGAGCATACCAGCTTCAAGTTGAATTGTAGCAGGTGTGGTTAGAGTGCTTGAAAATGTAAGCTTATCCACAATAGCGTAAGTTGTGTAACATTTATCCGCAGCCAATCACAGATGTACTTACATTAGTAATTAAATCATATTTTTACTTATTACATTATTCACACCACCCAATCAAATGCATCATTTTCTAAAACCAACTCCATTCCTCTATTTTAACTGCCTTTCCAACTACCAACTGTCACATTAAGCTGCAGCCTTCTCCTGTGTGCTACTGCTCCATCCTTAAAAATGGTCAGTGTGTGGATTGTGGGTCACAGCTATGTCTTCTGGGCCAGAGAATGTGCGAGAAAGAGTGGCATTGACAGGGATTTGGGTTTGCCTAATGTGGACATTAAATGGTTTGGCCAGAGGGGTTTAGAGTGGCACCAATTGCTGCCTTTGGATGAGAGTATTGCAGATTGCCAACATTCAGACCTCTTAATTGTGCACTGTGGTGGCAATGACCTAGGCACTATTACTGGGGTTGGTTTGGAGGAAATTGCAATGAAGGAGACCTTTGGCCAATTAATGACACTTTTGCCTCGCACTGTCTTGGTGTACTCCAACATATGCCAAAGGCTGAAATGGAAGTGGTCAAATCAATTCTGTCCACAGATTGACAAAGCCAGGAAACATGTTAATAAAGCTGTTTCTGCATTCCTCAGAGACCATAACATGGGCTCTATCTACAACAACAATCTATGTTTCGACATGCATAGAATTTACAGAAATGGAGTTTACTTTACAGATGAAGGCAACAGGGTGTTTCTCTGCAACCTGAAACTCTGCATCTGGTCTTATGTGTAGCTTTCACATACTCACAATGAACACAAAATCTCTCTTCAGAGCCACGCTATTGCCCAACACTAAGTAATATTCATTTTAAATCCTTTAAAAAAAATATATTTTCAGAAGTCGCGACTTTGTCGTGTCTCCACTAAGCAAAAGCATAAATTCAATGCACAACAATACATTTTAGATTTATAACTCTTATTTTCACTCTATACATATTATTATGACTTTGGGAGTCGTTTTGTCAGTATCTAAGTGTGTATCTAAGTGGGGGCATTAGTGTGAGTGGATGTGTGAGTACATATATATCACTTTCTGGGTTGATGTGTGAGTGGAGATAAAAGCTTCTAAGTGAGGCTGGTAGTAATGGCTTTCTGAGTGGATGCATGATTCTCTGAGTGAGTTTGTGAGTGGATGTGTATATGTGAATGGGCTTGTGACTAAGTGCGTGAATATTTAAGTGGGTCTATAAGTGGGTGTATGAGTATCTCAGTAGGTTTCTCAGTGGGTGTATACGTCTCTCAGTAGATCTCTTTGTAGGTGCATTAGTGTATGAATGGGTCTGTAAATGGGTGTGTGACTCTCTGACTGGGTCTGTGACTGACTCCAAGAGTCTCTGAGTGGATGGATGAGTGTGAGAATACATCTTTTTTATTTTTTTATTTTGATTATTGGTATTTTCCAAACAAAGTCTTAAACATTACAAACAACGTGCCAGTTGCTAATAAGTACACCAAATGATTACATCCATGTATATCATCATCACAGTGAGAAGTACATACGTGCATTTTCACCTCGAAGTATAAGCAAGTGATAGATTGTCCACACAATGTACAGCCTTTAAACAATCAAAACAGTCGGAAGAAACTATCTATAGAAAAGGGCACATCTGGGGGCTCGAATTAACCCACCCGTCCCACTTTACTCTTGCCTTTAGGCCCGTTTCAGTTGTCTAGATTGCCCCACTTGTAGTGCTCCCCATCTCGTCGCCCACATGTCCCGTGGAACCCACGGTGTCTGGCCGCGTATCCCCTGCTGTCTCCTGCATCAAACCATTCTCCCCTTGCTGCTCACGAGCCCATGTCACAAATGGTTCCCATATATCTTTAGGTCTAGATGCTGATGGCATTAATTCCCAGAACGTGGTTAGTTGTGAATGTCCAAATGTTACATCTCTCATCCATTCTGTTATGCTGGGTCTCCGCTTCCTCCCCCAGTGAATTGCCACACATCTTTTAGCAAATAGAAGCAGCAAAGCATGTAGCTTCCTACTTTTTGCAGGTGTATCTTTTACATACCCCAGTAAACCCTGAATGGGGTCCGGAGCCTCCTGTGTGCCTATGATGTCATGAATTTTTGTAAAGATGTTAACCCAGAATGACTCAAGCTGTGGACAGCTCCATGCCATGTGTAAAAAAGAGGCAGAACCACATCTCCAACAGCCATCATCCTCCCTCAGACCCATGCGATGTAGATTAACAGGGGTTCTATAAAACCGGTGCAGGTATTTAAAATGTATTAAGCGAAGTTTATAGTTGGGCGACAGGGCCGTAAGCTGGCCACAGCAATAGGCCCACTGGTCTTCCGTGAGCGGCACTGGCAGCTCATCATTCCATGCCTGTAGAGCCCTTGGATGCGTCAAAGGGGCTGAAGATTGCATGCTATTGTAAATGCGTGTAATTAATCTGCGTGGGGAATCAGTCTTAAGGACATTTTCTAAAGCAGACAATGTGGGCGGTGGACTGGGGAATGTGTCATGCAGTGCTCTACACGTGGCCCTGAGTTTATGATATAAGAACAGTTCTGCGAATGGCACCGCTCTATCATCCACCGCTTCTGGTGGGTGTCTAAATGTACCTTCTGGATATAAGTCCGCAAACGTGTGGATCCCCATTTTTTTTGCCAACGCACTGCTGGCTCCATCTTCTATCGTCGGCAGCAGCGGATTTTGTGCCAGGGAGATGGATGGGGCATAGAGGACAGAGTGATTTGCCCTTTGCTTTAGACCATTCCACGCCCACCTCAGGGTATTAACTGTGTCTATATCGCCGCGCGGCCGCTTTCCGGTTTGATATGGTGCCACCTGTAGAGGGGTGGGCGCCGCCGCATCCGTCTCCACCGCTATATGGGGTTGAAAAGGGGTCGGATGCACCCAGTAGTGCAAGTATTGCGCCTGTGCGCTCAAGGCATACAATTGTATGTCCAGTGCTCCCAGGCCCCCTTGGTGCAATGGTAAGGTGAGAAGTTCCCACAAAACTCTGGCCTGCCTACCTGCCCAAATCAGCGACACGAGCAGGGATCTCACTGTTTTAAAAAAGGCTTGAGTTAGTGGAAGTGGTATATTAACAAATAAGTAAAGTAGCTTAGGCAGCACCACCATCTTGGCCAATGCTATTCGTCCAGCCAGTGAGAGAGGGAGTCCGGCCCACGCGATGATTTTCCCTTCCAGCCAATTGATGGCTCTCCCGTAGTTCAATTCCCATATATCCTGCAGTTTCCTGCTAAGCCATATCCCCAGATATTTTATCGATTCATTGGCCCACTTCAGGGGAAATTCGGAGTGAGTGGGAGTGGTGGTGTCAGTTAAGGGAAAGATGACTGATTTATTCCAGTTGATGGAAATCCCGGACAGGCCCCCGAATTTTATAAATTCGCGCAGCAGTGGATCAAGATTAATTACCGGGTCGATGACATACAATGTTACGTCGTCGGCATATAACGATATTAAAAGGCTTCTGGTACTAAACCCAATGCCCCTGGCGGTGTGGTGCTGTCGAATGCGGGCCGCAAGGGGCTCCATGGCTATTGCAAAAAGCAATGGGGGAAAGTGGGCAACCCTGCCTTGTACCTCCTGAAATGGCGAATGGCTTGGACACAAGACCGTTCACTCTTATCCTAGCCGAGGGCTTCGCGTAAAGCAAACGTATAAGGCTGAGAAACATTGGGCTGAACCCCATGCGCTCCAAGACTCTAAACAAATAGGGCCATTCCAGCGTATCAAACGCTTTAGTCGCGTCAAGAAATACTGCGGCGGCTTGCACATCCGGATGTAAATAGTGTACCACTGAGAAGAAGGTTCTGAGGTTGTGGGAGGTGGACCTCCCGGGAATAAAGCCCGATTGGTCCGGGCGTGCAATGAGCGGGAGTAGAGGTTGTAATCTGTTAGCGACCAATTTCGCCAGAATTTTAACATCTACGTTTATGAGTGACAAGGGCCTGTAGGAATCCAATTCATTTTCATGCTTACCGGGTTTCAGCAGTGTTATTATTATTGCCTCTCTCATTGTAGGTGGTAGTATGCCCGCGGTCTGAGCCTCTTCGTACAGCGCGGTCAAACGTGGCGCTAGTTCCTCCACATACGTCTTGTAAAACGCAGTGGTTAATCCATCCGACCCTGGGGCTTTATTTAATGGCAAGCTTTTTATAACCTGGGCCACATCTTTCACCGTGAAAGGATTGTCCAATTATTCCCTCTGCCCCCGTCCCAGCCAGAGAAGTTCTAGCGAGTCCAGGAAGGGCTGTAGGTACTCCGGAGTAGCATTTTGTTGGGAAGTGTACAGCTCAGAATAAAAATGTGAAAAGGCTTCAAAAATAGGTGTTTGGCCTCGAATCACTGTATTTGGTGTGGTTTTTAGTTCAGTTACGTAGGCATTGGTGCGAGGTGCACGTAACATTGATGCCAACGTCCTCCCTGGCCTGTCCCCCTCCCCGTACCTCCTGGCCTGGGCATACTTCCCTAGAAATTTGATCTCCCGCTGTGCTTCTTCCTCAAATTCCAACATCCTCTCTTTCAATAGGGCCAGCGTACTACAATCACCTGTTTTATAGAACTCTGTCTCAAGCTCTCTTATTTGTTGCTCTACCCTTGCAATCGTACCTCGTATCGATTTTAATACTCCAGCTTGCCGGGCTATACAGTTACCCCTTATTACTGTCTTGAAAGCCTCCCATAATGAGGCCTGAGTGGCAACCGATCCCTCATTCAGGGTAAAGTAGTCCGTGATGTCATTTCTGATTTCTTCTCGAAAAACGTCGTCTAGTAGGGCTTCCTGTGGCAATCGCCAAGTATACATGGGCGGGGTGGAGTTAGGCAGAGTCAATCGCAATATACTGGGCGCATGGTCTGATAATGATCTGGGGAGATGCTGTACCTCACTGCTCCACGTGTCCACATCCCTGGACACTAGCCAAAAATCTAACCTGGACCAGGCCTTATGGTGTTCAGTTATGCATGTCCCTTCCTGAATCCCAGGGTGGTTATGCCTCCAAATGTCAATGAGATCCCCATCTTCGATAATGGCATTCAACGCAGCAGTAGCTGCCGGATGTAGTGATCTAGAGGTCCCCTTCCTATCCATTTCATCGTGCAGTATGGCATTGAAGTCACCCCCCCCAAATAATAGTATCACAGTTTGTAGCCCTCACTTTGGCCCATATGTCTTGGAAAAAACCGGGGGCATCTACGTTCGGACCATACAAAGCAACAAGTATCACCTGTGTTCCTCCCAACTCGCCCTGTATTATAATGTATCTGCCATCGGAATCCACCTGTGTCGCAGTCTCTCTCCAGTCTAACCCCTTTCTGATCAACACCGCCACCCCTCTTGAGTAATTCGAGTAAATTGAAGAGTACGTGAACCCCTATCTGCTGTGTTTTAATCTAGGAGAGGGCGTGACATGTAAATGTGTCTCCTGTAACATGCATACGTCTATCTGGTGGCGTACTAGATATGAGTGGACAAGTCTTGACTTTCTGCAGTCGTTTAAACCGCGAATGTTCCATGTTAAAAAATTGAGCTTAGTCATTTAGTGAACTATCCTGTGACCGGTAAATAACAATGGGACTAGAGCATGATACAATGGGCCATAACTCCCAATGGATGTAACTGAAATTGCATAGCATATATCTGGCAGTAAACATAACATAACCCCTCCCATCCCACCCACCACCCACACCAACCCCCAATCAGGTTGAAGAAATCCCGCCCTGAACAACAAAACAGTAATGTCCTTTGTTGGGAGCTCTCCCATGAGGGCTCAGTGAAGCCGGCGAACTTCCCTGTAATGTACAGGGTGGCCGAGAGCACTGCGGCGAGGACTACTATGTAACCGCTAACATGGATATATGCCGAGGCGCCCCTACAACCAGGGTCAAATCAATGACGGGTAATCATTTTAGACTAGTACTATAAGGAGAGAACGAACAGTTAAATATAATAATAGCAATGCACAATGACATCTAGGTCCAGCCCAACCTGTAACTGAATCTGCAATTTCTGAACCACTACGATACCCATGTCAATCATTATCGCTGAGGCGATCCGTTGATGAGTCTGTAGAGCTTTGGGCCTGCTTGCCCCTCCTCCCACCAACGTGCTTGGCAAACTTTAAGGCGGACTTTGCATCAGTAAAAAAGTGAGCTGTTCCATTGTGTGTCACTTTAAGCTTAGCGGGGTACAGCAATGAGTAGGGAATCTGTGCTTGAAGAAGGATACGTTTTGCAGGCAGGAACTCTCGCCTCGCCACCTGCACAGCCGGTGTGAAGTCGGGATAGAAGGAGATTGTATTTCCCTTGTGTGTAATTGACCCTTTTTCTCTGGCTAGCCTTAGGATGAGATCCCGGTCTTGGTATTTCAGGATTTTTGCGAGGATGGGCCGGGGTGTGGCTCCGACCGGAGGCTTGGGGCCTAAGGATCGGTGTGCCCTCTCCACCATGAACACCGCAGACAGGTGGGGATCAAAGAGTTCGTGGAGCAGGTCTGCGATGTAGGTCTCCATCTTGGAGATGGCTGTCATTTCCGGTATCCCAGTAATGCGCAGGTTGTTCCTGCGGGATCTCGCTTCCAAGTCCTCATTCTTGGCCCTAATGATACCCAGCACTTTGTCCATGTGCAGCAACTGCTCCTTTTTCCTTGTTTCGACTTGGAACTCATGGAAGTCCGAGTTGCGATTCTCCAGCGCATCCAAGCGGGTCTCATGCGTCCCTACCTGCTTCTTGACTACGTCTAGTTGAGTAGTGAGCGTATCCAATTTAGTGTCAATATTCCGCAGACTAGATCTCATTTCCAGCATAAGGGTACGTAAGTCCTCCCCTTGATCCTCCGTCTGGGTTTCGGGTGTTCTCCCGTGTTCGGGATCCGATTCTGTGAACCTTGTGGCCCTTTTGTTTTTGAAGTTCAGCTTGGGTTGCTTAGCATCTTGTTTGCCCATTTTCTCTTAATGTATGCAAGACAGGCTGGGTATAGGTATAGAGTTCTGTGACCGGAGCCTATGCACTGCACAAATCAGGGCAACGACCTGCGCGCGGTCTGTAGAGCCCCCTCCGTCGCACAATCCACTCAAAGTACAGTCCGGCCCCTTACGCATGCACCACTGAACCGCTTGCCCTTATGTGCTGACTCATCGCTGGCAGCCTGTGCCCACCTTAGTGCCGCTTTGCCACTGTGCTCGATCGTGATCGTATATTGGTATGTCTCCACCCTTCATAGGCTCCAGTGTGCCAGGTGTTTCCCTCCGCAACTCCAGGGCTATCCACCTTGCCACCTTATATGGCTACCACAAGTGCTCCAGTCGACAACTATCTCCCACGTTTGCTGCCAGTGTTCAAACTGTACACCATACAGGTCTCTCCTTCAGATCCGTCTCCACTTGTGTACTGTGGCCGTATACCTAGGGTGAATGTCTGGGATGTGGAATGGACAGGCGCTGCCCCACTCGACTCGCCCCGCTGCCTCTAATGACTCTGCTGTGACCAATTAGGTTTGGTTACAGGAAACAGCTTCAAAGGCAGGGCGACACTGCTGACCAGCACTTGGTTGATGGGCCTCACAATCCCCGCTCGTTGATATGCAGCTATGCCATGGGGTGCCTGTCTTGCACTCCGTCCATCAGCAAAGCGGTTTTCTAGCCTCGGGGCCCTCCGGCTGCCGCAGGTAGACTTCCCCAATCCTCCGTGTAACTTGGGCGTACTCGCCCAATTCGAAAATGGCGCCCAGGCTTCCAGCTCGGCGACGCCCCATTCACCCAGCCGCACCGCTCCTCAGCGATGTCGCGGGCGGGGGAGACCGCACGCGCTACTCTCCGCACTGGGTCCTGCCTTTAGGAGTCACCTGCCGAGTATCCGTCCAGTACACTGCTGTACAACGCAACGGCTGTATGCTCCGCCACACCGTCGTGTACACGCTTTATCTGCACCCACTGCGCAAATCCGGATTGTAACTTTCACGCCAAGCAAAGCGGCACTCACTGTTTCTGGTGCGAAGAGCCCCGGCGCCGGGGGCTGTGCCGCAGTCTCTTGGGCCCGAGAGTCACCACCCCTCTCAGGCGCTGCGGCCTGTCACTCGAGCGAAGCCTCGGGCTGGAGTATTTCATCCGGCCGCGTCTCTATCCAGGGGGATGGGAGAACTCTGCCCCGCTCTTCACGGTCTGGACTCACAGACCTCCGTATGGCGAAATTTGGGCGCACCAGACCAATCACACGCCGCTGCAGTCTCCAGGCAGCGCCTCGGTGTGCTGCCTGCACCGTAGTTCCTCACCAGGTGTCCGGATACATTAAGGATTAATTCCCGGCCGGCGGAGCTTGCTTAGTCCGTGGCCATTCCGCAGCTCGGCAAACCACGCCCCCGAGAATACATCTTTGAATGCATACATAACTATGTAACTTAGTATAAGAGTGAGTCAATGAGTATTTGTGTGAGTGTATTAGTGTCTGAGTGGGTCTATAAAGGGGGCGTGAGTATCTGAGTGAGTCTGTGAATGGGTACATGAGTGTCTGAGTGAGAGCATGAGTGTCTTAGTGGGTCTGTGAGAGGGTGCAAGAGTCTCTGAGTGAGTATATGCTTGATTGCATGAGTGTCTGAGTGGGTCTGTCAGTGGGTGCATAAGTCTGAGTGGGTTTGTGAGTGGGAGCATCAGTCTCTGAGTAGGTATGTGGGTGGGTGCATAAGTCTCTAACTGGGTCTGTGCGTGGGTGCATAAGTCTATGAGAGGGTCTCTGAGAAGGTTCGTGACTGTCTGAGAGGGTCTAAGAGTGGGTGCATGAGTGGGTACGTGAATGCATACATCAGTGTCTGAGTGGATCTGTGAGTGGGTGCATGAGTCTCTAATTGGTTCTGCGAGTAAGTGCACAAGTGTCTGTGAATTGGTGCATAAGTCTACGAGTGGGTTTCTGAGTTGGTGCAGGACTGTCTGAATGGGTCTGTGAATGTGTGTATGAGTCTCTGAGGGGGTCTGTCAGTGAGTACATAAGTGTCTGAGTGGGTCTGTAAATGTGTGCATGAGTCTCAAAGTGGATCAGTGAGTTGGAGCATGACTGTCTGAATGGCTCTGTGAGTGGGTGCACGAGTCTTTGAGTGGGTCTGTGAGTGAGTGTGTGAGTGTCAGAGTGGGTCTGTCAGTGAGTACGTAATTGTCTGAGTGAATCTGTGAGTGGGTGCATGAGTTTGGGTCTCTGAGTGGGTGAGTGACTCTCTGAGTGGGTGTGTGAGTGGATGTGTGAGTGTTTTATAACTCTGTGAGTGCATGCATTACTGAGTGAGTGTTTGAATGTATATTTTGTAATTTATTTTGGCGAGGTTCACGACTCCACCACGATGTTACATGGGGGCTGCGCTGAACGCCACGATGGGGCCGTGACTCCATCCATGCGGAAAAAAACCTGATTTTGCCATTGTAAAACTTATAACGGATCCCTGAGAGACCCTACAATATACCCATTGGGCCAGGGTACACCTATCCTGACCCCTTCTATTTTTTTACATTTATATCCATCCCCTGGGACTGGCTCCTGCTTCTTTAAATGGTGGCCGAAATCTTTTTTTTTATTGCTGAGGTTCACACCTCTGTTGCAACGTTACACGGGGAGCCGCACTAAGCACCGCAATAGGGTCACAACTCCATCCATGTGGGAAAAAAACTGATTTCAGCATTCTAAAACTCATAACAGATCCCTGAGAGGCCCCTACAATATACCCATGGGGTCAGGGCACTCCTACCCTGACCCCTTCTATGTTTTTTTAGGTTTATATCTATACCCCGGAGCTGGCTCCTGCTTCATAAAATGGTGGCTGCAACATTTTAGACAGCTTTCAGCAAGCCAATTACAGCACTGGGTTCGCGTACCACCGTGTTGGGCTACGGATCCTCTGCGTCCCTATATATCCAAATTTGAAATTCTCTTAATAACTGCAACTACTGAACGGATTTACACCATATCACGAAAAGACACTTCCCTGGAACAACATCTACTGTCATAGGGTTTCTGCACATACAGAGCTATGCACAGGATAATAGGACCTCGGAATATAGTGGTGAGCCAACCATAATCCTTAGCACCCAAAACCCCAACCCAACTAGCCTTAGCGTCCCATTGGCACCAATGTACCAATGCTTAGACAACCCAGAACACGGTATCTCTCTCTCAGGACACGCAGAGGCAAGAACACTCTTTCGTCACTTTCGTACCTGTCCACAACATGCGTATGAAGAGACACTGTATAGGTTAAAATGTTTATTTCAACTTACGTGCTCTAAGATACAGTACACGTGTCAGTACTAGTAGCATAATACATAAGAACAATATAATCAGCATAGTTACTACTCCATAGAATACAAACGGGGAAAGCATCTCATAAAGCAGTGGAGATATGTCTAACTAACATTACCACCCTCCCCGTGCTGGAAGCCAGTTTATTATGATAATAGAAGACCTTTGGGCTTTGACTAGCGAACCCCCATACCTCAGTCTCTTGATGCAAAACTACATCAGCAAACAATCACAGCTCTTCTCTCTGGAAAGGTCGTCTCCAAGTGCTATCTTAGAGCAAGCGAGCGCATTATTAAAAGCACACTAATTTCTCAATGGCAGCTGTACAAGTGTTATGTCTAGGTGCGAGGGACGGGCCAAATCAGTAGAAACCAGGGATTTGTTATTCGACCTTGTAACTGTTGTTCAGACTGAGTCCACAAAGGGAATAGGAGAAAAGGTGAGAAACAGAAAATGCAGACTATTGTAGAACAACTTGGCAATAACAGAGGGCGACAGAACAACATCCAATAGTAACGTGCGCAAGAGTCATCATGGCAGCCAGGCCTGTGGTAACGTAGCCAGACCGGCCAGGAGGCCATGAGCCACAAGACACCCTCCCCTGGTCAGTCCAGCGGCCACGACGAAAATGAAGACAGAGTTCCAAATACCTGAGCAGAATAGAGGCGGTCTACTAACAACTAACGGCAAGTCAATCGAATCCAAAAATGTGAAAGAGCAGAAAAATGCTATACCGTCCAGAAGGACATCATTGGAATCGTCAAAAAACGTAGACGCCATCCAGTCCAATAGGTCAAAGCTGCAGGAATGTTCTTCAGAGTATGGAGCATCCAAAAGCAATGCGGGACAGCTTGCGTGATATTCAATATAACTTTGTTGTAGGAGATTCTGAGCAGCCGCCCAGATATCCCATTGTGCCAAAATCCCCAGTGCAGCCGCACGCATCATAAAGCCAGCAGCGGAACAGTCCCGTTCATGGGCCTCCAAGGGACCCACCAACCGAACAAAATCCGGTACCGACAATGACGAATTGGAGAGGCAATAATCCATGGTCCATGTAAACGGACATCGGATGCAAGACATCACAGGTTGCACGCAAGTGAAATACGCAAAGCGAAAGGAAAGGGTGTAGGACACACTGATAGTTGCCAAGGGCAGTACATCGAAGCTAACAAGGAGTCGCTCACGGAGCAACTGGAGGCGTTCGGGATCGAGAAGGGCCCAGTGGAGTGCAGCCATTGCGCAGAAAACAGACCAACAGCAAGACACCGGCCGCCAAAGCGAGGATTAATGGGAATCCACCAAAGACGCTAGAAAAGATAGAATGAATGAATGCCGGTATCACACCGAAAATAGTTTGAAAGGTGGACACGAGGCCAGACCCCACAACCTTAAAAAGTGCACCAGACCCTCAGTGTTTGATGCGTTAAAAATACGATGAATTAACTCCCCAAAATGTTGGGGGAGGTCAGTGTTCAAAAGGGCCTGTATTTCACTGTGGGTGCTCGCCACCTGGAGAATGAATGTCTCCCGGGCGGATGTGAGCATAACCTCCTCATTCAATAATAGGGCCTTTATTCTGCTCAACTTATTGAAATCTGCCTCCATGGTAGGAATGGAAGGCCAAATAGAGCTATCAACGATGTCGTGAGGGGGAGGAAAAAGCACATTCTTGCAGCAGACAACTCTGTGCGAGACTGTAACAATATACGGAATGCCAGCCTGCAGGCCACAACAATTCTCGTTATTTAAAAGCAAATAGCTACCGTTGGTAAGCAAAGTAAAAGTAGGAGAAATAGCAGGAGCAGGAATACCCTTCAGGACACATGCAAGATTTGGAACTGAAACGCTACAAGCCCCGTGCAATTTAATATGTTTACAAATAAGTGAATGACCCACAGTTGAATCACAGGACTCCCCCGTGAGAAATACTTCCTTGCCATCTCTAAGGCATTTATACATGAAAGGCAAGGACCAAAGTTCATGCAGGAAAGCACCACCCAAAGGCTGGAAACGGCCCACAGGATAATGCTTCATGCACGAACTGAACTCAAATAGGGAAAAAGGTAAAGCTATAACCCCATGAACTAGCCACACCGCAGAATCTAGTTCTGCTACTGAGAACGGTAAAGGATCCACTTTTTCAATATGTAACAAAGTGTAAGATGCATCTTTCATGGACATGAACTGCTGTTTGTCAGTCAAATTAAAAGGCAGAAAGAGGGCAGTGGTGTTTAACAAATTCCAAGGAACTTTACCCAACTTAAGAGTTTGCAAAGTCCATGCAAACTGCATCACTGAGCGCAACTGATTCTGACCATGATACAACATAGAGACATCATCTTGTACAATATCAACAACAGAGGATACAATATTGTCTAATGTGTAAATGCGGGAAGACAGGGTATTTATACTATTGTCAACAACAGCAAGCACCTTTTCCAAATTGGCTTGGTCTATTTCCCTAAGACGGGAAGCAGCTTCCATTTGTGACAATTTCCAGAGCTCATTATATGCCTCATAAATGAATCTTTTCGGTCGGGGACCACGAGGTCCCAAGATAAAGTCAGATAAGTCAATAGTGCCTGATAGGAGGGATAAATGGTTCTTAACAGAGTCTAAGGACGAATGTTGTAACCATTGTTTACATAATTTACCAACCGAATACGTGGTCACAGTACGAGTTTCAGTAAATCTTGGATCAGGCTTGTCCTGTATGTAGCCAGGAACTGTGCCATGAAAACGCAGTTGGCATGCATTAGATGATATGGGCCATGCCAACCAGGGTGACTGTATCAGTGCAGAAACGTTAAAGGAATTATTCTGAAACTGAGCCTGTAACGCCATAAGGGACATATTAAAATGCAAACTATCATTTGGCAGACTCGACAAGGATGGGATGGTTGGCGCATTTAGTTGTTTAACGGTAGCCAACCCCCAACACGTGGTCTGATAAATGGAAGCATTTAGAAATAGAATTTGGGCTGGGATAAGGCAAGCACGGTGCAAGGCCTCAGTGCCTTGCACCTGCCATGGCTTCGAACCCCAAATTGATTTTAAATCCACTGTGTTTTTCCAATATTCATAACCACCCACCGCCAAGGCGCTCAAAAAGGAACCCGAATATAACAATTTAGTGTGGGTCAACATTATTTTCTGAGTCAATGGAGTTTTTAATTTAAAATAATATGACCCAGGGTTCGATCGATTAAAATCAGTAAAATAGGTGAATTTATTTCGAAGAGTTTGGGAACTACCTGGTACGGGGTTTGGGCAGTGTTCCCATTGGGTGTAAGTAGCAGGGCTACGTAGTGCACTTGGCTTGTGGAGAAAATGATTTCCCCAATGTTGGTAACAATACAAATCGGCATAATTCGCAGAATTCATATACAAGTCTTCAGCATTAAAAGAGGCATAATATTTTAAATCAGCAAACAATGCTTCAACTGCATGCACATCCCAATCATCAGAATGAATATTGCTTTTTACTACATCACCCATCGAGACTCGAAGGACATTTGGTACATTAATAATTTCCGTCGGGCCATGGATTTGAAAGTTTACTGCATCCCATACTATGCCATCAGCAACTGGAAACGCTGAAATGTTCACAAATGTGTGGTCACGCTTCATGATGTGTGAAGAGGAATGTGGAGCCAAAGTTCCAGCAACACTGTTCACAGCAGAGCGTTCAGGTAAATAGTGACCATTGATGAGTAGAAAAACACTGTGACAAAGCCAATGGACATGAACAAAAAAAAACAAGAAAAGTACCATCCAAATGTATGTCCAAGGTGGAATCAAAAAATTGTCTCTAAACCACGATATAAAAAGACTAAACTTGGACGGGACTTGTGTTGAATTGGATTCCGAGTCAAAAGAATAACGTGTCGGGCTCAGTGGCGTTGTTGGTTGGTGTGCCACCGACTCTGTGGCGGGATAAGTATATTCGTCCTCGTCAATGCAGGGTGATGCAGGGGGTTCAAATATATTGTCAGGCAAATCAACCATCTCCATGGTAACGTCATTGATTGTTCGTGCAGGCGTACCTCGAACGCTTGTCCGATAAATGGCAGGACAAGAGACCGCTGGTGTGACACTATTTAAGATCGGCCAGATGTTGTAGCTTGACATTTTCCACTGAGATGTATCTGTTTTCCTTGCGACCGGGAAGCGGTGGTAGGATGACTGTACGTGTTCCCTTCAAGCCCAGTACTGGAACCGGTGCACGAAAAGAGGGGCCGAATTCTTTTTTGTTCTCCACCTTCTCACGTACCAGGTCGCCAATCTTCGGAAGCCAGCCGGCAACCGGAATCCGCAAAGCAGGGTCTGTGGCTGAAGGCAAATGTGCAATTGCTAGTTTGTCTCGGGCTTCTTGTAAGTCCTGTAACATAGTAGAATGATTATCTACATCAAACTTGGCGGATTGCGCCGCCATGTCTAGACCATCAAGGTCAGGCACAAACATTCGTATGCCAAAGAGCATTTCGTAAGGGGTCCGCCCACCCAGAGGCCTTCTAGGGAGATTATTAAGTGCACGTTGAACAGTATACAAGTGGGCCAGCCAGTTCCTGCCAGTACCTATAACTCTAGCTGTCAAGGATTGCTTTAAGTCACGGTTCATTCGTTCAACGATAGAGTTGCCCTCAGGCCTATACGGAGACGAAAATTTCACCCGCACCCCTAAGGAGCCCATTGCGTCCTTGTAAGCCTTAGAGGCAAACGCCGGACCTTGGTCAGAATGGAAGGTGCCGCATGCAAAAATTCCCACAAAGACTCGCAAATCCCTAATGATATTTCGTGCGTCAGCACTCCGTTGTGGCCAGACCCAGATGAACCGTGTGCACGAGTCCACTGCCACTAAGATATATTTATAGGCAGTGTCTGAAGAAAATGGACCGCAGTGATCCAAGTAAACACACCCAAAGGGTCTGTTCGAAATTGCAAGCGAGGTCTGCGGTGGTCTTGTGACTGTTGAAGGCTTGATCTGTTGACAAACGTCACAGGAAAGCACATAAGTACGTGTATCTTTGTATAAACCACGCCACCAGTAACGCTGCTGCAAAATGGAAATTGTCGCAGACACACCAGCATGCGCCGAAGCCATGCCTTCGTGTGCCGCTGCCATCAAGGAAAGTCTGCGGTCCGCGTTGGGGATCAGCCGAACCCCAACGTTAGGTATTGTTACATAAGGAGCCTGATCGGGACCTATCTGGTAAGAATATTTAGAAGGGAAACCTCTAGGGTAATTTACTCCTTCTTTTGTTGCAGCAATTGCTGCCAAGATATCAGTGTCTATTCTAGACATGGATCTAGTAACTGCTGCTACTGAACACGTGAGTACTGCTGATCTGGCAGCTTCACCCGCCAGACCGTTACCAACAGTGTGTGCGCCCACTCGCTGATGGCCTAGGGTGTGAACCACCTGTGTGAGTGGCAGACGTCTTTGTAATTCTGCCACCCTAACCCAAAGCATTTTATGCTTGATTGTGTTGCCTTTAGCGTCTCTATAGTCATTTTGCGACCAAAAGAACAGATTGTCATTGTATGATTGAACACAGTAGTAAGAATCGCACACAATTAAAGTGGTCACATCAGGATTTACGAACTCAAGTGCAAGCACCAAAGCACGCAACTCGGCCAATTGTGCGGTACTATCCCCGAGTGCCTGCGTATGCACCACAGTGGATTTGAACTTTCCATTCACAAACGTACCTGCAACAATAGCACATGCGGCTGAATAAGCATGCTTGGACCCAGTGGCCGGTTGTGCCGAGCCATCGGTGTAGATCACACAGTCGTAATCCTCAAGCGGCAATAAGGACAAAGGAGGAGGATGAATAAATTCATACTGTAAAAACTCCTGAGTCTGAAGAGAAGAGTCGAAAATGAAAGTGACATCCGGAGACGTCAAAGATGTTGCCCATTGAATCCAACGGGGGTGCAAAGCTTTAGAGTTCGGAACACTTGCTTTAGTCACTGCCTCTAGGGCAGGATAGGGTGTCACCACCAGAATGCGTTTTCCCTGTGCCAGTGCGCGCTCCTTCAGGATCGCCATTTGCACTGCTGTTAGCACTTTCTCCACAGATGAGAACCGCATTTCTGCAGAGGTGTATAGATGTGACTTGTATGCGATAGGTACTGTGTCACCTTCATTAAAGGTTAAATACGTGAAACCCACTGCCCCTGGAATGATTCTAATCACCAAGTTTGTATGGTTATCACGCGTCAAAAGGTATTTAGACTCAAGAAGGTCTGTCTGCAGTGATTGCAGAATGGAGGTATGCTCCGGAAGCCAGCAAGACTTCGAAAAAGTAGGCTGTATCAAGGCATACAGTGGCTTGATACGCTGGGCATATTCGGGAATGTATGTACGTCCGAAATTCAAAAAACCCAGCAAAGACTGAAGCTTCTTCAGATTTGTAGGAGGGCACAGAAGTGCACATTTCTCCAGAAAATGGGGGCTAAACCCTTACCTTCATTGTTGAGCTCATAGCCCAAGAACAAAACGGTAAATTCAGCAATATGGGATTTGGCAAAGTTAATTTTGTATCCCTGAACCGCAAATTCAAGAATAATGCGGTCCACCCGGGTGAGATGCGGAAACAATTCATCGTCTGTCAGATAAATGTCATCCACATACGAACAGGCGTCTGGATCGATGCCGTCTAACAAAGAGACAACACGAGCGGCGAATACGCCTGGACTATTCTTGTAGCCCATAGGAAGACGCCTGAATTTGAACATTTTACCACCGGAAGTAAAGGCACACCATTGGCCACTCTCCGGGGCTAAGTTGTGCGTGTAGAATCCATTTGAAAGGTCAAGGGTCGTTTTGTATTTTTTACGAACAAGACTGTCTACAAGCGCAGAACTATGGGTATTTTGCACCGCAAAGGTCCGACAATGAGAGTTCAAATGCCGGTAATCCAATACTAAACGGTACGATCCATCGGGTTTAGAAACCGCGAAAAGGGGATTGTTCATAGGTGATACACAGGGTTCAATTACTCCCTGATATTCCAACTGTGTCAGAATTTCGGAAACTGGGCCTTTTGCTTCACGTTTTATGTGATATTGGGGTTGTGGCTGTGGCAACGATCGCAAAGGTATTTCATGGGGGAGATTCTTCGTCCCAACCCACGTGATTGCGGAATAACGCTGGAGCCAGGGACACAGCCCATTCTGCTGCAAGAGCCTTTGCTTTGTCCTTTGGGACATGTCTAGAAAAGCTCGGAAGGATTACCTCCTCCCCTTTACGCGCAGTAAGTACGAATGGGGGTGGCCAATCCGCCTCTGCCAATAAAATATCATATGAAGAGGTCAGATTTTCCCAAAAATCCCTTTAATTACACGCTGTATATCACCTTCAATTTGGAGGACTATATTAAATAGTCTGTCAGGGGGTGCCACTCTGGTGTCTGCTGTTTCAACAGTAATGAATGTTTCAGTTGCTGTCGCCTCCATATGAGGACGTAGCGCCTCCCGCACTATGGTTACTTCCGCGGCGCTGTCTAGGAGTGTTACTGCCCACGTCCAATTCAGGAGTCTCGTTCTCACCGTCTGTGGCATATTTCGCTGTTACAGCGGCAACTTTTTTCTTCTGAAATTGGGGTCGAAAACGTTGAGCGTCTTCTTCTTTTCCTCTGACCTGTTGTCGAGGCTGGTCTCGTCCCTGTGGGGCCTCACGGGCCCTTCCTCTATCCTGGCGGTCTCCTCCACCGGCTTGTGACGAAGTCTGTGCCTGTAAAGAACGAGGAGAACGCGTATCAGGGATCTGAAACCTATCCGGAGACTTAATTCTCGCTCTATCGCGTAAATCATAAGTACGTTCAGAAGAAATTGAAACCGGGGATGCGCCTCGCGATCCCGGCTTTGTCTGTTGCTTACCCTGTTTTTTCAGCCTCCAGCTCTTTTTAGTGAAGACTGGTTTCTCATCCTTCTCAGATTGAGATTTGGTTTGTTGCTGTTGTGGTTGCGATTGTGTTTGCTGTTTTGCAAAAGGCTTGTTACCCAGGCTGTTTCTACCAATAGTTTTGTAAGCCTGGGTAATAATTTTCGGTAATTCGCAAGGCTTGTCCAATTCTGGGACCAAAGCCAAAGCGTTCGCTACTTGAAAGTTCACTGCATCGCCCTTGACATTTGCAAGAATCAGTTCAGCTACTACTTCAAACACTCCCACTAGTCTCATCCCTAATTCCACAGCCGCTTCAGGGCCGTGTTCATCCTGTACTTTTTAATTACAGAGGGGAGAACTGTCATGGAAGGCGTACCAAAACATTTAGAATATACTGCTGCGAATACCCTACCCCAGTTGTCACATGCTGTCAACTCGGGAATTAAGTCTTTTGGCAAACTAATCGTCAAAATACGATGTTTATCCACTGGAGTTGTATGTGGAAAAACTGCCTCCAACTGATCAAACTTTTCTGCAAGCCAATAAGGAAAATCATCCTTATGTTGTGGCCGTTTGCCCATCACAGAATTCACCATGACAGGACTTATGGTTACTCCGCCTGCAGCAGCTGGTTGGCCAGGCACTCCAGGAGCGGCTCCATGGATGCTGCCTGTAACATATCGCACTAACGCTCGATGCACCTGCACCAAGGCCGCATACATAGTGCGCAGTTCCACGACTGGTATTGTCATATAAAGCGGATGTGGGGTGTACCCGGCCAAAACAGGCCAAGTGGCCCCCGCTATAGATAAGGGGCCTAAACGAACCGTGGTAGTCGGTTGTGGGAGGGCGCCATTAAACCAAACACGGTGTTGCCAAGCCGTGAGCGGTACTTCAAGATTAGTATAAGGTCTATAGACAGCAGGAACAGCGGTGGGTTCATATGTATGAAACAGATTATCGTTCGCATCCAACGCTGGAAAAGTGATCCAAGAGTAGAACACTTCAAAGTGGAAAGCCGGGTCGGCTTGAACCACAAAGACTAGATCAACTCCCGCGTCTGGCACTCCATATATCCGTAAGTGGTCACGGAGTGCTGTGCGGCTATGCGCCGCTATGTCTATACCCGCCATTCCTAACGGGTTTATTCAACAATCTTACACGAGGCAGCACAAAAAGGGTTTTTCTAAGAAACCTTTTTAATAACTTCAAGCTTGAAAGAACCTACAATTACTGTAATATAGGAGGTATCACCATCACACACGCTTCCGGAAGCGTACGTGAGGGGTTTGTGGACAAGCACAAATACTACTCAAGCGTCTCGCAAATAAGCCGCCCCACTCGTTGGTCGCGCCATGTCATAGGGTTTCTGCACATACAGAGCTATGCACAGGATAATAGGACCTCGGAATATAGTGGTGAGCCAACCATAATCCTTAGCACCCAAAACCCCAACCCAACTAGCCTTAGCGTCCCATTGGCACCAATGTACCAATGCTTAGACAACCCAGAACACGGTATCTCTCTCTCAGGACACGCAGAGGCAAGAACACTCTTTCGTCACTTTCGTACCTGTCCACAACATGCGTATGAAGAGACACTGTATAGGTTAAAATGTTTATTTCAACTTACGTGCTCTAAGATACAGTACACGTGTCAGTACTAGTAGCATAATACATAAGAACAATATAATCAGCATAGTTACTACTCCATAGAATACAAACGGGGAAAGCATCTCATAAAGCAGTGGAGATATGTCTAACTAACATTACCACCCTCCCGTGCTGGAAGCCAGTTTATTATGATAATAGAAGACCTTTGGGCTTTGACTAGCGAACCCCCATACCTCAGTCTCTTGATGCAAAACTACATCAGCAAACAATCACAGCTCTTCTCTCTGGAAAGGTCGTCTCCAAGTGCTATCTTAGAGCAAGCGAGCGCATTATTAAAAGCACACTAATTTCTCAATGGCAGCTGTACAAGTGTTATGTCTAGGTGCGAGGGACGGGCCAAATCAGTAGAAACCAGGGATTTGTTATTCGACCTTGTAACTGTTGTTCAGACTGAGTCCACAAAGGGAATAGGAGAAAAGGTGAGAAACAGAAAATGCAGACTATTGTAGAACAACTTGGCAATAACAGAGGGCGACAGAACAACATCCAATAGTAACGTGCGCAAGAGTCATCATGGCAGCCAGGCCTGTGGTAACGTAGCCAGACCGGCCAGGAGGCCATGAGCCACAAGACACTACCTTCCTGCCAAATTTGGTGTAATTCTGTTCAGCAGTTCGGGCTGTAGCCATGTCTAAAGTTCCTTTGGGAATTAACATGGGGAAAACACGCTTTGGGAACCTCCCTTTTTCTCGGCCCCCACGAAACTTTCAAGACAGCAGCTGAAGTGAGCATCATATTAGTTTTGAAAAATTTCGTTACGATTCGTCAAACAGCGCCAAAGTTATTGGCAAATGAAAAAACACTCTTCCTATGAAAACTGGTTCCTAACTATAGCTACCTACTGGTGACCGCCAGTAGGTAACATATATATATGGTATAGAAAAGGGGGGTCCCAAAACACGTTTTCTCCATGTTAATTTCCATAGGAAACTTTAGACATGGCTACAGCCAGAACTGCTGAACGGAATAACACCAAATTTGGCAAAAAGGTAGCTCTTGGTTCAGAAAGCAGTCTTTATGTTAAATGGTGTAAATCCATTCAGTAGTTTGTGAGAAATTTAAAGATTTCTCAGATATACAACTGTGGCCGCTGAGGATCCGCTAACCCTCCCGATCTCGTGCCTGAGATCTGATTGGCTGCCAACACTTCAAAGCAAACACAAGGAGATGATGGACGGAGCGCTGAAACTTTTCAGACACTCACCCCCAGTCGCAGATCTGGGTTGAATTCATCATCGTTCTTTAGCTCACTTCACCACCCCAGTTCAGACACAGCTATATGCAAATCAGTCTTGACCCTGTGCCTCATGGGAACAGTCCAGCCCGAACTGCCAAGCCATGTCTTCCCTGGACCGGAAACAAGCATCCTGGGACCGGTTTCGGGCTAACAGCCCTCATCAGCCAGGCTAGCTTGAATCCAGTGGCAAAGTGAGCAAGGGACCCACGTCTGGGCATACCCTGCCAACTTAGGGCGAACAAAGCAAACACAAGGAGATGATGGACGGAGCGCTGAAACTTTTCAGACACTCACCCCCAGTCACAGATCTGTGTTGAATCCATCATCGTTCTTTAGCTCACTTCGCCACCCCAGTTCAGACACAGCTATATGCAAATCAGTCTTGAGCCTGTGCCTCATGGGAACAGTCCAGCCCGAACTGCCAAGCCATGTCTTCCCTGGACCGGAAACAAGCATCCTGGGATGGGCTGGACTGTATATATACAAGTCAAACAACAGGTAGAACATGGTTTCCGCCATGAAAAAAAGAATGCCAATGTTCATCATTTCAACCTATTCTATTGTACATTAGTTGTCAAGCTGGAACAGGAAAACGTTTCTGATGAATATGATAGTAAATTGGAATATCAAAAGCTATCAGGAGAAGCTTGTTTTGAAGTCTCAAGAGTACTGAAGAAACTAAAACTTTTACTCGTTGATGAGGTGAGCATGGTGTCAAACTTAATGCTTGCGTTAGTACACTTGTGAATTCAACAGATTTTAAAAATAGATTACGATGTTCTGTTCGGAGGAAAACATTTAATTGTATTTGGTGAACTACTACCAGTTACTCCTGTTAAAGGACAACCTGTTTTTAAAACACTTCTCCATGATGACATAAGGAAATCTTTGGGAAGTATTGGGAATGTAAATATTTGGTTAAACTTTGAATATAAAGAACTTGTTAAGAATATGCGACAAGCAGGTGATGAAGATTATGGAAATATTCTTAAAGACATAAGAATTGATATGTTGACGGAACATGGTAAACAAGCTTTAGAAAGTCGGCTACTAAGGAACTTGTTTACATCTGAAAAAAAGCAGCAGAAGTAATGTACAATATGCTTGTAGAAAATAAATCTATAGTTTGCCTAATGCCTACACTGCAAGAGTGTTCTACATTTAATGAACAACTACTCAAACTGGAAAAACAACAAATTCTGGAAATTAAAGCTATTGACAAGATCGAACACCAGGGAGTAACAATTTTTCTTACTGAGAATATACAGGCTAATTTGAATTCTTTGGCAAACTCTGTATCTAAAAGTGCAGGATTGGAAAAGAGTTTACATGTATGTAAAAACTGTTGAGTAATTTTGTGGCGTAATTTGAATGTAGAAGAAGGATTAGTAAATGGAGCAATGGGAAAAGTTGTTGATTTTGTAAATTTCCAAAATAGAGATGGAATAGAATTTCTGATTATAAAATTTGACCAGATTAATGAGATAAGACAGATTGGGTGTTGTGTTGTATGTTTTTTGCTTTAAAGGCCTTGTATGTTCGTAGAAAACAGTTTCTTCTGTCTCTAGCATATGCAATAACTATTCTTAAATCTCTAGGTTTAAGTATAGACAGAGCTTTTGTAAATATTGGAAGTACTGTGTTCAAAGAGGGAATGGCATACGTTGCATTGTCTCGAGTAAGAACATTGTCTGGTTTGTATTTGATAGATTTTGATGAGAAAAAGCTTAGTGCTGATGCAAATTGTGTAAGAGAGTACAATCGTTTAAGAAGACTTTATCAGGTACATGCATCAACCATTTTTGCGAGTGCAAAAGGTACGATTCGCAAAAATCGGCCGTTTGCGCACGCAAAAAGGGCATTTGCAATGCATGAAGGGTCAAGGCACTCGCAGTTTGAGAATTCGCAATTAATTGCGAGTTCTCAAATTGCGATTGCATTTAAGGAATCGCATTTTGCGATTCCTTAAATGCAATGCAAGAACCACTTTGAAGTAGCGATTTCGCTATTAGGGCGCAAATTACCATGAAGTTGAACTTCATAGTAATTTGTAAAAACTTTGAAAATGCACTAAAGTGCATTTTTCAAAGTTGTAGGTTACACACACACATGTCCTTTGGACATGTGTGTGCGCAACATTTGTGCACAGATCAATTTCAGGGGTGAAACAGGGTATCCTTTTGACACCCTTGCACCTTGAAATTGCATGCAGCAATTTGCGAGTACCAATTGGTACTCGCAAATTGCGCATGCTATTCCTCATTCATTCCTATGGGCCTGTAGGCTCATAGGAATGAATGGGAAGCCATTCCTTATTTGCGACTCGCAATTTGCGAGTCGCCAATAAGGAATGTGTAGGAATCGCTATTTTTATAGCGATTCCTACATGCATAGGCTTTTACGAGTCCTTAATTGCGATTCCTTAATAATCGCAATTAAGGACTCGCAAAATCCTACCTTGATGCATGTGCCTGTATGCTCCTTATTTAGGTGAATATCCAATATATGAGAAACGTATAGTGTGTCAAAAACGGAAATATATCAAACATTCAAGTGAGGTTGAAAATAAGAAAACAATTGAAGAGAAAGTTGAAGGTGTAAAGAAAATAAAGTGGAAAGTGATGATGACATTGCAGGATACCTGTTGGAAAACTGTTCAAGTATCAACTGTTATGCTAATGTGATTCTGAATGTCGTGTTTCATTTACCACATATTCATCATGAAATCATGGAAAATCGTGAATAAAGATTCTGTTCTGCACTACATCATTTATTTCAACAGTTGGTAAGTGACAGAAGTAAAATGCATACTGCTTTTGGCATTCGACATCTTTTAGATATATGTACAGGTTCATTGACATTAACTCTAAATAGAAAAAGATGCACAAGAATTTCTAATGCTCATGCTTGGAGTATTAGAAGCTGAAGGATTTCACATTGATAACTATTTTGGACTAAGATATGAATGGGACCATAACTGTGAAGAATGCTTTTTTACTTCTACCACTGAAATATGTAGAGAACGATTCCTATACTTAACAATACCAGACTGCAAATCAGTACCTTTTAACAAATGTATTAAAACAGCAAATCAGGATATGTCATGTTCACATTTTAGATCAGATATGTTGTCTACATTATATATAGAAAGATTTGGAAAATATGTCATTTTAATGTTACAACGCTGTAGAGCAAATGGAAGAAAATTGGAAACAAAACTCACAAATTTTAAAGGAAGTCAAATATCTATTTCAGGAAGAATTTATACAACAGCGGCTATTATTTTCCATGATGGACCTACTACAACATCTGGACACTATAATGTTTATTTAAAGTGTAGCAAAGGATGAACACATTGCAATGATGCCCACCTGGAATTTAAACCTAGATTGCCTTCTCAATTACCAAATTCTTATATGTTATTTCTCCAGCCAAAGTTTTGAGAACATCATTCGGCCTCTTGGGGAAGATGTCAACAGGAAATAGAAAGCACTGCAATCTATTAGTGTTTATAATTAGTGTTTTGATTATTATTTTGCCTAATAGATATAACATTTTGAAAATTGTGTTTAAAAGCAAATAGTTTATATGTTTGTTGTCAATATTGTACGAGATGTTCATGAAATTGCAAATTTTTTCAAATGTATTTGTGAAAAATAATAGAGTTAATGCAGATGAAAGAAGTGTTCAACAAAGTGTAGATAGGAAAACGCACAGTTACACATATTGATAATGATGTACTATGCTGATTTTTTTTTTCTTTTTGTACAATCAATTGGATTGTTTTTTCCCCACTGTTCAATGATGATGCTACATTCAAGTCACTATATGGTGAAGTTATGTGTAATCTGACAACAGCAAAAAGAGGGACACTGAAAATGTTATCTAATTATAAAATAATGCTATATTCTCAAAAATGTAATATAATTTCTCTGATATATTATGATTACATAATAGTTTTTCTTTTTCCTCTTAATAGTAGGTACTGTTCAACATTGAAATCAGTTTTAATACTGTTTAGGATAATACTACTCTAAAACAGATTTACTGAATGATGTATCTAAATTACTTCAAAGGTAAGAATACATAATACAATATTCATGATAAACGAGAATTGTTTAAGATGTGTGAATATGTTATTTGTGTCTAATATGAATAATCTACTACTTTTGGACTATTTGAAAAGTATCATCCTACTCCTGAGAAGCAGTAACACACTCACTTTCTCAGAAAATGAACACACCAATAAAAGTGGTATAATAATAGTTAGCATTTTTTATTTTGAGTTACACCTTCTATTGCAAACTGCTTCTGCTTCAAAAAACTAGTATTGTTATGTAACTTTTAAAACATGTTGAAAACTGTATTTACCTCTATGCTAGCTTATATTATTCTCCACAATGGTATACTTGAAGTAGTACATAGATAGTGATATCTATGCTTGAAACTGAAAGTGCATTTTGTTACATTTGAAACTTTGACAGTTTTCAAGTCTGATGTATCTTCTCATTTGAACAAGTATTTTAACATATATCATGGAGCGAATAGGCCTTCGTTTAAAACTATAGAATCTACTATATGTGGCACAAACCATGCACTCATCCATTCATCCAGACACTACCCATACACTCATGAATCAAACAGGCACTAGCAGTGCACACATAGAATCACACACACAGTAGTCATCCAGTTATCCAATCATGAAAGCCCTACTCATGGACTCATCCATCCAATCATGAACTAGCACTGCAGTCATCCATTCAGCCAGGCACTAGCCTTGCAGTCTTCTACTCATTCAGTCACTTTCCTTCCACTCATTCATTCACTCAGGAATTTATGATGCACTCATCCAATCACACTGCCACTACCTGTTCACTCATCTATTCACCCAGGCACTACTCATGAGTAATACATTCACTCAGACAAGACTCATGCACTCATGCACTCATCCATTTACTCAGCCACTACCCTTGCCCTCATGCATTCACCCAGGCACTGCTCATCCACACATCCAATCACCCAGTCACTACCTCGGCACTCATGCATTTACCCAGGCAGTACCTATGCAATCATTCATTGACTCAGGCACTATCCATGCACTCATGCATTCACCCAGGGACTACCTCTGCACTCATCCAAACAATCAGACACTAACCTTCCACATATCTATTCACTCATGCACTACCCATGCACTCATCCATTCACTCACATACTACCCATGCACTCATCCAATCATTCAGGCACTATCCATGCACTCATGCGTTCACTCAGCACTACCCATGGACCCATCCAATCACTCAGACACTACCCTTGGACTCATTCATTCAATAAGACGCTACCCATGCACTGATCCAATCACCTAGCTGGTACCCTTGCACTCATTCTTTCAATGAGGCACTACCCATACTCTCATCCATTTACTAAGCTGCTACCCATGTACTCATCCATTCACGTAGGCACTACCCATGCACTCATGCATTCACTCAGACACTAACCTTCCAGTCATCCATTCACTCAGCTTCTAACTATGCACTCATCCATTCACTCAGCCACTACCATTGCACTCATTCATTCACCCAGGCACTGCCCATGCACACATGCAATCACTTAGTCAATAGCCTTGCACTCATCCATTCACCCAGGCACTGCTCTTGCACACATTCAATCACCCAGTTACTAGCTTCACACTCATCCATACACTCAGTCAATACCCTTGCACTCATCCATTCACCCAGGTACTGCTTATGCACACATCCAATCACCCAGTTACTACCTTTGCACTCATTCATACACTCAGGCAGCACCCATGCACTCATCGATTGACTCAGGCACTACCCATGCACTCATGCATTCACCCAGACACTACCTCTGCACTCATCCATTCACTCATACACTAACCTTGCACTCATCTATTCATGCATGCACTGCCCATGCACTCATCCATTAACTTACATAGTACCCATGCACTCACCCAATCACCCAGACACTGTCCATTCATGCAGGCGCTACACATGCACTCATCCAATCACTCAGATACTACCCTTGGACTCATCCATTCAATGAGACGCTACCCATGCACTCATCCAATCATCCAGGTGCTACTCTTGCACTTATCTAGTCACCCAGGCACTACCCATGCACTCATCCATTCATTCAGACACTAACCTTGCACTCATCTATTCACTCATGCACTACCCATGCACTCATCCATTCACTTACATACTACCCATTCACTCACCAAATCACCCAGGCACTATCCATGCACTTATCAATTCACTCAGGAACTACCCATGCACTCATCCAATCACTCAAGCACTACCCTTGGACTCATTCATTCAATAAGACGCTACCCATGCAGTCATCCAATCACCCAGGTGCTACTCTTGCACTTGTCCAGTCACCCAGGCACTAGCTATGCACTCATTCAATCACCCAGCTAGTATCAATGCAGTCACCTAATCACCCAGGCACTATCCATGCACTCATGCATTTACTCAGGCACTACTCATGCAGCCATCCAATCACCCAGGCACTAACCATGCACTGATCCATTCACTCAGGCACTACCTATGCACTGATCCAATTACCTAGGCCAGTGGTTCCCAAACTTTTTTGACCCGTGGCTCCCTTGACTTAATTGGCAGTTGGCCGCGGCTCCCCACCATTTTTTTACCGGAAGCCAAAACTTGCTTCAGGTGCGCCAGGTATGCCCAGACGTGGGTCCTGGGCTCACTGTGCCACTGGAATCAAGCTATCCTGGATGAAGAGGGGTGAAACCCGAAACCGTTCCTAGGATGCTTGTTTCCGGTCCAGGGAGGACCTGGCTTGGCAGTTCGGGCTGGACTGTTCCCATGAGGCACAGGGTCAAGACTGATATGCATATGGCCAGGTCTAAACTGGGGTGGCATGGTGAGCAAAACAATGATGGATTTAACCCAGATCTCTTGACTGGGGGTGAATGTTTTGATTTGTTCTGCATTCCGTCCATCAATTGTGTGTCTTTTGCATCCTTATACAGGCAAGGCATATTTCAAATGTTTTTGAGTGACCCCATTTCTGCAAGTTTGCCTGGCACTATGTGGGCTTGAATTAGCCAAAGTTTGGTACTATAATTCAAAGCTATTCCTAACAGGGGCCAACAAAATCTGTCTTGCCTGGGCCCCAAAAATTCTTAAGACAACTCTGTCAGTCTTGGCATGAGGCCTGATGAGGAGAGGCCACAATATTCTGTTTGCTGCACACTTACAGAAGGTGACTTTTCTTAATCTGACTCAAGTCTTCTTTAGAAATATGTAAAATAAAATTTAGGATTTTTACCCAGTCAATTTATCTATCAAGCCAGTGTCAGGAACTCAAAAATACCAATTTGATTGACAGACTCTCAATTTGTTGATATGCTGTGTTTGAATTTCAAGCAACGACACTTTAAAAGTGAACTCTTCTGTATACTTAGGTATAACTATTTTTAATCTGAACTTTATAAAACAAATTCCAGATAACACAAACCCTCTGCCAACATAGATACCATGCGCGTGCTGAACACTGGCGAAACCAGTGTGTTTTCTTATATCAGCTTTCAGTGATGTAATCGTCTGCAAGATCATGTGTTCTGTTTTTTAGACTTTCAATATCCATAATATTATTTCAAAAGGATTATACAACTTTGCAGCCAAACTGGAGAGGTGTAAACTTCATTTCATTTTCTATTTCCAGGAGTGTGGCACAGGCGAACCCAAGTGGTACACTCTTGAAAAGAATGTATGACGGAATTCCGCATGCGTTTTTCACGCATGCCTTAGGAACTCCGTCATTTGAACGATTGCGTCTTTAGCATCTTGCAATGTGGCTACAATTTCCCACATCGTGCGCGGCGGCGCCCCTGGCTTTTCATCGCGGCGCACCGGGGTGCCGCGGCGCACAGTTTGGGAACCACTGACCTAGGCGGTACCCTTGTACTCATTCTTTCACTGAGGCGCTACCTACACTCTCATCCATTCACTAAGCTGCTAAACATGTACTCATCTACTCACATAGACACTACCCGTGCACTCATGTATTCACTCAGACACTAACCTTGAACTTATCCATTCACTCAGCTACTACCCATGCACTCATCTATTCACTCAGCCACTACCATTGTACTCATCCATTCACCCAGGCACTGCCCATGCACACATGCAATTTCTTATTCAATACCCTTGCACTCATCCATTCATCCAGACACTGACCATGCACACATCCAATCACCCAGTCACTAGCTTTGCACTCATCCATACACTCAGGCAGTACCCATGCACTCATCCATTGACTCAGGCACTACCTATGCACTTATGAATTCACCCAGGTACTAGCCCTGCACTCATCCATTCACTCTAACAGTAATCTTGCACTCACCTATTCACTCATGCACTACCCATGCAATCATCCATTAACTCAGCCACTGCCCTTGCACTCATTCATCCACCCAGGCACTATACATGCAATCCCTCAGTCAATACCCTTGCACTCATCCATTCACCCGGGACTGCTTATGCACTCATCCATTCACTCACATACTAACCTTGCATTCATCTATTCACTCATGCATTACTTATGCACTCATCCATTCACTTATGTACTACCCATACACTCACACAATCACTCAGGCACTATCCATGCACTCATCCATTCACTCAGGCACTACCCATGCACTCATTCTGTAGTGTAGTTCCTATTTCCCTAATAGTCTCTGCGCATTGGAATAATATACCCTATAGACTTGACATAGGACTGAGGTCAGTATGTCCCTATCGAGTATATTAAACTTAATTACTTTGTGCCAGCTAACTCAGAGGCCACTAGAAACTCCTTGTGAACAAGAAGGGAGTAGTTTCTGGCAACCGCATACACATGGCAACTTTGTTTCCCTTTAGAATCGGAACGCTCTCAGAATCGTGCAAACAATAGATAACAGTTTCACTCAGCTAATCGTGCATGCTTAGTTTCCTCAGAGTTACACAGAAAGAATAGACGGGCGTTTCAATAAAAGGATTTATTGAACAGTCTTGTTTCTCGTATAAGAGATATGAGCTGTTATGATCACAAGACAGTAAGTGAGATATATAATGTACAGCGTAAGCAGTAGAAAGAAATAATACTGCGCTAGCATTATCTTTTAGCTATGACACATATATTCATATACATAAATAACATAAGCTAAACATGCGAGTACTCATAAGATGCTTCTCTAAGCTAGTTCTACCCCAGTGTACCTAACCTAACCGAAGTGTAGTGCAAGGTGAGAAGTAGGTGGAGTATTCAATAGTATGGTATGCTATAGTCTAGTATGCCAAGAGTCTGGTATGCCAAGAGTCCCTCTAGGTTCTAGTCAGCTCCATACCTTGAGAATGAGAGAGGTGGGAATCTCTTTCCGGATATGGAACTCTAACACCCCGCGAAGGGAGTCAGAACACTGGAAGCTGGATTCTCTGCGAGCAGGGATGACAGCGTCTCTTCTCAGTGCGTCAGGCCGGGACACGGGCTCCTCTAAAGTTGAGGTCTCCTCCTAACTTGCTTGGGCAAGGGAAGGTATATTTATACCTGGTAGGTGCCTTGGAATGTTAGCATTGACGTGAAGTCGGACAGAGGAAGACGTCAGGAATGAACCCTTAAGGAATAGCGGTTCATGCATAATAAATGAGTTCTTGGAGAAATCAATAATCCTGTGCTAGGGGAACTCCCAAGAGCTTAAGGGTCTGGTTTCTAAGAACTCGTTGTGACGTTAGGGTAGACGGATGTCGGTGACCATGACTGTATTTGGAGTGCATGGCTAATGCCTAAATAAGGACTGGGATTCTATGCCTATATAAGGGCAATGCGAATTGTGCCTATATAAGGACATGATTCAGGTAAGCCTATATAAGGACACCTAAAGCGGAATACAACAATTCAACCATCTAGGCACTACACATTCACTCATCCTTTCACTAAGGCACTACCCTTGCACTCATGCAATCACACAGGCACTATCCTTACATGCATGCCTTAACTGAGGCACTACCCATGCAGTCATTCAATCATCCAGGCACTACCCAAGCACTCATGCAATTACGCATGTACTACCCATGTATCTGTGCATGCACCCAATCAACAACCATTACCTGTTCACTCATTCCATCACTCAGGCATTACACTCACATACTCATTGTATCATCAACGCACTACGCATACGTTCCTAAAATTTCTCACAAACTACTCAAACAGTCCTTCAATCACACAGACAGTACTTATGTACTCCTACAAACAGTAACGCACTATTCATCCAGTCAACTAAACTTTCAAACACTAATCATACACTCATCACATATACCTACACTATTATACAAATTACTCACCCACACACACATTTATCCATCCAATCAGTTTCACTACATACAATTTTTCTATTTTTAACCAGATTAGGGGGTTCCATTAGAACCTTTTTTCTCAACTATTTTGAGGGTGTTTTGTATTTTCTAACAATTTTTTTTTTTTTGGGTGTTTTTGAATTTTTTTAAGGAAAAAAAATAAAGTTCTACAGTCCAAATACAGTGTTTCTAAACAACAAAGAAACACAAGGCTGCAAAGCCAACAAAAAAATTAACACTTGTGTGTCTTGATTAGATTGATGACAGCATCAATAGACTGTTCCCCTACACACAGAATTGTTTGGCACTTTCTGCAGTGCACTCCAGCATCTGCCAAATCCGGGAAGATCTGGGGTTGAGGTGTGGAGAGAACAGGTGCAGCAGATGTTGATGGTTGACTGATGTCAATTTACGCAGCTGACTCCCTCTCGATTCATCACTTCCCTCGCAAGACGAGTTGGGTGCATGGTCTACAGATGTTTTTTCATGGAGGATGTCCCGCATGAATATTTTTTCCCTGATCCTCTGGAGAGAACTTTTTGGCACAGAGAGCAGGTGACTTTGAGCATTTACCTTTTTTTCACCCTCAGGAATGGTGAAAAAGGCCCAAACAATGCTCTCTTTGCTCTGCGTCACGGGCTCTTCAATATCTTCTACCTCCTCAAGCTGCTCTTCTTCTGGATGTGAAGATGCCATGTTGAAAAATTTGTAGGTCAAAACACCAAAAATATAAAAAATTGAGTAGAGCCTACAAATAAGATGTCCACAGATGCAGACACACCCAAAACAAAAAGAAAGGAACAGGTGCTGTATCCTCCTTCTAAGAGAATGAAAACCTTTTTAACCAATGAAAAGCTTTCTTTCGATGTGACAGGATGTCGCGACGGAGTCACGTACCCACCACGTATATGTCGCGGGTCCGTAAAATGTGCTAAATTTCATTTAAAAGTATAAATTACTATTTGTAAATTGTTTTTTAAAGTATTTTAGTGGGAAGTCTTTAAGCAAAACAGATATTTATACTTTGCACAATGATATTTAAAACTTTTTAAAATTGCGCCGGAGTTGCGACTCCTACGCGATCCCAGAAATACGTGCCGGCAGGGGCGCGACAGCGTTACGGTTCCATAAAATTCTTAGAAATTCAATTTCAAATTAACTTTAAAATATCTTCAATTATATTTTAGTACTCTAGGTGTAAGTCAACATAAATTTAGTGTTACTAAAAATGATTTTAACTATATTTAACAGTGAAAAAAATTTGAGAAGTTGCGACCCCTATGCGACCGGTGTGTGATGGTGCTGCGTACATAAAAATGTGTTCTAAATCTCTTAAAAATACTTTACATCTACACTAATACTATTTGTTTATATTCAGTAATAGACCTCTTTGTTAAAAATATATAGTATTTCAGTCTAACTTCGCATTTTGCACTTACATTCGTATAGCGGATTCGTGCACCAAACGCGTAGATCCGCGACCGGTGCATGATGGCGCAGCGTCCATAAAAATCTGTTTAAAAGGTTTTAAAACAAATGTATATCTTCTGTAATACTATTCTTTTACACTCACTAATAAACCTCTTCCTGAAAAAAATAATTATTATTTAAATGTAAATATGTATTTTACACTTGCATTGGTATAACAGATTCGCGAACCGAGCGCGTAGGTTCGCGACCGGTGAGCGACGCTTATTAAAAAAATGAAATTATATATATGATATTTATCATAATGACACAACAATACATCTTTTATACTGTTAAAAGTAATCATACAAAACTTAATTTAGCAAAAAAAGTACATAAAATTACCCTAAAATATTAAATACAAAATACTTTTTCTACACATAATTCTGTCATATAATAACATACTCTACAAAATTATAAACAATAGAGCTATTTCTAAATTTTCTAAAAAATGAAATCGTTCAAATAAATAACACTATAAATATGTAATCAGCTACATTGTAAATATTTTAAAGAAGTGATTATAATTCTTTAAATTTTTTTTAAAAATACTTACAACAAACTACACAAATAATAGTTTAAAAATCTTTTAATAAATGAAACTTTTTAAAAAACCTTAGAAATTCATTGAAAAAAACAAAGGTTTCAAGGACGTTATAGTGAGGAATTAGCATTTAAAAAACCTTAGAAATTCACTAAAAAAGACTACAGGACCATGTCATGAGTGATGTAATATGTGAGGTCATAAGCAGTGCATTGTAGGGGCGCGAGTTATAGTTAGCTCAGCTAATTTCTCTGGTTTTGTACAAGTGAAATGCCAGTCTAACTATAACGTCCCTGTAACCTTTGGTTTTTTCCATGAATTTCTAAGGTTTTTTAACTGCTAATTCCTAACTATAATGCCCCTGAAACCTGTGGTTTCTTCAGTGAATATATATGTAGTAACACGCCTGAAGAGAATAGCGTACTGAATGCTTTTTCGTTCTTAGTCTGTCTTCCGATTATTTTTGGAAGCGGCCTTCAGAAAGAACGTATTTATTATTTTTGTACAATCCTCGTTGTTAATTCAAATGTACACTGTCAATAATTTTAAAATTTAAATTGTAATGAGATATGTGATTTTGGGAAAAGGAGCAAAAACTACCAGTCTTTCTTTTAATGCACTTTTTGGTAGTCATATCATGTGACTTGTCACGAGCACGCTATTTAAAAATGGTTGATATGGAGAAAAAGAAAAATTGTTAGTGATCAAGCCTGCTGGTCAGGCGAAACGCGTCCTATCAGCTGACTGAATAAATGAAATTTGGCCAGTACACGAGCGTCGTCATTCCTTGGTGTTCGAGGTAGTGGCAATATATATATATATATATATATATATTTCCAAAGTTGCAGCCCACAGTGTGGACGCCGGCGCTCTTCTCAGGGGCGGTGGCGTACTATCCGGCAGGGCCACGCCGGTAATTATAAAGCAGCTTTCACCTTCGGCAATAATGGTCGCACACGCTCGGTTTCCAGGTTTTATGGCGGTTTATTCAAGCAAATAAAACTCTGCCATGCCCAACGCGTTTCGGTCACCCTACTCGGACCTTGATCCCCCAAAAAGCTAGATCTTTACCTAGAAAGCATGCTTTTTACTATTTGGTGTAAATATGTTCAGTAGTTTTGGTGAAATTAATGTTCAAAATGTATAGATATCTGGTCTGTTGGACTGAAATAAAAAAATTATGTTACGAAAGACGTCAAACGTTACGACCAAGACCGCCAAGGCAAAACGAAGAACGATCAAAAACTACAAGCGGCGGCAGAGGCGCAAAGCAAGTACAAAGCGAACAAAATCAGAACAGAAAACGAGGCAGGGGGTATTGGAAGAACAAACAATGACTGGAAAAGAAATCAATAATACTATAGTGAATTTAGCAAATATTGAATTGACAAAACAAGAAGAAAACATACTTAGTTTAGGGCTATCATATGCCCCAGTGACAAATTTTGACTACGCCTCTACAAGATTGGACATATATAAAGGAGTCCGAAAACTCAAATTAAAAAAATACCATTTGATCAACAAAACACAGTCAGACCATACTACAAATCAACAAAGAATGGTTGAGGAGGTCTCGGATTCAAATTTGTCACAATCGGATACATCTCTTCTTCTTGTCATGCAAGAACTTTATAATGAAAATAAAAGCCAATCTAGTGACACCATATCGGCAACAAATGACACGATTAATGATACTGCTATGACATCAAGGCAACATACTCCATTTAAACCCAAGTACTCGTTTAACCCCATCGCTATACGAGATTCTATTGACATTTTTCATGAGACTGTTATCACTCAAATCAAAACACTCAACAAAAATGTTCAATCTAATGTCAAGAATAACAAGAAAAAGAATCAATTATACAATAATTTGATCACAAAATTACAAAAGGATAAAAATATTGTCATCCGCAACAGCGATAAAGGGGGTAACATTGTCATCTGGCCCCATGATAGCTACAATAAAGAAGCTTACAGTCAACTGAATGATCGCACGTGCTACATTCGCACTAATACGCTTTAATTTGAAAGCCTCGTACAAGGAATTCCATACCAAACTATTCTGATGGAAGAATACAAATCTAATCAGCATGGATGAATACAAATATTTACTCAATGAAAATCCGACAACACCAACGATGTACTTTATCCCTAAAATTCATAAAGACTCAAAGAATCCTCCGGGGCGGCCTATCATCTCAGCCAGGGAGGATTATTGGAACACACTACAGAATATGTTGATTTTTTCTTGCAGGGATTTGTACAAAATCTAACATCCTATGTCAAGGATACTAGTGACTTTTTGAGGAAAATTTCCAAATTTGATTGGCAGGATGACTTTTATTAATTGCTTTGGATGTATCCTCATTATACACGAGCATTGAGCACACCGATGGTATAGAAGCTGTAGAATATTACCTGGCACGAAGATCAGACCAGTATAAAGAACATAGTAAGATGTTGATTGAAATGATCAAATTCTGCTTATTTAACAAAATTTTTATGTTTAACAGCCAGCTCTTTCAACAAACCAGAGGTGTAGCCATGGGGTCCAGCTTCTCACCTAGTTATGCCTGCCTGCACATGGGCAGGTGGGAGGAGCTGGTCCTCAGGGAACAACACAGTCAACACATACAAAACAATGTTAAAATGTGGTTACGCTACATTGATGACTTGTTTATAATTTGGCAGGGTACAATTGATCAAGCCAGGCAATTTGTAGAAAGTATCAATTCAAATAATGTCAATCTTCACTTCACTGCAAAAATCAGTCCAACCAGCGTTTAGTTTCTAGACACCCAAGTTTACATTAAAAACAGTAAAATTGAAACTAAGCTGTTTAGGAAAAACAGCGGGTAACTCTACTCTTCACGCTAGTAGTAGTCACCCTAAACACCTTATCAATAGCATCCCTTACGTGGAAATGCTACGCCTCCGACGCATATGTAGCAACGAAGACAATTTGAAGGTGGCTCAACGTGAGAGTAGCATTAGATTTAAGCAGAGAGGCTATTCACCCACTGTTATTGAAAAAGCCATAGCTAAATCTATGATGCTAACGAGAGATGAGGTACTTAAGGAGAAGAATATTACCACCAACCTGGAAGACAGAAATAAGGCGCGCAATCAAGGCAATGATGATTTTAGATTGATTATGAATTTTAATAAACAGCATAAGTCACTTAATAAGATCATCCAGCAGAACTGGCCCCTTGTACTTAATGATCCGGTGATTGGACCACTGCTACAGTGGAAAGTGTCCATCACATACAGTAAGGCTCCGTCAATGAGAGACAGGCTAGTAAAAACTAGCCCAGAAGTCATTGACAACAGTAACTGGTTACAATCTATGAAAGGGTTTTACAAGTGCAAAACGTACAAGGCATGTATCCATGGGGTCAACAGAAGCACTTACATGACACCTTTTAGTGATAAAGTCTTCAGAATATCCAAAATGCTGACCTGCAAAACGGAGTTCGCTGTCTATGTGTTGTCGTGCCCATGTGGGCTGAAATACATAGGCAGCACCAAATTACCGGTACACAAACGAGTGTTGCAGCATTTACGCGCCATCACTAATCAGGATAATACATATCCAGTGGCGCGTCACTTCAGGGACAAACACGATTCCAACAACATTAACCTAAAATATTTTGTAATTGATGCAGTCCCCCCAAGTAGAAGAGGAGGTGACCGTGAGAACAAGTTGAGGAAACTAGAAACCCGGTATATTTTACAACTTGACTCCAAATACCCGGGGGGGTTAAACGCTACTGAAGACTTGCACACTTGTTTAACATAAAGAGGTACATTGCATTTAACACTGGAAACCTTAGACCAACTCGCATAAAAAATCTTATTTTCCTCTTGTCGGTTTATCATCTATATATGTGATTTTAGAGCATTTACATTTTATGGTAATTTTATTCCATTTGAGTGCGGATATTAATTTAGGCTGTTATTAAATATTTATTTATTTATAAAATTTCTATAATACTGTACATAACATGAACTGATATATATGATATTTATATATTTATTTATTTATTTATTTATATATTCAAGCAGCTTTTTGCACGTAACTTGCTCTAGAAATTTAGTCACAAATTGCCAAGATGATAATAAACAGCTCTTTATAAACATCAGGACCATTATCAGCTAAGATCCTGTAATTTCATCAGGGACCAATGTAACTAAAGCATGTAATATCATGATCCCATAATATCTTGATCCCGTAAACCACAATTCTAATTCAGATAGATATTGTAAGATCTCTATGTTCCAAATAAGTTTTAAGGTCTGTTAACATTTATTTTATTTTTTTAATACACTCCTTATTAAGTATACACTTTTTCACTGCACTTTGCACTTTTTTATATATCATCACACAATCAGGATTGTACATTATATTAGACATAGTAACATACATGAGTGGAATGTATTCATCAATAGATTTTATAAAATGGAATCAATAGGGCAATTTTTATCTTGTCAACCTAACTTGTTTTTATATGATATTTATTGTTTCATCCGAGTCCAATGGGGTATTTTACCAAGATTGTAGAAACTTTATTAACATTGTCAAATTTAAACACTTGGACAAGATAACATCATTAGTAAAATTGCACACGATATACATTCTATTTTAGGTTATGTATTGCACTTTACCTTGTATATATGTGTGGTTTTAAAGATGGACAAGGTGTGTTATGTATATCAACTAGGTGGTCATTGGGTCCAAAGGAGTATTTTACCAAGAGTATACAAATTTTACCAACATGTGAGATATATAAAATATTTGGACGTGACAATGTCATCAGCGAATTTGCACACTAGATACAAACTATTCAGATTACACATAGTATTTTACCTTGTATATGTGTACTTACATGCGAAGAGGTGCCGTGTATATTTCACTTTCTATGTCTATGATACTGAAATCACGTGATGTACTTTTTTATAGCACCGGTCACTTTAAATACTGCACTATTCAAACTTACCACTGTCATGTGAACAAGGCTTGCAGGAGCCGAAACGCGTAATGGCGAAGACAGAGGAATAAAAATAACAATTTGCACAATACCTGGTTCCGTGTCCGTCTTTTGGAGAGATCCTGTACTGCGACGGCTCTGCATGCAATATATATATATATATATATATATATATATATATATCTTCAAACAAAATATAAGGCACTGCACTCCAGAAGTCGTGTGATTTAAGAAAGCTTTTTAATAAAGCATAATTACCGTCACCATTACCACCACCAAACGTTTCGACCAAGAGATGGTCTTTGTCACGGTTACGTGAGTCCTTTGTCGATTTCACCCTTTATAGTGTTAGTTTATATTCCCAGTTCCAATGCATTCTGGGACTTGTATTTAAAAAAAAGTCACATTTAATGAATTTCCATTGTACATTGGTCCATGTATTCATATAGGCACTCTGACAATATTTCCCAATTGTTATAATGCACTTTGTAGAGTTTTAGCGAGTATTTAACTTCTCCAACTTTATTTCTGTTTCAATTTGAATAAACTTAATTAGCACTGTTTGTTATGCGCATGACGGGCTCATCCGTTTTCTCTTTGTCTATTCTAGGTTTAGTACCTAATTCAAGAGTGACTCGCATATTTTTTAATTGTTATTTATAAGCAATTTATTTTCGGGTTTAGTACCCTAGTGCCAGTTCAGTTTTTTGAGCAATTTATAGATGTACATGTAATTCTTCATCTCCGTTAAGCCCAAAAGGAGTCTTGGTATTGAACTTGATAATTAGGCGCGATTCCAATCTTCTTAGTTTAAGAGTGCGGTTGCCTCCTCTTTCGTGGGTTGGGATAGTTGCAATTCCAAAATATCGTATGTTTTCCCAATTTGTTTTATGTTGTGTGTGAAGATGTTTCGATATCGCATAGTTCATATCTTTGTTGTGAATGGCTCTGAGATGTTCCAATATCTGCTTGCGAAGAGGACAGATGGTGCTACCAATGTAGCGTAATCCGCAGGTACATTCAATCATATAAACAACGTAGGCTGTTTCACATGTGATTCTTTCAGTTATCATGAATGTCTTTCCTTTGAAGTCCTTAATGCTGGTCATAGATTTGCCAATTTTGCAAGCCTTGCATTTGTTACAATGAACAAATCCTTTTTGTTTTTCTGTTAACCATACTTTTGGTTTCTGTGATACAAAATGGCTATTCACAAGTTTGTCTTTTAAGGATGCAACTTTGCGATACGTTATGTTGGGTCTGGGTCCAATTGTTTTTCCTATGTCAGGATCTTTTTCTAAAACACCGCGTATTTTTGTTTGAAGAAATTACTGCGAGGTATGGTCTGACCTCGACACATGCACCAGCGGAGCAAAGCGCGCACCGATTACGGACTGTTTGTTTCAAGATATATATATATATATATATATATATATAATATATATATATATATATATATATATATATATATATTTCCAAAGTTGTAACCCACAGTGTGGACGCCGGCGCTCTTCTCAGGGGCGGTGCGTTACCATCCGGCAGGGCCACGCCGGTAATTATAAAGCAGCTTTCACCTTTCGGCAATAATGGTCGCACACGCTCGGTTTCCAGGTTTTATGGCGGTTTATTCAAGCAAATAAAACTCTGCCATGCCCAACGCGTTTCGGTCCCCCTACTCGGACCTTGATCCCCCAAAAAGCTAGATCTTTACCTAGAAAGCATGCTTTCTACTATTTGGTGTAAATATGTTCAGTAGTTTTTGTGAAATTAATGTTCAAAATGTATAGATATCTGGTCTGTTGGACTAAAATTAAAAAATTCAAGTCTTCCGATCGGCTCGGGTGGCCAGTTCTGAGCGAGCTCTCTGATTGGCTGGCTGCAGCATGAACTGAAATGTTGCGGTGGCCATTACAGGACTCAAGGTCTTGGTCCCCTGTCCTGAAAAGGTTTTTTAAAAAGGACAAAAAGGGGTGAGAGACACCCACTGCCCCAAAAATAAAAAATAAACATTTGGGGGGTCCTCACGATTCTGAGAGGTTCTTGAGGGAGTTTAAAGGGTCTCCAGAGGGACTGGGAAAATGAATTAAAAAGAAAGGTGTGGGGTGGATGTCTGTGGGGGCTTGGCCAGCCATGGGTGCTGGATGCAGAGCCTGGCCTCAGGCCTGACTCTGCGCCCAACTCTAGCCTATGTATAGTTAAAGGCCATGTGCGGCAGGGCTTTGGTCACTAGTTGGGGGTTGGGTATGGTAATAAGATCTTACTTAGGTTAAAGTGGCGTTATAGTGATGTGAAAATGTCAGTTAAAATATAATATTTAAAAAAACACTAAAATTCACCAGTCATAGTTTCCTGTGCTACCTAGAACATGTGATAACATTTAAAATGACATTGTTAATGACAACACCGGGAATGGGGGGCACAAGTTCTAGTTAGCTCAGTAAACTATAATTGGTGCATTTCAGTGTTTTTTAGTTTAAATATTATGTTTTAACTGACATTTTCACCTATAACGTCACTTTAACTTTTGGTTGCTAATAACTTTGGTGCTGTTTTGTGAATCTTCAAGAAACTTTCCAAAAGAAGTTTACCCCTTAACACCTTCCCTGGAAAGTCCTGGGGTGATCTGTGAGGTGGGAGCCAAGAAAAGAGGGGAATCTGAAAATGTTAATTCCCATAGGAAATATTGGGAAGGAAATACAAAAAAATAGCTGAAAGGAATTGCAAACAAATTGGTAGAAGGGTAGACTTTTACTCAGAGAGTGTGCTTTTTGTGATCTGGTGTAAATTCTGTCAAAAGAGGCACTTAAGATGGTCATGAAGAGGTTCATAAATAAAGGGGACAGGGGAATGCAACAGTGAATGGGCAGCCAGCATGGGTAGGGTCAGCATGCTGATGTTGGAAGGTAGGCTAGCATGAGCAGTGGCAGCACAATGAACTATGGAGGCAGGAAGAAGGGGACAGGGGCACCCACACGGAGAACAAAGGGTAAGGGAGAGGGAAGAGTGCAGGGGCAGCAAGCTGAACTATGGAGAATAGACTGGCGGGGGAAGCACAATGGACCACAGTGGGTAGGAAAGAGGGGGTATGGGTATGCACATGGAAGGGCATAGAGGCAGTGTAGGAAAGTAGGATCTGCTTTTATGGTTACCCCCACTTTTTTGCCTGGTGCTAAACTGTTTTTGACTAGTCTGACTGGGATCCTGCTAATCAGGACCCCAGTCTCTCTGCTTTCTCCCTTAAATTGTTGTGGTCAGTACTGAGGTACATCCCAGATTGGATTCTGGGGTACCCTTATCAGTCCCTAGTATATGGTACTAAGGTACCCAGGGCATAGGTATCCCAGAGGTCCCCCATGGGCTATAGCATGCATTATGCCACCCATGGGAGACCATTCAAAATGCAACTACAGGCCTGCCATTGCAGCCTGTGTAAGCTGGTGCTAGCACCACTTACGAAAGATATAGATTTCCTATATCTAGGGTCACTGCACTTAAAACCTATAGTCACCCCTATAGCAGGCCTTATCAATCCTGAAAGCAGGGTGCTTGGTTCTAAGTGTGAGGGTGCCCCTGCATGAACAGGATACCCCTCCAGCCTAAGGAGTCCATTATCCCGGGTTGTAAGTGAAGCAGCCATACACCATATAGAGGGGCACCGCGTAATTACGCGATGACCATCTCGAAATCGGCTGCAACGAATCCTATCATGTTTGGTATCAAACATGTTGGAGTCATACCCCCACACCATAAACGGTGTGGAAGGTATGATTCCAAGCACTGGAACGGGCCTCCATTAGGCTCTCAGTGCTCCCGGCACCAGTCTGCTAGACCCGGACAGCACAACAAGGCTGCTGCCGACCAGAGACACGATTCTGCCCTCCTGCTGCTGAGCCAAGCTCGAGCAGGGAAAGGCAGAACAATAGGTATCCTGTCACAGGGAGGTGCGACCACCTTCCAGACAGGATTTAGTGTATTGGGGCCGGGTGGGTGCATGTGCCAGTGCCACTCAGTCTGCATGAGGGGCACATTTGGTGCCTCCTTGCATAGTCCAGCTCAAACCAGCTCTGAGAGCCGTTGGCTCCCGCTCTGGCGTGAAACTGGACAAAGGGCATGGGAGTAACCTCCCCCTGTCCAAACCCTCCCTTGGGAGGGTCCCCTGAATCGTCCCAACCCTTTCTTTAGGGTACTTAAGGGCTTGCCTGGGTGTAGGTCCCTAGATTCGTCGTGGGACATGATTCAATTCAGACACCACTTCAACTTCTACCGTCTGGGCACTCTGGACTTCGTTTGGGCTAGACTTCGTCCCCCTTTCAATCTGCTGCATTGTCTGTGCCTGTGCACTATACAGGAACCTCCCAAGGCCTGTGGGCATCCAGGACACCTGAAAGAATCTCCTTTGAAGTGAAGGAGTCACTTCCCTGCATCTGCAGGCACCGCAACTAAGCTGACCGGTCTGCTGATCCTGAGCTCCTACGGACTCCGAAAGGTTCAACAACACAGGTGGTGGTTCTCCAAAGCTTTCAAGGCCTGTCCTGTCCTCTCACCAAGTCTCACCAACCGCTGCACACCAAGAGGAGCCTAATGACTCCCACCTGGAAAACTCAGATCTCCCAGAGGATACTACAGGTGGCCCAGTGGGTGCCCCCTTTGTTCCTTCTGGGAAGGTTCAGAGTAGACCAAGGAGGTCTAGATCCTCCTCTAGAGAATCCAATGCTTCAGGACAGTCAATAGGGACCTTCATATCTAGTAAGAGGGAAAACACTTTGGATAGGGAATACCAAATGCTTGAACTTGAGAAAGCAAGGCGTAGGCTCAGGCAAGAGCAGTTGGCCATTGACAAAGAGTCCCTAAAAGTCCAGAGAGCAAGGAAGAAATTGGAACTAGAGTCCCATGGTGGCAGCAACAGTGTCCCTACAGTTAGAGAAACTTCTTTTGACCATAGGAACCTGAACAAGATAGTCCCTCCCTACCATGATGGGGATGACATCCACAAATGGATAACTGCTTTGGAAAGGGCCTGTAAGGTTCAGAGGGTCCCACAGGAGCAGTGGGCAGCTTTCTTGTGGCTCTCCTTTGCTGACAAAGGTAGTGATAAGCTCCTCACTGTTAGAGAAGAGGATATTGATAATTACTCAGTACTGAAGAGTGCTCTGATAGATGGGTTTGGCTTAACCACTGAATAGTATAGGATTAAGTTCAGAGACACCCAGAAAGCACAAACCTAGGACTGGGTAGATTTTGTGGATAGTGCCATTAAGGTTCTGGAAGGCTGGCTACATGGAAGCAAAGTGCATGACTACCAAGGATTGTCAGAACCAGCTTTTGCACCAGTACCTGGTGGACTCTGATCTGACCTCTCCCCAAGAATTGGGAAAGAAGGCAGACAAATGGGTTCACTCCAGGGTGAAGCAGAAAAACCAGGGTAATGGTGGTGACCAGAAGAAGTAAGATTCTTCTAAAACTCAAGATAAGGGTGGGGACAAGGGCAAAGATAAGAAAGAGTCTTCCCAAGGGCCCCAAAAACCTGCATCTGAGGGGGGCGTCACAAACATCCAAGAAAGGCAAGAAGAAACCTTGGTGCTATGTCTATAAGGTAAAGACCCATTGGACAAAGGATGCTGATTGTCCAAAAGCCAAGGAGACTACTCCTACTACCACTGCCCCTAAGACAACTGCTCCCCCTAGCACAAGTACAAGTGGTTGTACAGGAAACAAGGGATTAGTGGGGTTAACCTTGGGTTCTGAGATGGGTTCTGACTTAGTCGGTACTCCAGCTCAGGCTGTTTTAGTCTGTGATGGTGGCATAGATCTTGCCACCTTACTGGTAAGTCTCACTAACCTGAGCAAGTACAGACAACAGCCTTTAATAAATGGAAAACAGGCAATGGCCTACAGGGACACAGGGGCCAGTGTCACTATGGTGACAGAGAACCCTGTGTCTCCTGACCAGATCATACTTGGGCAAGTGTACCAAGTGACCAATGCTAGCAATGTCAGGACTGACCATTCCTTGGCAGTTGTGATTCTCAGCTGGGGAGGGGTAACTGGTCCTAAGAAGGTTGTGGTATCTTCAGACCTACCTGTAGATTGTTTGTTGGGCAATGATTTGGAAACTTCAGCCTGGGCTGAAACAGAGATCCTGACTCATGCAGAAATGTTGGGCATCTCTGCAAGTGTGTTTGCTGTCACAAGGGCTCAGGCCAAACAGCTTACCACTGAACAGGCCCTGGATCCTGGAACAATGGACCAGGTGCCTTCCAAGAGAAGGAGCAGGAAGGGCAAGGCTTTGCCCTCCACACAGACTCAGAGTGAAGATCAGTCTCTTGAGGGAGATGATCTTAGCCCCTGTGAAGGTACTGCCCCAGAGGAACTTGGGCCTGATCAGGCTGCGTTCTTGGGGACAGGGGGCCCTTCCAGGGCAGACTTGAGTTTGGAGTAGCAGACCTGCCCCTCTCTTGAACCCCTCAGGCAGCAAGCTGCTGCTGAGGCAACAGGGAATATCAGTGGGTCCCATAGGATATACTGGGATGAAGGACTTCTTTACTCAGAGGGAAGAGACCAGAAGCCTGGTGCCACCAGGAGGTTGGTAATACCCCAGAAGTTTAGAGGTTTCCTACACACCCTAGCACATGATATTCCTCTGGCAGGACACTTAGGGCAAAGTAAGACTTGGGACAGGCTTGTCTCTCACTTTCACTGGCCACATATGTCTGAGGACACTAAGGAGTTTTGTCGCTCCTGTGCCACTTGCCAAGCCAGTGGTAAGTCAGATGGCATCACAAAGGCCCCTTTACGTCTACTTCCAGTGGTTGGGGTTCCCTTTGAAAGGATAGGGATTGACATCATTGGTCCCATGAACCCTCCAACAGCATCTGGGCACAGTTATATCCTAGTGGTGGTGGACCATGCCACTAGGTACCCAGAGGCTATTCCCCTTAGAACCTCTACAGCTCCTGTAGTGGCAAGGGCCCTCTTGGGATTTTTTTCCAGAGTGGGCTTCCCTAAGGAGGTCTTGACTGACAGAGGTACAAACTTCATATCAAGTTACATAACTGCAATGTGGAAAGGCTGTGGAGTGAATTACAAATTCACCACACCCTACCATCCTCAATGCAATGGGCTTGTTGAAAGGTTCAACAAGACCCTAAAGGGTATGATCATGGGTCTCCCAGAAAAGCTTAGGAGGAAATGGGATGTCCTACTACCCTGCCTTCACTTTGCCTACAGAGAGGTTCCTCAGAAGGGGGTTGGCTACAGCCCTTTTGAGCTTCTGATTGGACATCCAGTTAGGGGTCCCTAGTGGCTAGTGAAGGAGGGATGGGAGTTACCTCTCAAACCTCCCAAACAGGACATAGTGGACTATGTACTTGGCCTGTGTTCTTCCATGGGTGATTATATGAAGAAGGCCAGCAAAAACCTGGAGGCCAGCCAGGAACTTCAAAAAGCTTGGCATGACCAAAAGGCTGTCCTGACTGTTTACCAGCCAGGTCAGAAAGTGTGGATGTTGGAGCCTGTGGCCCCAGCAGCTCTCCAAGACAAATGGAGTGGACCCCACACTATACTTGAGCAAAAGGGTGAGGTCACCTACTTGGTGGACCTAGGTACTCCAAGAAGTCCCCATAGGGTATTTCATGTGAACAGGCTAAAACCTTTTATTGACAGGGCTGACATGGACTTCCTCATGGCAACTGATGAGGGACAGGAAGAAGAGAGTGACCCTCTCCCTGATCTCCTCTCTCAGAACCCTGATGATGGATCAGTTGATGGAGTGGCCTTGGCAGGCAACCTCACTGATCAACAGTAGAATGATTGCAGGAAAGTCCTCAATAAGTTCAGGCATATGTTTTCCCTGACACCAGGTCAAACCACCTGGTGTACCCATGAAGTGGACACAGGTGATAGTCTAAATGTTAAGAATGAAATCTACAGGCAGCCTGACCATTTCAGAGCTTGCATCAGGACAGAGGTCCAGAAGATGCTGGAGTTGGGAGTAATTGAACCCTCAGATAGCTCTTGGGCTAGCCCAGTAGTCCTAGTACCCAAACCTCACACAAAAGGTGGAAAAAGAGAAATTAGGTTTTGTGTAGACTACAGAGGTCTCCATGCAGTCATTAGGACTGATGCTCATCCAATTTCCAGGGCAGATGAACTTATAGATACTTTGGCCTCAGCCAAGTTTCTGAGTACATTTGACCTGACCGCTGGCTACTGGCAAATCAGACTAGCTGAGGATGCCAAGCCAAAAACAACATTCTCAACCCTTAGTGGGCATTATCAATTTATTGTAATGCTTTTTGGTTTGAAGAATGCACCTGCCACATTCCAGAGGTTGGTGAACAAAGTTCTCACAGGCATGGAAGCCTATAATGCAGCATATCTAGATGATATAGCTGTCTTTAGCTCCACCTGGGAGGATCACCTGGTCCACCTCAAGAATGTTTTGGAGGCTCTGCAGAAAGCAGGCCTCACTATCAAGGCCACTAAGTGCCAGATAGGGCAGAGCAAGGTTGTGTACTTGGGCCACCTGGTAGGTGGAGGCCAGGTTCAATCACTCCAGAGCAAAATCCAGACCATAATGTAATGGGTTGCTCCAACTACCCAGACTCAGGTCAAAGCTTTCTTGGGCCTGACTGGGAATTACAGAAGATTTGTGAAGGGATATGGGTCCATAGTGACTCCCCTGAATGATCTGATATCCAAGAAAATCCCCAAGAAAGATCAGTGGACAGTAAGCTGTCAGATGGCATTTGATGACCTCAAGCAGGCCATGTGCACGGCTCCCATTCTGTAAAGTCCTGCTTACTCTACAACGTTCATTGTCCAGACAGATGCATCTGAGTTAGGGGTAGGGGCTGTGTTATCACAACTGAATGCAGAGGGCCAGGATCAACCAGTAGCTTTTATCATCAGAAGGTTGACCCCCAGAGAGAAACGTTGGTCAGCTATTGAGAGGGAGGCCTTCGCTGAGGTCTGGGCCCTGAAGAAGTTGAGGCCATACTTGTTTGGCACTCACTTCAGTGTTCAGACAGACCATACACCCCTCTTATGGCTTATACAGATGAAGGGTGAAAACCCCAAACTTTTGAGGTGGTCCATTTCCCTACAGGGGATGGACTATACAGTGGAACATAGACCTGGGAGTAACCATGCCAATGCAGATGGATTCTCCAGATATTTCCACTTAGAAAATGAAGACTCAACTGGGCAAGGTTAGCCTCATCTCCTTACATTGGGGGGGGGGTTGTGTAGGAAAGTAGGATCTGCTTTTATGGTTACCCCCACTTTTTGCCTGGTGCTAAGCTGTTTTTGACTAGTCTGACTGGGATCCTGCTAATCAGGACCCCAGTCTCTCTGCTTTCTCCCTTAAATTGCTGTGGTCAGTACTTAGGTACATCCCAGATTGGATACTGGGATACACTTATCAGTCCCTAGTATATGGTACTAAGGTACCCAGGGCATAGGTATCCCAGAGGTCCCCCATGGGCTGAAGCATGCATTATGCCACCCATGGGAGACCATTCAAAATGTAACTACAGGCCTGCCATTGCAGCCTGTGTAAGCTGGTGCTAGCACCACTTACGAAAGATATAGATTTCCTATATCTAGGGTCACTGCACTTAAAACCTATAGTCACCCCTATAGCAGGCCATTCTCCCGGGTTGTAAGTGAAGCAGCCATATACCATATAGAGGGGCACTGCATAATTACGCAATGACCATCTCAAAATCGACTGCAACTAATCCTATCATGTTTGGTATCAAACATGTTGGAATTATACCCCCACACCGTAAACGGTGTGGAAGCTATGATTCCAAGCACTGGAACGGGCCTCCGTTAGGCTTTCAGTGCTCTCGGTACCAGTCTGCTAGACCCGGACAGCACAACATGGCTGCAGCCGACCATAAACAAGATTCTGCCCTCCTGCTGCTGAGCTGAGCTCTAGCAGGGAAAGGCAGAACAATAGGTATCCTGTCACAGGGAGGTGCGACCACCTTCCAGTCAGGATTTAGTGTATTGGGGCCGGGTGGGTACACTTGCCAGCCACACGCAGTCTGCATGAGGGGCACATTTGGTGCCTCCTTACATAATCCAGTTCAAACCAATTCTGGGAGCCGTTGGCTCCCGCTCTGGCTCGAAACTGGACAAAGGACATGGGAGTAACCTCCCCCCTGTCCAAACCCTCCCCTGGGAGGGTCCCCTGAATCGTCCCAACCCTTTCTTTAGGGTACTTAAGGGCTTACCTGGGTGTAGGTCACTAGATTCATCGCGGTACATGATTCAATTCAGACACCACTTCAACTTTTACCGTCTGGGCACTCTGGACTTCGCTGGACTTCGTTTGGGCTCAACTTCATCCCCCTTTCAGTCTGCTGCATTGTCTGTGCCTGTGCACCATACAGGAACCTCCCAAGGCCTGTTGGCATTCAAGACACCTGAAGGAATCTCCCTTAAGGTGAAGGAGTCGCTTCCCTGCATCTGCAGGCACCACCACTATGCTGACCAGTCTGCTGATCCTGAGTTCCTACGGACTCTGAAAGGTTCAACAACACAGGTGGTAGTTCTCCACAGCTCTTGAGGCCTGCCCTGTCCTCTCCCCAAGTTTAAGGCCAGTATCCCTTGTGGGAGCCACATGAACTGAACCCCTGTGCACTGCGTTGACTTGCCGTTGCAATGGCTTGTTGGCTTCCTTCCACCAAGATCTTCGGGCTCCAAGTAGCCCCAACCTCAGGCATCTCCAGTGACCAGAATCTTTGTCCACACTGCATCGTTTGCAGCATGGCCTGCATCTTTTGGTGAGCTGCTCGAGGTCCTCTTGCGACTCCAGGGCCTCCGGCCTGTGGGCCCTACTGAGGGTCATCTTTGTTTCTTTTGGGCTCCCCTGATTGCTCGGGGCCTGCCCTAACTCCCCTGCTTGTGGTGAGTCCCCTGGACCTTGCTGGTTATGACATTGCACCTTCTTTGACTTCTACTTTGTTTGCAGTTGCCAAGGCTTGTTGGTGCTCCCGACGGACACCGACCCCTCAGCTCTCGACATCCAACATGGGACAGCTCATGCATAGCTTCTGGTCTTCCACAATGATGCCTGGTCCTCACAGCTGCAGAGTCAAGGTCACCGTCAACTCTCCTGCAACTCCCGACATCGGTGGGCATCCGTCTTCCAGGTCTCCGGGTCATTCCTGAGTGACACAGACTCAGTCCCCTCTGCCTGCAGGTAGTTCTCATCCTGAATCCACCTTCGGATTCCGCCAGGCACTTTCTCCTTCTCCAGCAGCGGCATCTTCCTGAAGTCCTCCATTGGGTTTGACAGCAGTTTCCGACACTACTTCACACCTATGCACCTGGCTTCCCTGGTGTAGGTAATGTGGGTACTAGGATATCCACAGATGGTGTGGCTCTCCAACCTTCTGTCTTCCTCGGGGTTTCTTCAGGGTCCACTGGGAAGGGTCCTTAATCTTTAAAATTGCAACCGCAACTTGCACGCTGATTTGTACGGAGAACGCGGTCGTGTTCCCACACTGCACACGATCTCCGTGGGGCTCCTAGTCACTCACCTTGGGTGGTTCCTTGGGTCCACAGCACTTCTACGTCCTCTGGACATTGTCTTGACACGAGTCGTGGTTCTTATACCACTTTCTTAGTATATGGTTTGGTCTCCCCCTGGGGTCCACTGTGTATTCTGTGCTATTTACTTGATTTCTATGCAAAGTATTGTGTGCATTGTGTAAATCTCCGGGTAGGCGATATTTGTATGTATTAGTGAGTGTTAGATAATAAATACATATTTTTATAAATACATTGTGTGGTTCTTTTTCACTTAATCTATACATGTAAGATTGCATTCTGGTAAAACAAGCTGCTTTACACTCCTTCTGGACAAAGCCTGAAGGCTGCTCTCCACAGCTACCACTTAGAGAGCTTTCTAAGGTTGTCTGAGACCTCTTAAATCACCATAAGGGTTGTCTGGATTGGTGCAGGGTGCCCACTTACATTAGTTGACATCATATACCAGGCCAGCCTCTCACAGGCAGGGTCAGCAAGATGACTACAGAGGGCAGTCAGACATTGGCAGGGGCAGCAAGCTGACCACAGAGGGCAGACCAGAGGGGGTATCTACTTGCAGATGGAGGATAGAGGGTAGGTGGTCAGGGGTAGGGGCTGACGCAGCAAGCTGATCAAAGACAGCGGACAGTATGGGAATGGGCAGCAAGCTGACCACAGATGGCAAAACGTAAGCAGAAGGAGCAAGAGGCAGCAAGCTGACCATTCAAGGTAGGTCGTCAGGGTTAGCACAATAGATCACAGAGGGAGGGCGGGAGGGGCCAGAGACACTCGCACATAGCACGGAGGACAGGGGCAGCAAGCTGACCATGAAGAGGAGCCTGGCATGGACTGGGGCAGTAAGTTGACCACAGAGGGGAGGCTGGCAGTCAGGGGCATAAAGCTGACCACAGAGAGTAGGCGGGGACAGGTAGATTGAGAACAGAGGGAGGTATGTACAGCAAGCTGTACATGGGGGCAGACTGGCATAAGTAGGAAAAGCACAAAGGACCATAAAGGGCTGGAGGGAGGGTGCAGGGATGCACACATGGAGAAGGAAGGTCAGGGGGAGAAGTCAGTGGAAAGGACAGTAAGCTGGCAACAGAGGGCAGGCCGGCATTGGCAGGGGCAGCAAGCTAACCACGAAGGGTACCATTAAATATAATGAGGTTGCCCTGTGTCCCTCACAACCTGGATTTTAATGTTATAAGCTACAATGTGTTCTGTCTTGTGTCACAATTCTTTGACAAAAGAATTGCGTGTGGTGTTGAACTGTCAACATCTATGTCAAGGGTTCAAAGTATGATCCCTTATTCAACACAATAGGGGAAATGTGTCACTCTTAATTATCCCCCACACTCAAATGAAAAAAACAAATACACAACGCTTTATTAAAAACACAACACAACAACTCGTGATGATTTGGTATATTCAAAGTAAGATACCAAATGTTGTGTCTGACAATTCTTTTTTCTTATTATATGTTTATTTACACTGCTTTCCAAACCACATAATAAATTACATACCATAACTAAATGACATTGTGATACATAGTGAAAAAGAATTTTCCAATACAGACTAAACACTAATTCCAACATAACACATATGGAAAATAAAGAAAACAATGATAAAAGTACATAAATGTCTGATCCCCCATATATTCAATGTTCAACCTATCCTTTCACTTTGTTTATTGGCTTTCTTATGATAGTTGACAGAGGTCAGGAAGCATTATGCAATGTTGTGGACGGTTCGACCCTACGTGTATGTGTTAATGACTGAGCATCACGGCAAGACTTCCTCAGGACTAAAACAAGGAAAGGACAGCCTTCAAAATGTGCCATTCATGGGCAACAAAAACTCCTCCAGGCCAGGATGGAGTTAAACCAAAAGACCCAACCGTATCCAGCATAAATTATTTCTTAGTCCTCACAAGGACCCCAGCCAGGGTTCTCTTAAGATGACTTTAGGGGAGTCCATCCATCCAAAGTTTCTTATAATAATATATCCATCCATTGGATTCAAGGAGCAGCTGGCAGCTTAAGTCATTAGGAAGGACGTGGCCTGGCAGTTCTAGCTGGACTCTGTTCATGGGGAGCAAGGTCAAGACTGATTTGCATATGGCTGGGTCTAAACAGGAATGGCATGGTGTGCAAAAAAGATGGATTTTTGCCCAAATCTCTGTACTGGTGGTAAATGTTTGACATTGTTTCAGCATTCTGTCTATCAATTGTTCGTTTTGCATTTGAGTCTTTCTTCTAACATTTTTAGTCCACAAAATGCAGCCATAAAAACAACCACAAGAAGGCCCTACACTCCGGCTGTAGAGTATAGAGCTTCAGCTTGAAAGAAATAGGGCAAGGTCTCCTGGGGTCATGAATTTAATGACCCAGGAGACTTCGGGGCTTATTTATGAGGTCGTTTGCATCGCTCTTGCACCACGCAACATGGAGCAAGAGCGACGCAAACCTTAAGACATATTTCTGAAGCTACGCAAAGCCACTTTGCATGGCTCTGAGTGACTCTAAAAATATGGAGTAATGCAACGCAACGCAAATCGCTGCATTACTCTGCCCTGGATAGGTGTTCCATGGGCGTTGCATGGGTGTTCCAACGCAACTCCCATGGATTTTGACGCATTCCCTGATTTACAAGAACTTGTAAACCTGGGGATGCGCCAAAAACGTACACCATCCCAGGGGAGGTGTAACGAGGAGAAATATCTGTATTTCTCCTTGTTTCTTCCTCTTTCTATGTGTGCTGCATTATGAGGCACATGTACAAAGAGGAATATGCCTCCCAGGAATGTTTTTGTGGAGGAAAGTGTCCCTTCATGCACAAAAACAATCCTGCATGCAACACAGGCACCCTTGCATCATGATGCAAGGCTGCCTGCGTTGGTGTTAGACTGCCAAAAGGGCAGCACATGGGGGAAAGGACAGGAATGCATCGTATTGACTTACTGTCAGGCAGTGTAGCGCTGCGCTGCATGACTTCCTCATAAATGAGGCCCTTACTGTTTATTTTTTAATGTTGCTGTGGGGCTGCTTCACTCTCTGCAGCCCCCCACATAAATAACATGCTTGGTGTTGCCCCTGCTCCTTCCAGGGGCACCACCAGGATTCAAACAAAATAAATAAAAAGCCCTTTCAGGGTATTATGGGGCATTCCATCCTGGGAACAGTGAATAATAAATGAATGGTTTCTGATGCTCATTTATTATAATTTGTTTTGCTTATTTTTTGGGTGTCTCAGTGGCCACCCAGGATAGCAACATCTTAAATCTTTTTGGGGGACCGCGGGAGAGCCCCAGGGTTCTTGTAGCCCCGCCGGCTAACTGCAAGCACTCATTGGGTCGTGCAAGAGCCGGCAACATGTTTTTTGTTTTTTTCACTGGGGTGCCCCAGTGCCCACTCCGGGCACCCCAAAGCATTTTAGACTTTGGGAGGCTGCGATGGGAGCCCTAAGGCCCCTGCAGCCCCAGTTGGTCGCCTGCCAGCACCCATCCCTGGTGCGGCAGGAGCCAGTATTGCTCCCACCCCGAGAGAGCAGCTTTACTTTCTGCTCCTGCCAGGCATGAGTATTTCTATGTTTATGTTAAGCAGATTCACTGCAGATTTGCAGTAAAAAAAATTTAACAAAAAGCATGCTTTCTAGACCAGGATCTAGATTTTTGCCAAATTTGGTATAATTCGGTTCAGCCATTTTGACTGTAGCTATGCCTAATTTGCCTATGTAAAAATGAACAGGGAAAACACGTTTAAGGACCTCCCTGGGAAGGATTTTCTGCCCCGCTTGATGGATCACCTGGAAACTTTCCAGAAAGGACCTGTGGTCTATGCACTTTTTATTTGGAAAGTGATCTATATATCATTATGCCTGTGTATCTTCGTGGATTATTTGGAAATAAACTGCACTGTTTCTCCACGACATCGAGTCTGAAGTAGCTTTCTTCCGAGTTTGGCTGAGGTCCGTGCCTGCTGGTTCTGCCGGGGATAGGCAGACTGGATTCTGGTGTGTGAATATATATATATATATATATATATATATATTTATATATATATGAAAAAAACAAAGTTTATGGGATGGGGAATTTTTCCGAGTCCGGTTAATGGCACAGCAGAGCGTTAATTAGTGAAAGTGGGATTTTCATACCGGGGCCCACTGGAGGGCTTGAATTTCACTGTGACTCTTGAATAATAATCACTGTGACCTTTGAAATTGAATGGCAGAGAGCGGAACCCACTGAGGGTGTAATATGGCAGAATAAACCACATGTCCAATGTGCACCAGCAAGGAAAAGCTACTAAGCAGGCACACTGGAGGCCGAGGAATTAATTTAACACATGTGGGACTGTGTTAGCCAAAGAGTACTGCTTATGCACATTGTGCCCAGGAAGAAGAAGCATACAGCTTTGAAACGCGTTGGCAACGAAGGACTTTATTGACGGATGAAATGCCACTTTCCAATGTGCAATAAATAATGGTTTTACCTGTCTGCTGTCGACAGAGCAATTTGTTTCCAAAAATAAATAAATATATATATATATATATATATATTCACTGAAAAAACCATAGGTTTTAGGGACAGTTATAGTTACTTGGACATTGCACTCGTACAAAACCCGTGAAATTCCCCGTTATAGTTAGTTCAGCTAACTATAACTCGCGCCCGCAATGCACTGCTGATGACGTCACATATTACATCACTCATGACATGGTCAGTGACATCACTGATGACATCACTGATGACATCTCAAATGACATCACTGATGACATCATCCAGTGACTGTGTGTTTCTGTAAAGTTTAAATATTTTTAATATATATAGGAAAAGACGTATTGAAGAATGAGTGGGTGTGTAAGTGTCTGTATGGATGATTTAGTAGGTGCGTGACTGACTCTATAAGTGAGTGATTTAACGTATCTTACTGAATGCATGGGTTAGTGACTAAACTGGGTGTATGTCTGTATCCGTCTGTCTGTTGCTGTGTAAGTGGCTGCATGTGTTTGTGAATAGCTAAATGATTTTCTATATGAGTTATTGAATGCTTGTCTGAGTATCTGTATGGGTGCCTGAGTGTTTGTGTGGGAGGGGTGTGTGCAACTCTGTGCATAGATGTGTGAGTGGGTGATTCACTGGGTGGATGGTTTCAAGAGTGCATCTGTGATAGACTGTATGGGTGGGTAAGTGTGTGTAAGAGTGTGTTAGTGAGTGAATGTATGTCCCAGTGGTACATGTGTGAGTAACTACATATGTGAAAGGCAGTATATATGTGTGTTGGAGTATATAAATAGCTATAAGCAAGAGTGAGTGATTGTGATAGTGGCTGTATGGATGATTGTGTGCTTGTATCAGTGATTGTATAAGAGCGTAACAATGTGCTACTATTTGTATGAGTAAGTGAGCTGGTGTGTGTATAACTGTATAGGTGAGTAAATGGCAGTGTGTTTAATTATTTGCATGACTGACTAGGTGTGTGAGTATCTCTATGGATGAGTGGCGTTGTTTGAGTGTCTATATAGGAGTAAGAGTGCATATGATAGTCCTGTACTGAGTGACCGTAAGTATGAGTGACTGTACGGGTGAGTGAGTGGATGTGTGTGTGCAGACCTAAGAATCAGTGAGTGGGTATGTAGTTATTGGTGTTGGAGTGTCTATGGTTTTGCGAATGGCAGTCTGTAATTTAGAGTGGGTGTATCAAAGGTTATATTAGGGTGTGAGGAGGTGCATCAGATTATCACGTGGATGATGTCATCAGTGATGTCATTTGAGATGTCATCAGTGATGTCATCAGTGATGTCACTGACCATGTCATGAGTGATGTAATATGTGACGTCATCAGCAGTGCATTGCGGGGCGCGAGTTATAGTTAGCTGAACTAACTATAACGGGGAATTTCACGGGTTTTGTACGAGTGCAATGTCCAAGTAACTATAACTGTCCCTAAAACCTATGGTTTTTTCAGTGAATTTCAAAGGTTTTTAAATGCTAATTTGTAACTATAACGTGTCTGAAACCTATGGTTTTTTCAGTGAATTTCAAAGGTTTTTTAAATGCTAATTTGTAACTATAACGTGTCTGAAACCTATGGTTTTTCAGTGAATTTCAAAGGTTTTTTAAATGCTAATTTCTAACTATAACGTGCCTGAAACCTACGGTTTTTTCAGTGAATTTCAAATGTTTTGTAAATGACAATTTTTAAATGTATTAATTGTTATATTAATTTTTTTCATACTGATTTACTACATTTTTAGAAACAATTTTTTTTACATATTTTATTTGTCAAATTACATTGTAATTACATTATACATTACATTACAAAAATACTTTCTCAGAATGAATTACTTTAGTTTAAATACTTTGCAGATAGGCAATAGACTTTTAAGTACAGTAGTTACAGTTGTTGCAATGGGCAACACATTTTCAAACACAATGCAACATTCAGCTCAATGTGAATTTCTAGTTAAATGCAATTAGTTACTTTATGGATTACTTTTGTAACCACAGGACTGGATCCTAGATTCAGTCCTGGTACATCTCCTGTAAACAGTTGAGTAAAAGCGTTTTGGTTACAGTCGTGATTTTTAAGGAATATTATTGTATTTTAAAAGTTGACACTGAAACTTTTTCTCATAGAATCACCAATGTTATCCTATGGAAGGAAATTCACTTAGCAGGTAAAAACTGTTATCGTTACTTTTTCTTACTCAGTGTTGGATCCTGGATCCAGCACTGGTGCATCTCCTGTAAACAGTTGAAAGAATGCGTTTAAGTCATACAGGCGATTTTTAAGGAATATTTGTAGTTTGTGAAAATCAACACTTTGAAACTTTTTTGCTGAAAACCAGTCAATGTTAGCCTATGAAGGAAATTCAAGTTACCGGTAAGTACGGTTAAAATTACTTTTGAGGATCAGTACTGGGCTGAAACATGCAGCACTGAGGTCTCTCCTGATAACAGGTGAGTAAATCGGAATTCGTATTTCGGCTGATTTTAGAGGAATATTTTAAAGTTCCAAAACTCCACACTTAGAAGAATTTCCAAGTGAAACCAGTCAATGTTAGCCTATGGAAGGAAATTCAAGTTACTGGTAAGTACGGTTAAAATTACTTTTCAGGACCAGTACTGGGCTGAAAGATGCAGCACTGAGGTCTCTCCTGATAACAGGTGAGTAAATCAGAATTCGGATTTCGGCTGATTTTAGAGGAATATTTGTATGTTTCAAAAATCAACACTTAGAAGAATTTCCAAGTGAAACCAGTCAATGTTAGCCTATGAAGGAAATTCAAGTTACCGGTAAGTACGGTTAAAATTACTTTTCAGGATCAGTACTGGGCTGAAAGATGCAGCACTGAGGTCTCTCCTGATAACAGGTGAGTAAATCGGAATTCGTATTTCAACTGATTTTAGAGGAATATTTTAAAGTTCCAAAACTCCACACTTAGAAGAATTTACAAGTGAAACCAGTCAATGTTAGCCTATGAAGGAAATTCAAGTTACCGGTAAGTACGGTTAAAATTACTTTTCAGGATCAGTACTGGGCTGAAAGATGCAGCACTGAGGTCTCTCCTGATAACAGGTGAGTAAATCGGAATTCGTATTTCGGCTGATTTTAGAGGAATATTTTAAAGTTCCAAAACTCCACACTTAGAAGAATTTCCAAGTGAAACCAGTCAATGTTAGCCTATGAAGGAAATTCAAGTTACCGGTAAGTACGGTTAAAATTACTTTTCAGGATCAGTACTGGGCTGAAAGATGCAGCACTGAGGTCTCTCCTGTTAACAGGTGAGTAAATCGGAATTCGTATTTCGGCTGATTTTAGAGGAATATTTTAAAGTTCCAAAACTCCACACTTAGAAGAATTTCCAAGTGAAACCAGTCAATGTTAGCCTATGAAGGAAATTCAAATTACCGGTAAGTACGGTTAAAATTACTTTTGAGGATCAGTACTGGGCTGAAAGATGCAGCACTGAGGTCTCTCCTGATAACAGGTGAGTAAATCGGAATTCGTATTTCGGCTGATTTTAGAGGAATATTTTAAAGTTCCAAAACTCCACACTTAGAAGAATTTCCAAGTGAAACCAGTCAATGTTAGCCTATGAAGGAAATTCAAGTTACCGGTAAGTACGGTTAAAATTACTTTTCAGGACCAGTACTGGGCTGAAAGATACAGCACTGAGGTCTCTCCTTATAACAGGTGAGTAAATCGGAATTCCTATTTCGGCTGATTTTAGAGGAATATTTGCACAATGGTGAAGGGAGGGGCGGGGCCTGAGGTGACATCTTTGCAAACGCGCCCCGTGGCGCGTTTTAAGTTGGGGGATTAAGTTCCCTTGAATCCTGAGGGTCCCTAGGGGCCAACTAGACCACCAGGAACCTCCAATATGCGCCAGAGGCTGCGTTGCAGAGACGTGTAGAGAGGCCACACCCCTTTTACACCTCTCTGCAACGCAGCTCTGTGGCGCTTTCTGGATGTACCTGTTGGGCTAGTTGGCCCCAGGGACCCTCAGGATTGAAGGGATTTAATTCCCCATCTTAAAACGCGCCACGGGGCCTGTTTGCACACATGTCACCTGAAGCCCCGCCCCCTCCCTTCACCACTGTGTTTTAAGTTGGGGGATTAAGTCCCCTTGAATCCTGAGGGTCCCCGGAGTCCAACTAGCCCACCATATACCTCCAAAAAGCGCCACAGAGCTGCGTTGCAGAGAGGTGTAAAGGGGTGTGGCCTCTCTACACCTCTCTGCAACGCAGCTCCCTGGCGCATACTGGAGGTTCCTGGTGGGCTAGTTGGCCCCAGGGACCCCCAGTATTCAAGGGGAATCGTTCCCCTCTGCAAACGCGCCAGGGGTGCGTTTGCAGAGTGGTGAAGGAAGGGTGCGGGGCCTGCGGGCCGATCGTTTAAAAAAAAAAAAAATTTTGTCCCCTGAAGGGGGCTGTGTGGCCCCCTTCCTTTTTCCTGTTTTTATGCCCTGGGGACCCCATCCCCCAGGGCCTTACCCCTTTTTTTAATTTGTAATTTAAAAAAAAACGGGAAGGGCCGCGTGGCCCCCTTCCCTGGGCCTGTATTGGCCCCGGGGACCCCATCCCCGGGGCATGGCCTCGTTTTTATTTATATTCTTTGGAGGGGCTGCGTGGCCCCCTCCTCTGGCCATTTAAGGCCCCGGGGACCCCATCCCCGGGGCCGGCCATTCCGTTTTTTTTTTAAATTTATTTATTTTTTTGGGGAGGGGGGCCGCGTGGCCCCTCTCCCGAGCCACTACTTGCCCCGGGGACCCCATCCCCGGGGCCTGGCCTCTCGTTGGGGACTGTGGGGGTCCCCAATCCCCCACAGTCCCGCCGGCTCCCCGCGTCCCTAGGGTGCCGGCATTGCTTTTACACATGGGGAGCAGCTAACATGCTGCTCCCCATGTGTAAAGCAATCGGCTTTGGATATTGGAAGAGAGAGCAGGTTTCCTGCTCTCTCTTCCAATATCCAAAGCAGTTTGCAATGACAGGACGGGAGCCGCGAGGCTCCCGTCCTGTCATTGCAAACAGCAGTGTCCCGAGGGTAGGCACCCCGGGACACTGCAGGAGCCGGCCCTGGGGGTGGTGGTCCCCAGGGCCATCAAGGGCTCCAGGAGGGGGCCGCGCGGCCCCCTCCCATTCAGTACACAGCCCCGGGAGGTGGTGGTCCCCGGGGCTCTGGGGTCCGTAACGGACCCCCATATTAAAATGTTTAGTGCCCCGGGAGGTGGTGGTCCCGGGCGTGTGGGGGCTGGAGCCCCCCACACAGGTCTAATAATTTTTAAAAAAAGCCCCGGGAGGTGCTGGTCCCCGGGGCTGCGGGAGGGCTCAGAGCCCTCCCGCAGCATTTTTAAAAAGCCCCGGGGGTGGCGGTCCCCGGGGCTTGGGGGCCCTTGAGGCCCCCACACATTAAATTATCCCCCACCATGCCCCCGGGACTTGGGCCACCCGGGGCCAATTAACTATCGAAGCGCGGGAGACCGCGCTTCGATTTCTCGGCAGGATTCGCGCACCTGAGCGCATCCTGCCGATTTAAAAAAAAAATTTTTTTTTTGCCCAGGGGGTCCTTGTGGGACCCCTGAGCAAACCTAGGGGGTCAGGGTGTTTCTACCCTCCCCTTTGTGCGCTTTGCGCACTTGTTTCTGTCCCTCGGTTCTACCGAGGGACAAAATAGCTGCCAACATTTCCTGAATCGGAATGTTGACAGCCAGCTGACAGCCAATTAACATGCAGCTCGTGATCGGGACGGTGCGCGCAGGGTGCGCTCAGGGTGCGCGAATCCTCCGTGCCCATAGATATATATGTACTTTTACTTTTTGATTTTCTCAGCAACTACTGAACGGATTTACACCATTTAACAAAAGGGTTCTTTCTGAACCAAGAACTACCTCTTTGCCAAATTTGGTGTAATTCCGTTCAGCAGTTCGGGCTGTAGCCGTGTCTAAAGATTCCTATGGGAAAATGCATGGGGAAAACGCGTTTTGGGACCCCCTTTTTCTCGGCCCCCGCTTGACGTATCACCCCGAGACTTTCAGGGTAGGAGCGGACCGGAGCGCCCCACAAAGTTTGAAAATTTCGCGAAGATACGTCAACCGGCAAGAGAGTTATTTCAAATAGAATGTCGCGGATTTCCTATGGATAATAGGTTGTAACTATAACTATCTACTGGCGACCGCCAGTAGATAATATATATATATATCAATGAAAAAAACAAAGTTTACAGAGACGTTATAGTTAGAGTCACATTTTGCACACATAAAACCATAGAAATTCAGCAGTTATAGTTATACTTATGTTAAGAAACTATAATTTGTGACCTAAAATTACTTTACGGCACGAGTTATAGTTTCTTCAGATAAGTATAACTATAACTGCTGAATTTCTATGGTTTTGTGTGTGTAAAATGTGAACCTAACTATAATGTCTCTGTAACCTTTGTTTTTTCAGTGAATTTCTAAGGTTTTTTAAATTCCATTTCCTAACTATAACATCCCTGTAGCCTTTGTATTATTTTAACGTACATACAGTAATATTTAATTACCATACATTAATCCAACCGATGCCACACATGCAAGTGGTTTGCCCCAAGGCCTGGCCTGTGACCAGGCCCTTCGGCTAATTCCCCGCTAGCAGCCAATCCCCGCGACGCACAACTGAAGGCAGTGCATGGGTGAGGATGGCTGCAGGGCCAGGCCAGCGACCAGGCCTTGCAACCAACCCCCCGCATGCAGCCAACCCCATACCGCACACGGCCTTTAGCTGTGCACAGCGGGGGCTTGGCCAAAGGGCCTGGCCAGTGACCAGACCCTGCTACCAACCCCATGCATGCAGCCAATCTCATGCCACACACGGACTTCAGCCGTGTGCGGCAGGGGGTTGGCCACAAGGCCTGGCAAATTGTCAGGCCCTGTGGCTAATTCCTCCAAAGGCAGCCAACCTGGAGGGGAGCACACAGCCCCCCTCACTGTGCCAATTTTGGCCTCGGGGACCACATCCCCAGGGTCAAACACGTTTGTTTAGGGGAGGGGGGCATGTAGCTCCCCCACCCCAAGATGTATTTGGCCTAATGGACCCTATCCCTGGGGGCCCATTTCTTAATTAATGGGGAAGGGGGGCATGCAGCCCTCCTCCCCAGGCTGATTTTGGCCCCAGGAACTCCATCTCTTGGGGCCTGGCTATATTGCGGACGGGGAGGGGGGCACACAGCACACCCTCCCCGGGCCTATTTCTGGCCCTGGGGACCTCATCTCCTGGGGCCTGGCCATATTATCAAGGAGGGGGAGCACGCAGACCCCATCCCCAGGCCAGACCCCATTCCCCAGGGCCTATGCAATTAATAATTGGGGAGGAGAGCCACACCCCCCTCCCTAGGCCGATTTCAGCCCGGTACCCCATCTCCTGGGACCCGGCCACATTATGAATGGGGGAGGGGGGCATGGAGCCCCTCTCCCTGGGTTAATATTGGCCCCAGGGACTCCATCCCCTGGATACTGGCCAGTAAAGGGTGGGTGCCCTGGAGCCCACCCAGGGCGCCCAGTTCATCTTTGTTGGGGCCGCAGGGGTAGCCCCAATGCTCCCGGGGCCCCAGCCGGCTCCCTGCCTCCAGCAGGAGCCTGCATTTCTCCCCCCCCCCCGCAGGGAGCAGCAAAAATGTTTTTCATCACAGAGGGCAGGGAAACAGATGAAAAGTCTGCTCACAGTGGGCGGGAGCATTTTTTATGCTCCTGCCTGCTGGGATCGGACTTAGTGTTAGCTCTCGCTTGGGGGGAGCTTTAAAATTGCTCCTGCCAAGCAAGAGCAAACACAGGTTTCCCTGCCCACACCAGTGCGGGCAGGAAAACTGCTATGTCCTGGGGGTGGGCTCCCCAAGACATAGCTGGAGCTGGCCCTGGGGGATGGTGTCCCCAGGGCCATTAATGGCTCTGGGATGGGGGGCCCACGGCCCGCTCCCATTTGTTTGCATGGCCAGCCCCCGGGGGTTGGCGGTACTCGGGGCCAAAATTGGCCCAGGAGGGGGCCACACAGCCTCCTCCCCTTATAATTGTTGGCCGTGACCTGGGGGGGCGGCGTTCCCAGGGGTCAAAAGCAGCTTATCAGTAAGTACTAGTAATATCTGTGCACTGCCCTACCTCCACACCTAGTCTCCAGCCACCAATAAGGAGGAATACTACAACAGCCAACCAAATACAGTAAACATGTTTATATATTATGCATCCAACCCCAAACCAACCTCTTCCTCCTTCCAGTTCTTCTTACCTGAGCAGAAATGTATTGTCTTCCACCTGCCTCAAAATGGGCCTTTAATGTATGGGTTTTTGATTTTTTTCAAAGGGACTAACTGCTGGTGTCCCAAAAGGCCCAAAGTGGAAAGATGTCACAGGAAAAACACTGTTCTTATTCTGAATGGAGTAGATGAACCAGCCTAGAAGAATTCACATTCAGCAACGTGAAGCAAAAGCAAAAAACAGAGTGAGTGGAAGATCCTAGACAAAAACCAACATGGATCAAACAGCACGATGTGAAGGGGGAGTCATTTACAAAGGTAAGCATAAATAACATTAAATTCATAGAAGAAGGTTAGCTCCTGGACAATCATCAGTTAGATTAATTTTCTGTGGGGATAGACTGTGAAAGAAAAAGGGCACACTTCCTATCCTTGGCCTACCGTTCTTATATTTAATTCTCTGGACTGTGATGTCCTTTCCAGGCCTGGATAAGGGGGATGGTGTGGTTATATTAACAGATTTTTGTCACCCTTGTGACAGTTTAACAATGTGTGCACCAAGTTTACCCAGCAAGAGGGTGCTTTGATGCAGCTGGAAACAGATAACACAGGTGTAGTTCAAATTTATGTAAAATAATGTGGTATATAAAAAGGGTGCATATTACAAATCACGTAAGGCAAAAGTGACTCAGATGGATATTCTTTCCTGTAGATGTTTTATCAAGAACACTTTTGCCGTAACCCATTTCACATATTAAATGACAGGAGAAACATCATTGGCTATACAATGAACAATTCCTGAGACAATAATGACAAAGAAAATGGGTCGGTTTGTCAACGTTTCGGTCTTTTTGTGAAGGCATCTATAAGACCATCTTCAGGACGTGAGTTCTTATGCGTACCGATGACCCTGAAAAATTGTGAACAAAGAAAAGAAATATGTTCCAGAACAGCATAATATCCTTTCTATATACCACATTTTTTTAACATAAATTTGAACTTTTGCTAAGTATACACCCGTGTGAAATTGTTTCTTTCAAGCTGAGTTTTGTCGAGCTTTATGTTTGATTCATTACATAATTATATATTTAATTTGTACATTTGATTGCAATAAGCCACCATTTGGGGCTCAACAATAACGTATGTTCTTAAATCACTAATGACTTAGATATTTAAACAAATCCCTTGAAGGCACTATTACCAGATTTTGTATCCTGCCCAAGCCTCCAAAGGTCTATTGGATTGCCCATTTCTTGTTTTGTAAACAGATAACAGCACTAAAGGTCTCACAACTTGGGGCAAGAGGTTTAGGTCCAATCGATGATTAGATAGGTAGGAGGAATTATGTGAAACTTTTGAAAAACAAACCCAGCATTCAGCAAGAACATGAGTGTGGCACATCTGTCATGGAAGGAAGATAACAGTTCAGTTAACCAACTCAGTCTTTAGAAGCCAACATACTTTCATGTTAGTTATAATTATCTAGGCTAAACACCAAAATGGCAATGATACATGCAGTTTAAGAATATTTTTTAAAAGTTAAGAAAAATGATACTATATGTAAATAATGCAACTGCATTCTACTGGCATTGTATGTCTTGGGAGCAGGGAGGAACCTCAGAACAGGAGTGCCATGCAGGTTTCACATCTTTGCAGAACAAAAGGTCTGTAGAATGGGAAATGAAATTGACAATATCAAGGCAGGTGGAGTAAGAGTGTGGAGCATAAGCTAGCATAAAATTATGGGCCAATCAAATAGCACAGATCCCAGACAACTAGTCGTAAGTAGCCTGAATGATTGACCACCCAAACGATTAAAACGTTTTGCAGTGCCCATCATCATCATGATTCATGTCCACAACAAGTTGACAAACAGTTCGGAATAGTCACTCAAGCCACTAGTCTGCATTATTATAAAGAACTCACACCTTTTCGTTTCCAGTCCACAGGGTTAGACCTCTTGTTTCCCATTAAAGTAGGTAGGCTTTGTTCCTTCTTACGCATGTTATTGTGAAGATTTGCAGATTGTATTTCTTCTTCCAAAAAGAGTCAGATCTGTTGATCAAGGAAATACAAATAATTGTATTCTTAGTCTAGGTCAACAGAGCAGTTTCAGAACAATCAAGAGATGCTGGTGTGCAATTTACCACAATGTTAATCAGGTAACACTCCCATTGTTCAAACGAGTCAAAGGTTCACCCAAGCATGAAATACCAAATGTACCTAAACTAAGTCTGTCTCATCCATCACAATAATCATCATTTGGCATTCATTGATGCAAATTATCTGTTCCAAGTGCATTGTCCATTTACTTATCTAGGATTCTCTTTTTTTCCCATTGACTTAACACACAAGCTGTGCATTATAGTTCTTTGCATCTTAGCCTACAGCTTAGCATGGTAATGCAAGGTTACGCATGGGAGGCAGGCATTTTGTTTTTTCAGGCAATGGTCTGGAGGCACCCATTGCTGATGTACATACCATTGATTGCTCCCTATTAAGCCTACAACCCTCATCCATGGTTTTGTTTTCTTGAGCCTTGAAATGTCTGGGTATGAAAAGTTTGTTTATTTTATTCATTGTCAGTCTCTCCACATTTTGAGGAGAGAGAGTAGTCTTTTGACTGTGACCACTGCCTCAGCTGCAGTGGAAAGGCACTCCAAAGATACTTTATTGCCAGGCTTCTGAGTTCTGGTGGCGGTTCCTTCTTCTCATGCCAATGAGTCAAATGGTCTCGATCCGGATAGAACTCTGTTGGGTCATTGAAGTTGACTTGTACAATCTTGTCAAGTGTCATTGTTATTGACTCTTGTTGATTTGGCATTGTCTGCCCCTGTGGGTTGTATGACATTACCACACATTCATTCACCACACACATTTTTACTATGCATATTTTACAATGCATACCAATACCACACGTTCACATTCACTCACATTTGAAAGACCTTCACCACGCAATCCACTTCCACGCATACATTTACCACGTGTACTGTTAGTGTAAAATATAGTCACAGTCTAACACTGCCACCTACTGTTCAAAAGTTGCACATTAATTCTTAATATATTACTGTTAACAATATACATATATATATATTTAACAAATTACATTTATGTCCTTTACAGGTTCGCTAATATTTTAACATTTTATATTTTTGGGGGGCGACCCCCCCAACCCCCTTTTAAATTACCCTTTAAAATATATAAACTGCTTACTATATGCGTTGTAAAAACTTGTGTGTTAAAGACTTGCGTGGTAAAAGTAATTAAGATGTAAAAAATGTGTTGTAATTGCTTTTCGTTGTAAAAATGTCGTGGTAAAGGCTGTTCCCCCCCTGTGCACCTGATTTAAGTCCTTTAATAGCCGCAAACAAATCCACTGCAGATTTTGGAAGTGAAGTTGTTGGTGCTGTAGGCTTAGTAGCAGGTGATAGTGTTAACACTGGTGAGTGTTGCTGCTTCAGTTGCAACATGCTACTTGACTCTGAGCCAACACTGTGCTCTCTGGAGATTAAAGGCAGCACATCTGTCTGGAAGTTACAATCATTTATCTTTTTGATCACCTACTTTCCTGACTATCCATCTCTTGTAAATTGAGACATCGATTTTTGAAAAAGAAATAAAAGCGGAGAAATCCTTTTGTACTGTGGATCCAGTACTGTGGCACAGATGTACTTTTCAGAGGACACAATCTGTTTTTGCAGCCTTTGATTTGTGTCCAGATGAAGGATTAAGCTGTTGACTAAGCAGCTGATGCTCCACTGACATTTGCAAATGTATGTTTTACCTTTTGCAAATGTTCCTGCAGCATGTGCAACAGCGGAATTGCTATGCTTATGGAACTGTCCTCCTTACTGACTTAATGTGTCAAAATCTCAAACGACACTAGCATTTGTATCAGCTACTCTATTAGTCCCCCTTTGTCAACCTAAATAATCATTCCTTTGGTAGTTGTATCCTCTATCCTTTGCAGTGCATAATCATTGAAAGACATGTACTGCTCAAAGAGGTGTTCAGGGTGCAGAAGGTGGTATTCCAGCGGGTTGGCACCTCCTCTAAGAGGGGTTTTACAGGGACTCTAAATGGCTCATTGAATGATCCTCAGCTTTTTCTGAGCTTTGAAAGAATGATTGAGATGATTGCAAATCCAGAAACAGGTGACCCGTTTTTTGTTGACTGCTGCTTCTCTTCTTTTTTGAGGAAGTCCTGCACAATTAGATTGATGCACTGCGCTATATATAGGACTCTGGAGTATCTTCCTCCAGCCATGGCTTTGACAATATCACCGCCATTGTCAGTGGTAACAAATCCACTGCAGAGACCACTGGGTTGACACTGTTCATAGACTTTGGTATTAAATTCTTCCAAGATGTTGTCAGCTTTTTTTATAATTGCTCCATGGCCACCCTTGCAACTTTTGCCAGGCACCAAATACCTTGTCAAACATCCTCATTGGCGAGTTCAGTGGTTAGCCTTTGCATAACCCTTTGAAGGAGACACAGTATGAAGTGATGCACATGTAGTTGGTGGCTTGACCACTGATGTCCACGCTTCTGTCTTGAGGTGAATGTACCGAACAACTCTCTCCTTCATTGATTCGACAACCAATTCCAGTACTTGATGAAACAGACTGGCAAAGCAACAGAGAAAAAATAAGTCTGGCTTGAAACCTTCCATTTTGGATAGAGGATCTCCACGAATTCCAAAAAACCCTCTTCTTCCAGCTAAGAAAAAAAGGCAGGAGATCATTCGCTAACTTTTCAGCCAGCTTCTCATTGTATAACCAGACTAACTTATGCTTTCATTGGTACGGTGTTTCCTTGCTGAACATAGGTCTGATAGTGGGTTGTTTTGATGCTCTGGGGTGACTATGTCCTTCTTTTCTTTGCTCTTGCTGAGGTTGCTGCAAGTGATAATGGCACAATAACTGCGGTTGTTGATCCAGGGGTGATCCTCCTTCCAGTTTCTTCCTGCCCAGTGGAAGCGCAACAGGAGTACTGCATTGGCAGAAAAAGGAAGAGGGATTGAATCAAGAGGTGGTACTGGCAACAGACTTCTTCTTTGCTCAATGGCCACTTTCTTGGCAGGAACCATCTTTGTTGGGGCCATCTTCTTTACTTCTTATAGCGGTCTGCAGTATGAGTGGAAGACCTTAGCAAGGAGGTCTCCTTGGACTCCTGTGCCAGCTAAGTCACAGACTTCTCTTCATATCAGTTAGTAAATATGCTCTGGTGCACCTGGAGGGAGAGAGTTGCACATGGTAATTCTTGTCAGGGCAATATATGTCATAAATAATCATAATTACAACAATATTATAAAAAAATGAATAGATTAATATAAAATGCCTGATGTTCCTCTAGGGCCCATGTGGTCCCCCATAGGAAACAAGCAAAAATTGAAAAACAACCCTCAACCAGCCTGCTGATCGTGAACACTTACATCCACCCCGCGCTCAAACAAAAACGAGTAAGTATTGAGCATTTACTCGCCTCACTTGCCACATTAAAACTCGCCTATCCTGACGCTAATATCATCCTGTCCGGGGACTTCAATATGAATTTATTGCAAGAGTCAAAAGGCATTAGGGGACACGCTCGGGCCTCAAATCGACGTGACACCCTAGGTAAGAAATGTGCAGCTCCTCTGCACGATCTCTCAATGCGCATGCTCAATGGCCAAAGCCCGACAGACTGCCCAGCAGCATATACAAGGGTCACTCAAAAGTCAGCCTCAACCATCGATTACACTTTTACGGATCATAACCTTGCTCCTTCCATTACGAACTTCCAAATTTTGGATAGAGCAGAGAGCGACCACCAACCGCAATCCTTTACGCTCTTAAGAAAAATCGCAAATCCAATCCTTGTTAATGCAACGCTACAACAGCTTAACTGCCATAACCTTAAACGTCTCACATGGAAAAAGGACAACATATGCGACCTTATGGGCACATGCATTAGCATTTTGGAGAAATCCAAAACAGAACCATCAAGCATCTTGGCCTGGGAGTTGTTTATTAGAGAACTAAACCAAAAATGCTCCAATCCAGCAACTGACAGTAAAGCAGGAAAACCTTTAGGGGCAATATGGTTTACTAAAAGCCTCAGAACTCAAAACAACATTTGAATAAACATTTACGCCAATTAAGATCCCGGGGATCACCCTTTCCCCAAGACCTCCTGCTTTTAATTTCAAAAGCCAGAAAAGACCTTAAAAGAGACATAAAGGCGGCTAAGAAAGCGTTTCACGAAAACATCTGGGCGAAACTCCATTACTCTTGCAATCAAAGAGACTCCAAGCTCTTTTGGGGAATCATTAACCAGCTCACCCACGGTAGGAATCGACACCACAACTCGGACGTAATGGAGGAGACATGGAGAGCTCATATTGAATCACTATACAACGAAACTTCATCTCCAGGTATCGCTGACTGTGGCTTTCCAACAAGGAACGGAGCCGCTGCCAGACATCCGGTAAAACATGATTCCATCTCTGATTCACCAGACTCCTCACCGCGGATCCTTAATGAGCACGTCCTAAAAATAATAAAAAACTTAAGATCCGAGGGTGCCCCAGGGCCCAATGGCCTCCCAAATGCCTTGTTTCGGCAAAATCCACAACTGTGGGCGAACCATCTGACTCCTCTTTTCTCGGACGTTTTAGTCTTCAACACGATCCCCGATTCCTGGAGGGAAGTATTCTAAGTCCAATATACAAGTCGGGTCCTCGCTCTGACCCCTCAAATTATAGACTGATTGCGTTAATCGACGTGGAGGCGAAAATATACGCATCGAACCTGTTGGCGGATTTAGAGGACTGGGTGGCACGAATAAAACTTATCCCTTACACGCAAACCGGATTCAGGGCTGGGATGGGCACTCTTACGAAAATTTCTGCTGTAACCCTCCTAGCCAACCAAGCTCTCGTAAAATCAAGGCCACTGTATGCATGCTTCATCGATCTCAAAGCGGCCTTTGATAAAGTCTCGAGAGCCACGCTATGGGCAAAAATGTATAATTGGGGGTTCCAGCCAAGTTGTTGGAGGCTATAATCAACCTATATTCTCAGACGTGGGTGCAGATCAGGAAAGGAGACGGGCTCAGCATAACTGACAAGATCACAACTCTTAATGGGTTAAAACAAGGGTGTGTGCTGGCGCCTTGCCTTTTCAATATTTACATTGCTGACCTGGATGAGCACCTTCGGTCGATTCAAGCTGATCCTCCAAAGCTTGGCAACACCCCTATACCCAGCCTTCAATACGCTGATGATATTGTTCTCCTAGCGCAAACACCGGTTGGCTTGCAAAGACTAATCACCGAACTAGGAATATATACCACTTCGGTTCAACTAATCATTAATCACCAAAAACGAAGGTGATGCGCTTTGTCAAACATCTTAAAGCAGCGAAAACCGTAAATTTACTTGGACCTTAGGCAAGCGACTTCTGACCGAGGTGGACTCGTATAAATACCTAGGCTTCCAAATTGACCGCAATCTCAACTTCAAGACACACCTGGACCAAGGTCGCATAAAATCTAAACAGCTGCTGTTCGCCTTTAAAATTCTTAAAAAGAAGCTCACAGGCTGCTCTACCGGCCATCTACTAAAGGTTATTGCAGCAAAATTCCTTCCCTCCATCTCATACGGCACAGAAATCTTAAATGGCAAAGATGCCACAGGGCTGAACATAGCACAGTCAATCTTTTTCAAGAAATTGTTTGCAATTCCCCGTTACATCTCGCAAGCTCAAATTCGGCTAGAATACGGCCTAAAAAATCAGATCCCAGACAGACAAGGCGCACTAGCCAAGTACTATTAGAGGATGAGGAACGCAGAGGATAACACACTTGCTCACTATTGTTGGGTAGAGATTGAAAATCAAGCCAGGCTTAATAACTCAATCTTCAAATCTCTGAAGGCTTCGCTCTCGGGTTTACAGCTAGAGGAGGCCTGGCTTACTGTTCCTACCTACATCGGTTTTAAATCCGCGGTTAACAAAGCGATAAAACAGCACTCATTATTACTAGACAAAACAGCTCTAGCAAAAAATCCCACGCCTGGACCGTGATACAGTCATACCAAAGGCTGCAACCCCAACCTTATTTGCTTGATCATTTCCCTCACCAGAGAAAGCACTTTTTTACGTTACTACGGCTTGGGTCATATCCATCTAAGGACCTAACCCCGAAATGGAAACACTTATGGCAATCAAAGGAATGCCGCCTATGCGGGGTAGGGGATGAGTCCCTACAGCATTTAATATGCATCTGCCCTGCCCTAGCAGAAACACGTAAAACGGTCCTTCGGGAGGTGCTTAGGAAGGAACAAGTGAGAACTTGTAGAGCAGCAGTGATTCAATGCCTCGGAGGCTCATCAATCCCACTGTCCTGCAGTGCCATAAACTTTTTGAAAAACGCGGCAAAAGAACTGGACAAAATAGAAGCTTCTAATCAACTTAAGTAATTTCAGATCATTCAGCCCCGAAACCCCTCTATTGCACTGCTTGCACGTTTTAAAAAACTTTTTTTAACCATTGTTTTTGCATTTTGAAAAAATGTTTCATGTCTTTTCTTGATTTTTTTTAAATTTAAAAATTGTGTATTCTTTATGCATGTTTTATCTATGGTGGTTATTCCACCCTTTTATGATTTTTTAACGAAATCAAATAAAAGTATATTTGACTTGAAAAACAATAGTATAAAAATAACTGGTGTCCCTCCACGGCCCATGGAGCCCTTGCAGGAGACAGGCAGGAGGGCATGCAAAAATCAAATAAATTAATAAATAGTTGGTGTCCCTCCACGGCTTGAGAGGTCTCATGGGAGGCAGGCAAAGATCAAATAAATTAATGAAAATAATACCTCTTATCCCATCAGAGCACATTGGAAGCAGGCAAAAATCAAATAAATTAATTAAAAAAAAAAAAAACAATGTACTGCAGACTACTACAATTGCCCACAAGCCCACTTGCATATATGAGGAAAAATATATTAGGAAAACAGTGATCAAAAATTACATGGGCTTTTTCTAATATCATTGCTCCTAGAAAAAGGAATAAAATGATGAATAATCAGAAATATCCCCCCGCTCATTAAAATGATGATTGCTCACCACATGACATGGGCCAGCATGGAGTACAAAGACAAAATAGCCACCTATGACACTCACACTGACTCCACAAAGTGTCTGTTGCTGCATGGCCCACAAGGAAAGAAGCATGGAGATCAAATAAAAATGGCTGCCTATCTCTCTCTCTCTCTCTCACAAACACACACACACACACACACACCAATACACACACACACATTCACACACACACACACACACACACACACCCATGCACATACCCACACACATATAATCCACAAAATGGATGTCACCACATGAAGGCATGGGAAACAAAGACAGCATGCCTGCGCTATCTTGGATGAATCCCTTTACTGCTTCTCCATCAACAAAAGCTTGAGGATTGAAGGGAAACAATTGAAAAAGCATATCCCCCAAAATATGACTGGGCACATCCATGGGCCTAGTGCACCATCAGTAAAGTAGCATCAATAAATTCAACAGCACAGCAAAATGGACACAATGAGAAAAGTTTAAAATAAACTTTAAAAAATGTCCCAAATATAAAATGAACAAGGCGTCTTACCCCTGAAAAACAATTTTAAAAGTTTAGAAATTATGAACACACAAAAATGAAGGGAAAGCATGTGGGGAAAAATAAGGAAAATGTATGGCTACATGGGCCTTGAATCCTGAACCCATGTCACCTACAGGTGCATGTAGACAAAAAACCCTAAGTTTGGCATGAATACAAGGCCATCCACAAGCCAATTGATTGATAACAAATTCTCTAGTTGACTAAGCCCCAACAAGTAAAACTCACCACAGTTTGAAGACAAATCTGGACTAAATTCACAGAAACACATGGAAAATGAGGAATTGTTAACTTCGGGCCTGTATGCACCTCTCAATGTAAACTCCATGTCATCTGCAAACAGATAAAATGTACAAAAAAGTAACAAAAATGGTGGTGCCTGCCAACACAAACATTTTGATAAAAACTGCACTCAGTTACTTGATTTTCCAAAAAAAGGACATATTTCGATTTCCTAGGGTGAATGATGCAGCATAGATTGCAGACAAAGGAAGAGTGATACTTTCCCTCCAAAATCCAAATCCAGAATGACCAAGGGATAGACAAAGCACACAGCGAAGTCTTCAAGACAGGTAAAGGAAGTCGATACTGTCTGAACAGTAGTCTCACTGTCTATGGCACTTCTTGTATTTAACCCAAATTAAAACATTTTTTTTAAAAAGCAAACGCCCATGGCACACTTACCCGATGGAGTGTGATGCAACACTGTGTCTTGCGCTGCATTGCATTACACCATTTCTACGAGGTCATGAAAAGCCACACAGGGTGGCTTTTCGTAGCCTCGTAGATATGGGTCTGCACTGTGCGTTGCCGGAACGTCAAAAGAAGTGACGTTCCGGTGGCACACGAGGCTTGTGAATAAACCCCTCATTTGTTTGAGGCTGCATGCTAAATTTAAACAGCCACTAATAGCCATAACCCAAGAGAATTAAGCCTAATCTATCAATATAGTTAGTGGTGCTTTTATGTCATTGGGTTCCTCAAGTATTATCAATTATGGCCATGCCTATTTTAATGTGCAGCTCTCAGATTCATCTAACATCACAAAACGTGGCTAGGCTATAGCCTGTATCTAAGTAAATGATCAACTCCATACTCCATGCTCTGCATATGTCTACATGAATCTCCTGTTTCTTCTGAGCTATTAGAGGAACTTTGTGGATGGACCTCATGTTTCACCTGGAACATGATTTTAATTGAGTTTTAACTCCCACCAATGACCCTACTAGCAAAGGTAATAGCTAAGGGAGGTAGGTCAGGAGGACTGCCCGAACTTCAATGGAATTCTTAGGTCTAGTAGATTTGTGGTGGATAGAGTATGTTGTCAAGCAAAATTGTCATATGAGGGAATATACGTTTTAGTCCCATCCACCTCAAATACAATACATCCTGATTATTTCTTAATTTTACTGTTTATGAGAACTGTTGGCTCCTTGTCTGTTAAAAGAATAGTGATGTTTGGCCATGCAGGGTAAACAATCACTGCTTGGTAAATCAGAGGAGGAGGGGAGGGAAGCTTTCCATGATGGACTTTCCAGTAGTAACTTCTTTATGATTATATGTTTCCTGAACATTTGTGCAAGGCTGTTTAGTAGTTTTTTGGTGTTAATGTGTCTCTCCCTACCCCAGATTGAGCTGGGATATTTGTATGTTGTCTGATCGAGGTTTTACTGTCTCCTTTAATGCTAATCAAACCATGATACAATCCCAAGTGGTACCTTAGAGATAACACAATATTTTCAGAAATAGCTCATGTTGGGTCTGATTCACAGAACTAACTTACGTCAAAAACGTAAAGTTAGTACTTTTTAGTATTCACAGAATACACTTACTCATTTTGGTATTCACAGAATGAACTTACTCATTTCGGTATTCACAGAAGTTAGTAGTCCTAACTTTAGGACTCCTAAATGCCTTCTGTGAATACCGAAAGTCTTAAAGTTAGGATTTTTCTCAGTTTAGGAGTAGTAAAGTCCTAACTTTAAGACTTTCGGTATTCACAGAAGGCATTTAGGAGTCCTAAAGTTAGGCTACTAACTTCTGTGAATACCGAAATGAGTAAGTTCATTCTGTGAATACCAAAATGAGTAAGTGTATTCTGTGAATACCAAAAAGTACTAACTTTACGTTTTTGACGTAAGTTAGTTCTGTGAATCAGGCCCGTTGTAATTATTTGGAGGACAAAATGAGGATTCCTCCCATTTTCCTTTAGAGCTGGTTCAGCTAAGATCGCTAATTTAAGCCAAGGTGGTGGAGCAGAAATCCTTTCATACTGTTGCCTCACTTTGCGAAGGTGGATTAATAGTTGAGGTAGATGGTTGTCCAGCACAAGTAATAATGGCACTACTTTTGTTAGGTTCAGTAAAGGTTTCAGTAATTTAAATCTAGGCTCAACCCCGATAGCTATGGCACAGAACAGACAGACTTAACTTAAAGAAATAACAGACAGACTTAACTTAAAGAAATGTGTAAAGCATTCAGAAGTTCCAAAACAGTTGAAGAGTGAAAACATCACACAATAAAAATCTCACTCCAATTTATTTAAATAGAGAATAATTTAATGAATAAAATGACACCAAATGAACAAAAATCAAGCAGGGAATCAAGAGATGAATTTTGTACGTTTTAAGTTAAAATAGCGTCAAAAAGCGCAAAGTGCGAACAGCAGGCAACTGGTTAAGCTGGACTGGGACAAGGATAAGATAAAAGGATGCCCGTGATGAAGCGTTGAACGGATACACAGGTCGGATTGATTCTGGTCAAAAAGTTACCTTCACACCTAGAACATTTTCTAGATGGTAGAGTCCTCAGTGGAACAAAGCTGCAGGCTGGATCTGAAAACAGACTTGTCGATGACAGGTTGACAAAAGACAAGGTCTCAGTGAAGCCGTCAATGAAGGTGGGAAAACTTAAGTGCGGGAAAAGTCCAGAATTCGTGCCCATGAATTCATTGACGATGGAATGCTGCTCAGCATGGGGCCGGGTGAAGATTTCTACCTTCAGACTTGGACTCTTTTCTGGAAGTTGAATTTCCTGAGCAGGGCTAGAATGCAGGCTCTAATCGAAGAGGGTTCGATGTCATCAGATGTTGGTTGCCACCGGGCCTGCTGAAATGGATTTGCTGCTGTGGAGAAGTGTGGCAAAGTCTGGCCCACCGACAGTGCACCCTTAGAGAATTGGATAGAAGGTTGGTCTAGTTCCATAAACGGTTCTCCAAACAAAATTTGTCAAAAGTATCTAAGTCCCAGATTTCTAGATTTAGGTAGGAGCAGTACACTGTGACACCAACCAAGGGGTCCAGGACCTCAGGAACAGTCCTTGGAGGTTAGAACTCACTCCATCAGAAGCTACCAGAAGTGTCAATTTGAAACTGGTCAACTGGGCTCTTTCAGGAAAATGGGCTTCTTGCAGTGTTTGTGACCCTGTAGCTTAACAAGAAGTCAGCCAACTGATCCTTGGACTCCACGTCTTTGTACTGGGTACAAGTGGGACCACGTCCAGCCCTTAGGGTTCTCATTACAGGTCTCAACAACAGGTGCAGTCCTCCTGTCTTCTACAGGTCCATCAGTGGTCTGAAGAGGCTGCCCAGGGATGCCACATTTATGGCTGGCACTAGCCTGTCAGTGAGGGTGTCTCCTGACCCTTCCCTAACTAATAGCGGAAAAAGTTCCCCGGGGTCACCCTACCCACTTTTTTTTTTTGTTCAAATCTCTTTTATTAATTTTTTATACATCACAAAAGAAAATTCAGCACAGCAGTTACCAAATGGTAGGCATAATAGGGCATCACATTGGAGACAGATGGCATCGTATATGTTGAGGGCCTAGGGTAGGCGAACTATAGAGGTCAACAAGCAAGGCTTGACAGAGGAATGCATGGCCAGGGATTTGGCGCATCCGGCGCAACAGGAGTTGGGCCGGTTGCGTGCGATCATTGCCCTAGTGGCATTAAAATTCAGGCAATCCATGCCAGGAGGACGTCTATGGCTGTGTTAGCCTGGTGCGCATTGCTGCAGGGCCGAGGAGAGTTCAGATAGTAAAGTATGTCGGGTGGTGTAAGATGTCGTGTTCAGATGGCTCTGGAGTGATAGGCATGAGAGGTGTGACCATGTGTCATGTTGGGCGCTCCTCAGGATGGTTGTTGGGATCGCCACAGGTGCACGTGGGTCCGGAGACCCGAATTAGAGGCACTTTCACGGTAGGGATTGGCCCTGGCACGACGTGCACCGACCGATTTCGCCCATGTTGAGACCATCGGAACCCCAGTGGTGTCCATGGTGTTTGTGATTAGGCTTTCTAAAAGAAAGTTGCAGGACTGCTGGCTTGTATGAGAAAAAATAAGAAAAGAAGAGAAAAACGAAGAAGACAGAAAATAGACGAGTACAAAGAACATAGAGATAGATGAAGAAAAAAAAAAAAAAAAAGGAGGTGGGGAGAGGGGCGCGATGCTGCGTCATCCGTGTCGGAGGAGGCTCGGGGAGAGGAGGGAGGAAGGGGAGTCCCCATGTACCACGGGCTTGTGACCTTAGAGTGGGGGGTGTCAAGTAAGACAGGGGCCCCTCCCATGTCAGCCTATGTCATTTTCGTAGGTTTCCCCTCTTGGGAGTATAGGATCGTCAAAAAGTTGAAGGGCTCTCAAGCGGGGGGGGACGGATCGAGCGTGTTCCAACCTCGAAAGGTGTAGGACCAAGGGCTGCCAGGTGCGTTGGAATTTAGCATCAGTGTGCGCCAACCTGTGGGACAGAAGTTCCATCGCCATGGCATGCCAAAGGCGTGTGATCCATATCGAAGTTGGAGGAGTATAGGCCTTTTTCCAATGTAATGCAATGACCTGTTTTGCAGCAGCAAGCATGTGAAAAATTAAGCACCAGTCCGTGTGCGTCATTGCTTTAAGAGATGCTGGTCGAATGCCCAAAATGACTATCCCCGGGTCATTGGGTAGGGGGAACCCCACCACTTCCCCAACGTGATTCAGTATCTCCTTCCAAAACGGGAGAATGAGTGGGCATGTCCACCAAATGTGTAGGAAGGAGCCCTGGGCTGCCAGGCATCGCCAGCAGAGAGGGGCAAATCCAGGGAACATCTTCTGGAGTCTGAGGGGAGTATAGTACCAGCGAGTCATGATTTTATATGCTGATTCCTGCTGTGTTATGCTTTTAAAAATGCGCGGGATATCTCTCCACAGCTGTTCCCATTGCTCAGGGAGGATATAATTCTCAAGGTCCAGCTGCCACTGTCGCTGGTAGGTATGTGGAGGTACTGCGTGGGAATGTTGAAGAACCTTATAAGTCCGGGAGATCAACCCTCGGGTTCCGTCAAAAGAGCGGACTAGTGATTCAAAGGGCGTAGGCCGACGCGTGGCACCGTCTGTGTATGAAGGGGCTCGGAGCCAGTGGCGCACTTGAAAGTATTCTAGGCGCACGGTTCTAGGGAGATTAAAGTCTTCCTTGCATTGATCAAATGGTTTGAACGTTCCCTCCGCAAACAGTTGCTCTATAATACGGCATTCACCAGCCGTCCACGCTGAAAAGGAGGAGGGGTGGAGAGCTGGGGGAAGTCAGAATTAAGCGCCAAAGGTGTGAGAGGGAAGGAAATGTGGTGAGGCCTCGGGATACCGCGATTCTATCCCAGATCTCCAATACCGTCCTCGTGGGGGTAGCGATATAGGCACTTTGGTGTCTGGCGTTCCTCCGCAACCAGGCCAAGTCCCATAGCGGGCGGCAGGCTACAGCCCTATCCATGTGAAACCAGTGTTTTTCACTTGCACGAACCGACCACTCCGATATATAGCGTAGGTGTGTCGCCCAGTAGTAGACGAGTAGGTCGGGGCAAGCCAGCCCTCCCCGGTCTCGCGGTAGCATTAGAACTCTAGCGGAAAGGCGCGATCTTCCCCCGCCCCAGATAAATGCAACTATCTCCCTCTGAAGGCCTAGGATGTCCCTATGGGGAATCGGTGTGGGGAGTGCCTGAAAGAGATACAGGACTTTCGGGAGGATTGACATTTTAATTGCATTAAGGCGACCCAGCCAAGAGATGGGCAGTGACCTCCAACGACGGAGTTCAGCTCGGATTGAAGCTCTACAGGTCGGCCAATTTGCCTGGGTCCATGTGTCCAGGTCAGCCGTAACGTTGATGCCGAGGTAGCGAATCGAGACTGGAGCCCATTGGAAAGGATTGACATCCTTCAAGTCCTCCAGTTGCTGGGGGAGAAGAGTAAGGTTGAGTGCATATGATTTAGGGAGATTGATCTTAAGACCTGATATCAGCTCAAACTGGGCGAGTACATCTAGAAGAGCCGGAAGAGATGTCGCTGGGTCTGTAAGTGTTAAGAGGAGATCGTCTGCGAAAAGAGCAACCTTGTGATCAACCCCCCCCATTCGGATGCCCCGGGTGTCCTCCGACCTCCGGACGGCAATCGCCAAAGGTTCCACCGCGAGTGCAAAAAGGAGCGGTGAAAGCGGGCAACCCTGACGCGTGCCCCTGTGAATGGAGAAGGAGGGTGTCAGGAGACCATTGAGGCGGATACGCGCGGTAGGCGCCACGTATGGGGCCATAATACGAGTGATCATGAGCGGTCCGAGGCCTATACGACGGAGGACCGCCCTGAGAAAGGACCAGTCGACCCGGTCGAAAGCCTTTTCGGCGTCGAGGGAGAGAAGGAAGGCGGGTATCTGGCGGCGGGAAGCTTTTTGCACCAGATGGGCCACGCGGCGAATATTATCTGCTCCTTGTCTCTCTTGTATGAAGCCTACCTGATCAGGCTCAACGAGGCCTGGGAGAAGAGGAGCCAGACGTTGTGCTAGGATTTTAGTGTATAGCTTAGCATCTACATTTAATAGAGAGATTGGCCTATACGAGGCACATGTGGCGGGATCCTTTCCTGGTTTAGGGATGAGTGCGATCTCCGCCTCGGCCATTGTCGGGGCCACAGATCCAGTCTCTGTAAAGGAGTTAAAGAGACGTACCAGATGAGCCCGGACCTCCGGGAGAAAGAGGCGATAAAATGCCAGCGTTAAGCCATCGGGACCTGGCGATTTCCCCATTGGCATGCTTTTCAAAGCTTTCTGAAGCTCAGTTGCCGTGATGGGCTCTTCTAGTTGCTGTTTAGAAAAGGAGGTGATTGGCTTCCAGGGGCAAGCGGTCAGAAAGGGCTCTATCTGTTCCACGCAAGTATCTCCCTTGCTGTACAGGGTAGAAAAGAACCTGTTAAATTCCGCCTGCTTAGCTCGTTCTGAAATGGCCCATTCTCCTCCCGGCAAAGAGAGCCTGGAGACGTGGCCACAGGAGATTTGGAGGCGTAGGCGACGCGCTAGCATGGGACCCACCTTATTACCCCCTCCATAATATCTTTGTTTGAGGGTCAGGAGGGACTGTTCCGCTTTATTCACTCGAAGGACTTTAAGCTGGCCCCGAAGCGATGCAAGTTTCCTTCGCGTTGGGAGAGATGGCGTCTGATGACTTTGTCGTTCTAATTCTTTTATATCGCGAGAGAGTTTGTCTTCCACCAGGCGGGATTCCCGCCTGCGGGCTATGGCAATAGAGGCAATAGTGCCCCGGATCGTGGCCTTAAAAGCGTCCCACTGAATATGTATGGGGGTTTCCGGAAGGTCATTAGTGGTAAAATAAGATTGTATGGCCTGTCTCAATTCCGCCACATCCACTGGGTCGCGGAGGACGTGGGGAGGAAGGCGCCATCTGGGAGCAGAATTCAATTGTCTGCCCACAGCGGATAGTGTGATTTCTAGGTGCGCATGATCGGAGATAGATATGTCCGAGATCTCCGCAGATTCCAAGGAGCGAATGAGAGATTGGGATATAAAGAAGTAATCAATACGGGAATATGAGTGGTGGACATGTGAATAAAAAGTATAGTCCCGTGTTTCCGGTTCCCGATAGCGCCAAGCATCAATGAGGCCCAGGGCTTCTATATCGTGTTTAAGTATTGCAGACATAGCCCCTGCTCCCTGAAAAGTCGAGGTAGTGCGGTCCAGGCCAGGGTCCCATACCAAATTGAGATCGCCCCCAAAAATGATGGGATTGGGTTCTTGAAGGAGTAGGGACCGAAGTAGGTCGCGCAAAAAGGCATCCTGCGCTTGATTAGGTGCGTATACGTTAAGCAAGGTAAGCGGTTTACCCTGCAATGTGACCGCCAGCTTAAGGAACCGACCTTCTTTGTCCCGTGTGGCGCGTGTAATTTGCACCGAGAGTCCTACTTTGAAAAGAATAGCTACCCCCGCCGTCTTGGTGCGTGCGGATGCCCAGGATTGCAGAGGGTATTTAGGGTGGGACATGCGCGAAGTATCTGTGCGTAAAAGGTGGGTTTCTTGGAGGTAAATAATATCTGGGTCGTGTAGGAGAAGATATCTCCATATTTGCCGCCTTTTGTTTGGGGTGTTTAAACCTTTAACGTTTAGGGAGATACACTTAAGAGGAGCCATTAGTCATTTCAAGGTGGAACACGCTTTCACTGGGTCGTGGGGTATCGTTTCCCTCCCTCTCTGGGTTCTGGGTCCAATATGTTAGTGATAATCGTAGTAGGAAGCGTGGGCAGTGGAGGTGTCCGTCCCAACAAGAAAGGAAAGGGCCTGTCTCAGAGAGTCTCCGGGGGTCCAGCCATAGAGCTGAGTCAGCACTGCAGGTGGGGACCCTCTCCCCAAGAATCCAAGGAAAGAAAAATAAGAGAGAAAGAAATATAGAAGAGGAATAACCAGGAAGGACCAGTGAGGTCGAACTACCAAAAGGCCAACTGGGCCAGAAAAACCCATTCCAGTCCAGGAGCGGCCCACTGGTGAGAACCAGGGCGGCTCTGAGGGAGTCACTCCTCTTGGGGACTAAGGAAATGGCGGGGTGGGCCATGGAATTGCTCGGTGTCCGCAGCGTCCGTCCCCCAGTGGTCGGGCCGCTTTATCCGTAGTGGGGGAGTTTTTGGGCCCTCTGTAGAAACTTTCCCTATTCCCCTCAACCGAGCCTGGTCCGAGGCTCATAGGGTGTAAGATATGGCAGGGACCAGGGGCGCCGTCGGGGGCAGGGGGTGATATGAATGTGTGTGCCACTGGGGAGGTATAGCCGCTAGGTGAGTTCGATAGTGACCTTTAGTCATGAGAGTATGCATTTCAGGTAAACAAACTTTTTAACAGTAGGTACTAGGGCAGGTATGCATATGCACAGTCAGTTCCAGTTCGGCAAGGTGAAGATAGAAAGTCTCTTCCATTGCAATGTATTCTTAGTTAGGTACAATTCAATCTCCAGTGCCCGAGCCAGAAAGGGAGGAAGGGCCGGACCGCGATGCACCCTGAGCTGAGGACTGCGAGGCTTCAACCGTCTTCAGGTGATGAATGATGTCTTGTTTATCCTGGAGAGATGTCATGTTGGTCTTAGAGGACCTAGTGCGAGGGGGTCGCACCCTCGACCATTCAGGGCGAAGGGAGATCCGGGAAGCCGGTTCGGTATGCTTGGGGGAGGGGGGCGGAGTTCCAGGCGAAATGCAAAGAATTTGGAGTGCTTCCTTAAGGGATCTCGTGAATCTACGTTTCCCCTCCCAGTGGAAGATCAAAGCAAAGGGGTGGCCCCACTGATATTTGACATTAGATGCTTTCAGTTTGTCCGTCACTGGTTTGAAGTTCCTGCGGCGGCGCAGGGTAAGGGGGACAGATCTTGGAATAGTTGTATATTATGTCCTTCATATGTCAGTGTCTCAACTGTGCGAGATGCTTGTAGGATTGCATCTTTCTCCTTATAGAAGTGGACCCTGGTCAGGATGTCAGAGACCAGGTTGGTGTTGCCACGCGGTGGGGCCACCCGGTGGGCGCGGTCCAATGTTGGAGGTGAGGAGTCATCATCCCCTCGCACTGCGTGAAGGAGGTCCGCGACGTAGGTCGTTATGTCTTGTCCCTCTGCGCCCCGCGGCACGCCCCTTATGCGGAGGTTGTTCCGGCGACTCCTATTTTCTAAATCCTCCTGTTTAATTTGGAGTTCTATATGTTGCTCTTCGAGTGTGGAGACCCTACACCATAGTTCCTCCTGGTCCTCTGTGCGCGAGTCGAGAGTCCGTTCCAGGTCATCCACCCTAGTGCCGATGTCTGTGACATCCCGCCGAAGGTCCGCCAGGCATGTTTTGACCTCCAGTTTGAGAGATGAGATTTCAGACTTTATTTCGTGAAGGAAGTTGGACATGAAGGCCTGCGTGATAGGGGCACTATCGGATGTCGCCTGCTTGGTGTCCATTGTGAGATCCTCCTGTGAGGGTGCCGATGTATGTTTATTCCATAGGTCTACCACTGAGGTGTCTTTAGAAGGTGTTTGTGCAACGGCTTTCCCTGCTTTGGGTTTAGTCATATCTCCAGAGGTGGAGGTGTCTCCCAATCGAGGTGTCGCCCGCCACCAAGTAGGGGGCTCCACCAGCTTCACCCCAGGACAGCCCAGGAGCAGTGGACGCAGGAGAAAGCACCACCAGGTCGGATCACTGCCAGGCAAGGCTCAGTGCAGCACCGGACAGACGGCCTAGGAAGCGTGAGGCGAGCGGCTCGAGGACCACAAGGGCTAGGTCCTATCTCCCCACCGGAGACGTCAGGAGTCAGCTCTGCCAGCGCGCAATGGAGGCACCGTTAATGTGTGGCGTGGAAGAGGGCCAATACCCAGTCCGGAATGGACAGCCCAAACAGCCCGCTGAAGCTCAGCCCCGGGAGCGTTCCAGTCTCAGAGGGGGTAGAGCGAAAGTAGGCGCCGCGGGGCAAGTGTGGGGCGCAAGAGTAATGATGATAGCTGTCCGCATTCAGTGTCCCAGGGGAGTGTAGTGCGACAGTCCACGCACTGCCCAAGCCCCTCGTCCCCCCCCTGGCAGCCGTGAAGCAGGTGGCAGGCAGCAGAGGGCGCGGAGGTACTCAAGCCAGCCCATCCACCGCCCCCAGGATTCGGCCAGAAACTTGCTGGGAGGTAGGCCGCCGCCGCGCAGCTGGGTGGGAGTCACAGGCCTCAGTGTCAGCGGGGCGTCAATAGGGTGTAGCTTGGCCCCTGTGGTCAGGTATCGGGGGACCAGCGATGTGTCTCTACCGGGTGTGTCGAGGCGAGGGCGTCAGGGGGATCCCCTCCGCTCTCTGCAGCAGGTAAGTGTCTCTCGCTCCTCGGCGCGTCTCTCTTCCCCCGGGGTGGTCAGCGCCGATCTCTCCTCACCTGGCTCATATTCGTCTTCTCCCCCCCACCCGGTGTGGTGGGCGAAGCGGGGGTTACCACAGAGCCGGATTGAGCCCCCTGTAGGCCGCCCCGGGATATCCCCGTCCAGGCCCTGAAGTCACCCAGGGCCCTCAATATAGCCAGGTGCCAGGGGCATGGGGCAGTAAGGGAGGAGATCGATCCTCAGCTCTGCGAGGTAGGGGGCATGCAGCAGAGTATGCAGAGTCGTGCACAACAGGCCCTTTGCTGCTCCTAGGATTGAGCCAAAAGGGTGCCGCTGGACAGGCCGCTACCGCGCAGCAGGACAGGAGTCTTAAAGCTCGGTGTTAGCAGGGCGCCAGAAGGGCGCAGCTTGGTCTCTCTCTCCTCGGCCAGGTACCGGGGGGTCAGCGGCGCATCTCCACTTGGGGGGGGATGGTGGGGGAAATGTCCGGGAAGTGGGCCCCCCGTCGCTCTCAGCAGCAGGTAGTCGCCTCTCGCTCCCACGTCGTGTTCTTCCACCCCCGGGTCCAGCGCCTGTCTCTCCTCACCTCACTCGTAGTTGTCTTCTTCCCCGCTCCAGGCTCTCCGGTGCAGTCAGGCCTCAGGAACGGAGGACGGCAGATCAAGGGAGTGCTCCCCAGCCGGTTGCAGGCCACTCTCTCGCAGTCCCACACAAAATGGCGGTCAGGGCCTGCACACTAGGCCACCTCCACTGTCTCGGGCCACTCACAGTACCGCCCAGGGTCCCCCACGCAGTCCTCCGTCAGGAGCGGGATCGGCGGAGCGGGCAGGCACACCCCCGCAGTCCCCGCCGCTCAGCGCAAGGCAGGTTACGGGCTCCCCTGCAAGCGGGATCACCTCCGTGGCATTTGGCAAGATGGCGGGTGGGTCCCCGTCTACGAGCCCTCTCCTCCCTCTCGGGATTGTCCGGACGGTCTGATGCTCCGCACACGGTCCCCAGGCTACTGCGGGCTTCAGGAGGTCAAGGGGGGTGGTGTTGACCTCACCCCCCGTGCTTTTGATCGCTTTAATTAAGCCTTAGGCCGACCCTGGAGGACGGAGCCCAAGCTGCGTGCGTCTTATCCCATCAAGGTCTTGGCCACGCCCCACCCTACCCACTTTTGCAGCAGCTCCTGTGTGCCCTAAGCAAACAATCTCACAGTGCCCCTCTCCACCTAGAGCCAAAATGTCAGAACGATTCCTCCCTTATACAGAGTTCCTGGGGGGCGTGGCTAACCACCAAGCATGGCAGACATGAACTAGCGGAGCTCCGCGCCGGGCCCTGACACTGAGGCAGTAATCCTGTTAAGGCGTGGCCATCCACACTCCACACGCACTGCACTGGTCAGCGGGAGTGCTGGGGTGTGCAGCGACACCAAAACAGCGAGCCCACACCAGGAACTGGCTGGAGAACATCGGTGTTCATCTGGGCTGCGTAGAGGGCGAACGCAGGAAGGCCCGTCAGTATCGGCGAGAGCTCTCCGGGGCAGACTGAGAAGGAGCAGCGGCAGCGGGCGCTATGAACAGCGAGTAACCGCCTTCTACATTGGTCGTTGGAGAACCGGAGTCCGTACGAGCCCAGGGAAAGACGGGCTACAGGTACGGGACGCCCAGAGGCGAAATACAAAATGGCGGGCGGAGTAGCCCCAGGGCTGTGAAACGAGCGTAGGCCTGCAAGAGACATTTGGGGTGTGGCGGACCTCTCAATACATGGTGCCCCACCGTAATTCCAGCCCCGGAGGCTCCAAGCACATATTGGCCGCTGCTGGCTCAATATAACAGAATGTGGGGCCCCTAACACGGACATTGAGCTGCGCCACGCAATCACATAGGAGATAGCCCTGAGTGTGAGAAATGGACGGGCAGGGCATTCCACACCGCATTTCTCAATATGCCTGTTTGAGAGAACGACCCGTATGCAGTGCGCATTTGGCGATGGAATCATCCCATGCGGCAAGGAGGTGAAGCGAGACAGCAATAAGGGATTTACAGACTGGGATCACGAGCGCACTATCGAAGGCATTGTGCTGGGTGCCGGACTATTGCAGACGAGATGCATGGGATAGTGTGTGGAGCACGCAGTGTCAACGCAGAGTGAGTGGCCATTTTCATCAGTGCAGACGTTAATGGTACCGGGATTGCAGTGGCTGACTTGGGCGGAGTGCTTCAGGGCGCAGCCCACTGGTGTGAACGAGTAGTGAGACAGACTGAAGACCAACAATAACGGACACTGTATACATACTGCAGAGAGAACGCGAGGAAGGGAAAGCGGGTCTGAGTTACAGTATCACCCCTTATATATACTGTCTTGGGCCCTGGTGCTGCAGTGGGTAACACTGAACAAGGACGAGGAAACATCTGAGTACTACGGTCCATTGGGGCCTGGTCCAATCCAGGATCATTGGAGGGAGGTATAATGCGGAGTACGCATGTGATTGTCTGAAAGTACCCCATAGGGGATAGAGAGTGCAGGGGTGAAAGGAGTGCGATCAGCGTTACATTGACCAGGAGACACAATACATTTTTGATTAAACCGAGAATGGGGCATACCAAAACCAAGCAGGTTTGTCTGAGGAGACAGACCCTGCACTGCAAGGCGATTTGACACAAAGTATAGATCACGACGTGGAGCCACCTACGGAACCTGGAGGCCATAGCGATAAGCTGGACTTGATTCTGAAAGAAATCCGAGACTCGCGCACATCCATAGAAACGCAAGTAGGTGCATTGACCACTAGCTTCACTCTATTGAAGGCGGACCACGCAAAACTGGCGGAAAAGGTGAAGTTCAATAAACTGATACTAGATGACCTGGTACCACAGCAAGCAACTCACACCTCCCAAATAGAACAACTGCAGTGTCAACTGAAGGGGTTGCAGGACAGGGTGGATGATGCGGAAGGAAGATCCCGCCGAAACAATGTGCGGATCCTGTGCATACCAGATCGGAGCGAAGGATCCAATCCCACCCAATTTGTAGAAAAATGGCTTCGGGACCATGTTGCACCGGTGGGCCTCACTGACTTGTACAGTGTAGAACGAGCACATAGAGTTCCGCCCAGGCCCCCACCCCCTGGTGCGCCGCCTAGGCCGATTATAGCACGGATTTTGAATGATAAAGACCGGGACACGCTCCTGCGCGCTGCCAGGGAGAATGCTCCAATCCAATTTGAAAATAAACGTATTTCCCTATACCCGGACTTTACCCTGGCGGTCCAGAGAGCGAGAGCCACATTTCAAGACGTGAAAAAGATGCTGCAAGCTCGTAATTTGAAGTACGCTCTGCTATTCCCTGCCCGCTTGAAGGTCATTTATGGACAAAAAGCCTTGTTTTTTGATACTCCGGATGAAGCAACGGAATTGGCAGAAATTACACTAACAGCGAATGCATCACAAGACTCGTCACAAGCAAGCCGACGGCAACAGCCCCAGCCACAAAGAATTGGAAGGAATAGAATAGACCGAAGTCAGAAAACTAGACCTGACCCCAGCATGCACCCCTGCCCGGAACAGATCTCACAGAATAAGAGGGACGCACTATCAACGCCGACAACACTGGTAGACCAAGATGCAAAATCTATAGCTGAAACTGTTGACTCCTCCGAAGATACCAATGCCCACTCGGACTCTGAAAATAGTTTGGCGCTGTTCCCTTTGGTTACCCCGCAGACTGCGAATGACTTTCTGGGCTGAACACTGTGCACATTCTATGATGGTTTATTGCTCTAACAGATGAGGATGACTCGCCCTACAATTTGATACTGGATGGTTCAGATGTCCCTTGTACTTGTAATAAGATAGGGCCTGGGCTGGAGCTCTGCGAATGTAATTGTTGTGTATAACATCATGCATGTTAAGAGACTGGTGGTTACCGCTCCCCCTGTGGGGACTGCACTATGTTATAGATTATGCAGAGTTCCTGTTGAACTTGTTTTCATTGTTTGGTCCTCTAGAGTTTTATGGGGGAACCTGGTATTGGGAGTTTTAGGGGGGTATATACGTACAGGCTCAGTTGCAGCTACTTTTTTTTTTAGTCGGCGAGGAAGAACGAATGCCCATCTTATGTTACATTACACAAAGACAAATGGCACAACTTAGTAAATATACATACACATCCTGGAATGTAAGGGGTCTCGGTTCAGTACACAAGAGACACAGAATTCTTGCGCAGCTTAACCGTAGGAAGGTGCACATTGTTTTTCTTCAAGAATCCCACCTTACGCACGCAGAGGCCATTAAATTGCAAAAGAAGTGGGGAGATCAGTTTTTTTTCACATCCTATTCTGCATTTGCTCGTGGGGCTGCAATATGAATACGAAGCGGTACCCCTTTTGTACTGTTGGAACAAAGAATAGATTTAAATGGCAGATATGTGTTACTGCATGGTATGTTAGATGGGGAGCACATTGTGATGGGTAGTATATATGCCCCAAATTCGGAACAAGACAAATTTCTAGAAATACTTACCAATGCCCTGGCGGGATGGGACGACTACCCCTGGGTTCTGGGGGGTGACTTTAATGCAGTACTTGATGTAGGGCTGGATAGATCGCACCCTCCACTACAGGGTACTGGTTTCAGAAAGCAGACAGACGCCCTGAAGGGATGGGCGGAGGGATGGAACATAGGAGATGCATGACGCATGAAACACCCCACTAGTAAAGAATATTCTTTCTTTTCACTGCAACATGGGTTGCATACACGTATCAACAGAATCTTTTGCTCTATGCATTTAATTGCCAATGTAACAGACACCATGTACCTAGGTAAGACTTTATCGGATCATAACTCCCTTGAAGTTACACTGACGTGGGGGAAGATCCCCACACCAATCCCAACTTGGAAATTACAACCTTCGCTTCTAGAAGATCCGGTGTTTAGTAGCTCCCTCTCTAAAGCGATAATTAATTATTTCGTAGAACATGCAGACACCGCTAGTACACGTCAAATTGAGTGGGACGCTTTTAAGACTGTGATACGGGGTAGCAATTAGCACACGAGTGGGGGCTCGCTCCTCTCTGATTGAAAGGCTTGCGGAAGTTGAAAGTAGTTTGGGTAATCTGGAAAAGGAAGCAACAACAAGTGACATACATAGGAACAAATTACAAGAAGCGCACATAAGACATGCGGAACTCTTGGAAGAACTTCGCATTTTAGATTATCGCCTATACACACAAAAGCAGCACGTAGAAGCAGGCAGAGCGGGCCCGCTCTTTGCTAGGATTATTAGAGATACGCCGGTGATGGCTCCCATTACTGAAATCACTACCCCAGAGGGCACCGCTGCCCGTACTCAATTAGAGATAAATACAGCCTTTAAAGCTTACTATGAGGCATTGTATCCTACGCCGGCAGAGCCTTGTGAAGCTGACTATGAGTCATTTTTTGAGGGACTGCAATTCCCACAATTGTTAGACGACCACAAAAAAGAGTTAGAGAGGCCTATAACTACAGCAGAAATAAGAGCGGCGATCAGGGCTCTGCCCCGCAATAAAACTCCAGGTAATGACGGACTGCCAATAGAGTTTTATGCAACGTATTCAGCATTGCTAGTCCCCCATTTACAGAGACTGTATCAAGCCTTGCTAGAAACCGGTTCCCTTCCTCCTACTACACTGCAAGCAATAGTGGTTTCACTACCGAAACCGGGCAGGGATAGCAAAGACATGGCAGGATATCACCCCCTTTCACTATTAAACGCGGATTAAAAGATTTTAAGTAAGTTGTTAGCAAATAGAGTCCTACAATTCATACCAAAACTAATCCACACGGATCAGTGTGGGTTTGTGCCTGGAAGATGCACGGCCCTTAATATTAGAAGATTACAACAGGTCATGACATGAACAACCACGGATACCAATACACAGGGATGTGTATCCCTAGACTTGCGTCAGGCATTTGATTCATTACACTGGAGCTACATGCTTCGTACTCTCCCGAAATTTGGAATCCCGGGCGAGTATGTGAAGTGGGTTAACCTCCTGTATACGAATCCCACGTCACGTGCACGTACAGGTGCTCATATTTCACAGCAATACACAGTAGCACGAGGTACTTGGCAAGGATGCCCGCCTTTGCTATTTATTCTAGGTCTAGAACCACTCGCTATCAAAATCTGCACGATAGCGGAACATAAGGGAATACGACTGGGAAACAACACACACATTATTTCGGCATATGCGGATGACTTAATATTATATTTTAATAATCTTAAAGGCGATCATGAACCAATCCCAACAATATTCAATAAATTCCAATCGCTGTCAGTGCTCTCTATCAATGAGACCAAATCGTATGCGTACTTTTTCACAGACACTACGCAGGTTGATCCATTACGCTTTGGCCACTGGACGTTTCAAACAGCGACAGTCACTTTAGATATCTTGGCATTCATGTGTACAGAGAGGCGGGAGACATACTAGATGGCAACCTAACCCGGGCGATTACAGCACTTAAAGCGCAAGTAAAATTCTGGACATCCTTGCCGCTGTCTGTGGCGGGAAAGGTAGCTATTGCCAAAATGGTAATGCTCCCCAGGCTACTCTATTACTTCACAAATCTACCCATCATGATCCCAGCACATGTGTTTAAAACGTTAGATACCCTACTAGTAGAATTGATATGGGGGGTGGGACGTAGACGAATAGGCTTATCAAAACTCCAATTAGAAACCAAGCATGGGGGGTTGGGGGTCACAGACTTAAAGGCATACTGCTACGCAGGACAATTGCAATGGCTTGCGTACTGGATCGCAGGCCGTAATCTGCAAGAGATCGCCATGTCTCGGCGCGAATGGGAAAGGGGGTGCTTCACACGCTTCTGTTACCCAACAGCAGGCTCCCATCGGCTGTGCCTCCATTGTTAAAAATTGCATTGATGTACTGGAAAAAGGCACTGCGCTATACAAAGGTACTGATTACATTTGCCCCCAATATTCCCCTACTAGGACTCCCTCTGCCACTAGGGACAGTAACATTACAGCGTATATCCGCCTGGGTGGAAGCGGGCGTAAGCACGGTGGAAATGTTATTTACGGATAACACCTTAATGAATCACGACACATTTGTGAGGGAACAGGGAGTCCCAAATACATTATTTCTTATCCATGCGAATATTACAAGATATGTTCGGACCACATGGCCCCAGAAGGGACGGAACCCCCGACGCACAAGCTGGTCCACATGCAGTATTTAATGGGTAATGGCAGTCATTTGACCAGGTGGTTGTATCGGGGGATTCGAACGCACGCTGCAGTATCACTACAGACGCTCCGTGATAAATGGAACATTGACATAGGCCGTGAGCTGAATGATAAAGAGTGGGGAATTGTATTGGAATACCCGAGGAAGGTATCGCGAAACCCAAAGTTTAAATTTATTCAGCTCATGATAGCACATCGTGCTTACTTGACCCCCCACAAACTAAGTCTGATGTTTCCAGATACGGCGGACGTATGCCCCCGATGTCATGCCTCAAATGCAACTTTACTACACATGTTATGGGCTTGTCCATGACTGACACATTACTGGACAGCAGTGCAAACAATATTAAGGGATGTTGCCCCGGGGGGAGGGGGAGAGCCGTTAGAGTATTGCATACTGGGATTAAATCCTAGATGCAAGAAGGGAAGCCCCACACATAGATTTGTAAATTTGGCATTGATACTAGCTAAGCGAACAATAACCATGAGATGGAAGGCCGCAAAAGCGCCATCAGTGTTATACTGGTACAACGAAGTGATTAGGTGGGGTAAAGCAGAAAGTGTGGAGCTACAGCGGGAGGAACATAGGGGATTGCGAAAGAAACCTATCTCGATGGAATGGAATGTGATGTTAGAGGAATTTATAGCAACAGACATACAGTCATCCTAGAATGGGTGATGTAAGCTTCTCAATACTGCCAACACAACGTATTGGAGGGAGAGATCCGGATGCGGTATTACTATAACATGTTACAGGAATTACTTGCTGGTATTGTGTTAATAACTGATACGTATTGCTATGCTGACTGACAAAAGCATATATAAATGTAGAACCAAGCCTGGGGGAGGTGGGTGGTTGGGATATAGTTGGTTTGTGATTAGTTAGGGGGATGGGTTGTTTAGTTTATTTTAATATCTACAACACAATATATGTATGGGAGAAATGACGTTCCGGTGGTCATTGCAACACACTGTAGGTATAACTGCTAAACTTGTTGGATAGTACCACCGGCAAATCACAGTTAGTAGTATCACTGCTTCTCTTTATTTTGATCCACTGCGTGGAAAGTAAATGTTGATTTGATATGATGCATATCAGTGACTAAGGAAGTTGTAATATCAAGAAAACTAATAAAATATGTAAAAAAAAAAAAAACAGAGTTCCTGGCCCACCTCAGAGGTGATGAGGCGCAAAAGCTGATTATGCTTTACACGACACATAAACCAATCTTGACAACGAAAACACAAATGTGCACTTTGCACACGTCTTAAAAAACGATACTGAAACTGAGAAAAGTTGAAGTACCACCACCGTAAAAGTGTGGTTGAGTTGGTAAAAACAGTGCGATTAATCAAATAGTGAATTTAAAATGTTTAATAACTGATTACCTTATATTTAACAAAGTCGTCATGAAAATTATTTATGAAACGTAGAATTTTTATTGACTTCATTGTAGAGAGCCATAACGAATTAGGTGGTGCAATTAATGTATGCAATATGCTATATGACTGAAACTTTCAGCATAAGTGCCAAACATTATAAAGATTTTATAATCTTCGGAAAAAAATAATCTTTATGATTTTTAGAAATAGTTTACATGTAGGTACTTTTTGAAATTCTTGGTAGTAGGCCATAATTAGAGTTGAACATTTCTGTGTAGCAATCACTGACAACATTACAAAATGCTCATATATGATATGCTTGATTTATTTCGTTATGCTTGGACTTAATTAGGAGTTTATTTGACTAAATAAGAAATGCTAACTTTAAAAATGCATTGAGTTGCCTTTTCTCCTTAGGCTACATTATTTTATAGCCTGGTGTAATGGACTTTGATATGCGTCCTCAAATGTTGCTTTATTTGTTCTGTTCATGCGACATTCTTTAAGCAACAAGACACTTTTTTAGTATTCCTTTGTGTGTGAATGGTAGGAACCTGACTTTTGGACTTTATCCACGGAGAGCAACAAAGTAAATAAGCTATTTGTCAACTAGTCTTTGAGTACGGAATGGCCAGTCATTTCTCTTGATGAATATGGGAAAGTATGCTGGAGTATCAATTTGTACCTGGATAGCTGAAGAATGGTCAAATGATGATCAGACCATTGTTTGGTGACTACTGATGTCACAACGAACAATTTGATGTATAAAAAGTGACTTCCCTACGAGTAGGGAGGCTTCTCCATTCCCCTTCTCCTCAGTTGTTGACTGCCTGCTGGACTCTTTTTACATGCCCTTTGCCTTTTTGCCACTGCTGATGAACTTGCCTGCTGGACGATTTGCAGCTGTCTGGTGAGAGACCAGACTTGAACTTTCCTGATTAACGCTCCATTCCCCTTGCCAATAGACTTTTCCTTAGTGTACTTTAACTTGATCCCTTTGCCCATGCTAAGAGAACCCATACGAACCATCCTCCTGCCTTTGTTGGTGGTAGGAATCTCTAACTTTGGAACCATCCTCTTTTGGATGGCTGTATTTAGCAATAGATGTACTTTGGTTAGATGTGTGATTTTATATTTCGAGCTGTTAGATTCATGACAGAGTTGCTTAAAATGCTACTTATATGCATTGATTTTGGATCTTTAATACAATAACTAAATTATCTAAAATTTGTCTGAGTCTTTTATTGTGTCTTAATGTTCTTTCTACAGAAACTGTCTGATTTCTAAATGCATGATAGAGATAGTGATAGATTATTTTCAAAATATCAGGTTATTTTGCTCTTGTTCTGTGTAGCCACAGCAGGGCTATTGGTTTGAATGATTCTTATCAGACTGAACTTCTTTAGGAGGTTGGGTCTTCCAATTGCAGTACTCTATTTTTACAGCATGGTTCTGAGTGTAATATATTTGAATCTGATCACCAATTTGTGAGTTGGCTACCAATTTTTGATCCTCATTGGGTGGCCGACAGTGGGACATTCTGATTTCTCACCCCTCACTATAACAAAGAAAGGCCCATCTGAGGACCAGTGCCTCTGTGGGTGAAGTATAGAATCTGAGTAAAAAGTTACTTGTATGGGCCCAGTTGTAAGAAAACCCAGAATAAGCTTCTGCTGCAACAAACTTGGTAGTAGAGTAATGGTTTTGTCTAGTGATGTGAAGATTTAGAGTTACCAAAATAGATTTCCCCTGTCCAGTCAAAAAGCCCAAAATACCATGGTTCTGAAGAAGCATTGATGGAGTAATTGACAGATTTCGTTGACTTGTAGCAGCAAAGGAGTGTGAGTATTAATAGGGCCACGCATTACGATTGCTTTGGCTTAGATTGCGCTGTTTTAAAATGGTTGTGTGATATTATGCAAAGTTGAAAAGTTGTATGTACCATATCGCTTAATGCAAAGAAGTTGAAGTTCTTATCGGGCAGTTTGTGGCCTAAGATCCCGGAATACAAGCCTACGTGGTGTTCTTAGTGTAGAAGACACTGAGTAAGTTATCTGCTGTGTTGTGGTGCTTGTAGTGAGATGTCGTTGACAACATCTTATGGATAGTGATTTTCTTTTGTGTGTTAGTGGTATGCGATTGGTATAGTTGATCTCAGGTGCACAGGGAATAACTGTATCAATTAGGGTGAAATTCCGCTGGTCGAGATTTCATTTGAAGTGAATGATAAAGATAGGAATAGAAATATTATTTCGTATTACCTTTTGAGTGAGAGACTGTTTTCCTTTGGAGGAGCAGACAAATTTAATTGTTGAAAATGCTTGCATATTGTCTTGTGTATTTGCTTAGAAAACAAAGAAAAGAAAATTGTAAAGGAGGGTGAGCTGCTACAAGGAGCGAGATTGACATCACACTGTGTCATGCTGTGATTTGTCGGTTGGTGTAAAGCCGTGCTGAGATTGGTTGACAACGTCATAGAAAGTGACGCTGTTATTGGTTGTGATTTCGGAACAAGAAAATTGTGAGAGGAATTAATTTCCTTGGTTTTGCGGAAAACATTTGTGAAATACAAAATTTAATAAAAATGAAGGTTTTCAAAGCTTTATGAAAATTAATACAAGGAGATGTGACCATACCTGTTACAGTAGGAGAAGACGTACCGCCTGAGGGTACACCAGGATACCCTGTATTGTTGTATAGAGGATTACATCCATTTATTTGGCTTGAACAATGGCACAAAATTAATGAGAAAGACAAGGTTCTACAGTTTCCTTGCTATGGGACATCAAATTCGAGAACCTTTGAGAATTTAAGAAGGAAATTATACGAAATGAGGCCACCTCCTACAACTTCTCAGTTTAGGCTTATATACTGGTGAACACATAGCTCATCAAAGAGAGAAAGAAAAGTATCAGGAAAGATATAGAAGAACCATAGATCAGTATGCAGAAGCTTGATGGGATGCACAACAGAAAGAATGGAGAACAGATGTTATTCAGAAAACAAGAACGTAGCCCTCAATACCTGTCGAAGGAGAGATTAGAGGAAAACAAAAAGATGAAAAGAAACATATTGAGACAGAAAAGAGTGATGCTGAAACAGAAGGAGAAAGTAGTGACGTGGATGGTGATCTTTTAAATGACTTATTGCTAAATCGTCCATCACCATACAATGAATCTCAGTGTGAGAATATGATAAACAGAAATACAGCTGAGATTCCACATGCCCCTGTAATGCCTGAAATATCAAAATGTTACACTAGTTTCTCCTGTAAGGTGGGGCAGAAATGTCAGTTCCATTGAACCCATTTGAACTGTATGCTCCAGATGCTTTAACCATTCCTGTTACTATTGGTCCTGTTGTACCTCTTTATAAATCTGGGTCACAGGTAAATACTGCACATACTCTGACTATACCTGCAGGAGTAAATACTGCACATGGTAATCTACTATATTTGACAACGAGATATTTGCTTCAGACACCCATGGTGTAATACTACTTGTGCTAAGAGTACAGATTTAATGTTAAATCAGACGCAATTTTAGCCAAGAAAGAGAACGGTTCAGCGGTTGCCACCTTTTTACGCCCCCAGAACAAGTGAGCTTCCTGAAATAAGTTACCATGCTACTGAAATGACTGGGTCAATGGGAATTTTAGTTCCTGAGACATCCGCATTAAACATGCAGCCTGGAATAAGTAGAGATTTGACTAAGGTAGATTTGTATTAAAATATTTCGGGAGAAACATCTGGATTTACTCCATAACAATTGCATGAGTGGCTGAGAGGGTTTAGCACCCCAATTAATAACCAAAGTTCCGAAACTGTTCCAGTCCCAGTAAAGGAAAAACATTAGATGTGGCCAAGCTAAAAGAAGAGTTATAAGAATTGATTTTGGGAACTATTAGTCCATCTCGATTAGATACCTACCATGAGGAGGAACAATTGTTTCTCTGTAAAGACTTTATCCGACGAACTAGACAGACACAGGAGAAGCTAGTTTAATTGGCTCAGAAATATGAAATTGATGTTCAAAGATCAAAGGTTTTGCAAAAGACATACAGATTAGACTTTAGCAACAAAGATTTTGCTAACATGAGGCCAGTTGGAATGAAATATATAGATTAAGGAATTAATGACACTGATCGAGAAATGGAGCAAGAGAGAGAAATGGTAAGGTAGATGGTGGAAAAAGAAGGCAACACAGAGTTATGATGCAGACAACTTCAGTTGTAGTTGACAGAGGCGATGGAGAAATATAGATGCTTCCTAAGAGTGAAGTACCTGGTGGAGGGTAAGCGCATGTGCCATGGACTAGAGCTAATATTTTGTCATTCACAGATAAATTCATGAAATTGAGAGATAATCCAGTGGAATGGTACAGACATATTGAAAGGTTTGTGAAAATGTCCAAAGTTCTGTGGATAGATGTGAATACCTTGTTTGATTTTGTGGTTCCTGGAGACTTGTGGACCGAGTGTAAAATTTCTGTAGATTGGCATGAAATAGAACCAGAGAGGGGTCTAAGAATGGGTGCCCCTTCTCCAGTGGTAGTGAAGAAATATCAATAAGTGTTTACTTTCCTGAAAATCAAGATTTCTCCTAAATAAATCGATTGGCTAAAAATTGACAGAATGATGGTTCATGCCTATTACGAGAGATTGATACCGATTTTCAGACAAGACAGTGGAATGGAAAATGTGGCAGATAAAGATATGGGACATTTTGTTTACAGATTTCTGAATGCTTTGTGACTCGAGAATTCTTCCATGATTCAACAGCATTTACTATGCTGGCAGAACAGACTGATTGACAGCATTTTGCATTATGCAAAGTACTGCGAAGACAAATTAGAAATGAAACAGAAAAAGTTGAAAGTAACTCTAATGATAGCTCAGATGAAAGCAGTACAAAGAGGTCAGAATCCTTTGGGTTTTGACAATGCAGTCCCAGCACAGGGAGGATTTAATTTGGTTCCTGTAACGCAAGGTGTTAATGACTTTCAGCAGCAGAATTTTCAGTCACAAAGTAGAGGCCGTGGTGTTCGAGCAGACTCTAGAACGGGTGTTGATTTGTCAGCTTTGAAGAAAATGAATCCATGTCACGTATGCAGAAAATTTGGGAATTGGAAACACGAGTGTAGATTTAATGTAAATAATCCTGGAAACGAGATACAGAATGGAGGGTATGCACAGTCTCAGGGAAATAACATGGTCCAGACTCAACAGACACAAATACAGAGAGTTCAAAATCCTCATACATCCCAATCAATGCAAATACAGCAAGCGTTGATGCCTCAACAGAATGTTCAGGTACAAAGGTACAATATGAATCAGAATCAGCAGATGAATAGAAATTGTTTCCCAAATCAAAATGTGTCACAGCAGTATTTGATACAAACAGACAATTTCGACCAGGATCGACTCAATGATTGAGCAAGGGATCTTGAAGGATATAATGGGAAGTCTATGTACCTCTCCCATTATGGCTGTTGACCCGTACTCGGACATAGAGGGTCATTACGATGGCGGTCAAACGAGAGTCCGACCGCCATCGTTGCGAGATTGGATCCTGCCAACAAGTAGTCGGCAGTCCCACCCACCAGATTAGGATGCAGCCTCCATGTAGGCAGTAGGAAAAATCTCTTTTTCAATTGCAGCTTGTGCTGGGGCCCCAAAAAGGGCTGCAGCACAAGCCGCAATTGAAAAAGGGATGTTTTTTACGCATCCATGCACCGTATGCCAGGCAACATTGTGGTGCCTGGCACTCGGTGCATGAATGTTTGGGGGGCACCATATGTACCCCCTGGCCCACATAGCAGAGGCCGAGGGGGGACAGGGGCCCTGCTAGGGGTCACCAAGTCCCTTTCTGGATGCCTGTTCATGGCAGCGGGACTGCCATGAACAGGAAGTGGCAAAGGGATATCCTAATCCTACGGCAATGCCTGCACAGGCACCGCCCCCATTGTAGGGATTAGGAATCTGACCACTGTCTTGATGGGATCTTTGATCCTGTCAGAGGCAGCGGTCCAACCCCCCACCTCTGATCCGACCAGCTGCATTGTATGTGATACCCTAGATGGTGTGTGGACCGCCACCGATGGCCTGACGGTGGCGGTCCACCCGCCATCGTAATAAGGGCCTTAGTATTTAACTAATAGTCGACTTATGAAGTATCGAGAAATACTTCTGGGTGCAGAGAATATAACACTTAAAAGATGCACAATTCTGAACCAATCCACTCTGTTGCCACTGCCTGGAAATGAAACTGTGATTGATGAAGCTGAACATGATTGTTTGGATGTGACTGAGTTATGTACAAAGCCCTGACCTGATATACAAGATGAACCTTTGCCTGAATCTGATCATGTGTTTGTTGATTCTTCCTGTTTGCGAGACAATGAAGAAAATCTGAAAGTTGGTTATGCCATTTGTACAGTTGCAGGTGTTGTGGAAGCATCATGGTTGCAAGGAGTGTATTCGGTGCAGGTTGCTGAGCTGATTGCTTTGATGTGAGCATGCAGCATTTCAGAACAACTCAGAGTAACAAATTTTACAGATAGTCAGTAGAACTTTGGATTCGAACATGACTTTGGGCAATTGTGGTCACAGCGTGGGTTCATAACTTCTTCCGGATTGCCAATACGAAATAGAGAAAGTGTGGGGTATCTTTTGCGACCCCTACAATTGCCTGCTCAAATTGCAGTATTCAGGTGTGTAGCTTACAGCAAGGCACTAAAATATGTGACCGTTGGCAATATATATGCTGACGAGATGGCCAAATATTGTGCCATAAATTCCCCTACATTTAATGGGGATTTGATAAATGAAACATCAGATTTCACAAATTGCAAACTGTTGTTTATGATGATAGATACATGGGAAGAGGTTAAGCAATCACAAGAAGAGGTGACAGAAGCTGAACAGCAAAATTGGGTGTGAGCAGGATGCACCAAAAGGTAAGATGAAGTTTGGATTTACACTGATGGCAGAACTGTATTACCTAATGGTTTGTTACCACCTATGGCTAGACATTATCATGGTCCTGCACATTTGATCAAAATGGGTGAAAGCTTACCCAACACGAAGAAATGATAGTTTTACAGTAGTTAAATTGTTGTAAAGAGAGTTGATTCCATGGTTCGGATTTCCGACCTATCTTGAGCCAGAAAGAAGAACTCATTTTAATAATGAGGTCCCGAATATGTTATGTGCAGCATTACAAGTTCAGCAGAAGCTCCATTGCAGTTACGGTCCGGAGGCTTCTGGACTAGTTGAGCATTTAAATGGCACATTGAAATTCAGATTGGCAAATGTGTGTGCTTCAACATCTTTGAAGTGGCCTGATGCATTGCCTCTTGTGTTGATGAGCCTGGGAAGTACACCAGACAGGAGGACAGGATTGTAGGCCCATGAAATCATTATGGGTCGAGTGATGAGACAGACAGCTGTTCTTGCAAGTGCTCTCATCAATATTACAGATGATTTGATTTTGGACTATTGCAAAGGTTTGGCTGATGTGGTCTGTTCTGTGTCTCACCAGGTTGAAGAGGCTGCCCTTGTGACTCAACAGGAGCAGTGCCATAATCTCAGTCCTGGTGACTGGGTAATGGTGAAGAAGCATGTGCAGAAGTCGTGCTTGGAACTCCAATGGAGAGGGCCTTACCAGGTGATCCTGGTTGCCAACACTGCTGCCAAGGGCAGTGGTATTCCAAATTGGGTACACGCTACCCACACTCTCAAAGTCCAATGACTCCTTGATGATATAACAGCACCTGTCCCTAATGTGCCGGTGGTTACAGTGAGACAGAGGGATCAGGTTAGTCAAGCGGTAGGGGACCAGCAAGCAGCTGGGACAGCATTCGATTGGCCTGAGGGGGGTCTGGAAGGGTCAACTATTGTCGGTACCGAAGGGTCCCAGCCAGTAGAGTTGACTACAACAGGTACTTACCCTAATAGAAGGCCTAGTGCAGCAGGATAATGAGTTGTACCTGTAGATGGTTGGCCCGGAAAAGGTGAGATACTGCGATGTTGCTTAACTGAAGGATGAGTATGAGTACCACAATCCATTCCGTAAAGTACAGAGCAGTCTGATCAGAGTGACAGTGATGATGAGGGAACTGCTGTGAGGAGATCAAAAAGAGCGAGAGTACCCTGCCAATGTACTCGTCTCCAGAATGGACTATCTTGCCGCAATTGAATGGGAGCAGGAGTTTGCCCAGTTTGCTTTAACTATACAAGTCCACCTGAACCTCCTTGAAACAAACTTTGTTGTGGATTTGAATTTAAGTCTTAGTGTACCACTTTAAGGACTCACACAATTTATCCTGAATATACTCGTCAGTGAAGCTGATCTGCGTATTTCTCATATTGAACAGAACCATTGAACTGTGCCTTGGTATTTTTGTGCCGAACTTTGCTGAATTGATCAAACCACTTGCTGCTATTTTTAAAATCTTTTTAGTTAAATGATCTGAATCGTGAGAAGCCATGAATGCAATTTCCTGCATCAGTTGCCGAAGGTTTTACCTGTCATAGTCTACTGTTAACATATGGAATTTATTGCAGTGTATTGACTAGTTTTTTTTAATGGTGCTGATTATCTGTAATATTATTATTCAAATCAAGATCTCATCTTTTCTGAACTTCCTGTACTAAAAGCTTGAACCCACATCCTGAAGCTTCACTCGCTGAAACTGCGGGCTATCTATTTAGACTAACTCAATCTTTGGACATGGCTTATGCACATAGAAATAACCTAACATGTACATTAGGGAGAGCTGAAAATAAGTTTCTAGATTTAGTAGAAAGTAGACGAGGTAAGGCTACAGTTAAAACTACTACACTTCCTAAACTGAGTCTTTGGAATTTACCAGAAGTAGAAAATAAAATACTAGAAGGAATGGCTACTTTAGCTTTAGACTGGCAACATAAAGTGACTTTGTAGATACAGAAAAAGATCAAATATTAACATGACATTTGTAGAGTTTAATGAATGTGAACATACTTTTGATGTTTATGAAAACTAGGGAAGATATTTAAAAGGAGTTGATCCTATCTTTCCTGGAGTGTATTATATTTGTGGAAAGAATGCTTTTTATAAGTTGCAGAAAGGATGGTATCGAAGCTGTAATGTGGAAATTGTTTTTCCAAAAATGTATCATGTGAGGGAGAATTCAAAGAGCAGAATGGGAGAATTAAGAGAGGTGTGAGTGCAAGTGATATAGTGGGTGATATTTGTGGAGCTTTAATACCTTCTGTAGGAGTAACATTAAACTCACATATAATTAGAAAACTTTTTACTATAGTTGATAAATTAGCCACCAGTACAGCTGGGGGATTTTCTGTTGTAGATATTGAAATGATTTCAATAAGATCGATAGTCATGCAAAATCGAACTGCCCTTGACATCCTTCTCCCAAAGGAGGGTGGAATCTGTCAGTTGTTAAAGGTCAAACAATGTTGCACCTACATATTGGATAAGAGCAAAGACTTAGAGAGCTTTATTAAACACATTACTAACTTAAAGAAAGACCTGAAAGGGTCAAAATCTGTTGGTGCCTGGGAAATAATAGGGAAGGGATTGGCTCAGAATAAGCTTCAGCTACAACAGAGGTGTCGCAGGGAAATGTGCAACCCCTTCTTTGTGGTAACTCAAAACCAGTTGTGGGGACATCTCTTCTCCCACTGAAATTGGTGCCTGCCTGGCAAGAAGGACAAAAGAATTTGCAGTCTCATTTGTTGGTTACATCTGCCTGTGACAGGGTAGGCCTCTTTGAAGATAATTAAGTTCCTGAGCACTGTCCAGAAGGTCATCCTGTCTGATGAATAGACCACCACCCCACTCCCAAGGCCTTTGTCTCAACTCTGGGAGCAAGTTCTCACTTCGTCATAGAGCTAATCAGCTAATGAGTGACAGTTTGAAGCTCAAGCATATGGGCTTCTGGAGGTTTGAGCAGACAAGAGGTGACTTTTTAAAGGTTCTTGTAAAATATTTAGTACAAATCTGACTTTAGCAATGAATTGGATTTGTAATGCATATATTAAGAAGTCAAAGAATGAACTTTTGATCTGGTTCCTAGGCATTATTTAATTTATATATTAACTCCTATTGATTTCCTATTCAACAGATAACCCTGCTACAGTGAAAATAGCTTTTGAGGCCTTCTCATTGTAAGAACATGTTTCACATTAAACATTTACATGTCCTACTTTTAAATACCATGCACCCTGCCTTATTGGGCATTACGGACTGCTTAGGGTGACTTATTAATATTTAAACAAAGGGTTTAGGGCTGTCAAAAAGTTATTTTTTTGACAGGCTGGATTTGCAGATTACACCTGCAATGCCATGTTATTGGTGGCAGGCCTGCAGTCATGTTTTGCACTGTCACTCTAGTGGGGCACAATGTGTGCTGCAGTCTACCAGTTACATTTAACTTACATGCCCTGGGTACACTTTGAACAATATACTAGGAAATTACAAGTATGTTAAAATGCCGAATTCGGAGTACAGCCAATTCCGACATGCACATGCACTGGCAGCTTGGTAGCAGAACCCCAGTGCACAAAAAAATAAGCAGCATCAGTCCAAAAGAATGGAGGTGATCATGCTGAAGAGGCATTTTTCTACACTCATGTATTAGAATACTCAAGTATTGGGGAAAGGCTGGGAATATCTTATCTCTGAAGGCTAAAGAGAGGGTTACCAACACCGCTATTAAGGGAATTTACAATGTGGCAATGATTAGCTATTTGACACCTCCGTCCTGATATAGTTCCAGCGATACAACATGCCTCTCTATAGCGGTGAGCAGAATAGTGACACTCAGTGCTCTTAAGAGGCTATCCTTGATAGGTACACATTGACCAACTGTTTTACAGCATCAAGCAGTGATTATCTCTCATTTGAAGAAGGGCTATATACCCTCTAGAATATTATTTCTGCTTCGGAACTAGGGCTGAATGCAATGCAGAAAAAGTTGCATAAAGAAATAGCTGCTATAGTGTCATGCATTTTCTGGTAAACATTTGTTTTTATAACTCTGCTGTCAAATGTCTCTTTCTTTCGTTGAAGGGCTCTCTCTCCCTAGACATTCCTAATATCTCCTGATAGAGCTTTCAGCCCAGGCATCAAGGTAAAGGGCAAAGAAGATAAGGGTACTTCCTGCAGAACTGTTCATTTTTGTGCCTGTTACAGTCTAGTGGGGCCTAGCAACTCATACCGATCTTGCCTAGTCGACTCTCCCATGCAGCCTCTCCATCTGTGCCCACCTTCTTCTCTCCACTCCACCTGATGCCATTCCCTTTGATTTGGTGGGTGGTTCAGGAACCAGTATCTTCCAAAAGTTGGACCTCTGTCATTCCTAGGTAGTCCGTATTTCTGTATTTTATTATAGTTTTAAGAAGCTGTGTCTTCCTGTTTTTCTTTTTACAATAAGTGAACCATTCTGGTTTTCGAAAAGCAGTGTCAACATACCTCCTTCAAAGCACTATACTTCACCCATCAGGCCATCAATGGAGACGGACCATTCTCCTATAACACAAATAACTTACATGTTACCCAAAAAGGACTCTCAGTTCCCGATATACCTATGTCTGACCATATCCAGGTTCAGAAACTTCCACATTCAAGGACGTCCTTTGCTGAACAGATGTCCAAGATCTGGTACTCTCTCCAGAGCAAGATTAAGGAATCTTCAAAGCCATCTGAAATTCCAAGAATGTGTAAATATCTGGCTGTTACCAATCCCTTGATTAACAATTCTCTGCAACCAAGGCATGCCCTATGAGTTGACAATACGACTGTGAAGGCTAACAAGGTAAAGTATAAGAAAAACTCAAACTTCCTTGAAGGGGCGTCTCCCAGCAAGAAATGGTTAAAGTTAAACCTCCTCTCTAAATAAATTAGGAATGTTAGCCCTTTTTCACAAAGGTCGATGTTTCCCATAATAGATTGACTTTGGAAGTGAAGAGCTACACTTTACCTTCTTCAAGGTATCTAGGGTATTTTTCCACGTGATATTTCTGCTCTATTTTTTTAATCAGAGTAATATTGGTATGCGTATTTTTATTCATTACGGTGAAACATTACATACAAAATATAATGTGAAATACGTGGATTTTCTTTAAATGTTTTCCTTTTGTGTTGTTTGTATGTTTAGTTATCAGTATGCTAGATTAATGGGCTAGCTTCATCAAAAAGCAAAATAGATTTTAATAAAAGTCTCTCCCAATTACAGTTTCATATTTGAGCTTATCTTTCTGATCTTCATCATTTATGGAAAAGATGCCACTCTGCTATGAACCACATCCTCTTTAGCATGCATTGTGTCATGAGGGTGTGAAAGTACAAGCTGAGATTATGAGGACACCACTATAAATTCTATTCCTTTTATTTTTATGTTTTTTAGTGAAACATGGAAATTAGCTACCCAAGTGGGTTGGAGCACGATCACTTAAGACTCAGGGATGGTGAACCCTTCAGGTACAGAGGACACTGGTCTTTCTGTGTTCTACACTACCTGTATAGTGCTCTGCTACCTCATTTATAGCTTGCATGGAACTCTGAAGTGATGCTAGATTTAGATACTGATGAGGCTGAGGTTCCACCTACAAATTACTCAGGAACACTCTCTGGCGGACGAATTGTTGGTTCCTGCTTGGCGGTGTAGAGGGAAGAGATATCTTGTGACAATTGTTCACACAAATAACTATGGGCCCAATAATCATGACTCCAAAGGATCACAGACTCCAAATCTTAGTTAGTCCATTTATTACAAAGCCAAAAATAGTTGGACATACAAACACCTCAAAACGAAGTTGTAGAAATACATCAGAACTAATACAAAGCCAAACCTACGAACAAAGTTGACTCGATGAAGCATGAACAGAATAAAAATGTCCAGAAACAGAATGCAAGCAATAAGTGGACCACGTCTAAACCAGACTTGATCACAGGTTTGAGAGTGAAAAGCATAAACCTATCCCTACACTATCACTCAGGTGACTTCCCTACTTAGCATTTCTCCCCTCCTGGCAAGTTAGGAAAAGGTAAAGGTGTCAGCGCGTGAAGACTTCCTAAGAAGTACCCTCACGTTGTATGGGTCAAGTAGCATAGGCTACGGTGCTCGTTCTAAGATACTCCTCTTCTCCTAATGCCTCCCAATCTTCTCTTTTCTCCACCCTCGGGACACTGTCCCTAATTCAAACTTCAAAAATCACAAAACACGCCCATTTAGGTATCCTCATCGGCCCGTCCCACTGGGCATCTTCACATAGGTGAATTTCCACTCCACCTCTGCTCTCCCAGCTCCTGGCTCAATGACCTTGCTTCCCAGGCCTGTTCCAGAGAAAAAGAACACCGTCTTCCGATATCAGCTTCTCATACGCCTATTGTATCCACTGCTTCTCCAACCTAACTCCTGGAACAAAAGCGTTATTCTAACTAACAATGATGAATTTACCACCTGCAATGGAAAATAATGAGAAAAAACAAACTCAACATGCACATGAAATTATACCTACACGTTTAAACTCAGTCGAGAGCGACCAGGGTAAAATACATTTTCAGGCCCACAGACTTCGGCCAAAATAAGAAAAATGGCATACAAGCCTCATGAAAGTACACAATAATAAATGCTTACTGAGCAGTGCTAAATCAACACATTACATGAGCACATCAAATACGTGAATAATTGTAAGTGGCATACACAAATCGCTACACGTTAGGCCTTTGACTGAACATGCTTATATGAATGCAACTTTAACATGACACTTTCATGTTATTACAGCACATCTCTAACACCATTATTTTAATACGCCAAAGAATAAATGCAGGTGCAACCTACTCATGATTATAATGCACCCCTACAAATTAAAGAGCACGTCTGTGCTCTATCAGTTCCCCCCTCTGATGACTAGTGTCATCACCACCCAACACCATCCCTGGAGAAAGAACCGACCTAAACAGAAGTTGTAGCCATTCTACCCTGTCGGAACTTCTCTAAATTCTTGAGATTCTCATAGTGACTGTCCTGCAGTCTCTCTATTCTCCTCTCTCGCCTCCGAAGAGATCTCTCAACCTGTCCTGCTTTGTGCCATTTGTATGCATTTATCATCCCAAGCAAAAGAATAACACAAACTACCACTATAATGATAGGCTTCAAGATGTAACCAAGAATACCTTTTCCAAGATTCACAAACCAACTCCCAACCCTTTTAAATCCTTTCCCAACTTTCGTACAAACTCCTTCCTTTGTCATCTCATGTACCTCGAAAGGAGCTGCAGTCATATTACTTATGTATTTCTTCAAATCCTTGCTGTTGTCAGGAATGAAAGTACAACACTCCTGAACCTTCAGCATTTTACAGACTCCGCCTTCCTTTGCCAACAGCACATCTAATGCAAGGCGGTTCTGCATCACCATTGCTCTTATTGACTCCATCTCTCCATCTACAAGCAGCAAAGACTGAGCTGTATTCGCCGATAGCTTATCCAAGATGGTTGCCAACCTTCTAATCTTCACATCATTCAGAATCACTCCTAAGCTTGGTATCATTGCTCCAAAAACATCTCAAACAATCTCTCCTGCACTAGGGCCTCTCTTCTTTCTATGGTGTTCCCCATTTTCCAAGTGTTTCAAATCCTCAACGTGATAGATCTTTGGGAAGACAACGGCTATATAACATGTACCATACCAATTCAATGGCAATCGCACATAGGCGTTCTTCCCAGACACAAAATACACATTTGGCACCACTTGCACAGCTTCATGCAAAAAGTTCTTCGCTGACGTTTCAATCATAAATATGTGATCGCATTCACTCTGGCCCACATAGATCTTGTCATAGTAAGTTTGGACCTGTCAAATACACAACTTTCATCGCTGCTCAAAAACTAAAGCTATTGGATCATAACTTACCCTTGCCTTGTGAGCTAACTCCTCCTTGGTCCAAACAAGTCTTCCTTCCCTACTGCTAGGTTTAACCATTAGTCGTCTATGTCTATCTTCTACCTGATCTACAAATTTCTTCTCTACATCAGTCAATAAACACATTAGGTTGTGGCGATGAGCATAAGCTGTATCTAAGGTTACTGTAGGTATGAAATATTTTCCCAATCTATCATCTTGCTTATAATAATCATACTTGTTAAGGTGCTTATAAGCTGGAACTTCTGACAGCACTGCATCATAATTGGAGAAATAGTATTCATAATGTCCCTTTCCGTAAAACATACTAAGCAATAAGCTACAGGTTATGATACCTAATTCCCTCTTCCACTGACGCCGGCAACTGCATACACACATAACAATCCCTCACATCCTTCGTTTTCATATACTCATACAACAACTTCGCATAGGCATTCATCGTATAATCACCCTTGGACAAATCTATGTGTAACATGCGACTAGTTTTCTCTAGCATAGCTTTTTCAGCTTTTAATGTACCCTCTTTTGTGGTAGAAGTAGCTGGTATGGAGGTTCCCTTCACTTCCACCCCATCAACCTCTACATCATGTTAAAACTTTACAGACACTATAGCTATTACCACTATTACACCCACTATGAGTGTGCCTACTAAACACTTTGATCTACGGTTCGGGTTTCCAGACTCCATTTCCAACTGAATTCGGCTTAGCCCAGCAAGAAGATCTCTCAAAAGTCGCTTTTCTTTTCCTCTGACCGTTTCTCAACAAAGTTTGCGCACCGTTTCTTCGGAGTTCTGGAAACCAAACTCAAAGTCCATTGCACAATTATTCACACAGTTCAAAAGACTTCCCTAGCCCTCTTTCTTCTTCTACTGAAAAATCCCTAAATGTATTCTTCTTCCACTCGGACCTAGGTTATCTTCTTCAGGCAGCAATTGATTTATTTACAATTCACACTTTATTTAATAGTCTCTCACAAGCTCAGAACCAATTTCAGCAATAACACGATGCAAGATCTCAAGACGAATAGCTGCAATCTCCTGAGCTGGAGGCTGATATCCAAAGGTTGGAAAGGTCAAATCTCTCAGAACCAAATTCCTCACGCCACTCAACACTGGAGGATTCGGTACAGTCACTGTTAACACTCCTTCTATTTTCAACCCTGGGACTATTAGTTCAATCTCAATCTTCAGTTCAGGAACTCTGCTGACAACTCTCGAAGACCTCAGCTTCCCCGTTCCCACTACTCCTGGCATCTGCAACCACGTAAGTCCACTCTGGAGCAGCGTATCTCCTACAAGCCACTCTTGCCCTCCTCGATCTCCTCAGGCCTTCTTAGCCTTGCTCTGTGTCACTTAGCTCCGATTCAGACGTTTCGGTCACAGAGGCAAGATCTCTTTCCGATGCAAGTCTCAGGTTCTGTCTCTTTTGTCTCCCAGGCCATGATTCGTCCACCAAACTTGCTCTCCTTTCTTGCACCCGATCCTCCTGTACACCAGTTCTCTCTGCTGAGTCAAACTCTATATCATTCACAACATTTCCATCTTCCTCAGTGTCACTGTCTGGGCCTTGTGTAGCACAACCCCCCTCAGCTTGCTCTGGTGTGTCGCCAGCCTCTTCAGCGACTCTCACAGCTTGGCTTGTCCCCTCCAGTCGCCTCGCAGCCACAGCTGGACTTCCTACAGGGAGAGGAGCTGTTTCATCCAAGGGTGCTGAAACTCTACAGGTGTGAGAAGCGTGAATCCAGTTCGGTAGGCCCCCGCACTTCACAGCTGTGTTGGTTACCAAGATCACTTGGTAAGGGCCCTTCCAGCAAGCATCAAGGCAGCTCTTTCTCACGTGTTTCTTCACCAGTGTCCAGTCCCCTGGACACAGGTCGTGACAGAGCTCTTTCGATGTCGTGGCAGTCACAGCTTCGACCTGGTGAGACACAGAACGTACCACATCAGCCAGTCCCTTGCAATAATCAAGGATCAAATCATCTGTGATGTTCATCAATGCTGTAGATGGCACTGCTGGCAATTGCATTGCCCTCCCCATAAGGATCTCGTGAGGCGAAAGTCCTGTCCTCCTATCAGAAATGCTACGCACACTCATCAACACCAAAGGCAAAGCATCAGGCCATTTCAGAGACGTGGATGAGCAGACTTTGGCCATGCGCATTTTGAGAGTCCCATTAATTTGTTCCACTAGACCCGACGCCTCAGGTCTGTAGCTACAGTGCAATCTCTGATCAACCTGTAATGCGGTGCAAAGCAGCTTCATAATCACACTGTGGAAGTGAGTTCCTCTATCCGATTCAAATGAGGTCGGAAATCCGAAGCGTGGTATCAATTCCCTAAGCAACAGCTTTGCTACAGTGAGACTGTCACACCTCCTGGTTGGATATGCTTCCACCCAATGTGAGAAAACACACACAATCACCAGAATGTATCTCAAACCATTGCACCTAGGCATCTCGATAAAATCGAGCTGGATTCCTTTGAAGGGACCTCCAGATCTCCTGATATGTGCAACCACAGTCTTTTTCCCCGCATTCATCTGCTGACAAGTCACACACCCATGACACACTGCTTCAGCAAACGCACGGAACCGTGGGTTAAACCACGTCTGTCGAAACACTCGCACCATTGCATCCCGTCCAACATGAACTGCTCCATGAATCTGTCTAGCCGTAGGGCTTAATAAATCGTCTGGCAACACGGCTCGACCATCAGCCGAAACCCAAATGCCATCATCTCTCTTTTCACAACCTGCTTTGATCCAACTAACTTCCTCCTGCTCGGACACTTCTTCCTGCAGACGCTTGATCTCATCCCAAGTATCTGCTATGGCTAACATCATGCTGAGCTCGGTACTCTCTGTGCTCTCTCCTGTGTAATCCCCAGTAAAAATGCATCTCTGTTCAGCACAAAACCGGGCAACTTCATCGGCATACCTGTTGCCAAGGGACAAAAAGTCGTCCCCCCTCCCATGGGCAGCACACTTAACCACCGCAATTTCCTTGGGACACTGCAAGGCGTCTAGCAACCTTCGAACATGTTCTCCATTTCTGATTGGGGACCCTGATGACGTTAGAAATCCTCTCTGGGACCATAGCTGTCTGAAATCATGAACTACACTGAACCCATACTGGCTGTCGGTATAGATAGTGATCTGCAGCCAGACAGGTGCGCGTCAGGGCAATGATTTCAGCCACCTGTGCGGAGTGTACTCCCTCTGAACAAGTGGCTTTCACCACTCCTGTGATGGTGCAAACGCTGCTCTCAAACAACCTGCATTGTCTCTTACGCATGAACCATCAACAAAGAATATTTCATCAGACAAAGGCAGAGGTTCATCAACAATGTCAGGCCTCGGTTTGGTGCAAAGTTCAGTCACATCAAGACAGTCATGGTCTTCATAATCTTCATCCTCATCAAAATTTGGCATTGGCATCAAAGTAGCAGGATTCAGTACGGAGCACCTCTTCAGAGTCACATTCTCCGAGGCAAGTATAACCTGCTCATAGCGTGTGAGTCTGTTGTTTGTGATATACTGCGTCTTGGTCCTGGTCATCAACAGTTCAACAGAGTGTGGCACATGTACAATCAATGGGTGACATATGACAATACTTCCACATCTTTCAATGCTGACACCTGTTGCCGCAACAGACTTGAGACATCCGGGCAACGCCGAAGCCACCAGATCTAAAGTGGCTGAAAAGTAAGTTACTGGTCTATGGACACCTCCATGTGTTTGTGTAAGCACCGACAATGCACAACCTTCTCTTTCGCAACAGAACAGTGAAAAAGCTTTGTTGTAATCTGGCATTCCCAGAGCTGGAGTGCGGCACAGCCTGTCCCTCAGCTCCAGGAAGGCAAGCAAACAGTCATTATCCCATGGTACCGGATCACTCACTTCCTTGTGCGTTAACCTCTGCAAAGGCTTTGCCTTCAAGGAGAAGTTGGGAATCCATTGACGACAATAGCCAACCATTCCCAAAAACATCCTGACCTCCTTCTGGGTCGTAGGTGCAGTCATGTTCAGGATCGCCTCGACTCGATCTGGTGGCACCTTCCTCTTGCCTTTCTCAATGCGATGACCCAAATACTGAACTTCAGACAGACAGTACTGAAGTTTACTCAGAGACACTTTATGTCCATTTTCTGCTAGATGATTCCACAATGCGACAGTATCAATCCTGCATGCATCTTGCGTCTCGGACGCAATCAAGAGATCGTCTATGTACTGCACAAGAACTTAGTTCTGTGGCAGCACCAGACTCTCAAGGTTCTTTTTCAAGATCTGATTAAAGATCGATGGACTCTCAGTATACCCTCGTGGGATACGACACCAGGTAAACACACGGTCTTCCAGACAGAAAGCGAATAAAAATTGGCTCTCCTCATGCAGGGGGATCGAAAAGAATGCTTGGCACAAATCAATCACCGTGAACAACTCCGCCTCGCAGGGAATCTGAAATAAAATCAGGGACGTATTCGGTACCACAGGACAACATGGAACTACAATCGTGTTGACCTTTCGCAGGTCCTGCACAATTCTGTACTTCCCACTAGGTTTCTGCAATGCCATAATGGGTGAGTTACATGGGCTCCCCATTATCTCCTTCAAAATGCCCTGTTCGATCATGGACTCGATCACTGGTCTAATTCCTGCCACCGTTTCCGGTGTCAAGTTGTACTGGGGCATCCTTGGGAATTCTGCATTCGGCTTAATCTGGATCTTAACCGGCTCAACCCCTCGAGTCAGACCAATCTCCTCTCCTGTAAAATCCCACACCACAGGATCAACTGAATCTCTCAGGTTGTATGGCAACTCCTCTGTAGTCAGCACAGGATATGCCGTCATACAGCGGTTCTGACTTGCCAGTTTGAAGGCAACGTCATCATCATTCGTCTGCAACTCAACTCCCCTGGGCGTGCAATAGATGGTACAATTCAATTTGCACAAAAGATCACGACCTAACAGACAGACTGGACTAGAATCGCACACCACAAACTGGTGACGATCTTGAAACGTCCCTATCTTTACAGGTATCGCGTCTGTCAAGGGACTAGTCATTTTCCTGTTCGCAACTCCAACAACTTGGATTGATTGTTCCAAGAGGGGTAGGTTTGGGACTACTGCTGGTCTCACAGTAGAACGGGTAGCACCAGTGTCAATCAAGAATGTGATGGGATGACCGTCAACATCTGCTTCTTCATACGGTCCTCTCTGGTCTACCTCCAAGACTGCTCCAAGAGTAGTCTCCCTCCACCCTCAGGCACCGTCATTGTAACGGGTCTGGATCGAACTCGTCCAAAATCTCAATGAAGGGCATCTGCTGGTATACTCGATTCCCTTGCGGCACTCTCAGTGGTTGGGGAACTTGCACTTGTGGATTCAAGCTTCCCCCATACATTGATCTGGGTCTGGCTACTGTATCTGCAACCTCAGGTACTTGTACTACTTCCTTCCCTTGAATCTGATTAGCTGGATTCAATCTACACTCGCGCTTCCAATGCCCGATCTTGTGACAATAATGACATGCGGTCGTTTTCTTTAGAGTGCCCACATCAACCCCTGTCTTGGGATCTATGGGCTTCCCTCTTCCTTCTCCTGAATTCTGTGTCCCTCCACTATGGGTTCCTTGTCTCCTTCCCAACGTTCCCCCACTAGGTTGTACTTGATCTGCGTTCTTTATCTGGACTAGCATAAGCTTGTCCTTAAGCTTCCAATGTTTTGAGTCCACCTCATCACAACAGTATCTAGCATATCGCAGAATCTCATCCACAGACTTATTCTGCCAACAGATCAGGTGCTGCTGAATCATGAAGCTAATCTCTGGTCTCAAACCTAACACAAATTTGGAAACAAACTGTCCCTTGTCTTTTGTCTCCAAGGTGTCCAATCCACTATACTGCTTAAAGGCTTGCAAAAGCCTCTCGTAGTACTCATGTACTGATTCCTTGGGCTCTTGCATCATCCGATCAATCTTGACCCAATCGATATCTTGTGGAGAAACTTTGACCTGTAACAATGTGATTACCTGATCATATTTTTTCATTACCATAGGTGAAGGACCATGTGTTACAGGATCTCGGTCTGGTTCTAAAGATGGACATTCAACTGCTATTTTACACGCCTACCACAAATCACCAGGTACAACGATGTCAAACAATGTATTCAAATCAACCCACAATACCTTCGAAATTTTCACAAACCGATCAACCTGTTTGTACCATTTAACCAGGTTTTCCCTCAGCTGAGGAAAATTATTTGTAAATGCTGCCAAATCGCCCCTACTCCAAGGCACATGTACATACCCTCCGCTTGGTACCTCTCAGAGTGGGTAAGCCTCTACTGTTGCTGTTCCCCCTCCTGGAGGCAGTGTATCTCCTATCCCTTTCTTAACGCTCTTTTTCTTGGACCACCTCTCTTCCCATTTGTCAAGCATGCTCCAGGCACGAATTCCTACAATCAATTCTCGAATATGGGTCCTCAATACTATAGGTCATTTCTTTTCCAATTCCTGATCGCTATACAGTAACCTGTGGCTTCCCTGAAACATTTTCGTTTTGGACAGATCCACCTCATACCTTCGCACTAGCTCTGCCAACTTCTCATGTGCTTTCCTTGCTTTCCGAGTAACATCCTTCGCCACAAACAACAATTTTTTTGATCATATAGCTCCATCCTCTCTAAGGGTAGGTTTCCACTTATTGTTTCATCAGCTTCTACCTTGAACCTCACCACATCCAGCACCTTCGCTCTTATTGCAGCCTTGATCGTTGCCTGACTTGACGCACCACTCGACTCTTCACTTTCGCTGTTTTGGCCCCTACAAGTGTTTCCTTCTACCATGCGCTGTGGAATACCCTGATTCCCAGACGTTCCCCGATCAGCTCCTCCTGTCACTCTTCCATTAGGGCCCCTAACTGGAGGTTCCCACATCCTTAAATCAGAGTGTGAGTCCACCAGTGACGCTGACCTTACTGCACTCGAGCCATTCTGACCCCTAGAAGCATCTGCGGTAGCTGGCAAGGGAGTGCTAGTCTCCCCTGGTGTCAAAAATGGACCTTGTCCACTTACAGTACTATTCCCTCCAGAGCCAACCCCTTCTCCTACTTCGGACTGTGACTGGGTACCACTCCCCTTCTGGTCCGGGCCATACACAGACACAATAGCTCCGATGGTGACCGGCACCGTAAGGGCATCCGGTAACCGCAAAGTGGAATTCGCTCCATTCATCTCTGTCTCCCTCAATGCTGGTGTCCTACTGCCTGCCATTTCTGTTGAGATTGTTCCCACTACTCTTGCACTAGGGTTCATTTGTGGTTTCCCCACATTTCCTGCAATCTCTCGTTTTCCCTCTTCTGAATCTGGATTGTATGGTGCAGGACGCTCTGCCAATAATCTTTCTAACAAGCTGTCATGAGTGTCACTGTCATCTTCCTCCCTTCTTTTGCGAGCGTCTCCTGCTTTCACTAACAGTGGAAACAACCTTTCTCCCTCAATGGTGTTTATCCTCCATCTTTTAGCCTGTGCATCCCATCGCGCATCCTGAAGTGCTCTCGTCGACTTCTTTAATCTCTCCTGACTTCGGTCCCTTTTCCTTGCATGTGCTGCTCTTATCCATGCGTCTAACGCCTCAAACTGCGTTGGTCTAGGTGGAGGCAGTAGTGAAACCATCACTACCCTCAACTGGTACAGGATATCTAATCTAAAAGAACCATAACGCGGAAAGGCCAATTCTCCCTCGTTCTCTGAAATTTTGTGCCAATTTTTGAGCCAAATTATAGTATGGAGTCCTACGTTTGTGGCTATATAATGGGCTGGTGTGTCCTCAGGTGGTGCTTCCTCACCCACTCGAGTCACTATTCCTCTATCCCCCCTACAAAGGTCGTGTAACACTCTAAGACATCGCATTTTGAAATCAATTTGTTTTCCCCACAGCTATTTTCATTTTCAACTTCCTGATGACAATCCATCAATTCCAGCGTGGCTTTACACCAACCGACCTATCGCAGCGCTGCACCCCTCGACGTCACTCTTCCTCCTCACAGCGGTTCACCCTCCTTCACAATCTCTCTCTGCACATTCACACGCCTCACTCATAGAATCAAGTAACTGTCTGTCCACCAAATGACCGGACAGTCACATCACCGACTGCCTGTCCACCAAACGACCGGACAGTCTCACAAGTAATTGTCTGCCTCAACTCTGGCAACTGTCTGTCCGCGAAATGACCGGACAATCACCTCAGACCATCTGCCCACGAACGGCCGGACACACCTGTAAATGAATTGATAGGATCCAATCGCTCAGATTCATTCACACACAGTGACCCACGACCTGCGTTGGCCACTCGAATCGCTGCAGTCCGCCCTTGTGCACTAGCTTCCCACACAATTCTATCACACTCTCTCACACGCGTTTCCCTATCATGGGTGGGTTTGTCGATAGCGCCTCACGACTCCCACAATCACTGGTCACACAATTACAGCACTGGGTGTCTTCTACACCACAAATCTCTATCCCAAGATCTTAGGCTACTCGTCGAGCCTGACATCAAAATCATCAAATCATCAAATCTTATCACAACGACTGCGTATGCTCAGCCCGAAACCACAATCACTCGACTCTCATCCCGACTCCGCAAGACATCACACAATCAAATCATCACCGCAATCTAACACACATCCCTGTTCATACTCACAACACCGTGAACCGTTGTTACCGCCGTACCATCATTCTCCGTCGGTTTCCAGCATGCTCCGCCGTTCTCCGTTCTCGACTTTTTGGGCTCTCATCCTCTCGGACCTTTGGGGTTCTACCACTAATTTTTCCCTATGTTCTACATCGTTCTCTCCCTCACTCCAATAGGAAACCATCCGATATTGCTACCAAGTGATGGGGCTGAGGTTCCACCTACAAATTACTCTGGAACACTCTCTGGCGGTTGGATCATTGGTTCCTGCTTGGCAGTGTAGAGAGAAGAGATATCTTACGACAATTGTTCACACAAATAACTATGGGCCCAATAATCATGACTCCAAAGGATCACAGACTCCAAATCTTAGTTAGTCCATTTATTACAAAGCCAAAAATAGTTGGACATACAAACACCTCAAAACGAGGTTGTAGAAATACATCAGAACTAATACAAAGCCAAACCTACGAACAAAGTTGACTCGATGAAGCATGAACAGAATAACAATTTCCAGAAACAGAACGCAGGCAATAAGTGCCCCCACGTCTAAATCAGACTTCATCACAGGTTTGAGAGTGAAAAGCATAAATCTATCCCTCCACTATCACTAAGGTGACTTCCCTACTGATCATTTCGCCCCTCCTGGCAAGTTAGGAAAAGGTAAAGGTGTCAGCGCGTGAAGACTTCCTAAGAAGTACACTCACGTTGTATGGGTCAAGTAGCATAGGCTACGGAGCTCGTTCTAAGATACTCCTCTTCTTCTAATGTCTCCCGATCTTCTCTTTTCTCCACCCTCGGGACACTGTCCCTAATTCAAACTTCAAAAATCACAGAACACGCCCATTTAGGTCTCCTCTTCGACCCGTCCCACTGTGCATCTTCTCATAGGTGAATTTCCACTCCACCTCTGCTCTCCCAGCTCCTGGCTCGATGACCTTGCTTCTCAGGCCTGTTCCAGAGAAAAAGAACACCGTCTTCCGATATCAGCTCCTCATACTGTTGTATCCACTGCTTCTCCAACCTAACTCCTGGAACAAAAGCGTTACTCTAACTAACAATGATGAACTCACCACCTGCAACGGAAAATAATGAGAAAAAACAAAATCAATATGCACATGAAATGATACCAACATGTTTAAACTCAGTCGAGAGCGACCAGGGTAAAATACATTTTCAGGCCCACAGACTTCGGCCAACATAAGAAAAATGGCATACAAGCCTCATGAAAGTACACAATAATAAATGCTTACTGAGCAGTGCTAAATCAACACATTACATGAGCACATCAAATACGTGAATAATTGTAAGTGGCATACACAAATCGCTACACGTTAGGCCTTTGACTGAACATGCTTATGTGAATGCAACTTTAACACAACACTTTCATGTTATTACAGCACATCTCTAACACCATTATTTTAATACGACAAAGAATAAATGCAGGTGCAACCTACTCATGATTATAATGCACCCCTACAAATTAAAGAGCACGTCTGCGCTCTATCAATACTGTATTGTTGAAGCACACCTTTGGTAGAGAGCACCACACAAGAGCTACGACATCACCAGACTGTAAACAAAAAGGAAAATATAACACAAATCCTTTCCATCTACGCACCCTAGATCTGGAACAAGGCCACTATTGACATCAGAAGTGCTTCGAACCTCCTGCAAATTAGAAAGAAACTGAAAATCCATCTCTTCAAAGGAGACGCCCTCGCCAAAGCATTAAAACATTACAGCACCTAATTTACAACATCAACAAAAAAAACACTACAACTGGTGCATATATGCACCTCCTATTCAAGCCACATTCCGAACGTCGTAACTGTCATTTATACGTGACATCAATGCCTGACAGTATTGTTACTGTATTAACGCATGATAGAAAAGGCAATGAAAAGATTGAAATAAAAACGTATCTTTTGTCATCTCCTGCAAACATACTCACGGCCTCCGGGTTAGTGTTCTGTTTCTTCCCGGCTAGATTTGAGCTTTAAAGGTACCGCTACATAAATTTTAAGATTATATTGATAACCCAACTTTGCTGAGAACAGTGATCCAAGGGGAATGAGAATAGGGGGCCCTATTGTTAGGAGGAAGTACAATGGTGTGTGGAAACGTTCCAATAGTTACCATGCGCGGGGCTTTCTGTGACCAACAGTATTGCAGAAATGGCCACTGTGAGGCCACTCCTGCACTGTGGTGGGCTCTATGACCTTGGGATTGTCTTCCTGCTGACCGTTATGGCATTCCACATGGGACACACTGTCCTTGAGGGCCATAATGACCGCTGTGTGCCACCCCTCTTCAGACAGAGGCCTTTGATCCAAGAAACTGGTCTCTCTGTGGTGTATCCAAGAGTGAAGACACCCGGCATAGCACATAAAAGGCCATAATGTAGGCTACAGTGCAGTTGCAGTGTTCACTAGATAAATGTGCCACTGCACACAATATAGCAGAGTTGAACTGCAACGCGGCCTCGTGTAGAAGGTTTCTTGAGACCTTGAAACTGTTACATGATGACTGATGTTAGTGGAAGATTTCTGAAGATAGTACAAATAATGTATTATAAACTTTTCCGTTTTGTTATAAAATGACTACGCAATAATGATACCAAGATAGACCCTATTTAAAAGTTGAATAATTTGATACCATGCTTTTTTCAAATATTTTTTATTAATTCGCTTAATCCCCTTGCTGGACAAAATGCTTTAGATATTTAGAAGAAATTAACCGCAATATGGTGACTCGGACTCGTTCCACACAGGGTCAGATTTCTGGAGACACATTTAATCGGTTATTTCAGTGAGACACACACAGTGTTTGCCAAGGGCGAAACAGATGACGATTGAAAACAGAAGGCGCATTGAAGCTTGAATGTGATTGTGTTAGATGCATATCAGCCCAGTCAACCGTAACGAAAAGATGGCCTCTAGGTTACCTCAAAATTCCAATGATTTTGAGTTTCTGAAGGCTTTTTTGACTCTTCGTTTCATGGTCCGGCACTGTTTGTTTAGCACAACCCCCTTGCATTAACTGGTTCTAAAGAGTTATTCTACTTGAAGCCTTATAACAAAATCTTAGAGGTTTTCCATGGTTTCTTAACCACGCTCACAATGTATGGCATAGTTAATGTACTTTAAAAGTTTGAAAGTCCGAGGACAAATCCTACTTTCCTTAAACCATGTGTTCTCTATCTCAGAAAACATGGAAATGGATTAGTCACTTGATTAGTAAGTCCCCACATGTGTGTTGGACAAGCCATCTCGATGTGAACAAGCATTGTCAAAGCTAAAAGATACGATTTATAAATGAAAGTGTGTTTTCATTGACTGATGACTTTTTTGTGGAATTTTACGTCGGTGAATGCAAGAAAAGCTCAATGGATAGAAGAAAAGATTAATAGATGTATGAGATGTATGAGTGACCGACAGCACGGATAAGTGAGAACATGGACGGAAGCGTCCATTAATCCACTTAACTCATTCATGCACTTACCCACTCACACCTCCAAAGTACTATGCACACAAACTCAACAATAAATGACTTGTCCCATTCAGTTATAAGTCATAACCTTTTGAGCATGTACAACTTCAGGAGTAGAAAGGGTGGCGTGGCTCACAGAGTGTGGTCCCTACCTGGAAAGAGTGGTTGTGTCTCTGATGGACATGCTATGCTAAACACATGAGCGAAGAAAAGAAGGGCTACATGTCCCATGGGGACACAGAACTCTCACAAGACTTGCATATGGCGGTGGCCATCTTGAATGCTAAGAGCATAAGTTCCATGTAGTCTATATCGTCCTTGCTCAGCAATCTGATACATAATTAATGCAGCTGAGACTTTGGTTTCAGAATTTGGGAAACTTTTGGATACGTCGTACTTTGTTATTTCTTGCTAGTCAACGAGAGACTACCCACTTTCACAGTCAACGAGAGACTGAACTGGAGTCAGAGAAGTATTTTACCACAACATTTGTGTTAAAGAATATAGGCTTTGCACCTAAACATATCAGGGGGTATATTTACAAGCCCCTATTGCCACCAGAACGTCACTTTTTTGTTGTTGTGTTGGTGATACGGGCTTTGCCTCATTTACAAGGCAGTGTTAAGCCACTTAATGTGTCTTAACGATGCCTTGTAAATTAGGCACCCTTTCACTCTATACTTAGCGTGAAAGGGGTGGGCAATGGGGGTTGTGGTGGGCGTTCCGCCGCAACACCCATTGATTTTGATGCTGCCCCATATTTACAAGAGTGGCGTAAATATGGAGCAGCGCCAAAGTTAAGACCAGGGAAAACCTGGCCTTAACAGGGCACAACAAGGAGAAAGGCTTTATTTCTCCTCGTTTTTGCTGTATTTGTGTGTGCTGAATTGTGCAGCACACATAAAAACAGCAAAATGCCATGCTTGATTGTTTATGTGCAAGAAGGTGTCCCTTCCTGTACATAAACAATCATTTTAAATATGACGAGTTGCAACTTCTATGTGTGCTGCACAAAGCAGCACCCATAGAAGTTTCAAATCGCCTTTTAAGATTATGTGCAGGAAGGGACGCCGTGTGGCCTGTCCCGCCCTTATTGCTCCTGTGTGTGTCCTTCCACACCCTTACAACCCAACAGTGTACCCACCCATCATCCTTGACCTCTCTCTGCAACCCTCCCTTACCCCTACAACCCACATATGTGTCTTGGCAGCCACTGTATCTCCTCTCTGTGGCCCCATTTTCTTGAAACCTGTCTGTGTGGTCCTGCTCACGTCAGTCCTTGTGTGCTGTTCTGTACCACTCCACATTCCTGTCTGTGGGCCCCACGCTTTAAGGATTTGGCACCTTTGGGACTCCCTGTTCCAGCCTGCCACTGCCCTGAGGAGGAGGGGCCATCATTTCCATCAATCCCGCAGTACGTACTTTCAAGCACCAACCACCACCCGCGGCGTGGGACACGCTAAGGATTCTGCACCTTTGGGACTCCCTGTCAAAGCCTGCCACTGCCCTGAGGAGGAGGGGCATAGTTTCCATCGAGCCCGCACGCTTTTAGGCACCCACCACCTCATGCGGCGCGGGACGCACCGGGCAAAGCCTAGGCCAAGGGCGGGCCCGTCCTGTGCCCGTCGTCCACAGGAGGAGGCGGGGCAGGGCCACCCCCCTTGGCCTTGTAATCCAGCGTCTGGTGCTGTCCTTGTTTTTTTCCCAGAGTTTTATATAGCGTGAACTAGACCCGAAGGTAGCAGAGCACTTTACATGAGCGCCAGTTGCGGTACAGATAAGCACATTCATTTTTTTTTTTTTTTTTTGTTATGCACGGGGATATTAAGTGATTTGCCCAGAATCACAGGATGTTGAGCGTCCGTGCCGAGACCCTAACCCAATTCCCCAGGGTCGAGGTTGACCGCTCTAGCTGTAAGACCACATCCTCTCCTTGTTCCTGCTTGGCTTTGTTCACATCTCAAAAGGTACTTTGCAACTTTACCCTGACATTATCTTTTTAGTTTCCTTCTGTCTATGGATTCTATTTGTTTTTAGCTTATATACGTCATAGTTCTTTGTAAAACAAAGAGACGAACACTATCCAGTGGTGAAGCTGGAAGTAAACTTCTTTTGGTGGCTAACGTTTCCTTGGATCACCGGGGACTCTTCTGACCTTAAAACTGTCAAGTACTGGAACTGGTTTTGTGTGCAATTTCTCAGCCATAACAAGTGTTGTTGTTGCCACTGTTTAGTAATGGGTGAAAGGAAAGTTCAGGAGAGGGCACAGGGTAACTCCCTTTCAAACAAACTGCCCTCTGGTGCCATTTGCAACAACGTTATGGAAAGGATTGATGTTTTGTTATCAGAATGTCAAGTTATTGCCCACAGACCCTCTTCTCCCCCACTTGCCAATTCTGACACCCCCAAGTGCCATCAGCGCTCTTCCCATGTCCATCCTCCGCAAAGAATAATTACAAAACGAATTCCACAAATGTTTAGTAAACCACGTAGGAGTACTCAGAAGGGCACATGAGGTAGTAATATAGAGCCACCCCTTTGTACCCATGAGCAGCCCTCTGATACTCATGTGGTAGACCAGGTGGATCAGGTTGAATGTCGCAATAGGTATGCTATAGTGGTAGAGAATAGAACAGAGGGGTGTGATATACTGAGTTTGTATGTCACAAGTAATGAAGGCCTGTTTTGTGTTACAGCTTAAAGGGCATTATTGAGTGCCTTAGGAAGGAGATAGCAGCTTTAAGGAAGGTGGTTGGTGATTTGCAAGGGAGGGTGATAATTGAATGGGCTCAGAACGTAGCAACCAAGGCAAAAGTGGCAGTTGAAGATCATGAGGGCTCTCTGCTCGCTAATGTCCAGTGCCATGCTCTCTCTGGTTCCCCCGCATCGTACGACTACAAATCAGCTGTCGCCAAAAGCCAGTGGACCTGCCCAGTTTCCTCCCAACCACCCAGTCAACCTTTCCTTAACCATATAGGACATATAGGACATAATGACAGATCAGTTGTACATCAAGGCCAAATCCAGGGGAGTGGGAAGAGAGCTCGATAGAGGTGATGTGGTGCTTGATGAGGGATGCTCAGCTACCACAAGCTTTGCCAGACCTTTTGTGAGAGGAGTAGTTAAAGACTGTTTTTGTACCAGAACATGTGCCCAGAGGAAAGAAGCTGCAATTTTCCTTGTACAAGTTCCCAAAGTCCCTAGTGGCAGATGAGAAGACCATGATTCACTCAAAAATATGGTAATCTATTGGCTTAGGGATACACGACAATGCTACTCTATTATAAGTGATGATATTAAGCAGGTGGAAAGGAAAACTTTATCAGGGATGCTGAATGATGTGGTGAAAGTCCGTTTTTTTCACAGAGCCATAGTAGATGGCCTGATGGCTATAGACTTACGCACTAGCCCACTTGCCAATATGTTGATCATTATTAAGTATAGATTGGCTCTGGATGAGTTCCCTAGGTCAGGTGGTTCTGCCCAGAAGGGAGAGGAAACCGTGAAAAAGGGGACTGTTGGTGGTCAGGGATGACTTCAGGAAGGGGGGTTGTCGTGTCTGGAAGTCCTGGTCCTCTGTCAAACATCAGGCTGTACGGGTCCCAAAAATTCCCGCTTCAGTAGGTAAATTGGGTAGTAGCTGAGGAGCCCTGAGGTGTGAGGCTAATGCTGGTAGTATTGACATCCTTGAGGATGAGTCATAGTCTGGAACCAAATTCCATAGTTGTACCCCATGACCAGCTAATCGTCTTGTTATAGATTGTTGTGGGGATAGCTCGAATGCTTACAGAGCAAGAATGGGGCCATTTTGTAGATTCTCACAATGTGGTTTTATTCCAAGAAATCTGGAGTGTGACCACTCCCTACAGGTGTGGGTATTCTTCTTATGGTATAAACGTAGCTAAGAAAGGGTTAGGGAGGCCTGCGGGTGGTCTAGTGATTTGGGTCAAAATTACACTTTGGTGCAAAATCAAAATAGTCCCTGTCGACTCTTTGGATATCCTGGCAATTGCAAACACAAGGAGATGATGGACGGAGTACTGAAACTTTCAGACACTCACCCCCAGTCACAGATCTGGGTTGAATCCATCATCGTTCTTTAGCTCACATCGCCACCCCAGTTCAGACCGAGCCATATGCAAATCAGTGTTGACCCTGTTCCTCAAGGGAACAGTCCAGCCTGAACTGCAAAGCCAGGGCATCCCTGGACCGGAAACAAGCATCCTGGGACCGGTTTTGGGGTAACACTCCTCATCAGTCAGGCTAGCTTGAATCCAGTGGCAAAGTGAGCAAGGGACCCACGTCTGGCTCGCTCTGCCCTCAGGGCTGAAAATCAGAGTTTTTAATGTATATACCAGAGTGGGCCCAGGCACAGAGGAAACCAATACTATAGGTGTCCTTGACTATGCCCTTACCGAATATACAGGTAACACCCTCTTATGGGTTAGCTGGGGATTTTAATTGCACATTTGAGCCTCTTGCTTCCACTCCACCAGACTTGACTGAGGAGTGGGATAGATTTTGGAAAATCCCTCAATTAGAGCTACCAACCGTTAGATGAACCAAAAGAGGAGGCCAAGTGTTGGCCCTAAGGCTTCAGCATGATCTGAGGGCTACAAATGGTAGGACCAAATCCGTTTCTAATGGTGGAACGATTTTCAATAGACCTGGCTATGAAATTAGAATTGACTATTGTTTGGTTCACCTCAATCTGTGGCCCATTGTGTCTGATATGAAAGTGGTCGAAAGATCTGATAGTGACCACAATGCTTTGAGTCTATCTTTATCTAACCCTGGGGAGCGAGAAGCCATCGCTAGGGGTCCTAGCGACCTGGGGAAGTTATCCCACACTAATAATTTGAGAATGATCAGATGGGATTGGGTGGAGCAAAATCTATGGGCCCATAAGCTGTTAAGTCCAAAGTATCCGAGGAAGTGGTGGTGCTGTCTAAACTCCCTATGATGGATAGAATAGAGAATCTGAGTAATCTGCATGAGGTACTCTATATGCAGATTAGGGAAATTCTGGGCCAATCGAAAAAAGGGTGGCAATGTCAAGCCAAACCAGGAGGGAAAAAGTGGGTTACTGTGGCAGAGTGGTATACTCAGGAATGTAGGAAGGCCAAAGGTGAGCTCCTACAGGCAGGGAAATCCAGATCTCCCCTGGACATGGTGGGATGCAGAGCTAGATATAGACAGGCACTAGATCATGCCAAGAAACAATGGGAATGCTCACTATGGTCTTCCTTACATAGTGCTCTGGTAGCCAAGGACAATAAGTCTTTTTGGAAGAAAATGGCCCTGTGTTTGAATGGGACTAGGGCTTCCCTAAAGTTTACTGTACAGCCGGAAGAGTGGGCATCCCGTTTCAGGGGCCTGTATGCTCATGGCAGTAAGGAGGTTTAGGAACATGTAGGTTTGTGGGATATTTTTCCACTTGGAAGAGTTGAGTTTCACTCCATGAAGCCCATGCAGCAATTAGCGCCTGCATCCCAGCTAGAGCTCCTGGCCCCAGTAGAATCCCTAATGATTTGTACAGAGAAGATTACGGAAGTGTGGGGCACTTATATCAATATGTTATCCAATGCCATCCTCTTGGGCATGGAAATTCCTCTTCTTGGAAGTCGGCTGAGATCATACCGATCTTTAAGAAAGGGGATAGGGCTAATCCAGGTAGTTATAGACCTATTAGCCTAATAGATTCTGTGCAGAAAATTTTCCACAAGCAGATATTGGCCTGAATTCAGGATTGGATTTCAGAAGAAAATATTCTGTCTGACTTTTAGGCGGGTTTTCGTGCTAATATTAGTACTTTAGACCAGGTTTTTCGTTTCCTTTGTATTTTTTGGAAAGAAGATTTTCTGAAAGGGAGGAAGTTGTACGTAGCGTTTATGGACTTGCATACAGCTTTTTACCTGGTTCATCGATGCAAGCTTTGGAGGGTGGTGGCAGAGATGAGGATCCCATCAAATGTATTGGATATTTTGATGCAGCTACACTCAGATAATAAGGCCCAAGTTAGATGGGGAAAGGAGGGACAACTAACAGAGCCCTTTATGATTAAATGTGGAGTTAGACAGGGGTGCATTTTAGCACCCACCCTGTTTTAATTATTTATCAACGGGGTAGTAGATTTTCTCGATAGAGATGGGTGTGACACCCCAAAAATCGGAGAGAGTAGGGCACTTGCCCTTCTCTTTGCCGATGATACGCTACCGATATCAAAGTCTCCCCAAGGGCTCCAACAGTTACTAAATGATTTAAAACATTTTTGTGACAAGCGTGGTCTGGAGCTCAATGATTTAAAAACAAAATATATGGTATTTTCTAAGGGTATTTTGAAGACACCCAAGAGATGTATGCATGTACGGGACCTCTCTATTGAATTGGTTTCTACTTTTGATCATTTGGGGATTCGTTTAACCCCGAATCTGTGCTGGACCCCTCATATAGAGAAAGCTCATCTGTCTCTAATCCAGCTGACCGCCCATATAACTAAGATCCACAGAAGAACAGTGTCTAGGAAAGTGGCTAAAGCATTAGAAATATATAATAAAAAGCCCTAGGATCAGTTATATATGGAGCAGAACTGTGGGGAAGTGGGAACATCAATTGCCTTTCTGTTATTGAACATCACTTTATAAGATCACTTCTGAATCTTCTTGCTAGGACTCCGCTGACTCCTATTTTCCTTGATTTGGGCCAAAGAAAAGTTGTTCATAAGATGGATTATAAGCACCTATTGTTTTGGCATCGCCTATGGATGACTGGGGAGCTTACCTTTTACTGAGTGGGCATTAGGGATCTTATGGCACTGTCCAGGGTAAATAATATTCCCTGGTTTTGGTCCTTTAGAAAACTATTGAGGAAACTGGGGTTGGAGGATTATTGGTTTAACCCAGAGGAGATGTGCTTGATTTCGAAAAGCAGGGTTAAGGCTATTTATTGAGTTTGTCCTGGTGAAGAATGTGTCAAACCCTATGGGTTCACTCACTCGAGAGTTCATAGAATTTAAATGCTTCCCCCTTTTTGAGGATACCATTGATCACATTTTTCCTCCATTAGCATGGAAATTGCTCCTTCAATTTAGATACAAGACTCTACCCACCAAACTGTTTTGTAGCAAGTGGTGTAGTCGTGTTCTTTCTGATTTTACAAGTCCTGCTTGCAAAGGAAGTCCTGAATCCTTAGTCCAGCTGCTATTTTTTTATCCACACTATGAGAATCTGAGGGCCAAGTGGATCATCCCCTTGTGTCGGCTCATTGGACCTGGCCACTATTTAGAGGCGCTTAGAAAACTTAGCACAGAAACTAGCAGAGTTGTGGTATTTGGCCTAGCCAAATTGCTGTTGGCTTTATGGATCAGACGCTCAAAGTGTTATGTGCAATATATTTAGTTTATAGTATTTAATCATTTATATTTTTATATTAATGATATGTATTGTTTTACATGGTTTTTACTCTGACATGGGATTTTAAGTGCTCCTTTTTTATAAAATGATGTATTTTTTTGCGTTTTATAATCATCTTTGTGCTTGTAATGTATGTATGTATTGTTTGTTATGTACTTTTTAAGATCTTTGTGATCGATAATAAAGTGATGATGATGATGATGGTGTGCCCTACCATGCCTGCAGTCTCTCTGTGTGCACTCCACTTCCCATGCAGTCCTTGTGTAATACTCTGCCCACCTTTGCAGCTACTCTCTATGATCCTGTGCCATTACAGCCCCTCTGTATGCTTCTGCCTTTTGCCACCCACATGTGCCCCTCTTAGTAACCCAGGAAACTTGGCTACTAAGGCACTGCAACAGACACGAGCACATGCACGTCCTGCTCCAATAGGTACAGTTGAACAGCAGACAAGACTTTTTAAACAATTGGTCCTGGGCAAGGGATGGGGAGGGTGTAAAAGAAACACCACACCAGTTTCTGGACACAGTTTCACTACACAAGCTCTACCAATGTCCGTAATCTTTGGAAGAGATTTTGTTTTCTAAAGAAGATGCTGCCAGGGGGAAGAAATCTGCCCCCCTTGCCATGCCAGAAAGTAGGTTAGTGTACAGCATTAAGGCCAATGTTGCGTGGTGAATACTGTGCTAAAAAACAGAAGTATCAACAAAAGGGGAACCAGGAGCTGTATTTAAACAGGTCCTGCACACGAGCTCCGAAATGAACCGTGTATCAAAGGGGTGTGCAGTTCCTAGTGGGAGGGGCGGGGAAAGGGAGGTCTTTCTTCGTGATGCCCTCACACACCCCGAAGGATGTCATGCTTCATCATTGGGCCAAGCTCCTCGTCGGGCCGGCGCTGCAATGCCCGATGGGCTCCCGTAAACGTGGCTCTTTGGCAGAGATCTTTTGAAGAAGCTGTAGGGTGCGTGCGGGTGTGAGGGCTGGGTAGTGCACAGGGAAGTGGATTAAAATAAGTCTAGAGCTGTCCTACTGTCATATGTTTTATTCCTGTGGTAGCGATGGAGCGCAGGCTGGAGCGCAGGCTGGCTACAGTCACCAGGTTAAGCCCGCTGAAGTTTACCTTCTCAAGTTCATGTTAAGAATTCTGTTTGTGCTGAAGAGGGCCGCGAGGAGCAGGGAGAGCATCGCGGTAGGCTGCCGGTGAAGCGCGAAGACCCAACTGGCATCATGGGCAAGCTTTACTGGTGTCTCGTGTTGGCAGTCCCCACAAGCGGTCGAAGCTGGGGCACGAAGAGTCAGACTGACAATGCTTTGTGGTTAAACGCAGTGTGATCAGGGAGGTCTTGATGTGGACAGGCCCGTACGTGGTGGCGAAGAGCCCAAAAGCTTGATTTCTGCTCACTGAGCCACACCAAGGCTCCAGGACCTGAGGGGCACCACTTAGTGATCAGCAACTCATTGCAGATGGGTCAAGGGGCTGGTGCAGGATGTTGGGTTGCCTTTTATGTCCCTGAGGCTCAGATCAGGAGGCAAGAAGACTAGCCCTTGAAGTCACTCCTGGGTTCCTGGATTCAAGATTGAAGTTGCAGGTCCAATCTCTTCTCACGCAGGCAAGAGGTCAGTAGGCAGCAAGTCAGCACAGCAGGGCAGCAGGGCAGCAGGGCAGCAGTTCCTTTAGAGCAGCAATCCAGCAGAGTGGCAGACCTTGTAGCAGCCCAGTAGTCCTTCCTAGCAAAGTATTCCACAGGTCTAGAAGTGTACTGACTAGTTGGTATCTAAGGTCCAGTATTTATACTCAGTTGTGCCTTTGAAGTGGGGAGAAGCTTCTAGAGGTTTCCCTTTGAAGTCCCCAGGCATCCTACCATCCCTATTGATAGCACGGAGATCTGATCTCATTTGTAGAGGTGCATCATAATCACACGTAGAGCGCACCCGCATATAATCATTTGTTGTATTAACGTGAAGTGTTAGAATTGTGAACTGCATTAACATGGAAACATATTTTGGGCCACTGAAAGGTAACATGAAGAATCAATGTAGAAGATGAATGTAACTAGAAGAAAATAATTATTATGATGTGTTGTGCAACTGACAATTATATATGTATTAGGTGGCTTATTCATTTTGTCATTTCATAAGTAGGTAAATGCATTAGTTGGAATTACATTAACGTTATGTGAATTTGTAAAACTAATATGGGGCTTTCTTATGTTAGCTGAATTTTGTAGGCCTGAAATGCAAGTCCCTGAGACTCTTGCTTTAGAATTAACAGTTGAATTTCATATGTGCTGTGGAATTTGTTCTTTCTCACATTTTGTGTTGCAGGTGAAAGAAGCACACTCACTAGATAGAATAATGCCTTTGTTTTACTAGTTAGGCTAGGAGAGAAGAAGTTACAATCGTGTGGTTTGAGCCGATAAAGGAAGGTTGTTGTGCTTCACACAGGAAAAGGCCTGGGAACCAAGGACAAACTGTATCAAAGAAAGTACACCGTTGTCCTGGGGAAAAATGTCCTTCAGGAAGGTGCCCAGGGTGGATGGCATGATCCGAAGTGTACCATGGGAGTGCCACCTGAGAATAATTGTATTTTGGAATTAAGTATAGTGCGCCACTTCTCTTTACCTTCAGAGAGAGAGCATCTTAGAACGAGCTCTGCCTTTGGTAGCTTTATGCTACCTGACCCATTGATCGTGGAGAGGCTTCTTGGGAGATTCCACGTACTGACACCTTTTATCCTTCCTCCTGAAAATGCTTATTTAGGGCTGTCACCTTGGTACTAGAGTAGGGACAGATTAATGCTTTTATTCATCAACCCTCGATGCAGGGAAATTTGGTCTCGTGCTTCCTTACTTCTTGAATTAACCGTATTGCTTATGCGACACCGTATAAACTGAATGCGCCGATTTGTCTTTATGCTGATTCCTCTGTACTTATATACTCTTGTGTTGAGGTGTCTTTATGTTCAGCTGTTTTTGGCTTTGTAATAAATTAACTAACCTTAAGTAGTTGTCTGTGAGTTATTATGTATCAAGGGGACTTGCTAGCTAATTGATTGCTTCCTTAACAACTTTTCTCCCCTTTACACTTTCATGCTGAGAAAAAAAACATTGGATTATGACTCTAGAATAGGTCTAGAACTTATGGGCCTGGCCCTTTCACTATCCTGGCTCCAGACTAACTACAGAAGTTATGAAGCCCTTTGTGTGGATGCAGGACACAGCCTATTCAGCTGTATGTGGGGCTGTGCACAGCTCCTTCCTCCGATCTTGCCAATGAAGGCTCATCCAGGCACACCTAACCTCCCTATTGTATGTGGCTGGCTAGAAGGAATAAACACACCCGAACTGTCAGCTACACCCAGTCATATGACCAGAGACAGGTTGCAGCCACTAAATGGCTAAGGCTGGAAAATGGCAACTTTCTAAAAGTGACATTTTCAAAATTGCAAAGTAAAATCCAACTTCACCATAAGTTAGGATTTTAAATTAGTATTCCAGAGACACCAAACATGAACTGGTTACCTATTCCCATTTGGAAATTACATTGGAAACATGGTTTTAAGAGTTTTCACTACCTGGACATGTAAAACTTAAAAGCACATTTCCTACTTTTTAAATACATTGCAGCCTGCCTGCTGAGCTGTCCAGGGCCTTCCTTAGGGGTGACCTATATGTATTAAAAAGGAAGGATTGGGCATGGCAAAAGGTTTACTTTGCCAGGTCGATATGGCAGTTTAAAACTGCCCACACAGGTTGCAGTGGCAGACCTGAGACATGTTTGCAGGAGCTACTTAAGTTGGTGGCACGATCAGTGCTGCAGGCCCACTAGTAGCATTTAATATACAGGCCCTGGGCACATGTAGCACCACTCTACTAGGGACTTACAAGTAAATTAAAAATGCCAATTGGGTATAAGCCAATGTTGCCATGTTTGAAGGAGATAGCACAAGCATGTTAGCACTAATTAGCAGTGGTAAAGTGCACAGAGTCCTAAGGCCAGCAAAAACAAATTCAGGAAAAAGTGGAAGGTAAAGGCAAAAAAAAGATTGGGGGTGACCCTTCAGAAAGGGCCAGGTCCAACAAACAGCATTTACAAATTACTCTAAAAAATGTAGGTTTATGTTGAAGGGACATTATGGTTATTATAGAACGCCTTAAACCATTCAAATGCACCAAATAGGTGAACAACAGATCTATATCTCCCATCAGTAAATTGCTCATAACCTCACACTGAGTGGAAAAAACGCGTTCTGCAATCAGAACTAACTTCAACAGCAATCTGTGCACCATGGTCATGGGGATACGGCAATGAGTTATCTTTAAAGGAAACAAAAACATTCATGGGAAGGGGAGACCAGATGCTCTCATTATTTCAGTATGAATGGATACATTTTTCTACTATAGTGCACAATGCTAACTGATTCGTTTTTAGGAACAATCTACATTTATGATGTAAAGATGATTTTTAAGGCTAGAGTTTAAGTCAACTTAAGTCTTCATGTTCCAAATCTGCACTTAATCACTATCCATACATAGGCTCTAGCAACTATGCCATCCTTTCATTTAACTAATAATTCACCTACCACAATCAACATTCAATGCACAAGTTGGGAGTCTTTTAGAAATTAATAGAACATGGGCTATAACGTCTGAACTTGCTACCTTTTTATCTGTAAATCTTTCCTCAACTTCTGCAAAACACACGGAAATTCCAAAATGGCCAGTTTCCAATATTTTCCTTCCCCTGTGGCAGCACCTACCTCCCAAGGTGCTTCATGACACCCCTACACCCCATGTATCCCACCAAAACCACCTCCACATGAATAATGTGTATTTAGCAATGCATATAAATATGGAAGTGTACTGCCCATCTTTTTTGAAGCTATTTTATTTATTCCAAGCAGTTAGTAAAGTGAAGAACAAAGGAAAATACTACCAGATGGCAAAAATTGGTGAAGTGAATAGATAAGGAGTTATCAATTTTAAAAGTAAATTAGACGCCAATGTAGATGGCAAGTCAATGTTATTCTATAAACATTATCAAAAGCAACCACTGGAGGCCACATTTGCCCGGTAGCGAAAAACATTTATAAGGAAGGTGCACAAGCAGAGAGGGCGAAGGCAGTTACCTTGCTGGCTGGTACACTCAAATGTTCCTAAACTTCCAAGAGTTTTTCTTGGGGGAATACACCATGAACTCCAGGGGGAAAAAATATTCTTCTCCTTGGCTCAGGGCCACAACTTAAAGCCCTGTTCCAACTTTGTCATACATTTTGCAAGTTATTTATGGTGGCTATGTCCAGGCTTACCCTAGAGACTAATGAGAGTGTTAGGGCAGTTCAGGGAAGATGTTAGTCTGGATTCAAGATGGCGATCACCTCTCTCTTCAAGTTTCGTATTACCGGGTTTAAAGGAAGGTGTAAAGAAGTACAAGACAGAGTAATTGAGGCATCCCAAATATGTGCATGGGTGGGGACTTTTGGTTGTTCAGGTTTGTTCTTGGCTCTCTTGTGCTTCAAGCTTTTTAGTTTTCCCTCATGCCCCCTTGGTTCCCCTGTATGGCCTTGCCTCCTAGGGTGGTCTCACTTCGTCATTGGTCTAGAGACTAACCTCATATTTCTGTGCTGACTACTATGCCATAGACACTAACTTAACTCAATCGAGGGGTAACGTTGTCCTGCAACCCAAGGATGGTGAGCCAATACACTGTGTTTTGGTTCATGCAATGCTATATTTTATGTAAGCTATACATCGGGATAGTCTGCATGCTTCCTTGATACATTAGTCATGACAAACTTCCAGAGTCTTGGTTACAAGCTTGGGGTGCGTATGAGGCTTCAACCTTCTCCCAGGAAGACAGCATACAGTCTTTAAATCCTTCTTTTTCTAGTCTTCTCCAAATCCAGCAGTGCTCTGAGTTACAGGTGATGAGATCCCCAAGTAACAGTATTACCCCAACAGTTGTTGTTGGATATCCCTTAGCTTATCCCTACTGAATTACCACTCTAAGGCCCTTCCCAACTTTTCAGAAATCAGCCTGCTTAATGGCTGAAAATCCCATAAAGCCCTACTTTAGTAGTTTTCCAAAATGGCAGGTGTATTATCAACTGCTGGAGCTTCATCAGCCCGTCCACAGGCTGTTCCTGTTATTAACTTCACATGTCTTCCTGCCAGGGATCTTCCAGGAATCCTCCAGTAGGATAGCTGACCCAGAAGGCCCTTCTTTTTCTCCATGAACTTCCTGCTATGGGTTGTTTATGCCTAATGTAGGTAAGGTCTGACCTGGAGAAATCTAAGGGCTTGATTACGAGTTTGGAAGTGTGGTAGCGGGCTGCCACGCCACCACGCCACCACCCCACTCCCACACCTCCAAACACAACTGCCGCCCGCCTTGCAGTTTTGGAGTTTTCTCCTGGTCTGGCGGGTGGTTCTTTGGTGGTCACATAGCAGTGCCATGTTAAGGCTCATATGTGAACCTTAGTAAGGCAGCGACGTGGGAGTGCCAAAGCCTGTTCCTGCACGGCATGGACTGTGAAGGCCATGCCGTGCAGGAACAGGGGGTGCATGCACACAGGGGCACACCATGTGCCCCTGCATGCATCTCCAGGCCTTGAGGTAACAAGGGGCCCTGCAGGGCCCCCTTTGTTTCCTCACCGTCACACTTTTCATGGCAGTGAGGAAACTCGTAATATGGTTGGCGGTGCCGCAGGGGCACTGCCAGCATATTTAGAGCCTCTGACTGCTGCGCCACCGCAGAGGGATCACAGATTCCCGGCGGTTGCAGCGGTCCAATGGCGGTCCGACCACCAAACTCATAATTAGGCCCTAAGTACTCCTACTGCAGGAGGGGAGATCTTCGACAGACCCCCTCCTTGATTGAATGGAACCTGCACCCCCCCCACCCCTAGCGCCTTGAGACCCTTACGGGTGAGTAGTCGCGCTTTAACAAACCCCTGATTGATTGATTGATTGAAGTTTATGGGGCTGGCGTGGTTCTGGCAGAGGTGACCAAATCTTTAAGAATCATTTTAGTGGCATTTATAAGAAAAATCTAAGTTCAGCAATAAATGCTGTGAGGATGAATATTCTAGCATTCTGCCTACCTGGGGTTAAAGTAATATGAAATTTATATTTGAAGTTGCCCTTTGCAAAATACAAAGAGTGATTCAGCCTGCACAGTAAAAAAAAACACTGCTTTCAGTTCTGTTACTACAGCCTCACATTTGGCATAGCCCCCAACTGCAAATTATGCACTTAGGCCTTGGCACAAAAGCACATTTTACCACTGACATAACTAATGACAGAAGCAAGCCTTTAATCACACCATAAAGGTTCATTCTGACGTGCTTGCTGAAGCTTTTGGTTTACAGTAGCACAATTTTGAAGTGGCAACCCTGATGCCAAGTAGAAGTCATTCATGTGGGTGGTTGGTGCACATCCACACTGCAGACCAGATGTGACCTTTATGCCAGCACTGCTTTCCGCACAACTTTAGCACAATCGTAAAGAAAAATCAGTTATTGTATTTGTGGATAGCCAATTATTCTCCTTATTTCGGGGCCGGAGCACATGCATTAGGAGGTGCCCGGCCATCTTCAGGTGTCCATAGTCAAAATATGTTAGCAATCTAAGACCCACGTGCACTAACATTTTTCATTGGTGCTTGCCCAGGGGATGAACATGTGATAAATGATGCAACACAAAGGATTTTTTTTTTCTTTATTGTATTTAGTTATTTAAAACCATTACAACAATACATATTGATTATCACAAATTATCTAAAATAAAAAGGCTAAAAAACATTTGCAAGTGCTAATTTTCAGAAAGACATAATTTAACTAAAAACAACACATTTTTGAATACCAACAATAATTCATTACTCCTGAGCCATATTGTTGTGAAACGAAGTATAGCCAGTATTCTTAGTCCTGTATATTTGAAATTTCCTTAAAGCAAGGGGTTATGAACTTTACTCCCACACACAAGAAATGCTGAACGACCACTTAGCCAGGTGATAACGGCTTGCTGGCATGTGCGAATTCCCATATTTCTGAATAATGATTTCAGAAGAGTTTTCCTTTGCAGTAAGGGAACGGGACAAACACAAAATAGATGAATTAATGATTCACTCATATCCACATAGTCTACAAGAAAGGTTTTCTGGCTGTTTTTTCCAGGATGGAACGAGGTCTTTAGTTTCCATAATGCCAAACCGGAATAACATAAATTGATGTTTCAATCTTAATGAGAAATGTTCTGCCAGATACCATTGAGGACCTATGCTGGAATACGAATTTATTACTGTCCAGGCATGTCTCCTTATTGCAAAAGCATTTTTATCTGTTACATTTGATGACATTCTCACTACAGATCTTAGTGCTTGTTTGAAGGATGCCTTTCCCAATGGCGCTCCCCAGGCTTCTTGTATGCCTAAATCCTTAATAGATAAGATTAAATGACTTCCCCAGGGTCCCTTTGTAGTACTAGTCAATCGATCCTCTATTTCCTTCCAGCATAAATAGCTGACAGACGCAAAGATACTTACCATGTTAATAACCCCTGTAAGCAGTTCTTAGCTGTGCTGCATCACGGTTCTCTCACACGTTTAGTAAATGAGTGCCTAAGGCCATAAAAAAAAAAAAGCCATGGAGACCAGTTGAAAATGGCAAAATCTTGAAGCAGCTAGGTGACCCCCAAAGAAATCATTTCGAAATCACTTCAAATTCACTGCCTGATTCTTTTTTTTTTTTTTATAACTCTTTTTATTGAACATTGCTCATCACAGGATAGTTGCACAAAGCGTTTTTGGTCACATAGCCCATACATTAAAAGTATACATAGCTCCCACTATGAGATGCCGAATCTGTAGTACAATATTCGGGGGCGCTTTTATGGCCTGACATTTCCTGTGATCCGTTAAGTGCCCCCCCACACCCCCTGTATGCCCCAAACACTCCCCTCAATAGCCTCTGTATGCCTGCCATGCCCCCCCACACTCGTTCCCACTTCTTCGGGCACCCCCTGCTCTGATAGATACCTTTTTCAGCCCCCTGGCACCAGTCCAAATCTGATTTCCACTCACTTAGTCTGGGGGGCTCATCCCTTCCCCACGCCCTGGCTATGTTGCATGTTGCCACTCCCAACACCAGCATCAACCAGAGCTTCTGGTATTTTGACCAGACTTCACCTCCCATTATTGCCAACAGCACCCACTTGGGGCACAATGGGACAGCAACCGAAAGAACCTGAGACATTGTCTCCACCATTGCCCTCCAATAATCTTGTATTTTGGGACACGCCCAGAGAATATGAAAATAGGTCCCTTCCTGGCCACAGCCCCTCAGACAATCAGAGTTAGTTGACCTCCCCATCTTTACCAACCAGCAGTGTGAGTAGTAAGAGCGATGTAGGATCCGGAGTTCAATCAGGCGAAAGCGAGCCCAGCGCTATCTCCCAGGGGCTTTGCAGTGCCTCCACCCAATCCTCATCATCCAGGCCTCCCAGGTCTTCTCCCTACACCTCCCTCAACCTTACCAGGCAATCTAGGGAGCTATTAACCACCTTACTGTATATGACCGAAATATTCCGCTCCAAAATGTCCTCAGTGAGGAGACGGTCCTCCAGAGGGGAGGCCTCCAGCAATTGTTCCCCCACCAGAAAAGTGCCTCCGCAACGCATGCTCGAGTTGTAGGTATTTAAATCTCTCAGTTTCCCTCAACTTGAATTCACTTTGCAAGGTGTCAAACGAGACATAGGCCTGAGCATGCCACACATCCCCTAGATGAAATAAAACAACAATCCCTTGCACACGCCAACAGTGTATATTATATATTATTAACAGTAACAAAAAACACTCTTGTTTCTCCGTTGAAACAGTCACTTCAGTTTAATCTTGAAATCCTTTGCAAACACGTGTTTCGTCGTGCTTAATGGTTGTGCGCAGCAACTTCTTCAGGGCTATAATCTCTTTGTATGGACCCTTAAGGTTCAGTACCTTCTGCGGACATGCCGGAGGCAGCCCTGCTACGAAACAGAGGGCTTGCGTTTACGCCAGCAAAGACTTGGTTGCTGGTACGAGGGACTTACTTAGCCCCCAAGAGTGGTTTTACTACACCACGCCGTCGTTCTTCTTGTTGGATTAATGATTCATACACACAAGATCCATACTTAAGAAAAGACTTCTGGAATACACTAAATTTTGGACACAGTATACCCTGATGCCTTTTACTGTGTAATTATCACTGGAGCTCTAGAACCCATTCCGGGTCGGAAAAACAACCGGAATTAAGGGTCCATACAAAGAGATTATATCCCTGAAGAAGTCGCTGCACACAACCATTAAGCGCGACGAAACCCGTGTTGGCTAAGGATTTCAAGATTAAACTGAAGTGACTGTTTCAACGGAGGAACAAGAGTGTTTTTTGTTACTGTTAATGATATGTAATATACACTGTTGGCGTGTGCAAGGGATTGTTGTTTTAGTTTATCAGTGGTTATCCACAAATTGGAGAGGAGGGTGGCTCTCCCCACCCTTATGCACCGCAATCCTAATTATACACTAGTATACACCCACTGCGTATTTCCCAGGAGCGCCATTACCCTACATAATCCACCGACCGAAAAGTTCCACATCCCCTAGATGCTTTACTCGTATGAGTTCCCATCCAGAGAACCCCTTCAGGCTCTCTACCTCCTGCAGAGTATCACTACACCAAAGCCGGATCATGTTGGATAATCTGCCCTCCCAGCCCAGGAACTCGTGGCCTCTCTCCATGCACAAACCACTGTTTGCGTGTGAGGGGGTATTTTTTTATTTTTATTTTAAGAGTTTTATATAGCGCTGGCTAGACCCGTAGGTATCAGAGCGCTTTACAATAGGTTACACAATGTTACAGAAAAAGATAACAATTACACATAACATCAAGAATAAGCAACACATTGAGAGAGGAAAGGAAGGTGGGACAAATAGAGCGGAGGGGGGGAAGGGGGAAGTGTGAAGGGGGAGGATGAGGATGAGGGAAAAGACAGGCAGGAGAGACGAAAGGAGGTCTGCCCAATGACAGACTGGGTAGGTGACGTCCTAGGAGGGAATCCATAGTCCGTCTCCCCTATAGCTAAACAAGATAGCTCCATCGGGCATCGGTCAAATAGCTAGGTCTCAACTGACGAGGGGAAGTTCACAGAAGAAAGTCCAGTTGGTAATCAGGGTGGGAACTATGAGCAAGGACGGGCGAGGGCAGAGTTCAATAGCTGGAAAGAGGAGAGGGGTAGAGCGAAAGGGGTAGGGGTAGGGGGAAGGGGGAGGAGGGAGATAAGGACAGGAGAGACGCAGGAGAGTTTGCCTAAAGACCGGCTGGGTAGGTGATGGCCACGGAGGGAATCCATAGTCCATCTCCCCTTTAGCTCGCGAGGTAGCTCCACCGGGCATCAGTCAAAATGGCTAGGTCTGAGCTGATTAGGGAAAGTTCTCAGATTAAATGTCCTGGTGGGTGAGCAGGAACAGGGTCAGGTGAGGGCTGATCAAGATGGCAGGTGCTACAGTACTTTACTGGGAAGGATGGGCCAGTCTCCCTTAGTTCTTAAAAGGGTCACACGATCTCCCAAGCGTCAATATGTGATCGGGGGTAACACAGTCCATTTAAAGCCCACCTGGACGCATCTCCCCTCTCGGCGGGACAAGCGTGGTAGGAGCCGCCATTTTGCATCGCGCTGGGGGGAGGGGGTCCGCTCACCTCAGCCTTCAGCTACAAGTGGTCAATAGCTTAGCCACAATAATAATGACAGGACTTGAGGTGCTGTGGTAAAATGGTAGGTGGATGGCAGGGTATCCGCGGGATATTTTAAATGCTGATGATCCCGGCCATGGGAGCATCTTAACCAGCTACAGATTGGCGGCCATCTTGGTAATGACCAACTAAGTGCTGTAGGTCCTTGGAGTTTAAAGGACCAACTCTGACTCGGGCGTGAAGGCCTTAGGGCGATGATCCTGGGACAAGGGCTCGGCAATCTCTGTTATGAGGCCACCAGTGGATGTTAGATCAGTGGCAATGATCCGCTCGGTACTGCCACGCGATGATGGGATTCTGTGAGTGCAGCCATTAAGGGGTCAGGCAGTCAGGACTGGGACTTGGCGCCTGTTTGTGACAGCGGCCATATTGAAGTCAGGCGGCCCGGGTCACGGCACCCCGAGTTGTTTAGCACACCCTGGAGGCAGAAACCTTCATCCCTAAAGTTCGCGGCGGCTGCATCTCGGGACCCCGGTTCTCAGCGGGGTCGCCGGCGGCACCGCACTCCACCCCTCTCACCGTCTCGATTGGCTGGGCAAAAGAAGGCGGGTGCAGGCTTCACCGCTGCTGTGCAGACTCTCAGGGCAGGTTGTCCGGTCTCGTAGCTCTCCTCACGTCAGCCCGTACGCAGTCGACTACCTGCGAGATTGGAACCGGACCTTGGGCAGTAGGCGCGGTGAGCGCCTAGGCAGAGACGGGCGTGCGCGTCAAGTCCGGGACGTCCAGCCCTCCAGGTGCAGGTAGGTGACTACAAATTGGAGTTTCGTGGTCCAGGAGTAGTTTGCGGCACAGTTAGATGTAATGTGGAGTGGATGGCTGGGTTAGCGAGGGATATTTGCCGTGACGGAGATCCCTATCCCGGGAGCTCCAAGGCTGAGCTCCTACTGGGCGGCCATCTTGCCCCGCAAGGGTAAGCCTCATTCCCTCCGTTTCTGATACAGAACCCCCTTGAGACCTCTTCGGCCATCGTTGCCCAGTCCACTCTTTAGGCAGGCTCCTGCCGGTCTGCAAAGACCTAGTCATTAATCACTAATAATTGGGATGCCCAATAGTACTTCCTAATGTCCGATAGCGCGAGGCCACAATCATACACCCCCCTCTGCAGTTTGGACAGTGCAATACATGGCACACCCCTCTGCCATAGTAAGGTCTGCACCTCATGTTCAATTTTGGCAAAGAATTTCCTTGGGATTCGAAGCAGCGCGTTTTGGAACACATATATCAGGCGTGGGAGGGACATCATCTTGTATAGCACCGCTCTACCCATTAACGTTAATAGTAAAGTGCCCCAGGGCTGGACGTCGCTCTCCAATCTATCCAGTTGTGGACTCAGATTTAGACATATAAAATCCTGCAGAGTACGGGTAATGTGTATGCCTGAATATAAGAAGCTGTCCCTCACTACCGGAGCATAGCAGGATCGAGGGATCCATAGCTCCCCGCTCCCAAGCAGGAAAACCAGTGACTTAGCCCAGTTAATGCGTTAACCGGAATAACAACCAAAGAGCTTGAATATATGCAAGAGGCGGGTCTGGACAGGTACAGTAGGATTTCATGGTCGTACAAGGAAAAGCGTTCTTCCCACTGCCCCGACACTGCACCCCTGTACCAACGGGTCCCGTCTCACCCATGCCACGAGTGGCTCGAGGGCCAGAGCAAAGAGCATGGGGGTGAGGAAGCATCCCTGCCTCATGTCCCTGTGTGGGGTGAAGACCCTGGATATTGCACCTTTGACCAACACTCTGGCCAGCTGCTCCTGATACAGTAGCCCAACCCATGCACAAAACCTCGGGCCCAGTCCCATACTTCTCAGCGTAGTCAGCATATAGTTCCACTCTATACTGTTGAACGCCATTTTGGCATCAAGGGACAATACCACTGCTGGGTCCGCCTCAGGTCCCCCGTCTCGTGGAGTACTCCAAATACACACCGCATATTCAGGTGGGTACTGTGCTGTGGCATAAAGCCAGATTGATCAGGATGAATTAAGGATGTGATGACAGTCCTCAATCTGGTCGCCAACACCTTGGCCAGCCCTTTCGTCTCAACATTCAGCCGAGATATGGGTCTGTAGGACCCGCACTCTGCCGGCGACTTGTTCTTTTTATGTATCACCACCACCATGGCCGCCCTTTGATCCAGCGGCAGCATACCCCCATCTCGTGCTTCACGGACCATTGCCAGCATATGCAGGGCCACCCTTCCCACAATTCTTTTGTACAGTTCCACCGGCAGGCCATTAGGCTCTGAGGCCTTCCCTGACTGTAGAGCTTGCATTGCCGCCACAAGCTCGTCCTCCGTCAGGTCGGCATGCAACGCTTCCCTATCGTCCGCTGAGAGCTCAGTCAGGGGGAAGTCGCATAGAAAGTCCACACAGTCTGCCATCGTTTTGGTCGTTGTCGATTCATATAACGTTTCGTAATAGGCGGCAAAGGCATTGGCTATTGAGTCGTTCATTGTGTGAGTCGTCCCTGCCTCATCCTTCACTTCTAAGACCCAGGACCTCTCTCTGTCTCATCTATCAAGCCAAGCTAGCAATTTATTCGCTTTATCCCCCACATCGTACAGTCTCCTCTGGGTTGCAAGCGCATAGCCGCGTGCACTCTGTTCTACCAGGTCTCTGAGCTCCTGTTGCTTGCATTGCAATCGATGTTGAAGATCCCTAGACACTCCGCTCACCACATTTGCTTCAAGGGCCAGGACCTCTGACTCAACCTCAGTGCATTTGAGGTGATGCTCCCTCTTCATCCCCCCAATGAGCGCCTGGACCTGTCCCCGTAGGACCGCCTTGAACGCCTCCCACAACATTGCACTTAACTCCACTGTCCCAGTATTCTGCTTGAAATAGAGATCAGTTTGCACCCCAATTTTTTCTCTGAGGTGCTGGTCTCTCAGGAACAAAGGATCAATCCTCGGGGACAGGGCAGACTCCCGCGTGGACCTCTCCAGCGTTACTCCCACTGGGGAATGATCCAATACCCCTGCGCATAGTGCAGCACATGCTTGAATCTACCAGCAAACATCTGCAGAGTACAGATGGTCTGGGTGAGAGAAGCTGCTGTGCAGTGCTGAATAATAGGTAAATTGTCTCACTAGAGAGTGGTTGAGCTGCCAGAGGTCCACCAGCCCCAGCGCCTCCCCAGCTTCCCCCTGGGGGCCGAGACGGATTTTCTATTGAGCCCCGGCTCTACCACCACATTCAAATCACTGCCCATCACCAGAACTCCTTCTCGCATGTCCAACAGGAGGGTGCTCACCAATGGGAGGATGCTCCAATGTAAACACAGCAGTATGTACACCGAACAGACATTGACTGTTACCCCAACCCAGGATCCAGAAATTGCTACGTAACTGCCTTGGGGGTCGTGTCAGACCCGGCGCACAACCAGCAGGACAGAGCACTTGAGCAGGATCCCCACCCCTTGTGAGTCGGTAGTATAGCCTGCATGTGCCACTAACTGATGCCCAAACCTGCCAAGGGATTTGTATTGTTGACCCTTTAAATGAGTCTCCTGAAGTAGGATCAAATCCGGGGCATGCCTGGGCAAATACTGGAGAACTAGCGTCCTCTTAATCTTGTTGCCTAGACCATTCACATTCCAGGTCCAGACGGTCAGGTCATTCTTGTTGAGTTGTCCCATCTTGTCAAGATATTTCCCATCCTCTTCCTAGGCCGCTTACCCCCTGATATCTCACTCCCCCCCTGTTGCAACGTAAGTGTAGAATGTGTCCAGTGCCATATTTGATCTGTAGATGAGCCACAGTAACAACAAAATAATCGAACAAACAGTGCATGCATATGAATCAAACCCCAAAATCCCCCCACCCCCACCTGCCTCAACATGAATACCCCCCTCACTGCTACCCTGCTTTGTGAGCCCAGAACCGCCCACTCCCCCAACCTGCAGAGTGCCTGTCACCCCTTAACTGATGTTTGCTAACTTGTGTGAGTAACCTTGCCACCTACCAATCTGGAGAGATAGCTCTTTGAAATAAATTCAAACATCCTACTATTGACTAATGTGTGTCCCAATTCCGCAGTCCCATGCCCAGGGGGTAGTACTCCACACCAGGTCATCCCGCCCCATGAAACTTTCCATCCCCAGGCCATGATACCCCCTTCAGCCCTGGAGTGGCGACATAGATCAGTACAACATATTCAACCCCCATAACAGTCCATAATCACAAACTCTCATCTGTAAATATTTGCTCGCTCACGTGTCTACATGGGTGGTGGCTGGCCCCTTGCCATCTGGGGAGGCTGGTTCACCCGGCCCTTCATGCAATTCAGGTGGGTCTCTTTTCCCCTCTGACCTCGCCTGCCGGTTAACTGTCCTCCAACCTTCCACCCAGGACCAAGCTTCCTTCACGTGGTGAAATGCCAGGTCTTTCCATCTGCTATGATTCTCAGTTTAGCAGGGTACATCATCATGTATTTAATGTGTCTCTCCTGCATTGCTCATTTAACCCCTTCAAAGCACCTGCATTGTTTCTGCAACTGCAGGGTGAAGTCTGGAAAGAATCTAATCATTGCGTTGTCTATATGAAGGTCGCCATGGACCCTAGCCGCCTGCAAAATCGCTTCTCGGTCTCTGTAATTAAAAATCCTCACGAAGATTGTCTGTGGTGGTGCACCCGGTTTGGGGACAGGGACCAGCACCCTGTGTGCTCTCTCTATGGAGAAGAAATTGGACAGTCTTTTGGGTTGGAGGGAATTCAATATCAAGTCCTCTAGATAGAGATCAACACTCGGTCCCTCCCCCCCTTCCGGGACGCCAACCACCCTGATATCATTACATCAGGATCGCCCCTCCGGATCTTCTTGTCTTGCCATGAGGATTGCATTTGTTTGGACAGAGTGCGGACCTGTTCCTCCAGTCTTTTTGTGGTGGATTGTAGTTCCGAGATCTGAGTTTCAGCTGTCGTAATTTTGTCAGACATTTTTTGCAGATACGTCCGTAGGAGATTTACATCGATGGTGACCATGTCCAGCTTAGGGTCCAGCGTGGTGTGCAGTGTAGTAATTGCCATCATAATTTCCCTGAGGGAGGGCTCGTTCTCTGGGTCAGGGTCCATGCCCCCACCATACGCACACCGAGCGTCTGCAGCGGTCGCGGCCATCACCACCGCATATCTGTCAATATTGTTAGAATGGACCAGTTTACCTCAGCAGTTTTTGCCCATCTCCCTCCTGCACTCCTTCTCCAATAAGGGCCCAGCGCCCAGCAATGTGTTCTAAAGTTCTAGGATATCTCAGGCCTGGTTGCACTTCATGACTGGAGGGGACCTCTATCCCCCTCCACTGCCACTGTCACCTCACTGTCACCAGGTTCGCTTGCTGTAGCCACAAGTAGTCGTCCAGACCAGGAAGCCTCAGACCAGGCCATAGGAATCAGCAGTAGCTTCCGTTGGCTCTTTTATTCAGGCATGCAAACAGCCATGAGGACCATGCAGGCGGTGTCACCCCGACCGCAGCGCTCCACTACTCGGTGGGGGGGACAATCCAACTCCCCAGCCACAGTCATCCGCCCTATGCACCAAAGGGCTATTGGAGCGCGAGGAGGAGGGGGCACCCCCAACAGGGCCACCAGCACCAGTCTCTGCCCCACTCACTCACCCCCCGCCTAGACCAGCAGCATCCTCGTCCTGTGGAGCCACTGATAGCGGGTCGGGCAGCCCCTCTAACCCTGCCCGTCTCTCCAGCCCAGCCTTCACTCGCCGGCCGCCGCCCTACCTCTCAGGGCCGCCCAGGATGCGGCTGCAGTCTGTTAAGCAGGATCCTTGTATCTCACACCGCCGGCCTCTTCTCGCCACGGCTACAGTGTCACACCTTCACCACCTCAGATCCGGTGGCCCCAGCCTGAGCCCCGGAGCCCCTTCCTCGAGGTCTCGTTTCTGCACACCACCAGTGCGCCGACAGACAAAGTCAGACTGGGCGTCAGGCCACCCGATCACCGCCGGAACTCCGAAGGAAGACGGCTGCCATTTTGCGTCCAGCACGCAGCTCGCTTCGCAACTCCACCACAGCCCTTAAGACGTTATCGGGGTCCATTCGGGGGCATACCTGCAGCCCTCTTGCTGCACAGCTACCAGGCAATCTGTACACGGTTGGGACAGGCTAGATAATAACGGATGGCGTGGGATTAGTCAAGACAGCTACGGAGATGTCTCAGATCACGACCATCATGGTCGGTGGCTGGCCACACCCCCCTCACTGCCTGATTCTTGAAGAACATTTTAAAACAGCACCTGCAATTTTACTTTGATGTGTGGGTGCAGATATACAAATTTTCAGAAATCCAAACGTTTTCCAAGAGTACTCCAGGAATCCTGCAAAAGTATCAAATTTCCAGAAGTACCCCACGACAACTTTGTGAATTCCCAATTACTACAATGTAAAGGTATTTCCGCATGAGTAATTGTACTTAATGTACAATTGTCAACAGATGGGTTCCTGATAGGTTCAAGAGTAGCCAGTGTGGACATACAGTTAAAATAGCTTTTGTTTCATACTTTTTGTACTTATCAGAAAGGAGAACTCTCTGTGGTGGTGCATGACTAGTTCCTTTACTTTCTATGGCAAACAACCCAAAAGTGCTCAAATACAGACCAGTGGCTCAGACAACCTTTCCTGGCTCCTCCAATGGGACAGAGCACATATTAATTTTATTACATGGGTCATACTCTGATTGGCAAGCCACCGACAGTCATCCATGTCTTAGGGGAATAAGAGGAAGTAAAGCAAGGGAAATGAGTAAGCTGGTAGGTGGTTATGGTTTTTAGGTTTTGGGCTATGGGAGGTGATTGGCAAGTATTTATTTATTTATTTATTTGAAGCTTGTAGAGCGCACGGCTACCTCCAACGGAGGTGTCCCGGCACTTGCAACGGATACAAAGGAGGTATGGGCAGATTGACGCATGCTACAGGTGCTAAGGAAGGCCAAAAAGCCAAGTTTTTAGAAATTTCCGGAATACAGATTCTGAGTTGGCCTTCCTAATATGTTCGGGCACGGAGTTCCAAAGAGAAGCAGTTCTCACGGTAAATGACCGGCCACCTAACCTAGCTTTTGCAAAGCGGGGAATGACTAGGAGTTCTTGATGATTGGACCTCAGGACCCTCATCTGATGGTATTTACGGAGTCTCTTCATCAGGTATTGAGGGCCAGTATCTCTGACTGCTCTATATGCGAGAGTCAGAGCCTTAAATTCTATCCTCCTTTTAACTGGCAGCCAGTGCAGGCTGCGCAGGTGGGGGGATATGTGGGGTTGTAGCGAGACATTTCTGATGAGCCTGGCGGCTGCATTCTGTATAGTTTGTAACTTCCTGATCAGGTAGGCTGGCAGACCCGAGTACAAACTGTTCGCGTAGTCCAGCTGAGACGTGATCAATGCATGGACCACCGTTTTCCTACAGTCCATGGGTAGGAGATGAAAAAATCTCCGTAAGGACTTCATTTTCCAAAAACATGACGAAGAGACATGGCTTATCTGGGTCTTGCATGAGAGGGTAGAGTCAAATTTGAACTCCAAGTTCCTAGCAGAGGAGACAGGTAGAGGGGGAGGATTGAGCTCTGATGGCCACCATAGGTCCGATTGTGGAGGGGATGGCTGATTGAAGAACAGAACCTCTGTTTTATCAGTGTTCAGCCTCAGACAGTTGTCAGTCATCCAACTTGAGATGTCAATCAAACACTGTTTAAGGTTGGCAAATGCTGCCTCAGAGTATTCCCTAAAGGAGAACACAAGCTGGGTATCATCAGCGTATGAGACAACACTTACACCGTGTTGCTCTACTAGTGGGGCAAGAGGGGCAAGGTAGATATTAAAGAGAGGCGGGCTTAAGGCCGAGCCCTGAGGGACTCCACAAACCCGAGGGCGAGGGGATGAGATGTGGGGATGCAGCAGTATTTTCTGGGACCGGTGTAAGAAACATTCTTTGTGATGATGTAATACTCTGAGGTAATTTAGAATGTGGTGCTCTAGCAGTTGAAGAAGCCTGGAGCTGCTGGAGGTTGCTGTTCACAGAGACTGAATAAAAGGAACTTAATTTACACGTGTGGTGTAAATTACTAACTATTTTGGCGACGAGCGACTGCGCAGGGGGCAGATTGGACATTGGTAACCACCACCCCTGGAGAGCTAACTTGGAGCTCTATGAAAATGTACTAAAAGCGCTGAGAACTGTGAGTAAGACTTCGTTCTTTTTAAGGAGCTGCCACAAGTGTGTGAAGATGTTCCAGTGGTGAATTTTGGCCCAACTCTTAATAATTGGAAGCATTGGCGTTTGACAAGTCACAAGTGGCGTTTGATGGCAAAGAGCTACATGTGGTGCTCTGGCAGTTGAAGAAGTGACAAGTGGCGTTTGATGGCAAGGAGCTACATGTGTTTTAATTTCTTTGAAGCTGCTTTTCAGCGTGTCAGTTTAAAGAAAAATTTTCGGGGCTCACTGACGTGTTTTTGCCAATTGGTTTGTGCTCGAGTGCTCAACAACACTTAAATTATAGCGTGCGAGTGCTCGCGCACGCTTTAGCCGACTGTTAGTGTTCCCTCGCGCTGACACTTTCCTAGTGCTCGGGTGCGATGCCTCGCACTAAAATTTTTCAAGACTGAGTGCTCGCGCTGACACTTTCCAAGTGCTCGCGTGCGCTAACAATTTTCCGAGTGCTCACGGTGGCATAATTGTTTACTCGTACTGACTCGCTTACCTAAACTCGCGTGTTGATGTTTTGGAACATGTTGATTTTCTTGTCTCTGTCCTGCTGCCGGTTCAAGGGAATTCGAGAGAAGTAAAAGAAATAGAAAGAGGACTACCTGGAAAGGAAGTGCTATTGGAAAAAAAAATAGAAATAGAAGGAATAGAAAGAGGACTACGTGATGTTTGGACTACATAACTAGAGGAATATCAGAAACAAGGAAGTTATAGTGCTTGTAAAGAATTGAAGAGCAAGCATTATAATTATTATTTTAAATTTTTGTTTTAATTAGTTATATTAGTTTGTTGTTTTAATTAATTATATTAGTTAATTGTTTTAGTTTATTTGTTTGAATTTCCTTTTCAAGATGACTGAACAAAGCATGATGGAACCTCCTACATTTTTACCTGTACCTGGTGAACCTACAATTCCATGGAAAAGGTGGAAAAATATGTTTTTCACTTATTTAGTTGCATCAGGGGAGACAAATATGGACCGGTTAGAAGACAAGCAATTCTCCTACATCATCTTGGAACTGAAGGCAGGAGAATATATGATGATTTGCCTGAAGCATCGTTGGGTGTGGGGGATGGTCAAGCTGCAAATGTTTTTGATATGTCTTTAATGATGCTTGACAAATGTTTTGTACCCAAGTTAAACATTGTATTTGAAAGACATAAGTTCTTTTCAAGGATCCAGAGAGAAGATGAAGATATATTAACATATGTAGCAGATTTAAGGGGATTGGCTGTTACGTGCCAATTTCATGACTTAACGGAAAGTTTGATTAGAGATCAAATTGTGCGTTGTACAAATAACAAACGTGTTAAAGAGAAATTGTTGGCGAAAGATTCTAATTTAGAGGAAACTATACAAATTGCTAGAAGCATGGAAAATGCAGCATTGTGGCTTAAGGGAATGGAGCCTGGGAGTGAAAAGGTAAAAGAAGTCATTGATGAAAATGTAGTTGAAGTGAAAGGAATGGGAATCAAAGAAAGCAAAACTGGTAATGTAAATGGAAGGACAGACAATGGGCCTAGTACTGGAGCTGGTACCAATGCTACTAGTACCAGTGCTAAAACAGGAGCATATGGTGGAAAGATGTTGGTAAATGATTCGAGAGATGGGAGGAGGATAATTTGTTATAGATGTGGAAGTCCAGGGCATATCGGTTCTAGTACTAGATGTGCAGCTAGGAACATGATTTGCAGGAGTTGTGGTAGGAGAGGTCACCTGGCTAAAGTATGCAGAACAAAGAATGGATCACAAATGCAAGGTGTTAAATTGATTGAGGATGTGTGCGAAAATATTAAGGAAGTGATGTTGTCTATAGATCAAATTGTCGAGCCTGAGAGTGAGGTGGATGGTGTGCATGAAGAAGGTGATACTAAAGTGAAAATGGAAAGCACTTGTAAATTAGATAAACCTCATTGTGAAGTGAATCTTGATGGGGTGAGTGTTCGGATTTTGGTTGACTCTGGAAGTCTATTTACTCTTGTAGGAAAAAATACTTACTTGGAAAGTTTCAGTGGAAGGATGGAAGACATACTAAGGTCTGACATGAAAGCTGTGGGATATGGTGCAAGAGGATAGAAATTCTAGGTATGAGATGGATGAATATTGGATTCAAGAATAACTTGGTCAGAGGAAGAGTATATATTACAGGTGATGGTTCAAATCTTCTTGGATGGAGACATCAAAAGGATTTGAACATTATTCTGAATCCGAATGCTCATGAACCTGTCATGGTATTTGAATCTAGTGTGCAAGAAATTTCAGAGGGAGAGAACATTTTTCAGAAGTTTCCTCATGTTTTTTCAGATAAATTGGGGTTGTTAAAAGGATTCACCCATAAAATCATTTTGAAGGAAAAGGCTATACCAATTGTACATAAAGTAAGATCTATACCGCACTTAATGAGAGAACCATTACAAAAAGAATTGGATAAGCTACTTGCAGAAGGGATTATAGAGCCAATCGAATCCTCAGAGTGGTTGTCTCCGGTGGTCGTAGCTCCCAAGGATGGTGGAAAGATTCATTTATGCATAGACTTGAGGGAGCTCAATCGCAATATATGGGTGGATAGGCAACCATTACCCAACATTTCTGAGATGCTAACTATGATGGGTGGTGGCAAATGGTTCAGTGTTCTCGATATGTCATCGGCCTATCATCAAGTGAATTTGCATGAACAATCTAGGCCTTTAACTTCATTCATTACTCCAATGGGGGCTTTCCGTTATCGAAGGATGCCTTTTGGACTTGCCTCAGCTTCGGCTGTTTTTCAAAGGATGATGCAAGGAATTTTTAAAGGGATGCAAAAAGTTCTTTGCTTTCAGGATGTTGGGAGAACTGAAGTTGAACATGATGAGATGTTGAGTGAGGTATTATCACGGATTGAAAAACATGGTCTGACTATAAAAAAAGAAAAGTGTCAGATAAAGAAAAATGTCGTTGACTATTTGGGACATGAGATTTCTGCTACAGGTATTAAACCTAAGAAAAGCATTGTAAAAGCCATAGCTGAAGTACCTAGGCCACAAAATAAGGAGCAGCTAAAGTCCTTTTTAGGGCTTGTGGAATATTGCTCTAAATTTGTATGTAATTTTACTGAAAAAGTTGAACCTTTGAGATTATTGTTGAAAAATGCAACCATGTACAATTGGAATGAGCAATGCGAACTCGCTTTTAATGCAATTAAGACTTCTATTAGTGTGTCACCTGCATTGCATCATTTCAATGTGAATAACAAAACTATTGTGACAACTGATGCAAGCAACGTAGGATTGGGAGCAGTGTTGTCCCAGAGAGTGGATGGTCAAGAAAAAATAATAGGATTCGCTTCTAGAAGATTGCAAGGTGCTGAGCGGTCCTATTCTACTATAGAAAAGGAAGCTTTAGCGTGCTGTTGGGGGATAAATCATTTCAAATATTATTTGTGGGGTTTACCCTTTACACTTCGAACTGATCATAAACCTTTGTTGTTTATATTTAAATGTGGTAAGGGATTGGAAGGTGGGGTGACACCTAGGATATCAAGGTGGTTGCTGTCAGTGATGGATTTTAATTTTGTAGTGGAATATGTCAAGGGAAAAAGAAATGTGGTTGCAGACTGTTTATCCCGTATGCCTGTTGAAGATGATTCAGAGGTCAAGGATGAGAAAGATATTGTTCATTTGGATAATTGTGAACTTACTGGATTTGCTTTAACGGAGGATGATTGGTGTAGAGCTGCTGTGGAAGATGATGAATATAGGAAATTAAAAGATTTGATTGCTGGTGATTGGCATCATGAAGATGAAGATAGTAGAATAGTGAAACAATATGGTATGGTCAAGGATGAATTAAGTATTTGTGGATTCAAAGTATTACGTGCTGGGCGAGTAATTCCTCCAAGTAGTTTAAGAGCTAAATTAATTGATATGGGACACGAAGGACACTTGGGCAGGAGTCTGACTAAAAGAAGGTTGAGACAGTTTTTCTGGTGGCCAGGAATGGATAGGGAGGTGGAGGAAAAGGTGAGAGATTGTGTAGCATGTTCTAACAGTGATAAGAGCAAAGTAGTGAGAGAACCACCTCTGTGCTCTATGGAGATTCCTGAAAAACTGTGGGAACATTTAGCTATGAATTTTGTTGGACCAGTGGATAAGTTGGGAAGAGAGTCTCGATTTTTATTGGTCATTGTTGATTACCACAGTAAATGGTTTATTGTCAGAACTATGGAATACATAACTACAGAGAATGTAATGAGAGTTTTACAAGATGTCTTTATGGAAGAAGGTATTCGAAAGTCATCACAACTGATAATGGGGTGCAGTTTGTGTCATCTGGAATGGTAAAGTTTCTGGAACATCTGGGAATTAAACATGAGAGAGTGGCATTGTTTAGGCCTCAGGCAAATGGTCTAGTTGAAAGAATCAATCGTATTATAATGGAAAATCTTCAACTTTCTTTGGCCAATGGGCTGTCTTGGAGAGAAGAATTAAACAAGATGATATGGGCTCACAGAGTGACTCCACACTCCATTACAGGTGTTTCACCTTTTATTGCTTTAAAAGGTAGACAACCTGCTACGAAGGAATCACCTATGTGGTTGCAAGACAAGAAGAGAGTTTGGGTGGATCGAGAAGCTATGAGATCTAGAGTGAGGGAAAAGCAATGTATAAACAAACAGATGTGTGATATCAAAATGGGAGTCAAATCCACTCACTGGAGGTGTGGAGACTGGGTAGTAACAAGGAGTGGAGGTATTGTGGAGACTTGGCCATTTTGACTGATGCCCGGTGGATCTACCTCGCGAGATATAGGGGAGATGGGCTATGGATACCCTCCTTGACCATCACCTACCCAGCCGGTCTTTGGGCAAACTTTCCTGCGTCTCTCTGGACCTTTATTTTCCCTCCTCCCCCTTCACCCTACCCCCTACCCCTCTCCGCTCTACTCTTTCTCCTCTTTCTAGCTACTGACCCTTACCCTCACCCGTCCTTGCTCATAGATCCCACCCTGCCTTATCCACTTGACTTTCTTTTGTGAACCTTCCCTCGTCAGCTGAGACCTAGCTATTTTGACTGATGCCCGATGGAGCTACCTTGTTTAGCTATAGGGGAGACGGGCTGTGGATTCCCTCCTCGGTCGTCACCTACCCAGTCGGTCTTTGGGCAGACTTCCTCTCGTCTCTCCTGCCTTCTTTTCACCCATCCTCCCCCTTCACATTTCCCCCCTCCCCCCCTCCGCTCTATCCGTCACCTTTCCTTCCTCTTTCAATATGTTGCTTATTTTCTGATGTAAAGTGTAACTTGTTTATTGTGTCCTGTAACATTGTGTAACCCAATGTAAAGCGCTCTGATACCTCCGGGTCTAGCCAGCGCTATACAAAACTCTCAAAATAAATAAAATAAAATACATTGTAAAAAAAGGAGAGAGTAAGTTTTCTCAACCTAGTAGAGTGGTTGATGTTAAGAAAAATTTCGTTGTTTTGGAAGACGGAAAAGAATGGAGTTTTGGTAATCTTAGCAAAACTAATGATCCTAATTATTTCAATGAACATTAAGAATAATGTTCATTGTATACTACTATGTTTCAAATGTATTGTATATTGTTGAGTTAGGTTAAATTAATGATTCTATTTTTCTCTCTTCAAATACTTCCTCTTAATGTTTTTCATATAGTATTGATTTCAAATGTATTTCATATTGTTGTGTTTCTTTAATAGGGGAAATATGTGTAAGAAACATTCTTTGTGATGATGTAATACTCTGAGGTAATTTAGAATGTGGTGATCTGGCAGTTGAAGAAGCCTGGAGCTGCTGGAGGTTGCTGTTCACAGAGACTGAATAAAAGGAACTTAATTTACACATGTGTGGTGTAAATTACTACAACCGGCCTTCGAGAAAGGAGCTGAACCAAGATAAGGTGGACCCCATCACTCCCAGCTGCCTGAGCCTGTCCAGAAGGATTTTATGTGACACCGTATCAAACGCTGCAGTATGGGGGAAAGAAGTTAGGGGGTGGTGTGAGTTAAAAGAAAGAGATTTCTGTGCTGCCAAGCTGTTTAGGTCTCATTTGATTCTTGCTTCAAAGGATAATGTATGGAAAGCCACCTGCGTGAAATTTCTTCCCACATTTCTTTCAACTCCGTCTTTTCAGATTTTGTTATGTATGACGTAACATAGCGAGCAACAGCAATGGAATTATCTGCAACATACTGGATATCCATATTTGCATTCCACATCGACAAAATCACTGGATTGTAATCATTAATATACTTTGAATGTTCACTTCTTTTTAAATTGTAAGTATTTTTTGGAGATTTTCGAGTTATAGTATGCCTTACTGCTGACATGAAACTGTTGACTCTTCCTTTGGAAATTACTGGACCTGGAAATCCAAAACGACATTTTGTATAAAACTTTTCTTTTGACTTGTATTTCCGTCGACAGTATTTGCCACATCGATGAGTTTGAAACCATAAGACTTGTTGTCTTAAGGTATTTTCTTCTCCTGTTTTTGGAATACCACATGTAACATAGTCTTCAATGAAAGATAAAACAGTCTCATCAGAATCAGTTCCAAATTTAGGTGCATCCTTGATCCATAAAAGCATATGTATATGAGGAGCACCTCTAGGTTGGTACTTCTTTCTCCAAAAGAAATAATAACTTCTCCAAGAGGTGGGTTGTTTTTATTGCAGATAAAAGACATCATAGCTTGAAACCTATGATTAAAATATCTGCACACATTTACAGGATCCAAGGAACACAGTTCTCCAGCTGTCTTGAATTGAATGTTTTTAATATTTGAATTTGCTTCTCGAAGAAATTCAAGTAAATCGTCCCATGCGTATTCAGCACAGCTTAGCGTAACAAACCATGTAGGGGTTCCTAAGTTCCTTAACATGCATTTAAGTTCTCCATGACGATGATACCAATACTCATTAGTACCACGTTGACACGCCATCAAATTAATCAATTGAGATTCTAAATGATCGTCTCTCTGTTGTAGGTTGTCCATGAATTCCTTTGCAGAAACATGTTGAAGATGAACTCCTGTTTTTAATATGTGGTTCACTGCATATGAAAGTCCAGACAAGTCACTTTCAAACAAAAGATGAAATATATATGGAATACATTGTCGAAATCTTGGATCTTCTGAGTACAATCTTGTTGTACGATATTCTGACGCTGGAATCTGTACTGGTCGTTCGTCATATCGTCCACCTTTTCCAGTGGGGAAGAGCTGTGGAAAACAACGAGCTTCCAAACTTCTTTCCCAAACACTCATGGGAGTTCCCTTCGCTTTCTTCATTTGGAATAATTCAATAGTATTTCCAATCACTTCCTTTGAATGTAAAGGATGTACACTATAATGTTCATAAATTTCTTCACTTTTGGAGATGTCCACTTTTTCAATTTGGCCACTTGAAATTTCGCTATCATCTCCTAAAACTATTTCTTCTTCTTCCTCATACACATTTTTGTAATAAACATTGGTTTTTATGAGATATAACGTAGCCTTTTGCACTTTGCTGACATCTACTAATTCTTGCCATATTTTCCGACTCTTCGTAGGAACACCATTAACTAGAATAACTACAGGTTCAGTTTCCTCTTTCTCTACACCAATAGTTTCAATATTTTTCTTTAAATCTAAAGGTAAATAAACAACTCTTCCTTTTAATCCTCTTTGTAAATCTGTGGGAGGCAACTTACCTGTTTTAGGCTCCATACGAACAATAGCCTGAAACGGGTGCACAGATTGAATCAGAATGGACTCATACGTATTTAAATCTAACAGTTCAGGAGGAATACCTACCAACTCTAGCTTATTATATACTGCTCTAGCTGGCATTTTGTTCTCCTCTAATTTGCTATAACAATATTTACAAATACGTTGATCACTACCCAACTCAAAGCAATCTTCCACCAACAAATAAGCTCCAAATTCCTTTCACTTATCATTGTTTCGTTTTCACTTTTTAAATACAGATCAAGATTCCTAGTTTGATTTTTATAGTGAGTACGTCGACAACAAATACAAACATAGTTTGGTCTTTCACAACAAATTACCTTAAACTTCGTAATTTCTTCTTCAAACTTCCCAGTGCTACTATCTTCCACCTCTTCTTCAACACCTACACTTATCAAACTCTCACTTTCTCTACACTCCTGTTCAGGCCCAAAGAAAGGAAACTCTATATCATCACAAAGTTTTTTTTACATCTGATACTGACCCATGCAAAAGAGCAGTATTTAAGTCACTTAAAATTATTGCAGGACTTTTTACATAGTACAATCTTCTTACTAACTTCCGCATTGCAGAGTGATGTACTGCTAACATTCTCAAATGATGAAAAACACTTTTCTAGAAAGACAAGCCAGAGAATGACCTTGCAAACCAGTATTTTTTCTCACTTTTCAAGGATCTAGTCCTTGCAACATCTTAATCTTTTGTTTAATCCATTTTTTACTATATGCTTGTAAGAAATTTCGTAAAATATCAATAGACTCCTGTCGTATACTACAAATACTACTACAATCCCAAGTATACACTGGGGCTTTAGAACGTTTCCCTAGAACTTCATCAGCTATCACTTCTTCTACATTTCTAGGAACCATCTTTTCTTTTTCAATTGCACAACCGTTCTTCACTTTATAAGCACGACCACTGGTATCAACTGCATGAACTAATGTATTGTTTTGAAAATAGCTCTCTTCATTAAAAAAAGGCTCTGAACTTGAAGTGTGCTTCTATTCACCCAATTTTTTTTTACAAAAGTTAGTTCTGTTAATTAGTCTCTTCTTTTTACTTTTGTCCTTCATAGAATGCATTGGTTTATCTAATGTTCGCATTCTGTTTAAAACTAAAATGAACAATTTTCTTTTTATTTCAAAAGCCTTTTCGACTATAGTTTTAATCCGTTTTTTCTTTTTATAAAATGCAGATCTTCTTTTATATTTCTTGCCATCTTTCAATAAATTTTGTAGTACTCTACTTTGATACATACGTTTCCTTATATCATAAAATTGATTCATCCTTCTTTTAGCATAGATTGTTTTATCAGAACGTAATTTGCCATTAATTTGTACTTTTTCATTTCATTCTTCTTTGTTCTAGAGGTATTCTTTCTATTTTCTACATTGTCAAAACCCTTTGTAGTCCTTGAAAGTCTTTTAATAAATTCTTTTGTTCTCTTACCGCAAGACTTTTTCTTTTTTCCCACATGTTGTAATTCATCTAATTCCTGCTGTTGTCTTTTCTTTAAATAGTATTGTTTCTTTTCTTCTTTTCTCTTTTCCGTTTTTTTTGTCATGGTAAGTCTTTCTTAATAATAATGAAGAATATCTGGAAAAAAGAATATTTAAAATTAATTTAATATTATTAAAATAATTATATCAAAATATACTAATCTATTACTAAAGAAACACCTTCTATTTAAAAGCTACAAACAAGTGCATATATGGTTTTCGGAATATAGTCACAATTACACATGAGCTGTAAAATAAGTGAAGAGAGGTGTACAAAAAGAAATGCAGCAGTAATGTCTGAATGATTTCAGTACTAAATATCTAGTGCCTGCATCATTGTAAGACTGCATAACAACTCCTTTGGTGTTTTTATAATTGCATGAGACAGGTGCAGAAATTTGCAATAGCTATGGAGAAAGAAGCAACAGTAGTGCAAAAGAAGCACCAGAGCTGCAAAAAGAGGCAATTGAGGTACAGAAAGAGTCAAGAGAACTGCAAAAAGAGTTAAGAAAGTTACAGAAATAAGCAAAAAAGTTACAGAAAGAGGGAGCAGATGGGCAGAATGAAACAACAGAGTTGCAGGAAAGAGAGAACAAGGGTGCAGAAAAAGGGAAGAGGGATGGAGAAATTGAAAACAAAGGTACAGGAAGAACACAAAGCAGTGCAGAAACAACGAACATAGGTTTACAAAGAGGAAAGATGGCTACATAAAAAGGCAAGTGAAGTGCAGAACGAAGCAAAAGAGATGCAAAAAGATGCAACAAAACTGTAAAAAGAGAGAACAAGACTGCATAAAGAGGTAGGAGATGTGCAGAATGAGGCAAGAGGTCTACACAATGAGGGAGATGGGGTGCAGAAACAGGAACAGAACTGCAAAAAGAATCAACAGAGGTTGGGAAAGATGCACGAAGGGTGCACAAACAGACAAAGCAACAGTTGTGCCTGGGTGAGTATATAACTGCATGCGTTATACCTTAGTCATTGCATAAGTGCACAGATAGGGCCTAAATGATTGCATCTGTGCAAGAGCAATGGCTGAGTGATTAGAGCACTGCATATATTGTGCCTGCATCATTGTAAGACTGCATGGCGAGTACTTGGGTGTTGTTATAAATGCATGACAGTTGGGCCTAGCCAAATATAAATCTGCACACTATTACTTGACTCACCTATAAGTGTCACCATATTGTTAAAAGCACAGATACATATGGCTGTACCTTCCCAAATCATCATGATATCTAAAAGAAATATATATTCAATATTTCTGAAATATAGGAAAACCTAGAAACTGAGACATGTACTACATCTGCCTGAGTAATTGCAAAACTCCGTAGGAAGTGCTTGGGTGATTGTATGAGAGCAAGGGTAGTCACTTGATTTTTGTAGGAGAAGATAGATAGTGACTAGGTAATTGCCTGAGTGCATACATACACATTGACTGCATGCTTAAGTGTATAAATAGCACCTGAAGGGATCAATGAGTCATTGAGTACTGCCTAGGAAAATAGACGAATGCAAGAGAAGGGCATGGGTGATTCTACGACTGCAACAGTAGTGTGTAGGTTATTACATGACTGCATAGGTACAGCCTACATGATTACATGACTGTAGGGAAAGTAAATTACTAGACCCTGGATAATGACATGCTTGCAAGGCTAATTTCTGGAGGATTCCTGAAGTACATAGCAAGTGAGTGGATGATTTTATAAGTTCATGAGTACCGCCTGGATGCTTAGTGAACTATTAAGATGGTGCCTCACTGATTACAGGAGTGCAAAGGTAGTGACTGGGTGATTTTAAAACTAAATGAGTAATGATTGACTGATTCCATAAGTACAAGAAAAGTGCATATGTGATTGAAAGAGAAGAAAGGGATTAAAGGAGTACATGGGTAACACCTCGGCGATTGCATAACTGCAGGGATAATGTCTGGGGATTTACATGACTACATAGCAAGTGACTGGGAGATTTTGTAAGTGCATGGGTACTTCTTGGATAATTGCAGGACTACTGAGGTAGAGCCTGACTAACTAAAAGACTCCAAAAGTAGTGACAGGATAATTTCATAACAGCATAACTACTGTCTGAGTGATTACAAGAGTAGAAACATAGTACCTCCGTGATTGAAGGAGTGCAACAGTAGTGCCTGGGTGATTATATAACTGCATGCGTTATACCTTAGTGATTACATAAGTGCACAGATAGTGCCTAAATGATTGCATCTGTGCAAGAGCAATGGCTGAGTGATTAGAGCACTGCATATGTTGTGCCTGCATCATTGTAAGAGTGCATGGCGAGTACTTGGGTGTTGTTATAAGTGCATGACAGTTGGGCCTAGCCAAATATAAATCCGCACACTATTACATGACTCAACTATAAGTATCCCCATATTGTTAAAAGCACACATACATATGTGTCTACCTTCCCAAATCATCATGATATCTAAAAGAAATATATATTCAATATTTCTGAAATATAGGAAAACCTAGAAACTGAGACATGTACTACATCTGCCTGAGTGATTCCAAAACTCCGTAGGTAGTGCTTGGGTGATTGAGAGCAACAGTAGTCACTGGAGTTTTGCAGGAGAAGATAGATAGTGGCTAGCTAATTGCCTGAGTGCATACATACACATTCACTGCATGGTCAAGTGTATAAATAGCACCTGAAGGGATCTATGAGTTATTGAGTACTGCCTAGGTAAATAGACGAATGCAAGAGAAGGACATGGGTGATTCTACGACTGCAAGAGTACTGTGTAGGTTATTACATGACTACATAGGTACAGCCTGCGTGATTGCATGACTGTAGGGAAAGTAAATTACTAGACCCTGGATAATGACATGCTTGCAAGGCTAATTTCTGAAGGATTACTAAAGTACATAGCAAGTGAGTGGATGATTTTATAAGTTCATGAGTACCGCCTGGATGCTTAGGGACTATTAAGATGGTTCCTCACCGATTACAGGAGTGCAAAGGTAGTGACTGGGTGATTTTAAAACTACATGAGTAATGATTGACTGATTCCATAAGTACAAGAAAAGTGCATATGTGATTGAAAGAGAAGAAAGGGATTAAAGGAGTACATGGGTTACACCTTGGCGATTGCATAACTGCAGGGATAATGCCTGGGGATTTACATGACTACATAGCAAGTGACTGGGAGATTTTGTAAGGGCATGGGTACTTCTTGGATAATTGCAAGACTACTGAGGTAGAGCCTGAGTAACTAAAAGACTCCAGAAGTAGTGACTGGATGATTTCATAACAGCATAACTACTGGCTGAGTGATTACAAGAGTAGAAAGATACTGCCCCCGTGATTGAAGGAGTGTAACAGTAATACATGGGTGATTATATAACTGCATGCGCTATACCTTAGTGATTGCATAAGTGCACAGATAGTGCCTAAATGATTGCATCTGTGCAAGAGCAATGGCAGAGTGATTAGAGCACTGCATTTGTTCTGCCTGCATCATTGTAAGACTGCATGGCGAGTACTTGGGTGTTTTTATAAGTACATGACAGTTGGGCCTAGCCAAATATTAACCCACACACTATTACATGACTCAACTATAAGTGTCCCCATATTGTTAAAAGCACACATACATATGGGCCTACCTTCCCAAATCATCATTATATGTAAAAGAAATATATATACAAAATTTCTGAAATATAGGAAAACCTAGAAACTGAGACATGTACTACATCTGCCTGAGTGATTCCAAAACTCTGTAGGTAGTGCTTGGGTGATTGAGAGCAAGGGTAGTCACTGGAAGTTTTTCAGGACAAGATAGATAGTGGCTAGCTAATCCCCTGAGTGCATACATACACATTGACTGCATGGTTAAGTGTATAAATAGCACCTGAAGGGATCAATGAGTCATTGAGTACTGCCTAGGTAAATAGACGAATGCAACAGAAGGGCATGGGTGATTTTATAACTGCAAAGATAGTGCTTGGGTGATTGGGAGAATGCATGGGTAGTGCCTGGGTGATTTCATAACTGCTTGTGTAGTTGTGGAGTGATTTCATGAGTGCTTGGATATTAACTGGGTGATTGGAGAATTGCATGAGTACTGCATGTGTGATTGCATCAGTGCATGGATAATGCTTGGGTTATTCCATGAGTACATGGGTAGTGCTTTGGTGATTGGGAGAGTGCATGGGTAGTGCTTGGGTGATTTCATAAGTGCTTGGGTAGTGGCGGAGTGATTTTATGAGTGCTTGGATACTAACTGGGTGATTACAGAATTGCATGGGTACTGCATGTGTGATTGCATAAGTGCATGGGTAAGGCTTGGGTCATTGCATGAGTACATGGTTAGTGATTGGGAGAGTGCATGGGTAGTGCCTGGGCGATTTCATAAGTGCTTGGGTAGTGGTGGAGTGATTTCATGAGTGCTTGGATACTAACTGGGTGATTGGAGAATATGGAATCAGTCAATCATTACTCATGTAGTTTTAAAATCACCCAGTCACTACCTTTGCACTCCTGTAATCGGTCAGGCAGCCTCTCAATAGTTCACTAAGCATACAGATAACTGTATAAATACAATCTGAAGACATAGATGAGTCATTACGTATTATCTAGTTAAGTAGATAAGTGCAACATGCCTGCAAGGGGAATATGTGGTGGTTTACTTTTGAGCTACATCTTCACCATTCTATCTACAAATATGCGACATCATTAAACTATACCTTTCAACAGACTTAAAAAAGAAGGCTAATTAACAACACCTTTTATGAGCATTTTTAAAACCACACTTTTATTCTACATCTTCACCTTTGTATCTAAAATTATCTGACATCATTCAACTATACTTTTGTTCAGACTAGAAAAAAGAAGCCTAATTAACAGCACCTTATTTCGCCAATGTTTAAACCACTATTTTATGCTGCATCTTCATCTCTTTCTCTAACATTATGTGGCATCATTTAAGTATACCTTATTCCAGACTAGAAAAAAGAAACCTAATTAATAATAACTTATATGACCATCCTAGAAAGCACACTTTTGTGATGCATCTTCACCATTCTATCTAAAAATATGTGGCATCATTTAACTTTACCTTTGTACAAACTAGAAAAAAGAAACCTAATTAATAACACCTTATATGAACATCTTTCAAACTGCACAGTTGTGCTGCATCTTTACCAAACTATCTAAAACTATGCGGTATCATTCAACTATACCTTTGTAGAGACAACAAAAGAAGAAGCCTAATTAATTACACCTTATATGAACATCTTTCAAACTACACATTTGTGCTGCGTCTTCAACCAACTATCTAAAATTATGCGGCCTCATTCAACTATACCTTTGTACAGACCTAAAAAACAAGCCTAATTAATAACATCTTATATGAACATCAGTAATCATCTTAAAAAATACACATATTACTATACAGACTCTTTTTTAAACAACATTTAAGTACAATGAAACAAACTACAATATACATCTCCACATTTAATAATATATTTCAAACAACACAGTTTTTAAATACTGTTAAAAATTTAAAAATAAACCTCACAAATGTATAACTCACCTTGCAAATAAATGTGTTGAATTTAAAATCTCACAAACTCTGACAGGATTTTCTTTTACACACAATCAATATAATGCACCAGACTCAGCAAGGTAAAACCAGTAATGGCAAAGTTTCCCTCTCTTTCTCCACACAAATACACATAAGTAACAAATCACATTGCTTCCCAGATTTTTTCAAATTGTAAAACACATTTCTATTGGTTACACATAATAACCCTTAGCAACTGACTTCTAAAGGTGCCCAAACTGTTTCTACGTTTTTTTAGAAGTCGCGACCCCATCGTGCACCACCGCGATGGAGTAGCGAATTCATACGGGAGTTCAAAAAGATATAACAAATACATTCAACACTATTTTTTAATTAAATACCACTTCTAAAGATAGTACTGACTTGGGAAAAATCATTGAAAAAAAATATTACTTATATATAAATTACAATTTCACATTTTAAAAGCACAGTTAAGTTTTAACCCTTCCCCGATTCTGCTTCATGCCAGTTTCCATAGTAACAGTTCATGGAACATTCAACTGAACTCACAGGTCACAAGTTCACCATATTTTCAAGTTCACCACACAATGTTGCAAATACAAACAGCAGGTGTGGTTGACTTGGCAAAATATGATCTTATCCTTTCTATTGTACCTTTCAAACATTTGTTACTAACCAATAAGAAAAATGCTTTTAAAAAAAGTAAAATGCACCCTATTTTTGAATATAGAATATTCTTAAACAGCCAATCAATTCTCTAATTTTTAAAAATTGCATCTTGTGCACCATTTTACATACCTCCCATTCTACCAACTGACAACCTCAGCTACAGACATCTCTTCATTACTTACAGACATCCCTTCAAGATGCTTATAGTGTGGATTGTTGGGCACAGCTATGTTTTCTGGTGCAAAAGGTATGCTGAACGCAGAGGTATTGACAAAGACCTAGCTTTGCAAAATGTAGACATTAAATGTATTGGACAGAGAGGATTAAAGTTGCACCAATTGATGCCTTTGGTTAAAACCTTTTGCATCTCCAACCCCCTGACCTCATGATTGTGCACTGTGGTGGCAATGACCCAGGCACATTGACTGGGGTAGGTCTGGAAATGCTAATGAAGGACACCTTTGCAGAATTGATGTTGCTTTTCCCCCAAACTGTCTTTGTATACTCTAACGTATGCCAAAGACTGAAATGGAAGTGGTCCAATCAATTCTGTCCACAGATTGAGAAAGCTAGAAAAATGTCAATAAAGCTGTTTCCGCTTACCTCAGAGACCATAGGATGGGCTCCATCTATAACAACAATCGTACGTTTCCATATGGATGGCATCTACAGAAGTGATGGAGTACACTTCACTGATCAAGGCAACAGAGTGTTTCTCAACAACCTGAAGCTCTGCATCCGCACTTACATGTAGCTACAACAATCTCCCAATGAAAACAAGGGCTCTTTTTAGAGCCACCCAATAACCCAACATATAACCTAGCTTTTGAAAAAAAATCTTAATTATTTTTGCTTGAAGTCTCGCTCCCATCGCGACTTTAGGAACCGCGCACCCATCGCGTTTACACTAGGGGCCGCGCTGAGAGCCGCGCACCCATCGCGTTTTCACTAGGGGGCTGCGCTGAGCACCGCGCTAGGGTCGCGACTCCAAACTTTGTCGAAAAAAACCAAACCGTCCACTTCCATTGATTTATATTCCCCCGGGGACCCCATCCCCCGGGGCATGCACAGTTCTTTACAAATTTATTTTTTTGGGTAAGGCGGCCGTGTGGCCCCCTTCCCTGGGCCACTTACTGCCCCGGGGACCCCATCCCCCGGGGCATGCCCAATTTTTTTTTTTTTTTTTTTAAGGGACGGGGCCGCGTGGCCCCCCCCGGGCCATTTTTGCCCCGGGGACCCCAACCCCCGGGGCATGCCCAAATGTTTATTTTTTTTAAAAAGGGAGAGAGGCCGAGTGGCCCCCCTCCCGGGCCATTTTTGGCCCCGGGGACCCCATCCCCCGGGGCATGGCCTCTCGTTGGGGACCGTGGGGGGAGCCCCAATGCCCCCATGGTCCTGCGGGAGCCGGCATTGCTTTTGCACAAGGGGAGCTGCTGACATGGTTTCCTGCTCTCGCTTCCAAAAACCAAAGCAGAGTTTGCTATGACAGGGTGTGAGCCGTCCTCCCGCCCTGCCATAGCAAACAGCAATGTCCCAGGGGTGGACACCCCAGGACATTGCAGGAGCCGGCCCTGGGGTTGGCGGTCCCAGAGTCTTGAGCTCTTGGAGGCCGCAGCCCTCCCTGTGCCGGGAGGTGGTGGTCCCCGGGGCTTGGGAGGCCCACGAGGCCCCCTTATAATTATTATAAGCCCGGGGAGGTGGCGGTCCCAGGGCTTGGGGGCGCCAGCAAGGCCCCCCCATGTTTTAAATTTGAAAGCCCCGGGGAGGTGGCGGTCCCTGGGGCAGCATGGGGGGAGTTGGGACCCCCCACGCATTTATTAACAAAGCCCCGGGGAGGTGGCGGTCCCCAGGGCTGCGGGGGGCCGCATGCTCCCCATGCATATAATTTGCATAGCCCCGGGGAGGTGGCGGTCCCCGGGGCTGCGGGGGCCCCCACGGGCCCCCTCTATTTAATTTTGGCATTGCCCTTGGGACCTGGCCCACCCGGGGGCTCATTAAAATGGAGCGCGGGCTCATTCTTTTTATTTTCTCGGCAGGATTCGCGACCCCAGCACGCATTCTGCCGATGTTTTTTTTTTTTTAATGCTTTTTTTGGCCCTGGGGGTCCTTGTGGGACACCCTGATTAGGCCTAGGGGGTCAGGGGGTTTCTACCCTGCCCCCTTTTCTTGATTTTTAACCTCTATTTCACTGTTTTCTTGTCACAAGATGGCTGCCAACACTTCCTGGTTTGGAATGTTGGCAGCCAATCAGAGTGAAGCTCGTGTCCGGGAGGGTTCGCGACTCCTCGGTGCTCAGATATCGATATTTTTCTTTTTCAAATTTCTCAGGCACTACTGAACAGATTTACACCATTTAACAAAAAGGGCTCTTTCTGAACCAAGACCTACCTTTTTGCCAAATTTAGTGTAATTCCGTTCAGCAGTTCGGGCTGTAGCTTTGTCTAAAGTTTCCTATGGAAATTAACATGGGGAAAATGCGTTTTGGGACCCCCTTTTTCTCAGCCTCGCTTGACGAATCACCCCGAAACTTTCAAGACAGAAGCTGACCGGAGCGGGCCACTAGTTTTGAAAATTTCGCGAAGATTCGTCAAACAACGCCAAAGTTATTGGGAAAACAAAAAATGCTTTTTGAATAGAAACGAATTCCTAACTATAACTACCTACTGGCGACCACCAGTAGGTACTATATATATATCAACTTTCGAACTTCCAAGTGCAATCACGCACTCCCAGGAACACGGACTCAGGTTATATCTGGTGCCAAAGATATGTTTTTAATCTTCACAAACGGTGCTGCCTCTGACGCGTTTCGGACACAGGCTGTGTCCTTGCTTACATATACATATATACACAGCACTCATCACACTTAATGAAGTGACACCGTGGGTGCCGACGTGGTAATACCTACACATTGTGGCCATGGAAAACCGAGTAAGAACATTCCAGTGCTCTCATTGGCCATAAATCCACCAAAAAGAAGAAGGTGTTGAATATTTTAAAGGCACTAATCAGTGTGTAGCATGTATAATGATCTTAAAGCAAGGAAGAAGACAACAACGCCTAAACGTGTCTGCAACTAATAGTCATTACACTCCATGAGTGCTCTGAATTGAGAAACAAGTTGTTGTGGAACAGAGCAGGTCCTACCCCCGCTACCTATGGATGCACCAGCCTTGAGTTCGGAGGTCTTTGGTGGGTTTTGTGAAACAGATATATATATATATGTATATATATATATATATGTATGTATATATATATATATATATATATATATATATTCATCACCAAAATGCCCTGAAGCATTGAAGGGGCACTCGACGGTGCTCCCAACCACCCTGTCTCTTTGCCTCTCTGCAGCTCGCCTCTCTGTTGCCATTCTTTATTTCATGCCGACGCGATTCGAGGCTGACACGCCTCTTCTTCATGGGCTGCAAGACAATCAGGCATTGAAGGCTCACTTCCGATCATTTCCGGCATGCTTTTATTAACAATTTCCCCAATGGGCTTTGCTTAGTGCAATCTTTGCTTAGTGCAATGTATTTAATGCATGATGGGACTTGTAGTCCCTCGAGGTGAGTACAAATGAATACCTTGGTAGGTTCAATGCCAGGTTTGTATCTCTTAAAAGCATATTTACATCCTTTGTAGGATAGGCAAAGTCAAGGCGGGCTCTATTTTCATTCGGAAATGCTGTGCTGCACGGAGTAAACCAGTTCCACTCCACAGCCTTTCTGTTGTAGCGAAATGGTGCTCCCTTCCACGGCCGGGCAGCCGTGCAGAAAAATTCATCATCAAAATGCCCTGAAGCATTGAAGGGGCACTCGACGGCGCTCCCAACCATCCGGTCTCTTTGCCTCGCTGCAGCTCGCCTCTCTCTTGCCATTCTTTATTTCATGCCGACGCGTTTCGAGGCTGACACGCCTCTTCTTCATGGGCTGCAAGACAAACAGTCATTGAAGGCTCACTTCCGATCATTTCCGGCATGCTTTTATTAACAATTTCCCCAAGCCCACTGAGGGCAATGAACTAATCAAGTATGCAAAAGAGTGAAAATAAAAGAGAGCTTCTTCTGTTATGTCTTTCAGAGCAAGCCTATGAGTAAGATGTCAATCATCGAAACGCGTCAGGCGACAGTTTACCGCGATGCCAAAGAGAGCCAGTAATGAAGTCCGCATGGTCTACTGCCTGCTGAGTGCCCTGCCAAGCTTTCGGGCATTTGTTTAGAATATATATATATATATATATATACATACAGCACTCTACTCTATGCCACTATACAGCATTCTACTCCACTGTACAACACTCTATGCAACTCCTTCTATACCGCTCCACCCCACTTTACCATACTCTATTACACATTACTCCACTGTACTCCTCTGCTGCCTTCTACGTCACTCGAATGTACGCTTTTCTTTGCCACGCCACTCTACAACAGTCTATGCCACTCCACTCTACCATACTATACCGCACTACACTCCAAGCCACTCCACTGCCACACTACATAAACTATAACACACCACTCTACTATGCACTCTGCTATCACAAATGATGTGATTTGCAATGTCATAAATGTTGTTGTAAATGCTATGATTTCAGATGATATAAGTGATGTTGCATCGAAGTGTATAAGCACTGTATGTAGAAAGTGCGAGCCATAGTTAATGAAGTGTGGCAACCAAGTTCAATACACTGCGTTTGGCGGTGCATAAGTTATAATAATTTGAAGGTGTTCCGTAATGTATAAATTTAAGGTATAAGTATAACTTTAGAATATCTAATGTTTGTGTAGTTTAAGTTTTGTTGGTAAAAAAATAATAAAATATAGTAATTTAAAAGTGGTGCGTAAATTATAAATTTAAGGTATAACTATAACTTAACAATTTCTAATCTGTGTGTAATTTAAGTTTGGGTTGTATAGAAATAATAAATAAAATGTTCTTAATTATAACTATGGATTAACCTTTGTTTTTTTCATATTTCATTTATGGTTTAGGGGTGGCTAAGGGTATTGGGTGGTAAGAGTATTTTTAGGGTTTAGTATTTTTAGAGTTTAGGGGTGGGTAAGGGGATAGGGTGGTAAGGTTACAAAAAAAGGGGTCTCCCTCAAATAAAAAAAAATAACATAATTTTTGGGTAATATGTATATGTACATATGTATATATATGTATATGACACTTTGAACCTGCTCACTTCAAGTGTCTGTTTTTCTAGCAAAGATTTTAAGCATAGGATTAGCAAAGTGCCATCCACGCTGAGCTAGAAAGGTACAAAGTGTTTTGCAATTTCTACAGCAAAGTCTTTAAGCATAGGATTAGCACAGCACCATCCATGCCGAGCTAGAAAGAGACAAAGTATTTTGCTATTTCTACAGCAAAGTCTTTAAGCATAGCAAAGTGTTATCCACGTCAAGCTGTAAAATGACAAAAGCCTTTTGCCACTCCACAGGCAAAAGACCTGTGGCCAACCCCACACTACACATGACCAAAAACCATGCACAACTTAGGGTTAGCTGTCTGTGGGGAGTTGCACGTAGGGCCTGGCTACAAGCCAGGCCCAGCGTCTTACCCCATGCCACGCATGACCAAAGGCTGAGCACAGTAGGGGGTTGACTACAGGGTTAGCCTGCCACTTGGCCTTGTAGCCAAACCCCCAGCAAGCTGCCAACCCTATGCCGTGCACAGCCTTTGTCATGTATGGTGTAGGTTTGGCCTTCGGGCCCCGGGATGCAATCCCCCGTGGCCAAAACATACAAATTAACTGGCGGGAGCATGTAGCCCCCCTCACAGGGACTTTATTGGCCCCGAAAACCCCAACCCCTGGGGCTAGCTCCAATTAAAAGAAGAGAGGGCTTGTGGCTCCCTCTCAAAGCCTTAGACGGCCCGGGACCCATCCTTCAGGGCCAAATACAATTAAGCAGGGAAGGGGGATGAGCATCTCCCCCATGAGCCTTTTTGGGCCCCAGGGACCCCACCCCCAGGGCAAAAATCTAAGGGGAGAGGGGTGCAGGCTCCCTCCCTGAGTCTTAATAGGCCCGGGTACTCCATACCCAGGGCCAAACACAATAAAAAAGGGGAGGGGCCACATGCCCCCCTCCTCCGAGCCTCATTAGGCCCTGAGGACCCCATCCCATTGGGCCGTATCTATTTTAAAAGGGGACGGGAGCCTTCCTGGGCCATGGGGACCCCATTCTCCTGGGCCTCTATTTATAATAGGTGGGTGCCCCAGTGCACACCCAGGGCACCCACCAACCAACACGTTGGGGGCTGCAGGGGAGTCCCAGGGCCCCCACCACCCCAGTTGCCTCCCTGCATGGTGCTGGAGCCGGCATTGCTCATGCCCAAAGGGAGCACTTGATTTTTACATAATCCCTCCGGGTGGGAGCAATATGTGTTGTGTTTCCCTGCCCATAGGAATGAACACAAATCTGCTCCCAGCCGGCGGGAGCATTTTTAAATCTCCCACGGGCTGGGAGCAGATTTCGTGTTTGCTCTCGTTTGGTGGGAGATTTAAAAATGCTCCCGCCAGACAGGGGGTCAGTAATGTCATCAATGATGTCAGAGAACATGTCATGAGTGATGTAATATGTGCTGTCATAAGCAGTGCATGGCGGGGCACAAGTTATAGTTAGCTGTGCTAACTATAACTGGTGAATAACTTTGTTTTTTTGAGAGCAAAACATTAATGTTGTCACTGACATATTCACCTAAGTATAACGTCATTACGTCACTTTAACCTTTGTTTTTTTCAGTGAATATATATATATGTGTGTGTTTTTAAAGCAGGGTTTTCACTTACCTTATATAAAATTTCCTTGTGTTTCTGTGTTGTTAAGGCTTGCATGGTAAATTTATTTGTGTGGTAAAGCTATGCATGGTAAATGAATTGGGTGGTAAAGACATTGCTTGGTAAAGGGTGTGTGGTAAAGGCATGCCTTCTAAATGCATGCATTGCCATGTCATACAACCAGGTATTTGGGACTGTTGCATTAGAGGTGGTTAATTTTTTTTGTTTATTGGCTCACCACTATGCCTTTATTCGGGTGTTCATAATTAAAGTCTGCATAGTTTGTGGTCTGCCATATATATTAGCTTCAAAATATTTTAGGTTGCTACAGGACGGGTAGGTCAGCCAGCTTTGATTGCCAAGGTAGTTAGTTTGTGTTAATTTAAGAGCATATGGGGATTGTTGGTTGAGGGAAGGGAATGTACAGGGCGGGGTGGCCTAATTACTGCGCAAATGTGTCAGCTCAGAGGCAATGTTAGGTCCAGAGAGGCCTCTGTGGAGGAGCGATTTGGAGGTAAAAGGGAGGCTGAAGTGCAGATATATAGGTATAGAAAGTGGGAACGGGAAGCTATGTAGATACATGAAAGGACGGAAAACCAACAGGTACAAGAATTGGGTGGCAAAATAAGTAGAGGTCATAGGTTTGGTAGGTGAAGCTTCTTGCATCCCTGATGAGGGAAGAGATCGGGCAGGCCTAAATTGTCTTTTGAGGTGGATGGAGGAATTCCATTGAATTAATAGTGTGATAATGTGTAGTCTGTATGGCAATAGAGCCTGGCATAGCAACTCTTCTGTAAGCACAGACCTATCTTATTAATTTAGCCTTTACCACACTACAGGTTGTCTATTGTGTTTGTGGCTTTTCAGCCTTGGCTTGTATCTCAGAAACTCCTCCACTAAGGTCTTAAAGATAACTTCCTAAATTTCACAAATAGACTAAAAACTGAATTTTTCATTTCTGTCTTAGGCCACTGACTAAGAACAACTGTTAACAATATATCCCACCTCATCATTGCTAATGCTGCTTTCATTGGGGCATGAAGCACTTCAAAGTGGCTACCGTGCAGAGAAGTGTAATTTTGATCCCATCCTGAGATACCATAGGAGTGCATCATAATCATGAGTAGTCAGCACGTGAAGAATTCTGTGTATAGAACGTGACTAATAAAATTCTATGTAACATTTATATATTAATGTGACAGGAGAAGTTAACGAAAAATGTGCTCTATTGTGAGGTTCATAAAATAGAATGTGAACGTATAGACTAATGTTTAAACATTCACACGTGTAACAAGAATTATTTCCATGCAGGTGCATTTGGAATGACAGCCTCATCATCCTTTACAATTCATTCATGTAGTAAGAAGCTGCATTTATTATGTGTGTAGAAATGTGCACATATTCTGTAACCATGTGCATTGCTAAAGTTGACTAGAGTGAGCCTCAAGAAAGTTGTTCAGTTCAAGCTCACATTTAAAGTCTAACATGTAATTTGTATTTAACCTTCAACATAGAATATATTTGCTTGTATTTTTGTTTCCACTGCAGGTATGGACAAAGCCTCATTAGTTAGCATAAAAGGGTTTTGTTTTCATTAGATAGCAAGGTACGAGAAGACAAAGTTTGGCAAGGAGAGATGCAAAAACGAGCAAGAAGGTAAGTTTCATGGAGGAGGAGGAGAAGAATGACCAAGGACGAATGAAGTTGCAACTTATCGATGTGGGAAAGGTGGTGCAAGTATCCAGTTGTGCCGGAGCCATGGGAAAGTACTAGCAAAAGTCATATGGGATTGTCTACCTTGAATACAATTGATATTTTACGCTGTAACTTAGTGAGGGAAAGGAGAGACATCTTAGGACTTCACGGGGAGCAGATCTATGCGTCTGCATGTGTGGCTTTATGCTACGTGATCCATGGTTGGAGTGCCTTCTACTGAAGACTCAGACATCTGACACCTTTCTAATTTCACCTTTACTAAATGCTTCTTAGTTTAGGGTTGCCCCTTTAAGTAAGTGTAGGGAGAGATAGCTTGCGCATGCCTACCTTGGAGAACCATTTGATGCAGTTTAATACTCAATTCTTTTTTCTGATTATTTGCATCACCATCATAGAGTTAGATGTCTGCTTTGTATTACATAGGATAAATCTCTTCAGGAGATTTGGACTCATTTTGTTCATCCTATACTTCTGTAAGATAATGCTGAGGTTGGTCTATATTGATTTGTTTCTAAATTTATAATTAAACCCTACTAAACTCAGATTAAGTTGTCGAGTGGATTATTGTGACACCACATTGGTTACACTGTATTGCGATTTAATTGTGATTCTTTTCTCCCTTTTACCTCTCAAGCTGCTACCAAGACCATTAGTCTGGAGATAAATGTTTAGGTGAGCCCAAGCTTGTGCACGTGCAGTGCAAGCGCTGAGAAAAAAATACAAAGAGTGAAGCAAAAACAAAGTTTAGCAGCTTTAGTACATTTAGTGCACTCATGTGGTGGCACCCTACGCCAATGGCTAAATGGAGTTTTAGGGTGAGCCGGTCCAGTGGACAGCTGAAGCTTAATTGGGCTCTCCTGGAATTCCAGTCTGTCTTACTTAAATTATGCTTCCCTGTGCATCTCTCTTGTCTTCATCAAAAAGATCTGACAGACCAACCTCTTTCTTCCCTGTTTTAAGGGGTTGGCCAAAAAAATACAGACCTGCTTGACCTTTAAACATGAATGTCAGACTTGCTGAAATTCAGGTTGTTCGGAGGCTGCACGAATCCCTCGACCCTTCCCTAGCTGAAACGCCATCAGTTTTCCATTCTCAAAGTTTTCCAAGTGTGTATTTAGCCGCATAAGCAAATTTGTTTTTCTCTCAAAGCGTATAGACCTTAATAACAACGTTTTAAAAATCATGTCAAATACACATCATGGGAAAGTATTAGAACTGTGTCTTTTTTTGCCGCATGTCACAGCTGGGACAGTCATCACTTAGGAACTTCCCCTTATAAATGTGTGGATGGCAGCATGACAGCTTTGGGTTTCTCTTTAAGCATAACATCGCTGTTAAATGCAGAAATTACTTGTTTTCAGCAATAAAACACTTCAACATCTCAAGTTTGCTCGATCCTGTATCAAAGCGTACTAAATACATTTTACAGTAATTAGATACAGCCTTAGTCTCAAGCACGCGGGCTTCAATCATGTCAGTGATCAAATGCAGAACTGATTAAAAAATACATGCTAAAAAGCTGAAGAAAGCTCCTCAATCAACGGAGCAGAAACAATCCAACCCTGTAAAGACCCACTTATTCAATTCAAGCATTTGAAAAGAATGATAAAAAGTATTTCTAAGTGACTTTGAAGGCCTGGCGATGTTGACTCGCAGACGCACTTACAGGCAAGGGGTAATCAACTATAGAGGCACACGAGGGACAGAAAACAGACGTTTTAAAACACAACATGATGTAAAGCTCCACATCTGGAACCAGTGGTAACGTCAGTGGTAACACAGCAGAGAGAAAGTGAAATGTGGCGACGGGCCCCATGCAGTAAACGGCGCTGTGGTCTGACAGAAGTGGAAATAATTCCTAGAGCAAACTACTTTTCGAAATTCCCACTGGTGAACACAGTGGATCAGAAATTTTAGGCGATCCAGATTTTCAGTACTGATTTAATTCATCCATTTTTCACGTAGAACTGCACAATTACTTGCAAGTGGAGGTTTTACAAAGTATGTTTTATAGGTCATGAACGAGACCAACAATGAAATGCTTAGGTAAGCACTAAATTGAAAAATCTGATTTCTATTCCCACCTAAAAAGTATATTAACTTTTAAGAGCCTCTTACAATAGTCACCAAGCTTAAGGCACTGGGAATTTGGAACAGAAAAGAAAAATAGTTTTGTCATGTTAGTCACTCTTTTTGTTAGAATGTGCAAGAAACTGTCCATCGGTTAATGAAAGATTTAAAAAAATAACTTATCAACCCCTACATCGCGTTTGTCTTCAATTCCCAAGTTATTGGCACATTTTCGCCCCCTGGCAATACTAGAAACTGCTTTTCAAAATTGTTGTAAGTCAAAGCTTCATAAAGAGCCTCTCGCATTGGTAGCCATGCAGTAGGTGCTTACACCACCTCCCTTGCACATGAAAGAATCATTGCTGATTACAAATTTTCCATCGATCAGCAAAGGACGGAATCATGCCTCCATCACTGTCATCAAGTGCACAAAGCTGAAGTCTTTTGCTGCCCCATAGAGACAGCTTTGGCTGGTTGCCAAGACCCTGCTGTCAGCATTACACTCAACACACACTAAACATCATAGAATATATAGAAAGGGACTTTCAGGAATTCCTCTTAAGTCATTGACTGCTCCATGGCAGTCCCAATAGCTGGAGCTTGAATCAGTGATGGTGAAAAGTAGTCCCTATATCTAAGTTTTATGTTTGAATCATTATGTATTTTACATGTGTTTGTTCATTGTGTGATTGATGCTTTTAACACCATCTGCCCCAAGAGCGTGGAGAACCATTATAGGGTGAAACGCCTGCAGGAGTCGGCCCTAACCCTGATGGACGTCCAGCCATACACTGTATACGTGATCCAGGTCCAGACACTGCCCAGGCCCCCTCTACCCTCAGCACGAGGTCAGGACCCTACCACCAGATAAGAATTGTCCAGACTTCTATGCCGGGTTATTTGTCCTTGACTCTTCATGCCAAAGCTGAGGTTCCTTGGGCCCTCCAGAAGCTCCCTCCCTCTCAGGAAGAACCCCTCATTTCACAGCGGAGGGTCTTCCAACCTTTCAGGTATCCCCCTCCCCCTTCGGAAGATCTGCCTCATTTAATAGAGGAGATTCATTCAACCCTTCAAATGCCCCCTCCCAATTGCAAACAACATGCTCATTTACTAACAATGGCTCCTTTGCCCTCTCAGAGGCCCCCTTTTTGTAATGAACACCTTCCACTCCCCACTTGAAAGTGGTCGTTCCTTCTACCCTTCAGATGTCACTTTCTTATAATAAAGACTCCCACAACATTTTAAAAAGGAGCTTCCTTTGATCCTTCAGCGGTCCCATTCCCTTCAAGAACAGCCTCCCTCATTTCACAGCAGAGGTTCCTTCGGCCCATCTGAACCTTCTCTTTGCCCCATGTTAACCCCACTCCCCATTTGTAAGTACTAGGTGGTTTCTCCTTGAAACCCCCATTTAAAAGGGAGTTTCCTTTGCTCCGTTAGAGATCCCCAGTTAGGTCTGCAGCTGCCACTGTTCTGCTACCCAGCAAATAACAGAAATACATTTCTGTGTAACACTATGGCCACAAGCATAATACCCATCAAGCCAGCCACATCAAAATGCCCTATGACCCTGAACCTCCACCCATACTACACCACAAGTCCCCCTCAAAGCAACATGACATGAAGAAGAAAGAAGCACAAAAACTAAAATGCCTAGTCTTCAACGCAAGATCCAAAACAAAAATTGCTTTAACATCTTTGACCTACTGCCAGAAGCAACACCAGACCTCACCTTCATTATAGTAGCATGCCTTAGCGAAGATTGTGCACAAAGTCATCCCAACTGATTTTCTCATCATAAACAAAAAATTGCATTGTAAAAATTGGAGGAGACCTGGCTGTCATCCATTAAAAAATCACTTCAAATAATACTAATTGAAAACTTCACTGAGGACGTTGTGAATATCACCCCACTCCAACCATAACTTTTTTGTTGCAGTTTTTATATAGTGCAAACTTAGCCCAAAGGCATTGAAGCACTTTACATGAGCACCCGTTATATTACATAAGGTCACATTGTATTTTTAGGCACAGGGGGATTAAGTGATTTGCCCAGAATCACAGGATGTTAAGCTGTCCCAGAGACTTGAACCTGGTTCCACAGTTCCAAAGTAGGCAGCTCTGTCTGTAACGCCACACCTCTCCCCATCATTTACTTCTTCCTCTTAATATATAGAACACCACACAGGAATGTCAACTTTAAAGATGTCTGACAAGATACAGTGACCAACACACATCTTGACCACCAAAATCTATACATTCTAGGAGACCTCAATATGGTTTGACAAGAACAATGTAACCACAACTCCAGCTATCACAACCAAACTTGACACTTTAAATCTCCACAAATCATTTCTGCCTAAACTCAGTGTGCAAGACACTTTCTAGATGTCATAGTTAACCCTTAGTACAAGCTAAAGTTACAGACAACTCCCCCATAAGCTGGATCGACCACAACATCATCACTTTCAAAATCAACACAGCTATCAACAACAACATTTCAAAGCCACCAATAACCAACAACAAATGCTGATACAGGCAATGGAAAAAAACTAGACACCCACCAACTCAAAACCCATCTTGGACAAACCCCAATAAACATGTGGTCGAAAGACAGTCTTACCTTTTACATCTGGATCTCCACTGCACTGGACGAACAGGTACCAAGGAAAATCACATCCCGGGTTGACCAGAAAAAGAACACAACATAGGTTCATGACAATATAAAAAGAATGAAAACACAACTCAACATACTGCAACGCAAGTGGAAAAAATCAAGAGATGAAACTGAAAAAAGCACACTAAGCCAGAGTCTACAGAACCACAAAAAGACACTAGTACTTTACATGCACAATTGAAACCGCCTGCCCTTCTAAAGAACTCCATGAAATTCCATAAACCAGGGTGCCAAAACATAGAAACATAACAATCACAGGACACCTGTAACAAATGTTCTAATAAATGTATCTAAATAATGTAAAACATTGATAATTACCTTAAGGATAACACGGAAAGCACCACAACAACACAAGACATAACCACCTGAGAAAGAAACAACAATAATCACCCATCAACGCATTCTTTCAAGACCCTGTTACAAAAAGATTTCCTTGCTATTATTACTGCAATCAGACCATCAGTGTGCAGGGGAGGTTGCCACATGCCTAATCAACAAGCCCCTGGACCTAGGTTCATTCCCTCCTGAGCTGCAACCTCCTACATTAGACCTCTCCTCAAAAAGAAAAACCTTGATCCATCTGACCCAGCAAACTACAGGCCTATATAAAATAGACCATTCTTAGGTAAAGTTATGAGAGAGCAGTGTTTACTCAACTCTCTAATTTTTTAGAACACAATGACTTAGGCCCTCGTTATGATGTCGGTCGGACCACAACCGATGACCTGTCGGTTGCGGTCCGATCGACATATAGTGCTGTGGTCCGACTGCCACATTAAGATTCACAGAGGTCGGAGGCAGCATGCGAAAGGACCGACCGACGATTCCGATGGGCTCAAGGAGCCTGTCCGACTGTTGGTCGGAAAGTAATCTCCAACGTGGTGGTGCCTGCTGAGGCACTACTGTAGGGATTGCAATTTCCCTTTCAGGCAGCCGACTGCCATTGAAAGACTGTCAGAAACAGACTTTGTGAGCCCCTAGCAGGGCCCCCGTCCCTCCGCGGCCTCCGCTATGAGGCCTGGGGGGGACATGTGGTGCCCCCCTAAACATCCATTTTCCCAATGCGGCTGGTGCTGCGGCCCTTTTACGGCCGCTGCACAAGCCGCAATGGAAAAATTGACGTTTCTGAACATCTCATGGGTGGTCACATCCAAATTCATCGGATGGAACCGCTGACTACTATTTGGTCGGTTTTCGACACAATGCCGGTCGGAGGCTCGTCCGACCGGCATCGTAATTAGGCCCTTAATGTCAGACCAATAGTAAGGCTTCAGAATAGACAGAGGCACAGAGTCAGCCATCATATCCATCTGGGATGATCTAAAAGTCACAGTGAACAAGAAGAGAGTAGCTGTCTTGTTGGTTCTGGATTTAATAGTTGCATTCACACTGTCCACCAGCACACACTACTACAAAGACTCCACTATTTCAGAGTCTGCAAAAATGCTCTAAAATTTATTTATTCTTATCTCATAGACAGACTAATTATAGTCTACTTACCACCTTACATTACCTCTTCACACACAACACTGTGGCGTTTATCAGTGGTCCATCATATCCCCTCTATTATTCAACATCTACCTAACCCCCTTACCAAACCTCATTCAACCTCACCTGTTACAACTATGCAGATGACAACCAAATCATTTTAAAAATGGATAGCCCAAAAGTTCACTACAATTCAAAACTTGATTACTGCCTTTGTGCTATAAAGACATGTATGATGAAGCGCCATCTAAAGCTCAATACCGGTAAGACATAGATTAGGACCTGCGGACAATGGCAAAAATACCAACCTACCACCATTTGACCAAAGAACTTGAGGCCACTCCAACAACATCAAGAGAAGCTAGAACCTAGGGGTAACCATGGATTCAGACCTATCCTTGATAACACATGCTAACAACATCACAAAGACTGCCTTCTACACCAGGAAAACTGTATGTCATATCTTCCCATACCTTGCATACCAACATAAACTGCAAGCCATCCTCAAACTCATCATCTCCAAGCTTGAGTATGCCAACAGCCTGTACCTCGGCGCACCCTCATTCATCATGCTCAAAATACAACGTATCCAAAAAGCTGCCACAAGGCTTTGTCTTTCCCTTTGCCGAAGAGAACACAAGACTTTACCCCTGCAATCACTTCTCTGGCTAACTACAGCTAGAAGGGCAATGCTCAAGGCACTCTGCTTTGTCCACACAACCTCCTGAGGAAAAGGACCACTGTACCTACAAGTTAAATTCAAGCTATGGAAACAAAACGGAAAACTGAGCTCTAAGCTTGCACCACTTATTATCATATCACCTTACCATAAGAAATCCATATGAGACACTGGGCCATATTATCAAGAACGTGCGATAACATTATCGCCGCTTTAGCGGCAGGAAACTGTTGCTAAAGCGGCGATAAGGGGCTTGATAATATGCCCTATAGAATTCTAATAGAAGCCCAGGTTCTGGTGTGAAGGACATCAAACCTGGGCTTCTATTGGAATTCTATAGGGCATATTATCAAGCCCCTTATCGCCGCTTTAGCAGCAGTTTCCTGCCGCTAAAGCGGCTATATGTTATCGCACGTTCTTGATAATATGGCCCTCTGTTTTCTCAGTACATGCCGCCAAGTTCTGGAACTTACTACCAGCCAGCATTAGAAGCACCCAGGAGCATACAGAAGTCCAAAGACAGTTGAAAACATGGGTAGTTCCAAGATAATTGTGCCACCCTCCATCCCGGCAACAGAGCCCAGAAAGACAGCTGCGCCCTCAGGCACAATCTTCAGCTAACAACCCACAGATTAAAAACAACCCAACCAACAAACTGCTTTTGATATGCGGGTAAGCTAAGAAGGGCTGAAATATGGTTCGCCGGGCATAATATAGTTGTACGTTCATGTGTAACATGTATGTTCCACAAAAGTACTAAGTCCATATTACACAGTAGTTAGCAGCCAATTTTAACATAAATCTCTTACATTCACATAAAGTATATCTGTTATGAGCGTTCTCCATCACCAGTACTATACAGCCCAAAAAACAAACAAACATTACCAAATGAACAGGCATGGAATAACTGAGGAAATCTGTCAAACACTGCTGAAGAACTACTAGATCAGACATGTATTTCAGACATTTGGAGCTGATGAGACTGTGATAGCTACAATAAAATTGTGACGTTTTGTGTGCAGTGTTGTTTTTTTTTTTTAGTTAGGCTCACATGTTTTTAGGCATAGATTTTCAAAAAGATGTAAATTTTGTGCAATCCAAAGAGGAAAATATTTTTACCCCGTAGGAACCCCATCTGCTACACTCCCACCAGGTTTTGGGTGTTCCCTTCCCTCCTTGGAAAGAGATTTACTCCTAGCCATGGCAGGAGCAAATCCAAGAACAATGTCAAGATGCACATGGGTCAGGGAGAATTTTAAGAATGCCCACAAATTCCAGAGGGGCATTCACAGATACACTCAAATCGGGGAACCTACATACTGTGCTCTGGGATGTTCTCATAAACACAAGGTACTCTGGGGCCATGGTGGGCATTTTTCTATATTACTACTCCATAACTTCATTGTCCACGTGATATGAATCTCGTGATGGTTTTTGGATAGGCGAGTTAGGGGATGTCTTTATGCTTTTGATGGAGCAGGATTTCGCGAAAAGAAACCTGCTCAACCGAACCACCCTTTAATATGGACTAACAGTAAGTAGTGTTAAATGACTAATGTGCACATTTACACTACACGTGGGAAGACTACTTTATAAAATGCATGAAATAACTAGAACTAATGCGTAAATAACTGGAAATGTAATAATTTTGTGTTTTGAATGAATTCAAAGCGGTTTGCATGGCAAGGCCGCAGCTGTTTTTCGTAAAAAGCATGGTGTGTGTTGCTTTATACTAATGAATAATGCTGTTTTCCTGCTTAAGCTATGCTAGACTAACAGTTAACATAAAGTAGAATTAAGATGGGGGTAAAGCGTGAAAATTACATTATCACATAATTAATAATGTTAGTTTTTATGTTCTTTTAGTAATGGACGAGTTCTCCATAATGATTAAGTTAGCTACAGTAAGGGCGGGTGAACAAGAGAGCGAGTGGCAACCACGTGACTACATGACTGAACTGCTGAGCAAAGCTGGAAAAAAAACGTGACCTGGTGAAGGACATGGACATTGTCAGGCAGCCAACGCCAGTGTCATCGTGGGAATAGAACCCGAAGTTGTTGAATTTAATAAATTGTTAAAGAATGTTGATACATGTTCTCATGGGAGAGAAGAGGTATTGATGACTATATAATTTTTTTTTTTAGAACAATGGTGTAGTCAAAAGTAGATGATTTCATAGTGGGGTGACACTCCACCCCTAGAATTCCACCAATCCCTTTGCTAGAAAATGTGAAATTAGCAATTATTATGGGACGGACATGTTCTTTTAGGGTATAAGAATAGGTACTTTAGGGGTGTGGTTTAGGCAGCCGATGGTGTGGTGTGCGGGCTTCAAGGGTCACGTAGGCTGAGAGAGGGAAGCGTCGCTGTTTTCGTCGGTGAGCTGTGAGGCCTAGATGTTCCTGTCCTGTCCCTGTCCTGGTTCTTAAGTCTTTGATCCATGACTCTTGGTTCAGGGGTCCCTCACTACCGCCTAGGCCTGGGTGGTGGGTTTTTTCCCTTACAGATCCTCCGGGTTTGTATTTAATCTACTTAGCATTGTAGAAATTATATTTTTCCCGGCTGTTTCTTTGATATGTGTGCCTCTTATCTCTTCATCTATCCCCTCCGAAATTGTTTTGGTTTTTAAGAGATCGATTATTGTGTATCTAATGTCTCTTCATCTATCCACTCTGTGCAACGTATACATTTAATTGATATTTCTGATGTTATTGTGATTTCTGATGTTATTGATAGTGGACCTAGATCCTCGGTCTAGGTCCACTCTCTCCCCGCAGCTCCGCTGTGCCGTCTCTTGCCTCCAGACCCCGACCTCCTCCTTGGGAGGTTTGAGGCTGCTGCCCGCTCCTGCGCCTGCTGCCCGCTCCAACTGCGACCTACTGCCTGCAGCCACCGTAACCTTTCGCAGCCGTTTTTTTTTCTTAATTTTTTCCCTGTTGTGCCACTGTTATTGTGCCCATCTGTGTCTTGCTCTAATTCCACCACTGTTTTTATTTTCTCATGCCTGCCTGTTCCTTTTGCCTTTCGCCGCTGCTCCCCCTGCGGCCCCTCCCCCCGGAATTCCCCCGCTCCCGCCTCCCATCCTCTCCTCCCTCCCACCTCCCCTACTTAATGGCGGCTGCTGCGCGGTCGTGCAGCGGATGCGCCAAAGGCTAGCCCGTCTGCGCCCGTCTGCGACTCGACCGTGGCCAGCGCAAGGAACCCGGACCTCCCACTACCCATCGCTACGACACCACCACCCTCCTCGCACTCAACCCTGGAAGACTTAGAGAATGCCAACAGGCCTCACCGAACACGACCCATGGCCAGTTCTCCTGCCTCCACTGCCGCCAGACCCTCACCGCCACCCCGGCCTCCAGCACCGCCGACGACAGCACCAGCGACACCCTAAAATGCATCCCCCTCAACGTACGCTCCGTACACAAACACGCCATGGAAATCTGGAACCTACTCGACTATCTCTCGCCCGACATCGCCTTCTTCACAGAGACCTGGACCAACGCATCCTCCGCCCCCGACATCAGCACCGCCATCCCAGACGGATACAAGATCCAGAGGAAAGACCGCCCCAACCACCCAGGAGGGGCCTCGCCATCGCCCACAAGAGCACCCTCCGCCTCACCACCTCCAGCGAAACCTTCCCCTCTGCCGAACACCTGCACTTCCAGATCCAGACCACCCCCAAAGCCACACTCCGAGGAACCCTCGTCTACAGACCCCCCGGCCCCCGAACACCCTTCGCCACCACCATCACTGACTTCATCGCACCCCACGCCATCGCCTCAACAAACTACATACTCATTGAAGACCTGAACTTCCACCTCGACAACCCCAGCGACCCCAACTCCACTATCCTTCGTGACAACCTGCCAGCATCGGACTTAAACAACTCGACCCACAGAGCAGGACACACCCTCAACCCCATCTTCGCGGCAGGAAACAGCGTCCAATTCAGCCACACAACGCAGCCGCCATAGACCGACCACCACTGCGTACACTTTGCCATCAACAAACCCAAGGCACCCAAACCAGCCCCACGCCCACCACGAAGGAACTGGAGCAAGGTTACCGATGAGCAACTTAACTCCACCCTCACCCGAGACAACCACACCTGGGCACCCGACGCAAATGATGCAGCCAGAGAACTCCACACCTGGATCTCCAACTGCGCAGATGAGCTCGCCCCGCTACGCAACCCCGACAGACAACGCCCCAGGAAAGCCACCTGGTTTCACCACCACTCTCCAAGAAGCCAGATGCACCTGCAGACGCCTGGAGAAGAACTGGAGAAACACCAAGACAACCGAAAACCACACCACCTACAAGGACGCCATGACGGACTACCACAACCAGATCAGAGCCACCAAGAGGAACTTCATCCACAACAAAATCCTGGCCAACTCCACCAACTCCAAGTAACTTTTCAGTGTCATTCAAGAATTCACTAACCCATGCAGCGAAGCCACAGACATCACCCCATCCCAAGACCTCTGCAACAAGCTTGGAACCTATTTCCACCTCAAGATCAAAAACCTCTATGACAACTTCATCGACCAGGCGCCACAGACGGCCCCTGGCCCCCAGAAACACCAGCCAGCCCACCATCTCCAACTGGACACCGATCACGTCCGAAGACACTGCCTCGACCATGAAAAGCATCCACTCGGGGGCCCCCACCAACCCCTGCCCCCCTCACATCTACCACAGAGCTGCGGCCGCCATCGCACCCGAACTACAATGCACCATCAACACCACCTTCAAAACAGGCACCTTCCCAGACAACTGGAAGCACGCAGAAGTCATACTCCTGCTCAAGAAGCCCATAGCTGACCCCACCGACCTCAAGAACTATCGGCCCATCTCGCTCCTCCCCTTCGCAGCCAAAGTTGCAGAGAAAAAAGTCAACAGGAAACTGACATGATTCATTGAAGAGAACGCCATCCTCGACCGGTCCCAATCCGGATTTTGAAGCAACCACAGCACAGAGACCGCCCTATTCACAGCCACAGACGACATCCGCACCCTCCTGGACCAAGGCCACTCCGCAGCCCTCATCCTACTCGACCTATCAGCAGCCTTCGACACCGTCTCCCACCGCACACTAGTCGCCATACTACACGACGCAGGCATACAAGGAACAGCCCTGGACTGGATCCGATCATTCCTCACCGGAAGAAGCCAAAGGATCAGACTCCCACCCTTCCTCTCCGACCCCACGAAAATCACCTGCGGAGTCCCACAGGGTTCATCACTGAGCCCCACCCTCTTCAACATCTGCATGGCCCCCCTTGCAGCCATCGTTCGACAACACGGCCTCAACATCGTATCCTACGCCGACGACACCCAGCTCATGCTCTCCCTCACCAAAGACCCCACCAATGCCAAACTCAACTTCCAGAAAGGAATGCAAGACGTCGCAGTCTGGATGACCAACAGCTGCATGAAGCTCAACGCCGAGAAGACAGAAGTCCTCGTCCTCAGTACCACCCCTTCTGCATGGGACAGCACCTGGTGGCCGACCGCCCTCGGAAGCCCACCTACCCCCTCAGACCACGCCAAGAACCTCGGCATCGTACTCGACTCATCACTCATCATGAACCGACAGGTCAACGCCGTCACCTCCAGCTGCTTCAACACCCTCCGCATCCTCTGCAAGACCTTCAAGTGCATCCCCCCTGAGTCAAGGAAGACAGTCACCCATGCACTCATCATCAGCAGACTGGACTATGGAAATGCACTCTACGCCGGCATCAACAACTCCCTACTCCGCAAACTCCAGACAATACAGAACACCGCCACCAGACTCGTCCTCGGCATCCCCCGACACGAACACATCAGCCAAAACCTACGAAGTCTCAACTGGCTCCCCGTGGAGAAAAGAGTCACTTTCAAAATCCTCACTCACGCCTACAAATGCCTACACAACAACGGACCCAAATATCTCAACGACAGAATCAACTTCCACGTACCCAAAAGAAACCTCCGATCTTCCAACCTCGCACTGGCCGAAACCCCACGCATCCACAGAGCCAGAGCAGGCGGAAGATCCTTCTCTCACATTGCAGCCAAGACCTGGAACGAGCTACCGGCAGACATCAGCCGCGCCCCCTCCCTGAACACCTTCAGGAAGACCCTCAAGACCTGGCTCTTCGGCTAAACAGATCTGCGGACCCCCCCTCAGCGCCTTGAGACCCTCACGGGTGAGTAGCGCGCTTACAATTCCCTGATTGATTGATTGATTAGTTTGTTATTCTCTCCCATGAGGTCTCCAGTATTTGAGTTTACGGATATGAACGTTATAAGTTTTATTATTGCTAGATAAAATTATTAAATCACACCGAGAGTTTGTGGTCATTTTATCAGATTTCTAAAGGTTAATCTATATTTTGGAGAAATTACCATTAGCCATCAACTCTTCAACTAATTGGTCCATCGACCAAGTAGATGAAAAGTCGAATAAAATTACAAGATGTTTAAATGTGTATAAATAACAGGAATAGGTCGAAGAAAAGTTAACAAACTTGACACCAGCGCATCAAGGATTTTGGGTGAATGAGTATGGGCCAATGTATGATGTTGTTGAATAATTATCCCTGATCAATTATATGGGTTCGCGCTGGATCACTTTAAATCCATTATGCGGATAAAATGTAAGTTGTGTATTTCTGCCACACGTTAAAACTCAATAAAAAGAATTTCTATGAAAAAAAAGGATACTCACAAATTCTTGAGTTTGTAGGTATTCCCAAATTCTCCAGGGAGACACCACTCAGGAGCGCCCACTCCTCATCCACTGGTTGAGATTTAATAATGAGAAGCATTACACCATCATGAGGTGAATGTGTGCATGAGTAAAATAATTTACTAATACAAAGTCTCCTTTTGTCAATACCTTGTTCTGGAGTCTGGCCCTCTATGCAGGATCACCCCTAACCTCCTTGCCTTTACCCTCCCCTTTTTGTAGAATTCCTTTTTGCTCGGCTTAGGACTCTAGGCACTTTACGACTGCTAACCAGTGCTAAAGTGCATGTGCTCACTCCTTAAAACATGGTAATATTGGTTTATCCCATCTTGCATATTTAATTTACTTGCAAGTCCTTAGTAAGTGGCACTATATGTGCCCAGGGCCAGTAAATTAAATGCTACAAATGGACCTGCAGCGCTGCTTGTGCCAGCCACCTAAGTAGCCTTTTTAAACATGTCTCAGATCTGCCATTGTAGTCTGTGTGTGCAGGTTAAAACTGCCATTTCGACCTGCAAGTTAAACCCTTTGCCACAACGAAACCTTCCTTTTTAATAGATGTAAGTCACCCAATGGTAGGCCCTACACAGCCAAAGGAGAGGTTGCAGTGTATTCAAAAAGTTGGACATGTACTTTTAAGTTTCACATGTCCTGGTAGTGAGAAACTCTTAAACTGGTTTTACTACTTAAATGACCACCTATCCCTTTAGGATAACATTGGATTACCATATTAAGTTCAATAAGTGATGACTCTCGATTGGGAGCAAGTAGGAATGTCAAATTTGGTGTCTAAAGAATTGTCCTTTAAAACCAATAATAAAGTCAGATTTTAAGTCACAATTCTGAAAATGATACTTTTAGAAAGTTTAAATTTTCTTGTCCTAACTATTTGGTGCCTGCAGCCTGTATCCTGGGTCACATTACTTGGTGTAGCTGGCATTTGGTCTTTGTGTATTACTACCAGATAGTGAGAAAAAGGGTGAATAGGTGTTGGAAAATTGTCCATCTCTGACTTTATGAGGGCGAGGAGCTATCAGCTACCCCACTTGCACATCACAAAGGCTCTGCCTCAGCACACACACAAAGGGTTTGATACTAGTCTTTTGTGTCCCCAAACAAGCTGGGACCAGGGCAGAGAGGTAAGACATTCCAAACAGCTCTGGGGTGGAAACCTCCAGAACCTTCTCCTACTTCAAAGCTGGCACCAAATATAAATATTAGAACCTCAGACCTGACTCTTCAGTACACCTCTGTACCTATGGAAGACTCAGAAGGACTACTGTGCTGCTCTGCTGCAAAAAAGACAGCTACTCTGCTGCCCCGCTACTCTGTTGCCCTGCTGCCCTCCTGAGTGAAAAGGGCTGAACCTGCATCTTGAGCCCAGGACCAACATAGTTACTTTCAGGCCTAGTTAGTTGGCCTCCTGATCAAAGCCTTAGGGACAGAAAAGGCTCCAGCTACCTTGAACCCAACACCTGGCATCTGTCTGCTGTGAGTCTTACCTCCTCAAATAGTGCCACCCCAGTCCTAGACCTTTGGATGTGGGCCTGAAGGTGCTCTGCCAGCCCAGCTGTGGTCCAAGCAGGAACAATGCAGTGCGGTGCATCGCAGCCCGCTCCAGAACCCCCGCTGCATGAGGCATCCCTAACACAGGATTCTGCAGCTCTTCAGAACCGCTGCTGCGCAATGCCTCCTCGACACAGAACCTCGAATTGCAGCCCCGTAACTGCTCAAAACTGCCACTTACCGACACACCCTTGACACAGGGCCTCGTATTTCAGCCCAGCAGTTCCCAGGAATTACCGCTGCGTGACGCATCCTTGATGCATTACCTTGCATAGTAGCCCACAGCCCGTTGGACCCACCACTGTGCAACGCATCCTTCAGACAGGATCTTGCAATGCTCAGCAACCAGGATTTAAGATACTTTGATTTGGGGGCCTAACTGGGTCCCTGTATCCAGTTCTACCAATGGGAAGTTTGTTGTTTTGGGCTCAAATAATTTATTAAATTGTACTCTATTTTCCTAAATTGGTGTGGGATTTGTTTAGTGTGGAGTTTTCACTTTATTACTGTTTGAATTGTTGCATAAATACTTTACACATTGCCTCTAAGTGAAACATGCCTGCTGTTGGGCTAAGCTACTAGGTGGTTGAGCACAGGTTAATTTGGGGTTTGCATGTGACTTCACTCTGACAGGAATTGTGGATGCTGCTTGAGTAGGGTATCAACCCCCTCAATCAGTAACCCATTTTCCTACAGTGCTGCATTAGGTTTTTCTGCTGTCATGATAACATCTTGTTTAATACACATTTTGTTGTGTTCACAAAGTAAAGATCTGCATAGACTTTCTTAAAGATGCAACCAACGTACTGGCCCTTTGTCAAAAATATCTACTATGCAAAATGTTTCTGTGCATGTTCCATATTCACTACTTTGAAGCAAATGCCTTTTTTGAACCTGTTTCATCACACTATTCAGCAAAAGGGCTACGGTGTCGCTCCCTTATGGGTTTTTCTTACTGAGACAATTAGGTGCACCACACACAGTCCCCCAAATATTGCAAAACACTTTCCCTGGCAAAACCCCATACCTGTTAATGTGCCAATGCTTGTTTAAAAAAGTTGTAGGCCTTGATTTTAGTGGATCACTTTTTTAGCAAGGACGCTCTGGATCGAGCCTTCTTCCTCCTCTGCATTGATCTGCAGTTTTTGCTCAGCTATTAGAGAGATCTGCAGTTTTTGCTCAGCTATTACAGAGAAGCAGACCCTGTTTCTTCTTTTTCTTTTGGACTCTGAATGCTTCTTTCCGGAAAGGAATGCAGTTCCAAACCCTCAATTGCTCACCTCAACGATCAAATGCTTCTCCCTGTTGTGTGCCATCGCTCCAGCTGTATGAAACAACTTAACATGCTATGTCCCAGTCCGAAATCTGCTTAGCATAAATTCAAACCAAAGTCGGTCTCTTTCATCCCTGCCCGGGAGGAAAAACAAGCAAACAAGTTGCAGGTGACTGTGTTTCCTTGGACAAACTTAAAACACTTTTTCTGCCGAACGTTTTGATTTCATAAACAAACAATGAGGGGTGCTGTGTGAAGTAGCAATTAACATCTGACTTGTATATTTACAGTAGGCAATACCAAGCTACATGTCTGGCAAACGCAGTGTCCATTTAAAAAGTCGGTCCAAAAATGGTAGCACCTGCAGCTTGTTTTTTGTCTTTCCTTTCAGCAGTTAGAAGACGGCCTGTGGCTGACATCTGGTTTTGCTTTTGTGTGGAATCTATTGAATGCTGTGTTTGATTTCGTGATAGCTAATAGATTGCGTATGAGCAGACTTCCCTGGCTGTGTAGCCCTGGTGTTTGAACGAAACTGGCTCAGATTTACTATTGTGCGTGCAAAAGAGTGCTGTCTGAGAAATTGTAACACTGCTGTAGGAAATTGAGGGGAGACACACATCGCAACGAAGTGAATACTTCGCGAGGACATTGCAACGCAAACACAACATCGCATTAACTTTTACACCGTAAAGCTCTGCAACGCTTAAACGTTTACATCGTAAGGCATAACAACGTGAGCCAGCAAAACGCAACTTTACGATGTAAACGTTACTGCGATGGCAACTTTAAGATGTAAACGTTACTGCGATGTTCGGTAAATACTCTGCATTTCTAAATAATTTAGCAGCGCTCTGCGATGTTCGGTAAACATACATGCAATGCGAAAAATGATCTTTAAAATATCCAAATATCCAAATATGAAAGTAAACTCTGCATTTAAAAATAATTTAGCAGCGCTCTTTACAGCTAACAAAAAATAAAATAAATGACAGTGTCAGATTGTGTCACCAATGGGCGCACAAAAGTGACGGCAACAGACATGTAATGTGAATTAGCGATGTTTGGCATAACGGAAATTCACAAAAAGTGACGGCTATGTAATGCTATGAAAGCGTGGGTGGATGCATGAGGGGTGGCTGGATGAATGAAAGCGTGGGTGGATGCATGAGGGGTGGATGGATGAATGAAAGCGTGGGTGGATGAATGATGGATGGATGGATGAAACGGTGGATGGATGCATGAGGGGTGGATGGATGGGTGGAAGGGTGTGTGGGTGAATGATGGATGAATGATGGGTGGATGGATGAATGAAAGCGTGGGTGGATGAATGATGGATGAATGGTGGGTGGATGGATGAAAGGGTGTGTGGATGAATGATGGATGAATGATGGGTGGATGTAGCAGCGCTCTTTACAGTTAACAAAAAATAAAATAAATGACAGTGTCAGATTGTGTCACCAATGGGCGCACAAAAGTGACGGCAACAGACATGTAATGTGAATTAGCGATGTTTGGCATAACGGAAATTCACACAAAAGTGACGGCTATGTAATGCTATGAAAGCGTGGGTGGATGCATGAGGGGTGGATGGATGAATGAAAGCGTGGGTGGGTGCATGAGGGGTGGATGGATGAATGAAAGCGTGGATGGATGAATGATGGATGGATGGATGAAACGGTGGATGGATGCATGAGGGGTGGATAAATGGGTGGAAGGGTGTGTGGATGAATGATGGATGAATGATGGGTGGATGGATGAATGAAAGCGTGGGTGGATGAATGGTGGGTGGATGGATGAAAGGGTGTGTGGATGAATGATGGATGAATGATGGGTGGATGGATGAATGAAAGCGTGGGTGGATGCATGAGGGGAAGATGGATGAATGGAAGCGTGGGTGGATGAATGATGGGTGGATGGATGAAACGGTGGATGGATGCATGAGGGGTGGATGGATGGATGGAAGGGCGGTATGTTATGGCGATGTGAATTAGCGATGTTGGGCACACAAAAGTGACGGCACTTCGGTAAACAGATGGATGAAACGGTGGATGGATGCATGAGGGGTGGGTGGCTGAATGAAAGCATGGGTGGATGCATGAGGGGTGGATGGATGAATGAAAGCGTGGGTGGATGAATGATGGATGGATGAAACGGTGGATGGATGCATGAGGGGTGGATGGATGGGTGGAAGTGTGTGTGGATGAATGATAGATGAATGATGGGTGGATGGATGGATGAAAGCGTGTGTGGATGAATGATGGGTGGATGGATGAAACGGTGGATGGATGCATGAGGGGTGGATGGATGGGTGGAAGGGTGTGTGGATGAATGATGGATGAGGGGTGGATGGATGAATGAAAGCGTGGGTGGATAAATGATGGATGAATGGTGGGTGGATGGATGAAAGGGTGGGTGGATGCATGATGGTTAACAAACACACTTATTAATAATTGTTGCATGTGCGTCTTCCCAGGAAATGCAAGTGCAATGTTTGGATTATTTGAAATTTCCATTTTACCATGGGATGTTGCGAACTTGGCCCTAAATCCTTTGATCATGTTTTCTATAGCTCATTTAAGCTGTAAAATTAATTAAAGAGAAAACGAAACGGCCTCCTTTTCACAAAGAGGTATGTATTTTACTATCAAACTAAACATATGCAAAGAATTTGCATAATGCTTAAACTATTTTTAAAATATTTGGCAGAGATGGGATCCGAACCCATGCCTCCAGAGAAACTGGAGCCTAAATCCAGCGCCGTAGCCCGCTCGGCCACGTTACCTCCTTGTTAACAAAGTACTGTTATGTAAGAGAAATCTTTAATCTGTGTGGCAGCCACACTATCAAATATTCCATGCTGTGCCAATCGAAAAACTAAGGCTGTAGCTGCGATTTCTACACTGTTCCATTCATAAATTCGGCGCCCTGAGCCCATCCCGGAGGAAGAGGTTTCTCATTCCACATAGGGGAGTACGGTTCATGTTTTCTTTGCTGCTTGCAAGACTGTGATAGACCTCATCCCCAAGAATGCGAGCACACATGACTGTAGAGCTCTGCAAGTTTTGCTTAACACCGTCACAGGACATGACATGAAACTGAATGTGCAATAAATTATTGAAAAAACATTAACTATGCTTGAGGTGATATTGATGCAGCATTCTATTTTGAATTTAAACGTATACACTAAAGCAATCTATGCCATGCTCAAGCACATAAAAAGGAGGTCAAACCCATTCTATAGGTATTGGGAAGCTTTGAATGACATGTCTTCTGATTCAACACTGTGTGTGGGTTCATTGACAAGGGAATAGGAAGCTGACGTCAGACCCAGTGATATCTAATGACAGCCAAGATTACGTTCCTTTCTTTTTATCTTATTCTATGATCCAGAGTCTTGAGAGCCTGGGGCGCTACTAGTGAAGCCAAGGTTCTGTTGAGCACCAAACAGTGCTCTGAATAGCAGCCAAAAACATATTAAATGAACAGCAAGACTCGCATACCGAGAAGCCCAGGATGACTTAGAGCCTTGAAGGGCATCATTACTCACTGCCAGGTCAACATCCGGTTCTCTGCGTGCCCTCGCGCCCGTTCTTTTCAAATGTTACTAGCACTATTTAGTAACACAAATTACATTTAAAAAAATTTACAATTAGGAACAATAAAAAGGAAGAATTAGCGTCGTGGGGACGGCGGGGGGGTGTGGGGGACAAGGGGTAGAGGCGGTGTATTTGCGCGCGATTTTGTAGTCTGCGATTACGTGGTCTGCCAATAGGAATAAACGCATTGGCGTTGAGACGCCATGCGATGTTAAAGTTGGCGAGGCTGGTGACTGTGCGATGTAATAGACGCGTGGTAAAAGCACTTGTTGGGCTGGTGCGCTATGTAGCGTCATACATCCGAAATTGAGTTACTGGTTGAGAGGGGCGAAACACTACTCAAGCGGCAACCAGAACTCTTGTCAGGGTGAAACACAAGCAAACCGCAAATTAACCTTTGCTCAACCCTCTGGTAGCTTGGCACACAAGCAGGCAGACTTAACTTAGAGGTAATGTGTAAAGTATTTATACTGCACCCAAACAGTAATAAAGTGAAAACGCAACCCAAGAAAATTCCCACACCAAATTAGAAAAATAGGAACAAAATGCAATAAATTATTTGACGCCAAAATGACAAAGCCCAATTAGTAGAACCAGAGATATGCTATTTTAAAGGTTTTGTAGAAGTCAAGTGCTAGGAAGCAAAAAGTGCCAATTGCGGTTATGTGGTCGTGGTGGAGCTGGTCCAAGTCACAAGTTCAGGCCAACCATGATGGTGTGAAAGCTGCATACAGGATTGAGGTTCAGTCCACTGTACCTTGTAGCCTTGGTGTCAAGATGCGAAGTCCTTGTGTCCAGCTGCACAGGCCGGAGTCCTTGACCGTCGATGAATGGCTGTGATGCAAGGTCTTGATCATCGCGGAAGAAATTGGTGGGGCTTACAGAGAATAGTGCTTCAATGCGTCAGCCCAAGGGATGAGATACATCGCGCTGGGCCAGTGTCAGCGTCAGGTCGCGTCGGTGTCGAAGAAGCAGCCGAGGCTTGCGAGAACTTGCTCTGAGATGCATCGAAGATGAGCAGCATCGCGCTGGGCCGGAGTCGATGGTGGGTTGCTTTGATCTGCCTCGAGATGTGTGGAAATGCATGTTATGTCCCTGTGACTTGAACAGGGGGCCACTCGACTGGCCCTTGGAAGTTCCTTGGAGTCCTGGGTCCACACAGGGAGGATGGTTTCAGCAGGGCAGCTTACAGAAGCAGGGGCGTCTTGGTACTGTAACAGCAGGCCTTGGGCAGCAAGCCGGTCAGCATAGCAGAGTTCACAGCTGGGCAGTCCTTCTTCCTGGCAGAGTTCATAGGTCCAGAAGTGATCTGAAGAGTTGGATCTGAGGTCCACTACTTACACCTGGTGACTACTCTGAAGTGGGGAAAGCTTCTCGAGTACTCCCCCAACAGAGGTGTCTGGAATTTCCTTCCTCCATTCCCTGGAGTCAAGCTATCCTGGCTGATGAGGGCTGAAAGCCCGAAACCGGTCCTAGGATGCTTGTTTCCAGTCCAGGGAGGACCTGGCCTGGCAGTTCGGGCTGGACTGTTCCCATTGGGCGCAGGGTCAAGACTGATTTGCATATGGCTGGGTCCAAACTGGAATGGCATGGTGAGCAAAAAAACGATGGATTTAGGCCCAGATCTCTGTACTGGGGTGAATGTATGACATTGTTCTGCATTCTGTCCATCAATTGTTCTTTTTGCACTTGTAGCTTGTCTTGGGGCACAAAAGACTACTGTGAAACATTTTGTGAGTGTGCTGATACAGAGTTTTTGGGATGTATAAGTCTGACAGAGATAGTCCATCCAGACACACCTATTCCCCCTTTGCTCTACTGTCTAGGAGCATTATACAAACACCAACTGCCAACTACACCTAGTCATGTAAACCAGGAACAGGTTGCAGGCTAGGACAAGAAAATGGCAACTTTTTAAAAGTGGTATTTTCAAAATTTTGACTTAAAATCTGACTTTACAATTAAAGAGGGTTTTAAATTACAATGCCACAGACCAAACATGACTTCCCTACTCGCTCCCAATTGCAAGTTATCAGTTATTAAATGTAATAAGGTAACCCAACGCTAACTGATGGGAGAAGTTGGCACTGCAGTAGTGAAAAAAGAATTTGAGAGTTTTTCACTACCAGGGCATGTAAAGGTTAAAAGTACATGGCCAACATTTTAAATACACTGCACCCTGCCCTATGGGCTATTTAGTTCGTACCCTAGATGTGACTTATATGTATTATAATGGGAGGTTTAGGCCTGGCAAAAAGTTTATTTTGCCAAGTCGAAATTGTGATTTTAAAACTACACACACATGCTGCAATGGCAGGCCTGAGACATGTTTAAAAAGGCTACTTAAGTGGGTGGCACAATAAGTGCTGCAGGCCCATTAGTGGCATTTAATTTACAGGCCTTGCGTACATGTAGTACCACTTTACTAGGGTCTTACAATTAAATTAAATGTGCCAGTTGGGTGTAAGCCAATTCTACCATATTTAAAGGAGAGTGCTTCAAGCACTTTAGCACCAGTTAGCAATGGTAAAGTGCAAGGAGTCCTAAGGCCAGCAAAAAGGAAGTCAGCAAAAACAGAAGGATTAAAAGCAAAAAGTTGAGGAAAACCACGCCTAAGATGTCAGGTCCAACAATTGCATTGAATGAACAAGAAACAAACTAAGCAGTTTCAAATGTATATTTTGCCCGCTGATGACATTGCCAGTGGTTGTACAAAAAGTTCTGCTTTTGTGTGATGATAAACTTCGCACTCCAACACAAAGGTGAGGCAGCAATGTCTTAACAAATTTGGGTACAAACTTTTACATGAAGAGTAGATGGGTAAGATGCTTAAAACTGTCATTTCACTTACACTATACATGCCATGTGTCGGAATATCACATGATGTTTTGCTTGCAGTGGCATCTCTAGAATTGAATTTTAGGGCGGTGCACACTGGGCCACAGATAAAACTGGTGGCGCCATTGATTAAACACCTCACATATTACATCACACATGACATGTTCAATTACATAATTGATGGCATCACTGATGACATCATGCAGACCTATGGTACATCAAGACCTGATTATCCATAGCCTCTTTACTGCTAATGGGTGTAAGGTTTAGCAACATGCTTGGCCTTCTAAGGAGTCTTAAGTGTGTAAATGGAGTGAGCTCTTCATGAATGTGTGTGAACAGGGCGAAAACTGTGTGCAGCAAAGACTTGACAACTTGTGTCTTGTTGATTAGAGGTCAGCTACAAGATGAAGGTTGAATGTAGTAGGTGCTTTGTCTCCTAAGGGGGGTTGATTTTCTGAAGGGAGTGAGATCTGCATGAGAAGTTGTGCAGAGGAGTGCAAACTGTATCTAGTAGGTACTACCCCAACCATGTGTGCTTGATTGGACACAAGAGGTCGGCTATAAGCAAAGTATTCAGTACCGGGTGAAGGCTGTGTGCACTACCGGCTTCAGCACCTCGGGGCCTTACATGTCCATAGGAATTGGGTTCTCTGTTTAGGGACTTGCGCACAGGGTGAAGGCTGTTTGCAGCAGGTAATTTCCCACCCATGACTAGTTCATTGTCCATAAGAGGTTGGCTATCGGCGAAGGGTTAGGTACAAGGCAAAGGCTGTGCATAGTAGGGCCTTGTCCATCTAATGGGCTAGCACCGTGTGCAACACGGGCTGATCCACATGTGTCTGTATGATTACTCTTCTGAGGTCATCTTCTATCCACAAAGTGCTCACTACAGCGTGAAGGCTGTGCTTTGGAGGAGCTTAGTTCACCTAAGTGGCCTTGTGTGTCTGAAGCGAATTTTAGGCTTTCCATGATTCTGCATCATTTAGTACTTACTTTCATATCTGAAATGCTGTCCTCAGTAATGTCATCAATGCTGTTATTTGAGATGTCTTAAGTGATGTCATTAATAATGTAATTGGACATGTCATGAGTGATGTATTATGTGAGGTCATAAGCAGTATCTTGAACTGGTGAATTTTAGTGTTTTTTATTTTAAAACTATACTTTTAATATTATTACAAGGCCTAATTATAACAGCACATTACCTTTGTTTATTTCAGTGCACTTTTAATGTAACCTAAAGTCTTAGATCCTTACCTAACTATAACATCACTTTAACCTCTGGGTTTTTCAGTGAATATCTGAGGTTTTTTGAACGAATAGTAGGATGCTATTTCTAGACCTAACTATAACGTCACTTTAACCTTTGTTGTTTTCAGTGAATTTCTGTTTTCTTTTTTAATGTGAAGTAAGATCTTATACCTAAGCTAACTGTAACGTCACTTTGACTTTTCTTTCAGTGAATCTCTAGGTTTTTTAGATAATATTTACCCAACTCCCTCACTGTGCTTTCCTTTTGACCATGTGTAGTAGGGGGTTAAGCACAGGGCCTGGACCCAGTCTGGTCAAACCCCCCGCTGTTGAATACCTCTCTGCCACACACAGCCTTTGGCCATGCACGGAGTGGGGGTTGGCCACATGGCCTGGCCCTCTGGGAACCTCCCACATGAGCCAGGGGTCATGGTACCCGTACGCTTCCCCCTTATACCTTATGTTTTTTAATTTCCAGGGCATGGGAACCAAGTCCCCATGTCTTGTAATGGCAGCCACAATATTTCTGTTGATGTTGTGGCTAGCTAATCAAATATCTAAGTCCTGCAGGACCAAAGTGGCATACAGGAAAAAAGCCATCTTAGCCAATAAGAATACTCTATTTTTTAAATTTGTCATTCAACAGGACTCCCGCAGGAGCACCTGTCAATATGTCACTAACTTTTGATTCTTGATTTCTCCAAAAATACTGAATGGATTTATACCAAATCACAAAAAAGCACACTTCCTAAATAAACATCATGATTATTGCCAAATTTGGGGGCATATTTACAAGGCCCCTGTGCCAGGAGTAACGTGGACTTCATCCCCCAACCAGTAGTGCGCCAGGAGCTGCGTTTGCAGAGTGGTAGAGGAAGAGGGCGTGACCTCCGAAGACCTCTTAGCCGTTCCACTGTGTAGGACTGACTGGAGGTAACAAGAGGGGTGGTTGGTCCCCAAGGACGTCCCACACAGCAGGATTTCTGGGAGGTTGTCAGAGGTCACGCCCCCCTTTCACCACCACTCTGCAAACGTGCCTCCTGGTGCACTACTAGTAGGGGTATGAAGTCCCCTTGGCTATTGAGGATCCTTGAAGGCCAACTAACTCTCCAGTTACCTCCACTAAGTCTCACACAGCTGGATTGGTGAGAGGTTGTTGGAGGCCATGCCCCCTTTCTCTACCACTCTGTAAACGCGCCTCCTGGCGCACAACTGGTTGGGGGATGCTGGTGGTCCTTGGGGGCAACTAGCTCAGATTTCACTCATACAAAACCATTGAAATTCAACAGTTAACTATAACTTATGCCCCCACAATGCACTGCTTATGACCTCACATATTACATTACTCATGAACTGGTCAGTGATATCACTGATGACATCTCAAATGATATCACTGATGACATCACTGATGACATCATCCACAGAGCTACTCACACACACACTCACACCCCCATACAACCACTCACATACCGATTCACAGACCCATACTAGTACTCATACACCCACTCAGTCACTCGTACCTCCACTCACACAACCATTCACTCACCCATACAGCCACTCATCCAACCAGTCACCCGTACAGTCACTCACATAGCCACACACTCCCCCATACAGCTGCTCACACACCCACTTATTTACGTACACAGGCACTCACACACCCACTTGCTCACTCATGCAAAAGTTTTTCCAAAATAGGAGGGCAACAATGCATCCTTATTCTGTTTTACTGGCCAGCCAATTTGATAGCTGTAATTGCTTTTATTTCCAATCTTGTAAACAAAGTGGCATATTTACAACAAAGTGACGGAGTGCAGCGTTTGCATTCTTGGCTTAACGCCGCATTCCGCCACTTCAGAAACACAGGGCTGCAAAATATTTACAACAATGCGCTGGCGCTAATCATAGCAGCCTTGCGCCAACGCAGGCACCCCTGCACCATAGTGCAATTGTGTCTGCGTTGAGGGGAAGATTGCTTATGTGCAGGAAGATGTCCCTTCCTGCACATAAACAATCTTTAAATGACGTTTTGTAAATGTTATATATGCTGCTTAATGCAGCACACATACAAGTTGTAAAACGTCATTTTTTAAAATTGATATGTGCAGTAAGGGTCACCTTCCTATGTTGCCATTTTTCCAATCCTGATCACTTTCCCTCTTCATTCAAAGAGAACACAATCCCACACAAACATAATGTGTTCCAATATCTGGCTCTCATGCTGCTAGCTCTAAAACTTTCATGTAAATATGAGTAGGAGATTATTGTGGTTGCATTTGATCCAGCGCCAAACCGTGGGTCTCGGAAACGGACACAGCAGACAACGGGCCCCAAACATACAATACACAATTTCTTCACCATTTAACAGACCCTACGAGAATGACGCTGAATATGCGTTTAGATGTGACGTTGATTTTGTCTTTACTCATCTAAAGGGAAAAACAGATTATCTAATTGTTTCTTCTTTATATAACCCTTTAACCTATATCGTCACCACTTTCCTCTTGGGCGATGAATCTTATTGATTGAGTAGTGTAAATTATTGACATGACAAATTAACCAAAAACTTAACAATTGTCATGAGGAAATAATCACAAACTCAAAAGTATCGTTAATCTGTTTATCTTCAGTAATTATAAGAAAATCTCAGGTACAAAGTTACAGGGAAAGAAAATAGCCATTATAGGAGAAATATAATGAAATATGCAGACAAGATCACAAACATCTGAATTACAGTGAATATTATAGAGTGGATAGATGAAGAGACATAAGAGTCATGAAGAGAAAACATTTGCAGACATTTGCAAATTTCCCTATTGATACATACCTAGCGATAAAAGTTCAGAAAAACCACCACCCCCTGGCCACGAGGATAGTGAAAAGGAACCCAATAAGAGAACCCGGGATGAAGATAGGATCAGGAAACAGGTAGGCCTCTACCGACGGACAGCGACGATCACCCTCGGCCTCTCTGGACCTACGAAACTGCCTGAAGTAACCACACCCCCTAAGAGCACCCCAATTATACCCTAATTCAACCTGACCATCCCACTAATCTGCAACATTCAGGAAAATCTCAACATTTCATTGGTCAATTTGTGGGGTGTTACACCACACCTCCATTACTTCATTTGGCTTTACATGCTCTCCTTTGTTCTTAACTCATTCTCACGATTTACTTCACTGCTTATGAATCGTTTCTCTATCCCCCATCACGTCACATTTTCTGATGAATGGCTTGTAACTGTATTAGCAACTTTATTTCAAACAATGCATCGGCTATACATAAAATGTTCATCAATTTTAGCTTTCCCAGGCATCTCCACCTCCTGAAATATTGCACGTCTTTCTTTCACGCTTGAAGTTTTCCTTCATCCGCCGCTGACACCCACCAAAGTTCACGTATAGGTCACATTTTCACGGCCTGTCTTCGGCCTTATGTCAATTTTAAACACCCAACTAACTGCTCACCATAGGCCCATTTTAAAAACTACGATGAAAGAGAAATATAAAGAATATTAATAACACAAAAATTGAAATTACACTGTTTCCCTCCCACCATTGCACTAATCCCATGTTAATTCATATGAGCATTAATGTGCAAAGCATTATTATTTGCAATAGCATTATTCCTCTTTGTCGGTTTTAATATGCAAAAAGCGATATGTGGCCTAAGCATTTTATGCATTAATCTTAATTGCAATGCACACATGCGCAAAGCATCTCACCGTGTTTGTGTGTATTACTGCATATTAGTACAAAACACACGATTAGTAAATGTTATCTTGGGGCGTTGATCCGAGCAGGTTTACATGACGCAAACCCTGCTCCATCAATTCCCCCCTTTGATGGCTTTTTATGCCATCATAAAATATCCATCACCCATTGCCATTTCTTGTTTCCTCAAAAACTCGTACTTCTTTCACTTTTAAGTTTCTTCTTTTCACCTAAATCTTTCATTGTTTCATAATATTTGCCTTACATACTTTCTAACTCTATTTCTTCTAATTTCCTTTTTCTACCTTTACTTTTGTTATCTACACCTAACGGGCCTGATTCACAGAACTAACTTACGTCAAAAACGTAAAGTTAGTACTTTTTGGTATTCACAGAATGCACTTACTCATTTTGGTATTCACAGAATGAATTTACTCATTTCGGTATTCACAGAAGTTAGTAGTCCTAACTTTAGGACTCCTAAATGCCTTCTGTGAATACCGAAAATCTTAAAGTTAGGCTTTTTCTCAGTTTAGGAGTAGTAAAGTCCTAACTTTACTACTCCTAAACTGAGAAAAATCCTAACAAAGAAGATGATCCACCAGAGGAATATATTCCTTTCGAGGATATTGAAATTCCACTAACATACCAGGAGCATCAGCTCTGGTTTAAAGGCGCCCTAAAACATCACAAAAACATTACCAGGCTCGGTCCACTAGGTAGACTAGGAGCAACATGGCCGATTCTAGCCGGCTACACACCTCATCCTGACATTGAAGAGATGTCAGATGAGGACTTACTTACTCAACTTACAGAGTTGATAAAAATCTACAGACAATTGGTCCAATATGTCATGCGGACTTTCACAGTCCAACCACCATTAACCATTCCAAATCAAACCCCTCACCAGGGGAATACACTAAAAATTACTCCACAGACTCTCTACGCAGTCATGGGTAAAATGCCCACAAAACGTGAGCAAATTCCATTCTGGATAGCTCAAAAAATTACTCAAATCGAAGCAGTATTTCCAAATACTAGCCGGTATGAGAAACACAGAATCCTAACAATCAGTTTACCAATGGGGATCACACCACAACTGGAAGACTGCACCACTTGGGGCTCAGTCTTTGCAAAACACACAAGATGATGGACGGAATGTTGCACATTGGCAAACATTCACCCCCAGTCACAGATCTGGGTTTAATCCATCGTTATTTTGCTTCACCACGCCACCCCAGTTCAGACATAGCCATATGCAAATCAGTCTTGACCCTGTGCCTCAGTCTTTGCTGCCATCTATACTAAAACACATGGTATTCCGTCAATTGCGGTAATCCCAGATGTCCTGAAAAAAATTCAAAACGAATACGGGGCAGAGCCTGCTCTAAATTTAGGTATGAAATTACTGAAAAATTTCGACCAGGTCTCAACAATAATATTATCTAATATTAAAGGGGAGGCAGCAGCAGTGGCGATCCGCCAACGATTAAGGGAATTCGATGTTACAGAACATCAAACTGAGCTACCCAGAATAATAGAACAATCTTATGCAGAATTAGGCAGAGATAGTTTGGGTGGAAGACCACTGAAACCAAAACTATCTGAAAGTCCTGAGAAGGACTCTATTAAACAAACTCCTACATCTTCTAAAAAGAAGTGGGAAACTAATAAACAAAATTCAAAAGAGAAACGTTCTCAATCCCGAGGTAGGTCTCCTCAAAAGGAGCCCTCTGAAAGGAGGTATAACCTCAGGAATAGGGATAATTTGATACACGTTCCTCTCGTCCCTTTCAGATCTCATCACAGACTTCGGAAAGAAGAGGACGGTCAGAAAATAGAGAAGAACGCGTGAAATCCAAAGAAGATAAACATGCTACAAAAAACAAAACAAAACCTCAATTCTCCAAAAAGAAAGTAGCAGGTCTGAAGATCAGACATGCCGAGAATACTGAGAACACAACTCAAGAACGGAGAATGGGCTCAGACAATGCTGGACAGTGCAGAAGAAGTCACAATAGCTCGCCAGAACCTGAAGGAACTTCTGGAGATAATGGACTTGAATGAGTCCATTACAGTTGAGACTGTAGACACCAGGGTTAGTACTCCACAAAAGTTATATGAAATAACACTCCGGATGGAGGGAGACATACCTAGACAGGTGAAAGCACTCTTTTGGGAAAAACTTTCAAGGGGCTATGACATACTTCTAGCAGAAAAATACTGGCCACCACAATTTGTCAGGGAGTGCCCACACGGCGAGGACATTATTATGCCTGCCTTCTCCAACCATATTCCAATTCACCTAAAATATACATATGGCAGGAAATGGGCAGTAGCCCAGGCCCCAGCATTATATAAAAATCATGTAGGATGGGATGAGGACTCGCCTCACCATAAAATACATCTGAAGCATGAACCAACTGCACAAAGGCAGTACCCAATCAAGCAAGAAGCTAAAAAACAGGTCAGGGAGATCTTAGATCAACTTGAATACCAAGGGGTGATTGAAACATGCACCTCCTCAATGAACAATCCTTTGTTTCCTGTCTCCAAACCAGACAATACATATCGTCTAGTTTTGGATTACAGACACCTAAACACTTGTTCTAAAACCTTTGCAGTGCAAAATGCACATAGCACAGCCTTAATGAATAACATTGTGCGTAAAAAATATAAAACCACATTAGACATCTCAAATGGTTTCTTTTGTCAAAACATAGCACCTGAAAGCAGGTACTTAACAGCATTCTCCATAATGGGGACCCAGCGTCACTTTTGTCGACTCCCACAAGGGTTCAAGAACAGCCCAGGTTTATTCTCAGCGAGGGTAACGGAGTTACTACAAATTTATGACAATGAGGCATTGTCCTATGTCGATGACATATATCTGACAGACGATGACCTGGACAAACACTTGAACAGGGTGAGCACCATTATACCGGGCTTCGCCTCTGAGGGCTACAAGTTCAACTTTAAAAAGTCCCGAATTGCCCATCTCAATGTCCTATTTCTAGGATATGAGCTTTCAAGTGAAGGCAAGAGCTTGGCAGAAAAGAACTTTTTAGAAAAGTGTGCGCTGCTCCAACCTCCAAAAACGCTAAAAAACTTACAATCCATCCTGGGTTTCCTAAATTTTGGAAGAACATACATATTAAACTACGCAGAAAGGGTTAAACCTCTCTACGCATTAATCAAACCTGATTTTTCAATCAAGAACTGGACACAAGAACACACAGAAATCTTGCGTTCACTCCAGGCTAACATGTTAGCAACAAATCACTTACAAACACGCGTAAATCAACGCAATTTGGTGATCCGAATAATTTCGGGTCAATGCGGATTCACCTACTTAACATTTAATGAGGGTGAGAAAATACCAATCGCATACAAATCTCATTTGTACACACAAGCGGAAATGCGCTTCACTTCAACTGAAAAAATTCTGACAGCAGTTCAAACCGCTGTAGCAAAAGAAAGAGCCCTAGCACAAAGGAAACGCATTATTGTCGTAACCCCTGTACCAGCTTTAGAAGCGGTCACAAAAGCAAGCATTCCAAATGCTAAAGCATTACATCCAAGGTGGATACAATGGGTTAATTCTCTTGCTGCAACAGATGTTGAATATGTTTTTGATCCAGATTTAAAAACACAAGCATTCCTGCAATATGAACAAGAATGTCCTCTGCCTACTGAAATTCTGCCTCTCGATCAGTACGAATTCATAATTTACACTGACGGATCCGCACAACCCGCAATAGGGGGTAAGCAAGCTTACAGTGCAGCGTGTCCAATCGTTAAAGGTCGCATGCGAAATGGCATCTTCAGACCTATGGTCACAAAAACTCAGGGGCATATCATCAAGCCGGCGACAAGAAATTATCGCCGCTTTAGCGTCTGTTTTCAGACGAAAAGCGGCGATAATTTTATCGCTGTATTAGCAAGGCCACGCTATCGCGTGAATCCTTGCCCTATCGTCCTTTTCCATAAAGCCACCTTTGCATCTCTAATGAGATGCAAAGTGGGCGTTCCATCCCAAAATAACTGGAGAAATGTCGTTAACCGACATTTCTCCAATTATCAAGGGAATCCCCAACAAGCATAGCAATGAGAAAAGTAGCGCTAACCTTGGGTAACGCTACTTTCCTTACGCATGCTTTTAGTTTGACTAAGCCATGATATCCAATGGAAGGTGGATATCATGGTTAAGTATGCCCAGCCCTATCAACAAGCTATCGCCAAATGACGTGCGATTATCGCTGGATTTCCAGCGATAATCGGACATTTGGCGGCTTGCGCCAGGAATTTGATCGATTCTGAGATAAGCGTTGCTAATAGCACGTTATCTCAGCGATAAAATTCATCGATCGCCGGTGATAAATATCCTAGCGCTAAGTGCGCTTAGCGATATTTATCGCCGGTTGTTGATAATATGCCCCTCAATCTCTAGGAGATTGTACAGCTCAGCGAGCTGAACTACAAGCATTCAAACTGGCACTTGAAAGTACAGATCGAGAATTCCCCACACTGATAGTGTGCGATTCCTTTTACTGTGTTCAGTCATATAATGAATATATACAAAACTGGCTTGAAAATGGTTTCAAGGATGCGAAAGGTGGCACAATAAAGCATAAAACGCTTTGGGAACAAGTAGTTCAGTTGAAAAACGAACTACCAAAGGCTCACGTGATCCACACACTGAGTCATCAACGTGATGGCATTCACGTTGCAGGGAATTCATTGGCTGACGAAGCCGCAAAGGGGGATGTTCAGACGGCTTCCGTAGCTGCGATCACTCGTTCAAAAACGAAAATAGACAGTGAGATAATGCTGGCTGTCAATGCTACAAGCAAAGGCAGTGGTGCAGCGTTACCAAAAAAGTTTCCACTCAAGTACTCTTATGTAATTGATGCTAACAACGTTCCTTTTGCTCGAATCCCTGGAGTGGGGGATAGGGTAATTCCAAACATGGAACGTAGAGCAGCCTTAATTTATGAAACACATTTGGGGGAGGGTCTGTCACATCAAGGGATCTCTAAAACAATTTTGACGTTAAAAGAGATGTACTGGTGGCATGGAATGAATACAGAAATACACATATTCATCAATAACTGCTTAGACTGTAAATTACAGCGAGAAAGCCACCAGGCACCATGCTACGAATGTAGCTGCCCATTACAGACACCATTGTTAGACAGCATTAGACTATCTATGCGCAGGGGTCCCTCTGGACAACTGCAATCCCACAAATACTGAATCAAGGTTCCTATGGATATGGCCTCAGCGCTCGGCTGACGCTCGAACTGTTATAAAAGATTTGCGAGTCTTTATCGGCACATACGCAATAGGCACGCTACATTCTGACCAGGGCCCTGCGTTTAGCTCTCGGGCTTACAAAGAAGCCATGGCCAGTCTGGGCGTTGCATTGCGGTACTCCTCTCCATTCCATCCTGAGGGAAATTCGGTTGTGGAAAGGAAAAACCGGGACATAAAGCAGTCTATAACAGCTAGGGTATTAGGTTCGGGTGATGGGTGGGTCAAACATCTTTATGGGGTCCAACGCTCATTGAACAACCTGCCAAGAAGTTCTCTAGTGGGGGTCACTCCATATGAGGTCCTATTTGGGACAAGAATGTGGGTATCAGATCTCGATCACGTAGGCACAGTGGTGGAAAATAAAACGTTTGATATCAAAGATCGTTTGGCTGTTTTACAGGAACTGAATGAGTTAAGAACGAAACAAAGGAACGTATTCCTACAGCCAACCACCACTGGGGAAAAACCGGCGGTCCCAGCAAGGCCTGTCTGGATTCCAAAAGTTGGGGATCTAGTCAGAGAAAAGATTGCGGACAAGAAGGAATTTGGACCTTCTTACAGACAACCAGTACCTGTCCTAGCCATTCAAGGAACGAGAACAGTACTTCTGCCGCCCCTTGCTGGAAAAAAGGAGAAAAGATTTGTGTCCATCGACCTCATCAAACCACAGTATGTGGTCAATACTAAATAGTAGGCCTCGTGGACTCCGACCTAGTAGCAGACGCACTCCTCTCGCTACTATCCAAGAGGTTCAGACTGAAAGACTGATAACGATCGAGAATTCAGCTGTAACAGATGAAGGACTAAGCAACAATGCAATGGAACTCATCCCTCTTGAAAACCAAGTAACAGTTCGTCCAAATACACCTGTCTACACCAACGTAGCAAGTGATCAACTGGTTCCAGCGATTTCTACAAATCCTGATGCAATTCCAACAATTGACAGAACTGCTTCTGGCTATTTCATTAACTTTGATACGTTCTCAGAAGATCCGAGTGAACCTGAAACGACGCCAGCATCATTGAGATTCAAGCAGCAAGTACAAGACTTTCTTCACTTTCTGAAAAAGACTTATTTGGTTTCCCCATGGATTGAACTCTGGATTACATCTGGACTTTTTTTTTTCCTGCTCTGGCTAGCTTTGGTTACAACTGTCAGCGTGCTTATAAGTGGTAGATACATCCTTGTGAATACTGAAGGAAAAGACGTGAACGTACTTTTGAAACCTCATAAATCTTCCCATCGTGAAGCAAGAGACTTGTCAACAGTGAACATCACAGCTGTTCCTATACAGGATGGTATAGTGTGGGACAAAACAGATTTTGATATCTTTGGCCCGACGGAACAATTGAACATTCCACATTTGTTTAAAATTTCACTAAGTGATCTCATTTCGTCCAGTACCTATTCTGATGATTGGGACTTTGAGACTGTTAATGACATAATGTTTGACCTAGAAAAATCTGCTGCATTTTCTAAAAATGATTATTTAGAGGGTTCATCAGACTATGAAAAGCTGTATTGCTATAACCACTATGGTCATCATTATTTGCATAAATCTGCATACCCTAGAAATGTGTTTATGTTTAACCAATGGGAGCATTGTCCTACACCACCACACGGTAGTTCAAAAACATTTACTAATACGTTTCCATATTTTTCAGGGTACAATACATCTGATCCAGAAATGTTTTACTATAAAAATGTAAACAAAACAGGACTGAAAATTATGTTAACAAATACAAAACAGATTTATTCTGCACCATTTATTGCCCAACTGTCTAGACAGGGTTTCGACTTATGGAAAGACACAATAGACACAAAAACTGTCTGGGGTACTAAAGATTGGCAAATGCAGGGGATAGAAGCTTTATTTAGAGCCTGCATCATCCCTGAACAAATAATGTTTTTGAATGAAACTGTCCAACAAACATCTTGTCTTGGTCTAGCCAAGATCAAAGAGATGAAAACACCTTCTGTACCAACACCTGCCAGTGATAACAATACACAGATCTAATCCTGATTGGAAAAAATGGTTGATCTGGCCCACAGACACGAACAACTGTCAGGAAAGATTCCTGAATAAAACTCAGGGCTTTACTATTCGTAGGCCAGACCCAAGATACGTCCAAAGACAGCATCCGGGGGTAGTAACAACATACAGTGTAGGAAAATTATGCCTCGATTGGCTTCAGAAATCTACACTACAGGATGTGAAACAACACTTATCCTTACTTAAAGAGGACGCAGACCTTAGGGAATTCTTGCTTGGACCAAGAAAACCGCGTCAAAAACGTTTCATATATGCCGGCATTTATGCTGCCTATAATGAAGCATGTAAAGTGTCACAGATGGAGGCTGCAGAACGAATACGTGAACTTGATCGTATTAATTTAGAGAAAACCCTCTCTGTGGTCGACAATGGGTTAACAACTTTGTCCTCCAGAATATATTCATTGGATGGCATTGTATCCTCTGCTATCGACATACTAGAACAAGATTTGGCGATGTTACAGCAAGGCCAGTCTCAATTACGTTCTATTGTGTTATTAAGCTGGACGCTGCAATCTTTGCGTGCGGGCTATGTGCCTTGGCGTTTTATCAACACGTCAATTCTGTATGCAGAATACAATCTAACTGATAAACAGATCAAACTGGCACAAAGAGGAGCAAAGTATACAGTGCTGAGCATTGAAAAACTGGAAAAGTTACCATTCACAGTGGCAGAAAAACCCGCTACAGAATGGCTTATTCATGGCAAAATCACACTACCTGTGACTACTTTTCAGTTTCAGTATTGCCTCAAACGAATGCAAGCAGGCAGATATGAAAGGTTGGGTAAGGAATACATTAAGACATCTTGGAATTTACCATATACATATAGATGTTGGAGTGGGGATCGTGAAGTATTTTTGAGCGGTACACACTGTAAAAATGCACTGAGCGGTTCACTTATATGTCAGGACATTTCTTTACACAGGGCTTGTAATGGTTCTGTGGCAAATTTGTCTTGCCATCAGCAGGGTACACCAGCTGCTGTGATTAATCCAACGTTTGGACAACTTTCTAATGGGAGTTACCTCATGTTGAATGATCAGAGTTGCTGCAGCATGTTGCCAGGCATCCCATATCTAGTAACGGTCAACACCAGGGTCACTTGCTGTATGCAAGTATTGTTTGCCCCAATAGACACAGTCAGGGAGTCGCCTCTATGGCCTTCGCTGAACGTCTCTTTTCTAGGATTTGATACTTTGAGCAGAATGAAAGCCATGCTTTTACAGCAAACAGTGCCTTTGACCTCGGCCAAAGAAACCTATGATCTACAAGTAGCAAGGACTTCGGCTGAGATACAGACTTTAATACGTACAAACTGCCCTATACATTTCGTAGAAATGATAGCACGTATCTTCAACATGTCTGATACAAGTGGAATTGTACATGTATTTAAGAGCATCTGTTCCGGACTGTTAGCACCTTTCAAGGCAGTCCTCGGAATAATCCCAAACTTTGCACATTCGGTGTTTGGTGGCATACCATTAATTCTAGCACTTGTTGCCGGAATTCTATTTCTCTTCCTGCTATTACGCTATGGCCAGCCTATTCGCAGACATCACCCCGAGCGAAATGGAGAAAGCTCTCCTTGAACGAAAGTGCCGTGAGCGAATAGTACAGCTTTTTGGCATGACTCGTCTACGGGACCTGAATACCACGTGGTTCCTGTCATTCAGACCAATCTGGCAAGATTGCATCTTACCTGTTCTACGATGCCTGCTATACGGTGAAGAATGCGTGTTGGACACCTGTCTAACATTTCAATCAGCTACGCCAACGGATATCGATACTCTGCTGGACCCGATAACGGCCCATGCTCTGTGTTGTCCCCAGAGGCTGCCAATCCTGATGTCAGCATTCATTGAGATCTCACAGACGCTTCCGGCTGCTGCTGAGGTATGAGAAAGATCTACAGGCACACAGGTAACAACGGACGCGAACATTGCTGCGGCAACATATGCTGAAAGCGATGCTTCCCATCTCTGTGCAATTAATCTACTACACGAGGTGTTCCAACTGACACCAACTTCAGTGGACGATGTTTTGTCTACGGAAATAGATGATCTCATGTTTACACCAGACCCGTAAACTGACTCTGATTCAGCCCACAGTGTTCCAGAGATGCAGTAACAATTTGGCCTTCATACTTCAAAAACTTGGAACTCTCCCCAAATTTGAACTTTTTTCCATTTTTCGAACTAAAATGGCACTTCAATCTGCTTAAAGTAGAACTAGCCTTATAGTACAGACTTCGCGGTACTTCCATAGACACTTAGTCATCGTGTTAGTCTAAAAAAAGTTCATTCATTTTCATGACATGAAATGACTTTGATTTTTGAACAACTTATCGATCATTTTCTGTCAAATGTAAATATTACTGCTGATTTCATTCATATTGTATTTTATTTTTAAATATATGCCTGAAATGATAAGCAATGCTTCAAATGTACAGTACCTTTTGCATTCTAATAGGTTTTTTAAATGCCTTTTAAATGGTTTTATGAAATATTTTAGCAATATGCGGTACTCCATTTAATGTTTAGCATTTTAAATGTTTAGCATTTTAGTATTATCGTACACACGAAAGTGGAGTGGGTGTTGTATTCCTCTTAGGGTGTCCATACACAGGCTTTCCTGTATCATGTCCTTATATAGGCACAATTCGCCCTGCCCTTATATAGGCATAAAATCCCAGTCCTTATTTAGGCATTAAACCGTGCACTCCAAATACAGGCATGGTCTCCAACATCCGTCCACCCTAACGTCACAACGAGTTCTTGAAGAACAGACCCTTAGGCTTCGGGAGTTTCCCTAGCACAGGACTATTGATTTCTTCAAGGACTCATCTATTATGCATGAACCGTTATACCTTAAGGGTTCATTCATGACGTCTTCCGCTGTCCGATTCACGTCAATGCTAACATTCTGAGGTACCTCTCAGGTATAAATATACCTTCCCTAGCCCTTGTAAACTAGAGGAGACCTCGACTTCAGAGGAGCCCGTTTCCCGGCCTGACGCACTGAGAAGACGCTGTCATCCCTGCACGCAGAGAGTCCAGCTTCCAGTGATCTGACTTCCCTTGCGGGGTGTTGGAGTTCGAATCTGGAAAGAGATTCCCACCTCTCTCATTCTTAAGGTATGGAGCTGACTAGAACCTAGAGGGACTCTTGGCATACTAGGCATACTAGACTTAACATACTCTTAGTATACCATAGTAAGGAATACTTCACCTACTTCATACCTCTCCCTACACCTAGGTTAGGTTAGGTACATTGGGGTAGAACTAGCTTAGAAACGCATCGTATGAGTACTCGCATTTTTAGCTCATGTTATTTATGTATGTGAATACACGCTAAAAGATAATGCTAACGCAGTATTTTTTATTTCTACTGCTTACGCTGTACATTATTTATCTTGCATACTGTCTTGTGATCATAACAGCACATTTAACTTACACGAGAAACAAGACTGTTCAATAAATCTTTTATTGAAACGCAGTCTATTCTTTCTGTGTAACTTTGAAGAAAACTAAGTATGCACGATTGAGCTGAGTGAAATAGTTATCTATTGTTTCCACGACTCTGGGACACGTTCTGATTCTAAAGGGAAACACAGTTGTCATGTTTTGCGGCTGCCAGAAACTACTCCCTTCTTGTTGTCAAGGAGTTTCTAGTGGCCTCTGAGCTAGCTGGCACAAGTAATTAAGTTTAATATACTCGATAGGGACATACTGACCTTAGTCCTATGTCCTATAGGGGATATTATTCCAATGCGCAGAGCCTATTAGGGAAATAGGAGCTACACTACAGTATTAACGCACCAAATATCACCCACTATTTCCGAAAAACTTGCTCTCTTACTACGTATTAATCCATGTTTCATCTCATTAATCTTATTATTTCTATCTACGTGGTATACTTTAGGAAATACAATCCCAAAGTAACAACTACCGTACCAGTGGTCAGACAATCTATAATAAGCATTCCTCCCACACACATAATCTACACCTGGGAAAACGGGGTCCGTTCCTCCCTTTAATCCCCATCCTCCTGTTATTAAGAAGTTATGTTCACATTTACTAGTACCTAAATAATAGTTGTTATAGTTAGTTTTTAGTCTTAGTAAGCAAAGCTTCCCCTTGTGATTCCAGTCCAGAGACATTGCAGCATAAGTCTCGCCTTTTTTATAATTTCCTTCTCTAAAAGCCCAAGGTGGTATATTAGTTTTCTGTTCAGCAGCCTTTTTATGGAATTCTTGTCTTCTAATCTCTACCATATTAATGAAATCCTTTTCTTCTATTTGTAAACTACAGGTGAGATTATTTTTGTGAGCATATATTAAATCCAAAGTTTGTGTAGTATGAAAAAACTCTCCCATATATTCAGCTTCTAAGCTACTAGATACTTTATTTAAATTCTTTCTAATAGGAAGTTCGGAAAAGACCACATCTAGGTAAGAATAATACAATTCTAATTTTCCTGTTACATAAAATAGACTAGTTAGTACACTACACGAAACACCATAGGTTAAAGGAAGGTGATGGTATGTCACACCCTCCGAGACAGACAATGGTAATTGCATGCAAACATAACAGTCACTCACATTCATCGTATTAATATATTCATACAATAATTTAGTAAAAACGTTTAATGAGAAATCAGTAATTGATCTATCTTGATGATAAATACTTTCATCATTATGAACTATATTAGTTGGACTTTTAGTAATAACTTCCACTCTCATACTTATTGTATTATTAGTCTGATTTTTGTCATTAGTCACCATCAATACTGGAACTACAATTGTTAGTATTAACCACACTGACATAGTTAATAAGACGCCACATAAGCAAGCTCTAATACATTTACGTTTTAGACTAGGTTTCGGACGTTCAGTCACTGTAGATTCTACCATTTTTTTCTGGTTAAAAAAAATTAAAAATTAAAATTCAGACTTTACTATTAATTTCTTATAAACCTAATTCTAGAGAAAAAATTCAAATTAATCTTCTTTTGTACAACCACACACTTAGATATTTTCTCTGCCTTTTTTTTTTTTAAGGGTTTTCTCGAGTCTTTTTCAAGTCTTCTTGATGTATCAACTTAATTTTACTGGATTTTGATGCACCTTAATTTTTCTTACAGTCTCTTTTAAGGTGGTTTCAATTTGCTCTCATCAGTTTGTTCTGTATCATCTGTAACTTCTCCTTCTGTTTGATCAGGGCTTTCAATTTCCTTTAAGATAACGTAAATCCACTCAGGTCTGGTATACTTTCGATTTGCAGCTCTTGGTCTTGTTGTTCTGCGTACTATTTTCTTTAGTGAATCTCCTTGATCTGACTGATTTGAAATTTCATTTATTTGCGCTGGCCCTCTTCTTTCTAGGATATATCTCAGTCTTTTTGCTCCACTTTGCCAGTTATCATTATATCTCAGTCTTTTTGTGTGAACTTCTTCTTCACCCTGATTTTCTGGCTCTACAGTTCTTTTGCTTAACCTTTTTCTTGGCTGTTCTTCCTTTTCACTTTCAAAGTCTTTTTCTATTTCCGGTTGACTAGTACTCTTTTTTACTTCTTCTCTCTGTTGACTTTGTTCTTGGCTTTCGATAGCTTTTTCTGTCAGCTGATTGTCTTTTTCAATCCACTCTCTTTCTTGTTGGCCTTGTTCTAAGCTTTCAGCAATCACTTCTCCTGTTTGGATATCACTCTCAATCCATCCCTCTGTATGTTGGCTTCCTTCTTGATTTTCGGAAGCTTCTTCCTCACTCTCTCCAACAGCAGTCTTTTCAGTCCCAGTATCTGGTGCCCACTCTACTTGGCTGGTACTTGGTTGTTCAGCATCCACAGGCTCAGTGACATCTGCCTCTCTGGATTTTTCAGGCTCACAACCTCTGGCTTCTGGTCTCTCTTTTTTGCCGTTCAGCTTCTTCAAGTGGACTTGGGACTCTTCTAGTATGGCTGGCGTGTATCCAATTTGGTAGACCACCACACTTTACTGCAGTTGTTGTCATCAATATGATTTGGTACGGTCCATGCCACCTGGGTTCTAAACACGACTTCCTCACGTGTTTCTTGACAAGAACCCACTCTCCTGGACTTAGATCATGCACTGGATTCAGCTGTATTTCATTTGCGTCTGCTCCAACCTGATGAGACACAGAACGCACCATATCAGCCAGTCCTTTGCAATATTCAAGAATCTGATCATCAGAAATGCTCATCAGTTTGTTTGCTGGTACAATTGCTTGTCTCATGACTCTTCCCATGAGAACCTCGTGTGGACTCAATCCAGTTCTCCTGTCAGGAATGCTTCTGATACTCATTAAGACCAAGGGCAAAGCATCAGGCCATTTCAGTGTTGTGGATGCACAAACTTTTCCTAATCTAGATTTTATAGTACCATTGATTTGCTCCACAATTTCAGAAGCCTCTGGTCGGTAAGCACAGTATGCAGAAGCCATCACATACAAACAGGCTCAACAATATATTCGCTTTTCCTTAAGGCATGGAATTCGGCGGTGTATAATTTTATTGAGGTTTGGGTTACTCCCTTTTAATTCATTGTCTTTTAAATGGACTGACAAAGAAAATGTTACCTGCATCTGTGATCTTTGCAATGGTGGTGTGCAAGATATGAAGCACGTACTGTCGGTTTGCCCAAACCCGATATTGGTTGAAGCTCGAAGGCGTTACTTAAAACCAATACAATTTAGATATAATAGTGCATCTGTGCTGAATTTGATTACGCTTTTTAATTCTCCCCCAGATGAATTTGTATGCTATAATTTGTTTAAATTTTTAAAATTGTTTTTAAATTTGTATTGATTGTTTTATGCGTATAATTAATAGTATTTGTGATGTATGAAATTTGTTGTTCTCAGCAGAGAACTAGATCAAATAAAATGAACTTGATGAACTTGACAGTGCAGCTTTTGTTCAATTTGCAATGCTGCACAAATTATTCGAATTATTTCATTATTAAAATGTGTTCCCCTATCTGTTTCTAGAGTGACTGGAAATCCGTACCTTGGTATTAATTCTCTCAAAAGCAATTTAGCCATGGTAAGGCTATCATTCCTCCTTGTGGGATAAGCCTCTACCTAACGAGAAAAGAGACACACAATGACAAGTACATATTTCAAACCATTACACGGAGGCAATTCAATGAAATCAAGTTGCAAGCGTGTAAATGGTCCTGCAGCCTTTTCGATAGTTCCTGTACCCACAACTGTCCTTCTCCCTGGATTCTGCTGATGGCAAACAACACACCTCTGGCACAAACTCTCTGCAATGTACCTGAACGTGGGATTAAACCAGGTCTGCTTAAAGAGTCTGATCATTGCATCCCTTCCAACATGAGTGATCCCATGGTAGACTCTTGCCATATGAGAGAGCATGCAATCGGGCATAACTGGTCTGTCATCTACATATACCCAAATTTCATCCTCTGGTGTTTTTGTACATCCTGCTTTTCTCCAAAGCTTCTTTTCCTCTTCACTAGCTTCTTCCTGTAACTGCTTAATTTCAACCCAATTGTTTATTGATCTAAACATTAAATGGCAATCAGTGATTTTTCTTTCTGTTTTCCTGTGCAGCTGAATTTTCCGCACAGAAACGCGGTAACTGATCTGCGTACCTTTTGCCACTGGTCACATAATCATTTCCTGATTTATGCGCAGAGCATTTTACGACTGCAATTTGTTTTGGCAAATGCAGGGCATCCAATAAATCTTTCACAATTTTCCCATTTTTAATAGGGGAACCTGATGAAGTCATGAATCCCCTTTGCATCCATAATTGACCAAAATCATGCACCACCCCGAAACCATATTGACTGTCCGTAAATATGGTTACCCTCAAATTTCAAGAAACTTTACAGACTCTAATCAGAGCGTATAATTCTGCAATTTGTGCTGATTTTACCCCAAAGGCAGGATGCTTCCACAGTTCCAGTTACCGTGCACACTGCATAAGCAGCGCTCAACTCTCTTCTTTTATTCCTCAAACATGATCCATCAACAAACAAAACATTGTCAGATTCTTCCAAAGGCACATCTTGGATGTCGGCCCTAGGTTTTGTATAAAATTCTGTCACATCCAAACAATCATGATCTGCTTCTTCTGTTACCTCCTCCCCATAAGGATTTGGTAGTAGTGTTGCTGGATTTAAGGTGGTACACCTCACAACTGTCACATTTTCAGCACCCAAAATCACTCTCTCGTATCTAGTCAGCCGACTGGGAGTCATTTGTTGAGTTCGTGTTTTGGTTAAAAGAATCTCAACAGTGTGTGGAACATACACTTTGACTGGATAACCCATCACAATTGCTTCACTTTGTTCCAAACTCACACATGTAGCAGCAACTGCTTTCAAACATCCTGGTAATGCTGCAGCCACAGAATCTAACGTAGCAGAAAAATATGCCAATGGACGTCTAGTCAATCCGTGTCTTTGAGTTAACACTGCTAACGCACATCCATCTCGCTCACAACAGAACAATGCAAATTCTTTTGTATAATCAGGCATCCCCAATGCTGGTGCTTGGCACAAACTGTCTCGCAAATTTACAAAAGCTTCCATACTCTCATCATCCAAATCAATCGGATCAGTCAAATTTTTATGCGTCAACCTCTGTAAAGGTTTTGCAATCACTGAAAATCCATTTATCCATTGTCTGCAGTAACCAACCATTCCCAAAAACATTCGCACTTCTTTCTGGGTTCTTGGAGGTTTCATCTGTTGAATTGCCTCAATCCTTTCTGGTGTCACTTTTCTAACTCCTTTCTCAATCCTGTGTCCTAGGTATTGTACTTCTTGTTTACAGAACTGCAATTTCGCAGGTGACACTTTATGTCCCCCTTCTGCCAGATGGTTCAATAAAGCAATGGTATCTGTCACACACACCTTTCGAGTTTTTGATGCCAACAGTAGGTCATCAATGTATTGAACCAAAACCAAATCTTCTGGCATTACCAATGTCTCCAGACATTTTTTCAGAATTTGATTGAAAATCGAGGGGCTCTCTGTGTACCCTTGGGGAACTCGGCACCATGCCAAGACAGTTTCCAAACCGGAATGAAAATAAAAACTGACTGTCTGGGTGTAGAGGGATTGAGAAGAATGCTTGACACAAATCAATTAGTGTATACCATTTGGCATTACATGGAATCTGGTAAAGGATCACTGCTGGGTTTGGCACGATTGGACAGCAAGGTACCACTATCTTATTGATTTTTCTCAAATCTTGCACTATTCTGTATTTTCCACTTGGCTTTTTAATTCCCATAATAGGTGAATTACAAGGACTGCTCAGTATTTCTCTTAGAATGCCTAGTTCGATCATTTGATCAATCACAGGAGCAACTCCTGCCATTGTCTCAGGACTCATTTTATATGGAGGAGTGTTTGGGTAATGAGCACCAGGTTTCACTATAACCTGAATAGGATCCACATTTTTCATTAACTCTATTTCCTTTCCTGTAAAATCCCATACATCTGATCTTACTGTCTCTCTCAGCTCATCAGGCAAATTCTGTTCTGTTAAAAGTGAATATAGTTCATCCACTTCCGTCCCTTGCTTTGCTAGCATCAATTTAAATTCGACATCCTCATCAGGTGTCTGAAATGCAATACCATCAGGCGTACAAAAGATGGTACAATTCATTTTGCATAGTAGATCTCGTCCCAATAGATTCACTGGGCTCGAATCACATACCACAAATCGATGTATGTCTTTAAACCTCCCAATATGAACCTCAATTGGTTCTGTAATTGGAGTTTTAATCTGCTTGTTTGACACTCCCACAACTTGGATAGTTTCTCCTGAGAGTGGTAGGTTAGGAATTTCTGCTTCTCTCACAGTAGAACGGGTAGCACCAGTGTCCACTAGGAATGTAATGTTGTTACCTTCCACCTTCCCATCAACAAATGGACCTGACTGATCTACCTCCAGAGTTGCGCCAAGCACGCACTCTTCCTCCCCCTCAGGCACCGTCATTGGCTACTCTCCGAATCACTCTCATTACACTGCAACCAATATTGTGGAATCATCTGCACATTTGGGTTCTTACCATGTGTTTCCATAGGAGTAAATCCAGTATTCACACTGTATCTCTGTACCTGAGCACCTACATTACCCTGCATAGGAGCTTGGGGCACCTGTAACTGTGGTGTAACTATCTGCTGTGGCTGTTGCTGTTGTTGGGTCACAACCACTTCATTCTGCACCTGTGAATTAAAATTTTGGTTTGTCCCATTAATTTTTACAGTGCTTCTACACTCGTTCTTCCAATGTCCAAGCTTACCGCACGCATGACAAGGAAATTTTCTTTTCAAATCATCTTTAACAAATTTTCCTTTACCCTTTCCAACACCTGGTACCTGACCATTTTGATTCTGATTATTCGTTTGCTCGACACTATTTGCTTCCTGTTGCTCTGCTACCTTAACTTGCGCCCACATAATTTTTTCCTTAAGCTTTTTGTGTCTTGAATCAATGTCGTCGTTGCAGTACTTTGCATATCTCAAAATCTCATCGATCGGCTTGCTTTGCCAGCAAATCAAATGCTGTTGAATCATATTGCTAATCTCCGGTTTCAGTCCAAACACAAAACGATACACAAAATGTCCCATATCCTTGTCACTTATATTCTCAAATCCGCTATATTGCTTAAACACCTGTAACAACCGCTCATAGTATGCATGCACTGACTCTTTTGGCTCCTGTGTTGTCCTGTCTATTTTTACCCAATCAGTTTCCTTTGGGGAAATCTTTCCTTTCAGAAAAGTAATCACCTGATTGTACTTTTTCATCACCTCATCTGAAGGTGCACCAGTTTTAGGGTCTCTTGGATATTCTTCTTTAGGCCAATCAACAGTTATCTTACACTGTCCACAAATCAGCCGGAACTACAATCTCGAATAGACCATCTAAGTCCTTCAGCAATACCTTTGAAACCTTCACAAACCTTTCCACCTGTTTATACCATTCCACTGGTTTTTCTCTCAATCTGGGGAAATCATTCCTAAAGGACAAAATGTCCTGTCTACTCCAGGGAACATGAACATATCCACCACCTGGAACTTCCCTCATTGGACACACCATTTCAACCTGTCCACTTGTTTTTAATGGATACATCGAAGTACCTTCTGTAGGGTTTAATTCATTTTTTCTTTTCGACCATCTACCTTTCCAACGATCAACATCTCCCCACTTCCTCAGAATCAACATCAATTCCTTTATCTGTAACCTTTTACCAGACACATTCAAACTTTCCAAGTCCCTGTCAGTGAAATCCATCTTGTATGTTTTCTGCAATACCTTCGATCTCTCAATATCTATCCTGTAATCAACAGCAGCTTCTGCTATCTTCTCATGCAAATTCCTTGCTTTCCATGTAATATTCTTACACAAAAACAATAATTCCTCATCTCTATAAATGCTTAATCTATCTGGACTGATCATACCAATTATCATTTCCTCCAAATCCACCTTCAATCTACACACATCTATACTTTGTGGTAGGGGTTTTCGTTTTTCCATTCCCTTTATCCACTCATTGAGCTCTTCTGGTGTGGGACCTACTGAACTCTCAGATGTGGAATCACCACTCTGTGCTATTCTCCTAGGATCTATTTGAACATTTCTTTTTGGAGTTTCATGTACTACTTCTCCTACGGGAAGATCCATTAAGGTAACATTTTCTTCCACTCGTTCAACTGGACTAGGTATAGTCATTGTCTCATTCCTCATACCACTTGTCGGAACTGTCAAAGCATGTACTCCTGATATACTCTGTTTATTCCCATACAACGGAACTATAGGACCTATTGTTACGGGTACAGATAATGCTTCTGCATTCAGGTTTAACTGTTTAACTTTCTGAATTATTTGTTCTCTTGCTTGGTTTTGTAACTCTGTCTCTCTATCCGGTACTACTCTCGTAACCACCGGAACTTGTGGAACCTGCGGAATCAGTGGAGATCCCATTATCGGGGCATTTGGAACTACTTCTCTTGGACTTTCCTGATATGGTGGAGGTCTTTTTGTTATAATATCCTCTAATAACTCGTCATCTGAATCATTCATGTTACAACTCCCTCTTTGCATTTCAGTATTATTATTTTTCTCTTTACTTTTGCCTCCTATTGACTCATCATTGACCAAGACAGGATACAATCCTTCCGTCACTACAGCTCTTCTCCATCTTTTCACTCTCTCTTGCCTACTCTAAAGGATATCCGGACGTGATATTTATGTATCTTCTTCCACCCCTGTATTTCTCTCGCTCAAAAGCCTCATATTCCCATTCCTCAAGTGCCTCATACTGAGTCGGTCTAGGTCTAGGCTCCAACACATTCATCCGATCTCTTAAATTTTGTAAAATTCTCACATTAAATGTTCCATGTTCTGGGAAAGCCAGAACACCATCGCTCTCAGTATACTTCACCCAATTCTCCAACCAAGTGCACGTATGATATCCACATTCTAGCATCATATAGGATGCGGGTGTTCCTGGAGGCGGAATAAGAATTCCCTCCCTTGTCACTATCGGTCTGTCCTTTCTGAAGAAATTCCTGATTTTATTAATAAACTTCATTTTTCTCAACTGTCCCTTCAGAATGTGACTCAAAAAATGTCAACAAACCCTTCGTACTTCTGTAGTCTCTATTAGGCAACTGTCGTCCAATACCAGCGCGACTCACACCAACCAACCAATCAGAGCACTGCTACGTCAGCAATGTCTCAACCAATAGAGATGCAACTTACAATAGCTCATCCAATCACAGCTCTAGAAGCTTCCGCTGCCTGACCAATGCCAGCGCGGCGTTTTCTGACGTCAGTATTACTCCTGCTACTGACCCTCCCTTTACAAAATGACTCAGCAAATTTTTCTTAAGCTTTTTTTGTCTCAAAGGAATCTTGTTAATAACAACATAAAAACAATGCTACCTTGTCTGTTTTCTAATAAAGAGATAGTTTTCACTTTTCCAAAGAGAAATTTTCTCTACGAGCAAGAATAGCGATCCAACGCTATCTCACCCTTCAATCAAGCTCTGAGAGGACCTGTTACTCCTCCAGGGATAAGGCCAAAGTTTCTCAAGAGGACTTTTTGGTATGAAAAAGAGTCTTGGTACTTCTCTGGGGATAAGGCCAAAGTTTCACAGGTGGACCCTTTGCTATAACACTCCAAATCTACTCTCATACGAATATTCCCTACTGCAACACCTACAGCCTTTCACTGTTCAGTGTTATGACTTACAGACAAAGTACTTCCGTAGTGGGATACGTCTATCCACACTAATTCCCAGCCTACGTCAGGCTATGACTTTACCCCGGGCAACCTTCTCGCCTGTATATTCAAGACGACATAAAAACGCGACAGTAACTTTTCGGGTTAGAATACATATAAGCAATAATCAATAATCAACTAATCAATAATAAACCATCATACTGCTACCAAAAACTGATCCATCGCCAAACCGGGGGTCTCGGAAACGGACACAGCAGACAACGGGCCCCAAACATACAATACACAATTTCTTCACCATTTAACCGACCCTACGAGAATGACGCTGAATATGCGTTTAGATGTGACGTTGATTTTGTCTTTACTCATCTAAAGGGAAAAACAGATTATCTAATTGTTTCTTCTTTATATAACCCTTTAACCTATATCGTCACCACCTTCCTCTTGGGCGATGAATCATATTGATTGAGTAGTGTAAATTATTGACATGACAAATTAACCAAAAACTGAACAATTGTCATGAGGAAATAATCACAAACTCAAAAATATTGTTTATCTGTTTATCTTCAGTAATTATAAGAAAATCTCAGGTACAAAGTTACAGGGAAAGAAAATACACATTATAGGAGAAATATCATGAAATATGCAGACAAGATCACAAACATCTGAATTACAGTGAATATTATAGAGTGGATAGATGAAGAGACATAAGAGTCATGAAGAGAAAACATTTGCAGACATTTGCAAATTTCCCTATTGATACATACCTAGCGATAAAAGTTCAGAAAAACCACCACCCCCTGGCCACGAGGATAGTGAAAAGGAACCCGATAAGAGAACCCGGGATGAAGATAGGATCAGGAAAAAGGTAGGCCTTCACCGACGGACAGCGACGATCACCCTCGGCCTCTCTGGACCTACGAAACTGCCTGAAGTAACCACACCCCCTAAGAGCACCCCAATTATACCCTAATTCAACCTGACCATCCCACTAATCTGCAACATTCGGGAAAATCTCAACATTTCATTGGTCAATTTGTGGGGTGTTACACCACACCTCCATTACTTCATTTGGCTTTACATGCTCTCCTTTGTTCTTAACTCATTCTCGCGATTTACTTCACTGCTTATGAATCGTTTCTCTATCCCCCATCACGTCACATTTTCTGATGAATGGCTTGTCCCTGTATTAGCAACTTTATTTCAAACAATGTATCGGCTATACATAAAATGTTCATCAATTTGAGCTTTCTCAGGCATCTCCACGTCCTGAAATATTGCATGTCTTTCTTTCACTCTTGAAGGTTTCCTTCATCCGCCGCTGACACCCACCAAATTTCACGTATAGGTCACATTTTCACGGCCTGTCTTTGGCCTTATGTCAACTTTAAACACCCAACTAACTGCTCACCATAGGCCCATTTTAAAAACTATGATGAAAGAGAAATATAAAGAATATTAATAACACAAAAATGGAAATTACACTGTTTCCCTCCCACCATTGCACTAATCCCATGTTAATTCATATGAGCATTAATGTGCAAAGCATTATTATTTGCAATAGCATTATTCCTCTTTGTCGGTTTTAATATGCAAAAAGCGATATGAGGCCTAAGCATTTCATGCATTAATCTTAATTGCAATGCACACATGCGCAAAGCATCTCCCCGTGTTTGTGTGTATTACTGCATATTAGTACAAAACACACGATTAGTAAATGTTGTCTTGGGGCGTTGATCCGAGCAGGTTTACATGACGCAAACCCTGCTCCATCACATTCATTCTTCTATTCATTCTTCTCTTCCTTGTCATTCATTCTTCAATTCATTCACACCTTTTGTTTGACGCATGTCAACATTTCCATAATTACCACATTTGCTCAATGTCAGTTATTCATCTCATCTATTTTTTAGCATGAGCCAAAGTTTTCAAAAAACTTTTTGCATTTGCATGCTTCCAAATATTTCCCTCACTTCTCCTTTCATACAGCCATATTTAACATAACAAGCACCGCATGAACATGCTAAATGTCAATTGTTCATCACACTTTTTGATTGGCTTGTACCAATTTTTTTAAATTCCCGTATTTGCACTCTGTGTTGGGCGCGTGTCCCTTTCTTCACAACAAGCACCTCATTAACGAGCTCAATGTCAGTTATTCTACTCTTATTTTACGTGTGCTAAAGTTATTGGAATCTCCGCATTTCAGTGCTGACTAAAATTCTCCTCATTTTTCCTTTCATGCCTCCGTATTTAAATTAACAAGCATCTCATGCATGTGTTCAATGACAGTTACCTCTCACATCTGTTATTTGTCAAGTGTCGAGGTTTAAAAAGTCTCCAAATTGCACTGGAGTGCGGAAATCATCCATCGTCAAATTATCCCATTTATTATTGATAATCAACAACTTCTGGACGCACCAAGTTTCAGTCAATTGCTACTCTCCTTTCATGCCCCAAAGTGATCACCACACGTCTTTATTCTTGCCCCTTCTCTTGTTACTCTGTTTAGACCAACTCCCTCCCTCTCTTGCCATCCTACTTGACGTGCTGTGGGCTCTTGTACTGGCATCCAAATCAGTCGAATAACCTGTGCCTCCTTAGAATCCCTTAATTAGGCTTTCAATTAGTTTGATCAGTTTCACCTGTCAGAGCCCAGTCCCTTCCCAATTCTCTCCCTAACATGGGCGCCATCTTAACCTGGCTTCCCGGCCGTTTAATCTTTACGTTTTAAATGTGTTCTTCATAGATCTTTCCTGATTCCTGCCTTTTAAATCTACGTTTCAAATTTACCGGAACGTTCCTCGGTTCATCTATTAAAATCACATATCGTTTGCAATCTCAGATATGTTGCCATATCACAGGTAGTTTCTGGGCTCCATCTTGTGTTTATGTCTCCCTCGATGTGTATAAAGCCAATTTATGTCCACATAGATGGCTAATATCTGCTCCTCAAGCACCGTCCATTATAAAAATAAGCCAATTTATTACAACTTTATCCCAGCGTTCCCCAGCTCATCCATTGGAATTACCTATTGCTTGTAATCTCTGATATATTATCACATAGCTGACAAGGTTTCAGATTGCTATGTGTGACATTATCCTAATTTCAGTGTAATTATGAGTGACATTTCAACGACTATGAGTGACACTTTCTTGCGAGCAGTAAATCAAGCAATGAAGACGAGGGAAACGTATAAATATCAGAAGTTAGACCCATTTGAGCTACGAGAAACTATGAAGATCTTGCAACTGCTGCAAATGCCTGAGGTGGCTGGCTCACAATTACAACGAAATTATCAAAATATCACACATAGCAATCTGAAACCTTGGCAACTATGAAAGAGGGCAGGCATTTCTTCACATGACATAGCATTGAAGACTGTGCCCATACTCCTGTTCTTGACACCGAGCCTTCTTTACTTACATATTTCATAAAAGTGATAGGAAGACTGTGTTTTATTCTATTGCTGTTTAATTGCTTCTCTTGTACAATGCTGATCATATAATAAACTTGTGAATTTTGGACGGCATATTGTATTGACTAAAAAGAATAAAAAGGCAGAAGCATTGCCAAATAGGCAAAAATAAAAGATAAGCAGCATGCCATGGTGAAATAAGGAGAATAAAACAAATCACTTTTACCAGGTGGTGTTTGCTGTCCAAGACGAGGTCATGCAAAAAAGGTAATGTAATGGGAAAAGGTTTATCACTTGCAGTGGGGTGAACTGAGTTGGTAAAGCTGCCACTGCAGGGGCCACCTTATTCATAAGCGAATGCTGTAAGCAGGAAAGTAAGACTTTTGAAGTAACTACTAATATCAGCCTCAGATGTCACCGAGAAAACAATAAAAAGCGGACATCTAGAAAGCAGGTCACATGGCTGAGCTAAGAAATAACACCAAAAAGAGCGAGCACTTGCGTTTAGACTGCAGAACCACAGGATTCTATAGCAGGATGTGAGAGGCCCTAACATAAAGCTCAGCTGCCTCAGGCCGCTATATGCCATACATTAATTAGAGTCAGCTCTCTGACTCGCGGACTCTGGCCGCCGCCGTCAGCAGTGTCATGACAGCATGATTCCTGGGCAAGCCAGAGACACTGTAAGACACACACAGCGGTCACAGCCAGGCAGGCTGTATTATTTCCAAATGCCACACTAGTAAAGTGAGCGACCCCGGGAACCTGCGCACCACCCCCTACACAGATAACCTACTTGCATGAGTCAATAAACTAAGAGAACTGCATGCACTCTGTGAGGAACCATTTATGTCATTTAAAAACAGACTTACTGCATTTATGTTGTGCCGTTGGTTTTAGAATAAGCTTCTTCGCACGGTTCACACTGCAGCGGAACTTCTTTTACTGCTGCAGACTAGATCTTCTTGCCCACGCTGTCAAGACAGCCCCCCTCCCAGTCCGGGAGCCAAAGCCTGCTGCTGGAGCACAGTGCGCGAAGTGCACGCTACTGCTGCCTGCCCTTGGAGCTTTCAGTTAAGGTCGAGATACAATACAGATATGCGTGACAATCAGTGGTGGCTGGTGAGATTTGAAAGTGGTGTGGCGTAAACTTTCTGTTGGAGTGCACTGTGGTGAGCGAGCGCAGCGAGCGAGCATGAACATCTTAAAGGGGGTTTGCAGGGGTTCTCCCCCCGAGAAAATTTAGAAAAAAGAGTGGGTAAATGGTGCATTTTCAAGCTAATTTGAGAAGCAAGAAGGTTAATAAAGCAATTGTGAAAGTGCAGTTATTACATTAATAAAGGGATGTCATATAACAATATGTAGATACTGCCACAAAGTTGGTTTTATAAAAATGGGTCTAATTGGTGAAAATTATAGCACAATTAATCAAATACATTGGCTTGAAGCCATACAATATTCAGTCAGGTCTATGGGGGACAGCATGTAATATTGCAATAATTCACGGTCTGCCACATTACCTAGGAGCTATATATTTCCAAAGCGGAAAATCATCTGCTTATAAAAATGTTGTGCCAAATACAAAAATGGATGCAAAGTGGTGGAGCATTGGTGCCACAGAAAATGCAGTGCCGGCCTGATACAGTCGGCCTAGTTGCATCTCAAACGTTGGAAACTTTGTGCCAGTATCTAATGCCCAACATTTTACATGTGCATTAATAACGTGGTCTAATAGTATGATGATACACCAGCATACCACAGAACAGCCCATGTGACATCACAGATCGAACATTCACTGATACTCATTGTGACAGAAGACAGCTCACTGTGCCAATCAGCCACTCAAGCTGCCAGCTTTGCAGTTCGTGATGTAATGACAGGTGCAGGTAACCAAATATACAGGTTCCAGTTTCACACATTATTAGCATTCAGTAACTGCACATACTGCTATGAAGTCAGCACCCACACTGCTAAAATTAGAAAAACAAAGATTGCCATTGCAGATTCTCCAATTTAACATGTGTAGTAACGGCAGCGGCCCTCGCCTCTAGGCCCCAGTGGCGCCCGCAGTTCTGCTCAGGAGCTCGCCAGCAGGTGCCTGCTCTGGTGACCTGGAGCTGGGCCAGCACTCCCTCCCAGACTGAGCTTTGTGTAATATTTAACTATCTGCGGAATGCAAGCAATGTGCTCCACGGGGCTGCGCTCTGATTGGCCAGGGCGCTCGTAAGAAGTTACAGCAAACCCTGGGTACCCTCGCTGAAGTATTAACCCTCACAAAGTGCGGACCATATCCCTCGGCCAAGTAACAACGAGCCCTCGGCCTTCTCTCACCCACTACAGACTCCGAGCTCCAGCACCAACTCTGCCCATTCCAGGGTCACCTCACACATCAGGCCCCTCTAGCACCAATACTGCCCGCTCTCACTCCACTCAGCAGTATCTTTACCTTATCTTTACAGGTCTGACAGTTCAGCGTCATACGGGGTTGACACGGCCTTTCATGCTTCTAGGGAAGATAACATGAGTACCAATGAGCCCTGCCATGAAAACACTTATTGTTAATGCCGAAAACAAAACACTTTCTAGTCTGCGAAATGTAAATCTTTATAAAAACAGCTACAAGGTGTCCATGCTAGCAACATTGTATTATTATTATTATTGGTGTTGATATTTTTAGCATTGTTATTAGAATGCTATTATTAGCATAATGATTCTCTCTGTTGTCGTTAATGTTATTGGTTTTGCTGTTCGTATTATGATGTATTATTATTCCGATACGTTTTACTGCTGTGGCTGTTCTCCTGTTTCTTTCCCACCCTGTAAAAATCCCGGAGCACAATTTGCAAACACACACTACAATTGTGCTCCAGCGCCTTGAGTCGGACACTGGAACTAGCACCATCTCTCAAGCATGCATGATCAAAGACAGATAATATTCAGGATTTAGAGGTGATAGTTTAGTATTTTTTCACAAAGTACAATCGTATTCATAGAAACTCACATCACACGCCAGTCAGCACATATATGCCTTGTATTGTGACTAAGAGGTACAGTTCAGGCGTGTTGTGGCCTAGATACTCTAGTGAGTTGCGGCTCCCTGCAACAACATGAAATAATTCACTCTTACCTTATTTCACAGCATCATACATACAAAGAGAATTACCCACAGGACTCTATCTTTGACCCACGTGTACTGTTTGTGCTGTAGCTATTGGGCTGGCAGCTGCCAGACAAAGCCCCTTAGTGCGGGTAAAAACAAAATGACGGTCCCTCGAATGGTCAAAAATGAGGCCTGGTCAGAACACACTGTGCAATCATGAAAAGGGGTGTAATGGCAAAGGAGATGACACCAAAAAGACTATCTTAGCAGAAGGTAAAAATCCGCTGCTTCTACAAGAGCCCATAGTGCCATAAATACTGTAGTACACAAGCTATAGCGAGCTGCTACCACCTTTAATCCTTGCAAATAAACATTATCTTAGCGTGACGTGATATAATCTGCAAAGGTTTTGAACCAACACAATTAATCTTCTTCAGCTGTGACATCCATCGCCAAGGGTTGTGCGTCTTAGAATCCACTGAGTCCCTTCTTCATCTTCTACTATACTGAGGAATGGCCACAGAGTTGTTAACCAATGCCTATTGTACTTGTAGACCGTGTATACATTCTATAATCTCTATGGTTACCTGGGCAGGTCCACAGTAGAGAAGCTTCTGCAAGCTGTGGTCTTCTCTTTCTTCTATTGCGACCTTCCGGCTCATAGATGCCTAGAATGGTTGTTTTCGATCTTCCAACCCCCGGAAGTCATTGTGGTTAATGTGGAGGTAAAAGCCTAAGGAATACCTGTTGCAGGTAACTCTCCATGTCGGCCAGCGTGAAGCACAATCAGGGATATCAGCTATGACAAACAGTAACAGAGCTTTGCTCAGCAAAGCCTATGCCTCCGACTACTAACTACGGAACGCTCTGTTCCCCACTCCACATATGTTTCAACTGCAGCTAATTGTACTGTCAGCATTTTTCACCCTACAGAATTAAAGTGGATGTATGTCCGCCCCCTCGCCACCCCACCCCCGCTGTAGAAAATCGTGCCTCATAATTGGATCTTGGACTGTAAATTATCAGCTTGTAATGATTGAACGTTGCTCTGCCAACAAATGTACGTATCAAGCCTCGTAGTCTGTCAGATTCCGATACTTGGAGCTCCCACCAGAGAAGGACTTCTCCATGGAGAGAGGTACTGCGCTGGGACAAGTCAAGTAGTGGAAGAGCGAGACGAACATCCAAGGGGACTGTAAAGGGCTGTGGGAGTTCATTAGGTGGGGTTCAGTGGGTGAAAGGAAGGAGGTCGTAAAGCGGAAGCCATGTTAATTTATTTCAGTTGAAATGGACGTTCGAGCTTATGTTTGCCAGCTAAATGCTGGTCCTCTGAGTTCTCGTCCATTCCAAGCTGCATTTTTGGGGGCAAATTAAAGCCAGCTCTCGGTCCCTAAACGCAGTCGCAGCTCTTAATACTCACGGAAGGGGGTGGGGGGGACGTAAAAATAAAATGAAAAACTTACCTGACTGGGTCCCACTCCCGCGCCGCCTCTGCTGCGCTGCTCCTGAACAGGAACAGCATGCTGCTCCCTCCCCTCCTGTAAAGCCAATCACAACGCTGCAATGGCAGCGTTGTGATTGGTGGAGAGTCCCGGACGGCGCCCAGCCGGGCACCAGTAGGGACGCCATTTTCTCTATGTAGGCTGCATGCAGCCTACATAGAGAAAATGTAGAGTGCGCATGACTGCTTTGGTCGGCCCCAGGGCCGACCAAGCAGTCATGGCACTCAGAGTGGTGCAAGCCACTCCTACCGGACCCGCCTACCCACCCACCCCCAACCAGGCATACCCTCCCACCCGCCCCCAACCAGGCATACCCCTGCCTTCTGCCTTCCCGCAGCGCGAGAAGCAGAAAATAAAATGGTATTTAAAATACCATTTTATTTTCTGCTTCTCGCACTGCGAGAAAGCAGTGGAGCGGCGCTCCAACACCCTAATGGAGCGGCCGCTACTGGTGACAATGCATTTCAGTGCAGTAATGCGGATTACCAGACTGAAATGCGTTAGTCTAACGCCTGATGCGTGATACTTGGCAGGACTGTTATCATCTCATGGGTAGTTTTGGGCGTCATCTTGTGTTACGTCTCTCCTCGATGTGTCTGAAGCCAATTTATTTCCACGTACATGGTTTATATTTATTCTTAAAGAACCGTCTGTTACCAGAATATGCCCACTAATTAACTTTTAATGTCCAATTAGGTTATTGCAAACCCTATGCGTCTAGTGGATGTTATCTTCGTCTTTTTCATTCATTGTCTATCTCTTGTATCGATTCTGCTTGTCTCCTAGAGCCCGGTTGCCCCATTCATATTTTATCATTCAGTTCCTGTATGAATTTCAAACACTTCGTTTTCCATTGTTTGAAATTCATCCAGGAACTATACAGGAACTCCCTGTTCCTTTATCCACACCTGTCCCCCTTCTCCCTTCAAATATAAATTTACAATTTCTAGTTTACATTGCATGATAAAATTTCCGACAGCGGGAGACATAATGTTGCATCCACTCCTATATTATTACTCAACGGGTCTAAAATACCCCACTTTCCTGCCCTAATGATTCCTCCTTTTATTCAATTCTGTCTATATTTGACGAGCATGAGATATTTCTTCCAAAATATACTAAGCCATATTCCATTAACCATTCCTTTCCCCGACTCTCTGTAATTCTATCATCTATATCCTTTCTCATGTTGTAAATGTAACTATGGGTATTCTTCCCTCATCAGTTTTCCTTCGAGGGCCACCCCAGCCATTCTGCCTCCTCCATTCACACTCAACCTGGGTAAGCATCCCTTTAGGCCAGTCATACTTCTTATGTCGTATTTCGTATTTCCGCTAAGAGTGGGTTCACACTCTCAAATTGCTAACTTCTTCCATTGATATTGCCTTACTCCATTGTTGCACCTACTTGCTTTGTACACTACCAAGACCTAAATTTTCGGGCCTAAATTTTGTCATCATCTAATCTTAAGGGCTAGTGTGAACCCAAGGTGCAATGCAATGTACGTCATCCTGAACTTCTTATGAGCATGACTCTGTTAATACCCATACTGTGGTCCTATAGGAAGTAATGTAGTTCCTGCTGTGTGTTTGAACCCTTCTCTACAAACCTCAATCTTGCTATCCATTTCGCTTCTGCCTGTTTGAGTATCAGTTCTCAACCTCCCTCTCTTGGTCCAGGGTTGATCTTTTGGATCCACTGGAAGGTGAAGCCTAGGTCATAATTTCAACATTCTAATAGTGCTGCCCACATAGATTTTTTGACAGTTGCACACTATTACATAGATCACATATGTACTATTACAGTTTATGAATTCATTAATGTAGAACTTTCTTGCTAACTTATAACTGAAAGTTTTCAATTTGTTTACCCCATTCGACAATCGTTAAATTCCAAACAGATATAATTACCCTTGGGTTATTTAGTAACCAATCCCTGCTAAGGTCCCTGAATGGGGGGGTGTAACTGTGTGTAACCAGACTCTTAACAGTGGGCCCTCTACTGTAGGTCACCTGTGGTTTTTCCGTTGCCCAGTTTGCCAGACCTGGTACTTCATGAAGCAGTCCCCAGTGTTTTCTTAGAATTCTATATACCTCATTTTGCTCCTCACTGTATGTGGATACAAAAGCCAATTTTCTTGTCTCTTCCTTATGTACCCTTTTCCTTAGTGTGGTTTTTCTACTGATCTGCAGAATTCTATTCTCAGCATGATCTAGGACCTCCTCACTACAGCCTCTGCTTTGTAATCTTTTTTCAAACCATTCAGTTCATTCCTGAAGTCACTCTCCTCACTGCAATTCCACCCTATTCTCACTATTTCCCCGTATGGTATGCTGTCAATCACATGTTTGAGGTGTGCACTCTGTGCTCTCAGTATACTGTTTGTAGCAGTGGCTTTGCGAAAGAGTTTACTACAGACTTTCCCTCCCCCTGCAAACAGTTCTACATCAAGGAAAGTGATTGACCGTTTGTCATATGGCATCTTAAATTTCACATTGTATGGATTTTCATTCAGATAAGCAAAATACTCCTTCCATTCATCTTGTGATCCGGTCAAGATCAGCAAGATATCATCTATGAACCTCCACCAAAAGAACACATTTGCTGCCCATTTTTTGACCGATTAGGTGCAGAGGTGCACCCTCTCAAACCACCCCATAAAGAGGTTTGCCTAAGAGGGAGCAGATCTGGACCCCATTGCTGGCACTTGCAGTTGCTGGAACTATTCCCCATTAAACATAAAAAAGTTGTTCTCCAATATAAATTATGCCATGTCCAATAACATTTCCGAGTGTGCCAAGAAACTTGCACTTCTGGAGTTTAGAAAAGATTTCATTGCCACCACTCCAAACTTTTTCTGTATGCATGTATATAGTCCTACCACATCCAGTGATGTAAATGACATGGTCTCATCCCACACAACATCTTCCAGTTTGTTAAGTAAGTCCATAATATCTCGAACATACGCAGGAAGGTTCGTCACCAGGGGTTTCAAATATTGATCAACATATTCAGATAGCCAAAAGCGACTACTAGTTGAAAAACCATAGAAATTCACTTAGAAAAACAATCGTTAAAGGGATATTATAGTTAGGAAATAGAATTTAAAAAACATTAGAAATTCACTGGAAAAACTAAAGGTTACAGGGATGTGATAGTTAGGCTTAGATTTCAGTCATACAAAACGATTGAAATTCAGCAGTTATAGTTACCTGAGCTAACTATAACTTACGCCCCCACAATGCACTGCTTATGACCTCACATATTACAACACTCATGAGATGGTCAGTGACATCACTGATGACATCACTGATGACATCTCAAATGATATCACGGATGACATCATCCACAGAGCCACTCATACACATACTCATACCCCCATACAACCACTCACATACCAATTCACAGACCCATACAGTACTCACACACCCACTCACTCCTCCATAGAGGCACTCACATACCCGCTCACTCACTCATGCAGCCACTCACACAACCATTCACTCACCCATACAGACACTCATACAACCAGTCACTCACCCGTAAAGCCACTCACGTAGCCACACACTCACCCATACAGCTACTCACACACCCACTTATTTATTTTATTTATTTATTTTTTAAACTTATAATGCGCAACAGCTACCCAAAAAGGGTTTCCCGGCGCAGAAAGCAGATCAGAGACTGAGTTAAACAAGGCAGCAGGCTATTGATTGAAAAGCCACTCATGTACCTACACAGTCACTCACACACCCACTCACTCACTCATACAGCCTATCAAAACAGCCACTCAGTCATACAAGTACTCACACACTCACACAACCACTTACATACCTATTCACACAGCCATGCAAGCACTCACACATCCGCTCACTGACCCATACAGCCATTCACACAGACACTTTCTCTCCAATACAGCCTCTCACCCACCAACTCATTTAACCAAACACCCACTCAAACAGTCACTCACTCACCCATACAGTCATTACACACCCACTTACCCAACCATAGAGCCACTCACACTGCTACTCACTCACCCATACAGCCGCTGAGATACCCACTCACAAATCAATAGCGCTACTCACACAGCATCTCACTCACCCACACAGCTACTCACAGACCCACTGTCAAACCAACCATGCACTCTTACCTGTAGTGTGCGCAGTTGAGTTTTGCAGAGACGCTATGGGCCAACTTCCCAGTACCCTACCTTATAACCAGTGTATGTAAGTCCACTAGAGCTATGCAATAGGGTTCAAGGAGGAGGGCCGGATACTGGACGCTGATGAATTCTTGTTGTCGACCTGCGAGGCAACAAGATGTGATTAGCTATGATATTTCTGTAGTATATGTACACACAACAATAGGTTCCTTTCTCTCTAAGTGAAATGACGTTACATTTGTTATTTCTCCTAACTGCGATCTAAAGATGTGGGGTATAGCGTCCTAGTAGACTTGTGATGGTTTGAGGTTCAGCACGTTGTTATTTGGGGCGTCGTTTTTGAAGTGAGGTGTTCAGTAGTTCCTCTGTTCTAAAGAAATAAATAATGGATTACTCAATGCACCATAACAAACATTGGTTATCACACTGTAAGCACTGTGTCTTCCTGTTCAGTCACTTACTTTTAAAAATTCCCCATTCACTTGTTCCATCACTAAAAGACATAACACAAGAGAAAAAACAAACAACAATCTACACTGTCCCATTTGACATTAAGATGGTGTTGTAATTATTAAGAGTCCTTTTCTATAGAGTTTATGCAAGATGTTTTTCTTTTTGTCTTCAGATAAACGTTCCAAAAATTGTCTTTCAATTTTCACGCAAACGCGCTAACCAGCATTGCTGTCTTGCGATGGGTGCCTTATTTGAAATGAAATAATATCACTTAGCTTTCTACGTTCTTTTTTCCTAAGGTTCGCTGTTGCAAGAAGGCTGGGATAACATCGGAAGAAAGAACAGTATCCAAAGAAATGCCGCGTCGGATTTCAGGTAAGCGTCCCTGGATACTGTTGTCTTCCTGACAACGGACGGAAGGCTAAGCACCTTCCAGAAGTCGGGTGTGGCATTAAATAGTAGTGCCACACCAAAGATGGCCGCTACGCCAATGTGCGCATTGCGTGACGCAGCGTGCGGCGTTGCTTAGTTCTTTTCTCTTGGTTCTGTGGAGCGGACGCGTAGCTGAATGCGGTCTGAGTCAAAATATGTAACGTGCATATTGCTCAAAGTCTTTCTTGACTCTTGTATGTTGTCAAATCCCTTAACACAGAATCTTCTCTGAAATAAAAAATGTGCACAAATACAACATGGCCATAAACATGATTCAACATAGCCACAATAACGTTTATACCTTAAACAAATCACACAGCCACAATAAAGTTTATACCTTACACAAATCACATATTTGGCGTGCTGGTTGCACGGCGTGCTGGTTTCACGGGATAGGGGAGGGCTTTTATAGTTTTACTGATTCTGTGACGGTAGGGGAATCTGTGATGTGCTAGGCTCCGTGATGTGTAGGGGACGTTACTACACTGATGCTCTGGGATGCGCAGGGCTGGGATGAGCAGGGCTGGGACATGTAGGGGAATCATGACTGTACCCCCCTCGCAAAATCCCCCTAAGACCAAAGGAATAGGTTTTGGTTTGTCTAGGTAACCTTTCCATTCCACCAAATAGTATAATATCCCACGTACTCTTTTAGAATCGAGTACAGATTTTACTTCGAATTCAGGTACTCCTGCTATGTCAATAGGAGGAGGAGGTATTTTAGTACGAGTCATGGGATTGTATGGTTTCAAAAGAGATACATGGAAGACAGGATGAAAACGATATTTTGGCGGAAGGGTTAATTTAATGCTCACTGGATTAATGACTTTTTCAACTGGAAATGGTCCAATAAACCGAGGACAAAATTGTTTATTACTTTTTATCCTCAAATGTTTTGTGGACAACCATGCTTTGTCTTCTATAGCATACAATGGTTGCAGAGTGCGATGTAAATCCGTTATGTGTTTCTGACTTTCTTTTGCTTTTGCCAAATGAAACTAGGCTTGCTGTTGAATGGAGATCAAGTTAGGTACATAATCACATATAGATGGAATCGTCAGAGGAGAGAACATCTGTCCGGGGATGTGTTTTGGATGGAAGCCATGTGCACAAAAGAATTGTGACATACCAATGGATGAATGGTCCATGTTATTATACGCAAATTCTAAAGCCCATAAAATATCTGACCATTCTTGGTCACAATCAGTTAACATACAACGCAAGTATTGTTCTATGGTTTGATTTGTGCGTTCAGTTAAACCATCTGTTTGAGGATGATAACTTGAGGAGGTACAGACTTCCATGTTTAATGATTTCCCCAAGTGTTGCCAAAAATGGGAAATAAATTGAGAGCCTCTATCCGATATAACTATAGACGGAATTCCATGTAAACGAATGATTTCTTGCATAAAAACCTGAGTCAAGTCTACAGCAGAAGGGAGTTTTTTTAAAGGTATAAAATGTGCCATGCGTGTAAAATGGTCGATAACAGTTAAAATGGTATTGTACCCAGTTTTGGTACGAGGAAGTTCCACAATAAAATCGAGAGACACTGTGTGCCATGGTTGTGGAGGTAGTGGTAAAGGATGTAATAAACCACTAGGGGCTTGATGTACTGATTTATTTTGCATACATATGGCACAGGTGTCAACATAGACTTGTATGTCATTAAACATGGAAGTCCACCAAAAACTCCTTTTAATCAATTGGTAAGTTTTTGTGATTCCAGGATGTGCGGACATAGGTGTATCATGATGTAATTGTATAACTTGAGTTTGTAACTTTTCAGATGGTACAAATATTTGATCATTCGTAAACAATACATTATCTTTCCACTGGAGTGAAGGATATAATTTTTGCCATTCTTGTAATGTTTTTGTCTTTAGTTCTGTTTGTATTTCTAATACCACATCCTTATTGGTGATGCCAACTTGAAAGCAATGTGTGGGTAAAATTGTTTGCGGTTTCTCCTGTAGTGTACACATATCATCACCTATACCGATGCGTGATAAAGCATCTGCTTTATTATTGTCTTTTCCTGGTCGATATGTGATGATGAAATTATAATCATTAAAAAACAGTGTCCACCGCAGTTGACGAGCAGAGAGAGCTTTAACAGAACGCAAAGTTTGAAGATTACGATGGTCTGTATAAATTGTAATAGGGTGTCTAGCTCCTAACAAGTAGTGGCGCCATTCTTCAAAAACAGCTTTTATTGCCAATAGTTCTCTGTCAGCTATAGCATAATTTTGTTCGGCAGGAGACAGTTTTCTGGAATAATATGCTATGGGATGCATTTGACCAGTGTCTTTATATCTTTGTGATAAAATGCCTCCTAAAGCGAATTGCGAAGCATCCGCTTCAACAATAAATGGACGAGAAGGATCAGGATGCATTAATATAGGTGCTGAAGTAAATTGTCTTTTTAACTCTTGAACGGCTTTTTCTGCTAAATCGTTCCATTCAAATTTAATATTTTTGCGGAGAAGCTTAGTGATCAGGGTTATAGTCTGAGAAAAATCGTGAATGAATCGCCTATAAAAATTGGCGAAACCTAAAAAACTTTGGACTTGTTTAACAGAAGAAGGGCTTGGCCAGGTAAGTACTGATTCAATTTTCTTTGGATCCATTTCTATTCCTGAGGGAACAATAATATAACCCAAAAAATCAACTTTAGAAGTGTGGAACATGCTTTTTTCCAATTTTACATATAAAGAATTTTGTAAAAGCTGTTGAAGAATGGCTCATACTTGTTGTACATGATCAGTTACAGATTTAGAATATATGAGTATATCGTCAATATATACTACACAACAGATGTCCAAAAAGTCTCTTAAAACTTCATTTATAAAAAAACTGGAATGCCGCTGGAGCGTTGCAGAGTCCGAAGGGCATGACTTGATATTCAAAGAGGCCGAATTTAGTGCGAAATGCTGTTTTCCACTCCTTGCCCTCACGAACTCGTACAAGATGGTACGCTCCACGTAAATCCAGTTTAGTATAAATGGTTGCATCTTTTATTTGGTCCAATAAAGTTGGTATTAAGGGAAGTGGGTAACGATTTTTGATAGTTACATTGTTCACAGCACGGTAGTCTATACACGGGCGTAACTCACCCCCTTTTTTTGGGATAAAAAAGAGGGGAGATGAGACTGGGGACTTAGAATGTCTAATGAAACCGTTGGCAAGGTAGTCGTCTAAACATGTCCTCAAATACTCGTTTTCCTTTTCTGTGAGGGCATAAATTCGACTGCACGGCAAGGTTGCCCCAGGCACCAAATCAATGCGGCAATCGTAATCCCTATGTGGTGGTAAGGTGTTTGCCTTTCTTTATCAAAGACATCCAAGAGATCCGAATAGTCTTTGGGGACGCCTTCTAGGAGTAATATACTTTTAGACTCTTTTGGGAAATCATACCCTTGTACAAGATGTTCCAGTACATGATGTTGAAGACACATATTACGACAATGTTCAGAATCAAACAATACTGTGTTCTGTAGCCAATCAATTTTGGGGTTGTGCTGAACCAACCATGGGACTCCTAAAATAAGGCGAAACTGTGGCGCATCAATAACATCGAAGGTGATGTTCTCACTATGTTTCGTGGAACACGTCATAATAAGGTTCTCTGTATGATGTTGTATTAATCCTGATGTCAATTCTTTGCCATCTACCGCCCTCACGATTTCTGGTCTAGCTTTTAGTAGTTTTTTTATCCTAAATCCTGCAAAAATTGCGTGTCTATGAAATTACCGGTGGCTCCTGAATCTATTGAGGCGTCTACAGACCATGAACGTGCATTGTCTTCTTGTGATTTTAATATTACTCGAATACTAAGATGATGAAAAGAGGCTTCAGGAGCTGTGGAGGCCAAACTAGAGACTTCACTCGACAAACTGACCTCTTCTTTCGTCGAGCTGTTTAGTTTTCCGAATGCTGTACCGCAGCCACCTCAGTTACTTTAGTTTTAATTTTAGTAGGACGGGTTGGACATTCTTTTACAAAATGTCCAGTCTTTCCACAATAAAGACATTGATTTAATTTTCTGCGTTTGTCCTTTTCTTCTTTGGTAAGAGGTCCCCTAATTGTTCCAATCTGCATAGGCTCACCCAAATCTAATTTACTAGTGGACTCACTTTTAGTACTATTCTTTTCTTTAAACAATAACATCTTATGTTCTGTTCTACCTCGTTCATCTTTTCGTTCTGATAAACGATGATTTAATTTAACCAATAAATCGATGAACTCACCACAGTCATCTGGTGGATCTAAAAGTTGCGTCACCATGTCCTTTAGTTCTTCACGTAAACCTCTATAGAAGAGAGATACACGTTTCTCTTCAGGCCATTCAGCCTCTATTACTAGCCTATTAAGCATGGAAATAAAATGGAGTAAGTCCGAAGAGCCTTGCTTTAAATTGAGCAATTCGTTGTCCGCAGATTACACAAAAACATGTTTGGCAAATAGTTTTTTCATTGTATGTTTAAAGCGTCTAAAATCGTATAAGATCGGATCATTTCGCTCAACGAACGGAACTGACCACAATGCCTCGTCCCCTCCTAAATAGGATAGAATAAACGCTATCTTAGAAGAATCGTCAGGGAAGGCTGTTGGTTTTGCTATAAAATGAAAATGTCACTGATTCAGGAAAATGGTGAATTTGCTGCTATCCCCATAAAATCTTTCTGGGGGCGCCAAGGGAACGGAAACAGGGGTTCCCACCTGTATTTGTGTAGGTAACGTGGTTGTACTACTATGTAAGGTTTGTGTTACTGGCTAAAAACTAAGTGGCTTGAGGAGCGGCTTTTGTGTTGAGGGAAAACTCCAAGCAGTAGGATTCTGCATATTACTCTGTACCTGCATATTACTCTGTAAGGTAGAGAGATCTTTATGTAACGCAGCGTTTTCTGACTTAATGTCAGCTAAAATAGTGGCAATATTCTGCAGCGATATTTGTGGAGTTTGATCCATAGCATCTGGGCGAAACTTTTAACGTGGGCTTAGCCTTCTGTCAAACCAACCATGCACTCTTACCTGTATTGTGCGCGGTTGAGTTTTGCAGGGATGCTATGGGCCAACTTCCCAGTACCCTACCTTATAACCAGTGTATGTAAGTCCACTAGAGCTATGCAATAGGGTTCAAGGAGGAGGGCCGGATACTGGACGCTGATGAATTCTTGTTGTCGACCTGCGAGGCAACAAGATGTGATTAGCTATGATATTTCTGTAGTATATGTACACACAACAATAGGTTCCTTTCTCTCTAAGTGAAATGACGTTATATTTGTTATTTCTCCTACCTGCGATCTAAAGATGTGGGGTGTAGCATCCTAGTAGACTTGTGATGGTTTGAGGTTCAGCACGTTGTTATTTGCGGTGTGGATTTTGAAGTGAGGTGTTCAGTAGTTCCTCTGTTCTAAAGAAATAAATAATGGATTACTCAATGCACCATAACAAACATTGGTTATCACACTGTAAGCACTGTGTCTTCCTGTTCAATCACTTACTTTTAAAAATTCCCCATTCACTTGTTCCATCACTAAAAGACATAACACAAGAGAAAAAACAAACAGCAATCTACACTGTCCCATTTGACATTAAGATGGTGTTGTAATTATTAAGAGCCCTTTTCTATAAAGTTTATGCAAGATGTTTTTCTTTTTGTCTTCAGAAAAACGTTCCAAAAATTGTCTTTCAATTTTCACGCAAACGCGCTAACCGGCATTGCTGTCTTGCGATGGGCGCCTTATTTGAAATGAAATAATATCACTTAGCTTTCTATGTTCTTTTTTCCTCAGGTTCGCTGTTGCAAAAAGGCTGGGATAACATCGGAAGAAAGAACGGGATCCAAAGAAATGCCACGTCGGATTTCAGGTAAGCGTCCCTGGATACTGTTGTCTTCCTGACAACGGACGGAAGACTAAGCACCTTCCAGAAGTCGGGTGTGGCATTAAATAGTAGTGCCACACCCAAGATGGCCGCTACGCCAATGTGCGCATTGCGTGACGCGGCATGCAGCGTTGCTTAGTTCTTTTCTCTTGGTTCTGTGGAGCGGACGCGTAGCTGAATGCGGTCTGAGTCAAAATATGTAATGTGCATATTGCTCAAAGTCTTTCTTGACTCTGGTACGTTGCCAAATCCCTTAACACAGAATCTTCTCTGAAATCAAAAATGTGCACAAATACAACATGGCCATAAACATGATTCAACATAGCCACAATAACGTTTATACCTTACACAAATCACACAGCCACACTAAAGTTTATACCTTACATAAATCACATATTTGGCGTGCTGGTTGCACGGCGTGCTGGTTGCACGGGATAGGGGAGGGCTTTTATAGTTTCACTGATTCTGTGACGGTAGGGGAATCTGTGATGTGCTAGGCTCCGTGATGTGTAGGGGACGTTACTACACTGATGCTCTGGGATGCGCAGGGCTGGGATGAGCAGGGCTGGGACATGTAGGGGAATCATGACACCCACTTATACACCCATAAAGCCACTTACACACCATAAACACAAGGATACATACAGTCACACAGCCACTCACATAATATATGTTAGAAATAGTATTACTCAGTAGTAGTGCACATAGTATACTAATTTAACTTTTGTAGCAGGTTAGTATATATGTTTAACACCCATACACTCTCCTTACCTTCACTTATGATGTCATCAGTGATGTAATTTGAGATGTCATCAGTGATGTCATCGGTGATGTCATCAGTGATGTCACTTACCATGTCATGAGTGATTAATATGTGAGCTCATAAGCAGTGCATTATGGGGTGAAATCTGAGCCTAACTATAGCGTCCCTATAACCTTTGTTTTTTTCAGTGAATATATATGAAAATCTGTGGCCATGTTAGTTTAGCAAAATTTCATGGTATTTCGTGAAAGTATTGTGGTACATAGCATTGACAAGATGACAAGCCATTATGTGATTAGCTACTGGCTGGGTTTACAAAAGTTAAAGGTAGAAATGTTTTTTTAAGTACACTTTGGCTGTGTTTTGGATTAGGGCCTTGGATATAGGTAATAATCAATCAATCAAGGATTTATAAAGCACAGCATATCACTCTGTGGAGAAGTGTGGCTCAATGGTTAGAGCGGCAGACCCTGATGCAGAGATCTGGCCCGGAACCAGGGTTCAATTCCCGCCTCGGCGGGTCTTGGGCTCAATTTCCTCGGACCTGATAATTCTCGCCTCGGTGCCTATTCTAATCATGGGTCCCACTCTGCAACTCTGGGCAATAGCTTGCTTAATCTCCACAATGGCCCCAACAGCGCTGGGATGCCTGGCTTCACCCTGGGGGTGCCCAGGAGTGGACATTTCACAGGGAAAAGCCAGGAAGGGTTCCACAGCGGTATGCGTACAGCGCCTGGACACCCCTTTGAGGGTATGGGTGCGCTTTACAAGTACAAATTTCATTTCATTTCATTTCACTCTCAAGGGTCTCAAGGCACTGGAATTGCTGACTGGTTTGTTAAGAACTGTTCATTCAAATAGCCAGGTCTTGAGTCCTTTCCTGAATTGCCGGAGTGATGGGGAGGGCCTGAGGTGCAGGGGAAGGTTGTTACAAGCTTTGGCTGCCAGGTGTGAGAAGGAGTATCCTCCGCTGTTGACTTGATGGATCCGGGGTGGTATCTGCGAGGAAGAGGGTTTGTGGTCGGTTAGTGAAAGGTCATGTGTTTGTTGATGTATGCTGGTCCTTCATTGTGCAGGGCTTTGTATCTGTGGGTCAACATCTTGAACTGGCATCTCTTCTGGATCGGTAGACAATGTAGCTTCTTTAGGTGGGTCATGTGTGTCCATCTGGGGAAGTCGAGGAAGAGTCTTGCCGTTGAGTTTTGTATTGACTGTAGTCTCTTTAGGAGGCATGCAGTGACTTCTACATAGAGTGTGTGCCAGTAGTCCAGCCTCCTGGTGACGAGGGCTTGTGTGACGGTTCTTCTGGTATTGACTGGGAACCACCTGAAGATCTTGTGTAGCATGCTTAGGGTGTGGAAGCAGGCAGATGAGACTGTGTTTACCAGTTTCTTTATTGATAGCTTTCTGTCCAATATAATGCAGAGGTTGCGGGTGTAGTCTGTCGGGCGGGGATTGGGCTGAGTTCAGCAGGCCACCATGCATCGCTCCATGGTGAGGTGTTGTTCCCAAAGATGAGGACTTCTGTCTTGTCCGTGTTGAGCTTGAGACAGTTGTCTTTTATCCAGTCAGCAACATTCATCATACATCTTTAGAAGTTGGCTCTAATGGTGGAGGGGTCTTCTGACAGCGAGAGGATGACCTGGGTGTCATCAGCATAGGAGATGATGTTGAATCCATGCAATCTGACTGTGTTGACTAGGGGTGTCATGGTATTAGGTCTTATATCTTTCTCCTGCCTTGTATCATTTTAATAACGTTTCTATATATTTTTTAAAAAATATACAGAGTACAGCAGTACTCCCTAGATCATATTGCGGTAAGAAAATGTTAAAAATGTAAAAAAATAAAAAATACACTGCACTACACTATATTTTACAAATATAGTGTAGTTTCAGTTTTTTATATATTGAATTCTTTACAAAAAAGTCTATGGATTACCGCAGTAATACCTACAAATTACAGTGCTCTACTACTATACGCTATTGCCCTCTACGCCACTCCACTGTACTTCACTCCAATCTACACCACTCCACTACTCCCTAGTAAGGGTAAGGGAGTCACAAAGCTAAGATAAACCCTAGTCAGGCTTATCTAAAAGGCAATGTGTAAAGCATTTATATATACACACACACAGTAACACAGTGAAAACACTACAAAAGGAGTCCACACCAGTTTTGAAAAATAGCAATATTTATCTGAATAAAACAAGACCAAAACGACAAAAATACAACATACACAAGTCAAGATATAACTTTTAGAAAGATTACTGTGAAAATATTGCTCCTAGAAAACAATAGCTCCATTGGGGAATAACTCGACCTCGTGACAGGTACTAATCCAGCAGTTCAGCACCAACCGCAAGAAGCTCGGGCTGGCTAAGTACCTTGAAAACGATGAACAAAAAAAGTGGTTGCACGGCATCGGGGAGGTGAGGCGTTGCTGGTGCAGCATTTGCTCCTTACTGCTGTGCAGGAGAGATGATGCAGTGTTGGCAGCGAGGTGTTGGTTCCTTACGATGGTGTGGTGTCAATGAGTTTGGGGGGTCACCCACGTCGGTTATCAACTCCGCATTGATGTGGTTGAGGCGCTGGTGCTGACAGGCATCAGGGCTGCGGTGTATGCCGGGACAGTGCATCATGCTCTCACGAGCGGTGCCCTCAGCTCTGGTACAGACAGCGCTGAAGTTGCTTTTCTTGAGTTGCAGCACCAGCCACACAATTCCAAGGGCCCAGGAACTGGATTTGGCACTGCATGGCAATCAGGATTCCCAGCAGAGATGTCCAGATGCTATTAGCATGATGCAGGTGAAGTCTTTGATGGCCCTGAGACTTCTTAACAGGAGGCAAGCCCTTGGAGAACCTTGGAAGCAGGATACAGAAAGCAAAATCCAGTCCTTTCACTCCCAGGACAGAAACAGCAAGCAGCAGGCCAGCACCGCAAAACAACTGGCAGAGTGGCAGTTCCTCCTACAGCATCCAGCTCTTCTTCCTGGCAGAATGTCCTTAGTCCAGAAGTGTCAGAGGTCCAATACTTATACCCCTTTCTGCCTTTGAAGTAGGCAAACTTCAAATGAAAGTCTTTGTAGTGCACAAGACCCTGCCTTTCCCTGACCTGGCTCTGGACACACTGCAGGAGTGTGGAGACAACTTTGTGTGAGTACAGGCACAACCCTATTCAGGTGACAGTGACAACTCCTCCCACCACTCTAGCTCAGGAAGGCCCATCCGCCTGGTGATGGCCCATCAGGATATGCAATGCACACCTCAGCTCCCTTTGTGTGACTGTCTAGAGTGAATGCACGAGAGCCCAACTGTCATCCTAACCTAGACGTGGATTCTATAGACATTCAGAGGCCCAGAATAGTTAAGCAAGAAAATTCCCACTTTCTAAAAGTGGCATTTTCAAACATGCAATTTAAAAACCAAATTCACCAAAAGCTGTACTTTTCAATTTTGAGTTCAGAGACCCCAAACTCCAAATCTCTATCAGCTCCCAATGGGAAATTTCACTTAAAAGATATTTCAAGGCAAGCCCCATGTTACCCTATGGGAGAGATAGGTCTTGCAATAGTGAAAAACGAAATTAGCAGTAGTTCACTAATAGGACATGTAAAACACACCACTCCACACTATTCCACTCTGTATTCGTTTTCACTGTATTCCACTCCACTTTATGCCACTGTACTCTACACCACACCACTGTATAATATTCCACTCTGTGCCACTCCACTCTACACCACTCCATTGTATGCTATTCCACCCTACGCCACTCCAGTCTATGCCACTCCACTGTACCCCTCTCCACGCTATGCCACTCAACTCTATGCTATTCTACTGTACGCAACTACACTCTTCACAACCCTACTCTATGCTACTCCACTCTATGCCATTCCACTCTACCCCACTACCCTGTATGCCACTCCACTCATCACCACTCCACTGCATGCTAATCCACTCTACATCACCCCACTGCACGCTACTCCAGTCTACACCACTCCACTCCACTGTGCTACACTGCACTAAATGAACACTCTACTGTACACTATTCCACTGTATGCAACTACAGTGTGTCCACTCCACTCTACACTATTCCACTCTACACCATTCCACTCTACACCACTACACTGTACGCCACTTCACTGTACGCCACTCCACTCTACGTCACTCCACTGCATGCCATTCCACTCCACGGTAGTTCACTGTATGTCACTACACTGTACCTCACTCCTCTCTACACCACTCCACTGTACGTTACTTCACTCTACACCAGTCTACGCTATTCCACTCTAAACCACTCCACTCTAGCCTACTCCACTCTATGCCACTCGAGTCTTCACTATTCAACTCTACACACTACACTATATGCAACTCCAGTCTATGCCTCTCCACTCTACGCTATCCCTCTTTATACAACGCCAATCTACGCCACTCCACTCTATGCTATTCTACTTTTTGCCAATCCACTTTTCAGCACTCCACTCTACACCCCTGCAGTCCAGATATTCCTCTGCATACCACTACACTGTACCTCACACCACTTTTCTGTACACCACTCTCGTCAGTCATACATGTTCATTTTAACAGGTATGGAAATGGTCTAAAAACGTTTATACAAAAAGCGAATTAAAAACTAATAAAATATGCACTTAAAGTGTTAGTGCCTCAGTGCATTAACTAGAACATATTCGACAACTCAAACCTTTACAATAAAATACCACATTTGAATATATACAAGTATTAACCTATATAGTAGAATTGGTAGGGGTCCCTTTAATCCTTAAATAACTTTTTCCTGTGTCTGAGGGCTCCTGAAAGGAAACTTGCAACCCCAAAACAGAACATGGAGGAAGATAACATTTGTAAAAACAACGCAGGCCTTACTTATGCAAATTGATTCTTACTAGCGGAATAAAAGTTTTACGCCGCAAGGTATGATAAAAATCACAAAAAAATATAAAGTGCAAAGTGTCTTGCTCTGAAAAATTGTCAGAGGGGCATGGATTCAGAGCTCCTGGCTTTGAAAATCCCTTGGGAACTGCTAAAAACCAGTGTATGGAATTAAATCTAAATCTAGTCAGTAAAAAATGAGGATGGGCATTGTTAACAAACGACAGGTAGGGTTCTCCCTACAGACTTGTTTTCAACAATATATGTTGTCGCATTATGGGTTTGGCAAGTTCCCCATCTTCACTTTCACCGCGCCGCCTGGCCTAAAACATGTTTTTTGATGACCTGCAAGTCACTGGGGCATAGTGGTTTTGGGTTAGTGAACAGATCCAAACAAAGCTAACCTCATCAGCTGCTCCTTGACATATCCTATCCACGGGATACACAGGCCCCCCTCAACAGCACTACAATGCTTAAATACGTGTTGATTCAGGGTAGGAGCAGGACCTGACCAAATTCTCAGCTAGCGCGTTATGGGTGCCACAGCAATGTGGTCAGATTTGTAACCCACTCCAAGCTCCTCATGAATCATAAAAGAGGGGGGTACTAGTCAGAACAGCGAGAAGTCTGCGCAGAAATTTGTTCTCTACCACCTGCAGTTCTCTGATATCTTTATACCCTCACACATCACACCCTTAGCTTGCCATTGGAATACACTTTTCTTTAAAAACCTTTAGAAGGACGGGCACAGGTTTAGTCCCTAGTCTCTTGGCGAAATCCATAGTATCACCAATGGTCCTTGCCAATGTATTCTTTTTAAGGACTCTTTGAGCAACCCATGATCCTCTATCATCAAACAACACCCCCAGATAGGGGAAAGTTGAAACTTTAGTAAGTTCTGCCATCCTACAGAAGAACTTGCATCCAGCGGCCTTCCGTCTGCCAATAGTCATAGTATGAGATTTAGTAAAATTGGTAGACAGATCTAAGGAATCCATAAAAACAATAAAAACGTTTTGGAGACCAACAATGGTCTGTGCGAGCAACACCGCATCATCAGCATTTAGCAATGTGGGTACTCATTTGGTGCCCACCCTGGGGACATCTATACAGGCTGCTGTCAATGTGTCCCCTATCTTGTTGATATATAGGGTAAACAGCAGAGGAGCCAAAATACACCCCTGCCTTACCCCTCTTTTAACCACCCAGGAAGCAGACAGGCTATCATTCGCACTATACATAGCTGAAGCTGTAAGATTAAGATGGGAGGTATGAAGGAAAGCCACCAAATCTGCGTCTATACCCAGCTCCAAGAAGATTGTCCAGAGCTTGGATCTATGAACACGGTCAAACGCCGAGGTTAAGTCCATAACAGCCATATGTAGGCAACCCCTCTTGACTACAGTGTATTTTCCCACTATCAAATGTAAATTAACGCACTGGTCCACAGTCCCTCTACCCTGCCTAAAACCATACTGAAGGTCCGAAATAACATTAAAATTGTCAAGCCAGGAGGTTAAGTGTGCCAGAACAACCTTCCCCATGATTTTTGAAGCAGAATCAAGGAGGGAAATGGGGCGGTAACAGGCTGCGTCATCTCTTGCCCCTTTTTAAAACATTGGTAAAATAATAGCTTTAGACCAGGAAGCGGGGAAAACAACCGGTACAGGCAAAGACATGTGTTAAAATCATAGCCCAAGTCGAAGGATCAGCTTTAAAAAGATCAGGGGGAACGCCTTCCGGGCCTGGCGCTTTCGCCCCGGCTGTGGCCAGGATGGCTTTAAGCACCTCTTCAGCGTTAAAAATCAGAAGTGAAATTTCAATCTCAGGTTCCCACAGGGTGTTAGGCTCCCCCTTGTCCTCCGCGCTATAAATCCCCAAATTTTAAACTGTTAGCTAACACGCTGGCCTGGCACAAATCTTCCCACGCCTGCTCCCTAACAAACTTTTTCCTCTGCTAAGTTGAAGATTTATAAGCTTGCCTAAATGCCCTGATCTTGCCCTTATCCCTAGGTTGCTGCTTAAGTGCACCCATTAGGTTCTTATGGGTCTTAGAACAGTTCCCATCAAACCATCATTCCCCTTTATTTTCATTAATCTTTCCTTGGGCGGTCCAATTTTCAGCAATCTGATTAGTTAATTTGTTAAAAGCATCTAAAGCTTGCCTGTCCTGTGTTCCCCTATCAAGACATAATGCAATGTCATCCACACTTGCTAAATATAAATTCTCTAAAAAAGCCTCTGGTATCACCTTGTCCCACTTCAGCCATCGGACTTGATCCCTTGTGCTGATGACGCTATTCAGAATACTCTTGCCCTCCTTCCTATATGTGTCTAGATTTCAGACCAGTTCTAACGTTATGGGGTTATGACCTCTACAATTGTTCCAGGAGATTCTCACTGCATTCACTGCAGGAACCAGAGGGACAAATAGCATTATAAATACAATAGCAGATGAACAACCCCTTCCAGAAAAGGAAGGAAAAATGTCACTCTCCCCCAACTGTTCTAGGCAGTGCAGGTTATTAGCCGCTAGAAGCTCCTACAGGCGAAGACCTTGTTCAGTATTCTCGAAATAGGTGACCGTAAAAATTGCATCCAAAGGACCGTTCACAAGGGTGCAATCTAGTTGATATAGATGTACATTAAAGTCACCCAAAATTATAACCTGATAATAAGAGGTCCTCGTCTCCCCCTAGTGTTCCAAAAAGCATTCCAAAGCAGCAATGTGTTCAATATCTGATTTTCTACAAAAGGAGTTATAAAAGTTTACTACCAACAGGGGGGGATGATTTTTTAACACCAGCTCTACTGCCAGCAAGATGGGGGAATTGCTTTCCACCTCGCAGGCAGTGCATGGAAGATTGAGAGAGACCAGGACAAGAAGGTCTGCCTTGGCACGTCCTGCCAGAGAGGTGGACGCGACCTTAAAAAAGGAGGAGAATCCATCAATGTAAAAGGATTTCCCAGTAACCCATGTTTCCTGCAGAGCAACTATGTGACAGCCTTCAAGAGTTTCTAACCAATTTACGTCATCTCTTTTGGCCCTCAGACCTGCAATGTTCCATGTCATAACCCTCATAGAGGAAGAGATAGAATAAATAGAGACTTTAAGATATGACAAAATGGATACGAAATCAGTAGAACCTGTGGATCTAGGGCCCGGCAACCTATCCTGTTGTGACATCTGTCAGTCATTGTCATCTAGCCCTATCAGGGGTGTGAACCTATTGTCAAGTGAAATATCGGTCCTGGCAATCCCAACCTGAGACATCTTGAGAGGCCTAGGGGCAAACTGACCACTGCTGCCCGGGAAAAAAGAATAGGTGGGATAAAATATTGAAGAGGGGCAATCTTGATCTTTGTACTCACATCCTTGGAAAAGTTACTCTGAACCAGGGCTTTTGTATATCTGGGATGCCTTAGATTGACCAAGACACAATCTCCCTCAATGTTTTTCTTCACCTTGTAGCCCGCCCAGCCCACTTTTCTTGCCATTATGATGTAAGGGAACAAAAGATACCCTTTCACTTTGGAGTGTCACACCAGAGTCGGACCTTATGCATGAGGTCTACCGTAGACTCTCTCATGCCTTGCTTGATAGGTGGAACTCTCGTCAAAATAGCAACCAAGGGTAAGGACTCTGGGGGTAGATGTAGGGAGGTAGTGTTACCTGATCATGCCATAAGAGGCCTACTTGGTGTAGGTGTAATAGCACTACCCCTGATGAACTGAAGTGGGACTCCGAGGAAATCCGCTTGACTGGGGTCCACTACAACCTGCATAACACAGTCCCACAAACACTCTCTTGAGAAATTGACATAGCACTCTGGACCTCAGCTACTGGGCAACTATGCTTGCTAGAGGCTCCCCAAAAACAGATCCATCCTCAAGTGAGGGCCTAGCTCGATGAATAGATCCCACGGCCCCTATCATGGCCTTACTGTTAGGAGCACTAATTTCAGAAGAGGAAAACAAACTGAGCTTGGCCTCTATCCCTTCAAGCCACAACAGAGTGGGGGACAACAAACTTTTAAACAGTGTTTCGAGCCTGGGAAGTAACTTATCTGTTACATGATGTAAGTTAGAGTTGGCACGTGTAACTGGGGAGTCCACCCTCTTGTGCGACTGGGGTGCTCTCTTCTCCCGGCCCTCTTCTTTTTAACCAGGGGTTCAACAAGTGTGGTGTCTTCATCCGATGAAGTCTCCACGGCCTCAGCGTGCGTAACTGCAGGGGGTAACATAACTGCTGGTAGGGTACCGGCTGCTCCCTCTGGGTCAACAGGGGGGTGTAATTCCTGGGCACCTCTATCCGTCTCCAGAAAAAGTCTCCTTTCTCTCAGAGCTATCTCTTTGGAGATAACACTTGTTGCTCTGACCAAAAAGGAGTCTATAGTAGAAATAGTGTCTCCCCCAAAAGTGCCTGCATTCATCTTCCTTTTACCCATGACGTCTCACGTTTGGGAATATGGATGCTAGAGGGTGCATCTGGCAATGACCCTTAAGGTGCAATAACCACAAATTGGCCCACGCTGGCGTCTGTTACTCACTATTGGCCTAGGCAGGGCCACTTGAGTGGGCACCGAACCCTTAATAGGCTCTGGAGGGAATTGACAGCAAGAACAGGCAAAATGAAAAATGGCAGTACCTCAGTGTTGAAGAGCCAAAGAGAGGAACCAAGAGGGGTGGCCCCGACTGGCAGCGGATGGGCGTGACCCACACTGAGGGACCCTCGAGCACATTAAGGAGAATGCTTCCAAGCGTGAGGTGATGGCATTGACGGCTTCCCTGCCTCAGTTACTGCTGGGGCTTGAAGTCTGCCCCCACACTCCTGTGCAAAAAGTCTTCCCGCGCTGCGGGTGCCCCGAGCAAATTAAGTAGAGCACCTCCGGGTGCGAGCTGATGGCTTTGGGGGCTTCCTTGCTGCGGTTGCTGCTGAGGCTTTAAATGTGCCCCCACACTCCTGTGCAAAAAGTATCCCCGCACTGCGGGAGCCCCGAGCAGACTAAGTAGAGCACCTCCGGGCGATAGCTGATAGCGTCGGAGGCTTTCCTGCTGTGGTTGCTGCTGGGGCTTAAAGTATGCCCCCACACTCCTGTGCAAAAAGTCTCCCCGCACTGCAGGAGCCCCGACCAGATTAAGTAGAGCGTCTCCGGGCGAGAGCTGATAGTGTCGGCAGCTTCCCTGCCATGGTTGCTGCTGGGGCTTGAAGTCTGCCCCCACACTCCTGTACAAAAAGTCTCCCTGCGCTGCGGGAGCCCCGAGCAGATTAAGTAGAGCGCCTCCGGATGCAAGCTGATGGCATCTGTAGTTTCCTGCTGCGTTGCTGCTGGGGCTTGAAGTCTGCCGCCCCACTCCTGTGCAAAAAGTCTCCCCCACTATACACCACTCTAATAAACTACACTACTCCACTGTATCCTATTCCACTGTATGCAACTCCACTCTACAGCACTCCAATGTACGCTATTCCACTGTATGCAACTACACTGTACGCCACTCCACTCTACCCTATTCCACTCTACACTACTCTACTACTCCACTGTACACTGCTTCACAGTATGCTATTTCATTGTATGGCACTCCATTTTTAGCCACTCCACTCTATACCATTCCATTCTATGCCACTCCACTCTACGCCACTCTCATCTACGCTATTCCACTTTATGCCACTGCGCTCTTCGCCACTTCAATCTACACCACTCCACTTTAGCTGTTCCTCTGTATACCACTATACTGTACCTCATTCCATTTTACACCACTCCACTGTACGCCACTCCGCTCTATGCCACTCTACTCTATGTTATTCCACTCTACTCCACTCCACTCTATGTCACTCTACTCTATGCGACACCACTGTACGCTTTTCCACTCTATGTCACTTCGCTCTATGCCACTCCACTCTACATCACACCATTCCACTCTACACCACTCAACTATTCTACTCTACGCCACTCCACTGCACGCCACTCCAGTCTGCACCACCCCACTGTGCTACACTCCACTATACGGCACACTAGTATATGCTATTCCACTGTATGCAACTACACTTTATGCCACTCTACTTTACACTATTCCACGCTATGCCACTCTACTGTATTCCATTCTAATCTGTGCCACTCCACTATTCTATTCCAATTGATGCTATCCGACTGTATGCAACTCCACTCTACTCCACTCCACTCTATGCTATTCCACTGTACACAACTCCACTCTAAGCCAACCCACTCTGTTATTCCACTCTATGCCACTCCACTCTTTGCCTCTCCACTCTACACCACTCCACTCTAGCTATTCCACTGTATACTGCTATACTGTACCTCATTCCACTCTACACCACCCCGCTGTGCGCCACTCCACTCTATGCCGCTCTACTGTACGCTATTCCACTCTACTCCACTTCACTCTATGTCACTGTACTCTATGTTACACCACTGTATGCTATTGCACTCTATGCTACTTAGCTCTATGTCACTCCATGCCACTCCACTCTACACCACTTTACTGTGCTATACTCCACTAAATGACACTCTAATATACGCTGTTCCACTGTATGCAACTACACTGTACACCACTCCACTCTACCCTATTCCACTCTACACCCCTTTACTCTACACCACTCCACTGTTTGCCACTTCACTGTATGTTATTCCACTATACAACACTTCACTGTACGCCACTTTACTCTAAGCCACTTCCCTCTACGCCACTCTACTGTTTGCTATCCCACTCAATGCAACTCTACGCCATTCCAGTCTACACCACTCCACTGTACGCCATTGCAATCCATACTACTCCACTCTATGTTATTCCTCTGTATGGCACTACACTGTACCTCACTCCACTCTACACCAATCCACTGTACCCCACTCCACTCTATGGCACTCTTCTCTATGCTATTCCACTCTACGCTTCCCCTCTGTGTGCCACTCGACTCTACAACACTCGACTCCACTCTACCCCACTCTACTCAATGCCACTTCACTCTTTGCTATTCCACTCTAGGCCACTACTCTCTACACCACTCCAGTCTATGCCACTCCACTGCGATACTCCACTCTACGCTATTCCACTGTACGGAGCTTCAGTCTGCGTCATTCCATTTTACGCTATTCCTCTGTACGCAACTCCACTCTACGCCACTCCACTCTTCCACTCTATTCCACTCCACTCTTTTCCACTCCACTCTACACCACTCCACTCTAGCTATTCCACTGTATACCACTACACTGTACCTCACTCCAGTGTACACCACTCCACTGTATGCCACTCCACTCTACGCCACTTTACTGTACCCTATTCCACTCTACTCCACTCTACTCTATGCCACTCCACTGTACGCTATTCCACTCTATGGCACTTCACTCTATGCCACTCCATTCTACGCCACTCCACTCTACAGCACTCCACTGTATGCTATTCCACTCTATGACAGCACACTGTAAGCCACTCAAGTCTATCCCACTCCACTGTACCCCACTCCACTGTACACCACTCAACTCTACACTATTCAATTGTTTGCAACTATACTCTTCTCCACTCCACTCCACGCTATTCCACTCTATGTCACTCCAGACTACCCCACTCTACTCTACACCAATCCACTGTATGATATTTTACTCTATGTCACCCCCTGCATGCCACTCCAGTCTGTACTACTCAACTCTGCTACATTTCTCTGTAGGACACTCCACTATATGCTATTCCACTGTATGCAGCTTCACTGTACACCACTCCACTCTACGCTATTCCACTCTACATCACTTTACTGTACGCTATTCCACTGTACGACACTCCACTCAATGCCACTCCACTCTATGCTACTCCACTGTATGGTATTCCACTCTACGCCACTCTAGTCTACACCACTCCACTCAATGTCACTCTACTATACATTATTCCACTCTATGCCATCTACTGTATCCCACTTCACCGTATGTTATTCCACTTTACGCCACCCCACTCTACCACACTCGATTGTAGGCCGCTCCACTTTACACCACTCCAGTCTATGCCACTCCATTGTTCACCACTACACTCAATGACACTCCATTCTAGGCTATTCCACTGTGCGCAACTACACTGTACGCAACTCCACTCTACGACACTCCACTCTATGCTATTTCACTCTATGGCATTCTACTCTATGCTACTCCACTATACGCTAGTCCACTGTACGCCACTTCACTCTACACCATTCCATTGTATGCCACTGCATTCTACCCCACTCCACTCCCCTCTACACCACTCCACTCCACGCTATTCCACTCTACACCACTCTACTGTACGCCAATCCAATCTATGTAAATTTACTATGCTACTCCACTCTCCAATATTTCATTGTACTCAACTCCAGCCTACCCTATTCCACTCTACGCCACTTCACTCTACGCCACTCCAGTGTACTCCACTCCACTGTTTGCTATTCTACTCTACGCCACTTCACTCTACACCACTCCACTCTACCTTATTCCACTGCATGCCACTATACTGTAACTTACTTCACTGTATTCACTCCACTCTGCCCCACTTCACTCTATGCCAGTCCACTCTATGCTATTACACTCTATCCTTCTCCACTCTATGCCACTCCACTGTATGTCATTCCAGTCTACGCCACTCTACTGCATCTCACTGTATGCCACTCCACTCTAAACTATTCCACTGTACAAAACTACACTCTACACCACTCCACTTCACCCCAATTCACGCTACACCATGATATTCCACTGTACATCACTCCACTGTATGCCACTATACTGTATGGCATTCCACTGTACGCCACTCCACTATATGTCACTTCACTGTTCACTACTCCACTGCCATCTATTCCACTGTATGCCACTCCATTGTATGTCGCTCCAGTCTATGCCACTCCACTGCACCCCACACCACTGTATGCCACTCCAATATACGCTATTCCACTGTATGAAACTACATTCTATGTCACTCCACTCTACGTTATTCCACTGTACACCACTCCACTTTACCCAACTCCACTCTACACCACTCTAGTATATGATATTCCACTGTACGCCACTCCACTGTACGCCATTGTACTGTACACCACTCCTCTGTATGCCCCTCCATTGCATGCCACTCCACTCTATGCTATTCCACTCTATGTCACTCCACTCTGCACCAATTCAGTCTAAGCCACTCCATTGTAAGCGCACTACTCTATGCTACTCTACGGTATTTCACTGTTTGCCACTCTACTGTCCGCTCGTCCAATCTATGCCACTCCACTCTACACTACTTCTCTGTACACCATTCCACTGTACACTATTCCACTCTACGCCTCTCTACTCTACCCCACTCCACTCTACGCCACTCCACTCTACACCACTCCACTGTACGCTACTGCATTGTACGCCACTCTACTCTATGCTATTCAACTGTACTTAACTTCATTCAACACACTCCACTCTACTCTATTTCACTGCATGCTACTCCACTCCACTGTATCCGACTCCACTCTATGATATTCCAATGTATGCCACTCCACTCTACCTCACTCCGCTCTATGCTACTCTACGCCACTCCACTCTATGCTATTCCACTGTGCGCCACTCCATTCTGCCCAACTTAACTCCATGCCACTCTACTGTACTCTGCTCAACTACACTGTACTCCACTCAACAACAGTCTACGTCCTTCCACTCTGCCACACTATGCTCCACTCTATAGCACTTCACTGTACAACAATGTACTCCTGTCAATGAGAGTCTACAACACTCTACTTTACTCTATGTCACTTTGCAACACTTTATTCCACTCTACAACACTCTACGCAACTCCCTCTATGCCGCTCCACCCTACTCTGCTATATTCTACTCTATGCCACACTACTCCACTCAGCTCCACTGTACTCCCCTACTGCAGTCTATGCCACTCCACTGTACACCACTCTATGCCACTCAACTCTACAACAGTCTATGCCACTTCACTCTACCATACTATACCGCACTCTACTGTACTGCGCACCACTCGACTGTACAACACTGTAATTCACTTTGTCACACTCCACTCTATGACCTTTTATAACACTCTACAGTACGCTAGTCCACTCCACTGTACGGCACACCACTCCACTCCACAACACTTTACTCCAGTGTATACTACGCCAGTTCACTCTACTCCACTCTACACCCCTCTACTCTACAACATGGTACTCCACCCTACACTACGCCACTACACTAAACTCCACTCCACTCTATTCCACTGCACGAATCTTTACCCCACTCTATACCACTGTATGATACTCAATTTTACACTGCTCCATTCTACAACCCTCTACTCCACTCTATGCAACTCCATTGTACAAGACTCTACTACACTCTGTGCCACTATACCACACATTGGCCACACACTACGCAACACTTTACTTCACTCTATGCCTCTACACTCCACTGTACAACACTGTACAACACTTTCCAACACTCTACGACACACCACTCCACTGTACTGTACAAGACGCCACTCCAATTTATGACAGTTTACTCAAGTCTAAGCTATGCCTCTCCACTCTACTGCACTCCATACCACTGTACTGTACCGTACAACACTTTACTCCACTATACTCTACGCCACTTCACTGTACTCCACTCCACTCTACTCTTCCAAACTACACTCTACAACACTACACTGTACTACACTCTCCTTCATTCTACTTTACAACACTCCACTTAATGACATTCCACTCACCGTCACTGGACTCTACGGTCTGAAACACAATTGTATTTCAAAATAAATTAACATTCAGTGAAAAAAAACAAATATAGAATGCTTACAAACACAATAAACTTTTCCTAGGGTCATGTCGCATTGGCCCCAAAGGATAGGGGCTACATGCGGGGTCATGTTAACCGCTTGCTTGACCATTGTTTGCACCTGGTTTTATTTTCCATTAGAATTTTGTGCAAAGTGTCAGGATTAGAAGAACTCAAATGGCAGAGTCTGATGACAATCTGCCCCATTCTCTAGGATATGGTTTAGTCCATACATGAGAAGGTGAACCACAGAAACTCGTAATGGAAATAATGAACTGAAGGTAGAAACCAAGCCTGGAAAATGGTAAAGGGAAGAAAGGGACAAACACAACAAACCAAGGCAAGCAGGTCAAAGTTCGGCAGAAGTCACCCAACCAAGGCAACAGAACAAGACAGAAAACTACAAACGCAAGGGATAAGTAATACAGTGAATGAACTATAGCAACAGCGAAGGAGCTGCCAATACAGCATGAGAATTTGTCAGGCACCTTCCCAAAAGTGAATGGTTTACAAAACACTGCTGCCACTCATGACATGGAAGTCCTGCGGCTTGACCTTCCAGACAACCAGGCCTGGTGCCCCAACCACCACAGTCCAGTCTGTCACAGTTTCACAAGGATCATGGTGCATATTCTCTTGTGTCTTCTTCCCCTATACCCCTATAGAGTCCCTGTCACTGCACACCCTGCTTATTCCTGACACAACCAGGTCACACTATTTTAGTTGATTGTTCTTACATTAAATCCTATGGATTTTCTCTCAGACATCTTCTCATTAGGCCCCTTTGCTTTGTATTGTGCAGAACCAACCCAGTCACAAACGTACTCTTCTTTGGCACGTCACAAAGTAGAATATGTGCGGAAAGTTGCTGTGATTTGCTGTTTGCTTCAGCTTGCAGCCTGTATCATTGTGTAGTGTACTGCAAGAACAAGGGCTTGACATAAAGCCCCTAGGGTCCAACTCGTTCGATTCCATATTGAGGTGGCCCCGTTGCCATCTTTAGACAATGGAGGTTGCTTTTTTAGGCAATGGAGGTCGCCATTTTAAAAAATGGAGGTCACCATATTTAGACAATGGAGGTCGCCATCTTTCTCAATCTATGCAGAATCATTGTCATGTCTGCCATTTGACGCAGATGCCATCTGACCTTATCTTTCTAAGAGCAGTGAAAGTGTCAGGTCAATCGGCTAATGACACAGATACCTGATGCGACATCAGTCTGGACATGTGCCTACTTATCAGCATGTCAGGGTCAAATACGAACAAATACAGACATACAGCCAAAATAGTGTAGTCTGAATTGACGTCCTCTCACCTTATATGTTCATAAGGAAACTTCTGGGATGCATACCTTGATGTACATAATCTATTACATACATTTCTAAACTTATGTCAGAAATTCCAATCTCTGATAAGATTTAGTATATAAGGACTGCCATTTGACCACTTGTCAGGAGAGGTCCTTCACCCAGATTATCGCATGAGATTCTGCCAGAAGACGGTTTCACCTACAGCCAGCAAACTTTGAAGATGCTAAATTTCATCCAGTGCTGATAAAGCCGAGCACTGGAGGAAGGCAGCTACTGCATCGTGTGTTTGCCCTTCGCAGGGAACACTGCCCTCACTTCCCTACTGATAACGATAGCTCTTGCTATCAACAATGTATGTAGTGCTACACTTCTCCCTAAGAAACTTTAGATTGGAAGTTGCTCTGCTTTCCATGCTCCGTCAGTGTAGTGCATAGAAGTAGATTTTAGATTACATTTTAACCATGTTAGAAATGTTCATTATATTCTCATTGCTTACAACACGTCTACTTGCCGTTTTTAAGGTATCATGTGTTGCTGTTTTAGATGTACTGAGAAGTAGGTTATTCCTTTCTTAATAAATGCTTTTATTTAAAAGTGTCTATTCTTCTTAGCGCAATGTGTGTGTGATATTGTGAATAACATAATATGTTTGTTTCTGTTACCACGGTGCCCCTGAACCTTTTATAGAGATTGTTAATAACCCAAAATCAATATCTCTACTTCAACAATAAATTGGGCAGGGTTCTGTGGGGCTACAATAACCTGTCTTTCATATTCAGCGCAGGTGCATTGAACCATGTTCACATGTGTCATCAGTGGGTGGGAAAGCAAATCTTGTAGAACTATGCCAAAGTCACAGTTTATGCAGCAGGCTATGCTACTGTAAATCTGGTCAAGTGTTTACTATATTGGAGATTCCTCTATCCACAGATACATGTTCTGATCCTGGCATTGAGACAGCATTTTTCATGCCCTCGGCTTTTGTTGAACAACCGCTAAATTGGGCTTGAGCAACATCTCAAAGTACTTCTTTCTGTGAGATATGACCTCTGTACACTAAAACTTGAGCATCTGACTTTATTAGGTCAGTTACTAATCAATCCATGCGCAAAGCTTTTTTTGTGCTCAGAAACGCCCTTGCTGTTGACTACAAAGGAGTCATTGTTCAGTGAAGGATTATATGTATCCAGTGACATTTCCAGCAATCACTGACACACTGGATTTCTGTCCCCAAAACTGTCACCCATCACGTGCCTTTGTACCCAATCCAAACATAGTTGTGTAATATCCCTATTGGCATTCCTCCCATCTTTGCTCCCTCTGTACCCTTTTTTTTTTTTTATAGATCGTGCCAATAGCCAGAATTAGGCCCTAAAACAGAATGAGATGAAAAAAAGCATTCTCTAAATATTCCTTTGTAAGCTCAGAGCTTCACTCACTTGAGTCTTCTGAATAACTCTCAATCTACTATGACATACTGGGCCCAATTCACAAAAACTTCGACCTGAAATCTAAGTTTAGACCTGAAGTCTAAGGGCTTAATTCACAAAGGAAAACTTAGACCTGAAGTCTAAGTTTACCTCTGTGAATTGGGCCTTTAGACTTTTGGTCTAAACTTAGACTTTAGATCTAAGTGTACTTTTGTGAATCAGGCCCATAATGCTGGGCTAACTGATGAACTCAACTACCATGATTATGATATTATACTGTCAAGAAAACTTCATCCCTTAGGGTTTCTCCATAATGTGCTTAGACCAATAATCAAGAGTAGGTAGTGCTGTAGCCCTTATTCATAAGGGCACCCTAAAATACAGAGAGATCAATCCCTTGAGTTTCTGTACCCTCCAAAGCCTAGAGGTAAAGAATAAAACCACATCCTTATTCAATGCTAGAATTAATATTGTTTGTCACCTCATTGTCAGTGGTTAACAAATTCATTGTAGCACTGTATTGACTACTTCACCACAAAGCTACTCAATCAATATATTGGGCGACCTAAAGCTCTACTGGCGTAAGTACACTGACCCCAAGGAACCCCTAACTCTGCACTAAACAAACACATGACAAAAGCTACATATTTGACCTTATGAGTTATAATATAGGCAGGGTAACAGCCAAAGATCCCGTCTTTGGCAACAAGAGTTACCATCTTCAAATCCCTTTCACCTAATATTTGGCAAAATCATAACTGCCGACTCGATAAAAATAGAAGAAATCTGCGTCTGAGACATAAAAATGCCCGATTCACATGAAGACCCAAATATCATCTGAACTCCGCCTGTGAACCACTATGTCTGACATTGTTGACAAGAAGACTTCACTTTAAAAAATACAAAAACATTTGCTGAATTCTTCTTCGCTGACCTAAACATGGAATGAAAATGATTTAGGCTATTGGAGAGAATTGTGAAAAAAACACCCAATGACACTGCACGAAACAACGAAAATTTACAAGAGGATCTTATACAGAGCTAAAGCTTCATTCTTCAAATCTTTGTCCGCAAGTTCAAAAATACATCCCGAAATTTTTTTTGAGATAGTAAAAACCGTGAGCACCCTCCCTTTCATATTTGCTGAACAAAGGCACTTAGAGTAATTTTTTTCAGGAAATATCATTGACATCAAAAAGAATGTTGACTCTACTCCTAGAAGCCCAGCCATCCTCACCATTAACAATACCACTACCAGGCATGCCTTCCTCACTTTCACCTGAGAAGCACTTACCCAAGGTCATTGCCTCAGTAACACCCTCAAGCTATTGAAACATCAACTTTCTAGCCTCACTAGTGCCTCACTAGTGCAAGCAAGGCCACTCTTCTAAGTCCCTGCTTTTGTAACCTGATCAACAACCCACTGTCATAAGAAGCCTCTTTCTTCATCTTCTTAAGTGTGCCAGGTCAAGTCTAGGGGTTTGTTAAATCATGTAACAAAAAACTTATGTGGAATTACGCTAATGGTCTGAAAGGTATATTGCCAAGCTCACCTAGCATAAATGTCAGATTTTTGCAAATTTACAAGTATAAGTATAATTTTGTACATGCTTAGTCAAGCCTACCAACCACCGTTCCCTTATTTGTAAATATGTAGTAGTCATTCCTTAAGGCCTGCCCTCTTGTACTATGACATGGAGACACAGACAATTAGGGGCATATTTATGGAAATTGTGGCGTAGGGCAGCACAGCAAGTCATCTTGGTCACCATTATGCAAGCGTGCCTGTGTTGTAGGCAGGATTGTTTATGTGCAGGAAGGCACATTCTCCGGTTTACCAGGTCTGGTAAATCTGGGAATGCGTAAAAAACCAATAGAAATGTTGCATGAGAACACCCACGCAACGCTCATGGAACACCTCCCTGGCATGGAGTAATTCAACGCAGCGATTTGCGCTGGGTTGCATTACTCCATATTTTTGAAGCCATTCAAAGCCACGCAAAGTGGCTTTACTTGGGTTCAAAAATATGACTTAAGGTTTGCGTCGCTCTTGCGCCACGTTGAATGGTGCAAGAGCAACGCAAACCGAGTCATAAATATAGCCCTTCGTTTTGACGCTGTATCATTTTTTGGATTTGCGCCTATGATGCTTCATGCTGGACTTCAAAGACTGTTGACTACCTGGTGGTATTCCCGTATGTTTCACATTAGAAAAACAGGAGAACCCGAAGCTTAGAAGTAACGAGGAGGTTCACCTACAGACAAGCAATAAAAAACATAAACCTTGTCTATGCAGAAATTGCTTTAGTTAAGGATCACTCTAAAGGCATGTTTGCCAATTTAGTATTTGGCTACTAGGTGAGGTGTTTAAGTGTAAAGCATTTGTTGTTAATTGTAATCTGTTAGACAGTAAAGAATATTTTTCTCATGTAAAATTTGCTGTACTGCCATGGCAGTGAAAATATGTGGCACATTAACACATATTATCATTTAGAGCAACAGTGCTAATAAACACACGTCTATTTTATTGAAACAAATATACATGAAAATGTAAGGCATAAATCATATATGCATATTTTGCAGATTTACCAAGTAATATATGCAATTTAACACCTTACTATCTCTGTTGAGGGATGGGAGGGGCGTCATAATTCACTCAAATCTTTAGTGAGTCACTGCCCTCCCCACACTCAACAATGGTGATAAATAGCATATCCATCCATCCATCTATCTAAAGTATGGAACTAGCGTACCCTGGGTAGTTCCCAAGTTTTAGGTGGAGAACAGCTCCTTTATAAGGAGCACTCTACACCACCACCAACACACTACCCACGGAAAGAAACCAAGATTGTCAACCGAAGATGGCCCTCTACTATTTAAACCACAAAGTAACACACTCAGGTGTAGCATAAACATATTAGATCGCTCAAGCAACGTACAACATGAAGAGCATTAAATTCATGAGGTGGAATGTTCGTGGCCATAATGATGCCCGGAAAACAAGACAGACATTAGCCTACCTGCAATGGCATAATTTTGATACAGGGTTTATTGCAGGAGGCACATTTGACTAGACCGTCACAAAATATGCAACCCGCCAAATGAGTTGAACGTGCGTACTCCACATACGCCCTAGGGTTTTGCCTATAGATTCAGCGAGGCAGTCCTTTCCATCCTCTCCAGTCGACAATAGACACGGAAGCATGCTCCAACATTTTATAAGTGCGAATACATGTGCTGCCTCCACGATTATGTCCCAACACAGACAGCCCCTCCTTTTTTGGCGAACCTTGTCACACAATGACAGCACAGATACAATAATAGGGGAGGGGAGGTCAGTGACTTCAATGTAATTTTAGACCCGATAGTGGACAGGAGTAGAGAGTAGAAGACCCCTTCACCAACCAGCTAAGCAGCTCCATGAAATGATGGGGATAACCACCTGGTGGGTGTGTAGTCCGCGCTGAAATACTGTCTGGTGTAAGACAGTGTCAGTGCATAGACATCCAACATGGATCAACTCCCTAGAACATTTTTTGAACCAAGCTCCTGTAACGCTGAGGCTTGCCATACCGAGGTGGACACACCAAGCATTCTTGTTGCACCTCCCGAGTGACGCCCTGTGTGTCACAGTGTGTAGGGAGGAGATCCGCCAACAGACAGAGGGGCATATTTAGGAAAATAGTGGAGCTGGGCAGCGCAGCGCAGCCAGTCACCTGGCTGTGCTGCCCTGCTTCACTGGAAAAGGGCAGGAATGCGCCCTATTTAAGAAATGGGGTGCATTCGTGCCCTTTCTTCCTGCGCTGGCACCATTTCGGCAGCTTGTGCAATGGTGCCTGTGTTGTAGGCAGGATAATTTTGGTGCAGTAAGGGGCACCTTCTTGCACAAAAACAATCCAGAGAGGCATTTTCCTCTTTCTATGTGTGCTGCCGAATGCAGCGCACATAGAAAAGGAAAATGCCAGGAGAAATAAAGATATTTCTCCTTGTTACATGTCACCTGGGGAGGCGTATCTTTTTGGTGCATTCCAAAGTTTACCAGGTTTGGTAAATCTGAGAATGCCTAAAAAACCATGGGATTTGCGTGGGAACACCCACCGCAACGCCCATGGAACGTCTCCCTTGTGCAGAGTAAGCCAGTGCAGCGATTTGCGCTGCATTGCCTTATTCTACATTTATGAAGCCATTCAAAGCCACTCAATGTGGCTTTGTGTGGCTACATAAATGTGACTTAGAGGCTTGCGTCATACATGTACCACTTTGCGTAGTGCAAACGTGATGCAAGACTCTCATAAATATGCCCCAACATTTTTTCCTGTAACAATGAAAGCACGGTCAGCAGTCCAGTGTCTCTATGGGAAACATAAACTAGTTATAAGGAGGATATGCATACCCAAACAGGCAGGGGTCTGTAAGGACATTGGGAACCAAGAGAAGGCACAGAGGGAGCTCAACTGTTTGATTAGAGAACTAAAAGCATGCATATATGGGGAAAGCGACAGACCTGGCAAGACACTAGCAGCCTTACTCTGCCAAAACAGAGCCAGCTCGGTCATCATTGAAGTAGAAATCAAGAGCGGACAAAAAATACATGAAATGTCCGATATCATTTCAGAGTTCCATTATTAAAACACAGACATGTGCAAGTCAAGAGCAGACCCATCCAGAGGGGAACATGATAGATATTTTGAGTCTATAGTGCTGGTGTAGTTAGAAATTAGACACAGATAATACCTGGAGAGGTCAGACATGGTTGAGGAGAAAGCCAACGTTATTAAAAGTCTCCCAAATGATAAAGCCCCTGGCCCAGATGCGCTTCCATCTCAATTCTGCAAAGAATACAGACACCTACTGGCACCCAGACTCTCAGAGATTTATACAGAGGGCTATGACAAGGGCATTCTATCCCCTTCCTTGCATAATGCCATGATGATTAATCAATCAATCAATCAATCACGGCATTTATAGAGCGCGCTACTCACCCGGGAGGGTCTCAAGGCGCTGGGGGAGGGGGTAAGTTACTGCTCGAACAGCCAGGTCTTGAGCTGCTTCCTGAAGGAGAGATGGTCCTGGGTTCGCCGAAGGTGAGTGGGGAGGGAGTTCCAGGTCTTGGCTGCCAGGTAGGAGAAGGATCTTCCTCCGGCGGTGGCTCTGTCGATGCGTGGTACGGTGGCGAGGGCGTGGCTGGTTGATCGTAGCTGGCGGGTGGGCGTGTAGAAGGTCATGCGGTCGTTGAGGTACTTGGGGCCCAGGTCGTGGAGGGCCTTGTGTGCGTGGGTGAGGAGTCTGAACGTGATTCTCTTGCTGACGGGGAGCCAGTGCAGGTCTTTCAGGTGTCCGGTGATGTGGCTGTGTCGGGGGATGTCCAGGATGAGTCGTGCGGAGGCGTTCTGGATGCGCTGGAGTCTTTTTGAAGTTTGGCTGTGGTTCCGGCGTAGAGGGTGTTCCCATAGTCCAGTCGGCTGGTGACGAGTGCCTGGGTGACGGTCTTCCTGGTTTCAGTGGGGATCCATCTGAAGATCTTGCGGAGCATGCGCAGGAGTGTTGAAGCACGAAGATGAGACGGCGTTGACTTGTCTGGTCATCGACAGGGAGGAGTCCAGGATGAAGCCCAGGTTGCGTGCGTGGTCCGTTGGCTTGGGCGCGGTGCCCAGGGCCGGGGGCCACCAAGAGTCGTCCCAGGCGGAGGGTGATGAGCCCAGGATGAGGACTTCCGTCTTGTCTGAGTTCAGTTTAAGGTGGCTGTTCCTCATCCAGTCGGCGACGTCTCTCATCCCGTCGTGTAGGTTGGCTCTGGCGGTGGTGGGGTCGTTGGTGAGGGAGAGGATCAGCTGGGTGTCGTCGGCGTAGGAGATGATGTTGAGGTTGTGTTGGCGTGCGATGGCTGTGAGGGGGCTCATGTAGACGTTGAAGAGGGTTGGACTGAGTGAAGATCCTTGTGGAACGCCGCAGATGACTTCGGTGGCCTCGGATCTGAACGGGGGAGGCGGACTCTCTGGGTTCTTCCGGCGAGGAACGAGATGATCCATTCCAGTGCTTTCTCTCGGATTCCGATGTTGCTGAGGCGCTTCACTAGGGTGCGGTGGCAGACGGTGTCGAACGCCGCGGAGAGGTCCAAGAGGATGAGGGCTGCTGTTTCCCCGTTGTCGGTTAGGGTTCTGATGTCGTCGGTGGCTGCGATAAGGGCGGTCTCGGTGCTGTGGTTGGCCCGAAACCCGGACTGCGAGGGGTCGAGGGATCCATTCGTCTCGAGGAAGGCGGCAAGCTGAATGATTACATTCCCCAAATCTGGGAACCCCCACATAAACAAAAATCTACAGCCCAATTTCCTTGATAAACACAGGCAATAAAATACTAGCCAAATTGCAAACAGGTTGCTTCCCTTGCTCCCTCGTCTGGGCTGACCAGACCAATCAGGGTTCATACCTAGAATATCCACTTCACAGAACGTTGTTTATGAGGATGCATCATATTAATCCTGAGTGTGAATCAGCAGTGGTCTTTCTCGACGCAACAAGAGTGTTTGATTCTATAGAGTAGTCATATATATTTGTTTTTTTGCTGAAAAGGTTAGGCATCACTGAGAGGATGCTGAGATGGGTGCAGCTACTATACGAGCTGCAGGAGATTGAAAAAAGACAAACTGGAATGATATCCAGCCCGTTGCAGATAACCAGGGGGATGCCTTAGGGCTGCCCTCTATCCAGTGGCAGCTGGCATCTATGGGGAGGGGGGGCAGGAATGTGCAAATATTAATATTAAAAATAAAACTTACCTGAACCGATGCCCTCCGCTCCTGACCTCTTCTGAGGAACTGGATGCTACAGTGTAGGCACCAATCCTGGAGCTGCTCTCATGCTGTGAGAGCAGCTCCCCATTTCCATGGAGCGGACTCACTTGGCGCACCCCAGCACCTTGGAGCCTGCACTTACTCTAACCCAGCTGTCTTAAGACAACTGAGTTGGAGGTTTCAAATTGCACATGTCTGGCCGGCTGTCGCAAGACGGACGGCCAAAAGGACATGCACATCTTGAAAACGGCACAAAGAGCCCACCCTTCTCCCTGCTGCTGTCCTTCAGCAGTGGCCCCACCCTCGTCCTGACGCTCAGTTCAGAACAGGAGGATGAAAAATAAAATGGTAATGAATTACCATTTTTTTTCATCTTTGGGGGTAATTTAAGTGGGGCGAAGTTCCTCCGCTCCAACGGAGGAGCCACCCCTGTCTCTATCCCTGCTCCTGTTCGCTCTTGAAGTGGAGATTCTCTTAGCTTGACTGAGACAATGTCATGGAGAGAAAAGGCTGGTGTTTACAAAAAGACATATGTTGATATGCTCAATGTCGATGATGTCACACTATAAGTGAAACGCTCCTGGGTAAACGTAGTGCCGCTAGTCAGAGAATTCCTCAGATTCACTAACTTATGTGCCATCACATTAACTGGGTGAAGTCAACTATAATGCCTCCAACAGACTTTATCACCAGACGGACATAGAGTACCCCCAATTTGGGTAAATTCTCTATTCAGATACCTAGGTTTCCAAGTTAGCAAGAACATTAGAGGGAAGTTATCAGCTAAAACGATGGCAAAGTCATGGTAAAGACGGCACAGCAAACTGAGAAATTGAATAAAATAGCCCCTGTTGCTGGCCGGATGTCAAGACAGGGCTAAAGATCCTGTTACACTTCTAGTATACCCATGCTATATAATCCTGGCATACCCCAACATACAACTATGCTGCAGAAAAACAGCTGCATTTCCTTCACCTTAGCTGTATAGGGGACATATACCAGAACGGTGCATTTATCTCACTAGACCTCATCTTGTGACAAGAGAACCACACAATGTTCGACATATTTCTATATTATAAACTTCAGAAGGCCAGTCGCAGCCTGTATACTGATTTCTCTGCCCCGCCACTAATGTTAAACACACTCAAACATACATTAGCTACCCAAAAAATTTGGGGCATATTTATCAAGCATTTGTGTCACCTTGCGCCCTGCAACAGGGCGCAAGTGTGATGCAGCTACTGGGTAGGGTTTATCAAGCCACGCAAGGCCACCTTGAGAGGCCCTGAGTGGCTTGATAAATCTGGAGTAACGCGAAGCAGTGCAAATCTCTGCCTTGCGTTATTCTGAACCAGGGAGGTGTTCCATTATGGAGCATGGGTGTTCCCACACATCCAACCATAAATTTTGGAGCATTCCCAGATTTGCCATTATTGGTAAACTTGGGAATGCGTCAAAATGCTACGCCTTCCCAGTACAGATGATGCGGGACCAAGCAGCAGATCATTAGCCAGGGAACAGGGCCTACTTACATACTGCAGAACCTTGTGTGGTCCTAGGGTATAACTCTTGCAGTTCAGGCTTGAATATAAAAAAAAATACTATTTATGTTACTTATGACTACTAAATCAACTGGCACAGCAGTGTAACATTCAGACGTGTTCGGACACATGTACTATTATTGGGGCAATGTTTGTATGTTGTGACCTTCTGTTGAAGGACAAATAAAACAATTTTAAAAAGTCTTTAGGCACCTTTCCAAGCACAGTATTACAGCACTGGATTGGTAAAAGGGAGGATTGGCTGTCCAAAGAGGTGAAGGTTGCCTGCCCGCTTGTGGCTGGCCCAGGTTGGCCGTCTGCTAGGGGCAGGGCAGAGTTCCTTGCAGCCAACCCCGCTCAGTGCATGGCCTAAGGCTATGCTCTGTGAAGGATTTGGCTGAATATGATCACAAAACCCCAGAAATTCATTGGAAAAAAAATAAAGGCCAAAGCGATGTTATAGTTAGGAATGGTAATAAGATTTTAATTTACATTGAAAAAAACCTCACAAATTTACAGAAAAAAAGGTTAATGTAACATTACAGTTAGATTTTAGCTTATGTTTAAAAACCCTAGAACTTTGCTGAAAAAAACAAAGGCTAAAGTAACATTATAGTCAGGTGTTGTAATAATGTAAAAAATACTTTTAAAAAAGAAAAAAGCCATTGGAAATCACCAGTTATACTTTACTGAGTTAACTATAGCTTGCACCCTCGCCATGCAATGCTTATAACCTCACTTATTACATCACGCATTACATATTTAATCACTGAAAGATCATATTACAATACCTAACTATATATGTATATATATATGTGTGCGTGTGTGTGCATATTACCTACTGGCAGTCACCAGTAGGTAGTTATAGTTACAGTTAGGACCTAGTTTCTATAGAGGAAGCGTTTTTTGTTTTGTTAACAACTCTGGAGCTGTTTGATGATTCTTCCCCATCCCAGGGGCCTGCCCACATTAGAATACGGGGAGGGGGACTGCGTGGCTCCCCTAACGGGTCAATTTTGCCCTGGGGACACCATCCCCCAGAGGGTGAGCGGCCCCCCTTCTGGGCCGTGTTTGGTCCCAAGGACCCCATCCCGGGGCTCAGCTGTGCATCGGAAAGGGAGGGGGCCCCTCCTGGAGCCATTAATGGGCCTGGCTCCTGCTAGGTTCTCACCCCCGGGACTTAGCGTGATTGCTCTTTCTTGGCGGTAGCCATTTTAAAGCTCCCGCCAAGCGAGAGCAAACACTAAGGGGGAGCTTCTCAAACATTTTACACTGGGTTTAACTGGCACAAAATGTTTTTTTCCTGATTCACTTTACAGTGCAAAACTTGTTCTGTGCTGGAAAGTACCCAAAAGTAACGCAAAGCTGCCCAAAATGCTGCTTTGCATCACTTTGCACCAAGGGGGCATTATATGAGTGGTACATGGGCATTCCCATGCAACCACCCATGCTTTTTGATGCTAAACCCTATCTCCTTACATTAGTAGACAAGATTTAGTGCCAAAAAGTAATGCCGCTGTAAAGCAGGTGTAAAAAAGGAGACATGGTTTAATTTCTCCTTTCTTTTCCGACTTTGCATGTGTGCTGCACTGTACAGCACACATGCAATGTAGGAAAAGGTTTTTCACTTCTCTAGACATATTATTTTGTACGGAAGGGCATCCTTCCTGTACAAAACCTATGGTAGACTAAGGCACGCACCCTAGCACTATGGTGCTAAGGTGTGTGCCTGGCGCACTGCAGCTGAAATTGGCACTGGCGCTAGGGAGTAGGGAGGAGATTGCCATATCTCTGTGAATATGGCACTCTCCTTCTCTCTCCCTGTCAAGCAATGCAGCGCAACATTTTTGGCTGCTGCTCTGCGTTCCATGACACCTTTGAGGATCTGGGCCTAAGTCCGCTCCCAGCTGGCGGGAGCATGTAAAATGCTCCCGTCTGCTAGGAGCAGACTTTTTATCTGTTTCCCTCCCCGCACTGCAGCAGGCAGGGAAACAGATGAAAAAATTGCTCCTGCCCACAGGGAGCAGCATTTTTTGCTGCTCCCTGCGGGCAGAAACAATGCTGACTCCAGCTGGGGCTGCGTAGGCATTGGGGCTCCCCCCACGGCATCCATCAAAAAAGAAGTGAGTGCCTGGGTGGGCTCCAGGGCACCCACCTGTTGCTGTCCAGGCCCTGGGGAATGGGGCCTTCGGGCCAAAATCAGCCAGGGGAGGAGGGCCACACGGTCCCCTTTAATAAAGTAGCTGGACTCCGGGGATGGGGTCCAGGGGCTGAAATCGAGTCGGAGAAGGTAGCCGCATGCCCCCCTTCCCCATTTATAATCGGCCAGGGCCCAGGGGCTGGGGTCCCTGGGGTCAATATTGGCCGAGGAATGGGGACTGCATGCCCCTCCCTATTGATAATGTGGCCTGGCTACAGGGGATGGGGTACCTGGAGCCAATATTGGCCTGGGGATTGGGGATGACCCCCCTCCCCCTTTTGAATATGAAGTGGTTACCCTGGGTGGGCTCCAGGGTGCCCACCATTTACTGACAGGGCCCCCAAGGGATGGGGTCCCCATGGCCTATATCAGCCCAGTGAGGTGGGCTGCGTGTCCCCCTTTCCCCTTCAGACAATGGATGGGCCCGGGAGATGGGGGGCCCGGGGCTGAAATTGGCACAGCCCCCCTTCCCAATAATGCATGCAGGGTCCAGATCAGGGCCCATAGGCCAGGACAGGACCTGAAGCCAAACCCCACCACATATGGCTCAAGGCCATCCGCGGCGTGGGGTTGACTGCATGCCGGTGTTGCTTGCAGTGGTTTGGCTGCATGCTAGCGGTTTGCTGCATGAGGAAGGTAAAGCACAGAGCCTGGCCCTGCGGCCAGGTCCTGCGGCCATCCCCCCACCTGCATGGGCTAAGGCCTTACACAGCATAGGGTTTGCTGCATGCGGGGTTGCAAAAAGAACAATTGATGAATGGAATGATGAACAATGTCAAACACTCACCCCCAGTCAGACTTCTAGGCCTAAATCCATCATTTTTGTGATCACCACGCCATTCCAGTTTGGACTTAGCCATATGCAAATCAGTCTTGACCCCGCTCCACATGGGAACAATTCAGCCCGAACTGCCAGGCCAGGTCCTCCCTGGGCCGTAAACAAACATCCTAGGACCAGTTTCGGGGCCCATATGAGCCAGGATAGCTTGAATCCAGTGGCATGGCAAGCAGCCCTAAGGTAACTATAACTCGCACCCTTGCAATGCACTGCTAACTCCCCCACATATTACATCACTCATGACATCTTCTATGACATCATTGATAATATCAGAGCAACATTTGCTGTAAAAGTATTGATGAGAAAACTGTGAATGGCAGGGACACGAGTTATAGTTACCTTAGGGCAAGAGCTATAGTTTCTTGACATACCTATAACTGCTGAATTTGTATGGTTTTCTGTGTGTAAATTGTGAAGCTAACTAGAACATCCCTGTAACCTATGTTTTTTTGTGTGAATTTCTAAGGTTTTTTTAATTCTATTTCCAAATGATAACATCCCTGTAACATTTGGTTTTCTCAGTGACTATATATATATATATATATATATATATATATATATATATATATATATATATATATATATATACTGAAAAACCAGAGGTTTCATGGACGTTATAGTTAGACTGACAATTCACTCGTACAAAACCAGAGCAATTCAGCCGTTATAGTTAGCTGAGCTAACTATAACTCGCGCCCCTGCAATGCACTGCTGATGACGTCACATATTACATCACTCATGACATCTCAAATGACATCACTGATGACATCATCCAGTAACTGAGTGTTTCTAAAAAGTTTGAGAATGTTATATATATATGCCAAGGTGTATTGAAGAATGAGCAGGTGTTTGAGTGTCTGAATGGATTATTTAGTGGTTGCGTGACTGACTGTATAAGTGAGTGATTAAACATGTCTTAGTGAATGCATGAGTGAATGACTAATCTGTGTGAATGTCTGTATCAGTCTGTCAGTTGGTGTGTAAGTGGCAGCATGTGTTGGTGAGTAGCTACGTGTGTGTGTATATGGGTTAATGATTGGTTGTCTGAGTACCTGTATGGGTGCCTGAGTGTCTGTGTGGGTGGGTGGGGGGTGTGACTCCCTGCAACGATGTGTGAGTGGGTGATTTACTGGGTGTATGGGTTCATGAGTGCATGTGCAAGGGGCTGTATGGGTGAGTGAGTGTGTGTATGGCTGTGTTGGTGAGTGAATGGATATCTCAGTGGTTCATGTGTAAGTACCTACATATGCGAAAGGCAGTATATGTGAGTGTTGGAGTATATAAGTGACTATATGTGAGACTGAGTGATTGTGAGAGTGGCAGTATGGATGAGTGTGTGCTTGTGTCAGTGATTGTAGAAGAGAGTAAGTATGTGTTACTATCTGTATGAATAAGTGAGGTGGTGTGTGTATAACTGTATAGGTGAGTAAATGGCAGTGCGATTGATTCTTTGGGTGACTGACTAGGTGTGTGAGTAACTGTATGGGTGAGTGACGGTATGTGAGTGTCTGTGTGGCTGTATGAGTGCATATATCAGTGGCTGTATTGATGAGTGACTGCGTGTATGAGTGACTGTATGGGTGAGTGAGTGGATGTGTGTAACCTATGAATCAGTGAGTGGGTATGTATTAACTGGTATTGGTGTGTCTATGGTTTTGATGAAGGGTAGTCTGTATTTTAGAGTGGGTCTATGAAAGGTTATATTATGCTGTGAGGAGGTGCATCAGAGATTAAGTGGATGATGTCATCAGTGATGTCATCAGTGATGCCATTTGAGATGTCATCAGTGATGTCACTGACCATGTCATGAGCGATGTAATATGTGACATCATCAGCAGTGCATTGCGGGGGCGCGAGTTATAGTTAGCTCAGCTAACTATAACAGCTGAATTTCTCTGGTTTTGTACGAGTGAAATGTCAGCCTAACTATAATGTCCCTGAAACCTCTGTTTTTTTCAGTGAATTTCTAAGGTTTTTTCAATGCTAATTCCTAGCTATAACGTCCCTGAAACCTCTGGTTTTTTTCAGTGAATTTCTAAGGTTTTTTAAATTGTAATTCCGAAGTATAACGTCCCTGAAACCTATGTTTTTTTCAATAAATTTCAAAGTTTTTGTAGATCATTGTATTTATAAAAAGATGATAGTAACAATTTTTTTATTTTTTGTCTATGTCTTTTTAGTATTTTTATTATGTTTTTAAATAATTATAATCTGTTTTTAAAAATATATATAAAATAGCTGATAAAGATTTATAGTGTTATGTATTTGAATTAACACTGTTTTATTGTTTGTAATTTTGTACAGTGTGATATTACATATTAGAATTTTTAATTGTAAAAGAGAATTTTTTTAAAAAATGTATAGCATAATTTTTTGGAGTATTTTTTGTTAAATAAAATTTTGTATGATTTGTTTTAATACTATGAAAGTTGTTTTGTTGTTTTCCTATGAAAACTATCTTTTTTATATATATATATATATTTTTTAATTTAGACAAAAAGGGTCGCGCACCGTACGCGACCCTACGCGGTGTGTGCGCGGATCCGTTAAACGAATATCACTCTTAAAAACACATCTAGAACAAATTAATATATGTTTTTGACGTAGAGGTTTATTACTGAGTACATAAAAATAGTAATAAAGGTGTTATAAATTTTTTTTCAAATGTTTTTAACACATTTTTGTAGACGCGATGGAATTGCATAGGGGACGCGGATCTACGCGGTGGGTGCACAAATCTGTTACACGAATGTAACCCTAAAATACATACTTACACTCAAATATTATATTTTTTAAACAAAGAGCTTTATTAATCAATGCTATAAATTAGTATCAGTATTCTTGTGCAATATTTTTAAGATGTTTAAAACATATTTTGGTGCACTCTGTACCATCGCGCACCGGGCGCGTACGGATCGCAAATCCTGCCGTCATGTATTTCCGGGTTCGCGTAGGAGACGCGACTTGGCGTAATTTCAAAAGTATGAAATATGAATGTCGCTAATTTAAATATGTGTTTTGCATAAAAAGTTTTCATTGAAATACTTTGAAACACAATATCCTGATAGTAATTTACAGTTTTAGATTACATTAAGTACATTTCATGGGTGCGTGACCCCTACGCGACTACATGTGACATAGAAAGAAAGCTTGTCATTGGTTGAACAGCTTTTCATTCTGTTGGTGGGTGGAACCAAGACCTCTTACAGTCCTTTCTTTTTGAGTGTGTCTGTTTGAACACTACCTATTTTGTAGGCTCTGCGAATTTTGATTTTGTTTTGGTGTTTTTCATTTTGGAGATCTGAAAATGGTATCAGCATTCCTTGATGACCACGAGGAGGAGATGGAGGAAGTGCAGGAGCCAGTAAAGAAGAGAAAAGAGAGAGTGGTATGGGCCTTCTTCACCATGCCAGAAGGTGAAAAAGAAGTTAATGCCAGAAAAGTGACATGCATTATCTGTCACAAAGTGCTGTCAAGAGGCTCAGAGAAGTACTCTTGTGGTACTTCTTCTATGAAAAAACATCTGGTGACCATCCATCCAATTCACCTGGCACATGAGGTGGAGCGTAGAAGACAAGAAGAAGCAGCCAACAATGATGGACAACAACCATCAAAATCTGCAGGGGTTGTTTTGATCACTCCACAACCCCTGATAGTTCCGGAGTTGGCGGATGCTGCCATCCACTGCCGCCACTGTCTTACAGCACTGTGTGTGGGAGAGCTGTCTATTGATGCCATCAAGATGCTCCTCAAAGGTCACGAATGTAAAAAAAATGTGTTTGTTTGTTTTGTTGCTTATGTTTCTATGTTAAACAGAAACAGCACAGTTGGAGTCTTTTACTTTTATTTTTTGTTTAAAAAAAAATGAAAAACACCAACAACAACAAAAAATTCAAAAAATACCCCAAAAATATAAAACTGTTCTATTAAAAAAAAAGGTTCCAATGGAACCACCTAAACTGGTAAAAAATAGAAAAATTCCATGTAATGAAAGGTATTGCTTGTATGAATGTTTGTATGATTAATGTTAGAATTGTGTATAAGTAGTGTCTCAGTGAGTGAATGAGTACATGGGTAGTGTTTGAGGGAATGGATGAGTTCAACAGTAGTGCCTGGCTGATTGCACGATTGCATCGATAGTGCTTGGGTGATTGCACAAGTGCAGGGGTACTGCATGGGTGATTGGATGAGTGCATGGGTAGTGCCTGACAGAATGGATGAGTCCATGGTTAATGCCTAAGCGAATGCTTGAGTGCAAGAGTAGTGCGTGAGCAATTGCATGACTGCACTGGTACTGCCTGGGTGATTGGATCAGTGCATGGAAGAAAAGATGAGTGTAAGGTAGTGTCTGAATGAATGGTTGAGTGCAAGAATAGTGCCTCTGCATGAGTGTATGGGTAGTGCTTTAGTGAATGGATGAGTTCATGGGAACTGTGTGACTGAATGGATTAATCCAACTCTAGTAATGATTGATTGATTGAGTCCATGGGTCATTGGATGAGTGCATAGGTAGTGCCTTGGAGAATGGGTGAGTGCATGGGTAGTGTCTGAGTGAATGGTTGAGTGCAAGAGTAGTGCCAGAGTGATTGCATGAGAGCATGGGCAGTGTCTGGGGGATTGCATAACTGCAGGGGTACTGTCTGAGTGATTCCATGAGTGCATGGGTAGTGCCTGAGTGACTTCATGAGTACAAGAGTAACGTTTGAGTGATTAGATCAGTGCATGGGTATTGTGTGAGTAAAAGGATGACTGCAAGAGTAATGTCTGGGACTTTTGAAGAGTGCATGGGTAGTGCCTGAGGGAATGGATGGTTGCATGGGTAGTGCCTGAGTGAATGGTTGAGTGCAAGAGTAGTGCCTGAGTGATTGCATGAGTGTATCAGTAGTGCCTGGGTGAATGCATGAGTGCAGGGGTAGTATCTGGGTGATTTTAGGAGTGTATCAAAAGTATCTGAGTGAAAGTATGAGTGCAAGGGTAATGCCTGGGTCATTGGATGAGTGCATGGGTAGTCCTTGAGGGAATGGATGAGTGTATGGGTAGTGCCGGAGTGAATGGTTGAGTGCAAGAGTAGTGCCTGAATGATTGCATAAGTACACGGGTAGTGCCTGGGTGATTGAATGAGTGCATGGGTAGTGGCTGGGTAATTGCATGAGTGCAGGGGTAGTGCTTGGGTGATTGGATGGGTGTATGAGTAGTGCCTGAGTGGACGGATGGGTGCAAGGGTAATGCCTGGGTCATTGGATGAGTGCATATGTAGTGCCTGAGGGAATGGATGAGTGCATAGGTACTGCCTGAGTTAAAGGTTGAGTGCAAGAGTAGTGCCTGAGTGATTGCATGAGTGCATGGGCAGTGCCTGGGTGATTGTATAAGTGCAGGGGTACTTCCTGGGTGATTGGATGAGTGCATGGGTAGTGCATGAGTGACTTCATGAGTGCAAGGGTAATATCTGGGTGTTTAGATCAGTGCATGGGTAGTACCTGAGTGAAAGGGTGAGTGCAAAAGTAATGCCTGGGTCACTGCATGAGTGCATGGGTAGTGTCTGAGAGAATGGATGAGTGCATGTGTAGTGCCTGAGTGAATGGTTGAGTGCAATAATAGTGCCTGGGTGATTGCATGAGTGGAGGGTTTGTTAGTGTGGGTGACTGGATGAGTGCATGGGTAGTGCATGAGTGAACGAATGAGTGCCAGGGTAGTGCCTGGGTCATTGCATGAGTATGGGTAGTGCCTGAGATAATGGATGTGTGAATGGTTGAGTGCAGGAGTAGTGCCTGAGTGATTGCATGAGTGCATGGGTAGTGCCAGAGTGATCACATAAGTGCAAGGGTACTGCCTGGGTGATTGAATGAGTGCATGGGAAGTGCCTGGGTAAATGGATGAGTGCATGCATAATGCCTGAGTGAAGGGTTGAGTGCATGGGCAGTGCCTGAGTGAATGGTTGAGTGCATGAGTAGTGCCTGGGAGATTGTATGACTGCATGGGTAGTGCCTGGGTGTTTGGATGAGTGCATAGGTAGTGCCTGAGTGAATGGATGACTGCATGGGTAATGCCTGGGCCATTGGATGATTGCATGGGTAGTACCTGAGTGAATAGATGAGTGCATGGGTAGTGTCTGAGTGAATGGTTGACTGCAAGAGTAGTACCAGAGTGATTGCATGAGCGCAGCAGTAGTACCTAGGTGATTGCATGAGTGCAGATGTAGTGCCCAGGTGATTGTATGAGTGCATGGCAAGTACCTGAGTGACAGTATGAGTGCAATGCTAATGTCATTGGATGAGTGCACGGGTAGTCCTTGAAGGAATGGATGGGTGCATGGGTAGTGCCTGTGTGAATGGTTGAGAGCAAGAGTAGTGCCTGAGTGATTGCATGAGTGCATGGGCAGTGCCTGAGTGATTGCATGAGTGCAGAGGTACTGCCTGGGTGATTGCATAAGTGCATAGATAGTGCCTCAGAGAATGGTTGAGTGCATGAGTAGTGCCTGAGTGAAAGGATGAGTGCATGGTTTGTGCCTGGGTCATTGGATGAGTGCATATGTAGTGCCTGAGAGAATGGATGAGCGCATGAGTAGTTCCTGAGTCAATGGTTGAATTCAAGAATAGTGCTTGAGTGATTGCATAAGTGCATGGGTAGTGCCTGGTGATTGCATGAGTGCAGGGGTAGTGCCTGGGTGATTGGATGAGTGTATGGGAAGTGCCTGAGTGAAAGGTGAGTACAAGGGTAATGCCTGAGTCATTGGATGAGTGCATGGATAGTACCTGAGAGAATGGGTGAGTCCATGGTTAGTGCCTGAGTGAATGGTTGAGTGCAAGAGTAGTACATGAGCAATTGCATGACTGCATGGGTACTGCCTGAGTGATTGGATCAGAGCATGGGTAGTGTGTGAGTGAAAGGATGAGTGCAAGGGTAATCCCTAGGTCAATGCATGAGTGCATAGGTACTGCCTGGAAGACTAGATGTGTGTATGGGTAGTGTCTGAATGAATGGTTGAGTGCAAGAATAGTGCCTTTGCATGGGTGTATGGGTAGTGCTTTAGTGAATGGATGAGTCCATGGGAACCGTGTGACTGAATTGATTAATCCAACTCTAGTGCCTGGGTCATTGAATGAGTGCATGGGTAGTGCCTTGGAGAATGCATGAGTGCATGGGTAGTGTCTGAGTGAATGGTTGAGTGCAAGAGTAGTGCCAGAGTGATTGCATGAGAGCATGGGCAGTGTATGGGGGATTGCATAACTGCAGGGGTACTGTCTGAGTGATACCATGAGTGCATGGGTAGTGCCTGAGTGACTTCATGAGTACAAGAGTAACGTTTGAGTGATTATATCAGTGCATGGGTACTGTATGAGTAAAAGGATGAATGCAAGAGTAATGCCTGGATCATTTGAAGAGTACATGGGTAGTGCCTGAGGGAATGGATGGGTGCATGGGTAGTGCCTGAGTGAATGGTTGAGTGCAAGAGTAGTGGCTGAGTGATTGCATAACTATATGGGTAGTGATTGCATAAGTGTAGGGGTACTGTGTGAGTGAAAGGATGAGTGCATGGGTACTGCCTCTGTGAATGGGCGAATGCAAAAATAGTGCCTGGGTGATTGGATTACTGTGTTGATAGTGCCTGAGTGATTGCATGAGTGCTGGGGTACTGCCTGGGTGATTGGATGTGTGCATGAGTAGTGCCTCGGTGAAAGGATGACTGCAAGGGTAATGACTGGGTCAATGGATGAGTGAATGGGTGGTGCCTTGTAGAATGCATGAGTGCATGAGTAGTGCCTCAGTGAATGGTTGAGTGGAAGAGTACTGCATGTGTGATTGCATGAGTGCAGGGGTACTGCCTGGGTGATTGGATCAGTGCATGAGTAGTGCCTGAGTAAAACAATGACTGCAAGATTAATCCCTGGGTCATTGCATGACTGCATAGTTAGTGCCCAAGTGAATAGATGAGTGCATGTGTAGTGCCTGTGTGAATCAATGAGTGCATAGGTAGTTTTTGAGGGAATGGTTGAGTGCAAGAGTAGTGCCTGAGTGATTGCACGAGTGCATCAATAGTGCCTGGGTGATTGCTTGAGTGCAAGGGTAGTATCTGGGTGATTTGATGAGTGTATCAAAAGTATCTGAGTGAAAGTATGAGTGCAAGGGTAATGCCTGGATCATTGGATGAGTGCATGGGTAGTGCCTGAGTGAATGAATGAGTGCATGGGTAGTGTCTGAGTGAATGGTTGAGTGGAAGAGTAGTGCTTAGGTGATTGCATGAATGCATCAGTAGTGCCTAGGTGATTGCATAAGTGCAGTGGTACTGCCTGGGTAATTGAATGAGTGCATGGGTAGTGCCTGTGGAAAAGAAAGAATGGAAGGGTAATGACTGAGTTTTGCTGTTAGTGCAAACTTGTGCTTCAGAGAATGCATAAGTGCATGAGTAGTGTCTACGTGAAAGGATGACTGCCTGCTTGATTACATGAGCAACATAATGATAATTTTGAAGTAGTCTATAGGATCAACATGATTTATATTAGAAACAAATAACATATAATTGAACGTTAAACATTTTTTCACGTTATCATGCATATTATATTATGTGTTTTCTTACCTTTTAAATAATTTAGATACATTACTCAGTAGAATTATTTTAGAGTAGTATTGTCGTAAACAGCATTAAAACTCTTCTCAAACTTCAACAGTACCTACTATAAAGAAGAAGAAGAAAAACTGTTATTTTAATGATAATATATTACTGAAATTGTAAGATTATATTTTTACCAACTCAACATAAATTTAGAATTAGATAACATTTTCAGATTCCCTTTTTTGCTGTTCTCAGATTCCACTTAACTTCACCAGACACAGTGATTTCAATGTGGTATTATCATTGAACAGCGGGAAAAAAACAATCAAATTGATAGTTGGAAAAAAAACAAATCATCATAAAGCATCATTTGCAATATGTGTAGCTATGTGTTTTTCTATCTACACTTTGTTAATTACTTTCTTCTTCTACATAAATTCTATTATTTATCTCAAATGCATTTGCCAAAATATAGACTCTCATTTACATCTGGTACAAAATAGACAATAAATATATAAACTATTTCCTTTTAAACAGAATTTTCCAAAATGCAATATCAATTACCACAAATAATAATCCAAACACTAATTATAAATACTAATAGTTTGCATTCCTGTTTAGTTTCTGTTCACACCTTCCCAATTGGCCGAATGATGTACTCAAAACTTTGGCTTCAAAATACCAAATATGAATTTGGTAATTCATAAGACAATCTAGGTTTAAATTCCAAGTGGGCATCATTGCAATGTGTCCATCCTTTATTACACTTCAAATACACAGTATAGTGTCCAGATGTTGTAGTAGGTCCATCATGGAAAGTAATAGCCCCGGCAATAAAAGTTCTTCCTGAAATAGATATTCGACTTGCATTAAAATGTTTAATTTTCATTTCCAATTTTCTTCCATTTGCTCTACAACGTTGTAGCATTAAAATTAGATATTTTCCAAATCTTTCTATATGTAATGTAGACAACATCTCTGATCTACAATGTGAACATTTCATGTCCTGATTGGCTGTTTTTATCAATTTGTTAAAAGGTACTGATTTGCAGTCTGGTATCATCAAGTATATAAATCGTTCTATTTGTATTTCAGTGATGGTAGTAAATGAACACTCTTCACATTTAAGATCCCATCTGTAACTTAGTCCAAATAAGTTTTTAATCTGTATTCCTTCATGTTCTAACACTCCAAGCATAAGCATTAGAAAGTCTTGTGTATCTTGTTGTACATTAAAAGTAAATGTCAATGAACCAGTACATATATCAGTACATAAAGATGCTGAATGCCAGAAGCAGTATGGATTTTGCTTCTGTCAGTTGCCAACTGTTGAAATACATGATGTATTAAAGAACAGAATCTTTTTTCCCATGATTTCACGATGAAGATCTTGGAGATAAAACACAACATTCAGAATCACATTATCATAGCAGTTGATACCTGAACTATTTTCCAACTGGTATCCTACAATCTCAACAGTTTCCATTTTCTTTACGCCTTCAAGTTTCTCTTAATTTGTTTTCTTTTTTTGAACCTCAATTCCATCTTTGACATATTTCTGTTTTGGAAACACTATACGTTTCTCATATATGGGATATTTACCTAAATCAGGAGCATAAAGACTTCTTAAACGGTTATACTCTCTTACACAATTTGCATCAGCACTAACCTTTTCTCATCGAAATCTATCAAATACAAACCAGACAATGTTCTTACTCGAGACTATGCAACGTATGCCATTCCCTCTTTGAACACTGTACTTCCATTATTTACAAAAGCATTATCTATTCTTAAACCTTGAGATTTATGAATAGTTACTGCATGTGCTAAAGACAGAGGAAACTGTTTTCTACGAACATACAAATCTTTTACAAGCAAAAAACGTACAACACAATACCCAATCTGTCTTACCTCTTTAATCTTATCAAAGTTTATACTCAAACATTCTATTCCATCTCTGTTCTGAAATTTTACAAAATCAATACCTTTTCCCATGGCTCCATTTACTAAACCTTCTTCTACATTCAAATTACGCCGTAAAATTACCCGACAGTTTATACATACATGTAAAGTCTTTTCTAAGCCTGCAGTTTTAGATACAGACTTTTCCAAAGAATGCAATTTAGCCTGTAGTTTCTCTGTGAGCAGAATAGTCACTCCGTGGTGTTCAAATTTATCAATAGCTTCAATTTCCACTATTTGCTGTTTTTCCAGTTTCAAAAGTTTTTGATTAAATGTAGAACACTCTTGAAGTGTAGGCATTAGGCAAACTATAGACTTCTTTTCTCCGAGATTATTGTACATTATTTCAGCCGCTGTGTTTCCAGTTGTAAACAAGTTCCTTAGTAGCTGACTTTCTAAAGCTTTTTTACCATGTTTCGTCAAGACACCAATTCTTATATTTTTAAGAATATTTCCATAATCTTCATCACTTGCTTGTTGCATATTTTTAATAAATTCTTTATATTCAAAATGTATCCAAATGTTCACATTTCCAATACTTTCCAAAGATTTCCTAGTGTCTTCATGGACAAGTGTTTTAAAACAGTTTGTCCTTTTACAGAAGTAAGTTGTAGTAGATCTCCGAATACAATTAAATGTTTTCCTCCAAAAAGAACATCGTAATCTGTTTTTAAAATCTGTTGCATTCTTAAATGTACAAAGGCAAGCATTAAGTTTGAGACCATGCTCACCTCATCAATGATTAAAAGTTTCATTTTCTTTAGTACTCTTGAGACTTCATAACAAGCTTCTCCAGATAGCTTTTGATATTCCAATTTATTATCATGTTCAACAGGTAGCATAAGTAATCGATGTAAAGTAATCCCTTTAATGTTGTGTGCTGCTAATCCAGTTGGAGCTGTTACAACACAAGATAAATGTGATTCTGTAGTCTTCTGTAGATAACTGGACAAAACATAAAATGAAGAAACCTTTTCCTGTTCCAGCTTGACCGCTGATGTACATTAGAATAGGTTTAAATGATGAACATTGGCATTCTTTTTTTCATGTAGCAAACCATGTTGTATCTGTTCTTTCACTTGTAGATATATTTATTTCTGTTAAATATTTAGTTGTTCTAACTTTTCCAACGGAATAATATCTTGCTGTGCTTGTTGCATTGCAGTTTCTATTTCATTCATGTCTATTGCTGCTTCATTTTTGATAATTGGTTGTCCTAGTGGATCTTGACTTAGTGGAACAGAACTTTGACTGTCTTGAGAACTGTCTCTAGCTATTTCAGCTGCAATAGTACTTTCTTGTTCAATCTCTTCATTTAACATTTGTAGATATGTAGGGAAAATTGTGTATTGAATGCTATCTTTACATGCATTAAAAGAATCTTCATAGCAGTCAACAATTCCAAGTAATTCCGTTTCACTATGCAAGGCTTAAACATTTGTAGAAGTGCTAAATAGAAAAATTCCCTCTCATCTGGACTTTTGCAGCTGAGTTTTTTGTGGTTAATAAGATTTCCTTTGGCATGTTTTACCAAACATCCATCACATCCAATTACTGCATATTTTTCTTCTTTTATATTTTCTGTAACGTTTCTTTTAAAGCTGTAATGTTGAAGTATTTCATACAGACATAGGTTTTCCAGATGTGGACTCCTTTTGGGATAGTATGTATCCAACATATTAGTTTTAACAATATCTGTACTTTCTGGTTCATTGAGTGCTAAGTATTCGATTTTTTGTAATGTTTTCAATACTCTATTTTGTGTGGAAGCAAGACCTAAACTTACCCAAAGGATTCCTCTTGACTTTGAATATAAACTGGCAGAGCTCAAGCAAATCGAACATTCATAGGATACAATCTTTCGATGGGAAAGCATCTTCAATTTGTTTCTCGTAGAAATTCAAGTAAATCGTTCCACGCATATTCAGCACAGCTAAGTGTTACAAACCATGTAAGGGTACCCAAGTTTCTTAACATACATTTAAATTCACCGTGATGACAAAACCAATATTCATTGGTACCACATTGACATGCCATCAAATTAATTAACTGTGATTCTAAATTTTCATCTCTTTGTTGAACCTTGTCCATGAATTCTTTTGCAGAAACATATTGAAGATGAACTCCTGTTTTTAATATGTGGTTCACTGCATATGAAAGTGCAAATCAATTTCAAACAAAAGATGAAATCTATATGGAATGCCCTGTCGAAATCTTGGATCTTCAGAGGACAATCTTGTAGAGCGGTATTCTGAAGCTGGAATCTGAACAGCTCGCTCATCAAATCATCCACCTTTTCCAGTGGGGAACAGCTGTGGAAAAAACAACGAGCTTCTAAACTTTTTTCCCCATACACTCATGGAAGTTCCCTTTGCTTCCTTAATTTGAAATAATTCAATACTGTTTCCTATGACTTCTTTTGAATGTAGAGGATGTATAGTGTAATGTTCATAGATCTCTTCAGTCCTAAACGTGTCCACTTTTTCTATTTGGCCACTTGAAATTTCTGTTTCATCTTCTAAGCATATTTCCTGTTCATCGACATTTACATTCATATAATAAATATTATTCTGTACCAGATATAATGTAGCCTTTTGAAGTTTATTAACATCTACAAACTCTTGCCATATTTTTTGACTCTTTGTTGGTACACCATTAACTAGAATAACTACTGGGTCATTTTCCTCCCTGTCTATACCAACAGTTTCAATATTTTTCTTAAAATCTAAAGGTAAGTACACAACTCTTCCTTTCAGACCTCTTTGTAAATCTGTTGGAGGCAGCTTACCTGTTTTAGGCTCCAGACGAACTATAGCCTGAAATGGGTGCTTAGATTGAATAAGAATGGACTCATATGCATTCAAATCTGCCAGTTCTGGAAGAGTAGCTACCAACTCTAAGGGCCCGATTCACAGAACTAACAAGGCAAAATCCTAAACTTACTACCAATTTGTATTCACAGAAGCGCACTTACTCATTTTGGTATTCACAGAAGGCACTTACTTGCTCATTTTGAGTAACTTACTCATTTTGAGTAACTTACTCATTTTGTGTAACTTACTCATTTGGTATTCACAGAAGGCACTTACTCATTGATGAGTAAGTGCCTTCTGTGAATACCAAAATGAGTAGGTTACACAAAATGAGTAAGTTACTCATTTTGGTATTCACAGAAGGCACTTACTCATCAATGAGTAAGTGCCTTCTGTGAATACCGAAATGAGTAAGTTACTCAAAATGAGTAAGTAAGTGCCTTCTGTGAATACCAAAATGAGTAAGTGCCTTCTGTGAATACCAAAATGGTAGTAAGTTTAGGATTTTGTCTTAAGTTAGTTCTGTGAATCGGGCCCTAAGTTATTATGTACTGCTCTAGCTGGCATTTTGTTCTCTTCTAATTTGTTGGAACAATATTTACAAATACGTTGATCAGTAGCCAACTCAAACCGACCTTCTACCAACAAAAGCGCCAAATTGCTGCTACTTATCATCATTTTCCTTTTCACTTTTTAAATATAACTCAGCATTCCTAGTTTGACTTCTATAGTAAGTACATCGACAACAAATACAAACATAGTTTGGTTTTTCAGATGAAACTGTGTTAAACTTTGTAATTTCTCCTGCAAACTTGTCAATACTAATATGTTCACCTCTTCTTCAACACCTACACTTATCAAGCTCTCACTTTCACTACACTCCTCTTGTGAACCAAAAAAACGAAACTGTATATCATCACAAACTTATTTTACATCTGATACTGAACTGTGCAAAAGAGCTGTGTTCATTTCACTTAAAGATAATGCAGGACTTTTTACATAGTAGAGTCTCCTTACTAACTTCCGCATTTCTGAGTGGTGTACTGCTAACATTCTTAAAAGATGAAAAGTACTTTTACACACCTTCCTTGAAAGACAAGCCAAAGAATGACCCTGCAACTTAGAATACTTTCTTACTTTACATGGATCTAGTCCTTGTAACATCTTATTCTTCTGTTTAAGACTTTTTTGGCATATTCTCGTAATAAAATTCATAATATGTCAATAGATTCCTGTCGAATACTGCAAATACTACTACAATCCCACTAATATACCGGAACTTGTGTACGCCTCCCTTGAACTTCTTCAGCTATTACTTCATCCACATTCCTCGGAACCATCTTTTCTTTTGCAATGGGACAACCATCTTTGATCTCATAGCATCGACCATTAGTATCAACTACATGAACTAATGTGTTCTGTTGAAAATAGCTTTCTTCATTAAAGAAAGGCTCAATACTAGAAGTGTGCTTCCATTCACCAGTGAAAGTTTTACAAAAGTTATTTCTATTAATCAGTCTTTTTCTTGTGCATTTATCCTTCATAAACAGCATTGTTTTATCCAATGTTTTCATTCGCTTTAATACTAATATAAATAATTTTTGTTTCAATTCAAAAGCAGTATCTACTATACTTTCAATGTGTTGTTTCTCCTTATATGCTGCTGATCTTACTTTATACTTTTTGCAATCTTTTAATACATTTTGAATTACTCTACTTCGAAATAATCGTACAATTATCTGTTTAAACTGTTTTAGTTTTTTGTGACGTGTTCTTTTTCCAAAAATGAATGTTTTTTTCCAATACATCTGTTTATCTGCTTGTACTTTGTTCTAAAATTTCCTTTTTGCTTTCATTACTAATGTCTTTCTTTAATCTCTCTACAAGTGTTTTAATAAATTGTTTAGTACTCTTTCCAGAAGAAACTTTATCCTCAGCAACATTTTGGTCTTTTTCAAGTGCACTCTTTTAATATTTATTTAAGTACTTATGTTTTCTTTGTTCTCTTTTCTTTTCATGTTTTCTTGCCATCTTCAATATATAATCCAAACAAAATAATTTTCTAAAAAGCAAAGGATAGTTTTTACATCAATTAACAATTTTAAATTAATTACATCTCAATATTCATAATAACTAGTAAGCAATTAATTACAATTACATTGCTATTCTCTTGATAACAAAAAAAAATGAAAAGTGTAGAAACAAGCAAGACAACTGCAGAAAAAGAAGAAAAGGTGCTGACAGAGAAAGAAAGGGTCAGAAAAAGAAAGGTTTAGAAACAACTAAAAGAAATAAACAACAACACAGTTACTGAAAAATGGGAGAAATGCAGAAAGAGGCAACAGAGGTGCAGAAAGAGACTAAAGAAGAGAAACAAGCAAGAAAAGTACAAAAATAAGCAAGAAAATTACAAAAACACACAACACAAGTGCAGAAAGACAGGAAAGAAGAACAGTTAAAAAAGACAGGAGAGGTGCAAAAAATGAGTAAACAGGTGCAAAAAAGGGGCAAAGGGAATGCAGAAAGAGGCAAGAGAGGTGCACAAACAGGCAACAGAGGTGAAGAAAGAACAAGAGTGAAAGACACAAGAGGAATGGTAAAAGTAGCAACAGAGGTGCAGAAAAAGGAAAGCCAGGTGGACATAGAGGCAAAGAAGTACAGAAAAAAGTAACAGAAGTGCAGAAACAAACAAAATATATACAGAAAGAAGCAAGAGAGCTCCTCAAATTGATAAGAGAGGTACCGAAAGAGGTAAAAGAAGATGCAGAAAGACTTATGAGACATACAAAAAGAGGCAAGAAAACTGCACAAACAGATAAGAGAGGTAGAGAAAGAGCAAAGACCGGTGGAGATAGACATTAGAGGGTTGCACAAAGAAGCAAAAGAGCTGCTGAAAGAAACAAGAGAAGTGCAGAATGAATCAACAGAAGTAGACAAAGAGATGAGACAGGTGTAGAAAGAGACAAAATAAATTAAGAAAGAAGCAAAAGAGGTGCAGAAACAGTGAAGAGAAGTTCTGAAAGAAGCAAGAGAACTCCAGAAATGCAAAACAGCAATCTTTGCAATGTTACTGGTATAACTCTCACCATATTATAGAAAACATGTAAACATGCGTCTCTACCTTTTGCTAGTGCCATTACACATAATAGAAATATACAAATACAAATATATGTTACACACATGTACCATCTTCACATGTATAATACGTTTGAGAATACATGTGCAAGTAGAGACATACCTCACTCACAAGACCATGAAGTCCTTTAAACATGTCAGACTGTATTTCCTATTTCAAAGACACACCTAAATTTATGCGGTTTACTTCACGTGTACCATTTCACAGACTCATACAAGGTCACCTAATTACTAATCCCTCTGCCTACATATCTAAAACCTCACTTTTGCGCTACAGCATCACTATTCAGTGACTACTGACAGTGTTGGGCCTAGCCAGATATAAAGCAGCAACCCTTCCCTTGTGTGTTGTAACTGTCACTATATTCCACCATGTTCCACCAGTGGTGCGGTCATCACTTTGCATTGAATGTCCGTGTAAATTACGCTACATCGGCCAAACAACTCAAAAAATCAAGACCAGGATCTCCCAGCACAAAAGCAGGATCCGCTGCAAAGTGATGACCGCACCACTGGTGGAACACTTTCTACCACAAGGACACTCTGAGAACGACATTATATGGCAAGTGGTTGAAAGCCTCCGTCCTATCGAAAGGGGAGGTAACCAACAGACAGTACTCAACCGCCTGGAGTGTAAATGGATTTACAATTGCAAGACTATCGAAACGGACTAAATTCCATTGATGAATGGAATACCTGTATCTGACCTACACCAGTACCGACTGTAAGACTTCCATAAACCCCAAAAACCGGATATGACAATTTTAAGTATGAACCCCTCGTACGCTAATTACAAGATACTCTTGCAGGGTTAACATGTGCAGCGCTCAATATGTGATTGTGACCCCTGTTATGTACAATTTTTAAGTTAATCCCACTAGCACTGTTTTTCACAATTAACGCATCAGCGCGCGCCCATCCCAGCTGATTAGACAGCGTCACCACCTGAGCCTGGGTATTTAAACCACGCCCCCTACGTTGAACAGCGTGCGCTCCAGCCCAGTGAATTGCTGCCCGGCCGCCAGGAAGGTGTTTCACTCCTACCCGTGATCTACAAATAGTAAGTTAGTGCCCCCCCTCCCCTCCTTCCTTTCCCCCAATGTCCGCGAGACTCGCAGGGCACCACACTCATCGACTGCCTTTGTTTCATGTAGAAAAAAGACTCGGAAGACATCCTCCTCTCATGACTGTGAGTACTCCGCCTAACCAGATGGCTAACTCCTTGCCTGTAGCACCCCCGTAAGTGGTTCTTTTTCCTTCCCGTAGGCTGCAAATAATTATCACTCTGGCCGTACACACGTCCCAGCTACGAGCCCAACACCTAAGTGTAAGTTGCACGGCGCGGCTAATTAATCTTCTGTCCGTTTAACCGAAAAAATAATTAATAACAATTTTGATCTCTAACAGAAACAGCCTTCGCTCTGAGCAACACCTGTGGCCCTTACCTCAGGATCTGCAGATCTACAGGCCTGCTCTTCCAATTAATTACATGTGTGAGTTGCACGGCACTGCTAATTAATCCTGCGCCATCACGTTTACCCTCAGATTGCGAATTGTTAACAATTGATCTCTCACAGAAATAGAGAGCATTCGCACCAAGCGACACATGAAGCCCATACCGCCGGAACTGTTGGTCTACAGTCCTGCCCCGACACTCCCACTAAGTCCCTTTCTGGGTAGCGGTCACTATCAGTAAGTACCCACATCCCCCAGTAATTAATTGCAATAAACCACCTCCCCCGCGCTGGCACGCTCTGATTTTCTGACTCCTTTCAGACTCAAGACACACTCGGCCTCGCAATCGTCATCTCTTAACCCTGGCTGACATCACCACCTCATGTCCAGTGCGGCCCCTCCATCAATAGAGAGTAAGTCTGCAAACAAGCGCTTCAATTTAACCAACTGCTGATGTTTTGCCTAAACATATGTTAACCCCAGGTTCATATATTGGGGTACCCTTGTTCTCCCATACTGACTTTCCAAATATAAAGCATCACATTTTTTCAATGTGTCTGTTGTAACTCTCTCTATATTCATAAAAGCATGCATGCATGTGTCTGCACCCTTTTACTAGTGACATCATACATTAAAGAAACATACAAATACATGTATACCTGTGTTTTATACCTGTACCATCTTCATAGTCATAACATGTGTGAGAACACATCTGAAAGTAGAGATATACATCAGTCACAAGACCATAAAGGCATTTAAACTTGTCAGACTCCACTTCCCATTTGTAAGAGACACCTAAATTTAAGTGCATTTTTCATGTGTACTTTTTCACAGACTCATACAAGGTTGCCTAATCCCTAATCCCACTGCCAACATATCTTAAACCTCACTTTTGTACTGCAGCATCACTATTCAGCAACTACTGACAGTGTTGGGCCTAGCAAAATATAAAGCAGCAACTATTTGCATGTGTGTATTGTAACTCCCACTATATTCCAGAAGCAACCATACATGTGTCTGTACCTTTTCCTACTGGCATTATATAAAAAAGAAACATACAAATAGATGTATACCTGAGTACTGCCTGGGTGAGTTTATGACTCCAAGGGTAATGTCTGGGTGATTACATCAGTGCATGGGTAGTACCTGAGTAAAATGATAACTGTAAGAGTAATGCCTGAGTCATTGGATGTGTGCATAAGTAATGCCTAAGAGAATGATACTGCATGGCTGATTTGATAAGTGCATTGGTAGTGCCTGAGTGAATTCATGAGTGGAAGAGTAATATCTGACTGCTTAGATCAGTGCATGGCTAGTGCTTGAGTACAAGGATGACTGCAAGAGTAATCTGTGGGTCATTGTAAGAGTACCTCAGTCACAAGACCACGTAGACCTTAAAACATGACAGACAGCACTTCACATTTCAAACAGACACCTAGATTTATGCTGCGTACTTCAAGTGTACCATTCCACAGACTCATACAAAGTGGCCTAATCGCTAATCCCTCTGCCAACATATCTGAAACCTCACTTTTGTGCTGCAGCTTCACCATTCTACTACTACTCAGGGTGTTGGGCCTAGCCAAATATAAAGCAGGAACCCTTTGTATGTCTCTGTTGCAAGTCTCACCATATTTCTGAAAGCATGCATGCATGTCTCTACACTTTTTACTAGTGGCATCATATATAAAAGAAACATACTATCAGATGTTTACCTGTGTTTTATACGTCTAGCATCTTCAAATGTATAACACGTATGAGACTATATGTGCAAGAAGAGACATATCTCAGTCACAAGACAATGCAGACCTTAAAACTTGACAGACTACACTTCCCATTTAAAGGAGACACCTAGATTTAAGAGGCCTACTTCAAGTGTACATTTCCACAGACTCATACAAAGTAGCCTAATCACTAATCCCTCTACCAACATGTCTTAAACCTCACTTTCGTGCTGCAGCTTCACCATTCTACTACTACTAAGGGTGTTAGACCTAGCCAAATGTAAATGAGCAACCCTTCACGTGTCTCTGTTGCAAGTCTCACCATATTCCTGAAAGCTTGCATGCATGTGTCTGTACCTTTTACTAGTGACATCATATATAAAAGAAACATGCAAATAGATGTATACCTGTGTTTTATACCTCTAACATCTTCATAGTCATAACACATATGAGAATACATGTGCAAGTAGAGATATACCTTACTCACAAGACCATAAAGGACTTTGAACTTGTCAGACTCCATTTCCCATTTGAAAGAGACACCTAAATTTAAACAGAGTTTTTCAAGTGTACTTTTTCACAGACTCATACAACGTTGCCTAATCACTATTCCCTCTGCCAACATATCTTAAACCTCACTTTTATGCTGCAGCATCAGTATTCAGTGACTACTGAGAGTGTTGGGCCTAGCCATATTCCTAAAAGCATGCATGTATTTTTCTGTACCTTTTGCTAGTGTCATTTTCAGATCCATAACACATTTGAGCACACATGTGCAGGTTGGAACATACCTCACTCAAAAAACCATGCAGACCTTAAAACTTGACATACTGCAATTCTCATTTCAAGAAGAAACCTACAATTATGTGGCATACTTTATGGTTTAAATCTTTTATTGATTTTCAAACAGATGTAAAAACAAGACCCTCAGCTCCTTAGAGACAGTGCTAAGAGACAACGAGGTCGCAGTACATATCATTACCATGGGCAATAAGCGTGGAGCGGGCCCACAACAATTAACCAGGGAGGGAAACAAAAGGAGAAAACCCGACTACCCCCCCTTCCCTGTCCCCCCACACCTCCCACCCACCCCTCGTCCACCCTGAACAAAAAATAAAGGGGAAGCAGCCTAATGTTTAGCGCCGTTGTTTACGGCTTTTCATGGAATCGCTACTTGGAATCTGTGTGTCTGGGAGGCGAAGTAGTTGGAGGTACCGAGGGCACGTCAGCTCTCGGAACTCGGACACTAGTAGAGTCAAAAAGGGCTGCCACAACTCTGGGAATTCAGACCCTCTACCGGCCAGCGTGAGAGTGAGCTTCTCCATGCCTAACACCAGCCAGAGTCTCTGGAGCCAGCCAGAGTGTGTAGGGAATTGGGTGGAGCGCCAGTGCATCAGGATGTTTTGTGTGGCCGCTCCTAAGGCAATCGCAATCAGCCGACCCTTCCGGGATTTGAGTGGGTATGTCAATGGGTTGGGCAAGCCCAGGAGGACGTACGTAGGGAAGCGCTGGAGCTGCGTTTCGAAGTGTAGGTCTATTTCGTCAAGGACTTGGGACCAATATGGTTGTATACAGGTACAGCTTCAGAGAACGTGTTCTAGAGTACCCACCTCCCTGCACTCCCTCCAGCACAGGTCGCTCCGTCGGGGGTCGAAGCGGTGTAAGCGCTCCGGTGTGTAATACCAGTATGTGGTAATCTTGGTCAAGGTCTCTCTGAGACCCATATGGTAGGCCGAGTGCCGATGTGGCATACTTTAACTGTACCATTCACCAGACCTATACAAAATTCCCTAATCAGAAATCCCTGTGCCAACATGTCTAAAACCTCAGTTTTCTCTTGCACCTTCACTACTCTGTGATTAGTCAGAGTCTTGCTCCTAGGCAAATATAAACAACCAACCCTTCATACCTCTCTTTTATAAGTCTCACCATATTATCGAAAGTATACATGCTTGTGTCTGTACCTTTTACTAGTGGCATCATATATAAAAGAAACATACAAATATATGTATACCTGTGTTTTATACATCTACCATCTTCAGATGCATCACACGTATGATAATGCATGTGGAAGTAGAGACACACCTCAGTCAAAAGACCATGCAGACCTTAAAACTTCACAGACTACACTTCCCATTTCAAACAGACACCTACATTTATGCGGCGCATTTCAAGTGTACCTTTCCACAGACTCATACAAAGAAGCCTAATCACTAATCCCTCTGACAACATGTCTTAAACCTCACTTTTGTGCTTCAGCTTCACTTTTCTGCGACTACTCAGGGTGTTTGGCCTAGCCAAATGTAAAGCAGCAACCCTTCGCATGTTTCTGTTCCAACTCTCACCATATTCCTGAAAGCATGCATGCATATGTCTGTACCTTTTACTAGTGGCATCATATATAAAAGAAACATACAAATAGTTGTATACCTGTGTTTTATACATCTAGCATCTTCAGATGCATAACACGTATGACAATACATGTGCAAGTAGAGACATACCTTAGTCACAAGATCATGTAGACCTTAAAACTTGACAAACTGCACTTCACATTTCATACACACACCTAGATTTATGCGGCATACTTCAAGTGTACCTTTCCACAGACTCATACAAAGTAGCCTAATCACTATTCACTCTGCCAACATCTCTTAAAGCTCACTCTTCTGCTGCATCTTCACCATTCTACTACTACTCAGGGTGTTAAACCTAGCCAAATATAAAGGAGAAACCCTTCACATGTCTCTGGTGCAAGTCTCACCATATTCCTGAAAGCATGCATGCATGTGTCTCTACCTTTTACTAGTGACATCATATATAAAAGAAACATACAAATAGATGTATGCCTGTGTTTTATACCTCCACCATCTTCATAGTCATAACATGTGTGAGAATACATGTGCAAGTAGAGATATACCTTAATCACAAGACCATAAAGGACTTTGAACTTGTCAGACTCCATTTCCCATTTGAAAGAGACACCTAAATTTAAACTGCGTTTTTCAAGTGCACTTTTTCACACAACGTTGCCTAATCTCTATTCCCTCTGCCAACATATCTTAAACCTCACTTTTATCCTGCAGCATCAGTATTCAGCAACTACTGAGATTGTTGGGCCTAGCCATATTCCTAAAAGCATGCATATTCCTTTTGCTAGTGTCATTTTCAGATCCATAACACATGTGAGCATACATGTGCAAGTAGAAACATACCTCACTCAAAAAACCATGCAGACCTTAAAACTTGACATACTGCAGTTCCCATTTCAAGAAGAAACCTACAATTATGTGGCATACTTCAACTGTACCATTCACCAGACTCATACAAAATTCCCTAATCAGTAATCCCTGTGCCAATATGTCTAAAACCTCAGTTTTCTCTTGCACCTTCACTACTCTGTGATTAGTCAGAGTCTTGCTCCTAGGCAAATATAAACAACCAACCCTTCATATCTCTCTTTTATAAGTCTCACCATATTATCGAAAGTATACATGCTTGTGTCTTTACCTTTTACAAGTGGCATCATATTTAAAAGAAACATACAAATAGATGTATACCTGTGTTTTATACATCTAGCATCTTCAGATGCATAACACGTATGAGAATACATGTGCAAGTAGATGCATACCTCAGTCACAAGATCATGCAGACCTTAAAACTTGACAGACTGCACTTCCCATTTCAAAGAGACACCTAAAATTATGCAGCGTACTTCATCTGCACCTTTCCACAGACACATACAAACTACCATAATCACTAATCCATCTACCAATGTACACATGTTACTATGCACAAACTATTTCAATCTTCATTTCATTACAATAAAACAAACTACAATACACATCTCTACATTTCATAACATATTTGAAACATCACACTACTCTAATAATTTCTAAACTTTAAAAATAATTATTTTCAAACCTAAAAATATCACTACAAACAGTAAACCACTATTACATAATACATAACACACCTTACAAATGTATAACTCACCTTTGAAATAGTATAGCAGAATATCAAATATCACAAACTCATTAAAGATTTTCTTTTGCGCACAATAAATGTAATGCAGCACTCTCAACAAGGTAAAACCAGTAATGGCAAACTTTCCCTCTCTTTCTGCACACAAATAAATGTAAGTAACAAATCACATTGCTTCCTACATTATTTCAAATTCTGAAACACATTTCTATTGGTTAGACATATTAACCCTTTCCAACTGTCTTCTAAAAGTGCCCAAACTGGTTCTGTAATTTTCTGGAGTCGTGACTCCACCGTGGTGCTGCAGTGTAGCGTCGCGATGGAGCCGCTAACCCTTACGGGAGTTTAAATACCTATTACCAATAATACTAGTATTATTTTTTAACAACACACTACTTCTAAACATACTACTGATTTGAGAAAACTAACTTTAATAGCATATGACTTATATTTAGGTTAGGATTTCATATTTTAATACCACAGTTAAGTTTCAACCCTTCCCCCACTCTGCTTAATGCCAGTTTCCATAGTAACAGTTTCTGCAAAATTCAAGTCTACTGGCAGGTCACAAGTTCACCATAATTTCAAGTTCATCACAGTAGCTTTCAAATGCAAATAGCAGGTGTGGTTGACTATTGGAAAATATTACGTTATCCTATCTACTGTACCTTTCAAACATTTTTAACTAACCAATCAGAAACATGTTTTTTGAGCAAAATAACATGCATCCTATTTTTGAGTGCACATTGTTAAAGAACAGCCAATCACTTATTGGCTTTTTCAAAAACAGCATCTTCTCCACCATTTTAGATACCTCTCATTCTACCAACTGACTACCTCAGCTACAGACATCTTTTCATTCCTTCCAGACATCTCTTCAAGATGCTTACAGTGTGGATTGTAGGGCACAGCTAAGTTTTCTGGTGCAAAAAGTATGCTGAACACAGAGGTATTGACAAAGACCTAGGTTTTGCAAAATGTGGATATTAAATGGATTGCACCGAGAGGATTAAAGTGGCACCAATTGTTGCCTTTGGTTAAAACCTTTTTGCATCTCCAACCCCCTGACCTCATGATTGTGCACTGTGGTGGTAATGACCTAGGCACATTGGCTGGGGTAGGTCTGGAAATGCTATTGAAGGATATCTTTGCACAATTGATGTTGCTTTTGCCTCAAACTGTCTATGTGTACTCTAATATATGACAAAGACAGAAATGGAAGTGGTCAAATCAATTCTGTCCACAATTTGAGAAAGCTAGGAAGAATGTCAATAAAGCTGTTTCTGCTTACCTCAGAGATCATAGGATGGGCGCCATCTATAACAACAATCTACGTTTTGATACAGATGACATCTACAGAAGTGATAGAGTTCACTTCACAGATGAAGGAAACCTTAAGCTGTGCGTCCGCATTTACATGTAGCTTCAACAAAGTCATAATGAAAACAAGGGCTCTTTTTAGAGCCACCCTATAACCCAACAATGAATCTTTTTTTTAAAAAACAAACATACATACTCTTTTTATATTTTTGGGGGGATTCGCGAACACATTGCGGATTCGCAAAACAAAAGCACAAATTCAATTCACTACTACACAATACACTTTTCAGGTTTAACTTTTAATTTTTATTTTTTTATATTATTACTAACTTTATCAAATGTAATGTTATTATTAACTTCAATCTCACTAACTCTATAAAACAAGTTCACAAATGCAACACTACCTTCTAAATTATATACTATTAAATTATTTATTTGAGGTGGATCCGTGAATCCACTGCGACGTTACATGGGGGGCTGCGCTGAGAGCTGCGATGGGGTCATGACTCCAAAATCGAGAGAAAAAAAAAAGCCCCCAGTCCCATTACTCGATCTCCGACCTGGGGACCCCATCCCCCGGGGCATGCCCTCATGTTGGGGACCGCGGGGGGAGCCCCAGTGCCCCCGCGGTCCCAGCCGGCTCCCCGCCTCCTGCAGGAGCCGGCATTGCTTTTGGACAAAGGGAGCTGTAAACATGCAGCTCCCTTTTCCCAAAAGCAATTCTGCTTCACTTCATGGAAGCGAGAGCAGTTTTCCTGCTCTCGCTTCCATGAAGCAAAGCAATCGTTTGCTATGACAGGGCAGCTGCAGTGCTCCCGCCCTGCCATAGCAAACTGCAATGTCCCGGGGGTGGGCACCCCAGACATTGCTGGAGCCGGCCCTGGGGGGTGGCGGTCCCCAGGGCCAAGAATGGCTCTTAGAGGGGGGCCGCGCAGCCCCCCTACCATCTGTGTGCTGCCCCGGGGAAGTGGTGGTCCCCAGGGCCGGGGGTCCACATTGGACCCCACACTTAATTGATGTATGCTCCAGTGAGGTGGCGGTCCCTGGGGCAGAGTGGGGGGGACAGGAGTTCCCCACGTTATTTTTTATTAAAAAAAAAATGGGGAGGTGGCTGTCCCTGGGGCTTGGGGGGGCCCGCAAGGGCTCCCCACCCATAATTTAAAAGGCCCCGGGAAAGTGGCGGTCCCCGGAGCTTCAGGGGGGCCACATGCCCCCCACCTTATTAAAAAAGCCCCGGGGAGGTGACGCCCTAGCGGGCCCACGCATATTATTTAATCAGTGCCCACGGGACCTGGCCCACCCAGGGGCTTAAAAGAAATGAAGCGTGGGAGACAGCACTTCGTTTTTAAAAAACTTTCAGCGGGATTCGCGAACCCTACGCGAATCCCTCCGAAATTTAAAAAAAAAATGCTTTTTTGGGGACTCGGGGTCCCTTTGAGACCCCTTGAGCAGACCTAGGGGGTAGGGTGTTTCTACTCTGCCCCCTTTTCTTCATTTTTAACCTTTTTTCTTGCGACTCACTTCAACCGAGTCACAAGATGGCTGCCAACACTTCCTGGATTGAAGTGTTGGCAGCCAATCAGAGTCAAGCTCGTGATCGGAAGGGTTTGCGGTGTCATGTAGTTCCTATAAAACCTATATAGGATCTGCGCATTTAGACAACATACACTGCGGGATTGGTATCTGAACTGATTCCAGACACCCCCACCGGGTATGCTGGCCTGTGTACCAACTAGCTAACAGTGCCACTAGAAACCCCTCTTACCAAGGAGAGAATAGTTCTTGGCAACTATTGAACATGACAACCCTGATCCCTCAGGACCGTGGAAACAGTGCAATACTTTTTGATCAGTCACTCGTGCTCACTTTGTCTCAGAGAGATACACAGAATAAACGGAAGGGACGTTTTTCAATAAGCATTTATTGAACAGTCGTTATTCTAGTGTAAAATAGGTGTGCTGAAACAACCATTGGACAGAAACAGATATAAATGATTAGAAGCACTAAAAAGGTAAAAGGATGATAGATTTCTACCATCTTGCCAAAACCATGAATACAGGTAAGTATATAAAATACATGACAGTAAAATGCGTACTCTTACGATGCAACCCTAACTAGATGTACCTAAATGTACCTAGCATGTGTATAGGTGTTAAGCCAAGAATCCCTTTAGGATAAAGTCAACCCCATTACCTGAAGTGAGAGACTGTGGGTCCCCGAAAGGGATGTCAGACCACTGCGAGCTGGAGTATCTGCATGCAGGAACCTCAGCGTCTCGCGTCAGTGTGTCGGCATGGAAGTCCTAATCTCCTCTGCCTATCTCAGCAAGATGTGATGTTTATATACCCAAAGGTGTCCCCAGGGGTTCTACCTTGCTGTGCCATTGTCGGACTTAGGATGACATCGGGAATGAACCTTGTACACAGTTATTATGCAGGAGATGGTGGTCGTGCTGAGTTTTCAAGAATCCTCATGCATAATGTATGAGGCTATTGTTCATGGAAAACCCCACGTTCTGTAAGCAGTAGCGTAACTAGGTAAAAGGTCAGTCCTAAAAGCCCATTATGTATGTAATGTAGGGACGAATATAGGTGAAAGGTTGGGATGTTTCCCGGGCCTATATTGGGGTACCTATATGGAATATAACAGCGGCTCCACTGAGGCCGCCAGATACAAATATTTTTTTATATATAATTTTCTCAGGAACTACTGAACAGATTTACACCACTTAAAGCAAAGAGTGCACTCTGGACCAAGAGCTACCTCTCTGCTTGGTGTAATTCCGTTCAGCAGGTCAGGCTGTAGCTGCAACGAAAGTTTCCTATGGAAATTAACATGGAGAAAACGTGTTTTGGGACCCCCCTTTTTTCTCTGCCCCCACTTGATGAATCACCCCGACACTTTCAAGACAGAGGCTGACCGGAACGCCTCATTGAAAATGTTGCGAAGATTCATCAAACGGCGCCATGGATATTGGCAAAAGAAAAAACGCTTTTTGAATAGAAACAAGGTCCTAACTATCACTACCTACTGGCATCCGCCAGTAGGATATATATATATATATATATATATATATATATATATATATATATATATATATATATATATATATATATATATATATATATATATTCCATATGCAAACGCTCGCATTTTGAAGACGCCACACACAATGGTATATATATATATATATTACCTACTGGCGGTCGCCAGTAGGTAGTTATAGTTAGGACCACGTTTCCATAGGAAAAGCATTTTTGATGTGCTTATAACTTTGAGCGCCGTTTGACGAATCTTTACGAAATTTTCCAAAAGTTCTTCTTTTCAGGTCAGCTGCTATCCTAAAATTATGGGGGATTCGTCAAGGGGGCTAAGAAAAAAGGGGGTCCCAAAACGTGTTTTCTCCATGCAATTTCCATAGGAAACTTTAGACAAGGCTACAGGTCAAACTGCTGAACGGAATTACGCTAAATTTGGCACAGAGAAAGGTCTTGGTCCAGAAAGCACGCTTTGTTTAAATCGGGTAAATCCGTTCAGTAGTTTCAGAGAAATATCAAATTTTCCAGATATCGATATTTAAGAATTCTGACATCTGATTGGCTGAAGCGTTACGAGCATGAGCTTGCGGCTGATTGGCTGCGAACTGTTGAAACTAGAAAGTGTTGGCAGCCATTTTGTGATTCTGTCCGTCAGCTCACAACTCTCCCTCTACAAGGCATCAGGTCCGTAGTTCTACTTCTGCGAGGCAACACTAAAAATATACCGCAGCTCTGTCTGTGCGAGATACCCCTTTCACGGTCCCTCTCCCCACATCACCAGCTCGCGGCTATGCCTTTAGAAGCGAGTCCGTCGGCTCGCAGCTCTGCGACTGCGAGCTGTGAGCCATTTTGTGACTCAGTCCGTCAGCTCGCATCTCTCCCTCTAAAAGGCATCGGATCCAGTAATTTACCTCTGCGAGGCAATACTGAAAATATCCCGTAGGTCTGTCTGTGCGAGATACTCCTTTTACGCTCCCTCTCCCCACATCATCAGCTCGCGGCTATGCCTTTAGAAGCCAGTACGTCGGCTCGCAGCTCTGTGTCTGCAAGCCATGGGGCCCGCAGCTCTACCTCATTGAGCCACTTCGTTAGCTCATAGCTGTGTCTGTGCTAGCAGGCCCGTCGGCCCGTTACTATCCCTCTGCGAGTTAGCCCATTGGGTTGCAGCGCGGAGGGCTCGCAGCTGTATCTCTGCGAGCCAGCCCGTTAACTGATAGCTGTGTGTCTGCTAGCAGGCCTGTTGGCCAGTTGGTCTCCCTCTGCGAGTCAGGCCACAGCTCTCCCTCTGCGAGCCGGTACGGTGCTGTGCTTTTGCGAGCCAACGGCTCGTAGGTCTCCCTCTGCGAGCTGAGCCCACAGGCCACAGCTCTTCCTCTGCGAGCCTGCCCGACGGCCCGCAGGTGTCCCTCTGCTAGCCGAATCGCAGCTGACACTCTGCGAGCCGAAATTGGGAATATAAGGTGGCTCTAAAAAAAGCCCTTCTGTTTATTAGTTGGAGCTACATGTAAGTGCGAATGCACAGCTTCAGGTTAATCAGGAAAATTTGGTTTCCTCATCTGTGAAGTGTACTCCATCACTTCTGTAGATATCAGCGATATCAAAACGTATGTTGTTGTTGTAAATCAACACCATTCTATGGTCTCTGAGGTATGCAGACACAGCTTTGTTGACATTCTTCCTAGATTTTTCAATCTTATGACAAAATTGGTTTGACCATTTCCACTTCTGTCTTTGGCATATATTGGAATATGCAAAGACAGTTTGAGGCAAAAGTAACATCAATTGTCCAAAGGTGTCCTTCATAAGCATTTCCAAACCTACCCAGTCAATGTGCTCTAGGTCGTTACCACCACAGTGCACAATCATGAGATCAGGGTGTTGGAGATGCAAACAGGTTTTAACCAAAGGGAGCAATTGGTGCCACTTCAATCCTCTCTGTGCAAACCATTTAATGTGCACATTTTGTAAACCTAGGTCTAAGTCAATACGTCTCTGTTCTGCATACCTCTTGCACCAGAAAACATAGCTATGTCCTACAATCACACTAGCATTTTGAAGGTATGGCTAGAAGATATGGATAAATGTCTGTAGCTCATGCAGTCCGTTCGTAGAATAAGAGATATGTTTAAACATGGGGAACTACTTTTTTTTTACATTCAAAACGTTAACGGATTGGGAGATGAAATGTATTGTGTCCTAAAAAGTAGGGTGTATATTAGTTTTGATGAAAAGCATCTTTGTGATTGGTTAATAAAAAGCAGTTTATACGTGGAGTACATATTATAGGATGAAATTTGCTCAGCTCAACCACACCTGCTAATTGTATTTGGAAGGTGCAGTTCAAACTTGAAAGAATGGTGAACTTTTGACCTCCACGTGCCGTTAAATGTTGGAGAAAATGTTGCAAAACAAAATATTGGTAGGTTTAAAAAAATGATGAACTTTTAACCTGCACGTGTCGTAGAATGTTCTAGAAAGTGTTGATGCAATAGCTTGAACTTTTCACCTGTATGTGTCCTTAACAAAACAGTTTATATGGAAAGTTCAAAAATAAGCAATAAAGAGAGGTTTTGCAATCTAAAAAAATAAGGAACTATTCTGATTTGTTCTTTACATGGATTTATGTGTGGAGCAACAGGGAAATTGTGCCATTACTGGTTCCATTCTTGATGAAAGTGGTGCATTACATGTACTGTGTGACAAAAAAGAATTGCATTCGCTTGTGACATTTGAAATCTGCATACCAACTAGGAAGGTAAATTAGAAATTAAGAAGGTGTGTTATGTGCGGGGGTGTATCCCTTTGGCAAACTCCGCCTCTGTGAGCCAGACATTGTTTTTGCATAGGTGCTGGACGACATCTGATGCAGCCCCATCACCTACGCAGTCTGATGTGTCAGGGCACACAGCCATGCAGCCATCACCCCGCCACACACACCGGACACAGAACCTGTATGAGGGGAGTTTTGTACCACATTGCCTTCATTGCTGATGTTCTGTGATTGATATGTGTGTGGGCTGCATTGTGGGGGAATTGCCTGTGCACGGATGGCGATGCACACACACATGTTGGTATGTGGAGCCAGGTGCCCGTGCGGCCTTGCGCTGCTTGTGCTATCTCACTCCGTCTCTCTCCTCGCTCTCTCCCGCCCTGTCATAGCAAACTTGTGAAAGCGATGGGTGCGCGGCTCTCAGCGCGGCACTTGAGTACTTCTTAAGTCTTTCAAACACCGAGGGGTATATTCTCAAGGACATATCGCCGAGTTAACGGCACTTTATTGCAACCAAAATGGTGATAAATTTAACGCACCATTCACAAGCTGGAGCAAACAGCCCATATCACCAGTTTACCAGCGATAGCAGCCTCAAAAAGCATTGTCACGGATGAGTCCGGCAAATATTGCTAATGAGATGTAGAGTAGGTGTTCTCGTGCAAAAAGCAGCGAACACATCACTTCGCAAGTGTCTCAACCACCAGCAAGATCGTCGAAGAGAGTACAAAACAGGCGATAAGGTGCGTTAGTAGCAGAAAGTTTACACCTGCTCTGAGCTGGTGTAAAGTCGGACTACAACCTGCAATATGAAAGGGAGCCCACCCAGAGCCATACGTGAATGACAACAGATGCAATGGAGCTAACGATCATGCAGCTCGAACACCCAACACTGCTCCGACACCCCCCGCCACCAGCCCCTTGTCCGCCATCCCCCCTCACCTCCCCCCCCCACACAAACAAATGTGACAGCAACGTTAGGAAATCTGGAACGTAACAAATTGGCTGATGTTGCACAATTATAGTAAAGAAGATGCATGTGAGGTTGGACAAATAAGAATCTCAGTCATCTATGGATTTACATATAAAACATTTTATTTAAACAAAACAACAAAATAAAAGTCGGTACAGGTATGGCGTGGTCATCCTCGACAATTTGTGAATCACAGCCTGCAAGACAAAAAGAAAGATAAGATTGTGCGTCATGCGTCCATGAAAGGAGAGAGAGAGAGAGAGAAAGAGTGAGAGAGAAGAAGACACAGAGAAAGAAAGAGTGAGACAGAGAGGAAGACAGAGAAAGAGAGAAAGAGTGAGAGAGAGAGGAAGAGATAGAGAAAGAGAGAAAGAGTGAGATACAAGGAAGTGAGAGAGAAAGAGAGAAACAGTGTGAGAGAGAGGTAGAGAGAGAGAGAAAGAGTGAGACAGAGAGGAAGAGAGAGAGAAAGAAAGATTGAGAGAGAGAGGAAGAGACATAGAAAGAGAGAAAGAGTGTGAGAGAGAGAAAGGAAGAGATACAGAGTGAGAGAGAGAGAAAGAGTGTGAGTGACAGAAAGGAAGAGATGGAGAGGGAGAGTGAGTGTTGACACTGTGGAGAAAATCCTTACAGCTCACCTTTCTGCCACTGGTGTGTCTCCAACCACGTGCCGGGACATAGTGGAGTCTTCAAGTTTAGTCATCTGAAACATAGTATAGAATCAGTAATGGCAGAGTACATACAACTGCACACGCCTAATTCTCTGTTTCGCCCCTGCGCACCCAGGCTGCTGCACCCCATCGACTCCCGCTGCCCAGAGGTGTCTGCCCGCCTCTGCGCACCTAGGCTGCTGTATCTCATCCACTCCCACTGCTCAGAGGTGTCTGCCCGCTGCTGTGCACCCAGGCTGGTGCACCCTATCCAGTCCCACTGCCCGGAGGTGACTGCCCGTTCCTGCGCACCCAGAGTGCTGCATCCCATCCACTCCCACTGCCTAGAGGTGTCTGCCTGCTCCTGTGCACCCAGGCTGCTGCACCCCATCCACTTCCACTGCTCGGAGGTGTCTGCCCGCTCTTGTGCACCCAGGGTGCGGCACACTATCCACTCCCACCGCCCAGAGGTGACTGCTCGCTGCTGCAGAAACAAGGCTCTCTGCTCAACTTCCGCCACCGGCGTGTGTCTAAGAGGGTCCACCACGTGCTGAAGCAACCTCCTCAGGCGCAAGTTGCGTACACGCGGTCAAGCCGAGCTCACAATTCAGAGCGGGTGTTGATTGCACGATGGCCACGCATCATCGCAGGCTGCACACGCGCTCAGCTCTGGTGGCACTAACTCAGTGGAACTGAAGTCATCGCCTCGTGGCGGGAGGTCCGTGTCGGGGGGGTCGTCAATCTGTGAATCACAGCCTGCTAGACAAAAAGCAAGATAAGATTGTGCGTCATGCGTCCATCAAAGGAGAGAGAGAGAGGAAGAGAGAGAGAAAGAAAGAAAGAGTGAAAGGTAGACAGAGAGAAAGAGAGAAAGAGAGAGGAAGAGAGAGAGAAACAGTGAGAGAGAGAAAGAGAGAAACAGTATGAGAAAGAGGAAGAGAGAAACAGAGGAAGAGTGAGAGAGAGAGAGAAAGAGAGAGGTAGAGAGAGAGAAAGAAAAAACAGTGTGAGAGAGAGGAAGAGATAGAGTGAGAGAGAGAGGAAGGGAGAGAGAAAGAGTGTGAGGGAGAGAAAGGAAGAGATGGAGAGGGACAGTGAGTGCCGACACTGTGGACAAAACCCTCACAGCTCACCTTTCCGTCACCGGTGTGTCTCCAACCACGTGCCGGGACATAGTGGAGCCCTCAAGCTTACTCATCTGAAACGTAGTATGGAATCAGTAATGGCAGAGTACATACAACTGCACACGCCTAATTCTCTGTCCCGCCTTTGTGCATCCAGGCTGCTGCACCCCATCCACTTCCACTGCCCAGAGGTATCTGCTCGCCGCTGCGCACCCAGGCTGCTGCACCCCATCCACTTCCACTGCCCAGAGGTGTCTGCCCGCTGCTGCGCACCCAGGCTGCTGCACCCCATCCACTCCCACTGCCCAGAGGTGACTGTCCGCCGCTGCACACCCAGGCTGCTGCACCCCATCCACTCCCACTGCCCGGAGGTGACTGCCTGCTGCTGCGCTAACAAGCCTCTCTGCCCACCTTTCGCAACCTGCGTGTAGAAAAGAGGGCCTACCACGTGCCGCTGCAAGCCCCAAGCCCGGGGCCCGCGGACACGGCACCCTGCATATCATGCAGCCCCGCTCCGTAGGCCACCAGGTCTCACATTTGGTGCTGGGTCTTGATTTCGCCATGGCAGAGGACATACCAGTGCACCGGGCTTTTCATCGCAGGCTGCACACCCGCTCAGCCCTTGCGGTGCCACTAACTCTGTGACCAGCGAGGCGACGCCACGTGGTGGTAGGCCTGCGCTGTCTGATGGCTCAGGCCTACAGTGCGGTCCAGCAGGGCACACACAACCTGAGCTGTCCAGATCGCCGGGACAGGCCATCACCGCAGGCTGCACACCCGCCTAGCAGTTACGGTACCCGTACCTTAGTGGACCGAAAGTCACCGTCCCGTGCCGGTGTGCCTGTGCCGGCCGCAGTGTATCCGGTGCGAGCAACTCTGAAATGGCGTCGAGCACGTCCGCCCGGTCTTTTTTATTGGCAGGGTCACGTGTCTTGTGACGCGTGTGCTGGATGGGTGTGGTGTGGGTGTATACTAGCCGTGAGGGAGTGGCTGTGGCATACTGACAACTAGGGTGTGACCAGAAGATCACTGCAATGAAAATCTGGGCCATGTAGCATTGTTGTCCTTCCCTGTAAGCGTAAGCGGAGTGGGCTGGCCTGGCGTATGCCAGTCCTGCGTGAGGCTGTGAAGAATGACTCCGGAGCTATGGGCGTGGCTCCGTCCTGGGCTGTATGAGGAATCAACTGATGCGGGTGTCCATGTTGTGCTGCTGACGTCACCTGGGTCGCAAGCGCCAATGTGTCACTCTGTGAGCCAAGTCCCACAACATGGCCAGCATGGAAGGTACGGGGAATCACTGACCCTACATTCATCCATAGTTCCACACATGAAAGATGGTGGACATGACACATCTGTGTGGATATGAATGTTTATTGCACTTTCAGTGGAGTGTTGCAGCTGTAGCAATACAGGGCCATGGAAAGTTTAAGTTTCAGTTTTTGGCACATGGAGGGCAGCCAATTAGAGCCAAACTTGTGTTCGGGGTTAGGCTGCACCAACATATGTACTTATAGAATTACTCCGCCAATCCCCAAGCACTTATAAATTCACTATACACTCTCCTTGCAGTACTCTAATGATCCAGTCTCTACGTACGTACTTGTACAATGACCGAGAGAAAGTGTCAGAGCGGTATCCAATACTTGCGCAGGAACAGAGATGCCTTTTCCCAATGCCCCCGTCCGGGAAATCTATCTGACACCTAATATGAATAGTGCCTCGAAGAATCTCCCAAAGGGGGAAGGGGGAGTGGATAAAATAATAAAGAGAAAGAAGAAGAAGAGACTGCCTGCGGTTATCTGCTTTCCAATTCCTGCTTCACCTCAGCGCTATGTAGATGCCTCTGGCGGAGTGTCCTGGAAAACTAAATATAACAAAATACTTAGCTTACATTTCTTTACGCCTCTACTAACTTGAATATTTCTCTAGTAGCTAACAACGTACCAGGTTAACCTTAGACTTTAGCCTCTCTTCTATTGGTCTTCATTATTCTTCCTGCAATTAAGAGTCTTAACTCGCTCTATCTTGCATGGAATTTCTAGAGATAACTAAGGGAAAAACAGTATTTGTTTACTAGTGTTTCCTCAATTAACTGTCTCTCTATCTTATCTCTATTGTTGTTATTATTACTTTACATACCTATTTTTCTTATCTCTAACTCGTTTAATATCTTTTCTTCTTTTTCTGGTAACAGATGCGGAATTACTCTGGCTATTCAGGTGAGTATTATTTTTCTCTTGAAAATGTCTTGTCATATGGTTTAACTCGTTGTCTAATAAAGTTGCCAACAATACAGTTCATTACAAGTCATTCCGATAGTACTTAGCTTATTCGCTGAGGCCCAGAGCTGTCATCTCTAACGTTGCCGTGATACTTGACTGTTCTTCCGTTCTTGAAACATTGTTTCTTACGAAGTTGTGAACCTGTCGGAATTCTCCGCGCATGTACACCAGGCGAACACCACTTCGACGAAGTGAGAAGCCAGGCGCGAGTGCGCAGAATCAGCAAAGAGACACTCTGGAGAAATACGGCACCGAAGGGAAACGCGAACGAGAAATATCCGACGGATTTCGACGAACCACTACCCTGACTAAAACGACGAGGGAGAATCAGAAGTGCGTGTGCCCCAGTCCAAATTCCAGGTGAAGTGCGCCAGCGTTCTACTGTGAGCGGTCCAAGTAGAATTCCGTGAAATAAGAAAAAGACTAGAACTACACCCTCCATGCATCGCCGGCCATCTTGGAGTTGTTCAACCTCCAAGCTTCTTTCCAAGTAATGGCCTTAACCTTCTGCGTGTTTGAGATTATCTGTTCCTGCCTCGTTAAGCAGACTATAAGGTTCTGATCTTTAGGAGTCCTGACAGTACCCCCTTGCAAGGGAGGCTCTTCCGGTCGAGGTTTTCTCGGAAACTTTTGGTGAAAGGCCTTCACCAAACGAGGAGCGTGTACATCAGAATTTGGTTCCCAAGATCTCTCCTCAGGGCCATAACCCTTCCAGTCAATTAGGTAATAGATTTTCCCTTTACTTTTCTTAGAGTCTAGTATTCTTTTAACTTCAAATTCCTCTCCAGATTCTAATTGCACAGTTTTAGGAGGAAGTGTAACTCTTAAATCTGGTGAAGTTCTTTTAACAGAGAGACATGAAAAACTGGGTGGACCTTCATTCTTTTGGGCAGTTTTAATCGGTAAGTTACTGGATTAACTATCTTTTCGATCTGATATGGACCTACAAACCTAGGTTGAAATTTGCGATCCCCTTTTAACCTAAGGTTCTTGGCGTTTAACCACACCTTATCACCAATTTGCAATGCTGGACTCTCTCTCTCTTTTTATCCGCATATTTCTTATAGTTCTCCTTGGCTCTAACCAAGTTTTCTGTGGCTGTCTGATGGACTTGTGTTAAGTTTTTAACCATGTCTTGGACTGCTGGGACTGAGATTTCTCTGCAATTTGCAAAGGAATTAGGGTGTCTTCCATAATTAAGATAGAATGGAGAAAAACCGGTGGAAGCATTTTTTGCGTTATTATGTGCGAATTCTGCTGCCCATAAATACTCTGGCCAGTCCCCTTCCTGATCAAGTAAATACAATCTCAAATACTGCTCTAATTCTTGGTTTACCCTCTCTGTCTGCCCATCTGTCTCTGGATGAAAACTGGTGGAGTATCTAGTTTCTACACCTAGTCCTTCCATGAATGCCTTCCAAAAGTGGGACAGGAATTGGGAGCCCCTATCAGAAACCAGAACCCTGGGAATGCCATGAGCCCGCACTATGTGGGTGCTAAAGTGAATGGCCAATTCCTTGGCAGTTGGAATTTTCTTCATGGCAATGAAATGGGCCATCTTGGTGAATGCATCAACAAACACCAATATGGTGTTGTACCCTTGGCCCGAAGGTAAATCCACAATTAGATCTACCGTAACTGTATGCCATGGATGTGGAGGGGTGGGCATAGGTTGGAGAAACCCTTTAGGGGATTGTCTCTCCGATTTTCCCCGAGCACAGACCTCACATGTTCTTACATAAGAATCAATGTCCTTAGACATTTGTGGCCACCAAAAATTTCTTTTTACCAAATCCTCAGTTTTAGAGATTCCCTTGTGACCCGCCAGTTTGTTGTCATGGTTTCCTCAAGAGCTATCTGTCGCAACTCCTGGTTAGGCAAATACAACTTTCCTGCATGAAATGGCAGGCCGTGCTGAATCTCTCTCTGCGGTTCCTGTTTAGCCCATTCTATCATTTCCTCTAGTGACATCGTTTTCACAATTTTCTCCTCGATAGTTTCTTGACTCACAGCTGCCACAATCTTGTGTTCTGGAATGATTGTTTGTTGTTCTTGGTGGTCTTCTACCTTTTCTGTGTTCAGTCTAGACAGAGCGTCGGCCTTCCCGTTCTTAGTTCCGGGTCTGTAGGTGATCACAAAATCATAATCTGCGAATACAATGACCACCTCAGTTGACGTGGGGTAAGGGTTTTGGCTGATTTCAAAAATTTCAGGTTCCGATGATCTGTGAACACTGTCACGGTATGTCTCGCCCCCATCAGGTAGTGTCTCCACTCTTTGAATGCGTCCTTGATGGCCAATAACTCCTTCTCTGTGATAGTGTAATTGACTTCTGCCGGAGTTAATTTCCTAGACCTATAAGCCACCGGGTGGAGCTGCCCTGTTCTTTTATTTCTTTGAGAGAGAACTCCTCCAATTGCCAAATCTGAAGCATCCGTCTCCAGATAGAAAGGTTCTTTGGGGTCAGCATGTAACAAAACAGGCGCGATGGTGAACTCCTTTTAATAGTTGAAAGGCTCTTTCAGCCTCTTCCGTCCAATCAAAATGAACTCCTTTCTTAAGGAGCCGAGTCAGTGGAATGAGTTTGTGCGAAAATTCATTTACAAATCTTCGATAAAAATTGGCAAAGCCAATGAAGCTTTGCAACTCCTTTACGTTTCTTGGGGATTTCCATTCCAAAACGGCCATCACCTTTCTTGTATCCATAGTCATTCCGGATGGTGTAAGAACGAATCCAAGAAATTCTACTTCCTTTGCACTGAACACACACTTTTCCAATTTGACATACAGTTTGTTTTCTCTCAACCTTTGTAATATCTTCCTCACTTGATTCGGATGTTCTTCTTCTGACTTCGAGTAAATTAAGATGTCGTCGATGTATACAATAACGCATTGATCGATGAACTCCTCAGTACACTGTTTATAAAGTGCTGAAAGGCAGCTGGTGCATTACATAGCCCGTAGGGCATTACTTGGTATTCGTACAACCCCAAATTAGTTCTGAAGGCTGTCTTCCATTCATCGCCTTCCTTAACTCTAATCAAATGGTATGCACCACGAAGATCCAGCTTAGTGTATATCTGTGCTTCTTTCACTTGATCTAAGAGTACTGAGATGAGAGGTAGTGGGTATCTATTCTTGATGGTAACCTTATTTATTGCTCGATAGTCAATACAAGTTCTGAGTTCGCCTTCTTTTTGGGGACGAAGAATAATGGCGAGGAGACTGGGGATTGGGAGGGACGTATGAATCCATTGGCCAAGTATTTCTTGATATACTCCTTCAGATGTTCATTCTCTTTTTCCGTCAGGGCATAGACTCTGCTACATGGTAGATTTGCACCCGGCTCCAATTCTCTTCGGCAGTCAAATGATCTGTGGGGTGGTAATTTTTCTGCCTCGATTTCATCAAATACATCTTCAAAATCCTTGTAGTCAGGCGGAATTTCATTTGTGTGAATCACACATACAGATATATCTTGTTCGCTCAAAGGAGTAGCTGGTCCTGGTTCCCTTGACCTTATTTTAGTACCAAAACAACTTTCCTTACAGAAGTCAGAATCCATCTTCACTGTTCTCGCTTCCCAATTTATACTCGGGTTGTGCTCTGTGAGCCACGGTAAACCCAATATAATCTGGAATTGGGGTGCATCAATTAAATTGAATTGTATCGTTTCTCGATGTCCTTCTTGAAAGGTTAATTCCACTTGTTCGGTGTGACTGGTGATGGGCCCAGAAGAAAGATTCGTTCCATCCACCGCTCTTACTGGTTCGCTTTTCGACTTTTGAATTGCTCTAAGGCCAATCTTCGTTGCATATTTTAAGTCGCAAAAGTTTCCCGTTGCTCCTGAGTCTATCATGATTGAAACTTCTGTCAGGGTAACGTGTCTGAATTTCAATGTCATTGAGATCACTAGATGGGGGGACGATGACTGTAATGTATTTGCCAAAAGATGCTCCTCTGGAGTTGTTTTAGTCTCTGCAACCACCAGTCCAACTCCACTTACCGGTGGTGCTTGAAGTTTTCCTTCTCCTTGGAAAATATCTTGGGTTTCTTTGGACACATTCTCACAAAATGTCCACTGCCTCCGCAATACATGCATAGATTATTCTGTCGTCTCTTTTTCTTCTCTTCCTTAGTTAAAGGCCCTCGTACCGCTCCAATCTGCATTGGCTCTACTCCGGGTTGACCTTCTGTTGCTCTAGTTGATTCCGTTTTGGCTCTGTCAAACCTTGGAGTGTTGTATCTAAATTCTTTTCTTCTCTCACCTCTCCTTTTGCCTTGTCTAAAGTCGATTTCTAAGACTAAGTCTACTAAAGCTGATATGTCCGTGGGTCGATTAGGGATCTGGGCTAAAACATCTTTCAATTCGTCCTTCAAACCGCGATAAAAGACTGCTGCTCTTTTACTCTCCGGCCAGTCTGTTTCAACTACCAGCTTATTAAACTGGGTCAGGTACGCCACAAGATCTTTATTGCCTTGTTTCAGCTCTAGTAATTCATTATCGGTGGCCTGTGATATTTTCCGTCGAACGAAAATCCGAAGGAATTCTTTCTTAAAGTCCTCAAAGTTGTATAGTAGAGCGTCATCTCTTGTGACCAAGGGCATAGACCAACTGGCGGCATCGCCACTGAGGTAAGACAAAATGAAGGCCACGCGGGACTGTGCATCTGGAAAAATCGTAGGACGACACATGAAATGTAAAGCGCATTGTGTCAAAAATATTTGGGCCTTCTGTGGGTCCCCACTAAATCGTTCTGGTGGTGCTAAGGGAATCACAGGAGACAGGGAATGTACTACGTGTGTTGCTTCTCTAGATGTGGAACCCCCTACAGTCTCTGGGAATCTTAGGCTAGATGTTTGATTCATGTTTGTCACTCTAGCTGCTAACTCTACAGTTTCTCTTCTTGAGTCCATCATTTCTTGCCTCAATCCTCTGTTCTCGTCCCTAACTGCTGCTAACTCCTTTTGTATTAGGCCTAATACTTCTCCCAAATTTTGCAAATCTATGCCTTCTGCCATTTCTGTTCAGGCGCAAGTTTCAACACTTGGGCACTTCACTCTGTCAGAGCGGTATCCAATACTTGCGCAGGAACAGAGATGCCTTTTCCCAATGCCCCCGTCCGGGAAATCTATCTGACACCTAATATGAATAGTGCCTCGAAGAATCTCCCAAAGGGGGAAGGGGGAGTGGATAAAATAATAAAGAGAAAGAAGAAGAAGAGACTGCCTGCGGATATCTGCTTTCCAATTCCTGCTTCACCTCAGCGCTATGTAGATGCCTCTGGCGGAGTGTCCTGGAAAACTAAATATAACAAAATACTTAGCTTACATTTCTTTACGCCTCTACTAACTTGAATATTTCTCTAGTAGCTAACAACGTACCAGGTTAACCTTAGACTTTAGCCTCTCTTCTATTGGTCTTCATTATTCTTCCTGCAATTAAGAGTCCTAACTCGCTCTATCTTGCATGGAATTTCTAGAGATAACTAAGGGAAAAACAGTATTTGTTTACTAGTGTTTCCTCAATTAACTGTCTCTCTATCTTATCTCTATTGTTGTTATTATTACTTTACATACCTATTTTTCTTATCTCTAACTCGTTTAATATCTTTTCTTCTTTTTTCTGGTAACAGATGCGGAATTACTCTGGCTATTCAGGTGAGTATTATTTTTCTCTTGAAAATGTCTTGTCATATGGTTTAACTCGTTGTCTAATAAAGTTGCCAACAATACAGTTCATTACAAGTTATATTTAGTCATTCCGATAGTACTTAGCTTATTCGCTGAGGCCCAGAGCTGTCATCTCTAACGTTGCCGTGATACTTGACTGTTCTTCCGTTCTTGAAACATTGTTTCTTACGAAGTTGTGAACCTGTCGGAATTCTCCGCGCATGTACACCAGGCGAACACCACTTCGACGAAGTGAGAAGCCAGGCGCGAGTGCGCAGAATCAGCAAAGAGACACTCTGGAGAAATACGGCACCGAAGGGAAACGCGAACGAGAAATATCCGACGGATTTCGACGAACCACTACCCTGACTAAAACGACGAGGGAGAATCAGAAGTGCGTGTGCCCCAGTCCAAATTCCAGGTGAAGTGCGCCAGCGTTCTACTTTGAGCGCTCCAAGTAGAATTCCGTGAAATAAGAAAAAGACTAGAACTACACCCTCCATGCATCGCCGGCCATCTTGGAGTTGTTCAACCTCCAAGCTTCTTTCCAAGTAATGGCCTTAACCTTCTGCGTGTTTGAGATTATCTGTTCCTGCCTCGTTAAGCAGACTATAAGGTTCTGATCTTTAGGAGTCCTGACAGAAAGCTACATAACCGAAGTTTTCCCCACTGCCAGAGGTAACATGGTTGCATACGCTGTCCACAGCACAATGTAATGTGGTAGGGCCCAGGGGCGACATCTTGCATACATAATGAACACACGGACACAGATAGATAGTGGAACTGGGTACGGGCATGTGCGCTCAACTCATTTTTATTACCAGGGTCACATGTCCAGTGACGTCTGTGCTGGATGCGTGTGGGGTGAGTGTAAGCCAGCCCTCCGGGAATGGTTGGTGCTGGCAACAAGTACAACAGTAATCATTGGATCAGACACATAGATTCAATTATAAAGGGTCAATGATTTGTGCTGCACTAAGGTAGGGGCAACAGATGTGAAATAATACACACAAGATTGTATCGTAAAGGGTCCATGACTTGTGGTACACTGAGGTAGGGGCAGCAGATGTGAAATTATACACAAAATATTGTATCATAAAGGGTCCATGAGTTGTGCTGCACTGAGATAGGGGCATCAGAAACATTCAGCGTATGCGCAGCCAGCGATGATGCGTGGTGTGGGCGAGCCGCACTGGGAGCAATGTCTGTTGCCTACTGGACTGAGTCATTTGCAATCGCGACTCGATGTGAATTGTGAGCCCTGCTATCCGCAGTGTAGATCGAAGGCAGTAGTCAACACAGACATCAAAGAATGCTTTTAGTCACTTCCTGTTTACAAAATTCGAGGACATAGAGTACAATTCTGTCTGCAATAAATAAATCATGTCTCAATTTAAATTGTGAGCTCTGCTAACCGCAGTGTAGGTGTATGGAACAAAAGATGAAACATTTATGGAATACACTGTCGAAATATGTAGGTTTCAGGGACGTTATAGTTAGTTGCCTACTGGACTCTGAAATTAATGAATGAAGACTGAATTTGAATTGTGAGCCCTGCTGAGCACAGTGTAGGCCAGAGGCAGCGGTCAGGAAGGGCCTACAGCCACATGGCGTTGACTTGAGCTGCATACAGTTAGTGGTAGGTGTGGCGATCAGCGTGTGCGCAGCCAGCGATGATGCAATGTCTCTTGCCTACTGGACTGCGTCATCTGCAATCGCGACTCGATCTGAATTGTGAGCCCTGCTGACCGCAGTGTAGGCCGGAGGCAGTGGTCAGGAAGAGTCCACAGCCACGTGGCGTTCACTTGAGCTGCATAGAGTTAGTGGTAGGTGTGGCACTCAGCATGTGTGTGCGCAGCCAGCGATGATGCAATGTGTCTTGCCTACTGGACTGCGTCATCTGCAATCACGACTCAATCTGAATTGTGAGCCCTGCTGACCGCAGGGTAGATCGAAGGCAGCAGTCAGCACAGACATCAAGGAATGCTTTTTGTGACTTCCTCTTGACAAAATTCGAGGACATAGAGTACAATTCTGTCTGCAATTAATAAATCAAGACTGAATTCAAATTGTGAGCTCTGCTGTCCGCAGTGTAGACTGCCATTCAGTGTTCCTTTGGACTTGCAAGATGAAGTTGGTCATTGTACTAAAGCTATAACTGATATAAAACAAGTTCTTGAAGCAAGGATACTAAAAGGATATTATGTAGGTTTTAGGGACGTAATACTTAGTTGCCTACTGGACTCTGCAATTAATGAATCAAGAGTCAATTTTAAATGTGAGCCCTGATGACCGCAGTGTAGGCCGGAGGCAGCGGTCAGCACGGGCCCACAGACATGGGGCGTTGAGTTGAGCTGTACAGTTAGTGTCACCTGAAGCAACCAGCGTGTGTGGAGCCTGCGATGATGCGTGGTCCGGGCGGGCCGCACTGGTAGCAATGTCTTTTGCCTAATGAATTCTGTCTTAATAAGTCCACGTGGCGTTGACTTGTGGTGCACTGAATTAGTGGCACCTGAACCACTCAGCGTGTGCGCAGCCTGCGATGATGCGTGGTCCGGCCGGGCCACACTGGTAGCAATGTCTTTTGTCTAATGAATTCTGCCTTAATAAGGCTACGTGGCGATGATTTTTGGTGCACTGAGTTAGTGGCACCTGAAGCACTCAGTGTGTGCGCAGCCTGCAATGATGCGTGGTCCGGGCGGGCCGCACTGGGAGCAATGTCTCTTGCCTACTGGACTGCGTCATCTGCAATCGGGACTCGATCTGAATTGTGAGCCCTGCTGTCCGCAGTGTAGATCGAAGGCACTAGTCTGTACAGACATAAGTCTGTGGTGCTCTGCTGCTGGGTTCACAGGGGGCCTGTGTCGAGGAGGCCGGCGGTCACGGCGGAGGCCTAGTGGCAGTGTGAGGGCTGCCGCCCTGGCAGACGCTTTGGCCTTCCCACAAGTGAACCACGCCCAGAGCCCCAGCCTATTTATTCATACTCCTACGCTGGAGTGGGGTACGTTGGACCAGCCCACTCCGTTTCTGCTTCCAGGGGGGGACAACACAGGTACATGACCGAGATCTTCCCCACTGCCTGAGGTAACATGGTTGCATCTATTGTCCACAACACTACAAGCACCAGCAGAATATGTCCACATGGAGAGGTTTGTGCTCTGCATGGTGAGGTCTGTCCACCACATCACCGCTACACTTGGTATTGTGTGCATTTTTATTGATGGGTGACTTGCGTCCTTCACACATACTTGGTTGCCACATCTCCCAACATTCAGCTATTGTGTGGCTGAGGGACCATGCCGTTTTTGGCGGGTCCGCTGTCCTGTTCTGCGCTGCCTCGGTGGTAGTAGGGAGGGGGTGGTCTGGGGGAGGTCCTGAGGGTGATGGCAGTGGGTGTTGGGGCTCTTCTTGGGTGTCGGAGCTGCATGGTCAGTAGCTCTATGACATGTGTTGGTCTTTAGATGTGGTTATGGGCTGGGCTCCCTTTCACACTGTAGGTAGTCGTCCTGCTTTACACCAGTAAAAGGCAGATATTAAATTCTAACTGCTAACGCAGCTTATCGCCTGTTTTTGGATCGCACCCCAGATTTGGCTGCTCGTTGAAAATATCGGGAAGTGGTGTTTTCGTGTTATTTTTGCACGGGAACGCCAACTCTGCATATTATTAGCGTTAGTTGTCACTCTCATTTGTGGCGAATATTTTTGCGGAAGCTATTGTTGGAAAACTGGCGATATCGGCTGTTTTCACTAGGTTGAGAATGGAATGATAATTTAAAATCACTGAAAAAACCATAGGTTTAATGAACATTATAATTAGAAATTAGCATTTAAAAAAACACTCAGTCCCCCATACAAATACTGAAGCAAACAATAAATAACCCATATAGACACTAATGTAGCTACAGACCAACCCATGCAGTAGCTTACACAACAACAGACAGACTGATACAGACATTCACACAGTTTAGTCACTAACCCATGCATTCAGTAAGACACTTTTAATCAGTCACTTATACAATCAGTTACATACCTCCTAAATCCTCCATCCAGACACTTATACACCCACTCATTCTTCAATACACCTTGCCATATATATACAACATATTTAAACTTTACAGAAACACACAGTCACTGGATGATGTCATCAGTGATGTCATTTGAGATGTCATCAGTGATGTCATCAGTGATGTCACTGACCATGCCATGAATGATGTAATATGTGATGTCATGAGCAGTGCCTTCATGGGGCATGAGTTATAGTTAACTGAACTAACTATAACGGTGGAATTTCTATGGTTTTGTACGAGTGAAATGTCCACCTAACTATAACGTCCCTGAAACCTATGGTTTTTTCAGTGAATATATATATATATATATACATGTTGCTCCAACGTCCGCAATTGTGCAGAATAAAGACGGAGGCACTCCTTAGGGATTATACGTGAATTGATTTAATGGGCTAAATCACGGGGTACTGACAGACGCGTTTCGGCAACAACGCCTTTTTCAATGTCAGGTGTGTCTTTAAAACAAACAGTATTTAAACATTCAGGAAGTGCGTCACACATTCGAAAGCATAGAAAGAGAAGATGTTCCAAAGATGGTACATTCCTATAAATTCTGAGGCGGCCATCTTGTAATATGTTAAAGAATCGTCACAAATCATTCAGATGTACGCCAACCAATAATCAAAAGAATAATATAAGGAAGGAACATCCTCAAATTAATCCTAAAAATTCATTGCAATTTACAAGCCGAATGTGTGTGATCATTAAGTCATGATTCTACGGAGGAGGTGAGGAGATCACTTCTGGCATACGCATTATTTGTACATGTCAATTTGTAAAGAAAATACAGGAGTGTCCATTATATAATCAACCAAGATCAAAGTCAAATGGCAGCTATGCCGCAAAACTCAATTAGACATTACCCATACTGAAAGACATAAGTAGAGCCCAGATGTGATCTCACTCTCAAAAAATTAAGCCCTGAATGGGCGGTTTGAGAAAGGGGGGAAGAAGAAAAGAGGAAGGTCCAAGGGGCTAGGAAGGCCAATGGCCCAAGGTGTGTGTCCCTATCTCTGAGAACGCCCTACTATTCTATATGGACCCATAGTTCTTCCTCGTTATTAAGGCCAACTGGGGTTTTAGTAGACAATTCTACAATATATCTCGATTCCAGACTTCGCAGTTTTTTTACTCTATCGCCTTCTCTTTCGTCTTTTTGTATTTGGTCAATACAAAAGAATATCAATAGGTCACGGTTGCTGTTGTGTTTCTGCTCAAAATGACGAGCAACTGGATAGCTCTGGTCCTTATTAGTGATAGCACGCATGTGCTCAAGTATTCTCTTTTTGGCAGGATGCATAGTGCTGCCAATGTATCTTTTGGGGCAGGGACATTCTAAACAGTAGATAGTATATTCAGAATTGCAATTAAGTAATTTCATTATCTTTTTGCGTTTAGTAGCACCCTGTCCTTCGAATTCATATTCTGTGACTTTCTTGCTAAATTTACAGGCCTTGCACCTCAGACATGGAAAGAAACCCCTACATGTTTCTATTTTGGTCGATATAGTTTTGTAGTGGCTATGTACAAGGTGATCTTTGATAGCAATGCTACGTCTGTAAGTGATCTGAGGTTGTAACGGTACCACTTTTCTTATAACATTATCAGTACGGATAATATGCCAGTTCTTCCTAAAGATCTGGGATACTTTGCCTGATTTTTGATTAAAATCAGTTATCATCCTGATGGTTCCTGTTTCTTTAGGTTTGCCTTTTTGTGTCTTGGATTTGTCTACTAGAAGTTGTTGTCTACTAATCAATTCTGTCTTCTTGACTGCCTCCTGTAATATGCTATCTGTGTAGCCCCTTCTTTGAAATCTCTTGATTGCACTACTGTGTGCCTTAAGGTACTCATCTTCATTGGTACAATTGCATTTCAAGCGCAGTAGTTCCCAAATGGTATGTTTTTAATCAAAGCTCTGGGGTGTTGGCTACCTGCATGTAGGATGGTGATTCCGGCTGTTGGCTTGCGATACAATTTTGTCAGTAATTTGTTGCCCTCTATGTATACCTCTAGATCCAAAGAGAAGACACTTGTAGTACTGATGTTAGCTGTAAATATCAGATTACAATCATTCTGATTCAGGGCGGCTATATATATATACACACACAGTCACTGAAAAAGCAATGATTAAAGTAACATTACTGTTAGGAAGTCATTTGAGATGTCATCAGTGATGTCATAAATTATGAACATGTCATGAGCAATGTAATATGTGAGGACATAAGCAGTGCATAGCGGTGACACAAGTTATATTTAGCTCTGCCAACTATACTGGTGAATTTCTGTGTTTTTTTTTAGTTCAAAAAATTACTATGGCACTGAAATTTTCACCTAACTATAATGTCACTTTAACCTTTGTTTTCTTCAGTGATTTTCTAAGATTTTTGTTGAAAAGCAAAATCAGATCTTATTAGCACAACTAACTATAATGTCACTTTAACCTTTGTTTTTTATCAGTGAATTTCAAAGGTTTTTTAAAAAAATGTAAATTAAGATATAAATACAATTTCTAACTATAACATCACTTTACCCATTGTTTTTTCAGTGAATATATTCACTGAAAAATACAAAGGTTAAAGGGATGGTATAGTTAGGTAAAAAAGTCACGTAAACATACCATTTGAATCTAACAAAACCACTGAAATTCCCCAGTAATAGTTATCTCAAAGAACTATAACTCATACATTAAAGTAATTATAACTCGCGCCCCTACCATGATGTAACTGGTAAATTTCAGTCGTTTTGTTAGTTTCAAATTGGATGTTTTACATGACATTTTCACCTAACTATAACATCCCTTTAACCTTTGTTTTTTTCAGTGAATTTCTACGTTTTTTTTAATGCACAGTTAGATATTCTCACAATTCCTAACTATAACTAGGTGTGGGCAAAACTCGCAGAGTTCCACTCCACAGAATTCTGCGCAGTTACATGAAAACTCTGAGAGATTCCACAGAGTTCCGCGAGTGAGCAGAATTCGGCCTGTCACACTGCTCATGCTGATTTTAGCGCTGGGAGCTTGTTCTGTGCTATACAATCAGCACGAATGGTACCACGCAGTGCACCAGAGGGCGCTGCAACTTTTCTGCCATAGATTTTCTACTCGAGCAGCAGTTTTCTCAACGTGAATGGTTGTGACCTGCCGCGACCACCTGCACTGGGAAAATCTTGCCGAGTTGGCTTTCAAGTGCTCTAAAATCACACTAGGGCACGCAAATTCTTGCTTGTGCTCACCAACTTAACGCTGGCTTGCCACGCTTGAGAAAAACCCCACCACACGGTGGTTGACGGTGTTTTGCCAGAACTCCATGTTACAAGCATAACCTGGAGTGGGCAAAACTCTGTGATCTATGCCTCCAGAGCAGAATTTATCACCCACCCCTAACTATAACGTCACTTTAACCTTTTTAAGTGAATTTATAGGTTGTTTTTAACGTAAAGTGTGATATTCATCATAATGCACTGCGGGGGTGGCTGGACGCAGGGTCTGGTCTAGCACTGTCTGCTGTGCTGCCCCATCCAAGCTTGCTGCCCCTATCCCCTCCTCCTTGCCCTTCATTGTCCAAGTCCATACTTCTCCCCCCTCATCTAGCCCTGTGTGGTAATTGTTCTGCCACTGCCTTTCCTGCCTGCCCCGCACAGTTAGCTTGCTGCACCTACCCGCCTACTCCCTGCCCTCTGTTGTCTGAATCTATGCACCTGCCCCCTCCCTCATACCCTGCATGGTCCAATGTGCTGCCACTGCTCACTAGTTAGCTTGATGTTCCTGCTCATTCCTCCTACCCTCCGTTGCCTGAGACTATGCCCCTAACATTGCCCTCCTGCTTAGCCTCTGTGCTTAGCTTGTTGCCCCTACCCTCTATCCCCCTGCCCTTCGATGTCTGTGTGCATGTCCCTGCTCCCTCTCTTTTGCACACCATGTTCCGTGGACTTGTCAGTGCCCCTCCTGTCTACTTTGAGTGTTTTGTTGAGCAGTCATTGCCCCTCTCACCTGCACAGCATGGTCAGATGGCTGCTGCATGTCCCTGCCCCATCCACACAATGTCTTCCATTGTCTGAGTTTCATGCCCCTATCCCAACCCTCCTGTGCTCCATGGTCCATTTTGCTGCAGCTCCCTTCTGCCCTCCATTTATGTTGTGCTTGCACCTGCTCCTCCGGCCTGCCCTGTTGGTCTGTTGTGAAATCCCTGCCCCCTTCCCCTGCCCTCTCTTGTCTGTGTCTAGTGCCTGCCTCTCACGTCTGCCCTCCATGGTCCTTTGTACATGGCCCTGCCCCCTTCCTCTTGCCCGCCATGGCCTGTGTGCTGCCACTAATCCTCCCTCTTGCTATGCATGGTCTTTTCTGCTGCCACTGCCCCTCCCACCTGCCCTGTGTGTTCAGCTTGCTGTTCATGATCCCCTCCTTCCTTCCCTCCATTCTCTGTGTGTATGCCATTATAGTCTCCCTGTTGCCCTCCATCATGTGTTGTGCTTCCAGCGCCCTTCCTGCCTGCTCTGCCTGATCTGCATAGTCACTTGCTGCTCCTGCCCTGCACTTAGGCCCCCAACACTTCGTTTTCAATGTGAGGGCCTCTATCCCATCCCTCCTGCCTTTCATGGTCCTTTGACGTGCCCCTGCCCCCTTTCTCCTTCCCTTCATGGTCCGTTGTGCTGCAACAGCCCCTCCTGTCTGTCTGTTATGGTCAGCTTGCTGTCCTTGCCTCTTTCTCCTCTCCTCTCTATTATAAATGTGCATGGTCCTTTCCTTCCCTATTGCTTTCCATGGTCTGTTGTGCTGCACTGTCCTCTCGCTTGCCCTGTGTGGTGTATTGTGCTGCGCAACCCCTGGCACATGCCCTGTATGGTCAATGCACCTTACAAGCGAACATTTTGAACTTGGTAAGAGGGAGATTTTGAGAAAAAATCTAAGAGATTGCTTTTCCCAATTGACTTACATTGAGAAAGAGGAGATTTTAGGTGGGAGACGGCTAAAATAAAGCCCTTTTAAAAACATAGTGAGTCTCCAGCCTGAATCGGGTCTCTTGACATGTATGGTTGTGCTGCCACTACCTCTCCCTTCTGCACGCAATGGTCTGTTGTATTGCCACAGCCTCTCTTGCTTGTCCTGCATGGTTGTTTCTTGCCTCTGCCCCCCTTTCCCCAGCCCTCCATGGTCTGTTGTGCTGCCCCTGCCCCTCCCACCTGCCCAGCATGGTCAACTTGCTGCCTCTGCCCCCTCCTCCCTGCCCTCAATTTTCCAAGTCCGTGCCCCTGACCTCTCCCTCCCCACAGTGTTCTAAAGAACAAATAGATTGCTAGCATTCCATATCTAGTACAAAGGTGTGGCATGCCTGAGGTCATCTTGATGTAATCAAAACTGCAATACCTAAAGCATTTCCTTTAGAAATTATAAGGTTTTTTTTCCATAGAAATTATGGTTAGACACATTTTCTGAGTTCTCCAGTAACGACAAAGTGCTTTTAAATTATTTGCTATATTTATGTTTTTTTATCCAATTGATCACCTGATTAATTGTTGCACTAAGGGGAGAGGGTGTGTCGTTATGGCCAGAGCTGCCAACTTAGCAACTGGGGAACCACGTTCCCATTTCGGTGTCGATTCACCATCCTGTGATTCTGGGCAAATCACTTAATCTCCCCATGCCTAAAATCAAAATTAATGTGTCCTTGTGTAATTAACTGATGCTAATGTAAAGCGCTTTAATACCTTCGGGTCATTGCTTTTTGTGCTGGAAAAAAAATAAAGTACACGTTTTGTACACTTCTGTCATTGGGCTACACTTGGGCTATTTTGGGTGATATATGTGCTACATTTGGACTCTTTTGTCTCTGGTGGCCAGCTTGAGAAACGTATTTGTAATGAAGTTCCCCGATTTCTTCATTTACTGCAGTATGCTCAGTAGAAAATGCTTTCAGTTTTCCACTTCAATTCCATCAAGATGGCATTCAGGTGTGCCACACATTTGGCATAAATTCGGAATGTTAGCACTCTAGTTGCTCATTAGAACACTGTTGTAAAGCTGCTGATCACCAGGGAGTTAATTGGCAGTCTGCTGCTCATGTTGAAAGTGCATGTTTCAGTCTGCATGTCAGAATGTTTTAATGAAATAGAAGAGGCAGATACTTGAAAACTCTTCTAAAATGTGTCCTAGTTTTGCTTTCTACAGCACTAACCATAATTTCTATGGCAAAATGAACCCCCTCATGTTGTTCTTTTCTAAAGGAAAGGTTTTAACTTTTATCAGTTTGATTCAATCAAGATGGCTTTAGTACAGCAACCCTTTTGTCATAAGTAAGACAGTTAGTGCTCTAGTTGTTCATTAGAACACTCTGGAAGGCAGTGTTGCCAGATTGGATGATTTCCTGCACAAATTGGTGAGATTGTTCCCATTTTTGTGAGGAATAACCACTCCAGGCAGGTTGGACAAACTTGGGCGACATTTGCCTCTTGTGCACAAAATTCAGTAAATGGTTGCCCCCCCCCCTAACCCTCTCAGACAATGGTGAAAATTAATGCAGGCTCTGCTTAGCCCAAGAACTTTTTAGCGAGCTGGCAATCACTTGTAGCTTGAAGGCACAACCTATGACTGCCCAGCTTCATGTGGTTGGCCTTCCCCCAGAGTGACTGGACCAATGTTGGGACGAGGGGCAGGCCTGTCATTGTGTTTTTTTATTTTTGTGATTCTTCTCCTAGAGAAAAACTTTTGCGTGGTGTGGTCAGACCTGTTGTTGCGGGAGGAGGAGTCAGAAGACTCTTGTGCTTTTGACCTGCCTATCAACCTGAGCCTCCGAGTCTTTGCGTATCCAGCAATTTTCAGTTAATATACGGTTCCAGCCCTGCCTAGTACCACGGCTTAACGGGTCAAAAGAACACATTTGATAGAGTGGAAGATTTGTACCCTACAGGGGGTACCAGTTGGGAGTGCAATGTAACCGTTGTAGAATGCACTCATATATTATTCAATGTCATGGGGTAATTTGGTGTTAGGAGAACCGTGAATCAACTAACATGTTCCTGTGAAAGTCACTGGTTCAATGGAAGGCTCAGTAATTAATGCTTAGAACGTGTACTGACCATTGTAATCAACTTGACTTGGTTTCTTAGGCCTCATTAGTAAGTAAATGTGATTACATGACACATTAACTGTGATAAATATTTCTTAGGATAATAATATAGATGGAAGACGTGTATTGATGTACTTAAGAGAATTTCTCCTATCAAGTGTTAACAGTCGATGTAATGTTCAACCTGCTTAGTATAGTGAATTCATTAATATAGCCCAAGTTGTAGGCCTGAGTTTATAATATGCTTAGAGTTCCATCATTTCTGAAAGTAATGTTCAAATTTGTATGTGAATCTCGTAGAATACTTTCTGTCTCACGTTTACATTGCAGGTGGACAACGCTTATTCGTGAAGAGTAGGGGTATTGTTCTATTGGACAAGGTTGCGGAATGAAGAAGTTACAGTTAGTATGGTTGCAGGAGATAAGGTGGCGGGAGGTGTTATCACACGGGAGAAGGCGAGAAGACCAAGGATGAGCTGCTACAGAGGGGCGTGTGTGGAGAAGGCCATGAAGGGAGTCAGCGTCATGGAAATGTTTGTGGCTGAGCCCATTGTGGAGTTCGTGTGAGAACGGCATCATGGGATATTGCCAGACCACGATTTTTACTATATGATGCATTGAAGAGAGGAACAGACACCACATTCCTGCTTGTCAACCAGACAGGGAGCACTTTCGTGCTACTGTGCCTGCTTTCTTCTGTTTGTGGTATAGCCCATCCTATGGCGAAGTGACTTCTTAGGAAGGCTTTGACAACTGACACCTTATCTCTTTAACGCCCTTTGCTTAAATCCTAACTTAGGGATGCCACTTTAGAGGTAGAGTAGCGATAGTTAGAATTAAATGCTGTATACTGAAGAAGTGCCAATGCAAGGAGACTTGAACTTGTGTTTTCTCATCTCATGCATAATCGTCATAGAACTTGTTGTTCTTTTTATGCGTCACCGGGTCAACCATTTTAGGAGGTTCAGTTTCCTTCTATTTCCCTTCTTCTATACGCTCATGCTAAGATTTGTTTATGCCCAACTATTTTTGAATTTGTAATAAACTAATTTACCTTCAATTGGTTGTCAACTTGGGTTCTTGTGTAGCCATTTGTGTTACACCGTTTCAAGCAATTCTTGACCTTTTCTTCCCTCTCCGCATTAATGCTGCTAAAAAGAACCATCGGAGACCCGACCTTGGATTGAACGGAGCAGGTGGGCCCAGGCTCCTTCAGTTGGTAGCAGAGTCGAATGGTTAGCACATGAAGCAAGGGGAGAATCTAGAACCCGAATCTTGAATAGTCTAGAGTCCTGACCCAAAGATCCACAGATAGAGTGCTAACGATCGAGAACTGAAGAGGACGGAGTCAGGCAATATGTGGCGAAAGCGGCGGTGAATGAGGGAGTATTAATAGAGTATGTGTGGAGCGTGCTAGATTGTAGTGGTGGTTTGATTGTGGAATGTCTTGCGGAGTTGTCGTGAGAATTGAGTGAATGTGGTTGTTGGGTCCGACGTGATCAAAGGAGTTGATTTATGGTTATGGGGCCCCGAAGTGGCCTAAGATCCTGGGATATTTGAAGGTGTAGAAGACACCAAGATAGTGATTGTCTGACTGAAGAGTTGAGGAGTTTGTCATGAGACGTCCTCGGCAGCTCCACCTAAGTCAGGTAACGTTGTGTGAATGGGATGAATATGAATGGTGCAGTGGACCTTGTGTGCAAAGGGTAAACTATACTGATTCAGGTGATTCCCAGCTGGTTGAGGTTTCATAGCAAATGGGTGTTGTTTGAGTGATTGAATTCTATCGTTCTTTAGAAAGGCAGACAATTACAAAAATAAGATGATTGTGTGAGTGAATGTGTATGAAGAAATCAGGAAGTAGGGTGAGCTGCTGCGAGGAGCGAAGGTGTCGTCAATTAGTGCAGTTTTTGGCCACTTCACTGCTGTGCAGAAGGGAGCTGAGGGGAGACCTGTGTACCGCCTACCGCGCTGAGGAGAGTCGAGGGTAGAGCCGCTTCACGGAGTATTGCTGGGGAGTGGACTACAACTCCCATCTCCCCCTGACATCACTTCCGGTTACCTGATTCCGCCTCCCAGGAGCTTCAAAAGTGTGCCACGCACCTGAGTTTGTGTTCCTGTTTTTGGCCACTTCACTGCTGTGCAGAAGGGAGCTCAGGGGAGACCTGTGCACCGCCTACCATGCTGAGGAGAGCCGAGGGGATAGCTGCTTCACAGAGTATTGCTGGGGAGTGGACTGCAACTCCCATCTCCCCCTGACATCACTTCTGGTTCCCTGATTCTGCCTCCCAGGCATCCCAGGACCTTCTAAAGCGCACAGCTCGCCCGCAGCGCAGGACACGTACGGGGACGCGCCCGGGCAAAGCCCGGGCCAAGGACAGGCCCGTCCAAGCCCATCCATGCCCGTCGGAGCCCGGAAGAGGCTGGGCTGGGCCATCTCTCTAACTCCTGCTACCTGGGGATTTCTAAACAAGGATTCTGAACTGCCTCGAGCAACTGTCGGTGAAGCGGATACCAAAAGATGGGTAAGCGCAAAGCTCCAGCGCAAGCAACGGGGGGTGAAATAGTCAACACTGTTCACTCTTTCTTAGTTAGGGCCGCAAACGTAATATCGCATGAAATTGGGCTTACAGAGCGTCGTCTCTCCTTGGAGGAAGGGAGGAGAAATGGCCCGCTGTAACAATCCCCTTTACGCGCCCATATCCCATTGACCGAGGAGGCTGAACTTACTGCTACCCCAAACTGGACCGCAACTGTGACTTTGACTGTTCCATCCCAAGAGGACTCTCCTGTGTCTAATGAGTCTGCAATTGCCCCCGTGGTTAAGAGGAAGCGCAACGCAGGGAAACAGCAACCCAAAACGACAAGGATGACAAGAGCAAGGAAAACTGCTCAAGACACATTGGTATCGACAGCGCTTCCTGTGGAAAGTGACTCCATGACGGGAATATGTGAGGATATGATATCAAAATTGGAACAGATGGTTTGCTCCGTACTGAAGCCCCTACATTTTAGATTGTGGAAAATTGAGGAGAAAATAGAGCTCCTCATTAATGGGCGCTCTTCTAGTACATGTGGACTTCCTACTTGTCGGCCCACCGTACTGTAGTAGAATGCGCCCCAGGATCCTTGGGGGATCCAGCAGGGGGTCCAGATGGGAGGGACAAAAACCTAAGGCAGGCAAACCAGGTCAATTGCCCAGACACTATGATATTACCCACAATCCCTCAGCATATTCCCTCCTCCCCACTGCTGCCACCGCTGACAAGCACAACCCACACTACTCAGAGCCAAAATAAAATCCCCTCTGGGGCCACCCAGGCCAATGCACAAACAATGGGAGGAAGAGAAGGGCGGGCCGGGAAGCAACCTCGAACTTGGAGTCTCCACCGGTAGGAATAGGCCAGCTACACACACTAGACCTCCCCCCAGCAGCGCTCCCTTATGTTTTATTCTTGGCCAACGTGTCCCTGTTAAGCATGGACCAAAGGGAATCCATGGTCCAGTTAATGAATAAAGCTTTATACTGGTTCAGCACTCAGCTCAAAGGCCATGGTCTGTGGGGTACGAGTCTGGATAAGCATATTGTAATGGCCAGGAGGGTTGGATGGGTGGGCCCCTCTGCCAATGACACTAATGGTGACTGTGTTGTTGTCAACTTTAACAACCGGCATGTTGTAAGAAGCCTGCTGCAAGCCTCTACAAATGCCCCTTTGCTCTCCACACAGATTTCTGTTTTTCCCTTGGCAAAATGTTACAGACTCATATTATGCCCACCTCCTCACAGTCTGAGACCTTTAAACAACCCTTTATGCCCCCCTTTGTTGCCATCACCAGATCCCCCTAGCCCCTATAGACTGAGGACAAGGCTTGAGTTAGCAAATCGATTCGCTCCCCTATATGACCTCGAGGCCTGTGACTGACTACCCCTGGGGGATGCAGAAGGTATTTCAAGCTCCGCTAGTGACCCCCCAAGCATTCCACTTTCACAGATCTCCGGGTATCCGACCAAACCTCCTAGGGGGACAGCAAATGACATTTTACTTAGTAGTAATGCTCTACCAAGCAACTCAGGAGCACCGTCCCCAGTAAATCGGACGGCTCAACAAAAAAGGAGGATATATTTAGCCACGTGGAATGTGGCAGGTCTTGCATCAAAGATGGCAAAGGCGGAGTGGTTAGCCCTATGGCAGGATCGAGATATCATATGTTTTCAGGAGACATGGGCTTTAGACCCAATATTCATAAATGGTTACCGAACCTACCAAACCTACACAGTCCCCCCCTGGCAGGAAGACCTAAAGGGGGTTTAGTAACCCTAATCTCGAACACATTATCCATTAAGGTCGTTCAATTTGAAAACTCCTCCCCGTATTTCCATCTCGTAGCTTTTGAAGAAGGTCGCCATCAGTGCTGGATACTAATAAATTACTATAACAACACTTTTGGTGGCAGTATGGTGGCTGTTATAGATTCATTAGAAAAAGAACTGGAGAAATTCACAAGGTCTCTGCTGTGCAAAGAACTCAACATCATATGGCTAGGCGATTTTAACTCCCAACCATGCCCCAACACATTAGGAACGGTTTGTGTCATGGTTGATATGGAGGGAGACCCACTAGTCCACTTCACGCACCATGATAATGGGAATGCTTTAAATAGGTTCTTAGCATCGAAGAGTTTGGAAGTGTACAACAAAGTAGACGCAGGAGGTTTGTAAAAAAACTTTTTCCGGGGCGATTCCAATTCTATATTAGATTTTATTGTTGCAACCACCAACTGTCGGGGACTTATTTATCATACCGATTCTATATTGTCAAATTTTAGTGACCACGCAGCATTATTCCTTAAGCTTTTTGGTGTCAGAACCTCCTCATGCCACACGGAGAAAGTTCCAAAATCAATACTGGACAGGCTAAATGGATTCCAGCTGAAATGGGATAACACAGACAAGAACAAAATCATTCAGCAAGTTATAACCAATAAACGGAATCTGGTTTTAAACTGTTTGGACCCGGACACTGCATCAGATATTTTAATAATTTTTTTAATAGAAATACTTCAGGAGATCAAATCTGCCTTGACTCGGCGTAAAACTAATAGGGAGAGACTCGAAACACGATGGTTCGTTGAGACTTGCACCCGGGCCCTAATGGACCTTCGTGGGGCCTTGAAGGCATCACCTAGAAATCAATCCCAGATCAAGGATCTGCGACTGGTGTATAAGAAAGAGCGGAAAAACCGGGAAGACGAGTTAAAAAAAGAGGCATGGGAAAATCTGGCTTAGGCTGCATCCCTAAATAGTAGCAGGGATTTCTGGAAGATAGTAAATGCCCCCTTCTTTAAGAAGGAACAGGAAAAACTAATAGATAATCATGTGGACGAAGACACATGGGTGGCGCATTTCGAAACGATTTTTGGGAGCGAGACTCCACCAGGAGTTGAACTGCTCAATCCCTCAGAGACCCCCCTTAAGCCTATAACTTTTAACCTGGAGGAAATAAAACTTGCTCTCGCTAAATGTAGTTGCGCCAAAGCACCAGGACCGGATGGGGTCCGATCGACTTTTTTCTAGAACATCAAGATCTATGGTCCCCCTGTTAACTATCATATTCAATGAAATCTCTAAGAGAGGCCTGCCCCCATAATGGAGAACAAGTATTATAGTCCCAATTTACAAAAAAGGGGACAATTCCAACCCCCAGAACTACCATCCATCTCTCTTCTGGATTCCACCGCCAAACTCCTGGGGCCGGTTTTACTGAACAGGTTAGAAGACTGGGCAAGAGAAAACAATTTCCTGATGCCATCTCAATATGGATTCCAGAAGGGCAGAGGCACAATTGACCAGTGCCTAAATTTAAGTTTGATCATCTCTAAGTACACCAGAGCAAAGAGAGGGAACATATACATGGCCTTTATGGCCCTCTCGGCGGCTTTTGACTGCGTAGCTCATCCAAAATTAGGGCAACCATGGCTGCGATGGGCATAGATTCCAGGCTGATTACCTTGATACGCCAAATGTACTCACAGGTGACGGCCTCTGTCCACTACGGAAGGGACAGGGAATGTACTAGACCTTTTAAGATCATGAGAGGAGTCAGGCAGGGCTGCGTCCATGCCCCATTTTTATTTTCACTTTACACAAATGGGGTGGAAGCCGCCCTGAAAAGGTGTACGCCTGATGTTCCTTTTTTCCCCTCAAGTCCATTACCAATCCTGGCCTATGCAGATGACGCCGTCCTGATAGCTAGGACAGGTGTAGCACTTCAATGCCTAATTGACACCTACGTGAGTTTCATGTCATCCATGGATCTTAAAGTAAACGAGTCAAAAACCTTCATTTTAGTGTCAGGACAACCTCCCCCTAAAAATATTCCATCGTTCCATATTAGGACTCGTAAACTAGCTGTTGCGGAGACCATTTCATATTTAGGAATTGCTTTCGACACCTAACAAACCTGGTCACACATGGTGGGAAGTAGGGCCCAAACAATTGAGCGCACTATGGCGGCTGTTTCCAGCTTCACTAAAAAACTAGGCTCGAAGCCCCTAACAATTATTGAGAAGAATGATATTGTTTTCTTTTAACATGTACACTTTGATGATCTATGTTTTCAAATTAGATCAAATAAAGTTTATGAAACTGAAATTTGTGCCGCACTGGGATAGGTTGGTTGGTGTAACACCACGCTGGGATTGGTTGACAATTGTTTACTACATCTGGAGTGTTTGAGGTCATATCGCCACACTAGTTGATTTAAATCGAACTGGGATTGTTGAGTTATAAACATGAAAACCATGCAATATTTTAGAGTTCTGAGAGATTTGTTTCATGGGGATGGTGGTATTATGATGAGAGTGGGTGAAGAAGCACCCCCGGAAGATATACCAGCTCATTATATGGTAACAAACGTAGGACTTCATACTATTATTTGGCTCCAAAATTGGCACAAGATCACTGAGTAGTAGGGAGCACTGGCTATGGTACTTTCAAGATGGAGATACTTAACCAGCTGAGGGGAGTGATGTTTGCTTTGAAACCGTTACCTAGGCCTACACAGTTCAAGGCACTTGATGCATGGATGCGTGCAGCTCACGCTAGAGAGAGAGAGTGCTACCAGGGGAAGATGAAGAAAACAATACAGGCTTACCAAAAGGCACAGTGGGATGCGAAGTTAAAGAGATGGAGGGTTGACATGGTCGAGTCTGAGAGGTTATACCCTGCATTAATGAAGGATAAGGAGACTAGCGCTAAGGGGAGAAAGGAGATAATTGGGAACGATGACAGTGACTCTGATGATAGCTTGTTGAGTGGCCTGATGGCAGAACATCTACCTCCCTATAGTCCAATACAGTATGAGAGTGGGAGAGCCCTTGAAGAGACTGTTGACACTGGGGGCGCATCAGCCCCAATCGCCTCAGGACCTGGTGTTGTGGGAAAAATATTGACAGGAGCGAGATTAGCAGACGGGAGAGAAGAGGAGGGAAGAGGGGTGATGGGGAGCCTGGACCACAGTAACGCTAATAATGCTGCTTCAAGGCTGCTGGAAGCTCTTACTGTGCCAGTCACGATTGGGCCTATTGTTCCCATATACGACCCGAGCTCAACAGGGACCGAAATTCAGCAACAACAATATGTGGGACCGAAGGAACATCACAGGGTACGTTAGTAAGTGCTGAGGGGGTTTCATCCCATTGACTCCTGTAAATTTGAGTATTCCGTATGGGGCACCGGCAGACCCTTCAATAGACCGAAGCAATTCTTATGTTATGAAGCCGCTATCTGTGGGAAACACTGAGTCAGACCTGATCGTGTGGAGAACACTCCCTAGAGTACAAAGTAGCACACCTCGAGAAGGGGGGGCGTGAGGGGGAACACCTGGCAGTCAGCACATTTTTGATGTCTCGGATCTAGAGTTATGGCTTAGAGATCACAGTAATACTGAGGAGAACAAGGACACATCAGTGAGTTAGAGTACTATGAAGTCTATCGTGAAGGCTAAACTGGTGGATGTAGTGAGGATGAGGGCTGAATTGCATGAGATTATAAATGGAAATCTGGCACTTGACCGAGTGGAGACATATAAACCTGGTGACTTGCTGTTTATGATGAAGGTTATCACTAGGAGGGCAATACAGGCACATGAGAGGTTGACCAAATTGGCTCAAAGGTATAACGTAGATTTGACCCAAAAAAAGATGCTGCAAGGGAATCACAGGCTTACCTACAGTGATCAGGAGATAGAGGAACAGAGAGTGCCCGGTTTGAAGACACACATTCCGAAACTGGTAATAGGAGTGAGGACCTGGAGCATGTTTGACAAATGGGAGGAGAAGTGGTCGAAGAAGAAAAATGTGCATAAGGTGTCAGGAGAGCCGCCTCCTCCGGGGAGAGAAAGCAGGGGTAGAGGCATACCCATAACGGGAAGTGCCTAGTGGGGGTTATGTGCATGTTCCTTGGTGTTGAGGTGATCTTACTGCCTTCACTAATGAATTTCCGAAGATGAGGGAGAAACCCGCTGAATGGTACAAACAGGTTGATAGTTTGTGAAGATTTCAAAGGTGTCGTGGATTGATTTGAACACATTGTTTGAGATTGTGGTGCCGAGTGATTTCAGGTATGCATGCAAGATAGTCATCGAGTAGCTTGAACAGGAACCAGATAGGGACCAGTGACTCATGGCCTGTCACCAATGGTAATGAAGAAATATGGTCAGGTGATCACATGTTCACAATCTAAGATAGCCCCAGCAGGATATTGATTGGGTCAAAATTGATCAGGCGACTCAAGAGCCCAAAGAAACTGTTCATGAGTACTATGAAAGGTTGTTACAGGCTTGCTTTCAAATAGTTCAGCGGATAAGATACTCATGACCCCAAGGACATGGGACAATTCGTGTCCAAGTTTGTAACAGGTTTGAGACCCGAAATGAGCCTTATGATACAACAACATTTGATCTGCTGGCAAAATAAGACTGTGGACAAAGGTTTGTGCTATGCTATGTATTGTAGTGACATGGTTGACTCCAAGCATAAGAAATTGAAGGGAAAGTTGATGCTAGTACAGATGTGGAATGCTCAAAGGGGGGGACAAGTACAGGAACCTGTTTGAAACACTCCTCGGGCACAGGGAGTTAACCCCGTCGAAGTTCAGATGTAGGCAACTGGAGGCATAGCAGGACAAGGGAGAGGTAGAGTGGGTCCTATAGACCATAGGATGGGAATAGATGTGGCAACTTTGAAGAAGTCCATGATGTGCCATTTTTGTAATAAGGTGAGGAATTGGAAGTGTGAATGTTGTCTCAACCCTGCAAATCAAGAGCAACTTGAGGGATTTGGACAGGGACAGAATGATGCACCACAGATTGTGACTAGACCGAGATCGCAGAACATGGGGGGATCTCAGGGTCATGTAATGCCAGTACCTCAACCCCCAATGATATCCCAGGGAAATCAAACTTACCATCAAATGCCCTTAATGGAGTCGGGTGACAACTTCAACTTGGACCCATTCTTATGACGGTGCCGGGGGGGGGGAGGAGGAAGACTGTACACTTGGCACAGTCTTCAAGGTAGACCAGCGAGGACCATACATCGATGCTGATGTTGATAGGCATCCAATAACATTCTTGATTGACACTGGTGCCACCCGCTCTACTGTGAGAACCACAGAGGCCCCAAACCTACTCCTCTCGGGAAAATTAATCCAAGTTGTTGGTGTTGCGAATAAGAGGATGTTTAACCCTTTGACTGAAGAGATGCTTGTGAAGATTGGGTCTTTTGAGGACCAGCACCAGTTTGTGGTGTGTGATTCAAGTCCTGTGTGTCTATTGGGTCACGATTTGCTGTGTAAATTGAATTTAACCATATATGGCACACCGAAGGGAATAGAGTTACAGACGAATGATGAAGATATCGCTTTCATGTTGGCAAACCAGAATTTCTATGTCTCCATGTTTCCACTGCTGACAGTGGAGGACATGCCTATCGGTCTGAGGCACACTGTCCCAATGGCGTGTAGGATTTTACAGGTGAAGAAATAGGACTCATCAAGGGTTTTGAACCAGTTTGCATGCAGGTTAAGCCAAATGCCGACTATCCAAGAACAGTGCAGTATAATTTGATCCCTGAAAATGTAGCGGGTATCACACCTGTGTCAACTCCATGATTGAACAGAGCATCCTGAAAGAGATCCTGGGGAGTCCATGTAACTCTCCTATTATGGGCTTGCAGAAGCCTGGTGGAAGTACTGCATTGTTCAGGATCTCCAAAGGATTAATAACATTGTGGTCCCTTGTTGTCCTGTGGTACCGAATCCATCAGTGATCCTGTTCCAAATCCCTTGTGAAGCTAAATGGTTCACAGTTAACAACTCTGCCAAGCCTTTTTCTCGATCCCATTGCATGAGAAGAGCCAATTTTTATGTGCTTTCCGGCTGGGAGACTGTGTCTTAATATAGTGTTGTATCCCACAAGGGTATACTGAAAGTCCATACGTCTTTAACCAAGTTTTGAAGAAGATTCTAGAGTCCCTAGTCTTACCTCACAACTCGGTTCTGGTTCAACATATTGATGATCTTTTGATTGTATCAAACACCAGAGAGGCTTGCAGAGGTGATACCATTGCGTTGTTGAACCACCTGACTGACAATGGACATAAAGTGTCCCCAAGCAAACATCAGTATTGTCTGCATGAGGTACAGTACTTGGGACATCGAATTGAGATGGGCAAGAGAAAGGTGTCACTGGAACGGGTATTGGCGATCATGCAAATGAACCCGCTGCACAACCAGAGAGAAGTCAGGAGGTTTCTGGGAATGGTTGGCTACTATTGACAGTGTATTCAAAAATTTTCTCTGATGGCCAAATCCTTGCAGACTTTGACACACAAAGACGTATGGGATCCAGTGCCGTGGGATAACAATTGCTTGCTTGCTTTCCTGAAGCTAGAGAATGCTTGTGTCGCGCTCCAGCCTTAGGAACACCTGATTACAACAAAGTGTTTTTGCTGTTCTGCCATGAGAGAGAGAGGGTTGTGCCCTTTCTGTCCTCACACAGTTGCATGGTAGTGCACGTAGACCAGTTGCCTATTTCTCTGCTATCTTAGATCCTGTGGCGTCAGTGTTGCCCGTATGTCTCAAATCCTTTGCTGCAACAGGTGTTAGTATTGAAAGATGTGAGAGCATCGTGATGGGTCACCCATTGATTGTATAAGTTCCTAATTCAGTGGAAATTTTGTTAACCAGAACAAAGACACAGCTTTTGACAAACAATCGGTTGTCCAAATATGAGCAGATAATTCTGGCAGCTGATAATGTCACGTCGAAACGGTGTTCTGTGTTGAACCTTGCTACAATGTTACCTATCTCAAATTCAGAGGGGGAGGAAAGTGAAGACCACGACTGTCTCAATGTCACTGAACTATGTAGGAAACCACGTCCTGACATTGTTGATGAGCCACTGCCCAATTCCGATTATGATCTGTTTGTTGATGGCTCATGCTTAAGGGACAATGAGGGAAATCTGAGAGCAGTTGTTGCTGTCTGTACCATTTCTGGAGTGGTGGAAGCTGCTTGGTTATAAGGAGTGTGCTCCACGCAAGTGGCTGTGCTTGTTGCTCTAACCCGTGCATGTTGTGTTCCCGAGAACCCTCAAGTGACAATCTACACTGACAGCCAGCATGGGTTCGGAGTGGTACACGACTTTGGACAGTTGTGGTCTCAAAGGAGTTTCATGACCTCGTCTGGGTTTCCTATCAGAAACGGGGTAGTTGTGAGGAAATTGTTGGAAGCCTTACAATTGCCAAGGGAAGTTTCCATCGTAAAGTGCTCTGAGCATTGCAGGGGAACGGACTATGTTATGACTGGGAACAATTACGCAGATGAGGTTGCACGTTACTGTGCTTTGAATGCTTGTATTTTCAATGGGGAATACAGAAATGATGAAACAGAAGTGACCGATTTCAACGTGATGTTGCTGTGGCCGATACTTGGGATGAGGTGAGGCGTCTGCAGGAGAAAGTTTCTAAGGAGGAACAGTCAGGCTGGGTCAGAGCAGGTTGTGCGAAGTTAGAGGATGATATATGGTTGTCAACTGATGGAAGAGCGGTTTTAGCCGACTGTTTATTGTACTCGATGGCAAAGCAGATTCATGGTACAGCACATATAGGTAGGGACACAATGGTGAGGGTGTTTAGACAGACATGGTTTATCCCCAGGTTTCGAGTGGTTGCAGAGGCTTTGTGGCCTCAGTGTGTGATTTGTGAGCAAATGAATACTGGAAAGAAAACTGTTGTTACCGTGAGTCACATAGGGAGGTCAGCAGGGCCTTTCAACTGGATGCAGTACGACCTTGTTGAGATGCCTATGTGCAATGGACAGCGATACATTTTGGTCGTGGTGTGTTTATTCTCCCTTTGGGTCAAAGCCTACCCAACCCAAAGGTGTGACAGTCTCACAGTAGCTAAACTGTTGTTGAGGGAACTCATTCCGAGATTTGGATTTCCAACTACATTGGAATCAGACTGAGGGACCCCCTTCAATAACGAGGTCCTGAAATTGCTGTGTGCAACTTTGCGAGTGGAACAGAGGCACCATTACAGTTACAGGCCCGAAGCATCAGGAGTAGTTAAGCAGGTCAACGTTACTCTGAAATCCAGATTAGTAAATGTGTGTGGTTCAACTTCTTTGAAATGGCCGGATGCATTGCCCCTTGTGCTGATGAGTCTGTGCAGTGCCCCTGATATGAGAACTGGCTTGTCCCCTCATGATATTCTTATGGGGAGAGTGATGAGGTTGCCTGCCAATGCTCTTGTTAACATGTCGGATGATCTGGTTCTCGACTATTGTAAAGGGTTGGCAGATGTAGTTCGTTCTGTGTCTCATCAGGTTGAAGCAGCGACTGTACCAACTACGCAGGACCTCTATCACGACCTGGCCCCCGGCGATTGGGTGCTCATAAAGAGACATGTGAGAAAGAATTGCCTTGAACCCCGCTGGTGTGGACCATATCAAGTCGTATTGGTGACCACGACTGCTGTAAAGTGTGGCGGAGTCCCGAACTGGGTTCATGCCTCCCACACGCAAAGAGTACTGAATCCCTCTGAAGAAAAGCTCCTCTGTCAGAAGAATTGATTAACATGACTGGAGAGTCACCATAGAGCGTAAACCAAGCTGTAGAGGGACCGGCAGAGGCTGAATTGGACTTCGAGCAACCGGAGGGGGTCCTAGTTGAATTGGACACTGACGTCGCCTCTGGAAGAGACATGACAGTGGTGCCTGAGGTAGCATTTCTAAAGCGCGTGAATGAATGAAAGAGGTAGCATTTCTAAAGCGCGTGGTTACCCGGAGGCATCCCAGCGCTGGCGGGCACTAATTGAACTGCAACAGGGTTAGATGGGAAAAAGCCAGGTCTTCAGACCCTTCCTAAAAATATTATCACTGGGTTCCCTACGAAGCTGCAATGGGAGGGCGTTCCAGAGTTTAGCCGCATTATATGAAAACAGTCGGCCACCACTTCTGGCCCTCCGGATTCTAGGAATTGAGACTAAATGGAGGTCATCCAAACGAAGCCGCCTGTTAGCTCGGTAAGGATGGACCAGAGAAGAAATAATGGCTGGTCCCTTCCCTCTCAGCACCTTGTGGGAAATGCACAGGGCTTTAAAATGGACCCTTTCCCTGATCGGGAGCCAATGGAGGGCCTTTAAGGCGGGTCTGGCCGATTGACGGCCTGAGAGCCCTACAAGGATCCTGGCGGCACAATTCTGTACGACTTGGAGTTTTGCCAGAACCGAGCTAGGAGCGGCCAGGTATAGGGCATTTCCATAGTCCAGTCGAGACAGTATAAGGGCCTGAACCATCAATTTTTTAGCTTGAAAAGGGAGTAACGGTAGCACCTTGCGAAGTAATCTTAACATGCCAAAGCAGGTGGCAACAACTGTTCTGGCTTGTGTTTTAAAACTGAGCTCATCATCTAGCCAGAAGCCTAGGCTCTTTATTTCCATTTTTGGGATGGGCTTTGGGCCCATACATGCTGGCCAGATGGAATCTATTTCAGTGGGGGAATTATTGCCCAGGAGCATGAGCTCCATTTTGTCGCCATTCAATTTAAGATGAGACAGTGTCATCCATCTGGTGACTTCTTCGAGGCAGGGCAACAGACGGGAAGAGGCTCTATCTGCATGGTTCAGTGAGATCACCAGTTGAGTATCGTCAGCATAAGTGACGATTTGCACTCCGAAGGGGAGGACACTGTCGGCTAAGGGGGCCATATAAGCATTAAAAAGGGAGGGGCTCAAGGACGAGCCCTGCGGTGAGCAAGAATACGACCCTGATGAAGGAGCAAGTGGAGGAATGGGGCAAGTGCAGTCGAGATCGAGGACAGACCTGACTGAGATCTTGCCAGAAAGAGAACACAGAAGGAATCTGAGGCTTGCATCTGAGAGAGGGCTTGCACCAATTGTTGAAACGTCTGAATCCTAACAAAGTGAACCTGCAGGGGAAAAACTAAGTTCCAGGAGGCCCAAGAAAGTTAGAGTGCATTGTTGAAGGTACTCTTCTCCTGAGTGGACTTATCTAGCTGCCAATGCCGACAAGGGTGAGTTCTGGGACATCAGTACTGATAATCAACGTCCTGTTGAAGATTCCTGGGACTGAAGCATATGCCCTCCTTTCACTGGCTGTTCAGTATCCACCAAGGTTGAGTGGCCTAAGATCTCTGATTCTGAATGACGTCTTTTTCCCGCCTCTGGGCATAGAACCAGCATCTGCAGAAGAAGCGGAGTTAAGAGCTGATCTGTTGCAATTGATTGAAAAACAACTATGTTCTACACTTAATAAGGGATGTTGAATGAACTTTATGAACTCTGTTAAAGGTGCGTAGGAACAAAATTACCAAGACCTGAGTGGACGAAGTAAAAGTTAGGGATTCCATTTAGAAGAAGACGGTGTGGGGTTAAGGAAGTCTTATGAACTTATCTACAGAGAAAAACAATAAGAAGAAAAAAATGTGAAAGAAAAAGTGAAAAGGAAGAAAAAGTGTTTAAGACGCTTAAGAGACTTTTGTGTTTTCTGTTTTGCTCGAACTGGAACATAACGGAGAAAAGAGACTCTGTGGCTGCTGTGTTCTCACTTATATTTGGGTCAGAATTTGTTTGAAATGGAGTCTGCAAATCCGAACTGTAGGCACAAATGTGTCATAGGTACACTTACAACTATTGTAGTGGCAGTGATAGTGGTACTAATAGTGGAGTTAGTTTCCAGGGTTTCGGAGGAGAGACATGAATTTGTTGTCATCAAGGTGGTGACCCCCCATGCTTGGGGTTCCAAAAAGAGGTACTCTAGGATCAGATAAAGATTCTGCTGCTAAAGGAGAGCAACATCTCAATGCAGACTTGTCCAAGGGAGATAACACCCTTAATGCTTGTGCTAGGCTGTTGTACGAGTATGTCGACACTATGGAAGCTAGAGACTGCTATGTTTGCATGCAATTACCCACTTCAGTAGAGGAAGGCATTACTTATCACCACTTACCCGTGACTTATGGCATTAGTTTTAGTTTGCTTCTTAGCATGTTTCATAAGAAGGACAATTATGAATATTATTTTTCAAACTATGATGTGTTATTGTCTAAAGTACCAGTCTACAAGAATTTGAACAAATATGATACCAGGAAGACAGCTGAGATGATAGGGAACTATTTATTTCCCACAGCTACAATAGAGACAGCTTATGCTCATAGACACAATTTAACATGTACATTGACTGAGGTAGAGAAAAGTAGAGTATGGATATAGATGTGTAGTGACAGAAGGGAATAAACCTTATGAATCCCCTGATTGGACAAAGGAGGAGTTAGATCCTCATGCAGCAGGGAGTTAAGGACCACTAGCTTTGGACTGGCAACACAGGGGGATGCTGTGTATTCAGCAGGCTGAGAGTGGATATAGTTCCATGTCTGTGGGAAAGAGCAAATGTGATCATACATTTCTGGTCCATGGGCCATGGAAAATGTTTTTAGACTGCACTGCTTAGGTTATACCAGGAGTCTATTTTGTGTGTGGAAAGAAGGCGTATTTGGGGTTGCCTAGTAAATGGTATGGTACTTGTTACCTGGCTGTGGTGTTTCCAACGATATATCATGTGGAGTATTTGGAGGCTTTGAGTGGAGAAACAAACCTTAGACAGAATTGTGGATTGAGTGCTGGAGAGATAGTGGGAGATAAAACCATAAAAAGCCATAAAAACCAGTTTGGGAGTGGTGTTGAATGATATCAAGATTAGGAAGTTGTCTACCATAGTCGATAGTTATCCACTGAGACTGCTGGATCTTTGTTGCTCAAAGACGGTGAGATGGTTTCAATCAGGGCAAGGATGATGCAGAACTGGCTTGCTGTAGATGTTTTGCTGGCAAAAGAAGGTGGAGTCTGTCTCATGCTGAAGGTTCAACAGTGCTGTACTTACATCCCTGACAGGAGTAAAGATTTGCAGAGCCACAGTTCCTCCCTTATTTTGTCGTTGCTACATTTTAAAACAAATTGGTCCTTTCTCCTCTCTTCTACTGCTGTCCCATATTTGCAAGTTGAGGCAAGTTTCCTCAAACTAATGACATATTCCTCCACTGTTTCCTCTTGTCCTTGTGCTTTCAATCTGAAATGGTTTATACCCATTATTGTGCTTGTACGTGAAAGATAATGTCTGTCAAGTTTGAGAATGCATATCTCATATTCATTCAGATTTCTTTCCTCTTCAGGACTTAGCTCTAGTAGATGCTCTAATACCTCCCGCTCTTCTCCCCCTGACAATGCAAGAGCAGTGAATACTTAAGTTCAGCACTAAGATTAGTACAACAAACTCTTACATCATTCACAAAGATTTGTTTTTCATTTGTTCCATTTCACCACAGGTTCCCCAGGGCTACTCAAAAAGCCCATTCCGGGATTGAGTATTAAAAAGGAGTAGCATCATGCTTTGCAGTCCTAATGTGTCCAACGTTAGGGGCAAATGACAGGAAATTTGTGTTTTGAAAGCGTTAATGCATAATAAATTACATTTTGACATTTCAGGCATTTGAACACTATATTGTCTCACTTTTGTAATATCCATGAAAAGACAAGCATTTTTAGGAGACTGGGGAATGTTTGCACAGAAATCAAAAGGATGCTTGAAATCCTCGGAACAGTGCACTGCTCTGCTGCAGAACTCAGCATGTGGGACTCTTTTGGGGATCCCTGTCAGGCCTGGAATATATGTTAGCTAAAGTTGAACCAGTTGAGTGTGAAATGACTCCACTTTATTATAAATGTCCTACTGTTCCCAAACTCGGTCTACTGGGTTTGGGAACATCAGGTTTAAAACTAACAGCTGGAAAAAGAGCTGCTCAAAGGGCCCCAATCACATTTACCACATGCTAAAATCAAGTGGTAAATGTGAATGGTAATTCCCAGGGAAAGTGAGTATTACAAGCAAATTCACCCACAAAAAAACAGGTCTGCATAGTTTTTCCCCATTCTTTCAGGGTAACTTATTTTTGCACTGTACTGGAGGATTGTTACCCACTGCACATATGTTTGCACCCTGGCAGTACCGTGCAACTCATAATCAAGCGTAAATGTGTTGAGTGTGACAACACGTTAGCTTAGGACCTAGAAGAAAGTCTGGAGATCTCACTAATGGGCCTACAGATGTTTTGGGGAAGTCGCTAAGCCACCTACCCATCAGCACTAGTTTGCAAGTGAAAACAGCTTTAGTCATGTCATTGTCCCTATCCATAAACCTCTGGCCCAGCAGGGAGTGACAAATTAGATACAGCCATTGAAATTCTTTTAGCACTGGGGTGATATGATAATTATTTTTGGTGCAGGATGGGAGTCGGACAGCAGATTTTAGCAAAGCTTTCAGAGGTGCCATCGAAGATGATTGAAGATCAATTCGGGAGGTATTACTTTAGCCAATACGGAAAAGAATAGTTCTTGAAGGGCTGAATGAATGATGGTCGGTTTTAAAATTGCTTTAATTTTTTTAATGAATAGGAAGCAGATTTCTTTAATTTTATACACTGCTCACTGTGTGAAAATTATTATGAATTGAAATGAAACATAAACAAAGCGTTGGGAGATAAAGAGGGTGAGATGTTTTCATTAGAGTTCAGTTTTGTTTATTTGATTGATTGGCTGAGTAAAGCTATTTTGCTCATGAAATAATCTTGGAGTTCTTACATTTAGCACTAGATTGTTAAAGTTGTGGTTTGGCTTTTGATTTGTTGTTAAGCTTAACAATTTGAATTAGTTATTTAGGCTTCATGAACGTTTTCTGGGTTTTCAATTGTACATTATTAAGCTATTGCATTATAGTGTCTATCGTGTATTTTTTACTTGCTGCTTTTAATGTTGAGTAAATCTATGGTGATTTATTGTAACTCATGACACTAAGATTTCGGCAATTCCTCTTTTTGGAGAAAAGATTATTGTGCAATTCAAGGGTTGCAGATATTAGTTTTAATCCTCTTCAGTTTACGTGGACTGCTTTTGTCCATAACAATTTGGATATCATAGTTGGCAAAGATTTAATTGACTTCTGAGAATATCTGTTTTTGGCATTGAACTAGTATTTTATCTGGGAAGATGCAGAATTATCTTTTCAATGTTGTGATAGAAGCATAATGAGTTATAGGGGCCCATTACGATACCCGGCGTAAATAAATCCGCCAGGCATGGAAGCGGCAAAAATCCGCCCGCACACACCGCCTGAACACCGACCACGCCATTATGAGTACACAAACCGAAAACCGCCATCGGCGGAAAAATCACACAAAATACCGCCCGCCATCGTCCGAGTCGGAGTCAAACCGCCCGCCACGGACGGAAACACGCACGACAACACAAAACCGACCGCCCACACGGCCGACACACCGCACGTGCAATTACGATCGCACCGCCATGAGCGCGGAAAAACTACAAATATACCGCCCGCCAGCGCAAACAACGCCGATGAGAATCGACACGGCAGAAGCCATGGCGCCAACGTACCTGCACAGAAACCATCCGCACACAAAACCAATAGCACACAACATGGCCAACAAGTCCACACAGCAAGGCACGCACAAATACACAAGCACAGTACACATCCCGAAAACACCCCCGGACAAACAAAAAATACAAAGGCCAGAACCCCAGACACAACACACCTGAAAACAACAGACCATGAGGACACACCCACATAGGTGAGTACAAAAGCAGCACTCCCACAGACCACAACCCCTTGCTACATTGCAAACCAGAGAGGAGAGGAGAGGACACAGTGACACAGCAAGGACAGCAGCACACCACAGAAACGCACACATCACTACCACCACCACCACCACCACCACCACCAAACACCACCACCACCACCACCACCACCACCACCACCAAACACCGGCACCACAAACCCCCTGCACATTACACAACACACACCGCACCAGCACCACAAACACCATGGCACCACAAAGGATGCCCAAGTTCACGCCCATTGAGCTGACGGTCATGGTCGACGAGATCATCAAGGTGTACCCACAAATCTATGGGAACATGGTCCAGCACACACCACTAGCCACCAGAAACAGAATGTGGAACCGGATCGTAGACCAGGTCAATGCAGTCGGGACCCTGCCCAGGAACAGAGTCGAGATAAACAAACGTTGGAATGACGTAAAAAGCCTGGTCAAGAAGAAGGAGGGCAAAAACAGAGAGCTGGCTGCCGTCACTGGCGGAGGGAATCCCGCGCTCTTTAAGACCTTCAAAGCGTGGGAGGAGAAGGTGCGAGTCGTAATCCATCCGGAGATCCTCGCCGGATTAGCAGGGGAGTGGAGGCTGGTAAGTACAAACTAATGTATACCAGCACACCGCTATGTACTCACATGCGCAACTACCATGCCACAGCTCCCAGGGACAAACACCCCCATGTCCAGCACACAATACACAACACATCACACACACATGCAACAGACACTACCACACACAGCCCAAACCGAACAACTGTAAGATGCGTGGGGACATGTGTACACTAAGCCAGCCACGTAACCACCAACAGGTCCCCAAATATGCCAGAAGCGCCACAACGAGCACCCACCACACCCATGTGTCCGCCACAGCTGCACTAACCGACAAGTAACAGGTAAGTGGCAGGAACACAAAGTGCAGTGGGTGGGACGGTGGACAGCCCAAGTACAACACACACCAGGCCCCAGTCCCACAGCACAGCAAGGAGGAGCATCCCCACACCCCACAGCCACGTGTCAGCCACCGCAGTGCACAACGACAGCCGAAAGGCAGACATCACGGTCCACAGCAATCGGTGTCAGTGGGTGTACAGCCACCCCCACGACCCACTACACCCCCCACCCCCACAGACCTGCAACATGGAGCACCCCCCTTAGAGCCATGTGGCATCCAGTACAGTGCACGCACGAACAACTTGCAGGTGGGAAACTGGACAGGGCTGGATTACTGGAGGCATGAGGACCATAACACCACCAACACATGGGACATGTCACGTAGCAGACGAACACGCAGCACCGCCCACCGTCACGAACAAGTGAACAATGTGCACACGGACATGAACAACAGACTCACACCCCACATGACCCATCACAGACATAGCAACACCCAAGGAGCCACGTCTGCATGCACAAGCCACACTGAATATAGTCCCACACGGCAGCCACTGTGCAACTCATCACACACAACCGAAACACCATTGAAGTCCTGTCCATGTAGCCTCCACTGCCTGTCAACCCCACACCCCACAACTACGCTTATGTAAGACAAACAACACTAGACGCAACAGAGCGGAACAACAGAAATGCACACGAACACCACTGAACCCATCAAACTCACAGACACACCATGCACATACAACATACCATCCATCCCATCCGTCAGCCCCAGTCTCATGAAAGGCATGTCATCCGCACAGCTGCCACACATACAGCAGTCACGCTAAGACACATGCCCATGACCAACCATGTGCCAGAAGTCAATTAAGCGCACGACACACTGTGAGCAACAACACACAACATGGGCCACACCCCCCTGAGCACTGCAGTGATGCACATGGCACAGGGCAGCACGCACACCAAGGAGATGGGACAACTGCAATACGTTGGCTGGCACACAACTATCACTCACTCATAACGATGCGTCCAATGCCATGTCCAGTAACCACAACAGACAGCAAATATGCAGGGCATGTCAGGCATGCACACACCTCAGACCATGCACTGTCATGCAGCCACAACACATGTCACGTTCGGCACCCATGGCTCACAGCATGTACCCCAAAAGCATATCCCCTCCCAAATGCGAATCTGGGGCATGGCCCCCATGTTGCCATATGCGTTCCTAAGCGTTCCATTTGAACCCCAAAAGCATATCCCCTCCCAAATGCGAATCTGGGGCATGGCCCCCATGTTGCCATATGCGTTCCTAAGCGTTCCATTTGAACCCCAAAAGCATATCCCCTCCCAAATGCGAATCTGGGGCATGGCCCCCATGTTGCCATATGCGTTCCTAAGCGTTCCATTTGAACCCCAAAAGCATATCCCCTCCCAAATGCGAATCTGGGGCATGGCCCCCATGTTGCCATATGCGTTCCTAAGCGTTCCATTTGAACCCCAAAAGCATATCCCCTCCCAAATGCGAATCTGGGGCATGGCCCCATGTTGCCATATGCGTTCCTAAGCGTTCCATATGAACTCCAAAAGCAAAGTACAAACCAGACCCAGGATGGGCCAGGAGCCCGCATACACCAGAGTCACAATGAGTAGGGGCACAGCAACACACCCATCGGCATGGCCAATCCGTCCCATGCCACATGTGCACAGCACACAGTCCCATTGCCTAGCACACACAACTACAGATGCCACAGCCACACACTCGCCTCCGGGAAACCCATGTACGAGATTGCACGAACTGCCAATGTCAGACGACTAATACATACTTCGCCAGGTGCAACACAATAACAAATCTCATTCTCTCCACAGGTGACGAACTGCTGGATGCTGGGGATGGAGACAGCAGCCAGCACAGCCAGCCTACAAGCCCCCAACGAGGACACACGGATCTGGAGGATCTGTCCTCCTCTTCGGACACGGACCACCAAGCTGGCCCATCTGGCGTGGCAGGGCCCAGCCGCTCCCCAGGACCCCTCCTACCCACCAACCCATCATCCAGGGATGCTGAACAGTCCCAGTCCCCTGCTGCCACTGTCGTTGCGGCCACACCCACGGTCATTGCGGCCACTACCACTGCCGCAACCGCCACCATCGCCGCACCGACCACCACCGCCTCCACCACCACCACGTCTTCGCTGGCACCAGCCCCAGCGCAGGTGGTGGCCCGGCCGACTGGATCCACCCTGGGAGCCACAGCGAGGACCGTGGTGTGCAATGTGGCTAGTGGGCAGGCCGGTGGCAGCAGGACTGGTAGGAGGAGCAGGGTCAGGGAAACGCCAGCCTCCCCTGGGAGCCATGCCCTGCCTCAAATGGCCAGAGTCCTTGGGGCCTATGAAGAGGCCCAAGGACAATGGGCCAGGTCTGCTACTGACACGCGGGAGGTGCTGGGGGTGCTGAGGTCCATGGACGCCCATATGGGCCAATTCGTGTCCCGTATGGACCAACTCGTGGACCTCATGGGCCAGCTGGTGGTGGCGGTGGGGTCACAGGCAAGGCCAGCAACACCACCTCCGCCACCACCTGCTAGGGCGCAGGCTCGGGCAGCAGTGTCCACTTCCCCTGCGTCCACAGCCAGTGAGCACACCTCACCCACCACCAGCAGGTCGCCACCACACACCCCCCTCCCAAACGTGGAAGGGGCCGTCCGAAGAGGAAACAGATCTCCCGGGAGGACTTCGCACGCTCCAGTCGCAAGTGAGGCAGCCAGCCAGCCTTCCGCCAGCCTTCCTTGACCAGCCACTGCATTGACTTGCTCTACGATCCCACTCCACACAGCCAGCTGGATGGCATGTGTGTGTTGGACTATGGACATAGAACCAGTGGGTACACCCTGATCATCACGCAGCCATGACCGACAGCTCATTGTCACTGCACGCACCACTTTTGTCATCACCTTACACACAATCACATGTCACAGTTTGTAATAAATGCACCTTTTTCACTAACTGCTGTTTGTGCCCTGTGTTTTATTTGTACGGAATACAACGGCCACCTTGGGCGGAAAGGCACCTGATGCGTGGCATGGCAATGGAATCCGGAGGGCCTGTAGGGACCTAGGGGTGGGAGACAGAACAGGAGCACATTCAATGAGTGTGTCACACACCCATCACACAGTACATGTCAACAACTACAAGCAATGTACACACATCGCACAGAGCAATAGGGCACAATGCCACAGTCACCAACAGTGGCATACTACCCTGGCCATGGAGCGTTGACACACTGCACGCAGTGAACATACGGCCACCCTGACACAGCACACACACACCTGCACAGATACAGACACATCATCCGTCGTACATGGACACTCACCGTCAAGTGAAGTAGCGGGCGATGAGCTGCTGGCGCACATTCCCAGCTTCCTCCTCTCCGCTGTCCACCTCACTCGAGCTGTCCTGGTCTGCGGGCTGGGGCCCTGGTTGATCTCCGTCATCCACAATGAGGGGGATCTGCTTCCGAATGGCCAGATTGTGCAGCATGCAGCACGCCACCACTATCTGGCACACCTTCTGTGGGGAGTACGCCAGTGCACCCCCGGTGCGGTCCAGGCACCTGAACCTGGACTTGAGGAGGCCAAAGGTACGCTCGACCACACGTCTGGTCCTCCCATGTGCCTCATTGTATCGATCGTCTGCTGGGGTGCGAGGATTCCTCAATGGACTGAGCAGCCATGCCCCATTCGGATACGCAGAGTCACCTGGGTGTGAGGGACACAGAGAACCGTTGCAATTCCAACTGGACAGGGGACAGCATCGCACAACCAGCACGCTACACCACTCCACATACTCACCGACAATACAGGCACGATCCTGTTGCAGATTGGCCATCAGTGGTGGCAAGATGCTGTTGCGCATTATGTGTGCGTCATGGGCCGAGCCTGGAAACTTGGCACACACGTGGGTGATCACCATGTCCGCAAGGCACACCACTTGCACATTCAGGGAGTGCGTGTGCTTCCTGTTGCGGTACAGGTGCTCAGTGGCCTGTGGTGGAACAAGGCCAACATGAGTGCAGTCAATGGCTCCCACGACGTGTGGGATTCTGCCAAGGGCATAGAATGCACCCTTCACTGCCGCCAATTCACGAGCCCTGGGGAATCTGATGTACCTGTTCCGGTACAGCATCATGGCTGCCAGTACATCCCTCAGCACCTTGCTGAACATGGGCTGGGACATCCCTCCTCCACTGCCCACTGTGTGCTGGAATGACCCAGTGGCGAAGAAATGCATGGCGGCCATCACCTTAGCCGTGGGGGTGACAGCAGTCGGATACACCCTGCGGGGACGGAGATGGGGCTCTAACATGGCACACAGTCGATGCAGAGTTGGCCTGTCCAGACGAAACTTCCTGATTACCTCTGTATCGTCCATGTCCGCAAGCAATTGGTATGGGCGGTCAATGTTCGGTCTCCGCCTGAGTTAAATGGCAGAGGACACATGTCAAAGCAACACGGCACATAGCAATTTCGCATACACATCACTGACATGACTGAGCAAGCACATGAGCCACAGCCCAGCTGTCAAGCTGGGATGGCACGGCCACAATACACTTACACAGGTCTCCCAACAATGGCAATGGTAAGTGAGACATACCACTGCCATGTGCATGCACATGGGGATCTAGGCCCCAATGACTTGCGGGGCGTGCTGATGGGGACTGACTGCATATCCGTCAAGCGGCAACGCCACGGCAACATGAGTGTCTGCTGAGCATGGAACTGCTTCCGAGGCTGGATGAGTATGGCACACGACGACGACGATGTGGGCACGGGCTGAGCGGCCAATACAAGTGGGACCTGTGGCACGAGGGGATATGAGACAGTAGTAGGTGTCAGCACTGCACCCTATGTACAGCACTGTACGGATCACAGCTCCCGAAACATTGACTGGTGTCCACATTGACAGCCCCATGCCAAGACGGCTGTGTGCTTGCAGTCACACGTCACAGGTGAGAGGTTGCATTGCACGTGCAAGGTGGCAGACGTACATAGTGGGAGCTGGCATGTGTGTGCATGTGTCTCCTGTTCAGGATCCACCAGATGGGCGCTGACTCTGTACTGACCATTGGACACAGCATGTTCCGTGGAAGGCTTGTGTGTGTGGGATGGTGGCACTGGATGTGCCTCCGTTGGGTGGGGGCCATGCACAGGTCGGGTACGTCGATGATTGCGCATTGTTGGTCACGGTGGGTGCACCAACTAATATGTGTTGCCCTGTGTTCAATTCCTATGTCCGCATGATGATGGACTGTGGATGTGGGCAGACTACACATTGGTCGATGTGCTGTCTATATGCATGTGCCTTCACACCAGGCACAGCTGCCCCTGCACATGTGACCCCTGCTGGACTCGCTGCTGGGTCTGTGGAGCTGATGCACCTTCTGCGCGTGGGGCGGGCCGCTCTCCTCACTTCCCTCATTGCGCATGTCATGTCTTTGCCGCAGGTGACATGGATCATGGAGGGCCCACATGTACGCGTGGGTAGGCTACACATGATTGTTCACTGGTCGCCACCCCCAGTCAGTGTTTCGAATGGGAAGGTTGTCGTGCTGGTGGTATGTTCGATGTGGCGGATGGGCGGGCCTAGGTGCGGGCTTACATTCCGGACATGGGGGGTAGTTGGATTGGCGACTAGTTGCAGTACACACGGGACACGTCTCTTCCTTTCCACATCTGGGTCATCCCTTGTACTAACTGACAGTGATACAGTCATCATCGCCCCAGCCCTCATGTCCTCCCCTCGCCCCCAATATGCATGCTCACCTGCGAGGCTAGCGCTTGCACAGGCAGCCCCAAGCTCGCACCAGAGAGGGCAAGGAGTGTATGTGTGGGTCCAGTTGCACGAGTGGGCTGTCTCAGGGTATGATGTGTGGCGGGACGCCGTCCACCTGCGTGGTGCCCCAAATGGAGACCCGGCCTGCATGGACTATGCATCACAGTCTTCGCCTTCCGGATCCGCCACCTGCGACACCCAGTGGCTGTGGCTGCCCTTGCGGCCAGGCCGCGTCCGTCTGTGGCTGTTGGCCCACACATTCACTCTTTGGCCTCTCTGGGGAGGGCTCGGGGTGGTGGCGCACGCGCTTGCACTTAGTCGCAATGGCATGTGGCGTGGTTGGTATGATGGGCAATGGATGGGATGGTGCGAGCCACCTCCCGTGACGTCAGTGCTGCTCGTGCTGTGGTGCGTCCCCCTACACTTCCATTTGACTTGTGCCATGCTAGACGTTGAGGTTCTATTGCCTGCGTGATATGACCAGGAGGAGCGCGAGGAGACCTCTCACACACCATGCTCCACTGCCATCCCGTGCCCTGTATCGCCTGTGCGGATTGACTATGTTGGGGTTACACCTGGTCGACTGGGGCTGTGTGTGCCTTGTCAAGGGGCATGGCGGGCGCACAACAGGATCCAGCTTGTCCACAGAGGGTGGGCTGAGGTGCGCCTGGTACCGCTTTGTACGTGTGCCCGGCTGCTGTGCACACACGTGTTCACTCCCCCCAACAGGTGTCCTCTCACAATGCCCAGGGAAGCGGTGGTGTACTGTTCATGACCCCTCCCAACACGGCGTGCTCCAACTTGGCATGTGCGCATCTACCCGTCGCACCCACCCACCTGAGCACTGCGTCCATACGACTTCACACGACACATGTGTGTCTTCCACAGTAGTGCTACTCATTTGCGTTGACATCCAATACCAGTGGACTACATGGTCATGTCACGACTGCCGTGTACTTCACATACTCTCATCCTCTCTCATTCGTACTTGTGAAATGAGTCAGCGGAGACAGTTCTGGTTTCAAACATTATATTGAGTCTTCTGTCCTCTGTGATGCAGTATAGTGGACACTACTGGCAGCGGAATACATGTTGAGGATATACTGAGCATGATAACAAATGGGATAGGGTGTGGGGTTACATCTGCTTGGCCAAGGCTGTGCTAATGTACATTTACGTATAGCTGCGGAGCTGCGGACTTTGACACAGACGGTATACATGTAGCCTACCAGACCGCTCGGCATCATGGGCACAGTCCATCTCAGTTCCATGTGACAGGTTTGCTGCGATTGTTCCTCATGCACGCGTGCATGTGAGATGACATCAGGGCATGTGCTTGCGTGCATGCAGCGGCGTGCCACTTGTTGTTGCACTGTGGTGGTTACTGGACATGTCACAGTCACTGGGGTCGTGTTGTTGTTGTATGCACTTGTCGTCCATGCAAAGGTCCTGGTATGGGATTCCCGGGGCGGGGGTGGGAGGGGTGCAGCACCCACAGACTCCAGGCGACCTATTCATGTCCACTGAGCGGTGTGTGTGTCCATGTGCGCTGGATCCATGTCGTGTCCTGGTTGTTCGTGCAGTTCCGTCCATGTGGGTGCGATGCACAGAGCCCATGCCACTGCCTCCCACGATGCATGCGGTGTTCCTGGATGTGATGGGGAACAGTGTGCATGTCCCGGTCATATCCGATGTCATGGCGATGTCGTTGATGGTGTGGTTACAGTTGCCGGTCGTTTGGTATGGCTGTTGTGGTGGTGACTGGCCAGTCCGTGCGGAAGCTGAGCATGGGTGCGGGGTTGGACTTCATAGGTCACTCGGGGAACCTGCGTTGTGGTCCGACGTATTTACAGGTTGTCAGGTATGCGATGCCGTCCAGCAGGGCTTCCATGTCATTGGTGGTGTACATGTTTGCCAGCCAATGAAGCGGATGGTGGCTGTCAAGGTGTTGTTCGTAGGTTGTCCCTTGGAGGACCATGATGGGGCATGCTGGGTGACATTCGATGTAGCTGTTCTCGATGATCCGTCGTGTGGAGGCACAGTGGTTCCATTTCAGTGCGCGTGCGATGTTGGCCACATACGCCATGCCCCCATAGGCAGAGCAGGCCCTGTCGTGTGCGTCCAGAGGGAGGAGTAGTGGTAGCAGGTCCGCCTTCAGACATGCCGGGTTGGAGAGGCATATCTCGACGGGATGCTGGTAGGGACACCTCCGACAGTAGAAGACGGGCATGACGCAGCTGAACAATGTGATGCGGTAAGTCAGTCGGTAACTTACGTTCAGCAGGGACAGGAGATCGCATCCCAATGTATGTATCGTGTTGGTTTGGTACAGCTTGAGCTGTTCGGCGTAGTTGGGTAGGTGTGTTGCGGTTGCCATTTCGCAGCGGTTCGTAGAGGTGGCGTGCTCCGGCTGTGTGTGCAGTCTGCAATGTGCACGCTCCGGGGTTGCTGTGAGCTCTGTGTAGTCGTGGGGAGACAGGACTTGGGTTCTGTTGGCTTGTTTGGAGGACACGGGCCCTCTTCCCACATGCTTCTCAGACAGTTCAAGGTCAGTGCTGTGTGACTCCTTCCAATTAACTTGCATGTGGCCGACATGGGGGAGTGTTTTCTTCTTTCTTCCCCGTCCGTTGTGTGCTTCTGTGATATGCGCTATCTGCCCTGTGGTCGGTCTCCTCGGCATGCCTGTGTTGGTCTATTCTTGGACAATGGCTGTATTCACCGGCTTCTGTCGTAGGGCTGTGGTTTCGGTGTTGGAATGGAAGGTCATTCAGTGCTGTCTGCTCTCCCTTGTGTGGGCGGCAGGCTGCCTTTCCGCTCTGCGTTGGGCCTTGTGTGTGGATGTAATTCTTGGGCCACCTGTTGTCGGTCCCCGGGCTCTTTGGTGTTCCGTTTCATGTGTCTTGTTCATATGTGCAGGGTGGTATGGGTTTTTCAGTGTGGTACTGGCGTTCCTCTTCCCGAAGGGGCCCTGCTTCTCCTAGTTGGTGTTGCCGCCGCTGTGTGCTACGCCATGTTTGTTACACTGGGGTGTGTCCTGCTGTTGCGTGTCTTCACTGACATGTGTGCGTCGGTTGTGTGGCGTTGGGTGTTGTCCGTGAATTGGGCGTTGGGGACATGTCTGTGGCCGGCCTGTCACGTGTCATGTGCGTTCGGGGTGGGGCTGATGTGTGTGCTGCTTGGTTGTGTCCCTGTGTCTGTGTGCGACGCATGCATGGCGCTGCGGTTGGCCTCTGCGTTGTGTGCATGTGTGGCGGCGTCATCGGCGCTTTGGGGCCGTGACGGGGTGGTTGGTTCCTAGTCCCAGGTGGTGTGTACACATGTGTTCTGCGATGTTACGATTTGGCCTGTGTGTCATATGTGGATGCGATGGTGGATTTGTAGTGTACACGCGCTGGTGGGGGGTTGTCCGCTTTTTCCGCCCTTGCACTGTGTGCGCTGTTTGCGTGCACTTGTTGTGTGTGTGCCTACCTGCGTCTCCACGGTACGTTTCGTCCTTGGTGGTGCATCAGCAGAAGCATGGGAAGGGCCTGCAGTGCTGGATTCATGCCTGGGGTGCCGCTTCTTCGTTGTCCGTGCTCTGCGTCCGTGTTTCCGCCTCTCTTTCACGTGCGGTGTCTCTTTGCCGTGGGAGCCGTTTGTTTGCGGCATCGTAATTTATGCGCCGGGCGGGACGTGTTTCGTCGGACGGTGTGTGTCAGTTGTGCTGCGCCGCTACGTGTGCGGGCGCACTTTGATGGCGGACGGTGTTGCTGGCTTGCCGGCGGTGTTTGGCCTACTTTTCGCATCGTAATTGGGCGGGCGTGTGGACTGCTGCGTGCCGGCGGTAACTGGTGGTTTTTGCATCCGCCAGCACGGCGGTTGTGCTTCCGCCCGCCATCGTAATGGGCCCCATAGTGTTATCCTGAGCCCAATGAATATGAATCAGAATTATACAGTTAAGAAGAACTGAGATTACAAGATCAGGGAATTTGCCTTTAATATCTACAGGATGTTTCAAAAACTACTTCAGGATGATTTGAGTTAATGGTTTCTGCCATTAGACAAAGGATAAACTTTAGGCTTTCCCGTGTGTGGGTTGAAATCACTGATGTTTCAGATTTGAATGCTAGAGTTTGTTGTGAGGTACTATGTCCAGTTAATTTATCAACTAACTATTTGTTCACGCTGGGGGTGGGTAGTGGCAATGTGCCAATCAAAGGCTTAAAGAACAGAGAGGTTCCAAGTATTTTTAAAGATCGGAAGGAATAATATATGGGAGGGTTGAATTTTATTCATATGAAGGAGCTGTAATGTAACAGATCAACACTCTTTCCATCTGTACGGCATTAATTGAAGCTGGAGTTCGGTTTAGTATATTTGTATAAGATGAGGATGTTGTGTAGGCAACCAAAATACAATTATTCATAGAACTACTTATGGCAATGAAAACATTTTATTTCACTCATGTTTTCAATGTGTCAAATTCAGATAGCTAATAAAAAGTTATTTGACCCACTACTTTCATTAATAGACAAGACAGTTAACAGGTTGAGATTACAAACATTGTTATAGGTTTTAACTTCTTTAGCGATGTGCATGCAGTGCTCATTTAAACTATCTGTGAGGAACAATACAATTTCTAAATAATATAAAATGTCATGTTAATACACTAAGAGCTTGAATTAAGTTTTAGTGTTCGGCCTGTCCGTCGCCAGGGCAATGGAGTAAATTACTCTGTTGCCCCGACAGAGGTGCTGACTGCCAAATTTTGAAATGTCCACCTGCCTGGAAGACTTTTCAAGCATTGACAGGAACCACTGTGTAATTTTGCTGGACAGCTCCATCAAACATGACGGGCATCTCCAGCAACGTTACAATTTTTTTATCTTAAAAAAAATCCCGATTTTCAAAAAGAAAATCCCAAAGCAGGATTTTCTTTTTGAAAATAAAAAACAGTGCTACCCTCACTATGGGAGTTTACTTCTATGACGAGGGGAGTATTGAGCACTTTCAGTGACCCTTACTGGCAGGTTTTTCCTGACAGTGACAGGAATTGAAACACTGCTATTTGTCTGCCCATCCAAGTTAGGTAGGATGACATAAACCCAGATCTCTGACGGCCCGATGGAATTCCATCTGGCCGTCAGAGAAGTATCTGGAATGGAGGCTTCTACTGAAACCCATATGCAACATATAGATTGATAGAGGTGCAAAATTGAATAATGGGGATGTTTTCAACAAAAGTTTGTGAGTAACAATAAATAGAAAGGAGAGCAAAACTTGAGTTGTTTATGATGTCATTCAGAGCCTCAAGCTGGAAAATATCATTATTCACTTCTTCCCATCAATAGTTCTATGGTATGTATATCGTCGATCAACAGTTCAACATCAACGCAGAATCAGTGGAATGATGGGGGAGCCATACATAACATCCTTCCTCTCCTGCTTCCGAAAAAAAATCTGACCTTCTGCCACCTGTCTCCTTGATATTTCAAAAATTGATTAAAAAAAATACTTGGCCTTCTGCCACACAACCTACCACACTCTTCATTTGCCCCCTCACCAAATTTGAAAAAATACCTGGCCTCCTGCCACCAAACCCCACCACCCTTCACCTTTACCCTCTTTACTTCCCCACTGCCCAAATATAAAAAATATACATGGCCTCCTGTCACCCACCCCAGCACATTCTGTATATTCCCTTGACCTCAGTGCCCAAGGCAAGTTCTCCTCTATCCGTGAAAGCAGAGAAGCTGGTGCAAGGCTGATAATTTCTCTGTGAGAGCCGCTCATCAGTGCAGCATGGTTTCTCTATGAGTGTCTACAGAATAGTTTGCTGATTGGTAAATATAGCGGTTGGCTCATTCAGCACTCTGGGTTCTCCTTCCTTCGCTGTATCTGGCAAGACCTGAGAGTGGTGGTAGAAGGTGGGTGAAGCCACCATTTTGCTTTCTCGCTCAGATCTACACAAACCCCCCCTAGGGGAAGTTAGTGCGTTCAGTGATGATATATATGTTTAACAGAAGAACAATCCAATGTACCCACCAGGACCTGGGTATACATACTATAAGAAACAATGATCCTGTGGGACTTGTTTTGAAAGGTAACCTTTATGCTTGGATCAACGGAAACTGAATTCAATTTGAACTTTCACATATCACTTAATAAGAATATCAACATATAGTTATAATTAATGTAACAGGACCTCTCTCATTACAATTAGATTGTATATCTACTCTTGAATTCAACTTGTTTATGTAGGTACATAACACAATCAACTTATACAGATAATAACAACTCTGTGAACCATTCCTGGTTTATAAAACAATCTGTACAAAGGCCTGTTAACACACATGTATTCCTTATATGTAATAGTATTTATAAACCAAGGAATGTTTATTGAAGTCTCGACCTAGAGGTTATTCATAAGGCCTCATCAGGTCAAGTCATCTGAATATTGTAATCATCAAGAGATTCATTGAATGTATTGCCAAAGCCGTCAGTGGAAATTCAATAGTTCAAGTTAATTTAAGTATTAACAGGCCTTTGTAGAGAGTGTTATGTAAGCCAGGGATTATTAACAGAGTTGTTTTATCTGTATGTGTGTCACTGATTCATCTTTTGTCCACGCACAGCGTTGTCTGCACTATTGTCATAAAGAAGTTGTACACAAGAGAACATATACAATCAAATTCTAATGAGAGAGGCCCTGTTGTATTTATTATAACTACATGTTGAGATTTCCTGGTGATGCCAAAAGAGTGGGAAATAATCTTGTTTCCCATTGTTGATAAGTGACAGAAGTGAATAACTAGATTTTGATCTGATTATTCGTGTTAATGACTTTTAATGGAAGCCATGCATAATGACACCTTTATTCACAGCTGCCCATCTTTAATTTCATGTTACATATGGCCCGTTTATTTCAGCTCCCACTGTTTTTATTTGATGTGCAATGATAGAGGGTACATGAGAGAGCCATACACAACATGACCTCAACTGGGGTTGCTGACTAACCCTTGTTAAACGAGAAGTGCTGTTGCCCACCACACCACGGCCTAGCCAATCCTTCCCGCCATACCCCAAATTTGAAAAACAATAGCTGGGATCCTGCTACCTTTCCAAACCACCCTCCTCATTACCTTCGCCACCCTTCCCACAGAAAAAACACCCCTGGATTCCTGGCTCCCACCCCAACCCTCCTATGCCTTTTCTTTCCCCTTCCATGGCCAAATATATATATAACAAGCATTTGCAATGCAATAGGTCTCGCATTTGCGAGAGTTTAAGCTATTGGCATTGTAAATGACAATGCCTTTTATTTATCTGTTTTGATAATTAACACATAAATAAAAGACATTGGGGCATATTCAGAAGGAGCTATCGCTGAATTAACAGCACTTTATCGCAGCCAAAGTCGTGATAAATGTTCCCCTCCCATTCACAAGCCAGTGTTAACAGCCCACAGCACCAGTTTACCCGCGATAGCAGCCGCAAAAAACATCGCCACAGAGGACCCTCGCAAATATCGCTAATGAGATGCAGAGTAGGCGTTCCCGTGACAAAAGCCGAGACAACAGCACACCTCAACATTCACAACGACCAGCCACATCCGCGATAAAAACACAAAACAGGCGATAAGGCGCTTTAGCACCAGGAAATCTACACCTGCTCTGACCTGGTGTAAAGTCCGACGGCAGCCAGCACCACAAACGGGAGCACAGCCCAGGGCCACAACCGAAGGGCAACAGATGCCATGGAGCCACCCATCATGCAGTCCCGGACACCCAAGAGGGCCACAACACCCACCCCCGCCACCCCAGGACCCCATCCCACACCCGGAACACCCCCTCCGGACCAACACAGACGCAGCACAGACAAAGACAGCGGAACCCCAGGAAACGTACCAGCCGCACAGACCCAACATCTGACAATATCACCTTCCACTCCAGGCTGAAAGGGACAACCAACCTACGCATCCTGACCATCATCGCCTAACAGGCCTACGGCAACAACACAGCGGACAACCAACATCCCACCCCACACAAAGCTGATGGCGTGGCTGCACCAGTTTGCCCCTGAGACCCCCCATCCAACACCCGCCAGAGTCGGAGGAGTCCCACAGCCAGCAACATCCAAGTCCCCCACACCTGTCCTGGACATCACCATCACCCCGGTACCCCAGTCCCCATACGCACAACACAATGCGCAGGATCCGCTGGAGACCAAGCAAGGACCATACGCCATAGCAGGATGCACGCACGTGTTGGGGGCAACACACAGCACACATGTACTACCTGTGCCCCCTGGTGACACAGCACACAATCACCGCAACAGGAAGCACACGTCTCACACCAATGTGCAGGCAACAACAGAACACCGTGGAACACCCAACAATGTCGCCTTCAAATACACAGCCAGTGTGCATGATACCTTCATCCTCCGACAGTCCATCACCAACCAGTGTTCCCAGGATGGCAACAAGGGAAATGCACAGCCCCTTGGCAACATACAAATCAACACCCCACACACCTCAACTCCCCAAACATGCAACTCACAACGCTGGCAATGCACACGTCACAAAATCACATACAACAGGCACAACAAGATGCCCAACCACCAGACACGACAGAACAACTTACAATGTCCACATGGGCAAGAACTGAACATGAGCCAGCAACGGCATGGCACCTCAGCCACATAATAGCCGAATGTGGGGAGAGGTGGCAACCAGGCATGTGTGAAGGATGCAGGAGAACCATGATCCAGAAAGCACACAATGCCAAGAGTGGCGGAGATGTGCTGGACAGACCGCAGTATGCAGAACACACCCATATCCATGGCGACATACACCTCTGGCGTATGGAGTGTAGTGGACAGTGGACGCCACCATGTCACCCCAGCCAGTGGGGGACCTCGTGGAAATGTTGCCTGTCACGCCCCCCCCTAAGCGTCACCGGAGTGTGATGGCCCGGCGTACGCCACGCCAGCATAGGGGTGTGAATAAAAAGCACGTAGGCCTGGGCGTGGTCCCCTTCCGGAAAGACCAACGTCTCTGCCAGGGCGGCGCCTCCCACCCCGCCATGAGGCCGACGCCGTCCTCGTGAGCGGAGTTGCCTGCGATGCAGTGCACCTGCCGGACTCCGGCATGCTGGACCACGAACATGTCAGGCCCGCCCCTGCGCAGCCAGGCCACACTGATCACCTGCCGACACCAGCGTGTGTCAAGGAGGGCCCACCACGTGCCGGCGCAAGCTCCAAGCCCGAGTCCCGCGAACTTGGCAGTCAGCTCAGACCACCAGGCCTCCACGACACAGGCCCGCTTCAGTCCTTTCTAGTTGACGTACTGCACTGCCGCCTACAGCCCACTCCTCGGACCAGCAGGTCCCACATGTGAAACTGTGTCCTGAGTCATGAATGGCAGTGACCCCAAATCCGGGCCAGCGGCCACAGCACCAGACGCCCCCCCCCGATCAGTGAGGCATAGTTCCATATGGGCTTCTTGCGACACGTGGTGCCACTAACCCTGTTCAACGCCAGCCTGCTACACGTGGTGCCACTAACCCTGTTCAACGCCAGCCGGCTACACGTGGTGCCACTAACCCTGTTCAACGCCAGCCGGCTACACGTGGTGCCACTAACCCTGTTCAACGCCAGCCGGCTACACGTGGTGCCACTGAACCTGAACAACGAAGGCCGGTGGGGCCATCCATACTATGCCGGCGACACAAGGTGAATGGGCCGTGCTGACCTCTGCCTCAGGCCTACACCACGGTCAGGTAGGTCACACATTTGGAACTGAGTCTTGATTACACCATGGCAGTGAACATTATTTAAGGCAGAGAACAATTCATAATACACACTTCGATGTGGTGGCAACAAGTCTGTGCATGGCTTCACAACCACACGTGTCTGTGGGCCTATGCGGACTACTGCCCTCGGCCTACCCTGCGCACGAGTGGGGTCACAGATTTGGAACTGAACATCGGTAATTCAAAGGACAGAATACATTTCATCGCACGCACGGAGAGGCGTAAGAGTATGACGCGTTGCAGTCCGGAAGGAACAGGATCATCGTTACGGAGGTGATTGAACACTACTGACAACTGCCACTGTGTCACTAACTCTGTGCCCCGCGAGCCAACGACAGGTGGCTGTGGGCCCATGCTGACCGCTGCCTCCGGCCTACACTGCGGTCCAGTAGGTCACAGAGCCTTGATTTGGCAATGTCGGAGTTCACATCTATGTACCGGCATCATCGCAGTCTGCATGCCCTCACACCACCTGTGCCGCTAAGTGTGTTCCCCGACATTCATGGACACTCACTGGTCGTACATTGGTGGCGTTTGAGTCTATGGACTAGGGGCTATTTTTCATCCTCATGTAGCTGATCCCGAATTGTTTTTGCAAACGAGGGTTGCGCTTTCCACTCCTCCATTTGCTGCTTCCAGATGACATCAGACCTTCCGCATCATGCCCTGGAGGACACCTTCCACTGTCCCCCGAAACCCTCCGCAACATACACCTCGGACATTGATGGGGACCCGCTCAGGTCGCATGGCCCATCTGACTGCACCGCAAGTCACCGTCCCGTGGCTGGGTGCCTGTGCCGGCCGCAGTGCATCTGGGGCCACTAACTCTGTGCTGCTCAGGCCTGGGACCCCTTCTTCTGAGACATTGAAGGGCCTCTGTGGCGATGGTCTTGGGGTCATCAATGCCATGTGTCTGTGGCCCTGCGCTGTCTGCCTCCTCTGGCCCCAAATGCGGTCCACCAGGGCCCACACATGGCATCGAGTCTTGACCGGCCCGGACGTCGCATCACCGCAGGGGGCACACGCCGCCACCGCAAGGACCACCTTCAACCGCCATCTGCCAGAGTCGAAAGGGTGGTCCTGACAGACCTACGGAGTTGCTCAGACCTGTTGTGGATGCCATCATCGGCCTGATACCCTGCTCAGCACTCCAGGTGCCAGTGACTCAGTGCACTGCAAGCCATTGTCCATTACTGATTGTGTTTTGTGCTGTTGTGAGGTTGCGCAGCAATTTCACCTCATGCAGTGGGGAAGACCTGGGACTATGATGAGGAAGATGTGTCAAGTGTGCGGAAGGGAGAGGGCACAGACAATGGGAGGGCAGGAGGCAACAGCCCCAAGGCAGGAATGCAGACTGGTGGTGGTAGTCAAGCTACACACCCGGATCTGTTGCTGGGTATTGCGCTGTGGATTGCGGACGCAACTGTCACCTCAGGCAGTGTGGGAGGCCTGGGACGTTGATGTGGAAGTTGATGCAGGTGTAACACACCCCACTGCATCTGCATCAGGACTAACCCGAAGGGACACAATCCTGGCAGTTTCTTCACATGAGCGCGCTCTCTCTCGGGTGCCCCTGCCTCAGTGCACTGCAACTCAAGGAACGTCCAGACTGAATATTGGGTGACCTCTGTCCTTACTCCGGATCCCTCCATGTTGCTCTGCAGTTGACTCTGTTATGCTGGTGTTTTCTGTTTCCATTGCACTGGTGTCCACTGTTCAGGTTGTTGGCAGCACCAAGCACTCCGTGCGGGCTGGCTTATACTCACCCCACACACATCCAGCACAGGCGTCACTGTACATGTGGCCCTGCCAATAAAGGGGCCAGGCGCACGTGCCCGTGGCCAGTTCAACATGATATGTGCATGTGTCTCTGTGGAGGTGTGGGTCTCCTTTGTGGGGTGTGGGGGTCCCTGAAGGGTATTGGACACCCACGTATGTGTTCTAGTTCGCATTCCATGGGTTCGGCAACACCCTCACCTGTTGGGCCACCTCCTTTTGACGTTCTGCCACCTGGCATTGGGATGCCATTTGTGGGTGGGTGAAGTGTTGTGAGCCAGCCGTGATTGCGGGTGCTTCATGCTGTGTGGTCTGTTGCAGGGACTGGGTTCTCCTCTGAGTGGCTTGTCTGCCCTGGTCCTGGTGGTGGGTTGTGTGGGATGTCCATGGGCTGTTGTAGGGCGTCGGTGTCTGGGCTGTGGTGTTCGTCTCGGGCATCACTGATGGGTTGTCTGTTCTGACCTGCTGGAGGTGTTGTTTGTCCCTCTGCATTGTGAAGGGGAGGTGCATGTTGGCATTGTGTTGGCGCCTTGTTCTTGTCGACATGCAGACTGTGTGACGATGTTCATTGTGAGTGTTTGGGCGGTGGTGGCTATTTGAGTTGGGACAGTGTCCATTTGGCCTACATGGCTGATGTGGGGTTGTAGGGGTAGATGTGCATCTCACAGTTCCCTGCTCTGTCCAATGTGATTGTTCTGTTACTGTGCCTGGTTGGACCCAGTTGTGTCCCCTGTTCTGCAGTGTGGGTGTTGCACTTTGTGCCACATTGTCATGGTATGTGCTGTGATTGCTATGTGTGTGTGCTGCAGTGTGCCACGGGGATGGGGGACATGTCCCTGGGTAATTGTGGGTGTGCAGTGTGTTACACCTCATTGTGCATGTGTGGCATTGTGCCCATCACCCACCATCCCCCAGTCCCTGTTGGAGCCTCACCCTGTTGTTGTTGTGTCAGGTCCTGTCGGGCTGTGTCCGTACTCCCTACTCCTTGCACCCTCTCCACACTGATGACTGTGGCCTGGGTTTCCTCCTGCTCTTCCTGTGTCGCTGGACTGCCACCTCCTGTCGCCGTTGCTGCCTTCCTGTTGGCAGCGGGTTTGTACCTGGTTTAGGTTGTCAGGTCCTGCCGGCGCCGCTTGGCCTCCTGGATTGGCCTCCTGGGCTCTGCGACTGCATTCCAGGCGGTCTGCTTGTGGGTCATTTGCTGGTAGTGTTCTGTCGCCTCCGTGGCCTTGGTCTTGTTTTCCTGCGGTCTGCACCCCGTCTTCCTCTCCATTTTCTCCTTGGCCTTCCCCGACCCACTTGTTCCTTGCTGGTGGTCTGTGGGGGTTGTGGTGTTCGCGTTGCCCTCTGCGCTGGGTCAGGGTGCATGGATGTTGCTACATGCTTTGGCTTGTTTCTGGTGTGTTGTGCCTGTGGTTTTTATGGTGCAATTGCCCGCCAGACGCGTGGGAGTTGCAGGCCTGAGGCTGCTTTTCGCAGCTTTTTGTACCGCGATTGGCCTCATCGCATGATTTTTCGCATTCGCGTTTCGCATTTTTTGGGCGTGGTGTTGATTTACACGCTGGCATTTGACGCGTTATCTGGTGACTATCGCATGCTACCGCCTTGTTGTGAATTCCACGTTGACACGGGGTTATTTTCCCATGATAGGCTGCGTTATTGAAAGTTGCGTTACGCTACTCCTGCGGTAGTTATCACACGTTCTTGGGAATATACCCCATTGTCATTTACAATGCCAAAAGCTCAAACTCTTGTAAATGCGAGACGTATTTCATTTCAAAGAAGCGTCCGCCATTGTCCCGGGCTGCAACTTGGAAAGTGAAAGCGCACATGATGCGCTGAATGTTTCAGGAAAGCATGTCGTGTCTGCAGTAGGAGAAACTCATTAAAGAAAATAGTGCTTACAGACTAAATAAGACATCCCTTGTAACAACAGAAGTAAAAGGGCCAGTCCTCATGGGAGGTTACAAATGAAGACAAGGCGGTACTAAGGAGGGACTAAGAAGCCTATTAACTAATCAGAAGCCAGCATTTACGAATGACAATGACACAAGCCAATGACAAATATGGGCGGCGACTGGGCGGGGCTTCAAGTCCATACTCGAATACAGCATGCCTGGCAGACCAGCTCATGTGCTGCCCAGGCTTGACCCAAAAACACTAGTGTTCTAATACTCACCCACACCTCCCTCTCTTCTATTCCTCCCAGAGCCCCTAACAAAACCAAAAACCTAGCCTACATCCACCCACCATCACCATCCTCCTTCCCTCTGTGCGCAGAAGCTGTGCTCCCTGCTTTTCATGGAGCAGAGAGCTGGTGCTGCACTGACAGTGTCTCTGAGAGCCGTGTCAGCACAGATTTCAATTCCCTATCGGCGAGAGACAGCAGAAACCCGCAGCTGACAAGGAATATTGCGGTTGGCGGAGGAGGAGTGCTGTCCACAGTCTCTCACCTCTCTTGGGACTAGGGCGACCTAAGAGAGGTAGAAGTAAGCAGGACATGAGTCGGGGGACCACGCGGGTGGACGGCGTCCCCCCACTTATTTTACAGGGTGGACGCCGTCCCCCCCTGCTCAAAAGTTGGACCATCTAAGATGGCGAGTTACTTGCCCGCACGGCCGCCCCTAACTTTTTAAGATACTTACCCGCCATGTAGCGCGCGAATGCGCTACCTATCAAAGTTCTGCTTTGCCCTCTGCAGTGTCCATGACTGGGAGGCCGGGACGGAGCGGGGATAATTTGCTATTGGCAGGCCTGGCGCGCAACGCCCATTGAGCTCAAAGGGCTTCAGCCCCCCCCCTACCCCCTCCACCCCTCGTGTGAGTCAGCCCGGGATGAGATAGCTTGCCGGGGCGGGCACACACACAGCCGCACCCGAGTACTTCACAGGTCTTTTAAGACCATTTGCTTGTGAATGAGGCTTTGTTGTTTTCACTCCTTCTTAGAGCCCCTGCATCTCCACTCTGCATGTTGCATACCTAGCAACTCTTTGAAGCTCAGTTTTGAGGAAAGAATGGAACCGGAAAAACCCAAACAGCGATGTAGAAACGTGAATGCGCCATGCACACGACTTTCTCTGATCGCACAGATGCTCCAAGTCAGCACAAGGTGACGCTTAAATAAACTGGTGATAAACTGCCAGGGCGTGCAGGAAATCTATCATTCCCCGGAGCAGTCACCTTGCCGGAACTGATAAAGGCCGCTTTCTGTTTGCGCTGCAGACCCTCGGCACCACAATAAAGCCTTTGAAAGTATTCCGATTTCATGATGAAGAGATTTAGGCCTGAATTAGAGGGCGTGAGCCTGGGAGAGCCACCACAGAGGGAGCTGATGAATAGAAGGCAAGGAATATGTGGCAGGAGCCGGGGGAGAAATACGACGAGGGAAATAAAGAGAGGAGGAAAATACAGCGAGGAGGAAAATTCATCGAGGAGGGAGATGTAGTCAAGAGATATATGGAGCGAGGAATAAAAAAACTGCGGGGCAGATTTACAAGCCCCTTGCGCCACTTTTGCGTCACTTTTAACATGGGAAAAGTGACGCAAAATTGGCGCAAGTGCCTTGTAAATCTGCCCCTGTGAGACTAGAAATAATGCGGCGAGTGAAATGCAGCGAGGAGGGAAATGTAGAGAGGCGAGAGATGAAGCGAGAAAGAAAAACTGTGAAGAGAAATAATATGAGGTGTTGCAATTTTCCATGCTGTCCAGCTGCTGGCCTATAATTCATGAAAGACAGCACGGAGAGTCACTTAAAAGTGGGACAATTTTCTGTATTTATCCACTTTTAAAAATAAATGCAGACAGAAAACACATTGTTTTCTGTCTGTATTTATCTGTAAAAAATCTGTGAAAACGGGGAGCCTTGCACATAAGCATCCTGAAAACTTGGCATGCCATGTTTTAGTATGCCTCGCTTACAGCACTTAATGGCTTGACTAATGTAGTTGTACGCCAAACTTCATCCACATTTGGGCTCTTAATTCCTCCATACAGGGACCTTAAGTTACAGGCCTAAGTACTGAGCAGCTTTAATTGTTAAATCTTGCAATACGTGCAAATGATAGATCTGCTGCACGTGATGTCACTTCCTGTTGTGATGTCACTTCCTGTTGTGATGTCACACCCTGTTATGATGTCACTTCACGGCCGGAAGTGACATCATGGCAGGAAGTGACATCACGGCCGGATGTCACTTCCTGCCGTGATGTCACTTCCTGTGACACCACCTAACTTGGAGAGTCCCCCCACTTCTTTTTTTAGGACTTGTGCCCTGGAAGTAAGGGGTGACCGGGTGAGGTGGAGGGTCACAGGGGAAGGGAGTGCTTCTTCTTATGACTTGTCGACGCTTTTATTTCCCACTGTTGCTGCATCTTAGAAGTGAACAACCTGATTCAGGATCCAGTATTTACGTTAATGGCTCTCTCTTAGTGCCATGCATTACAGACGGTTTCAAGGCTGCTTCTGTTGAAGATCTATCTGGACCCACTCCTGGTGCTCCACCGTGAGCCTGTCTTCAGATTTTAAAGACAAACAAGGCAATGGTTGGGTGTAGATTCGGTGAGCTCTACGTTTTTTTTTCTCTGGCATCTGCAGTCTGCCGGGCTCTCAAACAGGAGGAAACTGAAAATATTCAGACTTTTAAGAATGCTACGATTTCCTTTCTCTTCCACTGTCTTGGGTGTCACTTTGCTGCTGTCTATGCCCCTTTTTTTTTTAATGAGGCCAGTTCTTTCCTTTACAGCCCCATAACCTGTAGATCACGACCCTATTTTAGCCCTACCTTGCATGGGAAATCGATTCCACATGCCTACTTTGAATTTACCTTTTCTTCAAACCCATTCTTCCTTCGGCATCATTTATGCTTTTGTGATCTGACACTTACCGTTTCAGCTAAATATGCGCCTTAAGTGTTCCACTTCTGAGGTGCCCTTTTAGCCACAGTCCTTTCTTCTACACATACATCTGATCCTGCATTTCAGAAGCACATGTTTTTTGCCATTCCTTCTTCATGTTTTCAAAGGCCATATTCGAGAACATATTTTTTATGTTGTGGTCACCAGGCAAGAACAAAGATGCTAAAGTGGGGTTTTGGCACTGGCATAACATCATCCTGTGTTCTTGAAATGTATACCGTCTGGTGACAATGTATATACAACAGCATGTCAGCACGCACCTTGGTCCTATTAACAGTTTTTTTAACCGCATAATTTGACACATAAATTATGGCATTATGAATTCAACCGTGAAGATACAAAGGCGTGTTCCTTATGTACTCCCCCCCCCCCCCCGTATTTTGCAATGAAAGCCACATGTCAGGGCCAAGAAAGTTCAGCTCTCACTCACACAGCAAGCAGAACTTTCCCGATTAACACAGTATTACTATCAGAGGAAAAGCAGAAACAAACATGTTGATTCAGATATAGCAGACGCAACTTTGTGTGCGTTCTGCGAAGTCATGCATGCAAGCACTGGCAAGGAGTTCAAGGCGGGAAAGATTGTTATTTCACTTTCTTGCTGGATTAGCAGCATTACATTGTTTAACTGCAAACATTAACAATTTGCCACAATCATTTTTGTTTTGTAGTGTGCTCTTTCCCTGTATAGTAGGTTTCTATACAGCAACTCGACATCTTAAGATCTTCACTTTCATACAGGATGCAAATCAAATCAAAAACAAGCTTTATTCGGTATGTATAAACAACCATAAAAGCAATTACAATAATAAAAACATACATATTACAAAAAAGATGAACATGCTTAAAATTGGCTACATTTGACGATGGTATAAGTATCTGTAGGCATCCGACTATGATATCTCGCCTCTGGACAGAATCTGAATAAACTAATTAAGAAGATCCATGACGGAAGCGGAACTCTGTGGGCAGAATTCCCAGTAGGCGTGGCCAGAGTACGAGCAGGCAGCAGTGCGGTGCAGGCAAGCAGCGGCTAGCAGGTCGTACCTGTTACCGACTCTGTCACCACTCTGTTTCGGCTCTGCGCTCTGCTTCCCGGCGGCCTCCCAGCACCTTCCCAGCAGCTGACTGCACCGAGCCGCACCGAGACCCCGGAGTTTCAGTTTCCCTGCACACACTACACCTCACAGCAGAGGCGACATCGCCATCAACGCTATCAGGGCCTCGCTCTCTCCCAGCCTGCCCTGTCCTGCTTGTTATGTCCTGCGAGACACGTTCTAGTGTCTCGACAGGCATAGAGTTTAGAGCCACTCCCCTATGGGAGTGGGCACACTTGCACCCCCACACGCATCCCTCACAGGCGTCACGAGTGACGTGAGCCTGCTAATAAAAGGGCCCGGGTGCACGTGCTCGAGGCCAGTTGAATGACTACAGATAGTGTGTCTGCGTCAGTCCTTCCTTAGCATGTGGGCCTAGGGCCCACAACACAACATTTGGCGACGAGGCGGGTCTGCCCCGCGTGTCCCCGAGCAGCAGCCTGGCTATCCTCTGAGGGGGAGGGGAGCGGGCCCCGTTCAGGGCCCCCTAATGCCTGCGTGACCCAGGCGAGCAGTGACTGGACCGGACGACGGACACCCAGCGGGTGTACAGGCACCCACACGCTGCGCCTCTGCCATCACAAGAAAAGGGGGAGAGTGCTTACGTGGTGAGGGCACCCCCCCCCGGTGAGCAGGCGCGCATCGGAGGGCCTGCGGGGGGCATCTGAAGAGCCCCGGGCCTGGACAAGGTGATCGGGAGCCCACCCCGCAACCTGGTGTGCCTGTTAGAGCGTGGCGGCACACGATGGGATCCCACCCCGCATCCGAGGCAGAAGGTGAGCCCAATGCGGGAGGACAGAGAGTGGAGTAGCTAACCACTCCCCCGCCCTCACGAGGGAGATAAACGGTGCCCCTAATAGAGCCAGCAGTCTCTGGCGCCAGCTGAAGCCCCCAGCGCAGCGGCGAAGCGGAACAGGCTGCGGCGACTGCCTCGTGTGCGAGCGAAAGAAGAAGCAGGGTGCGTAGCTGTGGCGTGACCCATGCCATCGACCTGCCGAGGCCCCGCAAGAAAGAGGAGCGGGTGCCCACCCCGCATCAGCGGAGCCCCGTCTAGTGTCAAGCAAGAGATGTGCAGGTGCTCATGAGGATGGGCCGCTCTAGCTGCAGGCCGCGATCACAGGGGTGACGGAGTCCCGTGGAAGCACCCATCCGCAGCTCCGACTGCTGCCTGAGTTAGCGGCACCCCGAGGTGTGGCACCGCAGGACAGCAGCGCAATCCAAGAATCGGAGGAAGACTGCGTGCCTCACCCTTCCCCTACGCCGCCCGTAGTTGAAGGAGAAACTCACCGGGAGAGAAGGCAAGGGAAGGGCCGAGCTACAAAAGAGACTGTGTGCAGCCAGCGCCGTTGAGACATTGAACCGAGAAGTCGGGAGGGGAAGTGGTGCCCCTCCCGTATGCACTGAGGGTGCAGTGTATCACCCTCCCTCCCCGCACAAACTGAAAAGGAAGTCTACCGAGAGGTGGAGAGACGCCGAGGAAGCCTGCGAATCTAATCCCTCCCCGCCCCATTGTAAACGGAAACAAAAGATGTTTTCACTCACCGGTTGTAACGGGGGATAGCCGTCAGGTCAGCGAGCAAGAGACTGTTGGGAGGCTGGAGAGAGCACCCACCACGAGTTGCCTACCACTTCCTTGGTCCCGGCGACGCCCGCGGGGGCATGACAGCATCTGCTGCACCACGGAGCCGGTAGGGGTTTCGGAAAGGAACAAAACGGCTGCGGACTGGAAGAGAGTCCCACAGCGCCACCTAGTGGCCATCTCGGGGTACCACACCCGGGAAACTAGTAAAGTGCAACAGAACCGGGACACAGGGAAATATTGACTGGGGCACACAGTTGCCGCTGAGAGAGAGAGGTAGTTCCAGGATGATGAAGACAAGTGAAAGGGAAACACATCAGTGCCACGGAAGAAGTCTCTCCATGTGTTTTAAGAGGATAGAAGGAAAACACAGCACCAAGCAAGTGTGCAGCCACACAGGAACAGCTGCTGCAGTTCCAGGAGGGAAAGACTGAACAGAATGCGCAGCAAGCACATCCAGTGAAGCACACGACGGGCGCAGTCGGGAGTGCGCCGACGAGAGGCGACCAGAGACGAGGTCAATGAAGCGGTTGTGCAGACCACGCAAACGACAGCTACCACTGACAAGGATAGAAGCTCGATCAGACAGCGACACCTCAAGTGAGAAGAGAGCGCCACACGCCCCTGGTGGTGAACGACCACCACCGCAAGGATGAAGAACAGGCACACCAGGTGCCAGAAGAGTGCGCCCAAGAAAAGACAAAGCGTGCACAGCCCGAGGTGCACGACCTATGCACCCAGAAGTGCGTCAGCATGAGTAAATACCCAGGAGGGAAGGAGACTTCTCCAAAGAAAAGAAAAGAAGCACTGCTGGAGACAGCAGGGAGATCCTCTACATCTCCACAGCAGCAACGGAGCCCGGAAGGGGCAAACGCAGCACAGTGTCCTCCCTCACACTGCCGCAAGCAGGAGTCGTCCGGGACCCAAGGCTGACGAGAGGAGAGTCGTACATCACAAGTGGCCAGCCGCCACCCCTAGCTCAATACTACCTGTGGAAGCCATTCCCTGGAGAGGGAACACCTGGAGTAGGAGCTTCGCACCCTACTGCCTGTGGAAGCCAGTCCCTGGAGAGGGAACACCTGGAGTAGGAGCATCAAGACGCCACAGCTCACCACTGTCCGTGGAATCCATTCCCTAGAGAGGAACACCCGGAGTATGTGCGGCAAGAAGCTGCCTGAAAAAGGAGCACCCAAGATGGGTGGCTGCTCGCCATGCAGCCGAGAAGAGCGACTGAAGGTTCGCCGGAGTGGTCCGGAGACCATTGAAGTTCAACGGCCCCGTTGGCCGCGTTAGAACATGGTGCATGTCATTGCACCCGAAGAAGAAGAAGAGTGGAAATCGTGTCACCCAGAAGAGCTGGACAAACGCAGGTGTGTCAAAGACAACGAGAGGAGAAGCACGAGGACTCGTAGCACCACAAGCCAAGAACACCTCCAAAGACACCAGACAGCCACCAAGGCGGACCAACGGCCCTGGCGACAGCACCAAGGGAGAACCACCCGTAAGCTGCAGCATGCGCAAACTGAGTTGCTCCCGTCGCTTCACAGTGAGACCGTCCAGCCTGAGCGTCGGCAGTTGGAGTCGAACGGCATCCATGCCCCTGACCGCAAATGCCAGAGGTGCAAGAGAAGATTCAGAAGAGCAGTCACGAGGCTACGACGTCTATTCAGAAACTTCCTCTCCTAGTGAATCATGGCCACCTGTCGTCCAGGCCCAATGGCAGCTACGTCATCAGTGCCATGTGCATGACACCACACTCCGCAAGAAACGTGGAAGTGTAACCGGAGGGTCCACACCAAGAATCGGACAACCAACTGAGGTCAGAAGAGGAAGTTGTGAGTGGCAGGGCCGGACGATGAAGAAAACCCAAGCTAAAACAGGAGTGAGTCCTGACACAGCGACAGCAAGGGAAGAGGGGATAACCCGAGAAGGAACTGGCAACCGCACAGCGGGAGTCCGAGAGTAAGCCGCACAGCCTGCGCGAACCGAGTCTCAAGCTTTACGTTTTCAGCGTGTTCATCACTCCTCCGTCATCAAAGCCGCAACAGCCCAAGAAGTCCAAGTACATGAATGCAAGTGCCTCCCCAGAGAACATGGAGGTACCTGGCCACTCCCTGCCTCAGGTGATCGACTCCAGACTAGATGCCTGCATCCATCCAGGCAAGTCATCACCCGCCATTGTCCAGATTCACCACACGGCTGGCAATGCCACCATGCCAGTCCTCATCAAGTGCGTCTACCGACATCATCTCGAATACACATGGATTGGAGTCCTACACTATTGCCAAGCTAGCCAATAAGAAGACTCAGAGGCTACCTGCTAACCTGGTCTGCACCTGCAATGCGGTAGCGAGAGCATGTCCTGCCAAGACCCATACACCCTTGAGGTTTGTGCGAGAGACTGGCTACTGGCTCCTTGGTGGTTCGCAGCTGCCCCCAGCCGGCACATACGCAGCTCCAATCGCAGCCTACCTGCAGTCCCGTGGCAAGCCCGACGAAGGGCCTCCCCAGGCGGGAGAGCTGGAAGAGACATGGCCCCACCGACAGGTCACCGGACACAGCAAGACTGCCTAAGAGACTTCAGGCGATCCAGAAACAATCCAGTGTACTTTCACCATGGACCCCCACCATGATCATGACGCACCCAGTTAATGAACTATTGTTACAAACCAAATACTATCATCCAGGTCAGCGGACGGAAGTTGCGGGGGACTCTAGGACATACTTAGATCAGCACGTTCCCAGTGCGCAGATGACATCTTCAAGCAAGAGTTCGTGTCCTGGACTGATCAGGTTAAATGATGGATGTCTGCGGAGAGTGTCCTGCCATAGTCGAATTCACCAGCCCGTGTCTGCCGTCTTCCTGATGCCGGACCTGATTAACTGATAGATCCTGTGGTGTATATCTTGTTGTTGTTCTATCCCCACAGGTTGAACTTTGGTTGGTTTTTGTTTTCATTAAAATTTGGGAGGAATGTTATGTCCTGCGAGACACGTTCTAGTGTCTCGACAGGCATAGAGTTTAGAGCCACTCCCCTATGGGAGTGGGCACACTTGCACCCCCACACGCATCCCTCACAGGCGTCACGAGTGACGTGAGCCTGCTAATAAAAGGGCCCGGGTGCACGTGCTCGAGGCCAGTTGAATGACTACAGATAGTGTGTCTGCGTCAGTCCTTCCTTAGCATGTGGGCCTAGGGCCCACAACACAACACTGCTCTGTCATGGGGTTGTCATGTGGACGATCGTCTCTGGCAGCATCTCGCTGCCCGCGATCTCCCTGGCCTCACCCAGCAGCCATCGCCTCCCTGCTTCCACAGGTGAGGCTTATGATATATCTGAGACACCATCAGTGTGCATAAAGAACACCGGGAGTGCAATGCAGAGCGGGGGACCACTGAATTATCCCAGCTCCTACACTCGCGACGGAGCCAAGATGGCGGGCCCACTCTTATCATGGAGGCCGTCCTGATCGCACCGGCGGCAGCAGCGGTACATTTTTGCAGGGGAGGTGCCCCCTTCCCGCCAGACTACTTCAGGGGGGCCATAGACCTGGGATACCCCCCCACGACTCGCCACATATACAGTGGCAGCGGCTGGAGCACGGACATTTGGCCTGGCCAGAGCACTTGGACTGTCCTCTTCTACCCGCGGCTGCGGCTGTGAGTTTCAAGGGGCTGGTGCCCTCTTCTTTTGCTGCTGCTGTAACCCCACCTGTGTATTGGTCGGCCGCCCCCCCTCTCCCGCTCCATTACCCTCAATACCTCCTGGCTACAGCCCTAGCACTGGGACTAAGTTGGCAGCCTCCCTTTGACTGTGGGGGCCACCCTGATTACACCTGTGGCCACAGCGGTGAGTTCCTTTGAGGTAGACGACCCTGCTCAGGTGGTCACTTCGGGGTGCACCACAGACTGGCCAGCTCCCACTACTCCAGTCTCTCTACTACAACACCGAACCAATGACTATCTTTCCTCCATTCATGAACTCCTCTACACCGGCTATGGAGCCTTCATGCCCTACAGTGCCAAGCTACCCCCTTCCCATAGTTGGCACCCAGCACGAACTCAAGAACAGCCCCAGGCTCCAGCATGCCGCCTTCACCCAACACCAGCCGACCTTCTACCCCTACAGCCACCACCAGCTTGGGGATCAGTCCAAGCCCTAGATCACCGCCCGTGAGTGCACCAGTACCCTGAAGGCCTGGCTAAACGAGCATGGCAAAAACCCAAGCAATGGCGAGAAGATTTTACTCTGTAAATATGTAATATATATTTGTCCAACCATAATCGTTTCAACTTTTCTTAAAATTTAATCTTGAGTGAGTTTGCAACTTGTATATATGTAACTCTAACCACTAGTATCTGTAGTAGACGTATGTACTTAGTACCATTCTTATGTGAGTTTAGAGTTTATCTGTTTCGTACCTTTCATATAATTGATGTACGTTATTTAATGTAACTGGTTATATTGTAAAGTGCTCTGACACCTTGGGGTAAAGGTCGCGCTATATAAAAACACATAAATAAATAAGAGGTAGGCAGGTGCAGGCCGTAAGGGACAAAGGCTATGAGGTAACAAGGGGGTGTTTTGCATTAGTAGCACACAATGGTAGGAAGTTCTCCTTAACCTGCGGAAGCGACCTGTCCAGGTTCGGGTGTGGCTTACGCATCTCAGGGTACCTTCCCCAGTCTCTGGTATTTTACACATATGATTGGATCTCTCCTGAGTGCTTCTGGGGAAATCATGATGGTGAAGAAACTTCGATCCGGGAGAATACTCTCGTCAAGCCTCTGTCAAAAAACGAAATCTAATACGTTAAGGAATAAAGAGCTCCACCATGGAATCATCAAAGGGAGTGGGATTATCCCTGCGTACTTCCAAATAGCCTCCGAAGAAATTTCCGCTACCAGGTCTGGGATGCAGACTGGGATGATTATGAGTCTAACGACGAAGGATGCATCCCAGTCGGTGCCATCAGAAGGACTAGGTGGGCTAAATAGCTCTAATCAACAGCAAAATCCAGTGTCCCATCTTAATAAAGGAGAAATAAGTCCATTGAGTTTAAGCCCATCGATGAGTAATGATAAAGAAGTACAGCAAGTTTCGCAAGGTTCCCAAACACCTTTTATGTAAGATTATACGCTACCGGATATATCACCTTTTAGATCCAGTCCCTGGACAGTAAATAGGAAAATGGAGTCCCCACCACTAGAAATGCCTTTAACACAGAAAACGTCAATGGACTGGTCTTCTAGCACTCCAAGTCAGACAGGTACTCTAATGTCTAATATTTCGATGACTCCTGACCTATGTTCTCTGTAAGGTGCGCACGTGCACCCTACACTTTTACAGTGCACAGCACCTCTGAAGTAGTGCACATCGGATTACCAGCATGGAGAGAAAGACTTCATTAGCTGCTCATTTAAAAAGAATGCAGCAGCGTGGAAGGACGTTTTCTCTTCCTGTGCGCGCTGCAAGAGGGGAATCCAGTTGAAAAGAGGTCCTGGTGGGGTCTCATCAGTATTCTGATGGGGCCTCTCAGACAGGCAGTATGACAAGGCAGCTCTTTAAGTAAATATGCTAATGCACTTAACACCTTTACAAGGCCTTTTGCTCTATCCGTTTGCTTGAAAGGACTTGACGATGTGTTAAATGTATTAGCATGCCAACAGGCTGCAGGGGAGACACAGGTTCACTGGTCTATAGGGACCTCAGTCTGGTTTTACAGGCCATTTTGGGGCTGTTTTTGGCCTGTTTTATGTGCTGGTGGGCCGGTTTTTACTGTCCATTTCTCTGATATCATCACAATCAATGCCTGCAGAAAGCACAAATGCAGGGAGTGTCACATACATTTAAAAAGGTAAGTGGTCTTAATATCGAGTTTGTAATATCGATATATTATAATATCGAGTTTAGTATATCGACAGTACTAAATATCGATGTTAAATATATCGATGTTAAAAATATCGATTATAAGTGTTGTTAAAAAATGGATGTCAGTAAAATCGAATTTCAAAATATCGATATGTCAAAATATCGTTATTATATTTTAATGTTATGTTTAATGTCTGTTTTTGGTATAATATGAGTTGATTAATGTTATAAAAAAAAAATTTATTTTAACTTTTTAGGAGCGGGATGTTGTGTTTATAGGGGATAAGGGTGGGGAGTGTTTTAAAAAAATTAAATTAAATAATTTTTTTTTTTTTAATTTATAGAATTAAATTTACAATGTTGTTTTAGGAGCGGGATGCTGGGTTTATAGGGGATAAGGGTGGGGAGTGTTTTAAAAAAATTAAATTTAATTACATTTTTTTTTTTAATTTGTAGAATTAAATTTACAATGTTGTTTTAGGAGCGGGATGTTGGGTTTATAGGGGATAAGGGTGGGGAGTGTTTTTATAAAATTGAAAATTAAATAATTTTTAAAAAAAAATTTATACAAATAAATTTAAAATGTTGTTTTAGAAGTGGTATTTTGAGTTTATAGGGGTTAAGGTTGGGGAGTGTTTTTAAAAATTTGAAATGTAATTTAATTATTTTTTTAAATTTATACAATTAAATTTACAATGTTCTTTTAGGAGCAGGATGTTGGGTTTAGAGGGGATAAGGGTGGGGAGTATTTAAAAAAAATTGAAATGTAATATTAAAATGTATTTAATTTTATACAATTAAAATTACAATGTTGTTTTAGGAGCGGGATGTTGGGTTTATAGGGGATAAGAGTGGGGAGTATTTTAAAAATATACATTTTTAATTTTGAAAAAATGTAAAATTGTAAAATGATTTGTAAAATTTTTTGGGGAGTGGGATGTTGTGTTTATAGGTGAGAAGGTTGGGGAGTGTTTTAAAAAAATTGAAAATATTTCCCCAAAAATTTAAAATTTTTAACATTTAAATTTAAAATTAATTTTTATGAGTGGGATGTTGTGTTTTTAGGGGATAGGGGTCCGGAGGGTTTGAAAAATGTGTTTTAAAAAAAAAATAATAATATTAATTACGAAATTATTTTTATAATTTTTTTTATGAGTTTGATGTTGAGTTTATGAGGGGTAATGGTGGGTAGTATATTAAATTAATTTAATAATTTAAATATATTAGCTTACTAAATTTTGAAAATTGCTTTAAAATAAATAATATTTTTATATTGTTTAAATTTTATAATGAAGGTGTGTAATTTGATGGTATATTTGTAATATCGTTATTAAAATATAAAAAATTATTTTAACAGACAATTTTTATGATATTTTGTAATAGGTTTGTTTAATACTGGAAACTTAAATATATATTATTTATAGAATTTATAGTTGATAAACAATGTACAATATTTAATATTTAATATTTAAATAATATTAATAATTAATAAATAACATTTATGTTTCCTAGGAAAAATATGTAAAATATTAATTTATATACAGTAATTTATGGATATTAATAATAATGTATTAAGGGGCTTATTAGGATGGCGGGCGGAGGCACCTCCGCGGTGCTGGCGGTGGCGGAAAATGCCATTTACCGCACTCCAGCAGCGGTCCACTCGCCCGCCATATTACAATGGGCAAACATAGCCCATTTCCCGTCCGCCGCGGTGCGCCGTTAACCGCCACAAATTGGCGCACGCCACCGCGGCGGTGTGAGCCAATAGAGACTCACCGCCGTGCGGAATGACGTCCCATCCGCCGTACAAATCACGATGCCCCAAACAGCCCATCACACCGCAGCGGAGAAAGCACCCAACCAGAGACGGCGGAAGCACGACAGCGGATCGCGAAACCAGACTCCCGGTCACCTCCACCCAGTCCCGACCGCAATGGATCCAGCTCTACACGCCTTTCCGGTGCTGTACCTGATCCACTACCAGCAAGTAATGGCCCGTTGCAGACAACGCTGCAGGTACGCAATCACAGAACTCCGCACACAACCACACCACACAACTCCTGGGCTGACATGCGGTTCCTGTCCACATCAGACACTCTGGTGGGGACAGGAACACATCCCCAAGTGTACCCACACATGTCCTACCTGTCACTAAATCACCCCTCCGCATCCGGGCCACCCATCAACCGCGAAATCACAGCAATGTCCCGGTCACCTCACCGCAGCGGTGCAGACGTGGGAAAACATGCGCACAATGTAGTAGGCAGGGCCAGCGCCAGGCATGGGCAGTCCACAAAGATCATAGGGCCCCACCTCCACCCTTCACACACTACGCCCCCCACACCCATTAGGGGACATGCTGTGTGCTCCTCCTGTGCCCCCCTGCACAATTAACCAGCCAGGTGTACCCAGACCCTGCACCACACACAACAAACAACCAGGGAGCCTGTCTCAGAAGGTGGAGGTGAAGAGGAACACCCTGCACAGAAGCTCAGGGGCAGGGTATCCCTCCTCCTCACACCTACCCTCCACTCAGGTCAAGCAAACTGAGTCCAATCACAAAATGAACACTCACACTGCATATGAACAACCACTTAACTGTACACACTGCCTGTCAAGTCACCCAGACAGACCCCACACTGACACACAGCCACATACACATACCAGATGTCAGCAGCAATGAAGGACAATAAATGGGCTAGCCAAAAGTGAGGTGGACAGTGCTGGAAAGCCATGGAGCAAGTCACAAAGCATGTGTACATCACATGCAAGAGAAGGAGCATATCACACCACACTTAGGCCATCAAATCAGACATGGCTGGCACAGTGAGTGAAATTAAACCACAGTGACCTCTGTGCAACAACTCAGGGAGACAGCAAGGCAAGCCATCCATAGGCACAGGAATGATAGGAAGTGTCTGAAGTCAAACAGTGATCAGCCACACATCTGTCTCAACTTACTTGACATGTGTATGTCATCAGCACAACACACATGGCTCATTGTCACACTCCATGACTGTTAAACACAAGTTTGATTTATCACACATACCCCTCCTCTACCCACCTCACACCTGCAGCACTCAACACAAGTGTCATACACACAGAATGGTGCAAATGAGGTCCTGTGAGTACACTGACAACCAATCACACTCCCTGGTGTGCATCCACAAACATCACACACACACTCAGGGATGCCTGAACCAATGCTGGCACAAAAACAATAGCCAAACACAAACCTCTCAAACAACATACACAGAAGTCCAACAAGCCCACATATGGCCAGCCAAACAGTGGAAAGGCAATGGGACCCCAGACAGAACAGGAGTACACAACATTGTCACTCAGAACCAATGCACAGACACCATACCCCAACACAAACAGGAAGTGCATCATCTCAAAACAATCATGAGCACAAACTGGGATCAATGGGACAATAAGCTAACACAGACAGACACACCACCCATCAAGTCAACATGGTGTCATAGTGTACCACATGCATGCACATGCACAATCCTGACAAGTGACAGGTCAAAGATAGGAGGACATAGCACTAGTGTGCACTCAAAACAAGGCCAGCAACCAGAATATAACTTGCTGCATGTGACACACACACAAGTAATGTACACTACACTTGCAACACACATCTGAATGTATCACAATGCACAAACAACTCACACACAATGTAATGCAAATAGAACATCACACACAGAGCATCTGTCAGCAGAAAGCGCCAACACAGCCCAAACACTGCATACATCCACAACAAAAACACAACAGATGCACATGCCAATCCATCACATTGCAAACTCAGCTGGACATCAGGGGATGCACACCAGGAAAGTACAAGGCAACATACACTGACAGCACTGTATGCAGGCCAAGCAGTGTGTGCACACCAACCAAATCAGTAGCATACACATCTCAGTGTCACACCATGTACTCCCACAACACAAATCATCACAGCATACAGACAACATCACACTCTGGAAAGGTAGCAGTACCTCGGCAAACACACATACAGCTAACCCAACACTCACAGATGCACAACTCAAGGACACCCAGGTGCAAACAACATGAACAGAGGACTGTGCAGCACAAACAGTTGCACTGCACATGAGCAACCATGACTGCAAACCAGTACAACAAAATCACACATAACCATATGTGAAACTGTCCTGAGTGGCACATTGGTCCTGTGCACAGATCAGCACCACAAAGCATAGTGTAACAAATGAAGTGGTGGGGAGGCTCACACACTGGCAACCCAAGGGGATAGGTGACATGAGAGTGAAGTGGTGTGTACGTCAGTAGTGGACAGGTCAGGAGTGTACTATACACAAATACATGGAGGAGTCACTCACAATGGGTAGGCATCAGAAGCAAAGCTCGGGGATGGTATGACTCCACATCCCACATACCATGCTGGAGCCAAAAATGGCTCAAGTGACAGCAATGCATGAGAAAACTCACCAACAATGTCAGTGTGGCTGAGCAGGTCTGCACAGTGAGCACAAACAGTAACAAGACATGGCTGATCAACAAAACACAACACAGACTTGGCTGTCACACACTCTGCATACTCACAACTGGCAGCAACAACAAGTAGGTGTCCCCCAGGAGTGCAAGGACACACACTGCACAGTGCACAACCTACAACTCCCACATGTGCACACAATCACAAGCACAGGGCTGACAAATCAAACAAACAGGCACTCAGCTCCTGGGTGATACATGTGTGCAGTTGGCATTGCAGGGGCACACACACATCAACACCACTGACCAAGTCACCCCCTTCACACTTCATGACCACTCAAGTGCACACATTCAAATGTACCCATGTGACTAGGAAGACAGGCCATCACAAGATGACCATACACCAACACTGCTGTTCACACATCAAGAAAGATCACACAGACATGATGGACCCTGGCCAGCCTGCCTGCAATCCTGTGGATAGAATTCCCCTCTGTGCTGGTAGTGCATCCTAACATGACATGTGTACAATTTAGCAAACCTGACCATAGAATGATTAGGATAACAGTAGGTCATCACAAACAACCATCATTGCACCCCAAAGCCTCAGAGTCAAGAAGAACTGAAGTGCCTGTCACCTCTGGCAAACTCTGAAAAAGTGAAACAAGCCATTGGCAATGTTAAAGTGGCATACAGAGCATGTGTCACATTAAACCATACCCATACATTAAACATTTTTTATTTAGCAAGGACACTGACAAAGCAGACAACAGGAGTAACTGTCTTTATTACATATTACCCAGATAGGCATCAAAAGTAGACAAGAGCAAGGCAAGTGGCCAGTCCATAGTTCAAAGTAGGCACATGTGTGCATGAGAACCTGCACAGGGAATGGGCAAACAAAGTGAAACACAGCAAGGCCAGTGGCCAGTCCATAGTTCAAAGTAGGCACATGTGTGCATGAGAACCTGCACAGGGAATGGGCAAACAAAGTGAAAAACAGCAAGGCCAGTGGCCAGTCCATAGTTCAAAGTAGGCACATGTGTGCATGAGAACCTGCACAGGGAATGGGCAAACAAAGTGAAAAACAGCAAGGCCAGTGGCCAGTCCATAGGGTGAGACCGTACACTGCCATGGTCACCAACACAGCTAGGGGGATAACAAAGGGCAGTCCAGGCACCACTGTGGGAGAGACAGGTGTGGGAGGGGGACTTAGCCTCAGACTTGGCAGTCAGTCGAACTGGGAGGTGGCTGATTGTCGGGCCCAGTTGGAGGACTGGACCTGGGAGAGAGAGGACCAGCTGAGGTAGAGGCATCAGTGGCTTTGGGAGCCGGAGGGCTGTTTGGACCGGGTGGTGTGGTGGCACGTGGAGGCAGAGACATGCTGCCGTGAGACACAGTGTGTGATGGAGAATGTGGAGGGGTGCCTTTCCACTTCTTGGGGATTCGATAGGTAATTTTGGTCTTGGTAGGAGTGGGAGGTGGGGCGGGCACAACAGGCACACTCTCCACCAAAGGTGCATCAGGTGCAGGCGGTGGCCCTCCTTCTGGGGATCTGCTGGATCCGGCGGTACGCTTGGCCTGGCCTTGCCTTTTCCCCTCCATCCCCTGTTGACCAGGTGAACCCCCTACAGTGCCCTCCTTTCCGAGCTTCACAGGGGTGTGGGTGGGAGTTGAGGTTGTGGGTGAATCAGCCTTAGAGGGCTTTTTCTGCGGACTCTTAGCAGGCACCAGCTTCACAGCAGGCACGGCAACTGTCTGCTTGTCTTTGGGAGACGCTTTTGGGACGGGAGTGTCCTTGGATGGGGATGATTTTGAGGCATGTGAGCCTGAGGCCTGCTTCTTGGCTTGATGCCCCTGAGTGTCACCTGAAGGGCTTTTGCCTTTGCGCTCCGGTGTGACTTTGGTTTGTTTGGGGGCTGGTGTCTGCGCTCTGGCCCGCTTGGGGTGCTGCTGTTGTGTGCTGCGTGTGGTGTACCTTGAGTCTGAGGGCTGTGGTGTGTGGTCACTCTCGTCAGATGTAGCCACTGGCAGGGGGGTGGCCGAAGGGACTGGAGCTGGACTCTGAGCCTGTGACAGCCGAATGGCTGCCGTCACTGTGGAGGACAAAGACTGGACAGTCCTGTGTAGCCCACCCACATCTGAATGAATGCCCTCCATGAAGGCAACTACCTGTGCCAACTTCTTGTCATGGTCTAGGTAGGCATTCAGGAGAGTTGCCTGACCCACACACAGCTGGCACAAAAGGTCCACAGCCTCAACACTGAGGGCAGCAGGGGAGACAGGGGCAGGGGCAGTGGTGCCTGGGGGAAGGACACTCTTCCCTTCTTACTGGTGTGAACACGGGCAGCACTAGTGGACGTAGCTGGGAGGGTGGGCACTGGACGATGTGTGGTGGAAGAGGAGGCAGATTTCCCACTCCCTGTGCCCGCCAACATCGAGGAGTCACCGCTGGCATCAGATGACGTTGATGTTGGTGTCTCTGGCTGTGATTCCTCAAGCACACTCCTGTCCCCCTCCGAGGCGCTGGTCACATCAGTGTCAGTGTGCTCATGTGAAGCAGTCGTGCCTGATGCCTCACCACTGGTGTCCATCCCCTGTCCTTCTGTGCCCTCGGTAGATGCTGCAAGAGACAGAGACGTAGGTTCAGTTTAGTGCCATATACACAAACATCATATGCAAGCAACGCACAAAACAAGATGGTGATACCCCCATGTTGCACACCACCCTGTGCAGTCACATTGTGCAACCTTAAGTCAAAACTAAAAAATTGCATGGTAACATGCAAACTTGGCATAATTGACCCATGTGATGTCCACACAGCCAAATAGCTTGCCCGTGCCTCCGTGTAACCAGACATACAGATCCCTCTGAGCATACCTAGGTCCCTGTGGGTGAAAAAGATGTACATCCCAACATGTTGTCACAGTCACATATGGAGTCACTATAAGGGGACAACACAGATACAGACTCCAAAATATCATTTCGCAATGGCCATGAGCTCATGCCATCCACCAGGTCGTGCTTTGGGGCACAACTACAGTTGCACATTGGTGTCAGATGTGTAGTTCTCACAATTTCGAGGTCAGGCACTGCACACATTGATGAAAGCACACTCAGATGAGGCACACTGCCGTTCACTGCCATGGGATGTCCCTGACTCCCCCAATGCAGCCGATGCCATAAGGCCACAACTCAGAATGCAACGTCAAGGGCCATTACATCAATGACATGGGAAAGTACATGTAGCGAAAATGCATGACAGCTGCACCCAACAGAGAGGCCACTTACAAGCCATTGCATCATAATAGCAACATCACAGAGCTCAGCACTGGCTCAGGCTTGGAATACATGCAGTCACTCACAACCAAAGTCACCCTTCCCAGAATACTCACCCCCAGCTTGCTGCTGATGGTCCTTCAAACATGCATCCAGCTCTGGCTGTGTTACTGCCAAGATGCGGGCCATTAGTGGTGTCATGCCCCTGCGCGCCAACCTGCCAGTCCGAGGGAGCAGCCCCATCGTCATCTCTGCCACGTTTTTGCTCAGCCGGCAGATGTCATCCCACCTCTTGTGACAGTGTGTGTGTCGTCGGTTGGAGACACCCAGAGCCCGCACCTTGCGTGCAATGGCCCTCCATACGGCCTTACGCTGGTGGACTTTGAGCTGCAGGCATGGGAGACAAGAGGAGGAAATTTCAGTGACACTGGGTTATGTACCACTATCTCTCAGTACAGGAGCATGCACAAACTCAGCACAGCTTCACAGATATGTTTAGCAGAGACAATACAGCATGACACGTAGTACATGAGCATGGGAGAATCATACCAAAATGCATGCAGGTATGAGGATGGACACAGTACCTGCCCATCTCATACACATGCTGAATGGCAGCACAGAAAGCAATGTGAAGGAGGCCCACATCTGCGATTCAGTTTGTGAGTGAGCAAGACATACATCACATTGGAAATGATGTGTTGGGGCAGACTCACTGTGTCCAACACTGCACACTCCTCAATGTCCTTGCCCTGTGAATGGCTCACTGTGTTATGGAGGTCACATTTAGGGACATGATCTTACAATCTCACACCCTTATCACAAGGTCTGTCTTGTGAAATCCACAGGCCTGAGATAGCTCTTTGATGGATAGGGTAGCAGACAACCCCTATGTCTCACTCTGTCCATTCAGTGATGGGTCCTTGCCAAATTGGGCAGTGACTGTGCAGGCCAGGGGGGCTCACACTGAGGTTTAACGTGGGCCATCAGAACATTCACATGCAGGTACAATATGAGAGGGCAAACAGTGCCTACACATGCGAGTCCGAACACATGATGAAAACAATGGAAGGATGATATTTCCAAAGTACAGCAATCTGATGTGTCATATGTGAATTATTCGCCAAGAGTGTCACCCTCATGCATTTCACTCTTGTGCATAATGCTTACATATCCATGGTGGCAATATAGAGTCAAACACACTTCTATCAGTACCTTCTGGACGTAAAGTCTGTCTCATTTCACAAATGAGCCTGTGAAAAACCTCATGGACTCAAAGATCCATTAGCACAGGCAAAGTCTGTCCTGACTACCACTTTCCATACTTGCAGTGTCACTGTATGGCTGCAAAAAGACTGCATGTCCCTCCCATCCTGAAATGCAGCCCGGGGAATGTGTGAAATAGGCTACAAACCCCATTTCCCTGAAGTCAGCATGCTAGGCAGTGTATCACACAAACCCACACTCTCAGGCACATACTGCAGCAGATCAACTTCATGTGTGCACTCCCTGCACTCTCACTTCCACTCTGAAACACTTACCATGACATCTGGAGCACCATATAGCCTCCCATATTGTGTGAGCACCTCATCCACCACGACCTCCAGCTCCTCTGTGGTGAAGGGACGGGCCCTGATGTTCTTAGTCCTCGCCATCACTGGGTCCAGGAGTCAGGAGCAGCAGCAGTTGGTGGTGAGGAGTGTCAGTCAGCAGTGTCTGGGTCCAGGAGACAGGAGCAGCAGCAGTTGGTGGTGAAGAGTGTCAGTCAGCAGTGTCTGGGTCCAGGAGCCAGGAGCAGCAGCAGTTGGTGGTGAAGAGTGTCAGTCAGCAGTGTCTGGAAGCAGTGGAAATGTGAGGCTCTCTCCCACACATATATAGCCCCCTGGGGTAGTTTCTGTGGTTCTAAGCTGCTGCAATTGGTGTTCCAGGTCAGCTTTTTCAAATGCATCCAATGACCGGCCCCGCGGTAGCGGAGCACGCCTACCGTGATTTTCAAAATTGCATTTGGCTACCGCGATTGCGGTTCCCATTGGCTGTAAGGGCATGGGCATTGGCGGTGACACACCGCAGGGGCCAGGCGGTCGCTACCGCAATATGGCTGATATACATTGGTGCCTATGACCGTGATTTAGGTGGCGGAGCATGCCAACCGCCATTTCCCATTCTGTATATCACTACCACGAATGCGGGTCCCATTGGCTGTAAGGGCATGGGCATTGGCGGTGATACACCGCAGGGGCCAGGCGGTCGCTACCGCGATATGGCTGATATACATTGGTGCCTATGACCGTGATTTGGGTGGCGGAGCAGGCCAACCGCCATTTCCCAATCTGTATATCACTACCGCGATTTCGGGTCCCATTGGCTGTAAGGGCATGGGCATTGGCGGTGACACACCGCAGGGCCAGGCGGTCGCTACCGCGATATGGCTGATATACATTGGTGCCTATGACCGTGATTTGGGTGGCGGAGCATGCCAACCGCCATTTCCCAATGTGTATATCACTACCGCGATTGCAGGTCCCATTGGCTGTAAGGGCATGGGCATTGGCGGTGACACACCGCAGGGGACAGGCGGTCGCTACCGCGATATGGCTGATATACATTGGTGCCTATGACCATGATTTGGGTGGCGGAGCACGTTAACAGCACCTATGGACACATCATGCTGTGTCAATGGCAATGGCCAGTTCTCAACAGTGTACAGTAGACACCTGAATCATGCCACAAGATAGTGCAAACAATGCCAGTGTAACATTTAGCCCACTGCTGACTACACATGCCATGTCAGTGCACATGATTGCAAACATTGGCATGTACTCCCTCACATGTCACTTATGATATTGTTGTGCATGTACACAGATCAGTGGTGTGATGGACTCTCCAATGTGTACACATGTCAATGTGTGATCTGGATAAGCAACACACAGTGATGAAGGTCTGACTACACAATGTGCATATTTCACTGTGTAGTTTGCTTTGCTCATGTACATACTTGATCTTAATGCACAGACTGTGCTCATTGTGTTGTTCCCTGTTCAACGTACGCAAGAAGGTGTGGCAGGTACAGCAGCTAGGTAGGAGCCAGCAGTGTTGCTGTTTCACACATATGCTGTATGAACTACTCTCAGGGCTGGCTACGCAAGATGTGGACATGTACATTTGGGCATTCACATAGTCTGAATCTGTTTGGGAGGTACTCACTGTGTGAAAACTGGACAAGTGTACGACTAGTGTAGCTGAAGGTGTCCCTACATGTAAGTTGTGCTGTAAGCTGAAGTGTGATGCCAGTCATTGTTGGCGCTGTGTCAGTCAAAACGTAAGATGTTGGACACATCTCATGGTGGATTGCATTGACATGTGTCCCCTTTCATCTCACCTAGGAGGCGACCACATGTGCATCGTCCCTTCACAGTACTGGCGGACATGGAGGATGAGGACGTCATATGGAAATTCCGTCTGGATCGACCCACCCTACAAGACCTATGTGCTCTGTTGGAGCCCCACCTGCGGCCTCGCAGAACATATCCAACTGCTTTCACACCAACGTCCAAGGTGATGGCGGCCCTGCATTTTTTTGCTACTGGATCATTCCAGTACACGGTGTCCAGCGCAGGTGGGATGTCACAACCTATGTTCAGCATGGTGCTACGTGATGTCCTGTCCGCTATGATGACCTACAAGGACAGATACATCCATTTCCCCAGGAGGCATGAATTGGCGGATGTGAAGGCTGATTTTTATGCCCTTGGCCACATCCCTAATGGTGTTGGTGCCATTGACTGCACACATGTTGGCCTGGTTCCACCACAGGCACGTGAGCACATCTACAGGAATAGGAAACATTTCCATTCCATCAATGTGCAAGTGGTGTGCCAGGCGGATATGATAATCTCACATGTCTGTGCCAAATTTCCCGGCTCTGCCCATGACTCGTACATCCTGCGTAACAGCATTGTGCCACAGCTGATGGCAAATCTGCTTCCGGAGCGTGCATGGATTGTGGGTGAGTACGCAGAGTCAAGTAGCGTGCTGTATGTGTGACATGCTGTCCTCTGCCACAGTAATGTTACAAGTTTGTCCTGTGTGTCTCACAGCTAGGTGACTCTGCATATCCCAACCAGCCTTGGTTGCTGAGCCCACTGCGGAATCCCAGGACCCCAGGTGAAGTCCTCTACAATGATGCCCATGGGAGGACACGTCGTGTGGTGGAGCGTACTTTTGGTCTCCTGAAGTCACGATTTCGCTGCCTGGACAAGACCGGAGGTGCACTGATGTACTCTCCCCAAAAGGTGTGTCAGATCGTAGTTGCATGCTGCATGCTCCACAACCTGGCCTTGCGCAAGGAGATCCCCCTGCTCCTGGACGCTGATGAGCAGCCGAGGCCACCGCCTGCAAACCCACCCATGTCCAGTGACGAGGATAGTGGAGAGGAGGAAGGTGTTGACCTGCGTCAACAGCTCATCAACCGCTACTTCCCTTGAAGGTGAGTGAAAACATACAACGGTGCCATTGTCTGCTGATTGTGTTGTTGGTGAAAAGGCCTAGGGGAGATTTGTGACTGCTGCCTGTTGTTGGCTCTGTGCTGGGTGCTAATGTTTCTGGGACAGGGTAGTTGTGCACAGCTACAGGATGTCTATGTCGGTACTGTTGCTCATTGTAATGTGTGCAGATTTGAGTACCTTGATGACAAGTGTTGTGTAATGGCTGTGATGCCATCACCTGACAAGTGAATATTGTTCTTTTGTGTTTTCCTAGGTCCCTTCTGCCTCTCAATGCCTCCAAACAATCCGTGCTCCTGGTACATTGTAATCGCAGTCAACATTGTACATCCTGTAATAAACATGGAGCTGACACGGAAACATAGGTGTGTAAGGAGTGATTATTTACAATGGGTATATGTGACAGGGAAGTGAATATTTACAAACAGGTGAAAAGTGAATCAATGAGTTGTCAGTGATGGTAGACAATAGAGTAGTCACCACATTGATGTGGTGACACAGTCCAACAGACGCATGCCATTAACCTGGCAGTGTGGATAAGTACAGTCAACAAAGTCAATGGCAAGGTAAAGAGGGGTGCCATCATGGCTGGCTCCTTGACTGGCATTTGGCTGGTGCTTTGCCACGTGATCCTCCCTGGGATTTCTTTGGACGGCCCCTTGAGCATTTGGCAGGGGGGGCCTCTGCTGCGGGCTCTGCGGTGTCTGAGGACTCACCCCTCTCTGTGGCCGCAGGGGAGGTGGGGGAACTGTCATCCTGTGGGCCACTGGAGGTAGGTTGAGCTGTTGTTTGGGCCACAGGCCTGTCTCTCAGGACACCCACTAGCTGGCCCAAGAGGTCCACGATTTGGCCCCATCGTGTGTCTATGGACCTCAGCAGCAGGCGGAGCTCACGGGATTCCTCCAGAGCCTGGCCCGTGTGTCCCTGGGCTTGTTCATAGGCCCCAAGGACTATGGCGATGTTGGCCAGGGCTTCGGTCCCAGTGTCCGGTTGGTCTTGTCGCCTAGTTGCCCTCCCACCTGCCCTGCTGTCCCAGACCTGTGGCGTCACCACTCTACGCACCCGCGTACTCTCCCTGCCCTCCTCAGATTGTGGGGTGGGGTGGCCATCCTCTGTTGCAGGCAGCACTGGTGGTGGTGGAGGCCGCTCAGGTCATTACAGCAGGGGTCAGCGTAGTTGTTGTTGCTGAGGTTGTGGCGGTGGGGACAGTGGGGTCCTGGGACCTGTTGCACCCTGGCATGCCTGATGGGCCGGCTTCGGGCTCCGCATCCGAGAAATCTAGGGAGTCTGCATCAGAGAGTCCATGTTCCTGGGGGGAGACTGGCTCTGCAGGTTGGTGTGGTCATCTGCAGCTGTCAGTTCTTGGTCACCTGTGGAACAGAGGGGAAATGGTCATTGGAGTGCACCCCTCAAGCTTGGTGTTAGATGTTTTGTTGTTACATGTTATACACCACACAGTTTACATTGATATTACATTGTATGTCTGCACAGTATTGAGCATCATGTCATGATGTGGAGGTACATACATTACTTGTCCATGGTGTGACATGTCAATAGGTACCAAGCGCAACGTGCAGATTGTGTGATTACAAGGACATGTCATCATCTAACGACTAGCAGCACAACAACTTTATGTGAAGCACCTTTGTTGTTCACTATGCATGGAAGACATTACATCTGAGCATGAACTAGCCATTGTAGTCTCATGCATACCTTTGTCATATCATGTGCTTTGCTTTCTTTTTACTACTGACCATGCTTGTTTTGTTTTCATATGGGCCTTGATGCTCTGCCCCCATGGCACTTACAGATAGCATTCAGTGCTGTGCATGATTGTGGCCTGAATTTCTTCAACATGTGATTTGGTGAGTCACACTTTGGTTTCTGTGACAGTTACATACGCTTTTCGGTCTGCACACTGGAAGTGGCTATTGGATCTATGCCAAGTTGGATGACATGTGAGGGCTGGTGTGGTCATCTGGCTCCATGCTTTTTGAGAGGAATGGTAGGGTGCATGCACTGTCTACCTACCTGTTCTGTGACACAGTTGAGGGGAATTGTTGCCACATGGTTCTGGGTGTGGGGGGTGTACCATCCTGCTGAGCTTTGGAACAAGGGGGCCTGGTAGGAGTTATATTGCAGGCCTCCCACCCCCAAACCCCCCTCCCTGTGAAGATGGCTACCTACCTGTTAGGTGAAGGTGAACAATGCAATGGCTGCCACATGCTTCTGGGTGGGGTGGAGTGCTACATCCTGCTCAGGGGTGGGACAAGGGGGCCTGGTGGGAGTTGTAGTGCAGGCCTCCCACCCCCAAACCCCCTCCCTGTGAAGATGGCTACCTACCTGTTAGGTGAAGGTGAACAATGCAATGGCTGCCACATGCTTCTGGGTGGGGTGGAGTGCTACATCCTGCTCAGGGGTGGGACAAGGGGGCCTGGTGGGAGTTGTAGTGCAGGCCTCCCACCCCCAAACCCCCTCCCTGTGAAGATGGCTACCTACCTGTTAGGTGAAGGTGGACAATGCAATGGCTGCCACATGCTTCTGGGTGGGGTGGAGTGCTACATCCTGCTCAGGGGTGGGACAAGTGGGCCTGGTGGGAGTTGTGGTGCAGGCCTCCCACCCCCAAACCCCCCTCCCTGTGAAGATGGCTACCTACCTGTTAGGTGAAGGTGAACAATGCAATGGCTGCCACATGCTTCTGGGTGGGGTGGAGTGCTACATCCTGCTCAGGGGTGAGACAAGGGGGCCTGGTGGGAGTTGTAGTGCAGGCCTCCCACCCCCAAACCCCCCTCCCTGTGAAGATGGCTACCTACCTGTTAGGTGAAGGTGAACAATGCAATGGCTGCCACATGCTTCTGGGTGGGGTGGAGTGCTACATCCTGCTCAGGGGTGGGACAAGGGGGCCTGGTGGGAGTTGTAGTGCAGGCCTCCCACCCCCAAACCCCCCTCCCTGTGAAGATGGCTACCTACTTGTTAGGTGAAGGTGAACAATGCAATGGCTGCCACATGCTTCTGGGTGGGGTGGAGTGCTACATCCTGCTCAGGGGTGGGACAAGGGGGCCTGGTGGGAGTTGTAGTGCAGGCCTCCCACCCCCAAACCCCCCTCCATGTGAAGATGGCTACCTACCTGTTAGGTGAAGGTGAACAATGCAATGGCTGCCACATGCTTCTGGGTGGGGTGGAGTGCTACATCCTGCTCAGGGGTGGGACAAGGGGGCCTGGAGGGAGTTGTAGTGCTGGCTGCCTGTACACATGCAACCCTGGGAATGTTGCTGGCTACCTTTGGGGTGATTCAGAGGGAGTGAATGTTAAATCTGTGAGACATGTGTTGGGTAGTGTGTGGTGCACATGAAAGGATTTGGGCCTAGGAGGTGTAGCTTTGTAGTTGTGCAAGACAGTACATAGCAGTGTAATGGTAGACATTTGTTTGTGCTTACCAGCCTCCACTCCCCCGGCTATTCCTGTGAGACTCTCTGGATGCAGTATGGCAAGCACCTTCTCCTCCCATGCAGTGAATGTTCTTGGTGGAATGGGAGGGCCACCGCCAGTCATCTGAGCCAGCTGACAGTTCTTGTAGTTCTTCTGTTTCACCAGCCTCTTGAGGTCATGCCACCGCTTCATGATCTCCTTCTTGGTGCGTGGGGTGGTCCCTACTGCATTGACCTTGTTGACTATCCTTCTCCACATTTGTGCTCTGGTGGCTAATGGTGTCTGTTGGACCAGGTTACCAAACAATTGTGGTTCTACTCTGATTATCTCATCTGCCATGACTGACAACTCACTGTCAGTAAATTTGGGCATTTTCTTTTGTGCCATGGTGTGTGATGTGCAAATGGTTTGAGGTGCAGGTGTGAGGGTGGTGGGGGTGATGTAAGTGGGGTGTGTGTGTGTGTGTGTTGTTGTGCTGGTGAGATGTGTGGTGGTTTGCCTCTCCTTTGTGCTGTAGGGTTTAGTTCCTTCAGGGGTGGAGTATTGCAAAGGATTCTGGTTAGGGAAGGAGCTGGTTTTATACTCAGCTATGTGGGTGTGTCAAAATGGAGTATTGCTGTCAGGTGGGTTGTGTGTGTTGTCCTGGGATTTGTATTTTTTTAGTTGCCATGGGGGTGTGTCATTGGGGTGTGTTAGGTGTTTTGGGGGCTGAGCTAGTTTGATGTGTGCACTTGGTGGCCTTGTGGTGTGTTTTTTTTGTCGACTGCCATATTTCTTCCGGAGCGGCCACGGCGGTGTGTATGCAACAGCCCTTCTGCCGGCTCTCCCATTCATCACTGTTTGCGATCGCGGCAGTTGGAAACAGCGGATCGTTCCGCTGTCACCTCAATGGTATCCTAATTTTACGGGCGGTCACTCCGCTGGCCTAGCGGTGGTTTTGGGTGTTTCCGCCGCAAATCCGACCGCTGCGGAATGATTTTCACCTGCTCCGCCCGCCACCGGCGGGCTTTCGTGGCATCGTTCTGCCGCGGTCGGATTTTTCTGGCGTTTGATCCTAATCGGACCGCCGGTTTTGCCGCGGTACCAGCGGACGGTTTATTTCCGCTACCATGGCAGTCGGAATGGTTTTCCGACCGCCATCCTAATCGACCCCTAAGTGAGGATAATTTATTAAAAATATATTACATTAAATAAATTAATATGTATAATGTACATAAAAAAATTAATTTATTTGTGAAATATATTTTTTTCTTAAGTATATTTTTATATTTACTGTTTTGGAAAAATAAAGATTAATAATAATATATTTATAAAATAATTTACTATAATTAAATAATTTAAATTATTGTTAATGTTATTGTTAAAGGAAATTAATTTAATGTACAGTTTATTTACAAATGTAGTTTTTATTTGAGGAGGATTAGTAAATTATATATGTTTAGCTTCCTGCACTTTCCCTGATTTAATAGTAACTGGAGTGGGAATAGTAAATTATACTTCTTTAGTGTCCAGCCCCTTTCCTGATTTAATACTAACTGGAGTGGAAATAGTAAATTATATATGTTTAGTGTCCAGCACCTTCCCTGACTTAATAGTAACTGGAGTGGGAATAGTAAATTATATATGTTTAGTGTACAGCACCTTCCCTGATTAAATACTAACTGCAGTGGGAATAGTAAATTATATATCTTTACTGTCCAGTACCTTTCCTAATTTAATACTAACTGGAGTGGGAATAGTAAATTATATATGTTTAGGGGTCGATTCCGATCTCGGCCGGAAGGGCACCCAACAGTATTCGTCCGGAAAAAATACAAGCCGAATGCGTGTTTCCCGACCGATTCGTACACTCGTCCGGACGAACAAGTACGATGCGTATAACAACCCAGTTTCCGAGCGAGCCGTACTCACCCAATCCAGCTCCTGTTCCCCGCCCGAGCCGGATCCGTAAACGCCGATTCGAGCCGCACGGAACCAAATACACAGCACCTTCCGGCCGGACTAGTACGATGCGCATTCCGTACGCGCCGAAACCATCGGTACGTCCGGCACATTTGAGCATCCGGGCGAGCCGTACATAAGCGCCGTTCTGCGCCACAAGACGATCCATGGCTACGAGATGAACAAGCCAGCGACGACTACGAGTCGAAGACACGAGAAACCCGAACGAGACGATCCACGCATGAATCCCATTGCGCAGGTCCTACCTATACTCTACATCTATTACCGGGACCGGCACGGACGCGTACGGCGCAGACGGTAAGTCAAACACCAACAATACAAACAAACTACACGTACCCGAAATATGTCACACACACATAGGGATGCACAAATTACGAACACAAGCAACAGCAGAACCATAGGGGTGGGATGGCCAACACCAATGCCACTCAAAAAACAAAAGAGAGAGCTAGGACTGGTGGACGGCCGTCCTTGTCCCTTAATGAAATATCAAACCAACTAAGACGGCCAAGCTATATGGCTATCTGACACAGTAGTGTCTGGCATCTTAAAAGTTTGTCTAGAAGACCCTCACACACCAACCTAGTTGGTGTCATGCTTCATCATCGGGTCCCAGCTCAGTAGCCGAATGCTACTCAGCTGTGCTGCAACACCTGATTACAGTGGAGCGGGTTGTGATGTCAGTGCATGTGATGAAGTGAATGTGAATGTAAAAATACCTCCGGGATTCTACCTGTTAATTACTTTTATTCCCAGTGATCCAGGGTATATTAAAAACAAGAGAGTGGATAATATATTAAGTATACTGCTTGTATCTCAATATTATCCTTTGATGGTCGACATGTTTCAGCCCACTTGAAAAGTTGCTGGGGCTTTCTTCAGGACCTCTCATATAAAGTGCTTGGTAAGTGAAGTGAAAAAAGTGAGTGGTAAAAATAAACCACGTGTTAAAGCATTTTTAGTACTCGCGCTAAGGAGTACTATATATGCTAAGAGGACTAACCGTACTTAGGGTCCTCAAAATGGGCTAGTACCTGTAAAAGAAGAAGACACAACACAACACAATACGAACACTTAACATATAAAGTCATAAAACTGGAGGTTATGCCTTAACCGCAATGATGGTGCACTATAATTTTGTAACTGCGGCAAGCGGTGTCAGACATACGTGCAGTCACTTTCGTACACAAATCATGCATCCAATATAACATGCTTGTGTATAATATAGTGATCATGCCATCAAATATCAATAGAAAAGGCGTTTATTTTGTGCCTTATTTAATCAATATTGCTTGTTGTGGAAAAGTGCCGGTGAATGAACTGTATGACTATACGTGATAGTCACCTTAACGGCGGTTTAAATAAACCGAGTGAGGCCGGCTAGATTGCGCCGTGTTTTTGTAATGGTATTTTATACAGTGACTCAAATAAAAGAGTAATTAGCATTTAATAATTACACTAATAGTATGACTGGCTCACACATCTGATCCTGGGAGGGGGGAGCCTTTTAAGTCACATACTATAACAAAGAAAAGGATAAAAAATGGAGGAGGGGGTCAATGTAAACGTCTTGACCTGCACCAAAACGAGTAAGTTTGGCAAGGCAGACAACGGTTAAAGAAAAAACAAAAACGTAAACGTAAGGTGCAGCGGCGAAATTTGTAAAAGGCCGACTGCACCCTGAATAGGATTGATCTTACTTAGTGAAAAAGTCTCTCCCGCTGCATAACCTATTTTGGTGTCCTCAGGAACAGGCTGGTAAGATTTGAGAGAACCGGAGTTGGTTTAAAAAGGCTCTGACAAATTACGGGATGACTTCCGGACAAGGTGTGCTCGTCATCACGTGCATGAAGTGAGATGCCTTAGGAGTGACTAGAATGCTAACTCTAAATAGAGTTATCCCGCTGATGGCGGTTGGAATTGTAGCTATTCGATAGACTGAATAGCGCATGTGTAAAGGGGAGAAAGAAGCGAACCCATACGGGTAAAGGCGTGATCCTCCTCATACGTATAACCTGATTAACAAGGCAAATTTCAACAACACAACGTCCCACATAATTAGTGGTGGAGATGATATGGTCAATTGAATTGTAGTTCGTTGTAGGAAAGTTTGCTACAAATGAATTGGTGTCAATGCTTGTAACTACTGGGAGTTGAGATCTAATGTGACATCCAGTAATGACAATACAGTTCGCAGTTTCAGAATGTGGGTTGTGACTCATTTCAGCGGTTGAGACTATTCCAGGGTATGTTGTCATTTAACCCATGGATATTGGTAGACATTCGATAGACCCATCTTTGCTCTTTATCTAGCAGCTGTTGTTGGGTGTTATTGGTGTTAAGGTCCAATTGCTCAATCACAACCCATTGCATGTCATTAGGGGTATGACCCTGTTCCAAAAAGTGATTTGTCATAAGAGTTGTGTTACGCTTGCAACGAATATTACTTCGATGTTCGCAGATTCTTGTTTTTACTCTACGACTGGTCATGCCAACATACCTCAAGCCACAGTGGCAGGTTATGAGGTATATGGCATTCGTGGAATTACAGTTCGAATGTCTGCGTATTTCCCAGGTTTTACCTGGTTCCAGATTGAGAGTCTTCGTTGGTTTTGTGAGGTGACAAACACTACAATCACCACAAGGGTAGTGTCCTGTAACTCTTGGTAAGGGGGCTGGATGCCTGTCACCACTACCATACCCACCCTTAGGGGTATGGATGCCTACCACTACCACCACCCCCACTCAGGGGGGGCTGGATGCCTGTCACTACAACCATCCACACTCATGGGGGTTGGATGCCTACCACTACCACCACCCCTACTCAGGGGGGCCTGGATGCCTGTCACTACCACCACCCCTACTCAGGGGGGCATGGATGCCTGTCACTACTACCATCCCCATCCTTAGGGGGATGGATGCCTGCCACTACCACCACCCCTACTCAGGGGGGCCTGGATGCCTGTCACTACTACCATACCCACCCTTAGGGGGTGGATGCCTGTCACTACTACCATACCCACCCTTAGGGGGCTGGATGCCTGCCACTACTACCACCCCTACTCAGGGGGGCCTAGATGCCTGTCACTACTACCATACCCACCCTTAGGGGGATGGATGCCTGCCACTACTACCACCCCTACTCAGGGGGGCCTGGATGCCTGCCACTACCACCACCCCTATCCAGGAGGGCTGGATGCCTGTCACTACTACCATCCCCACTCATGGGGGGATGGATGCCTACCACTACCACCACCCCTACTCAGGGGGGGCTGGATGCCTGTCACTACTACCTTACCCACCCTTAGGGGTATGGATGCCTACCACTAACACCACCCCTACTCAGGGGGGGCTGGATGCCTGTCACTACTACCATACCCACCCTTAGGGGGCTGGATGCCTGCCACTACTACCACCCCTACTCAGGGGGGCCTGGATGCCTGTCTCTACCACCACCCCTACTCAGGGGGGCATAGATGCCTGTCACTACTACCATACCCACCCTTAGGGGGCTGGATGCCTGCCACTAACACCACCCCTATCCAGGGGGGGGCTGGATGCCTGTCACTACTAACATCCCCACTCATGGGGGGATGGATGCCTACCACTACCACCACCCCTATCCAGGGGGGGCTGGATGCCTGTCACTACTACCATCCCCACTCATGGGGGGATGGATGCCTACCACTACCACCACCCCTACTCAGGGGGGGCTGGATGCCTGTCACTACTACCATACCCACCCTTAGGGGTATGGATGCCTACCACTAACACCACCCCTACTCAGGGGGGGCTGGATGCCTGTCACTACTACCATACCCACCCTTAGGGGGCTGGATGCCTGCCACTACTACCACCCCTACTCAGGGGGGCCTGGATGCCTGTCACTACCACCACCCCTACTCAGGGGGGCATGGATGCATGTCACTACTACCATCCCCATCCTTAATGGACACCTGCCACTACCACCACCCCTACTCAGGGGGGGCTGGATGCCTGTCACTACTACCATACCCACCCTTAGGGGGCTGGATGCCTGCCACTACTACCACCCCTACTCAGGGGGGCCTGGATGCCTGCCACTATCACCACCCCTATCCAGGGGGGGCTGGATGCCTGTCACTACTACCATCCCCACTCATGGGGGGATGGATGCCTACCACTACCACCACCCCTACTCAGGGGGGCCTAGATGCCTGTCACTACTACCATACCCACCCTTAGGGGGCTGGATGCCTGCCACCACCACCACCCCTATCCAGGGGGGGGCTGGATGCCTGTCACTACTACCATCCCCACTCATGGGGGGATGGATGCCTACCACTACCACCACCCCTACTCAGGGGGGGCTGGATGCCTGTCACTACTACCATACCCACCCTTAGGGGTATGGATGCCTACCACTAACACCACCCCTACTCATAGGACGGGTAATGCATGACACAACCAGCATACTCCCACATAAGGAATGACAGAAAATTACATCCCCCCCAACACCATGACAAGTGTGTGTAGTCTGTGTCAAATGCCTACAAGACTGAACATGACATTGAACATACAATGTGACCCCCTATCACATGTGTCACACATAAATGTGTGTGGCCTCCACAATGCAAGCCGACCATGGCCACTGTGGCAATGTGCTCGAACACCCCATCACCACAGTGACCAAAAGGGAAGTGTGGGGTCCATAGCTGATGCACTTTTTGAACAGTGTGGCAATGGGGCCCAAAGCCCCATCACCACAGTGACCAAAAGGGAAGTGTGGGGTCCATAGCTGATGCACTTTTTGAACAGTGTGGCAATGGGGCCCAAAGCCCCATCACCACAGTGACCAAAAGGTAAGTGTGGGGCCCATAGCTGATGCACTTTTTGAACAGTGTGGCAATGGGGCCCAAAGCCCCATCACCACAGTGACCAAAAGGTAAGTGTGGGGTCCATAGCTGATGCACTTTTTGAACAGTGTGGCAATGGGGCCCAAAGCCCCATCACCACAGTGACCAAAAGGTAAGTGTGGGGTCCATAGCTGATGCACGTTTTGAACAGTGTGGCAATGGGGCCCAAAGCCCCATCACCACAGTGACCAAAAGGTAAGTGTGGGGTCCATAGCTGATGCACTTTTTGAACAGTGTGGCAATGGGGCCTAAAGCCCCATCACCACAGTGACCAAAAGGTAAGTGTGGGGTCCATAACTGATGCACTTTTTGAACAGTGTGGCAATGGGGCCTAAAGCCCCATCACCACAGTGACCAAAAGGTAAGTGTGGGGCCCATAGCTGATGCACTTTTTGAACAGTGTGGCAATGGGGCCTAAAGCACCATCACCACAGTGACCAAAAGGTAAGTGTAGTCATGGTAAAAGCTGCCAAAGCCAAACTGCATGGATGAATCCTGGTCACACAACAACAAACACATCAGTGGCATAGTAGTGCTTGTGTCCCATAGCAACATAGATTGGTCGAGGCAAACAGTGCAGTGTCATTGAAACATCGTTTTGGACATGTGCATACAAACATCACCCATGGGGGCCCACATTGTCAACATTCACAAATAACACAATGACAGAAGTGACCATCATAATGCTGACCCACATATCTGCACCAATGGACACACACATGTAGATATCCTGTGGAGACTGTAGATGTCAGGTGAACAAATACCATACCATGGCAGCAATGGGACATACAAACCATGATTATTGTGCTGACTGATGACCTAGGAGTCCCAGGGACAGCAGGGGAAACCCACCAAACAACATACAGCCAATGGCACACTCAAGATATGCCAATGCAGTGGTGCAAAGGCACAAACACAAACAGGCAGACTCACACTGCATATCAAACACAACAGGTGATGGGGGTGTGTGCCAGTGTCCCCAGGCAACCACACAACACATGAGGAGGCCTGAATTCCAACCACACAGATGTGTATACAGTGCCATACAAAAGTTACTCATGGATCGGATACCCCTATGTGGGCAATCAGGCATTGTTAGATGAGAGGGAGCCCAAATTAGACATGTCACACAAGCTTGTAGGAACAGCAACTAACACAGCAAGAGACAGATCCACCACAGCACTACCCCCAGGGACCCCACATTGTGCTGACACTAGCCTGCATGATAATCCCACTGTGATGACAAAGGTAGATGTCGTTCACACTGTGAACCACAGCCATGTGTCCTGAGCAACAAACTACCATCACACCTACACAAGCTCTAATCAATCAGCACGGCCTGCCAGCCAAGGCCAATATGGAGGTAGGGGTCTAGCCGTGCAACAACTCACATTTGCACACACTCAACACCACACACCCTGATCTCCACCAATGTGCAGCAGTGAAGCTCACATGGACTGGTGACATTGCACATGCACCCAAGACAATACCAGGGGTGGTGGTGGGAACTAAGGTGCAGAAACCCATCACACATGGCCAGTCAACAAGACTCGTCAATGTCTGACACACAGCACAGTACGCCGTACATGGGCATGATGTGAAATCCACCACAATCAATGTAATCCTGGCCATAGTCACACACCAACGAAGAAGCCAAGGTGACACACTAAGAACACACGTACACAACTTCCAACATTGCAGCTCTGACCCTGAGGAGTGGCAGCAGTCACACACAACGTGTCACAATCACTGAAAGCTACCACAAACTGTAAATCACATGACTTGTGTAAACAACAAGTGCCAAGGGGAATCCTGAATGTGTCCCATCTGCGTTTGACCACATCCCCAGCCCTGACAACAAAGACAACCTGGGATGACAACCTCATGAACATTAGTTTGCCATGCACCCACATCACGGAGAAACCAGGTCCAAGATGCTGGATGAACACAGAACAACTCAGCAAGCATCACAAACAGGAACATCCCTAGGGACACAGCCTGTGTAGGAAAAGGGAAGGGAACACGCACAGACATGCTTACACAACACACAACACAGGCCCACGCAATGTCACCGGATTACACACTCCCATGAGGGCACTCCACTCCTGTGGAAGGTCCGCTGTGCCAAACCTTGTCTGTGCACGACCCAAACATGTCAGCAGAACACTCCGTCAGTGAGTCAACAACTACAACACACAGAAGGCTCTCCTCACATCAGCCTGGGTACGGGAGTGTCACGTCAGTCATCTGCATACACCCAAAACACGTGGCAAGCAAGTTGCACTGTATACACAGATGAGTCCTTCGACATTGATGTGCAAAACTGCATGTCCAGTGGAGCTGGGCACACAGTCAGGGAAATCGGAACATTGAACAGTGGTAAGCCCACCAGATGTGCATCAGTGTAAGACAAAGATGTACATTTACAAATGCAAAACGTACATCCCTGTGACAAATGCTGAACATTACACCCTCAGACTGCAGCAAATGATGCCATAGATCCAGACTACAACAGGACATATCCCATGGACCACATGGAGTCCATCACAGCAACACTTCATTTTCCTGATATGAACACTATTACAACTGCAAATGCAGGATGCTACTCATCCACATCATGTACATCAAAAGAAAACCCACAATTAAACAAAAAGAGGCTTTATTCAGCAAATGTCAAGGAAAACTCTGAAGTCCAAAAGAAACTAAGGCCAATGGCCAGTCCAAAATCACAGTCCCAACAGGGTGATAAGTGACAACTGGTCACCCATTGCTTGCCTGCACTGGTACGGACAGGGGACATCCCCCTTGGAGGGGCATACAAGGGGCAGGCCAGGCACCGCAGGGACAAGATCAGGGGATGGCAGAGTGAGGCAGTGAAGGGGTGGTGGGTGCAGGAGTGTCACCGGCAACTGCAGTGGAGGTGTCTGACTCAGGGGGGGCCAGCACCACTGTGGTACACAACTCAGTTGTTGTGGGTGCTGCAACCACTGCAGTGGGCTGGTCTGATGTAGTGGACTGGTTCCCCACTACAGTGCCCGAGTCAGACCAGGTGGTTGTGGACTCCACTGCAGTGCATGACTCCAAGGGAGTGGAAGGGTGGGCAGATGAGGTGGGCAGGACAGAGGGAGGTGACCCGGTCACCACACCAGTGGCACTAACAGGCAGAGCGTCTGGGTTGGGGGTGGAAGATCAAGTGGCAGGGGGGGGGGCCTAAGCAGTCTGGGGATGCCGTATCGGTGTGTGGGGGAACCTGGGGCAGGATGTGGCGGGGGAACCTGTGGAGTGGTGGCCTGGGTGATGGAGGAGAGAGACTGGGTGGTGGAGCTGCGTGGTGGTGGTGGTGGTGGGGTCTTGCTCTTCCTGGTCCGGGGGGACTTCCGAATGGGGTCCTGTGTCTGCCTGCGCCTGGGGGAGGGTGTCCGGGGGTGAGGGGCACTCCCCTCTGTGTGGGTGGACTTCCTCTTCCCCCGGTATGCTGGATCAGCAGGTTCGGAGGGGAAGAGGCCGAGGTCACAGAGGAAGATCTGCTGTGTAGGTGGGGTAGCAGGTGAGGCAAGGGAAGGGGTCTTGGAGGGAGAGGATTTGGAGGACTGCAGAGTGACTGTGGATGCCTGTGTGTGTGTCTGTTCCCCATCCCCTGTGTGTGTGGTATCAGTCCCCTGAGGATGCTTGTGTGCACGTCTTGCCTTTCTCTTGGGTGTGTCTGTGCTGCTCGTGTCTGTGTGTTTGGGTGATTGTGCAGGTGTGCATGTGCTTTGGACAGGTAGGGTGGCAGGAAGTGTGGATGGGGCAGAGGTGGGAGGGGTGAGGGACTGTTGGAGGAGGGACACGGCTGCCGTCAGGGAGGAGTCCATGGACTTATTGCTCCTCTGTAGGGCAGACATACCCGTCAAGATGCCCTCCATGAATGACACCAGCTGTGTCAACAGAGTGGTGTGTGCATGGAGGACACTCAGCATTGCTGTCTGCCCTACATGGAGCTGCCGAAGGAGGTACACTGACTCCTCACTCAGGGCAGCAGGGGACACAGGGGCAGGGGGTGCAGTGCCTGGCACGAAGGAGACACGCTCCCGAGCACGGGAGCCTCCACGAACCTCAGGAATGGGAGCCAATGGGAGGGCGGTGGTGGTGGTGGTGGTGGTGGTGGTGGTGGCGGGGCCAGACAGACTAGCTGGCCTTTGGTGGCTGCTGAGACCCGCCTCCACAAGGGAGTCATCCTCTGAGCTGCTGTGGTCCTCAGCTGAGGTGGATGGTGCTGAGGACTGCTCGGTGTGGCTCCCCTCGCCCTCTGTGCCACTGGGTCCCTCTGACCACTCATCAGATGCTGACCCAGTCTGGCTCCGCTGCTCCTCCTGGTCCGTGGAGCTGTCCCCTCCTGTGGCCGTGGATGTATCTGCAAACAATTAGGGAAACAGACAAACATCAGTCACCTGCACTGACCGCACACACCACAGTAAGTACAGCACATCACAGAGCAAGCCCCGGCATCCTTAGTTGAACATTTCCTAAAGTCCTCACACAGATTCGGGGAAGCCAATTGTCAGTCTGATGGTCAACCATGGGACTCACACCCCTCCTGCCCTTGCACCCATCTGTCTGGTGCCTGTCTGACGGTAAGACCCCAGTGTGGACACATGCACCACCTACACAGTTGTTGGACATTGCAGGGAACACGGTGAAGTATGTGAACATGCACACATCACATCTCTTGCCACTGAGTCAGTGCAGGTGTCCGGATAAAGGGATGGCCAGAGTCTAAATAGAAATGCATGTGATGCATACCAGCACCAGACACCATGATGCACCCATGTCTGGATAGTCAATGCCACAATGGGGTGCATGTTGCACATGTCACTCCCCTGCAGGATCAGTCTTAGGAAGTTTAATGCCATGACACAGGCATGCGTGCAAAGTCATACATCACTGTCTCCAGTCACATGGCCATGGCAGCCAGCCAACAACACTCTGCACTGTGTCACAATCCTAGGACATGGGGAATGCAAGTTATGTAACTGACAAGTGCACATGTCCATCCCACAAAAACCACATCATCTGTACTACTATTTGTCCACGTCATACCAACTGGACATATGGGGGACATGAAACACAACTCTCTGAACATGAGCACCTCACAGTGTGCTGTGAATGAAAAACAGCTGCCTGAAAGTCACAGTCGCATACACCTGTGTGCACAGTCAGGTGATCAGACACCTATAAGTCACAGAAGTATCGTCTATCATGGTCACATCTCCGATGGCATGCTGAGCCCTAACCGATAAACATACCAGTAGTCCTGACAACGAAGACACAGCACAATGAGACAGAGGCAGACACCTGAGGGTACATTTCACTGATCACAACATGCCAGATGATACACGGGAGTGGGAGTACAGAGTGTATTGTATGCCCTGGAGTAGGCATGACTGTCCAGCTCCACCTGTAAGAGGGATGAGTCATGGACAGTAGGCAGGTGGCTAAGCATGTGTGACACACTTGATACACATACTCCTGAGGCCCAAACATTGTTCCCACCGGCAGCATGGGTATGTGCCAAATTCCCCAGGGACATGTGGTGATTCAGATCAGCAAGTGGATCACATATCAAAGTTACACCCAGATTACATGTCAGAACTTAGGCATTGTGTAAGCAATTGACCCACCCATGAATCGCACAACATAGTCACGGGAACAAATGCTGTCCCCCACCTTGAGCGAAGCTAAATGCAATGACACAGTCCCCAAGTGACACAATTTCCTGACTGTAAGGGCCACACATTTGCGTATCAGAGGAGAAGTGGGCATGTCACAAATGAGGGACATGGCTCCTGGACCACATGACTGATGTACCGTGGAAGTTTAACCAGGCCAGAGGAGGGCACATAGCATGTCAGACAAAGTGCACAGTGCAGTCATGGACTCATCCCCTCCTTGCTGCTGTCTGGCCTTCAGCTGCCCATCCAGGTCAGGGAAGACCACCGCCAGGATCCGGAGCATGTGGGGGGTCAGGGTCCGGTGTCCGCCCCTCCTGCGAGGAGGCGACAGCTTCAGCTGGACCCTTGCGATCCTCCGGGTCCAGCCCCGAAGGTCCTGCCACCTCTTCTGGCAGTTGCGGATCCTGCGCTTGTAGACCCCCACAGATCTTACTGCCCGGGCGATGGTCAGCCAGATTTCCTGCTTCTGGTGGGCATCAACCTGTGAGGATGACAAAGTGAAAAGGCCATTACTACACATGCAACATATACGTGCATCACACAGTTGGAGATACATGTCTCAATCACAGGGGCATATGATGTACATAGGCAGTGCAACAATGGCTATGAACAGTTTGCCAGCAGTCACTACATGGTATCATTGCATGGGAAGTAAACCTTGTTGGAAAGCACTGTTACTGCACTGTACCTGTTCAGTGCATGTAACTACACACTTTGGGGTGTGACAACTACTCAGTGAGCATGCTAGCCAGTGGTGTGCACACTGTAAGTCCTGCTAGTCAGACAACATGCACAATTAGTAAGGCAGTGGACAGCACACTCACCTGCTCCCCTGGTTTCCCATACAGCTTGCTGTACTGTGGAAGGAGGTTGTCCAGCAGGGCCTGGTTCTCCTCAAGGCTGAAGGCTGGGGCTCTCTCCACAGTACGTGCCATTGCAGTAGCCAGAGGATGCAGAGACAGCAGCAGTGTTGGTGGCAGATGTCGTCCTGGAGCATGTAGTGCAGGCAAGTGAGCTCTCAGGGGAACAGCCAGCATTATATGTGTGCTGCAGAGGCAGATACTGTCCCATGTGTCCAAAGTGATAGGTCCAAGTCGTTTGCATCTTCTGAATCTGACCAATCCATGGAATAGCAGCACTAATACATGCCCACAGCATCCTTCAAATCTTCAACTTCATGACACCCATGATTTTGCAACATTGTTGTGGCTGGCCAACTGAATTCACTGCATCAGACTCGTTGGAGCTTCGAAAACGCGTCCGTTGCCATGCCAGGCCCCAGCCAATGCGTGCGCACCGATCTGTCCATTGCAGTACAACGCGTATTTCGGGATACAACGCGTACCCGCTCACAACAGATGCAATGGGCCGGCCGGGCACACCGATCGGTCCATTGCTGTACAACGCGTACCTGTACAGGTCAGTCGCATATGTCACCATGCTTGTCACAGGTGAACGTATGCCAGCCACATATACCTGCCAGAGACCCAGGGGCACACCTCCAACACCACACCCAGTCCACACTGTTTCCTAAGGCATGTAAGGCTGCATTACCTTTTCTGTGTATGGGGGTTAACATGTGGTTTCTGTGGTGGCACTTGTGGGCAGCCACACCCAGGCTGTGCATGTGTTCATGGGGACAGGGTCCTTTGTGTGTTGTGCACATGACCACTGTGATGTGCAACAGTTCATTTCGGAGCATGTGGCATGGTCACATTTCCAGGTTGTGTATGTGTGTGACATGTCACATACCCCCAGGGTCCCATGGGGGAAGGCAGGTACGTCACAGGATGACCCATTGCCACAATAGTGATGTCCCTCCACAGTCTGTGTGCATGTTGTGTTACCGATGTCTCTGATTCCATGTGCACGATGGGAGACAGTCTCCACATCAACGTTGTTTGTGCATGGACTTTGATGTTGTGCATCACTGGCGTCCATGTCTGTCCTGCGGAGGCGACAGGGGCCACTACCTGTGGGAGTCATGTTTTTTTTCCTGACGTGTACATGATACGCCATGTCATGCCAGTGTCCATGTGGCAAGACAGGGTCACTGGGAATCTACCTGTCAATGAGCTGTGATGCCTGTGGCGCATCTGTCCAGACATGTCACTGTGGTGTGTGTGTGGAACGTGACAGCAGTAAATGGGTACTGTGACACAGCCTAATGGTTTCCCATAGCACAACCTGGTACCAGTTGTGCACACATGTTGTACTGAGAAGTTAGATGATGGGCACGTAGGTGCGAGTTATGTCCGAACAGAATGGCACACACATCAAGTATTTGTGTCTCGTAATGATGTATCATGTGAAATTGAGTATGGTGAATGGCACATATGTGGGGTGACTGACAATCTTTCTTTCTTCAACCTATGCACTGCAGGGCTCCAGCTGTCCATAGACCATTCCCTGACCTGGCAACGATGGTGGAACGTGACAGCATCCAACGGTACCGCTTCACCAGGCAGCTGATTGAGGATTTGGCAGTGCGCTTGGCACCACATTTGCAACCTGGCCGGCCGTACCCTACGGCGCTGACCCCCAAGGTGAAGGTAATGGCAGCCCTACACTTCTTTGCCACCGGTACCTTTCAACACACTGTGGCGACTGCCGGTGGGATGTCACAGACTATGTTCAGCCGTGTGCTACGCGATGTTTTGGAGGCAATGTTGAGATGCCTGAACCAGTACATCTATTTCCCTACACGTCAACAACTCACTGACGTCAAGAGTGACTTCTATGCCCTGGGGAGGATGCCACATGTCATTGGCTCCATTGATGGGACACATGTGGCTTTGATACCACCACAGGCACATGAGCAGGCATACCGGAACCGTAAACATTACCATTCGATCAATGCTCTGGTGGTATGTCTTGCAGATATGAGCATCACACATGTGTGTGCCCGTTTCCCTGGTTCAGCACACGATGCCTACGTGATGAGGAGTAGTCGCATCCCGAGGATGATGGCACAGATGCAGAACCAGCGTGCCTGGCTTGTCGGTGTGTACTGACTTTGTACCATTGTGTGTGTTCTTATCTGTAGTATTCCACCCACTTTTCCAACTCAGCTAATGTGCACTTGTCTGTCCGTAGGTGACTCCGGATATCCCAACATGCCGTGTTTGCTGACACCCCTCAGGAACCCTGTGACACCAGCCCAGATGCGCTACAATGAGGCACATGGTCGGACCAGGAGAGTGATTGAGCGGACCTTTGGTCTCCTGAAGAGCCGCTTCCGCTGCCTGGACAAGACAGGAGGGGCCCTCCCATATGCCCCAGCAAAGGTGTGCAAGATTGTCATCGTCTGCTGCATGCTACACAACCTGGCAGTGCGGAAGGAGTTGCCTCTCATCCTGGATGACGATGACCAACGTCCGCCACCTGTGGAGAATTCTGGCCTGGACCACGATGCCAGTGATGATGATGATGGTGATGCCCGCACACAGCTCATCACCAACTTCTTCAGCTGAATGTGAGTATCCAGGGAGATGTAATGTGAATGATGTGAGTTTGCATGATATGTGTGGGTGGTGCTCTGGTGCTGTTTGAGTGTGGCCATGTGCTACTTGACTGGAAGCGTGCAGCAATGTGTCCTTACAGGTAGTCTGTACTCCCCAACAGTTTTGACATGCTAACTTGGTTTAGTGTAGTTGTCTTGTGACATGTATTGGGCATGAGTATTGCAGTTCTGTCCTGTTCTTCAGTGATTTTAACTGTGTGTCATGTCTGTGCTTCACAGGGTGCTTACTGAGTACTTTGGTCAACTTGGATCCCCCGACACCATGATTCAGCTTTCAGGGTGGCAGCAGTAGTTTGCCTACAAGTGATGTGCCACACACCCCTGGACTTCATATCTTCTGCACTTGTTGACTGTGTGGCCACTGCCACGTGGGTAAACCTTGCATTTGTAGTGGAAACAACATGTTGCAAATGTGTAATAAACCTGTGCTTCACTTTGGGATGTGCGTTGTCTGTGGTCACACATCTGACTGACATTTGCTTACTGCACCTGTGGGCTAGTTGCCACAGACTCTGAATAGGTGTGGCATTCCACTGTATTTCCTGGCAACATCACTGTGGGCGATGAGTCCGATGGCCCTGGTGTCTCCGTGTCGTGTAGCCCTAGTGGTGTGTCTCCCTCATATGTGTCACGTCACCATGACACACACGACGGTGTTGTACTTGCTGTGGCAGTTAGCATACACAGTGTAATTTAGCAGATCATCATCACCATAACAGTATCCACATTTGAATAACAACAGAGGCAAGTATGGTGTACTAGTGATTTTATTTACAGACATGTGTGTGTGTATATTGCACAGGATGGTGGGTGCTGTACATTGCGATTGTGATCCAAAGTTCCCAGATGAGTTGGAAGTCTTGGTAGCAGAAATGTCCTGAGTGAAGTCCACAGTCATATGATACATTAGTCCAACTTGAACTCCCCATGTCATGTGGGAGAGTAGTGTTGCATTCGACAGGGTGAAACGTTTGCACACAAAGGAGAATTTCCGGAACAGGTGTTGGCTTCCTGGGGGATGTACGTGGCCATCAACCTCTCAGTTTTCCTTCCTCGGACGACCCCTCTTCTTTGGGGGGGGACCCTCACGTGCAGGCTGCTGCGGTGCAGGGGAGTCTCCGCCAGAGTCCTCCTCCCTCCCTGTGGCGGTGTCAGTTGTTGTAGCACCAGATGTTGTGGGCACACAGGGAGGTGTGGCCATGTTGTTACTCATCTGGCGGAGGCATGTCAATATGTCCCTGTGCACCGCTGTCAGTTCTTGCAATGTGTCCCACTTGGACTCCATGCCAGACATGTGTGTCTCCACATGGGACATGTGTGTCTCCACACGGGACATGTGGGAGTCCAAGCGGGCATGATGGGCAGCCTGCTGCTGTTGTATGTCCTTGAGGATCCCCACTACCTGTCTGGCCTCTCCGGTGCTATCCTGGTACGCATCAGCAATGCGTGCCAGTTGTGGGTCATCATGCAGTCCAGACCCCTCTGCAAGCAGCGACCTATGTCTACCACCCCTCCCACCACCCCTGGCGACACGTGCAGGACCTGCGATGGCACGCACAGGTGACCCGAGGCCCCTTGGGGGTTGTTAGTGGTGTTGTCGTCCGTTGCTCCACGGTGGGCCTGGGACCCTGTGCTGTTGTCATCGGTGGTCCTTGGTCTGTCCGTGTCGGCGGGGGTGGTCTGTGTGTTGGCAGTTGTTGGAGGGGTGGGTGCAGGGGGCGCAGATGTTGTTCCAGCTGGTGCTGCATGATGACTCACACCGGAGGTGCCAGGTAGGTCTTCGCCATCCGAGGAGGGCAGAGGCTGTTCCACACCAGTGAGCTCTGTGTCCCCCGGAGCCTGGGACAGGGACTCCTCCTCGCCTGCTGCTGTGTCCCCATCATCATCACCTGTATTTGGAAGAGACACACATTGTATGTTATGTTTCTACAGGCATCAATGGTTCACACACCGGACAGTTGTGACTGTACCTCTGGATGCAGGCATGTACATTGCATTGTCTTAAGTTGTCACAGTAAGAGGTTGATATTGGTGTAGCACATTGTCATGCATACCTGGGGCATTTCAATGTGAATGTTGAGGTGTGTGCATGGCCAGCATTGGTTGTATTTGATGGACATCTGGCCATCCTTCTCCACCTAGCCCAGTTATCCCACCATGAAGCATGCCACCCTTGCAGTGGGTTCAGGTTGACTCTCAGGATGTCATTCAGTGGCGTCTTGCTGTTGGTTGTTGCACAGTTCCCAGCAGGGCCTTGTGCACCCCACAGCAGTACCCAGTGTCAGCCATCTTGTCAGTCCTTATCCACTCCCTGTGATGTGGGCATTGTTCAGAGTGGTGTTGATGGGCCAATTGTGAGGGTGAGCAGTATCTGTGACTACAACTCCCATCATGCTATTGCCTACACCCCCTTCCCAGCATGCCCATACTTCCTTCCTTTTGAGTGGACTTCACTGTGTGTGAGTGTGACAGCAATGGCAAGATGGCTGACAGTGGTGTCCTGCTGTTGGTTGTTGCACAGTTCCCAGCAGGGCCTTGTGCACCCCACAGCAGTACCCAGTGTCAGCCATCTTGTCAGTCCTTATCCACTCCCTGTGATGTGGGCATGGTTCAGAGTGGTGTGATGGGCCAATTGTGAGGGTGAGCAGTATCTGTGACTACAACTCCCATCATGCTATTGCCTACACCCCCTTCCCAGCATGCCCATACTTCCTTCCTTTTGAGTGGACTTCACTGTGTGTGAGTGTGACAGCAATGGCAAGATGGCTGACAGTGGTGTCCTGCTGTTGGTTGTTGCACAGTTCCCAGCAGGACCTTGTGCACTCCACAGCAGTACCCAGTGTCAGCCATCTTGTCAGTCCTTATCCACTCCCTGTGATGTGGGCATGGTTCAGAGTGGTGTTGATGGGCCAATTGTGAGGGTGAGCAGTATCTGTGACTACAACTCCCATCATGCTATTGCCTACACCCCCCTTCCCAGCATGCCCATACTTCCTTCCTTTTGAGTGGACTTCACTGTGTGTGAGTGTGACAGCAATGGCAAGATGGCTGACAGTGGTGTCCTGCTGTTGGTTGTTGCACAGTTCCCAGCAGGGCCTTGTGCACCCCACAGCAGTACCCAGTGTCAGCCATCTTGTCAGTCCTTATCCACTCCCTGTGATGTGGGCATGGTTCAGAGTGGTGTTGATGGGCCAATTGTGAGGGTGAGCAGTATCTGTGACTACAACTCCCATCATGCTATTGCCTACACCCCCTTCCCAGCATGCCCATACTTCCTTCCTTTTGAGTGGACTTCACTGTGTGTGAGTGTGACAGCAATGGCAAGATGGCTGACAGTGGTGTCCTGCTGTTGGTTGTTGCACAGTTCCCAGCAGGGCCTTGTGCACCCCACAGCAGTACCCAGTATCAACCATCTTGTCAGTCCTTATCCACTCCCTGTGATGTGGGCATGGTTCAGAGTGGTGTTGATGGGCCAATTGTGAGGGTGAGCAGTATCTGTGACTACAACTCCCATCATGCTATTGCCTACACCCCCCTTCCCAGCATGCCCGTACTTCCTTCCTTTTGACTCTGCTTCCCTGTGGGGTAGTGTGCCTGTGCTGACAGGAAGGCTGACAGTGTTGTCCTTGCGTTTGTTTGGCTACAAGTCCCAAGAGTGTCCCTGTGCTTCATACAGCATTACCCAGGGTGGCGGTTCTTTGTGGGATCTTCATTTGGTATGTGAGGCATTGCATTCTCCCAGGTGGGTTTTGTGGAGTTTGTGTTGAGGGTGTGTGTGAGGTGAGCTGCTTGTAACTATGGTCAGTGCTGTGAGTCCTCCTTCCCACCCAGCCAGATATCCCGCCATGCAACGTGCTTGCATTGCAGGGAGTGCAAGTTGGCTTTCAGGATGTCAGGCAGTGGTGTTCTGCTGTTTGTTGGTGCCCAGTTCCCAGCAGGGCCTTGTGCTCTCCACAGCAGTACCCAGTGTCAGCCATCTTGTCAGTCCTTGTCCACTCCCTGTGATGTGAGCATGGTTCAGAGTGGTGTTGATGGTCCAAATGTGAGCTGCCCATTATCTGTTGCTATGAGTCCCATCATGCTCTTGGTTACACTGACTTCACCAGCATACACAGGATTCCTTCCTTTCTGTGAGCTTCCCTGCGAGGTGGTGTTCTAGTGGTGGCTAAATATCTGACAGTGTTTGTTGGTTAGATTTGTGCCACTGCCTAGCTCAATTTGGTATTGGATTTGTACATGTCATGACACAGTTACATATCACTATGACATGGCATGTATTGTGTTTATCTGACTAACATACACTTCTTGGGATGATTATCTTTTGGTTGCTGTTGATTTGCTAGGGGTGCATGGTTTAACTGTCCCCTTGACAGTGATGTGTGTGTATTGTCACACAATATTGTGTATATTAGTTGTGTACTCACCAGGCTCTGGGATGTTTGTTAGTCCATATACGCTCACTGGTGGTAGGATGGCCCGCACCTTCTCCTCCCAGGGCCTGAGGTATACTGGTTTGGCAGGAGGGCCACTGCCGGTGTGCTGGCTCAGGAGGTAATCCTTCTTCAGTAGGTCCCTGACCCTCCTGCGTACATCATACCACCTGTTCTGGATGTCTTCCTTTGTGCGCAGACATGGTGATTGTGCGTTCACCCTGTCGACGATCCTCGCCCACATCTTGGTTTTCTGCGACATGGGGGTCTGTTGGACCAATGTGCCAAACAACTGTGGCTCTACCCTCAGGATCTCATCTACCATGACTTCCAATTCACTATCTAGGAACTTTGGATTCTTCTTTAGGGGCATGGTGATGGGTGGTGGTGGTGATTGATGTGTGTGTGTGCGCAAGTGAGGGTGTGTGAGTGTGGGTTTTGCTGGGTGTGTGTGAGGGTGCTATTTGTTGAGGTGCTAATGGTGTGTGGCTTTTGTGTTGGATGAGCTGTGTGTGTGTCTGTGTTTGCTGTGTGATGGTGTTCTCTGCTGGCAGGTCAGTGGAATTTGCAAAGGATCATGGTAGGGATTTGTGGCCTTTATGTAGGGGAGTTGGGGATGTGTCCTTGTTCCATTTTTTTCACCCCCTGTATTTATTGGCTTTGTCATTGCTTGTTTGGCCCTTTTTTTTGTATTTTTTCATTTGTGATTATTGTGCATGTCGGAGTCGTTCTTCTGACCGAGTAGGACGTTGCAGTTGTCCCGTGTGCGCCTCTCCGAGTCGTTCCCGCTGTGTTTCAGCTCAGTTTCATATGCGGCGTACGCGTCGGTCACGGAGTATTGTGTTGTTCGGCTGGCTTTAGTATGCGTGTTGGTCGTACGGCTTGGGCTCCGTGCGAATCGGTCTGAATTTGCACCCGTTGCATCGTACTGCGCGGGTCGGAGTTCGCGGGTACGTTTCGTTTGGGTTCTTTCCTGGTGCGTGTCGGTCGGTTCGATTCGCGTGGTTTCCCGGCCGGATAGCTTGTTTCCGTCCGGGTCGGTCGTTCGCCTTGAGTTCCGTACGAGTCGGTCGTGTTTCCCATGCATTTCATCGTACTACCCGGGTCGGACGGCGCCGGTACGTGTCGGTCGGACTAAATTCCCGTACCGAGTCGGTCGGTACGTTTTCCGGCCCGAATCGGAATCGGCCCCTTAGTGTCCAGCACCTTCCCTGACTTAATACTAACTGGAGTGGGAATAGTAAATTATATATGTTTAGTGTCCAGCACCTTCCCTGAATTAATACTAACTGGAGAGGGAATAGTAAATTGTTTATGTTTAGTGTCCAGCACCTTCCCTGACTTAGGGGCTTATTAGGATGGCGAGCGGATGTCTACCGCCAGGCCGGCGGTGGCGCCCGCCGGTCCGGCGGTGGTCATCCGCCCGCGATCGCAAGCCAGAAAACCGCTGGTCAGATTAGGATGGCGGTGGTGACCGCTGCGGTGGTAAATTCCGACCGCCGCTTTTCCGCCGGTTGCCATCTGCACTCCTGCCTGGCGGACGGAGCAGGACCGGGATAATGGTGGCGGTGCCGAGCAGGCTCCGCCGGCACGATTATGATGCCGTAGCCAACCTTTCCTCAGCGGTCACACCACCATGGAAAGGCAGGTGGAGATTGTCTTCCGGGGGCCCGTTGCGGGCCCCCAATGTTTTGGGGGGGGTGTGGGTGCACTGGGGGGGTACCCATGGTCCCCCCCTACATTTCCCTATACCAGGTGGCAGGCACTGTGCAGTGCCTGCCACGCAGTGCAGGGTAATGCAGGACATGCTCCTTTGGACATCGTGGCGGTGCTGCGTGCAGCAGCAACCGCCGCAATGTTAAAGCCCGTGATCAGACCGCCGCAGCCGGATTTCGACCCCGGGCCATCGTAATTCGACCGGCGGTGATGTCGCGGTCCATGCGGGCGGTCTTTTCCCGCTACCATGGTGGTCGGGGAGGTTTTCCGACCGCCATCCTAATAAGCCCCTTAATACTAAATGTAGTGGGAATAGTAAATTATATATGCTTAGTGTACAGCACCTTCCCTGATTTAATACTAGCTGGAGTGGGAATAGTAAATTATATATGTTTAGTGTCCAGCACCTTATCTGAATTAATACTAACTGGAGTGGGAATAGTAAATTATATATGTTTAGTGTCCAGCACCTTCCCTGACTTAATACTAACTGGAGTGGGAATAGTAAATTATATATGTTTAGTGTCCAGCACCTTCCCTGATTTAATACTAACTGCAATGGAAATAGTAAATTATATATGTTTAGTGTCCAGCACCTTTCCTGATTTAATACTAACTGGAGTGGGAATGGTAAATTATATATGTTTAGTGTCCAGCACCTTCCCTGATTTAATACTAACTGGAGTGGGAATAGTAAATTATATATGTTTAGTGTCCAGCACCTTTCCTTATTTAATACTAACTGGAGTGGGAATAGTAAATTAAATATGTTTAGTGTCCAGCATCTTTCCTGATTTAATACTAACTGCAGTGGGAATAGTAAATTATATATGTTTAGTGTCCAGCACCTTCCTTGACTTAATACTAACTGGAGTGGGAATAGTAAATTATATATGTTTAGTGTCCAGCACCTTCTCTGAATTAATACTAACTGGAGTGGGAATAGTAAATTATATGTGATTAGTGTCCAGCACCTTCCCTGACTTAAACCTAACTGGAGTGGGAATAGTAAATTATATGTGTTTAGTGTCCAGCATCTACCCTTGTTTTATATTTCCTGGAGTGGGTACAGTAAATTATATATGTGTATAGTTTTGTGAAGTTATAACATTTATTTGGTGTGTAGTGGGAATGTGTTTGAATAATAGGATGATTAAAAATGATAATTAAAAAATGTGTATAAATATTATTAGTAGATATATAATATTATAAAAATATACATTGAGTTAAAAATACATTTTTATAATATATACAATATAAAGTTGTTTATAGACAATAATTACACATGTGAAAATGTTTTAATGAAATTTATTTTTGGTCATTGAAGTAGTCATAGTAGCATAATATATTTTATTTAATGCATACAATATAAATTATGAGAGATAGAAAAAAACCACAATGTTTCTTTTTTAAATATAATAGATATTTTAAAGATTTATACTTTATATATAATAATAATGGAGAAAAAGGTTGTAACATTGGTTAAATTTTTAATACAGGTATGTATATTTTTTAACAGTAAACAAATTTGTTTTACATTGTTTAAGCATAATTATTTTACAAAATATAACTTTTTATAACAGTTGTACAGTTTTATTTTGTACTTTGAACATTTATTATTTGGTTACATATGTTGTAAACATAAAATAATATAAAATATAATATAAAATAATATAGCATTTTAGACATGTTTTTAATACAAGTAAACATTTAAAATGAATAACAATTTTTTGACATGTTATAGTAATTTATAATTGATATTATTAATATATAAAATAATATTAATATTAATATTAATGATTACATTGTTTAGTTTTATATATAAATGTTTTGTAATTTGTAAATATGTATTTAACATTTGTTACATTTTGTACAGATTTTTAATAAGCATTGTACATAGTAAAAATTAATATGGAATTATAATAATATATATTATATATTTTATAATATTTATTATTATAATTTTACAATGTAGAAACAATGATATATAATTTTTAACATACAAGTACAATTTTGTTGTATTTTTTGTAACCATTTCTACAGTTTATTAATTACTCTATAACATGTATTTTAAGAAAAGTATTGCATTTTATAATTTAAGCAGCCATTTTTGTTTTACAGTTAGTATTTTGTAACCGCTACTTTTGTTTTGGGTCATTTGTGAGGGGAGAAGCTTGCGGTTGGAAGCTGCGTCGCGTTGAGGAAGGTAAGTGTAATTTTTTTTAATTTAACTAAGTTTTTACTGTAATTTGAAGCTAGTTAGGTGGTAGGTAGTGTGTCTAGTATTAGGTGTTTGTATTTTTGACAAGTTTTATGTGTAAGTTAGACTTTACTGAGATGTCGATAGTTAGTGTTTGCGGCCTAGTTTAGAGAGGTTAGAATTTGTTGCAATATGTGTGGATATGGTATTAGAAATGTTTGTAATTGTGTTTAATTATAGTATATGTGTATGTTTGTGTGGGTGGGATTGTTTTTGTGTTTTATTACAGGTTTTCATTGTTGGAAGTCGCCGTTTGGAGGAAATTGCGTTTTTTAATTAAGAAGTGTGTATTAGTTTAGTAAACTAATATTTATTTAACACTTTCTTAATTTTTCGGGTTTTCCTGGACCGTTTCTTTTTTTAATACTTTTTTCGGGTTTTTTATGGTTTATTCGATTTGGATTCATGGACCTAAGATTGTTTTTTAAACAGATGGATTTTTCCATTTTTTTTGGGGGCATTTTTTGAGGACGTTTGGTATTATGATATACCAAGCTGCATTTACAGGAGTTGGGATATTATTTCTTCAGCTACAGAAATGGTAAGTTATTTTTATTAATTATTGTGGGAGGAAATGTTAAAGAAATTACTGTTATTGTGTGTTATATTTTCTAAAATATAATTGAGATGCCAATATATATTTATGTTTTAAAATAAATATATGAGACAAAATAATTATATTTGTGAAAATATAAAAAAATTCTATTTGTATTCTTAAATTGTTTTTGGAGAAAAGTATTAGTATTTTTGGTGCAATTATAGGTTAAAGTAGGCTTTTAGCTATTGTTGATAGGTATTCTAGGCCTCTTGTTGTTGGATAGAGCATTACTTTACTTTGTAGGTATTCAAACATTTGTTTAGTTTCTTTGGTAAGTTTTGGGGCAATTTGAGTTACAGATTGCTCCATTCTTAGTTGTTGGTAGCTCTGTTCTTTTTGGAGAGATTGTAGGAGTTTTAGTAGGGTAGGTGTACCTCTGCCTGTTGTTGCTTGGAAGGCATTATGCCATCCTTCAACAGAATTGTTTGTTTTGGCTTGTTTGTTTAGTGTGCTAAGGTATACATTCCACCATGGTATGTAGAATTTAGGCAGTCTTCTATGTCCTGATCTGTGGAGTCTTCCCACCCAGGTATCCTCAAAATAATCTAAGAGGGAACTTAATTTTTGTTCATTTCTTTGGTAGTAGTAGGTTGTAGTGTTCGGCCACGTCAGTAACTGGGACATAGGCTAGTGCAATAAGTTTTTTAACTTGATATGCAAAAGTACTGTCAGTTGCATATTCAACACTTATAATGCTGATTTTTGTAGGTGTCTCCATAGACATTGATTGAAATGATAATAGCAACCCTGAATTGCTGTAAGTGGGTAGCATTTTAGGATTGCATTAATCATTGCTTGCTCAAAATCAATAATTATTTTCTGTGGGAAATAATTATTGGGTTCTTGTTTTATCTTGTTTAGGATTTCCATATAGGTAGAGTTTTGTTTATTAGGGAGTAAGGTGTAGATAAAAGGAATGTTTGTGTTTTGGTATAGGGCGTGGACTGTGTATAATTGATAAAATGGTTTGGGACATATTTTAAAAGTCCCATCCATCATCCATGTTTCTGATTGTTGAAGTTTAGTTATATTATTTGCAGTAGCAAACATAATAATTCTTTTGTCTTTGCATTTGTTATCGTAAAGTATAAATGGTTCTTCGTTATGGGTTATTGCTAGTTCTGGGGGAATTTGTACCTCCTCAAATATTTTTGGGGCAGGTGTGGTGGAGGTAGTGGCTATTTTTTGCCTAGCTATTGTTCTTTTTAAGGAAGCAATAGAGGGTATTCGGACAGAAGCATGTTGGGGTATTCTAAGCAACTCATGTTTTAAGATTTCTGTGGTGGATTTGTCTGAGCTAATGCTAGCTTCTTTAATGGTATCTAGAGCACTTCTTACTTCAATTTCTGTCACATTTGGGGGTGGTTATGCTCTTTCACATATGTAACAGTTGTTTGCTTTGTTGTAGCCCTCCCATAACATTTACTGGAATAGTATTTACTGCATCTCCAATTAACTTTTAGTCCACTTTGTTTTTCTTTGGTATAGACGTACCCCATATAACATAGTAAAAATTTTCCTTTTTGAGAGGTAATAAATTGTGCGCCTTCATTCATTGTGTTCTTTTTAATGCTAAGAGAAATGTATATAAAAATTATTAAAAATAATACAGTATACATTTGTTATTGATACATATACATTTTTCAATATATACTTATAATGTTGATTATGATGTAAAATGTAATCCTGATGTAATTTGTTTGGTGTTTGATTGCAGATTTTCTGAAGATGTTTCTGTTGGTATAAAAAAAAGATAATTTTAATACTTTTGTTTTATTGTGTACTGGGTGGTGGGGAATTTGGGAGAAAGTGGGGTTTTGGGTGGGTATTTTAGGTAACTATTTTATAGAAAAGATTTTATACTTACTTTATTTTAGCTTTCATTATTCACGCTGTTCTTGAATTGTTTGGATGTTTTTAAAAATTTCTGTAGAGGAGATATAACATTAAAACATAGATATTAGGTATTTATTATATTTAAATATTTTGTGTTGAACAGTAGTAGTACAGTTATATTATAAATGGAATTTTACTTACTTTGTGTAGTTTAGTTTTATTTCTGTAATGAAGTTTTGCGTTCTGGCAGCAATCTGGCAGAGTTTCCCCTTCTTATTTATTGTAGGTGTAAGGTGTAAACTAAACATTATTTTCGTTTGGTTTATATAGTGTTTATTTAATTGATTCTTTTCTGTGATTGGGTTATTTTATTAGTGTGAGCCTTTTATTCGTTGTTGTTTATTGTTTCAATTGTTTTGGCAGTTGTTTTCCATATATGGAAAACGCTAATTGAGAAGTAGCTAGTGTTAACTTTTTTTTTTTAAACGGATTTTGTGTCTGACATGTGTATAACATTTTGTTTGATGTTTAATGCTGAGTCCTTATTAGTTGTTTATATTTTAAATTATAAATATTGGTGTGTTTACAAAATATTTTAGGGTTTTATATTTAAAAAAATTAAAAATAGATCGTATATTTTTTTTGTGTGGAGTGCATGTTTATAGTGAAAATAAAAAAAATTGGTGTTAATATATGTTATTTTTATCTATATTTAAGTCGTCGATATTTTTAAGAAAATGATATTTTTGCTGTCTATATTGTTGTTATCGATATTTGGACATGTATATTTTTAAACTAAGTTCGATATTTTAGTTAATGATTTTTATGTGTTCGATAATGGTGTAAACGATATTTATGTTTGTCGATATTTGTGTATTTTTATAATTAAGTATAGGTTGTCGATAAAAGTGTAATCGATATTTTGGTGTCAATAAAATGGTAGTTCGATATTGTGTCTGTCGATATTATGTCAGTGATCCATTTAAAAACACTTAAACAGCATGTCTTTACACTTTCAAAACTGCCCTAATTTTCAAATGTGGGCCACTATTTTATCTTCCTCCAAGGGAACCTCATTCCCCAACCAGTACTGCTTCAGGAGGTGCATTTTCAGAGTGGTGGAGAAAGGGGGCAGGCCTCAGATGTCCCCACAATCCTGTTGTGTGGGAATTACTGGAGGTAACAGGAGGGGTTGTTGATAGGACCCTCAGTAGCCAAGGAGACGTCATCCTACAACCAATAGTGTGCCAGAAGGCGTGTTTGCAGAGTGGTAGGGAAAGGGGGCGGGGCCTCCCACGAGCTCCCAGCCATCCCGCTGTGTGGGACTTACTGGAGATAACAGAAGGGGTTGTTGGCTCCCTAGGACCCTCAGCAGCCAAGAGGACTTTATCCACCAACCAGTAATGTGCCAGGAGGTGTGTTTGCAGAGGGGAGGAGAAAGGATGCAGGCCTCCGATGACCTCTCAGCAATCTCACTGTGTGGGACTTATGGAGGTAACAGAAGGGGTTCTTGGCCATCCATGGCTTTACTGGAAAAACACACAGACAGTTACGAACATACTCTAGAAGTCTTGACGGTGATACTCAAAGAGCTACCTATTAAATCTGTTGGGGGTCATGAATCTGAATATCTCGAATCTTCTAGCACCCAGATTGGTAGAGTCTGGTATGCAAGCGGGTCGTTCTTGGGTTAAGTTTTAGGCAAAGGGCAAAAGACGTGATATGTCAATCCACTTAACGCATCTAAAAGATCTCTTCAAAGAAGGAGATCAATCCATCTCAGAGCCAGCTAATAAAGGTGGCCCCTATCACACAGGAAGATGTTCAGGAAGTTGTTCAGAAGCCTAGTAGGAAAAAAGATCAGAAAGAAAGTAAAAAAGGCAAAAATGAAACTGAGAAGGATAAATAAAAGGGGGTTAAGAAAAGTCAAATTCCCTAAGACTGAAGTACAGTTGGAAATTCAAACAGAGGAGACCGCGATACAACCAACTGGCTTCAAGTGACTGATCTAGGGGATTCCAGATGTAATAAAGTCAGAGGATGGCAGGCGTTTAACTATAGGCAAAGAATGTGATAGTTTAAAAGCTAATGTGGAAAAACCTCTGGCAAGGAACATTGCCTTTGAAACGAAGGGGATAAATGGGAGTGAGTATAAAGTATCTGCCTTAAATCTGAATGTTAAATCATATGCCCTATCTTATGCTTCAAGTTGACTTTAATTTCTTGCAAAGTGGGGAGTAGAAGGGTATCCCTTGTAAAGCACAATCAATTTCTGAGCCGCATGATCACGATTTGCTACAGTGGCAGTGGTTGGCAGGCACCCTAAATGATGACAAGAGTTCTAGACCAGCCCCATGCAGTCAGTCTATTTAACAATTAAATTGATATTTTGTCTTGGAACTTAGCGGACTGCTCCAAAAGTGTTGAGAACATTTTGAACCTTGTCCCATTAAACCCACACATATGTATACAAGAGACATGGGCAACTGATACATTTGAGGTGAAAGATTACTTTGTTATTAGCAGCCCCACAAAGAAGACCAGAAAAGGGCAATCTAGTGGTGACATAGCCACATTGTTGACCACAATTTACTCATGGTCTTATAAAGTGTTCTATCACCCTTCAAATCTTCTTCATTGTATACTCTTTTGTAATAATAAAGGGAGAGACTATTCCATTCCACCTTTTATTTTGGTGAATATTTATATACCGCCTGGCAAAGAAAATGACTCTTTCCTAAAAGACGTTTTTTATTTTATCAAAGTAATCGCAGAGAAGGTGAAGACCAATAATATAATTGTGGTGGGTGACCTTAATGCCACTACCTCCAATCATGCAATAAGACTTTTTACTGATGATGAAAGAGAGGAAGCTATGAATATTCCAAGGGTGTCCTCCCCATTGGGATCTAGAGCACGTAAGATAGGGTCTCTACTGCTGGAATGATGCAGGGAGTTAGATGCCATTGTTATTAATGGTAGAATAGGGACTGATATTTCGGCTTGTCCGACACATAGAACGTCCAATGGTTTCTCGATAATTGATTACATTATAAGCTCTTACCCTGCCTTTTCCTTTATAAAGGTTGATGCAGTAATTAATAATAAGTGGAGTTATCATAGTATTCTTTTTTTCTCCATTATGGGTAAACCCAAGGCTATTTCGCATTGGCAGATTGGAGATGAGGAGCAGGTACAATTAAAGTTCGCTAATGGTAGGGTATCCTGGAATATAGTAAATAAACTAACCCTAGCTAGCGATCTAAGTAGGGCAGTAGAGGCAATTCCTGCACAAGGTTTGATTTCAACAGATTCTTTTACTTAAAGCTATGCAAGCCTTTGTAGGGGATAATTCAACTCTCTCATAGAACACCTGCATTAAACCAAAGATGCAGGGAAAGTGTCCTAATAAGGGTTTTACTCTCAATAGGTTGCTAAACAAACTGCGAAGACTGCAATTTATTTTCTATTCCAAGGAACGTAATAAAATCATAAACTGACTTCGAAGGAGGAGAACGAGATGGCTACTGACACAAAAAAGAAAAGATGCTGATAGGAGATGGGTAGAAATTACAGAAGTTGGTAAGCAAAATAATTGTAGGTCCTTCTGGAGTATCATTTGGGAATGCAGTGGTAGCACATGTAAGCACAAAATTAACAACATCCAGAGTGAAGTTTGGAGCAAGTATATCTCTGCATTGTATGCCTCAAATAGTTCTGGGGACCTTTTAAGTGATCATAACTTGTCAAATTCAAGTCTTAGAACTAGGGTTGAGGAAATCCTTGCTTGTCCATCTAAGCTACAAATTAAGAATTTCATTCTCTGTGCAAGGTGTAAAGGGGCAAGAGGGCCTGATTAGTTGCCTATTAATGTGATTAGGTTAGAGGTTGATTTATTGGCAACCTATCTGGCTACTTTGTTTAAGTTCTGCTACATATGTGGTCAGAAACCAAACTCCTGGCGGGCAGTATTATACTCCCACTGCATAAAAAAGACCCCACTAATATACCTGGTACTTATAGACAAATTGCGCCTTAAGACACAACTGGGAAAATCCTTGTGAAATCCGTATTAATGCATCTACAGGTCTGGGCAAAGGAAAAGCAGATTTTGACTGTGAAACAGGACGGTTTTCGACCAAATTGCTCCACCCTAGATAATATTTCCATGCTGTACCTTATAATGGAAAAGTATGTCCAGTAACGGGGTATGACAGCCTACGCAGCATTTATTGATTTCTCTACCGCCTTCGACCACATGGACAGGCATACCCTGTGGAAGAAACTTATAGCTTTGTGTATTCCAGATGGTCTTTTAAAACTGATAATAGCCTTGCATATGGCCACAGGGTGCTAAGTAATGCTGGGGCCAACTGTGGCCTTACGCCCAAGATTGGAACAAAAAATGGCTTAAAACAAGGCTGTTTATTAGCACCCCTCCTTTTTTCACTATACATGGCTGACTTGTCGCAGCAGATGGACCGGGTGGGAGGAGATTCCCCAATGTTTTGTTCCTACCCGATAGGTACTCTTCTATACTCAGATGATATTATGTTACTGGACTTGACCCTCAATGGTTTGCAGAAGCATCTTCATTGTTTAGCAGCCTTTGCAGATAGTCATTACTTTAAAGTTAATGTAAATAAAAATAAAGTAAAGAAATTCCAGCAGAAGGGAGCCCATCAGGGGACGAGCAAAAGATGGTTCTTGGGTTCTGTGCCTGTAGAAAGAGTTAAAACTTATCCGTACCTAGGAAAAATTGTTTCAGAAAATTTGAGCGAGAAAGAACATATTGTCCATTTGACAAATAAGGCTTTATCTCATGCAAACGCACGTTTGGCATTTTACAGCACTACGGGTCAAAGGCACTTTATTCACTTGTTTAAAAGATTTAAATTCCCCCTACACTATTATACGGGTTGAAATCCATACACACTAAGCACTGGCACTTTATGAATAAAGCAGAAGGGAAAATTTTGCGATCAATTTGTAATTTAAACACTATGGCGCCAATAGAGGCAATACGTATTGAAATGGGGTTGGCCAGCACCTTTGTAAGGTGGTTGGCAACTCTAGTATGTTGGGGTTATCATCTTATGCATCCAAAAGAGAATTCTCCTAGGAAACTCGAATGTTTTAGTTCGATAAAGGGAGAACACACTTTGATGTTGAACATTATCCAAGCACTAGAGCACTTTAGCTTGAAATTGGTAGACCTGCAAGATATGAGTTATTGCTGCCTTAGAGGTTACCTAAAATCCCCAATGTAATTTAGATCTATGGATCAGGATATTCGACATTCTGAGAGATTAAAAAGTCTGGCTGAAGTAATAAGGACAAGGAGTGTTTTAACCCTACAGCCCTACTTGAGGTGGAACATGGATCATGGGGTTTGCCACTGAATGCTTATGTTTAGATTAAATTGCCTCCACTTAAATTGTGTTGTGGATGTGTAGCAGCGAATTTTTTAAAATTTTTATTTTTTATTTTACAGAGTTTTATATAGCGCGAACTTGACCCGAATCGGGTATCAGAGCGCTTTACATAGCACCAGTTACATTACATGAGGACACATTAATTTTTGTTAGGCACGGGGAGATTAAGTGATTTGCCCAGAATCACAGGATGTTCAGCGTCATTGCCGAGACTTGAACCCAGTTCCCCAGAATCGAGTTCGACCGCCCTAGCTGTTAGGCAAACTCCTCTCCCCGAATCAGTTCGGCTGATAGGAGGTGTAATTTATGCATGGCGTAGTACAGACGGTTGATCATGTATTGTTTGTTTGCCCTGTTTTAAAGCCTGCTAGATGTCGTTTTTTAAAACCGCTGTTTTTGACATATGATATTAAATCAGCTGGAACAGCTACTCAGGTTCTTTATAATCTGGTAAATGAAATGATGTGTTATCATATTTTTACATTTTTTAAAGAGTTTTTAAACTTGTATTAACAGCTGTCCTGTGCAGTCTAAAGTGCAAATTTTATTATGCGTGAAAGCAATTTTATTGTATCAAGTTTTATTTGTTGGTATTTTACTCTTGATCTCTTTGTAGATCAAAACTTTAATAAAATCTTGAATAAACTTAGGGGTCGATTCCGATTCGGGCCGGAAAAAGCACCGACCGACTCGGATCCGGAAAAAATACCGACCGACACGTACCAGTGGCGCCCGACACGCCAAGTACGATGCAAGCCGCGATAAATCCGACCGACACGTCAGGAAACCAAGCCGACCGACCGAGCCGCTCGGAAAATAGCAATCCGGCCGGAAAAACACGCGAATCCAACCGACCGACACGCACCCGGAACAAATCCGACCGAATCGTACCCGCCAACTCCAACCCGCAAAGTACGATGCAAGGCGCGAAAAACACGACCGAGTCGGACGGAGGACAAGCCGTACGACCGACACGCATACAAAACCGAGCCGAAGCAACACAATACACCGCGACCGACGCGTACGCAGCATACAAAACTGCACAAACACAGCGTGAACGAAACGGAAAACACCGTACGAGACCAATTCAGGGTCCGACTCGGTCACAAGAACGTTTCCAACATACACAAACAGCACAAAGGACAAATCACCCAAAAAAGGCCAAACAAGCAATTACCAAGCCAATAAATACTGGGGGGTGGGGACAGAGAACAAAGACACACCCACAACTCCACCTATATAAAGGACACAAATCACTACCATGAGCCTTTGCAAATGCCATTTCACTGCCAGCACCCAAGAGAAAGCAACCACACACCCACAGCTCATCCCTCACACAAGCCACACACCATCAGCACACCAACAAATACCTACCTCACATACACCCAGCAAAACACACACTCACACACCCTCACCTGCACACCAACACACACATCACTCACCATCACCACCCATCACCATGCCCCCCAAGAAGAATCCCAAGTTCCTAGATTGTGAATTGGAAGTCCTGGTAGACGAGATCCTCAGGGTGGAGCCACAGCTGTTTGGCACTCTGGTCCAACAGACCCCCATGTCGCAGAAAACCAAGATGTGGGAGAGGATCATCAACAGGGTGAACGCCCAATCATCATGTCGGCGCACAAAGACGGACATCCAGAACAGGTGGTATGACGTGCGCAGGAGGGTACGGGACCTGCTGAAGATAGACTACATCAACAGCCAACATACCGGCAGTGGCCCTCCTGCCAAGCCAATATACCTCAGGCCCTGGGAGGAGAAGGTGCGGGCCATCCTTCCGCCAGTGAGCGTATATGGACTAGAGAACATCCCAGAGCCTGGTGAGTACACAACAAATGTACACAATAAACTGCCACAAAACACACACATCACTGTCAAGGGAGAGTCAAACCATGCACACATAGCAATTACACAGCAACTAGAACAGAATCATCCCAAAATGTGTATGTCAGTCAGATAAACACAACACATGCCATCAAAAAAGTCACATCCAACTGTGCCAACACATGTACAAACACAACCACAACTACAGCTAGGCAGTGGCACAAATAGAACTAACACACACATCCACACATGTAGCCACCACAACAACACCAACACACAGTGAAGACCACTCAAAGGAAGGAATTCTGTGTATGCTGGCCAAGTCAGTGTAGCCAATAGCATCATGGGAGTCGCAGTCACACATATTGCCCCCCACAACTGTCCCATCAACACCACCCTGAACCATGCTCACATCACAGGGAGTGGAGAAGGACTCACAAGATGGCTGACACTGGCTACTGCTGTGGGGAGCACAAGGCCCTGCTGGCAACTGTGCACCAACAAACAGCAGGACACCACTGACTGACATCCTGAGAGACAACTTACACTCCCTGCAATGCAAGCACGTTCCATGGTGGGCTATCTGGCTGGCTGGGTGGGAAGGGGGACTTGCAGCACTGACTATAGTCACCAGCACCTCCCCTCACACCCCCCAACACAAACTCCACAGTACCCACCTGGTAGAATGCAATGCCCTCCATCCTAACACAAGATCCCACAAAGCACCACCACCCTGGGTTATGTTGTGTGAAGCACAGGGACACTCTTGGGACTCTTAGCCAAACAACTGCCAGGACAACACTCCCAGCCATCCTGTCAGCACAGCCAGCCCACCCCACAGGGAAGCAGAGTCAAAAGGAAGGAAGCATGGGCATGCTGGGAAGGGGGTGGAGGCAATAGCATGATGGGAGTCGTAGTCACAGACATAGCTCACCCCCACAACTGTCCCATCAACACCACCCTGAACCATGCTCACATCACAGGGAGTGGAGAAGGACTCACAAGATGGCTGACACTGGCTACTGCTGTGGGGAGCACAAGGCCCTGCTGCCAACTGTGCACCAACAAACAGCAGGACACCACTGACTGACATCCTGA